>OY728130.1:1965039306-1966487681 GCA_963277665.1 Viscum album | reverse complement strand
TTATTTTATTTTTTAATTATGGAATGATATTTTTTATGGATTATGTTATGATAGAATGATGTTTAATAAGCCCATTTTATTTCTTGGGTTATGGTATGATGAATGGTTTATGTTTTTGTGGCACATGTAATAATGATTTCATTATGAGATAGGTGGGACCAATATCACCATCTAATTCATTGGGTAAATATTTACATCTCATGAGAAAGACATTACTAGAACTGAAAGTAAATCCAATTCAGTAATACATGGTTGGAACAGCATGTAAACTTGGTTTCGTAATGGAAATTGTCCACTATGATGGCATTGGAAACAATAACATGGATACTATGGAAATCATATTATATGATTATTTTTTCTCACAATTACATGTTTTATACCAATTTTATTTTATCATGGTTAATGTTCCTTTATGATCTATGCCATTTGAGCTTCCAAAATTTATTTTCAGACTCAAAATTTTTCTATTTAAACATTTTGTTCATGTTTTTACGTTCAAATTTTTATGGTTTGTTTTATGTTCTCCATGTTTACCCTTACTAAGAATTTGAGTTAACCCTTTTTATGATTTCATTTCCCTGGGTTATAAATAATGGTTTTAGGTAGGAAAACAAAAGTGGAATATCTTTATGGGAGATGTTGAAGATCCTTCAAAAGGTTAGAAGATTAGGTTCTATGTTTCCAAAGTCACTAAATAAATACATTCTTTGGGAATATTTTTTTGTATTGTATGAATTATTTCGAAAAATTAATGTAATTTACTGGTATGTAAATCTTCTGTCGTTACAATAACCTTGTCGCAATTCTAACTCATATATTATTTGAATCTTCCAGGGTGTATAAAAATCATTTGGACTCATTCCCAATAATTGTTTTTCATTTATTTCCTTGGATAAATCCTCATAAATAGATGAACATAACACAATAATATTCATATAGAGGATATTTTTCACATATTTTTTTAATTAATTTAAATTAAAATTACCTCATCTTGAAAAATATTTCTTCTTTTATGATATATTTTGTTTCCTATTTTATATTTTCATTACGGTGAATAAAAAAAGGTATAATTCCTCTATTGGTGTTTTCATGTGCTCCATGAATAAAAAAAATCCTTGTTTTCATTCTAGGTTCTTGCATTGAGGAACCAAGTGCCTTGTATAATTTCCTATCAATCTCAACAAGAAATATTGTTGGTCTTGAATGAATTATTTATCTTGTTCTCTCTACCTTGAGAGGGAGGATTTAGATTATCACTCACATTCTTGTGTGTGTTGCTAAGAGTTTGTCTCAATATTGAGAGAATTATATAGGGTGAATATATTGTGCACAATAATTCTAATAACCCTAGAAAATGATATAAAATGGAATATATGGTTAGGGTTAAATATTTGATAATTGTACTGAGATCCTTAATCAAGTATTCTCTCTGATATATTCTCCATGTCAAATATTATTATTATTATTCTTATATTCCATTACATGTGCTTACTCAAAAATATTTAAATACTATTTCTTACACAAACAAATTAATATTTATTTAAATGATTTTAACTAATTTATAACATTTTTACTGGGCCCTTAACTCAGTTACTGAATCCTCATCATCATTTATCTAACCTTGAATAATAAATATTTATATAAATAAATAAATATTTTAATATTATTTATTCAACAAATAAATAAATACTATATTCATTAAATAATGAATAAATATTTATTTAATATTCATGAATATAAATATTTATTTATTTATTTATTACCATTTGAATTGTCATAAATAAGAGATAAATAAATATTATATTAATTAACTCATAAATAATATTTATTTAATATTAAAATTATATATATTTTAACTTGAATAACAAGTGATTGAATTTATGCAATCAAAATAACCTAAAAAATTATTATTCATCATTATTGAGAATAACAATTATTCAAACATTAAATTAAAATAGAATTTAACTAGGATTCTAGATAAATTTTTTGGGTGGTCCTCTAGCCCACTTCCTCAGTGGCATTAATCAGTCTTATATTAAGTCCAAGGATAGTTTCTAGAAACACATCTAAGTACACATAAAAAAAGTTGTTAATTTCGTAATGATGAAAATTTCATAAGAATGCTTATTATGTAATACAATCTCTTCAACTCAATATATCATCTTTCAGGTTGCATACTTGTGTCAACTACCTATACTCATGATTATATTTTGTTGACTACCTAAAATAAACTTATCAATGAACTTCCATGGTCATATACTTAATAAAACATTTCCATTTTAATTAAAGGGCATGAGATATCATATTAAATAAATAAAAAGTGGATGAAATCCTTTCTAAACAATATCATTAATATCATATCACCTATAAATAACCTAGTGTATCTTACTTAATTATGAGAATATATTTTCATGGAATTTGAAAATACATTAAAGTATATGATTTACAATATACATTAATAATAATATCAAGTAAAAGAACCAATGAACATGTTTTCATATGGAAATATCCAATGGCACATATAACATGTTGAATTCCTGTTGATGGGTATATCCTCATAACCTCCTCTCTTTTAGATTACCAATTGATAAAATTCATGAGTTGAATCCTTATCTAGTTACGAGTATCCAACACCCGATATACAAAACATCATATGTGCTGCATCAAATAGATATTATCCAGACCATATGACATATGTCTAATAATACTTTCATAGAAATTAAAGGTTTTCATTATAGTTGGGAACTGTTATAGCTTTTTTATGTGAAAAATACTCTTAGGAAACTATTGCATTAATCTTATGTATAAGAACACTCATTATGTATCAATATATTTATTGTTATATAGATCTTTTTATATTTTGGTAATCGAATGTGTAGAGTTAGTTGGTTATAGGGAACTAACTATAATAGTCTCCAAATTTCACTAGATTCAACTGTTAACTAATTAGTTATCATCACATTATAAACATTCATATATTAAGGTATAGTTATAGTTGTTGGGCCTATCATGTTCTTGTGGTTGTTTTTATTACTGAAACATCACCCCTTTAATAAATCCTCATGGGGTAATATCACCATCTATAAACCTTTTATCTCATTCCATAAACATAAAATATTTTCTAAAATCAAATCCTAAAATAAAAACTTTTCAAAATCCCTCCTTAAGGTGCATTAAAATCCACAATGTACTCATTCTAAGTAAAAATGAAAACCATTGGCTATAATAAGTTGATCTTTATTACTTCCTCAAACTTACTATTGTGCTAGATCAAATTTATCTAAAGGAAGACTTGTTTTATATCCCCTAGAAAACCAGTATTCCCACTTCTCCAAAAATTGATAACTCATCCATTATACTTTCTAAATTATTAGCAAATAGTTCTATCTGTAATTCTTTTCAATTCTCTTGGTTTTTTTGATATTAATTATTTATTCTATATGTCTAAGTAATATAAAATACTAGTTCATATGATGGAATATGAGATAGATTCCAAACTACTCTTAAGAATATGTAATTCCAATTATTATAAGAATACCCTCCCTTCTTAGAGTTATATCATGGCATGTTACATCAACAACAATTAGATCTTGAATTATTTCATCTTTTATTTTTCAATACCATGTCAAATTATACATTAAGACTTGATCTAATAAGCCTCATATATCCATGTCTATATATCTTATTCCCTAGACTTGGGTATCTATATTAATTCATTCTTAGAGAAATTTTCCTTAGTGTTAATTAACTATAGGACTAATCATCTATTTTCTATATGTTATCTATATATCTAACATGGAAAAGTAAAGTGCTCACACAAACCTCTTGTAGTGACCTAGAACACATTCATTCCATATAAATATTTTATGATCATTACACCTGATCCATTCCATAAATGGATTTATTCTAATTTTATACCTTATTGTATTTATATGGTGTCACCAACCCTTTTAGTTACATAATATAAATATCTTTCATAGGGAATCTTAAAGGAAGGTGGTCTTGACATCCAATTGTTCAATACAATGATCATATAAGTTTGTTATGACAATTAGAATTCGAAAGTATTTTATCACGATGATTACCATAATTTTTGTCACCAAATATGTCAAAACATATCTTATAACCTTTAATAACCAAACATTTTTTATTGGTTCCAACCTATATCATCACTATATAGTTTCCTCTTAAAACCCCACCAATACATTTATATCAACTTTAGAAACTTCCAAAATACAGAACTATATTTTGATACATGGAATCTATCTATGAATTCATATGAACTTGTAGATCATATATTGTTATTGTTTATTGTTTCCTTATAGTTTTTATGATTATTATTGAATAATCTATCAATTTTCATACTGTATTTAGAAACATGTCTTTGTAATTAACTTGTATACAAAGTATGTGTCTCTAGAATAAATATTTCCATTGAAACTAGTATATTCTACTGTTATTATCCAAACTCTGGTGCATCTAAAGCCCAAAATTCATTGAATTATTTCTATCTCTCACTATATAAAAAGATAAGTGTTTATCTGTTATAGAAATATAGTCATTTTTAACAAATACCTTTCTATGTTTTGGATATAATTACACAGAGTAGCTTTAGGATAATTAACTAAGATGCACCTAGTGTTTTCCTTGACGTCTGTGTGTAGCTAAATCTACATTTAAAAAATGGTTCTCATAAAACATATAAAGCTATAGAATAATGTATTTATTTTATATGATAAATTATATAACATATATTAGTCAATATGGTTGGCATACTGTTAGTTTTTTTCAATGTTATTTATGAAACTTGTCTTAAAAGGAATTATAGATGTCTATCAATACATAAAAGACTTATCACTAGTCCTCCTTATACATTCATCACATATTTTTATATGTATAATTTAATTTGAGTTTAGAAGTATCCCCACCCTATATTTAAATTATTGATGAATACGTAGTCAATATATTCCCTAACAAGCCCACTTATAGGATATGATGTCTTTTACCAATTTTATTCATCACTTACATTATACATTCCTAAAATACCTTAAATAAATATCATAAATTATATGAATTTAACTCTAGTTTCTCCTTAGAATAATCCATTCCATCTTGATAAACAAACTCTATATTCTTGTGGTTATATATATAATATCAACAGTTTATCTATCTTAAACATAATGGGTAAGTATGTCAAATACACAAGAGTTCTAGATCCAAAGAGTCTAAACACTCTTCTGGTCATATCCTTGACAAAAAATATTAGTTTTACTAGACTAATAATTATATTTCAACAATTTAGTATGATTATTATATTTTATATTCATCATCATTTTTTATTTATATATATTTGATTCAAGTATTACTAAAATATTTAGAATGAAATTCCATAATAACATTGATTTTAAACATGAAAAACATCACCAGGTGTATATAACTAAACACTAAGATTAATGTTTTGGTAATAATAAAAAAAATAGTTAAACTAGAATCAATCCACTTAGAAATCTAAAGTTGTGTGCTTCTATTTTGATACAAAAATATCACACTTATTTAACTACTTAGAGTCCACCTTACTTCCTGAAATCTATCAATATTTCCTTGGTTCTTGTATTTGAATATAAATATATGGGTTTAATATTGTATTTAACACCCAATAATTCAAAACTAAATATTTTTGGAAATTATTAATATCCTTGAATTATAATATTCTGTATGTTTCTCCTTCAATTCATAATTCGTCCTCATCTATTGACCTTTGATTCTACCTGAAGATAAAATAAACTCATGTTCACTACCCATCCTCTAAATATTTTTATTATTTTATGGGAATTATAAAATATCAATTATCTTTGAACTAGTAATATTATTTTTATCCTTTTCTTTTACTTCATTCACCATAAGGGTTGAGGAATTATAGTCCAACTAAGTATTATTTTTCTAGTGAAGCATGGTCAGAAAATTATTGAGAGACTTCTCCATACTATCAATCTTGTAATTCATGATGAATATGGTGGATATATTTGGATTTTAAAGTATCTAAAATTATTATAGTCAAATTACCATAAGGAGAAACCCAAGATAACCCTTTAGTCTTGATAAACCAATGGAAATAGGGATCTAGTGGATTGATTTGATGTTATAAAAAGTTGAGAATTTCTGATGGATGAAAAGCATTGAGATCAACTCATTCTACATTTAGAAGATATTGAGATCCTCGAAAGCAATACTATGTATACATTTTAATCACTCTCATAATGTAGATTATAATAAAGTAGTGGGGAATATTATCATTATTTATCTACAAGTGATAGGAATTCAGATTGAGGAAAGGTGTAGGGAATCAGTAGTCGTTGGTGTAATGGATAAAACCCTATGAATATATGAGGTTGCTGAAACCGATTGAATGGGTGGGAGACTATATAAAATAGGGTTGTACCAAATCATATGGTGTTAATAGATTACATTTTTTAGTGATCTACATAGATGAAAATTCATGATGATTGTATCTTTGTAAATTCGATAAAATGAAAGTTTTTAATGCTTCTCTCATGTAAATGGGATGAAATTATGATCCACAAAAACCTTTTGAGTTATCTACATAATTTAATTTCATTTATTAGTTTTCATGTGAATTTTTTTGTGATTTTTTAATAAACTTTCTTGATTAAGTTGAACGCATTGTGGTTATATAGGTTAACCAATTCTTCTAGGTTCCAATAAATTGATGTTTAGAGAGTTCCATATAGTGACTAGATTTTTCATGTTGTTGGTCTTCTGGTGAATGAACTTTCAATGGTAGAAGTTTTTGTAGGAGTATCAAAAAAATTATCAAAGTAGATTTTCTCTTATATATTCTCAAATTCTTATTAGTTTACCCAACATGATCTCAAGTAACGTTCTTTCTTTCTTATATATTTTTTCATTCAATTGGATTTATTGTGTCAGAAGATATGGGAATAAAAATATAATAAGGTATGAGTCAAAATATTCAATTTAATGGATTTAATACTATATAGGATTAGATTAGAGTATTGTCCCATCCATAGATATATGAATATATTTGAAATTTTAAAACTAGATATGATAAACAAAGGAGAATGAGAATAACTGGATAGGAAGTCTTTGGGTTTGGTGAGGATGCCATTAGTTTGAAATTTTTCTCTAGACATATGGGAGTTTAAGACTATATTGGAGTTAATGTCAACTCCAGAAGATATATATGATAATCCTACCACACTTAACAAAGTGTGTTTGATGTGACAGTTGTTCATCACAAGGTTATCAGTTGGAATATCTATAATGGATCGTATGAATACTTTCTACTTGATTAAAAGTTAACATGAATAAGTGAAGTTATAATTCATAGATGTTGTTTGGGTGATATTATTATTATCATCATGGTAGGAATCTTGGGATGCAATGGTAAAAACTGTGAGTTACACCAGCAGAAAAACCAACTTGATGTTCAAGGATTTTTAGTACATGATTCTTAATGAATACTTTCAAATGATAGAGATTGAAGAACCTTTTGGAAATTAATTTCTTTTGGAGTTAATAGGATGATAACCTCATTAAAAGGTTAAATATAATTAGAATGTAATTTAAGATATAAAAGTAGAGGTAAATCTACTAGACCCATCCCATCCGTTTGGAAATGTGGTAAAAGTGGTCACCTCAAGAAGGATTAATATGATCGCAAAGTAAATTCCAAAAGAAAAACTTATAGTGGTTTATGTTCCTTCGATTCCACTATTAAGAGTAATGTAAATCAAAATTTTTTTTGTCAACACTCTACTAGAATCTTTGATAATAGATTTTAGGGATCTTTCCACTCCACTAGTGAAAATGGATACATTCAAACTGTGTGTATGAAATTTTAGGAAGAGTGGATCTAGAGTATGATGAATATATTCATATTTTGGTGAAGGTAGATATAAAATTTTCGGTAAATAAAGTCAATTTCATTAAGATAAAGTATGTTTATTATATTCTGGGCCATTGGAAGAAATTTATTTCAATTGGATATTTGTATTAAGTTGGGGATAGAACTACCTTTACAAATGGAGTGTGGAAAATCAATCATGGTTCCTTGGTTATGGATAAATGTGTAAAGTATGGAACATTTTATTGAATTATAAGGGTAGTGGGAGTTACACATGTCATATCATCAACTTCATGAAGTTCATATTTTTGGCATTCCCAGCTATGTGACATTAATGAAAAAGGAATGAAATTTTTAGCAATAAAATTCATACAAAATATGTATCATTCAGAATTTTTATGTTGTGATAGTTTCATACATGGTATGTAATGAAATGTGAGTATTAACGTGAGTGGAATAAAACTGAAATATAGTAAGAAATATCTCGTATATACAAATGTTGGTGGACCTACCCCAGTTAAATCTCATGGAGGGTCATAATATTTTGTGACATTAATTAAATAATCCACTAGGAAAGTATGGGTATACTTACTAAAAAATATGTTAGTAGTTTTTTGGGTCTTTGTTCAGGGTAAATAAATGGTTTAAAGAAATAAAAGATACAATATTAAAAATTTTAGGTCAGATGATGGAGGTGAGTACACTAGAAAAAGTTTTTGGATCTTTTATAGGCACCAAGGTATTATGTATGAAAATATTGTACCTGGGATGCATGAGATAAAAATTTAACTGAAAGGATGAATCAAAAATTTATTTTATGTTTATGGATTATGAATTTTAATTCGTTAATGCCTATGTTTTTTTCATAATATCAGTAAATACCTCAACATACTTAATCAAACATAACCCTTTATCACTACTAGGATAGGAACTATCAGAATCTCTATAGATAGGGAAAAAACTATATTTAGATCACCTTAAAGTCTTTAAATATTTATCTAATATTCTTTTGGATTCCATGAATATATATAAGATTGAATAAAAATATCATGCATGTTTCTTTATTGAATATAAATATGAAAATATCAGATTTCAACTTTTGAATGGTGATAAAGGGAATGTTATAAAAAGTTGAAATGCGATCATTAATGAGTGGATTCTATGGAAGGAGTGAAATTTAAAGGGAAATAAAGTTAAATGAAAAGAATTATCTTCAATCCATTTTTATCTGAATAGAGGCACCATAAGTTCAAAAATTCTAGAGAGTTCAAATGAATATGATTCCAATGGAAGTTCATAGATTCAAGAGGAATGTTTATAGGGTAACACATAAGGTTTTGAATGAATAATTGTGGAGGATATACCTAAAATATTGAAAACTGGTGAGTATTGGTATAGAGTTCTGAAGGATGAAAATCTACAAGTATTGTTTCCAAAGTGATTGGAATTTTAGGCTATATTGGGAAGGTCTACAAGAGTTGGATGATTGGTACTGATGTATAGAACCAAATTGAAATTATTACATCTAACGAATGTTGGACAACTAGAGAGCCTAGAATAATCATTTATCCTTAGGGATTCTGGTAAGTGGTAGTTATAAATGAATGAGGAGTTGGAATCGCTTCATGGGAATAACACCTAAGAGATGACAGATTTACAACTCAGAAAGAAGGAACCTAAAAAAAGAAGGGTTTCAATTAAAATATTATTCTAATGGAATTAAAATATATAAATAAAGGCTTCTGGTTAAATTATTTGAGCAGAAGGAGGGATTATACTACTCTAAAATATTTTTTTTCTAATAATAAAGCTTCATATCATTAAAACCATCCTCATTTTATTTTCTTTTAGTTTTTTATATCTACAACAAATAGATGTGAAGATGGATTTTCTTCAAAAGGATCTAGAGGAATAAATCTATCTGAAGAAACATGATTTCTTTTATAGATAAATGGAATCATGTATTGGTGTATAAACTCAAAAGAAGACTATATAATTTGAAACAGTGTTGGGATAGTGGAATTTGAATTTGGAATCATTCATAGAGTATAATAGTTCCATGCATATAAAATCAAACATTTTTTTAATAATAGGATTACAGTAATGAGAAATTAATTATTTTACATTTTTATGTGGATGATATTCTATTAATGAGCCTTTCAATTAAAAAAATTCAAAAGATATAGAATGACTTGTCAATAAAGGTTTAAATGGAAGATCATTGTGAATGAAAGAAGATATTGGGTATGAGGATTGAATGAGATATGAAGATAAGAAGTTTTGTTCTATACAGAAAATAGAATATTCAGAAGATTGCTGAAATTTTTACAATGGATGGATGTAATGTTGTAAAAAACCTCTAATTAATCACTTTAAACTCCCAAAACAATAAGCACTATAAACAGAGGAAGAGGAAAATTGAATAACAATAATACCATATGTGTAACGCCCCGACCCCAGTTACCTAGAGTCGGTGCATTATTACATAACATTGGCATGATCACAAGAAAGATCAAATCTCGAAAGACAGATTGGTTTAGTAGCCTTGGAAACACTAGATATATTCATAAGTTTTACATTAAATCATAAAATGAAAAACTACAACAACAACATAATGTCTCCACAGTCCACACTATTAACCCCTCATAATATCCTTGCAGGTCATTCATAACTGACTTCTTCACATCCTGGGGAAAATAAAACATAGAAAAGGGGTGAGCTCAAATGCCCAGTAAGGATAACAATATAGCGGAATAGTGAAAATAATCATAAACATTTCAGGCAATGCATTACTAAAACAAAAGCCTTTTAAACTTGAACTTTAACATAGTATGGCAAAAGTAAAATGAAATAATGCCATTTACTTATTCACATGGATATTCTACTAATCGAATAATCACATGAAAAATCAATAACCACTTTCATAATGATGGAATGCATAATGCTAAACTTTAATTTCTTTTCAAGGACTCGTCCCAAGACCTTGGGGCTAACTGTAACCGGAACCCAACCCGGAGTGCCTCTAATAACCGGACACCAACCCGGAGTGCCTCTAATAACCGGACACCAACCCGGAGTGCCTCTAATAACCGGAGACCAAACCGGAGGGCTTACTATTACCAGTCCCTAACCTGGAGGGCTTACTTTTACCAGTCCCCAACCTGGAGGGCTTACTTTAACCAGTCCCCAACCTGGAACATACTTGCCCAACACATTCATATGAAGTAAAGGTTGAAATATAACATAAACATTCTTATTGGAACTAGCATACGAAATGTCAATACTTTACTCATAAACTATGAATGCTATATAAATGACACATCTACAGTCAAACATATCACAAAAATTCATTACAATATGGACGTTTTAAATCATAATAAATCAACTTCAAATAATCATAAAATCCATCAAAGGATGTTGACATAGATGAAAATGTTTTTTTAAAAATTATTGAGAGAAATATCCCTTTTTCATGAAAACATTTTAATGTTACACAATTTAGAAAGTAAGGCATTTAAATACATTTTTGAATCAAAGTGTCTCATACCACTTTGAAACTTTTGAATGGAATTAACACTTTTTAAACATTCATTTTCATATAAATAAATCCCTAAAACCATTTTGAAAACGTGGACATAAATGAGGATGATTTAGAAGAATAAATATTTAAAACATTTAAAATGATGTTTTAGTAAAAGTTCCCTTGGAAATAATCCCTTTGAAAACTCTTTTATGAAATATGGACATGGATAGTAAATATGTCCCTGTAGATACTTACGTAAAGACAACCTCGGATATTAAAGAGACTGTGAAGTAAAACCTTATCAATTTGGTAACTTATGAAACATACAACCCATGAAAGAGGTATCATACAATGAAAATGTAAATACACATAAGGTAAAGTGTATTACACAAAGAATACAATTATGGGCAGTATATACACCACACAAAAGATAATAGTGGAAATATGGCATGAATCTCACGGAAATAAAGAGTGAAATGAAAACCCCTTACCACGTTTATCAACTGAGTCGTATGGCCAAAAGTTAATAACCACCAAATTATTTACAGAATAACATGAATATAAAGATAATCATGATAATATATATCAAATTCCAGTACACAATACACCACTTTCAATAATTTAGTGGCGAATAATGGAAATCTCACGGAATTGAATGTGAGATAAGAAAATCCCTTACCTTTTACTTTTACTTGGTTAGGGTAGGTTAACATCCTGTATAATAGTGAAATAATTTTTATTAAATTATACATGAATCATATATATTAATATGATATCATATATGATCTTTTAACATTGATTTGTTAATAATATCTTAGAATTATCGTCGTTTCGGGTGTTAATTTACTCATTTTCTTTTATATGTTTTGTTACATAAGACATGTTTGTTGTATCTTATTCATATCCAGAATGATATCAAGTCCTTAAACATCATTTTTAAATCATCAAATGATAATTATACTTGAATGGATACGATGGAGAATGAATCTCATCGCGTTCGTGGAGACGGTAGTCCGTACGTACGCACGAGCGACAATATCATTCTTTTGATATTAAAATAATATATAAATGGATGGTATATCATATATACAGAATCATTAACATGTTATATTTAATATTTACCTGAGTTAAACATCATTATTATACTCATCCAAATAATATTATATTGAATAACAATTACACCACGACGTGGAGACGGTAAGCCGTACGTACGCACGTATGGTGACATGTTATTCAAAGGGTGGATAGAATACTGAATATGGTTGTACCATATTTATAATAACATCACAGTATATGTGAGATACTGGAGTTATTATTTTAGAATAGTATGAATAAAGAAAGAAGAAGTGGAAGAAGAAAGGAACTTGAAAAGGGGTGGTGAAAACATTACCTCTTCTTCAGGTTCTTCCTTTTGATTTGATCAAAAGGGCTCCTTAGGTTGGCTTTCTGATAAAAATAAGGCCTCTAGGTTGTAGTGAGGGATGTTGGGAGAGTATTTGGGCAGATTTTTGCCGAACCAAAAGGCTTTGAAGGTGTGTAGAAATGAGAAGTAGGAGTGCCCTTTTATAAGAGGGGTGAGGGGCACCTTTGGAAAAGCTAGAAATATTAATTTATAATAAATTCATATTCGGTTTCTAATGGCTCTAAAGTTTATTATTCAAAGGTTAAGGTGGGGATAGATCGAAAACCACTCAACCAATAGAATTTAGACAGGTTTGGGTACTTATATTAACGTTATCTTTTAGTATTAACTCTAAGTTAATTAGTTTCACTTTTACAATGTCTCTTTGTATTTTTATATAATATGGTTAATAAACTTACTATATACATCCAAGAGACCCCCAAGTTTTCCATTAATGATAAACCTATCATGATATAAGTCTTTTGGCCGAATCGTAGATTTTTAGGAATTTAATATCAATTAATAATATAATATTTTCTTTAAGAACTCTTTTATGTCAATTTTGACAGTATTCAATAGTTGATTTTTGTGAAACTCATAACAGATTGATTACTTCGAAAAAAGTCAATTAAATAAATCCTAATATATCATATTATCCTAGAAATTTAGTTTAATTCATTAAAAAGTTCATATTATATTTATTTGGGTATTTATAATATCAATTATTTTAATTTTTCACTATTATAGTAATTACTGCATCATCATTGTGTCATAAATAAAATAAATTATTTAATGTCTAACAATTATAAATAAAATACCTTTATGTAGGAAATCTTTTTATATTTCTAATTAATATTTATAATCTAAAATCCAACATATATAACCCTATGTAACAACTGTTTTGCTAAAAGATATATGCTTGTGTCATTTTTGTATTCATTTAAACTTAATTAAAATAAAGTGTCATTATCACTTACAAGTGGATCCATGGGGTCCCAAAATCGACCCAAAGATGACCATGGTCGACCATGTATCAACCAATAGGGTTAAGACACATTTTTGGGTAATTTAGTATTATTATAATATTATTTTTTAACCCTTATTTATCGGATTTACCCTTAACCATGGTAAATAAAATATTTACCGCAGTAATTATTCAAAATGTCTAAAAATAAAAGTTACCTATTTACACAATTTGAACATCCTGATTAAAAATATGGAATCCATTTCCTAAATTCAAAACACATAAGTGGCAGAAATTAATTTAAAATTAATTCCCGCTGTCAAAACAAAAAGCGTGTTTTTAAGAGATAATAACTATCAAAAGATTGACACTTGTTTATGTTCGGTTTAATTGTAAAATTATGTACAATGACCAACATTATATAAAATGGTAAAAATATATTCTAAATATACTTTAAAACCACTCAAATTCATAATTTATCACTATTAATTATTTTGATTAAAAAAGTTGTTTTTAATTAAAATTTAGTAATTTTCACTATTCATCAAAATATGAAAGTTATCCGAAATGTACCAAAATTTCACCTTAGGCTAAATTCAATATTATGAATCCAAAAATGAAGTCCATTTTGAAATATAAAATATATATAATTTCAAAAAGTAGGTATTACTATTCATAACGGCAAGTTTGATTGGTTGTAGTGTGTGTTAGAACTCGAAGTTGCGTACAACACACGCTACTGTATTATTCAAAGGAAAGCGTACCGTGGAAGCTTGGGATGTTTCATTTTAAATTTTTTTGATGTCCACATTTAGTCAAAAAGTTTAAAATATTGTATTTAAAATGGTTTCAATATTAAAAGTTTATAAAAGTGCAATACTGAAAATGAATCTGTTCTTGCATTATGTCTAAGAAAGTCATAATATGGATTCTAAAATTATAAGGATTATATAAAGTTTAAAATTTAGTTAATACTATTCATAACCTATTTTTAATGACTTTTTTTTTGTTAAGTCATGGTGTGATTGAACTCGGTGTTGCGTGGAGTGCAAGTTATTGAATTATTTTGAAGAAAGTAACACACTATGAAATCTTGGGGTGTTACATTCTCCCCTCCTTCAATAAATTGCGTCCTCGCAATTTGAAATTGTTCTTCGAAAATAAAAGGTTGAAAATAGAAAATATATTTGTGGGAAAACCCATATCGGAAATTGGGTTACTAAAATTTAGTCTTAATATGAGGAAAAGAGAAATGAAAGGGTCACCACCAAATTATGATCTCGATTAGGATAACATCGGTGGAAATTAGAGACATATAATTGGAGGAAAAACATAAATATTTATAGGTAGTGATTGAGGTCATCAATCACAAACAAGTATAAAATTGAGGTCCTTAAACTCATCAATCTATGATGATTTGAAATACCATCGGTTCAACAAAACATAGGGTATTAGGATAACACATTTATGATGTTTCAAAAATATCTTAGTTGAAATCCCACATCGAAAAATGAATTAATGAGGCCTCTATTTAAAATAAAGAGTGGAAAGTAAGAAGATTACCGAAAATAACACATACTAGGGTTCCATGTAGGAAAATATGGATATGGAAGAGAAATCTAACCATCAATTATCTGATGGAGAGTGGTAGAGAACATGGCTATGAAAAGGCGAACAATCCCAAAGCCATAAATTAGTGATGATTTAAGGTACCATTTAGGACAACATTTTTGTTCTAAGTTCCTTTTCTTAATGTTGAGGAATTTATTTATGAGATTAGCTAAGATCATAAGGAGATATACTTACTTTATAATTAGTGTTTTGTCCATTAATAAATTTCTACCACAAACTCATTTTTCACTTGTAAAAAAAATTCTATTTATACTATTCGTACAGGGTTCCAAAATAAACGAATTTATAATTCATCTACCAGATCTTTTAAAAAAACTACATTATTTAATCCAGGACATCTCTTGGGCCAGTGGTAGGTGATACACCCTTGTCGCCCTTCGGTTGCGGGTTCAAGTCTCGTGGCCTTGCCGGACGCGACGGGTTGCCGCCCGACCTCCGGGTTGTCCTTTTATGGAAATCCAAAATTAATTGCAAACTAGAATTTATCCAAAATACTTTTGACCAAACTCACAGCCCAACATTTATAAAAAAGTTAAACATAATATAGATCCTTTTTACCACATAATAGCATATGAATACCTTCATCATGTATTCTTTTAAAACACTGAACCATCCTGAATTACCATAATCCATATTGATTACATTCATGCTCCCTTATTCTATATAAAATGCTGGATATACTTCATCAATCCAAAAATGTTTTAAACCCCAACAATGATGGAATATACAAATCATTAATTATTTCAAGGTAGTCAATAATATCCAATATAATTTATCCAAATCAATCATGTATTATTCTAAAATCACTACCTCGGTATCAGAACCATATTATGGTTTATCATTCTCTCAACCATATATTTTCCAAAAATTTATCCTGCTATTGAGTCACTTTTCTTTGTTCCACACAATCTCAAGTCCAAAATGAAATAGTACTGAAATACAATCCTTATATACTCCATAATTATTATAACAAGTACATTGTTGATACAACACTCAAATGACATAATCAACATAAGAACTCTAATAATTACTCTTCATCTGTGGTAGTATCATAACTTGATTATTATCCAATAGCATCATTTGTGTCATATTCTGATGACGGGGACATAGGTTCGCATAGTGTCCAAACTCCTTGCAAATAAAGCATTGTACATTTGAAACCATTTTCTTACCCTTGCAGTCATGTACTTTGTGCCCTTTTCCACCACACTTATAACAAACTCCCATTCCTTTCAGACAAGTTCCAGGGTGTTTCTTCCCACAGTTATCGCATATGGGAAAATTCTTCTTTTCCCTCTTCCCTTTATCCATCTTTCTCTCTTCCATCCTTTTCTTCTCTTTCTTACCTTCAAAGCCATTGGACTTAGTAAAATCTTTACTTATCTTATCAACACAAGATATTATTTCTTAATATGATGATAATAAATGGGAGACTATTTATCTTATAAATTTTGGCTTAAGGCCATGAAAGATATGATCCTTCTTTCTCTTTGGATCATGTGCATTGCTGGAGTTCTCATTCCTTCTACTGGGCGCCATTTCTAAACAATGGCATAAACTAGATTAGTTTATGAATAACAATACCTAATCCCAAACTTGTAAGACACATAACATAAATTAAAGAGTTTATGGATATAATCCATAATCATATAAATTTCTCCTTTGAGGAAGTAAATCCACATAAACCCTTCATAATGGTTTGTAAAGAAAATGAGAATTATCCTAAGCATATCCCCCGAGAGTGTCGTAACCAAGAGTGCAGCAAGGCCCGTTGTGGTGCACCAGTTCTCGTTCGAGTCTAGCTCAAAGCGGTGTTTTCGGGTTTTACCCCTAGGTACATCTGTGCCAGAGCCGCCTCTACCTGCTTGTATCCAGACAGGGATGTATTGCTCAGAAAATTCACAAAATCTCTACAATACCAAAATTCTAGGAAGTTCTTCTATACTAATCCTCAAAGTTCATCTTAGGTCTACGTGCTCTAATCAGAGTTTATCTAAATCTAGCTTCCAAGGTTTGTACTAAACTTTATCTGATACCAACTGTAACGCCCCGACCCCAGTTCCCTAGAGTCGGTTCATTATTACATAACATTGGCATGATCACAAGAAAGATCAAATCTCAAAAGACCGATTGGTTTAGTAGCCTTGGAAACACTAGATATATTCATAAGTTTTACATTACATCATAAAATGAAAAACTACTACAACAACATAATGTCTCCACAGTCCACACTATTATCCCCTCATAATATCCCTGCAGGTCATTCATAACTTACTTCTTCACATCCTGGGGAAAATAAAACATAGAAAAAGGGTGAGCTCAAATGCCTAGTAAGGATAAAAATATAGCGGAACATTCAAAATAATCATAAACATTTCAGGAAATGCATTACTAAAACAAAAGCCTTTTAAACTTGAACTTTAACATAGTATGGCAAAAGTAAAATGAAATAATGCCATTTACTTATTCACATGGATATTCTACTAATCGAATAATCACATGAAAAATCAGTAACCACTTTCATAATGATGGAATGAAAAATGCTAAACTTTAATTTCTTTTCAAGGACTCGTCCCAAGACCTTGGGGCTAACTGTAACCGGAACCTAACCCGGAGTGCCTCTAATAACCGGACACCAACCCGGAGTGCCTCTAATAACCGGACACCAACCCGGAGTGCCTCTAATAACCGGAGACCAAACCGGAGGGCTTACTTTTACCAGTCTCTAACCTGGAGGGCTTACTTTTACCAGTCCCCAACCTGGAGGGCTTACTTTAACCAGTCCCCAACCTGGAACATACTTTTCCAACACATTCATATGAAGTAAAGGTTGAAATATAACATAAACATTCTTATTGGAACTAGCATACGAAATGTCAATACTTTACTCATAAACCATGAATGCTATATAAATGACACATCTACAGTCAAACATATCACAAAACTTCATTACAATATGGAAGTTTTAAATCATAATAAATCAACATCAAATAATTTTAAAATCCATCAAAGGATGTTGACATAGATGAAAATGTTTTTCTAAAAATTATTGAGAGAAATATCCCTTTTTCATGAAAACATTTTAATGTTACACAATTTAGAAAGTAAGGCATTTAAATACATTTTTGAATCAATGTGTCCCATACCACTTTGAAACTTTTTAATGGAATTAACACTTTTAAAACATTCATTTTCATATAAATAAATCCTTACAAACCATTTTGAAAACGTGGACATAAATGAGGATGATTTAGAAGAATAAATATTTAAAACATTTAAAATGATGTTTTAGTAAAAGTTCCCTTAGAAATAATCCCTTTGAAAACTCTTTTATGAAATATGGACATGGATAGTAAATATGTCCCTGTAGATACTTACGTAAAGACAACCTCGAATATTAAAGAGATTGTGAAGTAAACCCTTATCAATTTGGTAACTTATGAAACATACAACCCATGAAAGAGGTATCATACAATGAAAATGTAAATACACATAAGGTAAAGTGTATTACACAAAGAATACAATTATGGGCAGTACATACACCACACAAAAGATAATAGTGGAAATATGGAATGAATCTCACAGAAATAAAGAGTGAAATGAAAACCCCTTACCACGTTAATCAACTGAGTCGTATGTCCAAAATTTAATAACCACCAAATTATTTACAGAATAACATGAATATAAAGATAATCATGATAATATATATAAAATTCCAGTACACAATACACCACTTTCAATAATTTAGTGGCGAATAATGGAAATCTCACGGAATTGAATGTGAGATATGAAAATCCCTTACGTTGTACTTTTACTTGGTTGGGGTAGGTTAACCTCCTGTATAATGGTGGAATAATTGTTATTAAATTATACAGGAATCATATATATTAATATGATATCATATATGATCTTTTAACATTTATTTGTTAATAATATCTTAGAATTATCGTCATTTCGGGTGTTAACTTACTCATTTTCTTTTATATGTTTTGTTACATAAGACAAGTTTGTTGTATCTTATTCATATCCAGAATGATATCAAGTTTTTAAACATCATTTTTAAATCATAAAATGATAATTATACTTGAATGGATACGATGGAGAATGAATCTCATCACATTCATGGAGACGGTAGTCCGTACGTACGCACGAGCGACAATATCATTCTTTTGATATTAAAATAATATATAAATTGACGGTATATCATATATACAGAATCATTAACATGTTATATTTATTATTTACCTGAGTTAAACATCATTATTATACCCATCCAAATAATATTATAATGAATAACAATTACACCATGACGTGGAGACGGTAAGCCGTATGTACGCACGTATAATGACATGTTATTCAAAGGGTGGATAGAATAATGAATATGGTTGTACCATATTTATAATAACATCACAGTATATGTGAGATAATGGAGTTATTATTGTATAATGGTAAGAATAAAGAATGAATAAGGGGAAGAAGAAAGGAACTTGAAAAGGGGTGGTGAAAACATTACCTCTTCTTCGGGTTCTTCCTTTTGATTTGATCAAAAGGGATCCTTAGGTTGGCTTTCTGATCAAACTAAGGCATCTAGGTTGTAGTGAGGGATGTTGGGAGAGTATTTGGGCAGAGTTTTGCCGAACCAAAAGGCTTTGAAGGTGTGTATAAATGAGAAGGAGGAGTGCCCTTTTATAAGAGGGGTGAGGGGCACCTTTGGAAAAGCTAGAAATATTAATTTATAATAAATTCATATTAGGTTTCTAATGGCTCCAAAGTTTATTATTCAAATGTTAAGGTGGGGATAGGTCGAAACCCACTCAACCAATAGAATTTAGACAGGTTTGGGTACTTATATTAACCTTATCTTTTAGTATTAACTCTAAGTTAATTAGTTTCACTTTTACAATGTCTCTTTATATTTTAATATACTATGGTTAGTAAACTTACTATATACATCCAAGAGACCCCCAAGTTGTCCATTAATGATGAACCTATCATGATATAAGTCTCTTGGCCGAATCTTCGATTTTTAGAAATTTAATATCAATTAATAATATAATATTTGTTTTAAGAACTCTTTTATGTCAATTTTGACACTATTCAATAGTTGATTTTTGTGAAACTCATAACAGATTGATTACTTCGAAAAAAGTCAATTAAATCAATCCTAATATATCATATTATCCTAGAAAATTATTTTAATTCATTAAAAGTTTCATATTATATTTATTTGGGTATTTATAATATCAATTATTTTAATTTTTCACTATTATAGTAATTACTGCATCATCATTGTGTCATAAATAAAGTAAAATATTTAATGTCAAAAAATTATAAATAAAATATATTTATGTCGGAAATCTTTTTATCTTTCTAATTAATATTTATAATCTAAAATCCAACATATATAACCCTATGTAACAATTGTTTGGCTAAAAGATATATGCTTGTGTCATTTTTGTATTCATTTTAACTTAATTAAAATAAAGTGTCATTATCACTTACAAGTGGCTCCATGGGGTCCCAAAATCGACCCAAAGATTCCCATGGTCGACCATGTATCAACAAATAGGGTTAAGACACGTTTTAAAGTAATTTAGTATTATTATAATATTATTTTTTAACCCTTATTTACCGGATTTACCCTTAACCATGATAAATAAAATATTTACCGCAGTAATTATTCAAAATGTCTAAAAATAAAAGTTACCTATTTACACAATTTGAACATCCTGATTCCAAATATGGAATCCATTTTCCTAAATTCAAAACACAGAAGTGGCAGAAATTAATTTAAAATTAATTCCCACTGTCAAAACAAAAAGCGTGTTTTTAAGAGATAATAACTATCAAAAGATTGACACTTGTTTATGTTCGGTTTAATTGTAAAATTATTTCCAATGACCAAAATTATATAAAATGGTAAAAATATATTCTAAATATACTTTAAAACCACTCAAATTCATAATTTATCACTATTAATTATTTTGATTAAAAAAGTTGTTTTTAATTAAAATTTAGTAATTTTCACTATTCATCAAAATATGAAAGTTATCCGAAATGTACCAAAATTTCACCTTAGGCTAATTTCTATATTACGAATCCAAAAATGAAGTCCATTTTGAAATACAAAATATATATAATTTCAAAAAGTAGGTATGACTATTCATAACAGCTAGTTTGATTGGTTGTAGTGTGTGTTAGAACTCGAAGTTGCGTACAACACACGCTACTATATTATTCAAAGGAAAGCGTACCGTGGAAGCTTGGGATGTTTCATTTTAATTTTTTTTATGTCCCCATTTAGTCAAAAAGTTTAAAATATTGTATTTAAAAAGGTTTCACTATTAAAATTTGATAAAAGTGCAATACTGAAAATGAATCTGTTCTTGCATTATGTCTAAGAAAGTCATAATATGGATTCTAAAATTATAAGGATTATATAAAGTTTAAAATTTAGTTAATACTATTCATAACCTCTTTTGAATGACTTTTTTTGTTAAGCCATGGTGTGATTGAACTCGGTGTTGCGTGTAGTGCAAGTTATTGAATTATTTTGAAGAAAATAACACACTATGAAATCTTGGGGTGTTACAATATGCATTAGTGGTAGTAAATCTCATGTATTTCATAATTTGTGCTCAACCAGATATTTCCCATGCAGATGTAGTTGTCAGTCAGTTCATAAAAAATCTAGGGAAAGAAAATTCGGAATTTTGTAGAGGAACTTGAGATATATTAAAATAACTATATATATTACACTTTACATACGAGAGGATGATCCATTGAGTGGTTATGTTGATACAAACTTTAGGGGACACTCATATTAATGGAAAATAACAAATGGATATGTCATTACCATTGGTGGAACTTTAGTTAATTGATTTTCAAGGCCACAACAAGTGATTTCACTCTCCACAATAGATGTAGAGTATGATGTAGCAATAGAATCAAGAAATTAAATGGTATGGTTTATAAATCTGATTAAAAAGATTAGATATAGCCAATAAGGTTTATACTTTATATTGGCATTTATAGTGCGGTGCACCTGGATAAAAATCAAGTGTTCCATGCAATGATAAATCATATCAACCTAAAGTATTAGTATATCTAGAATTATATTTAATATTTAGTGTATGTATTTATGAAGATTGTTGGATGATAGAACCTAGAAGATATGTTCCACAAGGATTTAGCCCTAGAGAGTCTATGGAATCATTATGCCTCAGTTGGACGTGGATGAATAGAATAGAAATGGAGATGTGTTTCATACTGCGGAAGAAAAAGGTCTTCATTTACCATAGTGTTATAAGATTTCATAGAATCATTGAAGTAGGCCTAAAATGGTAAATTATTGGGATTTTAAATCCACTTTAACCACTAGAGTCATTTTAACAAAAGTAGATACTCCAAAGAACCCTTCTATCGTGACAGATTAATGATATTTGGGTTTCAGTGAGTTGGTTGTGAGGTTATTGGAAATTTCAAATTTCCAATGAATTCAAAGCATGTATGTCAATTCAATATAAGTTTAGTATATTTTAATGTCATATTAAGATAGAATATTTCTTTGTCTGAATAACTATCAACATAGAATTGGTATAAAAAGATTAAGTGATAGAAGAACTATTGATCTACTAGTGATTGGGGGTCGTTCTAAGGAAAGCTACTAGGAATTAGTAGTTTAATAGTACAATGGATTGAACCTTGAGAATATAGAAGGTCAATGAAACCAATAAACTATGTGGAACCTTTTATAAAATGGGTTTGAACCACTTACTAAAGTGTCACGTGATTACTTGTGTTAGTGATCTATGTGGCTAAAAATCCACAATTATTTTGACTTTGTACTTTCGATAAAATTAAAATGTGCAATGATTCTCTCATGGAAACAGGATGAATTTTTAATCCATGTAAAAAAATTTGTACCGATTGGTGTTTCACAATGACTCAAGAGGGGGTGAATTGAATTTTTGAAATTTTAACTTCAATTATATTCACCCCTCAAACTATTCTTGACTCTTTTCTCATATAAGAATTAGAAATAAAAATAGAGAAGAGAAAAGTAGAGAAAAATTACTATTTTAGTGGTTTAGGTCCTAATAATCTCATAGTCCACTCCACCAATCACTCTCTCAATGAGCTTAGTGAATTTCACTGTGAATTTCCTTTTTCTAGACGACTTTAATGTTGAGTGAAAGAAACTAAAACATGTTACAAAAGTATCAAGATCTTCTATAGGTCTCTCCCTTATTCACAAGACTTATACATGGACTTTACACACTCATAGAAATTTGTTCTAGTTTGTAAAGAAAGAGATGAATAAAAAATGATGAATGTTTAACACATAGTTTTAAACTATAACTAATGGATTAAAAACGATTATCTAGAGAGATATATTATAGATTCTAATATTAGATCTATATTTTATTCAATAGTAAATGATAATCTTGAAATCACAATAGAAACCTTTGTTTGTTCTTAATTATAAACAAATATTCATAAAAAATAGAGCATGTAGTTCACATGTGTGAATGTCTTGAATATTAACACCAACTCTATTTATATTCAAATTTGAACACTACCTTCACTTCAAAGGTTGAGAGAGTAATAAAATATTCTAAACAATATTTTAATTCATATTTTTCCTTGTTTTACAAAATTGGTAAAGATGGAGGTATTTGTTTCCTATAGTTTTGGTTAACCTTGGAACTATACATGTTCTTAGAAATTGAAAAATACATAAATCATCACTTCCTTATTCGGAAACACATATATTGATATAAAAAATTTAATAGTGGTTTTTTCTTTAAATAATAAAACGGTAATAATTTTTTCCATAATCTAATTAAATATTGGAAAATACATAGATTTATCAATCTTTATCTTCATAATACTTTTATTTATAAGATGTTGGATTTTTTAAAGTGATTTTAACACTTCATATAACTTTTGGATTCAAGAGAATTATTCTACTTTGTAGGATAATTTTTCTTTGTAGAGATATCTTAATCCCCATAAGATATTATACATCATAATACTTTTTCTAAAAAATAACTAGAAACAATATTTTGTATGATAATCTTACTTTTTATGAGATGTTTTCTATAGACATATGATATTTAACATTTATTAAATATGTGACTTAGTCGAAACAGAGTGTGTATGCCTTTGTTATCCTGTAGGATATTTCTCTTTAACATATATTCATTGTATAAGACATTATAGCTTCGTAGGATAATTCTCATATGTGGTTTCCTTTCATATTATAATTCTATTTCACAATACATTCACAAGAAATTTACTTTTCCATTTTTCAAAAATCTAGAGTCTATTCATAAGACAATTTCAACGTGTATGATAATTTCTTGTGCGATAAATATTTTAGTTTGATAGCACGTGTAATATTATCCTTAGAAAAATTTCTTCAAAACTAAAATTAAAAATAATGTACTCTTCTCAAATCACTTAGGATAAATTCCTTATTAATAAATGGGGATTTAGTGAGAATAAAATAATATAAAATACAGGGATATTTTGGAACAACATAATGTGACTAAAAATCTATCTTATTTTAGGATCATAAAACCCATAATAATTTTAACAACAAGAATTACATATATTCTCCCTCTAATATGACATTTTGTTGTTTCTCAAATTATCTCCCCCTTTTGTGATATCAAAAATAATATGGTTATTTGAGATTAAACATGAATGAAAAAATAGAGTTTGAGAATATAGTGGAATGAAATGAATAGAGAATGTGCATTATCTTGGTAAAACATATTTAAAAATGGTGGGATAATAGACTATTATGTAATGGTAACCATTCAGAAAATAAAAGTGAAGTAAGAAGAGAAGACAAAAATGGATAACTATAAGATTTATTTAATAAAGAAAAGAAGTTGTACATAATAGATTATTCCATTGGCTTAGGATGATACCTGGTAGGTTTTTTATAAAGAGTTTTTTTTCTTGAAATAAACCAACGTGGAAGGATTGGGTTTAAGAATTAATGCAAATTAAGGTTTCAAATAGTGTATCTCAGAAAATGGTACAGTTGAACGACAGTCTCCACCAATAACAAATTTCTCTCCTATATATATTTTGCCTTTAATATCTATGATAATGTATTTAGAGTCCTTAGATTTAGCTTTTTCACATTTATTGGTTATATAAAAAGTGAGTCTTGTCGAAGAAGTAGGATGATACAGTGACTTGGCTTGCTTGACATACTTCTGACTTTCTATCTGATAGAGGAAAAAGAGATCAAAAATAGATGTCATCTTTTTCTTGGTGGTAGGAAAGTGTTCAAGAATGGAAGGACCTGGATATTTCCTATTTCTAATTTTATTTTGGGAATATTCATATATATAAATCCTTTTGATAATTTATTTTTGGTAAAAACCAATATAACCATATATATTTTCCCTAGCTTCCAAGTTATTATTTAGTCCCAATTGCAAAATTTTGATGTATGAGTATAGATTTTCTAGAGAGTTCTCACAAATTTTACTTTCCATTCTAAAAAATATTTAGAGGGATTAGAATATACAACCACTGGTTATGGTGTACATGAAACAACCAAATCCTTTTCTTAAGATGATTCTTGATGTCTTAGAACTGCCTACTAAAAATACTCTATAGCAGATTCTTTAGAATAAAAGGTAAGAGAATCATCAAGAGTCTGTTGTAGCTAGTTCAAATTGGTATAAAATATATTAAATTTTTAATCTATTAGAGGAACCATATTCTCTAGTCTAACCACCATGAACTATGAAACGTCAATATCTTTTTCTATAATATCACTTAATGAAACATGGTTCTCCTTAACAAATCCATGGGGATCTAAGAGAGGTTCGTAGATTCTATTAACTTATTATCAAATAAGAGCTCTAACTACCTATATTTCATATTTTTTTGTCCTATATTCATATTAAAAGGTGGCTAGAGACATATAATCACATTATATAGATTCCATTATCTCATTCAAAGCATAAAGAGTGAAGGAAATATCCATTAACCTCTCCTAAATTGACATTGGAACTGAAGAGAATCCAAATGCTTCTACATGAATAGATTATAGATTCAAGGGTTGAGAATAGAATAATCTTTTTATGTAATAAAATTTTAATATCATTGTTTTATTCAAAAATTTCAAGTCTACTTTAACTCCATCTTTAAAAGAACTTGTCTCTTCCAAGATAGCAGTATAGATATCAAATTGCACAGCCAAATTTTTTTTGAATCATTCTATATTGAGCTCTTATAAATGTTGTTAGCTCAGTCAACTATGAATTAATAATATATGTTTCTTGTAGGTAGACTACCTATTCTCTCAAACGACTCATCTCAACTTTTAGTAAGGTGGGATTATAATCCATTTTCACAGAAAAAGATTAATGGTGACTGTCTGAATTGGTACTTTAATATCCTTGATCAGTTAGATATCATATATATCGTTCCATTTATATTTCTTCTTCAGTATGAAATGGTTTATCACGAACCACTCTGCTCAATAAAATAGTTATATGTAATTGGATATTTACACTTTTACATATCTTTTTGTTTTGATAAATAACTCTTACATCAAATTTAATTAAATTCAATTTTGTTTCAAAATTAATTTTTATCATTATCATATTGTAATATTTTATTTTAATCCTTGGTTGTTTTCTTATTTTTCTTATTTTTCTTATATATTTTCTAATTGTAAAAAAATTAAACTTTCGGCACAAGATGATTAGGTTGAACCTTCAACCACATTTATGGGGACCCATAGGTCAACTCCCATGGGAGGTCCAGCCCTTGTGGCATGCAAAGAGCCTGGGTGAGGATGTTGCATGGTAATAACATGAGGCCTCATGTATAAGTCCCTCTAAGAATTACCTTAAGAGTATAGGTGGTCTAAGTATCCCACTAGACCCACAATCCCTTGTGTGTAGTGTTTTTATTCTGACCAAGCTTCAGCGCTTCATCTTTGATGTGACTCTAAACTACAGTGTCTTCAATTTGACACGGGATTCAAGTTAAAAACTCATATTTAATATTGGAATTTGGTTTAGTTTTATCTTTTCCATAATATCTCTCACCTTATCATGTGTTCTCATTTTTTAAACTCTTTCATTTCATTTCTTCTACCCAGCTAGCTATTCTTCTTCCTTGCCCTATCATCTTCCTTGGTCGATCATTATAAAATCTCTAGTTCACCAGTGATATTTCATTATGTCACTATCACCTAAAAAAGTATCTCTAATACTTTATATTGTGTTTTTTGTCATTTCTAGTCTTATTTGGTTTATTTATCTTGAAAAAATTGCTCGACATCATCTTTTACCTTATGAATTTTGGGGATCATTATCTTCTCTTCATCTTCTTCTTCTTTAGGATTGTCTTTTATTTTTATTATCCTTCCCTTTTTATGGTATATTGATGGAATGTATGGGTCACCATTGGAACCCAATGGTGAGTCATGAGTCACTATTGGATACAGATGGCGAGTCATGAGCCACCGTTGAAACCCAACAGTGGGTTATTGACCTACCACTAGCTTTCAGCAGTGAGTTATTTTTACCCACTATTGGATATCAATTGTTTTTCATCTTCTCTCATGTTATGACCTGTCCTACAGGTCCATGTGTCATGACTACCCCAATCCCACCCACAAAAGGCCAAGGGTTGGTGACTAGCACCAAGTAGGCATATCCCACAAATGGGAATCATTAGCCTAAAATACATGTACGCACACACACATATCCCAGACACAAATACTGAAAATGTAAAAACACTAAGTAAAAAAT
Organism: Viscum album; assembly: GCA_963277665.1. Lineage (NCBI taxonomy): Eukaryota > Viridiplantae > Streptophyta > Magnoliopsida > Santalales > Viscaceae > Viscum > Viscum album. The sequence goes on along the minus strand of OY728130.1, from coordinate 1,966,459,478 downwards.
GTATTAAAACCAATATATTTCTCAAGAAAAGTACAATAGTGAAACTATTGGATAGTAAACTGGGCCAAAAGAATCCCACAAAAAGAAAAGATTCAGTAACCACAAGTCCAACCTATACGAAAATAGGTACTCGGACTAATGTATTAAAAGCTGTAGGAACACACCTTGGTTTGTCCAGACTCACAAAGTACTATTTGGTCCTCATCGTCCTATAAATCCATCAAATGTTCGATCATCTACATAAGACACGACACATGTCGGAAAAGCACGTGCATGGGTGAGTATTACAATACTCAATAGGAAACCCTAAAACCATAAAAAACCACAATGGAATTCCACAAAGGAATACCACAAAGGAATACCATAAAGGAATACCACAAAGGAATATAAAAATGATTACCACAAAGGAATACCATGAAGGAATACTAGGAAGGAATACCATGAATGAATACCAAAAAGGAATACCACGAAGGAACTCTACAAAGGAATACCACATAGGATTTCCACAATGGATTACCACAATGGAATACTACACAATATTACCACAACGTAATACTATAAAGGATTACCCCACAGGAATACCGTACAAGAATAACACATAGGAATAACATATAGTAATACCACAAAAGATTACAATACAGGAATACCACACAAGAATACCACAAAGGGTTACCAAACAAGAATACCACATAGGAATGCAACACATGAATACCACACATGAATACCACACAAGAATACAACAAAGAGATACCACGAAAGAATGCCATAAAGGATTAGCACACAGTATTACCATATCAGAATACCACAGAGGAATACCATAAAGGAATACCACACATGAATACTATATTGGATTACCACACATGAATACCACACAGGATTATCACATAGTAATACCACACAGGATTACCACATAGGAATACCACACAGGATTACCACATAGGAATACCATACATGAATGTATCTTCATCTCTACATTGGTATATGTATAAAGAACATATAATAATAATATCTATATATACTAAATCTTGAAAAAATATATTATAGGAAAGCAACAACCAATTACCAACCACATGATTTTTCTCAATGAAAGCTCATTTTTTGATAAATTACTCTTCAAGCCATGATATCATTGGAGACACTCTTGAAGTTGTATAGCTCATTGGATCACCACTCAAAGTGAATTCATTGGACAAGAAATATTCTAATACATAGTGAGGTGATCCTTCTCAAACACGATGGGGAATATGAAAACTCCAATCTGGATCAACCAGCAATATAGAAGATTCTTCCCAGAGACAATGGGGAATACCATTGACCATACTGATGCGGACCACCAGATGGAGGACCAACTCCCTCCACTCAGAGGTTATTTTGATTCAACAACACTCTACTAGGGTTTATATAAGATCCCTCTAGTTCTGTGGATGGATACCAAAACTCTATCTGGGACTCGACCACTAAAGGGAACTACAATCCATTAATGTAGATGTAATGTTGTATTGTACCCTCAAGGCAAGAACCAAGGAAACACTCTCAACCTATACTGGTACAAACTAGAAATTCACCACATCATCTCAAAAATAACATCTCAATTTCAGGGTCACAATGTCGTAGATGGATCGTCGATTGGACGATCTATTTAGAAGTTATGGTCATTTGAAGAATCTGCCTGAAAGCCTATTTGGGGAACGAGGGACCGACCATCCATGGACCAACCACCATAGTCGGTCCACATACCGTTGTCGTCAACTACACCATGGAAGCTCAAGTTGTCATGGAAGTCGACCATGCGACCATGACCGGTCGACCCAACCCACTCCATCTGGGCCCTACCCACTCCACCAAGGCCAAGCCCACTCTACCTGTGTCAGGCCTGTGTCCCATGAGGTCTGCCTCTTCCAGCACCACTACTTCTGATCCAGCATCATCGCCACCATTATCACCTTATGAGACCACCGCTGGCTGCACCTCCGTGCATGGCTCCACCTCCATGTGTTGTCGTTGTTGCCACCAGTCATCATTGGTCCCTTCTATGGACCATTTCACCTCCTTTGATTCCCAAAATTCAAAATGATTCTAGATATGAGCTCCTATAGTCTCAATCTAAATAGATCTAGAATTTTTTGTCAGTTTTCCTCCAGTGTGGGGGTTTGAACATGTTTGAAGCCACCCAGAAAGTCGATCCATGACCAAGGGGATCCAATGGTGAAGAACATGAAGAAATGGGGGAAGAAAAGCACAAAGAACACCCTGAGAAATGAACCTTGTCCTTTGTTCATGTCACACCCTGAAATTTTTTTTTATTTTTTTATTTCATGGCATTGGTTATCCTCGTCAAGTTGCGTGTTGAGTGCATGTTTATTTTCATTTTTTCTGATATTTGATGTTTTTGGTGGGTTTAAGATGGATGCACGGGCACCGCACTATTGGCATTAACCATACAGTTGGCCCGGATTCCCCTAAGCTTACCCATTACTTAATATAATAAAAATTTATAAGAATTAATTAAATTAAATGTTTAAGATATACAAATAATAACATTACTGTGTAGAAAAAAATGTTTTTTAATTAAAATTTTTAATGATGTTATTATCATTAAAATTGTTATAAATATAATTATTATTCAGTTATTGTTAATTTTGGAACTATTTAAAATAAAATGAATAAAATTTTGTCTATCATTATTATTATTATTATTACTATTAGTATTATTATCATAAATAATAAAATTAATAGTGTTGTTATGATTATATAATATTTTATTATTATTATAAATTTTGCTATTAAAATTTTGCTGTTATTATTATTTAAATTTAAATTATTATTATTGTTATTATTGTTATTATTGTTATCATCATCTTTTATTATTATTTTATTTATTGTTATTAATTTTTTTGAGGGTTTTAATCATCCCTCCCCCTTTTCTTATCCCCTATGCATCCCCCTCCCATTTAATCCCTTTTTATCCCTATTTTCACTCACACCTCTCTCCAAGCACCCCCCTCTCTCACATTTATTCCCTTATTTAATTATCCCTCTCTCTACTCACACCTCTCTCCACGCACCTCCCTATCTCCCCATTTATTCCCTATTTCCTTTTACCAATCACACTCACGCCTTTCTCCATATACTCCCTCATGCTGATCTCTTTTTTATCCCTCACACGCTCTACCATCTTCCCCCTTAATCCTTAATTCTCACACCTATCTTCCCCTTACCCCCCTCCTCTCACGCAAGCATCCTCCCCTCTGGTGCTCCTTCTGGTAGCTGCTCCTCCCTCTGGTGGTTCCTTCCAGCGAGTTCTATTTATTATATTCTCCTATCCTCACTCAATTTTTAGGGTTTTCTATATGGTGTTTCTTTTTGGACGAACCCTAAACGTTAGGTTTAAGGTTTATCTTGGGTTTCCTTTGGATTTAGGGTGTGCAATTTCTATACAGGGTATCATACTTCCTTCCATTGACGTTTCATTCCAATCGCGCGAGGTTTCAGTAGGTGTTTCCATGTTTTTCATCCTAAATATTTTCCTTTGATGATTAGAATTTTAAATAAATATATAAACTTGTTACTTACCTCTATGTAACCATTTTAAAAATTATTATAGCAGTTTGGAATTTATTTGGTTTGTTAAAAAAGGTTTTAAATGAGTTTTGTGTAAATTACCTTAGTTTGGGGTACCTAAGAAGCCTGTTCAAATTGCCATTATTATTTTAACATGGAATTGCGTTTTTATGAAATGTATAATGATTATTTTGTTGAAATGGAATTGTTTGTTAATGAAATTGGTTTGGTTCATATGATTTGGTTATGTTATGGCTTTGTTATTGGGTTAAAACACTTTGGTAAGGATTTAATGGCTTCAATGTTTTGGTTTGTTTTCATTTAAAATAAAGTGGGTGAGTGGAGATGGTTTAAAAGAAAATTGTTTTTTTAAATGGTTTTTGGGTAACCCTTAGGGTGTGTGATGCAACATTAGATTTTGAAACACCCGTGAGTGCACTAGGGCCACACATGGATGTGCCTCCAAATAAATATGGTGACATAAAATGGTGTTTTTTAAAATCCTTGGTTCCACATAAGGATCTTTAGATTCTAAAATATGGGGGTACATTTTTAATTTTCAAAGGAAGGGTTTAAATTTATTCCTAAATGTTTTTTTCCATTTGTCCTTGAGAAAATATTTAGTGTGTACATTTGAAATTGTGTTCCTGTTTGGCTGTTGGTGTGGGTTTTGGTGAATGTTTTCTTAATGGATCATTGGGAATTGTAAATTTAAAAGTGATATTGGTAATAGTTTTTTGGGTAAATGTATTTTGACATGTTGAGTTAAAGGGTCGTTAGGAACTTTTAACCAATGGTTAATGTTAGTTCTAACTTTTATATGAGGTTTTTTTGGCGAAAGTGTATTCCCAGTTGGAATCTTTGTTCATTTTATGAAATGTTTTAATATGTTAAATGGTATGGAGGCTTGGTTGGCATATTAATGTACATGAAATGTATGTATATAAATATGGGGCACCTTTATATGAGGGATATACCTTAGGGGTTATTTTATATTGGTGTATGTGTTTTGGTTAGGAAAGTGTGGTGAGATGAGTCACACGTGTGAGGGCCTCCAACATACACACTATTACTATAATCACCATGGGTTCCTGGGAATCGTATAGATAATCGAGTGATGGTTACTCACCAGACCTGATTAGATGGGTTGGTGCCTTTGGTAGAGAGAGAGGATAGGTGGGATTTGCCGCAGATTTTGTCTTGAGGGCGATCAATGGGTTATAGTCTATGGGGGATCACTGTATACTGGCAGGTGGTTTCGAACTGAGGGTGTCTAAGGGTTGTTTAGTGATGTTTAGGATCATCCATGGTTACATATTTTATTCCTTGTTTATTTTCTTCAACACTGGGTTTTTTTCATCTAGTATTTTTTACCTGGATCCCTTTTTTCATAGCCCTGATATTACTTGATTGGTTTTTTTATAAAATGGTAAAATATTTTTGTAATAATATATGTCATGAGTTGTTTTTTGTAGTGGGAAAAGAGGTGTTATTTTGTTTAAATGGGGAAACCTTATTTTTATAATAGTATTTCCAAACTTGTGCCATCAGAAAACTTTGGTCAAGGAAACACTTGGATTCAGTGGTTTACTTTTGGAAACCCTACTATGAATTTTTGTGCTGATGCCTATCCTTAACCATTTCAGTTGCTGGTCCAGTTTTTGTTTAGTATTTTTCAAAGTGGATGCTCTTGTGGGGGTAGTTTTGGACTTATGGTTGGAGGTGACCAAGGGGTTATGTAGAGACCATTATAGCGGGGTCTTGTTTCCAGTTATGTTCTTTTTAGTGGCACTTTGTATATGGATAATTTTTTAATTATTTAACATACAGTTGTCATTTTGATGCATGCTATTTTTTTCTATTTTTTTATCTGAATCTGGTTTTATCTCTTGGTCTTAAATCATTCCCTCATTTATACTTTGATGCCCAGCACTAGTTTTCATCCTGGGGGTTATGGGAATTCCCCTCGAGACTTGTTACAGACCAGATCGGGTGACCGATTTAGGGTCGACTTGGTCTGGTTTGTGAAACAAATGGTATCATAGAAAGCCCTTGTTATTTTGGGTGTCTGGTAGAAATATATTAGGACTCTTGAGACTCATGAGGTAGGAACAAGAAAGGTATCATTTCTCATTTCTCATTATGAACCTCTAGTCGTCATGGATAGTCTGGGTTTTCAGTCTTTTGTTTTTGTTTCTGAATGAGGGATGACAATAGAGGTAACTCGGTGACATTCTATGACCCCAAATGGAGTAGTGATCCATATGGAGACTAGGTTCCTGGATTAAGGTCCTCTTATTGTTATGATTTTTTGGGTCAAGACTCACAACCATTTCACCAATTTGGGCATAGACTCTAGTCCCTCTCTCCGGTTGTTTTGTGTAAATATTGTTTTGTCTTGGATCTGGTTGGTGTAAGGGTGATTTTGAAAATGAAAGGTGATTTTGGAAATGATTATGCTTCCTTTTAAATGGTTCTGGTATTGGTAAAATTGGTTTTATAGGGATTTTTTTTGGGAATATTTATATTTGTTGGGATGTTTCTAGATTGAAGTCCTCTTTATTATTTTTCTTTGGCATGATATCAATTTTGGTTTTGTGTTTTATATGTTGTTCAGAAAATTCCACCAAGAAAGCTCCCCAAGGTTTATGATAATTCATGCTTAGTTTTTGGTCCTTCTCAAACATTTCCTATCATTCATGGTGATCCAGTTCCATTAGAGGCAGTAGAGTGGCTCGAAGAGGTCAAGCACATTTCAGGATATTGGGAACTCCTGAAGCAATTAGAGTGGGTCTCGTTTTTGGTCTGTTTGAAGGTCCAGCTCTGGATGAATATGATTTGTTTTCCCAACCATCAATGCAATCTAGGATGAAATGGAATGTATTTAAATCTGTCTTCATCCTGTGGTTCATACCTGAATTGGGGAAGATAAAGAAAAGGTAATAACTCATTCATATTCAATAAGGTTAATGGATGGTGAAGGAATTTGTTGACCATTTCAAGGAGTTTGTATCATTTTCTTTAGAGGTAGTGTTATAGGATTTGATGAAGGCTTATCTCTTAATTGGGGGTTTTTGTCTGGAGATCAAGAAGTAGGTCCTACCTTCTAAGGAACATCATTTTGATAAGCTATTGGATGAGGTTTTCCTTGATGAGTTGGTCTCTCGAGGGAAGATGGTTGGAAATCCAATATATCCAATTACTCGTGAAGATTCCCTATCTAGTGAGTAGGGTGTACCAGATGGGCCTATTCTTAAATATTACTCTACATTGGTTCTGGCTTCCATTTCGTCAGACCATTTAGTGGTGTACCACCAGTGTTCCCGGTTCAGGAACGTGAGGCTATCATGTCACATCCCTTCGAAGACACGTCATCGTTGTAGCTTTTGGGATCATCTGAAGAAATTTTGAAGGAAGTGTCACCTAAAGAAGATGTCATGACTGAAGGAATATTAGTACCTAAAAATGAGGTAGAAAATTCTTCAGCCATCAGAGCCCCATCCATAGGTCTCAGGGTGAAGATCGTGCATAGTCAGGAATTGTTGGGGGGGGGGGATGGTCGGTTCGGGTTTGGTGATCCATGTTGGGATTGGATCATTTAAATTTTTTGTGTTATTGTTTCTATACTATTAAAGTTTTAATATTATTATAAGTCAATTGTTTTAATGGGGAAAAGTTTTGAACTTGTTCTATTGTAATTCAACAGCTCCGTTTGTCTGATTATATTTTTTTGAATTATGAAATTTTTTAAAAGTTTATAAGGCCCTTGTATGGGTTGATCTCAGTTTAGTTGTGTTCATTTGGAAATGTACGTTCCTTTAGAAGAATATATGTTCGTAGTAATTCTCGGGTTCACTACATGGCTTAAGTTATGCTCAGATTTTTTACTCTTGTGTGGGGGGTTTTTGGTCTGGGTCGAGAGTTCCATGTTTCAGCGGAGGTGTTGTTTCACTCCTACTATAGAAGTTAGTTTGGATTGGTTGGGATTTCCCATATCACCCCCTTCTAAGGTGGTATGTTTTGGTGTTAAATTTATGCACTGGTTGTGTTCTTGTTGTGGGGAGAACCCTTTCATGTTCTCTTGTTCTCATGTGTTGTGGTATCTTTCAGTTTTGGTTAGGCATTGACCTGAGTTTTCGTTGTATTTTAGCAAGGTTACTTTCTTAGGGAAAAAAGTTTTGTGGTTGGGAGAATTATCACACCCTGACCTTTTAAATAATTTTATTTTATTATTTCTTAGCTTCATTTATATTCATCAAGGTGCGGGTTGAGTGCATGTTTTTTTATATTTAATGTTTTAGGAGGGTTTCAAACTGGTGCATGGGTAACTCACTGTTGGTGGTAACCATGCAGTAGGCCCATATACCCATACGGTTACCCATTACATAAAATAATAAAACATTATGAGAATGAAATAAAGTAAATTTTCAAGACATAATAATATTATTATTATTGTATGGATAGGAATTATTTTTCAATTAAAAATTTTAATGGTCTAATTATCATTAAAATTGTTATAAATATAGTTATTATTCGGTTGTTATTAATTTTGTTATTATTTAAAATAAAATGAATAAAATTATGACAATCATTATTATTATAATTATTTCTAATATTATTATTATCATCGTTAAAAAAATTAATGGCATTGTTATGATTCTATAATTTTTTATTAATAATATAAATGTTGTCATTATAATTTTGTTGTTATTATTATTTAAATTATTATTATTATTATTATTATTATTAATATCATCATCTTTTTTTATTATTTTTTTTATTGTTATTAATTTTTTCGAGGGTTCTAATTATCTCTCCCACTTTTTTATCCCTAACACCCCCCATTTAATCCCTTTTTTATCCCTCTCTCCACTCACACCACTATCTATGCACCCCCATATATCCCATTTAATCCCTTTTATTTTCCCTCTCTCCACTCACACCTCTCTCCACACACCTCCCTCTCTCCCCATTTATTCCCTATTTGTTTTTACTAATCATGCTCAGTCCTCTCTCCCTATACTCCCTCACACTCATCTCTTTTTTTATCCCTCACACACTCACCCCTCTTCCCACTTACTCCTTCATTCACACGGCTCTCTTCCCCTTACCCCCCACCCCTAATGCATGCATCCTCCCCTCTGACGCTCCTTCCGGTAGCCGTTCCTCCCTCCATTGGTTCATTCCGGTGATTTATTTTTCTTATATTCTCCTCTCATCACTCAATTTCTAGGGTTTCCCATGTGGGGTTTCTTCTTGTCAGAATGCTAAATGTTAGGTTTATTGTCTATTTGGAGTTTCCATTGGATTTAGGGTGTGCGATTTTTCTGCATGGCATCGTTCTTCCTCCCATTGAAGTTTTATTCCAATTGCACGAGGTTTCAGTAGGTGTTTCCATATTTTTCTTCCTAAATCATTTACTTTTCTGCATGAAATTTTAAATATATTTATAAACTAGTTTCACACTTCTATAGAACCCTTTTTTAAATTATTATATCAATTTTTAATTTATCTCTTTCGTTAAAAATAGGTTTTAATAGAGTTTGGCATAAATTCACTAGGTTTTGGGAACCTAGGAAGCTTCTTCCAATTGCCTTTATTATTTTAATGAGGAATTGGGGTTTTATGAAATGTATAATGATTATTTTGTTTTAATGGAATTGTATGTTAATGAACATGGTTTGGTGCATATGATTTGGTTATTTTATGGCTTGGTTGTTGTGTTAAAACTCTATGGTAAGGATTTAATGGATTTAATGATTTGGTTTGTGTTCTTTTAAAATAAAGTGGGTGATTGGAAATGGTGTTAAAGAAAGTGGTGTTTAATGGAAAGGGTTTTTGGTTAACCCTTTGGATGTGTGATGCACCATTAGATCTGGACACATCCATGGGGGCACTGGTTGCACACATAGATGTGCCTCCAAATGAAGATAGTGACATAAAATGGTGTTTTTCTTGAAAATATTGGTTCCACAAAATGGCTCTTCAGATTATAATGTATGGAGGTTAATTTTGAATTTTAAAAGGATGAGTTTAAATTTTTCCTCATGGTTTTGGTCCATTTGTCCTTGAAAATTTATTTGTTGTGTGCATTTGAAACTGTGTTCCCGTTTGACTCTTGGGATGTGTTTTGTTGAATGTTTTCTTAAGTGATCATTGGGCTTTGTTAATTCAAAAGTTGTATTGGTAAGATGTTTTGGGTAAATGTATTTATACATGTTTAGTTAAAGGATCGTTGGGCACTCTTAACCCAATGGTAATGGTTGTACTAAATTTTAAACGATATTGTGTTTTAGTGAAAGTGTATGCTCGATTGGCAAAACTGATCTTTTTATGAAATCATCTAAAATGTTAAATGGTATGGAGGCCCGATTTGAACATTCGTGTGACATGAAATGTATGTATATAAATATGGGTCACCTTTATAAGAGGTATATCCCTTAGGGTTTATGTATATTAGTGTCCATGATTGGGGTAGGAAAGTGAAGTGAGTTGAGTCACGCGTGTGAGGGACTCCTACGTTCACAGTATTACAATAACCACCATGGGTTCTTGGGCATCTTATAGATTATCGAGTGACGGTTACTCACCATCCCTAATTAGATGGGTTGGTGAACCCTAGTATATATAGTGGCCTGGTGGTATTTTCAATTGATTTTTTCACAAGGGTGATTAGTGGGTTATAGACTATGGGGCTTCACCATACGCCAGTAGGTGGTTCAAACCAATTGCATCAAGGTGTTGTCTAGGGATGTTTAGAATCACCCATGGTTACAGCTTGTATTACTTGTTTATTTTCTATAATACTAGTTTATTTTCTTGTTCTGTTTTCCATGCCCTCTTTTTATATAGCCATGATATTACTTGTTTGGTTTTTTTATAAAATGGTAAAGTATTTTTTATATTATATATGGTGTTAGTTGGTTGTCATAGTAGGAATGAGGTGTTATTTTCTTTAAATGAGAAATCCTTTTTTATAAATGTATTTACAATCATGTTTCAGTGGAAAACGTTGGGTAAGGAAACACTTGGATTCAGAGGACTGGATCGGGTGATCAGTTTGGGGTCAACTCGGGCTGGTTCAGGAAATTTCATGTTGCCCTCAATTCCATTTTTGTTCAGAAGAAGAATAAAGAACAATATCCAAAAATCCCCAAAAATAAACTTCATAATTATAAATCATCCAGCAATGATTGAAACGCGGATCAATCTTCTTTTGGATTGACCTGAATTCATCATGGAAATCAAGAATGGGGAAATCCCAAAGAGAAACTTCCCCACATCGATTTTGTTTAATAATTTTTGAAGAATGATCATTATGTTGCATTTGTTGGAGAGATCTGTTGAATCCGAGGTGTGTCGTTCGATTGATATGTCATCGCCCGCCAATAGTTTCTCTAGAGGTTCTCTAGCCACATCTCTAGAGAAATTTTAAGGTTATGAGGTTATACCTGAATCTCTGAAAAATCATTAATAAATAGGAGAGTTTTGTGTAAAAAAATTATTTTTATTACATTATTTTATTCTTGTTACTTCCCGTGATATCTTTTTTACAAACGACCCATTCTAACTAATGTTAAGTCGTTCATGAGGAAAACACCATATTACTAACTCAACGATGGTCTCATATTTCTAATCTGAGTAAACATTTATGAGTTATTAGTGTTTAAAAATAAAATAATTTTATTTAATAATTTTATTTACTATTACATCCATGATGAATTTTTTTATAGATGACTCACACTGACTAAAGTTAGGTCACGCCTATAGTAAAGCCATCATTCTGAGCTCAACAGAGCCCTTGTATTTATGATTTGGAAAACTATTTAATATTTTTTCACTTTCTCAAGAAAATCATGTGCACACACTATTAAAAAGTTTAATATTTTTCAATCAATTGTGTCGGTCACACTAGGCCTCATAATCACACACCATATCAATACCTGGTCTTGAAATCAATCCATATAATATCTAAATATAGTACATAGAAAATATGAGATGTTACATTCTCCCCATCATGGGGTTTTACATACCCAGAATCCAAAATAAGGTCTAATTAAACAAATGATGGTACTGAGCATGAATCTGAGCCTTCCGATCTCATGTGCTCTCCTGGATATTCTCATGCTACCACTGGACATGCACTAAAGGTATCGCTCACCCATGAAGGATCCTATCCTACTGATACTTGATCTCTATTGGGTACTTAGTGAAATTTGCTATATTCTCAAGGTTTAGCTCTCCCCAGTAAATAATGTGTGATGGTTAAAGAACATTATCTCCTCAGCTATGACACATGGATTACATTTGGTACCAGATTTAGTTTTGGCGGTATATCCAAGCAGCATTCCACCTTGCCAACTTTATGCAGAATATGAAAAGGCCTTATGAATATCTGTGATAGCTATGAAGTGGGCCAACTAGATGAGTCGGTTAATAATCACCCAAATGGAATCTTGTACCCATTATATACATGGTAAAACCATCTCAAAGTCTATTCATATCCCATCCCACATTCATTATGGATCCTCTGGGGGTTCAGCTAAACCCACTGGATCCTAGTGCTCCGCCTTCACCTGATGAAAAGTAAGGCATCAAGAAATGAACTCTGAAACTCCCCTCTTCACCCCTGACCATAAAAACTAACATTAGAGGTATTGTTACATCTTTTCCAAACCTAGATGTACCGCAAAATGGTATCTATGAAAAACCCTCAGAACCTATTCCCTCAACACCACTGGTACTACTGTCAGTCCTCTGAAAATAATTATGTGTTCCCCATATTTTTGATATCCATCAGAAGCATGACATGTAGATATATGATCACATAGGGTCTCATAGTTGACATCCCCAATTTATGCCTCCCTAAATCGCTATAAGAGTGGAAAGGTGAAAAATATCGACTCGAGGTAAGCTGCTTCATCTCCCTATACAAAGGATAACTACAATTAGGTCAACTACTTAGATTCCTCTTTTTGTGAACTACAAATAGATCTCTTACTGAGAGAGTTTTCCACCATGTTAATATTCCTATGATTATAGACCACCTCAAAGTCATAGTCCTAGAGGAACTGTAGCCAAAACATCTGTCTTAACCTTCACTTGATCCACTAAAACACATTCACCACATTAAGAAACCGAGGACTCATAACAGAAACTGCATCAAGGGTTTTCTATCCAATTGATGAGTAATTGGTTGCACTCTCCCATGTGTGAGTCTATTTTGTGCTTCCTAGGTTTCTTTTTCATCAATAAGGAAAACATTGTTCCACCACTACATACACACTTCCATATTCACCTAAAATAGTCAATTCGAGTATGAACTGTGGATAACCAATCCATACCAAGAATGACGTCATAAGGCCTCAATGCTAATACCAAGAGATCCCAACCAAAGCTCTCACCTAGAAGAGTAAGGTCACACTATCATTACCATTATGTGATCATCGAATCTCATCACATATAATTCTCCAAGCGTAAGGGTCAAGTAAATAGTTCAAATGGAATCTTTGATCCTCAAACAAGTTCTGTGGAAAGAAAAGAATTTCTAGATCCTATGTCTATTAACACATCAACTAAAGTATAAAGGAAACAGATAGTACCTCATATCATTTATGGATCCCTTGGGTCATATGCCTCAACCTCATACAGATATCCCCTCCCCTGTCATCTAGCTCTCTACGACTAGTGTGGACCACCTAGGGTGGTGGTGGTAATATGTCAAAACATAGACCACCTCCTGCTACTCTCCCAACTCCTCTACCACATCCTCTACCCTATGGATTTAATTTCTCCAGTCATTGTATCTGCCTCGGTGGTTCATCTACAATCTCCATATCAGCAAACAATGGGTTAGAATATCTTGGGTGAGATGTCCCCTACTGTCACATGACTAGAATCACCTCTCTCACTAGGATTTCTGGACCCACCCTGTGAGCCATGAACTTTAGATCCTCTATCCTAAGACCTCCTCTTGAAATTTCTCACACATCCAAGTCCATAAGACTTAGTTAGTTCCCTTATGATGAGGTATCTACTTCCACTTTCCCACTACTGACAGTCACTAGTTGTATCCTCTTAGCTAAGAATCATTCAATCACCAAATATTGCTCAAGCACCCTATCATAAGTAGTAATTATCAAAGGGATAACATAGGATTGGATATCCCTTTGAAGACCCCACTCGATGGTCTGAGCCCTAAATTATTGATCGTCTATCATATCCATTGAGTACCTGGAGAGATTGTTGTTCCTTGATGAATAATCAGATACCGACATGTCATTATATCAAAGTTATAGAATCTCCTGGATACACATTTACATTATTATATAAGATGAGAACTCCTCTTTGAAAAAGTTGTTAAACTTTGTCCATGGAAGAGTCACCTCATTGTAAGATCGGGTAACCAAACCCCACCATCACCCTACTGATCCATATAGAAGGCTCACTACCAAGACAACCATCTGATCTGATGGTGTCTTGACTAGACAGAAAACTTTGGTTACCACCTCAAGTTAGTACCTAGCCACCTATGTGTTAGGCTCACCTCAAAACCCGAGGGGTCTCTACTACTGAAACTCAGGTAGTGTGCTAAGAATGAGAACCTCATATGCTGGTACTACGGGTACCACATACTTTTCTACACGTGGTGGTATGGATAGTACACCACCTGGAGGTGTTATCTTTGGTACAAAATCCTATATTGATGCCTTGTCACCCGGCAGATCATCTTCGTGATCTGGCAGTGGAATCATAACTGGATGTCTACATGGATACATCTTAAAATAAAACAATATGTACCATGGTCAATAGAGTATATATGGAGATATAACTCAATAAGGACATAGAAAACACAACCATTCCTATATGATGAATGTACTATTTATTTCCAGCAACTAGTGTTTTCATGTTCCTAGTCAAAAATCTGGTGCTCTAAGTCCTAGTGTATGGATACGTCGGTCGCTGCACCAACACTAGACTCCCTAGCCTGAAATACAAATTCAAATCACATAACACTATTTCCCCAAAACTATTATCACATACTCTTAGTACAAATGTAGTTACTACCACCTCTTATAAAAATCTGTCATGACCTGTCCCATAGGGGCCCATGTCGTGACTACCCCAATTCCACCTCCAATAGGCCAGGGGCTGGTGACTAGCACCGAGTAGGCATATTCCAAAAATTGGAGACATTAGCCTAAATTACTTGTACATGCATACACATATCCAAGCCAAAAATGTTGAAATGTAAAAACACTAAGTAAACAATTCATGCAAACCACTGTATCCCACAACCAAAGTACAATAGTGAATGTACTAGAAAGTAGACAAGGCCAAAACAGTTCCACCAAAAGAAATGAGTATGTAACCATAAGTCCAACCTGTGAGAAAAGATATATTGGGAATGCTATCTAAAAAGTCTTAGGAACACACCTCATTCTCTCTAGTCTCACAAAGCACCATCTTTTCCTCATCCGCCTAGGACTCCATCAAATGGTTGATCATTTGAATAAGACACAACACATGCGGGAAAAGCCCATGTCGGGATGAGTATAAAAATACTCAGTAGGACACCCCAAGAACACGAAGAAAAACCCCAAAGGAATACAATAAAGGAATAATACAATGGAATACCAGGAAGGAATACCACAAAAGAATACGAAAGAAGAATATTTTTAAGGAACACAATAAATAAATACCACATAGGATTTAAACAAAGGATTACCACAAATAATACCACACAGGATTACCACAAAGCAATACCTCACAACATTACCATGCAAGAATGCCACATATGAATACCATAAAGGAATACCACATAGAAATACCACACAGGAATACCATATAGGAATTGTACATAGGATTACAAAATAGGAATACCAAATAGGAATAACACAAAGTATTACAATACATGAATACCACATAGGAATACAACACAAAAATACCACAAAGGATTACCACATAGGAATACCACACAAGAATACCAAAAAGAAATACCACACATGAATACCACAGAATATTACCAAATAGGAATAACAAACAGGATCACCATACAAGAATATAACAAAGGAATACCACACTGGAATACCACATAGGATTGTCACACAGAAATACCACATAGGATTGCCATATAGGAATACCTCACAGGATTACCACACAAGAATGTACAGTCATCCCTACACTGGTATGTGTCTAAATTACATATAACAATAATATCTTGATATAACCGATCAAAGTCATGCATTCTCTAGGTAAGCCATAACCAATTACCAGCCACAACATTCTTCTCATAGCACGCTCATTCTGGGAGAATTCACTACTCAAGCCATGATATCATCAGAGACACTCACGAAGAGTTCTGGCTCATTAGGGCCCCACCCAAATAGAATGCATTGGACATGGAAGATTATGATACATGGAGAGGGGATCCTGCCCAAACACACTGGGGAATACCATAAACCCAATATGGATCAACCTGAAATGTAGGGGGTCTTACCCAGAGACATTGGGGAATACCAATAACCCTGCTAATGTGGACCGTCAGATGGAGGACCAATGACCTGCTCTCAGAGGTTACGTCGATTCCACCAAACTCCACTAGGGGTGATAGTGGATCACTCTAGTCCCATGAAGGGATACAAAAACTATATCTGGGAATAGACTTATATTGGGCACTATAATATAGTAATTTGGATGCACTACAAAATAAATGACGTTTAGCGGTGGTTTTTCACGGTGACTTCAAAAACCACCGCTAAATTTTTTCCTGAAAAAAGTTTTACAGATTTTTTAGCAGCTGTTTTAGAAACCACCACTAAATGTTTTTTTAGTATATTTTCTGTTTTGAGAAAATTATTTAATTTCTTTACTTAAGTTTTTTATCTCATAGTCATTTTTTACTCTACGTAAATTATAATAAGATCTTTCTCGTTAAAAACGCATTGTTAAAAAACCATTTTATCAATTTTTATTTCTTTGAATACTATATATATTTTTCTCTCATGATAATATTTTACTTTTTTTATTTTATGTAATATATTTTTGATTAAAAGAGATTTTTTTAAATACTACTGTAATTTTAATAAATTTCAAAAATGAGAAGAATGTTTTGGAATATTTATTAAATAATTTGAAAAGTTGTTTTGAAAATTTAACAAATTTTTGGTTTGTAATTTATAAAAAGGGGAAGATTATTTATAATTGGGTATTTACTTTTTTACATCTCTCTTTGTTTTGATAAATTACACTTACATCACTTTTAAATAAATTTAATTTTTTTCCAAAATATTTATTCTCCTTATAATATTGTAATATTTTATTTTGATATTTTGTTTTTTCATATTTTTATACTTTTTCTAATGTATTTGTTAAGTGTTAATAAAAGTAAACATTCTGCATAAGCTAATTAATCCAAACCTACAACCCCATTTTGGGGTCCCAGAGGTTAACCCCCATGAGAGGTCCAGCACTTGTGGCCTGAAAATAGTTTGGGTGAGCATAGATCAAACTAATAGAATATGGGACCATGTATAAGGTCCTCTAAGTACACCCATAAGAGTATATATGGGATAAGTGGCCCACTGGACTCACATGCCCTTGTGTATAGTGATTTTATTCTGACTGAGATTAAGTGCATCATCTTTTATATACCGCTCAGTCATAGTGTTTTCAATTCGATGTGGGATGAAAGTAAAAAAACATGGTTTTAATCTCAACCATTGGTTTTGTATTGTCTCATTCATCTGATATCTCACCTTATCATGCATTCTCATTTTTTGAACTCTTGTATTACATTCATTCTTCCCATGAAACTATTATTCTTCCTTTTCTTTTCATTTTCCTCAGCCGACCATTCTTTATTCTCGAGTTCATCAGTGATATTTCATATATCACTATCATCTCCAACCATGTTTATTTACGCCTGTAGATATTGTGTTCTTTTTTCTAGTCTTCTCTTCTTTATTTCATTTATCCAGAAAACACTAATCGAATTCTTCTTCTACCTTATGACTTTTAGGGATCTTCATATTTTCATTATCTTCTTCTTCCTTGGGATTATCTTTTGGTTCGATTATCCTTCCCTTTTGATAGTTTCCCAATGGTGTGTCTTGAGTAACCATTGGAATCCAACTGTGAGTCATAATTCACTATTGGATATAAATGGTTACTCACGAGCCACTATTGGTACCCAATGGTTGGTCAATAACCTACAACCAACTTTCAGTAGTCAGTTATTTTTACCCGCCATTGGATATCAAAAGCAGATCATCTTATCTTCGCTGATGGTTCTTCCTTTGTTGTATAGATCTTGAAAGTAGCTCCATCGAACTTCTCTCTCCTTAATTGGTTGTAGTGGTAATTTCTATTTTTTTCAATTTGAGTAATAAGTTTACATATTATTACTCCTTGTACTGGTATTTATTCTTGTTGTTATATGACATGGATGAACCTCCATCAGTCTCATACATGATAACTTTCTTCTTCCTTCACGTATAATGTTTTATTATTTTAGTGTGAAGTTATTTTGTTTTTTATTTTTAATAAAAAAATATTAATTCTGTTTATCAGCAGTATCTTTATGGTGTTTTATTTTTTTTCAGGCTTATTAAATCTTGGCATTAGCTTCTATTATTCCTTTAATATATTTGTTTTTCTTATTTTATAATTTTCTAAAAATAAATAGATTGGATTTATTCACTTATAATATCATTCTGTTGTTTCAAAAAAAAATTACTGATCCGCCATTGGTCATTTTTAATGGTTTGTCACGAGTCACAATTGGCTTCTTTCAACTATGAGTCACGAGTCTCCATTGGATTTCCAAGGGAAGAAAAAAAAATTATTTCAATTACTGAAGCCTTTGGTTGTACTATAGCATAGAATAAAATTTATTTTGGATTGTTTTATTCATTGTTTCTTTAAATATCAATGGAATTTAATACTCTACTTTTCCAGCATTGGAAATTTCCAACAGTAGGTCTTGATCCACCACTCTTTGATTCGACATTTGGTCATAACCCACTATTGGTTAAAAAAATCTAATTTCTTTCTTATTTTTAATAATGTTTTTAAAATAAATTACTTTGTTAGAAGCTTTATCATTTTATGTTGAAATATAGTTGTAATAGTGTGTAAAAATAATTTTACCATTTTTTTATGTACACTGGTTAATGCAGAACTGTTACTCATGCGATGTTCAGTTTTTGAAACGTCCTTCTATCTTTATTTTTGGGAAGTATATATTCTTATTTAAATTTATTATAAATTGTTAATTGTTTATAATTTTTATACTTAAAATGTTAAATTATTTATTTTAATATTTCATGATTAATTATAACCTGGATTATGTTTTGTTTTCAGTGGAGATTTAATAGATAAGAGGTACTAGTCATATTATATTATTGTTATACACTAACAAGTTTTCTGTAGATATTGGTAATAGATATTCTCCTATAAATTATTTATTTAATGATAAAAGAGATCTCTTTAAGGATTAAAACATTTACAAGTGTAGATGTTTCATTTTTGAAGAGAATATAAGGATAAAATTTCTATTTCTTGATATTATTCATGAAACTTATTCAACATCTACTATTATGTAATGATCACCAAAAATCTTCATCACTTTCATCTTCCACCACTTGATTGATCAAATAACTCGATCTGTTCTGAATTTCTTCATCATCTACTCACCTATTAGTTTTTTTTATTTGTCCATTATAATTCTTCATACCATCTCTTTTCATTATATATTTGGGTTTAATCATTTCCCATTCAAAAGATGTCATTGGGTTATTCCTCTCGTCTAAAAGAATGGTCAGGTTGTTCCTCCTAGACAAAAGGATGGTAGGTTGTGACTCCTTCAAAAGTCATGGGTTTTACCACCATGTGTGAAAAAGGTACATTTGTATTTGTTTGTAAATGGGTTTTCACTCTCATTAAAAAGTGATGATCTAGTGAATACCAGTATCTTTGAATATTAGAGGATATTGACGAGAGGACTAAGATCATGGTGATCCCAACCTCCATAAAAAATTCATGTGTTATATATTTTATTTCCACTAAAAATTTTAACATTGAACAGACTCTCACAAATTAGTATTTGTTTTTTAATAAACCAAAATGCTATTCACCCCCCCCCCAATCACTACTTCCATACTAGGGGACCTAATATGAGTTGATTTTACATCTTCGGTTCCTAATTCAACAGCCCTAGTTGACATATAATAACCTCTCTCAAATATTACTCCCCTTCCTTAAATTTTTTTTGAGAGAATATCCACAGTATAAAGGATTGTTGGCATGATAAAATAAATCATGTGCACTATTAAAAATAGAAATAGACCTCATCTCATTAGCATACATAGAAACTCACCTTCTAGTTTCAGGGAATATTTTTAATCTAGCAAAAGATATCAAAGTATCCATAGGAGTGAAAACATCATTATTATCCCTAGCATCAACAACAGACACCATTATTTCACATAAAAGGGTAAAAAAGAATCGCATCAGGTGCTTGAACGTTTTCTTGATCAAAAACCACTTTATCATATTGAGAATATTTATCTTATTCTCTATCTTTAACTTCAATGATAGGTTCATATTGAACTATTTCAATTATAGAATCTGTTGAGGGAATCTTATAATAGATTACCTCATAACATTTGAATATTATAGAAAGAGGCACATTGTATAGTTTATCCTCTAAGTCCTCTTCTGTAGGAACTTTAGAAGTTCTTGCTTCATATCCATTAGTAAAAATTGTATCCCCTAAAAAGTTCTCCCCCTCAGTAAGATCATAGTGTAATTCAACAGCTTCTAAACTGATAGAAATTAACTTTCTAAATGATACTTTTCATAAATAAACAATCTTTTTCAAATTACCATTTGTAATGGTATTTAACCTATGGATATTGGATTCTATAACATCACTAAACTATGTCTCCACTTTTAGAAATAATAGAATTATAATTCTTCCAAAAGGATAGAATCTCTATGTTTTATTTCTTATATAGTACATATATCTCATTATGTATCTTGGAAGATTGAATTTATTCTTAATCAGTAGTATGTAAATCCAGTAGTTGTTTGGAAATAAAAGAATTTCAATCACCCTATTCCTCTAGTTTATCCCAATATCGATAAACTTAACAAAAACTTTTCACTTGACCTTCGATCCTTTCACTAACTTGTTTTCAACAATTGGTTCTTAAAATTAATATTTCATGATCTAAAAAGTTCAAACATAATCCACACAAACCAAGGATAAATTAAAATCATTTAATCCATCATAATACCATTTAAATTCAACATCTAACTTATTTTAAGAGATAGAGAAGATTTTATTGTTCACTCATTAAATAACCAAATCTTCAACATCACCGAAATTAGATCCAACATTTTTTCTAAAAACCATGTACTTATTTTTTATAAAAGAAATCGATTCTTTTCTAAACAAATATTAACTATCATACTTTGAGTTTCAATACTTTCTTTATGAGAATGTCCATGTGATATATCTAGTAAAAATAAATGGCCTTCCCATATACGGCTTTATGAAGATACTTTTCTCTTTTCATGATATCAAAAGTAATGTATTCATATCTTTTTTATCTTTCCATTATTTTTGAGAGGACGTGGCTTAAAGGATGAAGTATTAGGATTTTTTTTATAATGGTTTAAATTTGGGAGAGAAGTTTAGTTAACTGATTTTAAAAAATTTGTGCCAAAGATAATTATTTCTCTTGCACATAATGTGTAGAGTCACTAAAAGTGATGCAGTAAAGTTAATATAAATAAAATTATTAATTATGTAATGGATTAATGTCTCTTTATGAATCAAAAAAATTAATTTAACCACATAAACATAAAATGATAACTAAGAAAACAGATTTTTATAACTCTTAACAAATAATAAAATCAAATACTTGGATAGACAAATAAAATTCTCAATTTAAATGAAAAATATTTAACAAAAATAGACCCAATTCACTTTTTATTAAATCAAATATCTCAAAAAATAATTTCTCTTTAAATATATCATCAATTTGAAATTCAATGCTTATGAATTATAAGTGGATATCACCTATTTTGAATGATTCCTTATGAAATGAATTCTTAAGTCTATAAATTTCATTATATAATATATTATCATATTCTTAGAAGTGTTGATAACCAGAGTATAAACACATTTAATTAGACCATGATCTAAATTGAATTTGAAGTACCGTAATGCATGTATAATCCATAACACCTATGCTAAAAAAATCACAGACATAATATATTCATCTTTAGTAGTTGATAATGAAACAAATTGTTTCCTCTTACTTGGGCAAGAAACAAAAAAAAATCCTAAAAAGTCAAAGGTTTTAGATGTGATTTTTCTATCTAACCTACACCCACAAAATTCAGCATGAAAATATGAAATTAAATCAAACCCAAATGTTTTTGGAAGAGGTAGAAAACTTAAATAATTTCTTTTAAATAACATAAAATTCTATTATTATCCATCAAATTAGACAATTTTTGATTTTATTGAAATAAAGCACAAAGAAATAATAAAATATGATATCTAGTCTAATTACAGTTATATAAATAAAAATATAAATTTTTCATTTATTTAGAATTTTATCAACTAGTTTTCTATATTCATCTAAATCAAGCTTAATATTAGAACTCATAAAAGTTGATTAGGTCTTATTACATTCAATTCCAAATCTTAATAAATAACATATATATTTTCTTTGAATTATTTTTTTTTTGCAAAATACTCTTTATAGATTTGAAATCTATAAAATAAATTCTATACTTTGTTCATAATAATTCCCAAAAAATTACATAATATATGAAAAATAATTACAATGTTTTTTATTTTTTCTTCCAAAAATAACATCATCAACATAAATTTAAATAAGAAAAATATTTTTTCTTGAGGTTTTATTAAGGCGGGTAGTATCTTCCAATCCTATAGTAAAACCATTTTATAATTGAAGTGTAATTAACCTTTCATACAAGGATATATGATCTGGTTTAAGACCATATAATTATTTGGTAAACCTGTAAACAATGTTTGGAGAATGGGGATTTTTAAAACATAGAGATTGTTCTATATAAACTTCTTCTACAAGAAAAATATTTAAAAAATATTATTAAACAACCATTTAAAAAATTAAAAAGTCATATAAGATACATATGCTAAAAGGATCTTAATAGCTTCTAATATAGATTAGGGGAAAGGGTTTCCTCTTAATATATTCATTTCTCTTGATTATAACCCTTGCAACTAGTCTAGCCTTATTTATAATTATCACACCTCGATTATCCTGCTTGTTTCTAAACACTCGATTTAGTTCCAATAAGAGGATTATCAGGGTGTCTATAAACTAATTCTCATACCATGTTACTCTTGAATTGGTTTAACTATTCTTGCATGGATAATAGAAAACTCTCATCATCTGAGAATTTTTCTATAGTTTTACAATCTAGTAGAGATATGAATGAATAATACTCATCAAGGTTGTTTATACTACTTTTAAAAGACTAGTTATGATATTTGTGATCACTGGGAGGGGGTGAATCAATGATTTCATCATTTTTATGTTTTTTATTTTAAAAACAACATTTTCCACTAATTAGAGTGAATTAAATCTCTTGTAAAACAACACAAAATAACATATATAAGAACATCATATTTTACAAGGTTCACTACTCAATAAGAGTATCTAGTCTTTGGAATGGTATGGAAATAATCTATGGTCACACATCCACTATAAAATAATCCATTATGTTTTACAGTAAGAAGGGAATATCAATAACATTCATAGCAATATAGTCCATTGATATTGCATGTTCTACAAGAATGGTTAATATGATAAGACAACTTTAGAAACAAAAAAAATAAACCTTCACAAACATGATTCAAAGTCAGATCATCATGCCACTTAAAATTTATTCACACTTGAATTCCTATAAAAAAAATTATACCACTTCAATTTCTTGCACAACTGTGAGAAATAACTTTTATATAAACCTTTTTTATGAAATTTTCAATCCAATGAATTCTCCTGCTAGCATTTTTCAATCAGGTACCCTCTATCCAATACCCTCTATTAAATGACCATTTTCTAGAACCTTGTCTATCAGATATGAAATGTCTAGTATCATTCTATATATTATTAGTCAGTATAGTTTCTCTGTTTTATACCCTCTACCTGGTAGCACTAGTTCTAATTCTTTGACAAGTGATATCTTAATATCCTTATTCAGTAACTCACTTCTTTAAAAAATAGAACAGTAGCAACAACCACTCCATTTTAATCTTTCTCCCCTTTCTATAGGAATCATTTCTCTAAAAACATAGGGAGAATCCTGAAATTAAAATTTGAGTTTCCCACTCTAAATTTGTATTCCTAATCAAATATTTATTCAGTTAGCCACCTTAAAACATATAATTAAATTATATTCAACAATATTCATAAATACTTTCCTCAAATCTCATCTATATTAATGAAAATTTAAAGAACATATTAGCATCATCATAATTTATGACTTTACCCAAAAAAATTTAAATATTATCAACCCTTCATCAGGTACATATTCGTAGGAACTTTTTTTATGGGCATATCCAGATAACACTTTTCTGGTGTCTTTGTTTGAGAAACTATATCTAATGACTTTGTTTGTAAACTTCATTTAATGAATTTATTCAGAATCTTATATCTAAAAATTTTCTGATAAACATCCATATGATTCATTTGATTAGAAAACTCTATTTTATAATATTTTTTGTTTGGATTTATCTATTTTATTCTTCCACAAACTCTTCTATATTCCGTAATTTGGAGACCTATGTCCATAGATTATTCTTGGAAACCTCTTTCTAAGGAACCCTTAATTTTTCTTCATCCATTTGACTCTATCTAGAAGCACCATATTTTTTTAATATACTTACTTTGAACAAACTCTAATATAATCATGAATACCTTGAAGTAATCATGAGGTTTGTTACTTTTAAGAATAGAAAAGCATCACCGAATTTACTTTCCCTGAACACCTCTGTCTAAGAGAACTTATGAAAACAATAAGATAAACATTTTGTTTCATCCTCCATTTGATCACCTTATTCTCTATTTTATTACCTCATCTCATTCAACTCCATACATGAAAATTATAAAGAACGGTCAGATTTTTCATGTGATTTATGTAATTACAAAAAAAGTAACTCAATCCATCTTTTTGTTCAACTAAAATACAACACCTATTAGTCTAAAAAATACACCCTTTATATTTTTTTCAACCTTATAACACAAATATTTGAAGCTCCAAAACTCAAAAAATAGATCATTATCAAAAAATTATAAACCTACGTGAGAAAATTCGGTGTAGGAAATAAGAATCATTGAACAATAATACCATGTTATCCATAAAAAAGTGAATAAAAAAATTGAACTTCTTCCTCAACTAAATACTTTATCATCATAAAACAAAAAAAGCTTCAATAAGTTCACCCATCCACTTCAAAAAACCATTTAAATAGTTTACACATGCTGACATCATAGCTTAACCCATTTAAAAACTCCCCCTAAATATTTTCCCTCACTTGAAATTTAATGTATATATCAATGGATATATTTATGTTATATATTTTATCCACTTTGAAAACAATATCCAAATATAATATGAGAGACGGGATAGTGTTCAAATACCTTATCCTTGAAATTGGTTAAGACGAATGCCCATAATCAACCTCAACTTCTGAAATGTTTCCTCTGACAATGGTTTAGTAAAATATCATTTGCATGCCCCATTATATGTAAAAACTATAGTTTTAGTTTATTTATTTCAACATATTATTTTATAAATTGGTATTTAATATTAATTTTCTTATATTTAAAGTGTTTCACTGGATTCTTGGTGAGATTAGTAGCACATTGATTATCACAGACAAATAGAAGGGGTTTCATTAAATCAACCAAAGAATCTTTGAGTCGTGTCTTCCTCTATATTAATTATGTTGTACCTTGATTGGAAGCTACATAATCATATTTATAAGTCTTTATATTCACTAAACTTTGTTTCTTCATATTCTAAATTACACATCTTTCTCCTAAGAAGAATACTCCACCAGATGTGGAGCTCCTATTATCGACACTACCTACCCAATTTTGATATGTGTAACCATACAGATCAAAATTTATTGTGTTGAAATATTTCATCCTAAAATAAATTATATCGTTAATATATTAGAGAATTATTTTTCTATAAACAATATGGGACTCTTTTGGTGCACTTTGATACCTGTAACAAAGTGTAATAGTATACACTAAATCTAGCCTTAGAGCGCTAAGATATAACATAATTCTTATTAATTTCCTAAATTCTTCAGTATAAATATACTTTACATTCTAATATTTTACAAAAAATTATCTCACTGAAATGGGAGTGGAAACAATCTTTGAATATTTGATGCCAAAGTTTTTCATGATTTTCTTAAAATACTTCTCTTGTAAAAGGACAGTGTACATTTTTGTTTTGAGAGATTTGAAAGATAATAAATTATTTCATTAATGATAGTATATACATTTCAAATAACACCTTTATATCCCTAGTAAATATTTCCCATATTTATTCATCATTCCGTATGAATATGATATCATCAATATAAACAATCATAATGTTGGAAACCTCTTGATTTTCTTTTATGTAGAGGTTTTTGTCTACTCTTCCTTTTCTGAATTTCAATTTCTTCAAGCAAGTTTCCATCTTAGAATACCATGTTATTGGGGATTTTTTCAACTGATATAAATTATTATTAAACTTGATAACATATAAATCATATTGAACAAGAAATAATCCACATGGTTTCTCAATATAAACATTTTCATCTAAGTCTCTATTTAGAAAATCCAACCTGACATCCATCTGAAATATGTTATATCTTTAGGGTGCATAAATGAAAATAAATATTTAAATAGTTTCAAGGATTTATACTCGGGAAAAGGAATCATAAAAATAAATTCCTTAAACCAATGGTTATCCCTTACAAGCTAGTATTTTATTATTTTTTATCACTTCACCTCTTTCATTTAGCTTATTTTGGAAAATTCTCTTTGTTCCAAACACATTTTTATCTATAGGTTTGGGTATAAGTTCTCAGGTATCAATTTTTCTCAATATCATTTAATTATTAATTTATAGAATCAATAAAATCCTAATGATCAAATTATTTTTCAATATTTCTTGGATTAACTGATTCAAATAAATTGGTATATGAAACATTCCTTGGTTTTCATTTGATTTAAACCTTTAATACTTGATCTCTAATTATATTTTGGACCTCCACTTAAATCCTCTGACTTAGATGAGATGACTGTAATTGACCCTCATTAATTCAAATGGATGAATGAATATCTTCAACTTATATAGTTTTCATATTATCAAAATTATCAAAAACTCTATCATGTTGTTTAATGGAAACAACTTCATCTTCACTTCCTCTTATATCTACATCTGACTGTGAACCCTTTTCATCAAAATGTTCCAGCACTTTCACATTTGTTGAATAAATAATATTTCTATTTTCCTTGTTATAGAACATTTATACCCTTCTATTGGGTGGGTAACAAAGGAATAAATCATTAAAACCTATTTGATTGAACTTCCCAATATTCACACCTTCGACTTGGATAATGCAAGGACCTCTAAACACCCTTAAGTATTTCACACTTGAGTTTTCTTTTTAATATGTCTTTTATAGAGTCATATCCGTGTTTTTTTCTAGAGAAAAAACTATTCTCAATGTGTATTTTTTTATCCATTAGATTTTCTCTAGACGAATCGAGAAGTATCATGTTCAATCAACATAGTTCGGGACATCTCAACCAAACTTCTATTATTTATTTCAGCATAAATATTATTTTGTGGTGTGTGTGGTGCACTATGTTCATAAATAATTCCATGTTTTTTAGATATTCTTTAAGATTATTATTTGTGTATTCATCACCATTAGCAGTCTGAATCTTATTTATAAAATACCCACATTCCTTTTTAGAACTTATTCTGAAGCTATTAAATATTTTTAGATCCTATGAATTGTCTTCAAGTTAATAATACATGTAATATGAATGAAATCATCAGTAAAGAAAAAAAGTACTTATATAAATTTTTTATTTGCTATATTATGGGCCCAAAATTTCATAATGAATAACCTTCAAGGAATGAATTGTATGTATCTCAACCCCTCAATGTACTGATTTTGAAATCTTCCATGTCTAGCATAAAAAAACCAATATCATCTTCTCTTAATGTTAGTAACATCATGAATAATAACTATATTTATCATTTTATTCATATTTTTGTATCACATATGTCAAATACTTTTATATCGTAACTTATTTTCTTCTATAAATATTGGATATCATGAACCCTCTATATCTTATACATGAAATAGTTTTCACTTGGTTGGTTGTGCTTTTACTGAAACATTCATATCATCAATCCTTTTAATTTAAAATACATCTCTTCTAAAATCTAATTTTTTTCTCTGTCATTTGGATGATGGAAAACACTTATCATGTTGTGTTTTGGTACATCAACAAATAATAAATTTCTAGATTTCAATTTTTCTTTTCCAATAATAGAAGATCCAATGCCTTTTATTTTAAGTGACTCATCATTTCAAAAAAAACTAATATACCTATATATTATATTATATTTTTCACTAATTCAAAATCTCCATTAATATATAAATAACACTCACAATACAATATCCAAGGTCATTCTCCTTTTTTGGATATAAGAGTAATTTCAACAACTAAGGCCTTCTTATTTCATTTTATATCCTTCACATGAGGCTTTTGAGATTTTTAATATAAACACTATTTAGTAGGTAGCATAACAAGACATCATTAAGTAAGAATTCTGGGCTGACCACATCTTTTGAAAAAAGTTTCTAGAGGATGAAATATATTTTTAATTTTCAAACTAGATTTTTTAGGTAATCTAATTTGAGTGGATTATCTCCCCCTTAAATTCTGACTCCAACAACTAGATGATTAAGTATTGTGTTAATAATTCAACAAAAACATTTTTTATACCCAAAACCTCCATGATACCATTAATATCTATAAAAATAATATTTTCATCTGAAACATGCATGTTATCCAAATTTGTATATCATATTTCCATCATTTTTATGACAATCTACCATGGATCCTTATTGTAAACCAAAATTTTGGTATCCTCTAGAAATCTTATTCTTCAACATATATTTATTCTTAGCCTCAAAAAAGTCTATATTTAAAGATATTTTCCCTTTAAAATTTAATTCCTTATAAATTTCATTATTTTT
Source organism: Viscum album (assembly GCA_963277665.1). NCBI lineage: Eukaryota > Viridiplantae > Streptophyta > Magnoliopsida > Santalales > Viscaceae > Viscum > Viscum album. The sequence goes on along the minus strand of OY728130.1, from coordinate 1,966,430,566 downwards.
TAATTTTCTTGTTAAATAAACATGAATGGTCCTCTTGACATGCTTCTTATTATGAATATTTTAACATTATTATTAAAATATGAGGAATATATTTTTTAATCCTTCTAAGGTTTATACTTATTATAACTTTCAAAAAATTCTGAAATCAATTTTCAGAAGTTTTATAATCCTTATTAATCTTCAAAAAAATTGTTAAAAAATATCAAACTCTTTGTCCTTTACCTTTATAATTTCTTCATGTTTGATTTTGAGGTTGTTCTCTTCATCAATTAACTTCTTCAAGACATCAATCACTTTTAACAAACTATATATTTCTTCAAGTGTCAATTCCTAATTTGTTTACTATTATATATTGTTTCTTAAATTTCTTTTTCTATTTCTCATGTTCAACAATCATTGAAAAACATTATTTTAATTATATTTTATGCATTAAATCTATCTAAGTATCATATTCTTAATCTTAATAGTTTCTACTATCATCACTGGTAAAATTCTCATTATTCACTTTTTTAATATAAAACTTCTCAGTACCATCTTCACTGGAGATTTAAGCTTCCACATCACTATCATCATCTTCCTCACATTTTGGCAAAAGGTCTCTTTTTTATATTTAGATAACCTATTATCCTTTAATTTTTCACAGTAATTAAATTTTTCTATCTTATTCTTCGAGGTTATTCTTTAATTTTCCTCTTCATTATCATAATATTAATATTCCTTTAGCCTTGGAAGATTTTATGAGAAATGTAAAATGTCTCCACAAAAAAATAATTTCAATAGTTACTTTCATTTATACTTCCTTATGCTTATTTTCACCTATCTAGAAAATAAAAACATGAAATAATCAAAAAAATTACTTACTTTATCTTTAATATCATTGTTATTGAATTATTCCTTGGTAATTTTCCTATAATTTTCTCTCTTAGCATCTTTTCAAGATATTTCATCATCAACCTTTTCTATATTCTTGATGTATTTCTCTATTATAGTTTAATATGTGATGGGAATACTATAAAAATGATCATGAGACTAATTTTTAGGATCTCTATCTTCTAAATATGATAACTTGGCATCAAATCTACCAGGAATAGTTCGTAAAATATTTTCTACAATAGTTTAATCTTCTACTTGTCACCAAAATATCTTATGGTTCTAACAATGTTGTTAAACCTTATAAAGAACTCACTAATAGATTCGTCATCTTACATGTTAATATCTTCATGGTTTAATCTCTAAATTTGTAATTTTAATTTATTCTCTTTTTTATTTCATTCATAAATATTCTTTAACTTTTCCGAGATGCCTTTAACTATTATAGTTCTTTTAACCCTTAGAAATTTAATTTTATACTGATATAGAAGTATCTAATTTATGGATCACCCGTCATTCATTATATTCTTATTATCTATAGCTATTAAGGGAGAACCCTCAATAAGGGGAGTGATAGAAAATGTAACATATTCAATAACTTCATAGACAATAGATAATAGACAGGGTAGCATTTTTCCTTCCATCTATGACATTTATTCTCATCAAAGATAAGAATCCGGTTACTATTAACTAGGTTCTGAATATCCATGGTAGCCTTTTTTTTATAAAATATATACAGTAATTACTCAAAAAAGAAACTTGCTCTGATACCATTTGAATGGGACAGATAATATTTGTGTCATCATTAAAAGGGTAAAATCAATGATCTCTTCTTTTTTATGTTTTATAATTTAAAAAAACATTCAAATTTGGTTAAATATAATTTAAAATACTACGTAACAACACATAAACACATCCATAGGAACACAATAATTGTCAAGGTTCACTACTCAGTAAGAGTATCAAGTCCTTGGAATGGTTTTTGGTATAATACATGACCTCACATCCACTGAAAAATAATCCCTTATGGTTTAAAAAAAGTAATAAATATTCATCACGTGCATATCACTATAGTCCTTTTATATTTCATTTTCTCCTCACACAGATAATATGATAAAACAATTTTTGAAACTATAAATGGTACCTTCACTAACAAGCTTCAATAAATTTTTTATATGCTGCTTGAACATTCTTCACACTTGTGTTCCTATAATTTCTTATTCTTAAACTTTGATTTCTTATATAGAATCAAGACAAAATTTCTATCTGAACTTTTTGTATGAAATTTTCTATTTGATAAATTCTCTATCTAGTAGTTGTTTGTCTAGTAACTTTTGTTTGATAACCTCCATTCCAAAACATCTTCATCTAGTACCCTCTATCTGAAAACCTCTTCTTGGTACCCTATACATTTGATATCCTCTACCCAATATCACTATATATAATACCACTCATTCTGGTATCTCTGTCAAATACCCTATGTCTTGTAGCACTACTTATGAAACTTCCATAAGAGATCTTTTAAGCTCCTCTATCATCAACTCATTTATTCAACAACATACACAACAACAACAACCCCTTGATAGTGGTTCTGCACCTTTTTATATAGGCATAAATTTATTAAAAAAGTAGGGGGAAGTGAATGTTTTAAATTTGATTTTCATGCACTAAATTTGAATTTCCACTCAAATATTTTTTAATTTGATCACATTAAAACCCCCAATTAAATTGTAGTTAACAAATTTCATAAATAATTTCTTAAAATATTTACATTAATAATCTTCTTCGATCCTTCCTAAAATCTTAGATAGATTTATGAATGTTTAAATTGGATCTTATCATCATCATAATTTATGACAATACAAAAACCTTAAAAAGATTCCCAACCTTTTTTCTTATATATATTTATATGATCATCATCTGATTGACCTTTCTAGAGAACTCTTATTTGATGTCTTTGTTCATGAAACATCATCCAATGACATTTTTTTGAATCCTCAGTCTGATCCATTGCACAGAAACCTCTATCTAAGACCACTTATTAGAAAACATTATATGTGAAAAAATTTCATATGGATTTCACAATATGGTGATCCCAGAAACTCTTCTTTTTCAATCATTCATTATCTTTTTTCCAATGATTACTCTCAAAAATCTCTATATAAGGAAACCTCAACTATTATTTATTTGGTTGAATCTATTTGGAAGCTCTATATTTCTTTAAGTACTCATTTCAACAAACTCAACTAGAATCATGAATACCTTGAAGTAATCATGATGTTTATTACTTTTAAAAATATCAATGAATCACCTGATTTACATTCTCTAATTTTTTTCCCAATATAATTTTCAAAATAATTGGAAAATAATTTATTTATATACCCCCTTCTAATCACCTTAATTAATTCTACTCCATCTGATCACCTAAGTATGTTCGAATTTGTATAAAAACTTTAATAAGACGGATAAACATTGGTAAGTGATTATGTAATGAAAAAATATATAATAAAAGGAAATCCTTCTTTTTTTAGACACAATCCAACAACTCTTAGTCTCAATATACTTCTGATACTAAATTACTTACATAGGATTCCTGTTATTGTTTATAAATGATGGGTTTTCAAGGTTCTAAGGTATCTAGGAAGAACAGTTTCCAATTATTTAGGTTCAGACCTTTACAGAATAGATTATACTTTCTCAAGTTTTTGGTTATTATACTTTTTTTCATCAAAGTTATTTTCAAATATCAAGTTATCTATATAATAATTTAAGTAATTTGTTTGAATCATTTTGTGATCAAAGGAATCAATTTCATCAAATTTTTCATTATTAGACACTTCAACTACTTTATACCAATTTTTATAACTCTATAAGTTTTACAAGTAAGATAATATCCTAGGAATATTCCATAATTAAAATTTGGATTGAACTTACCAAGATTATCCTTGGTTTTTAATATATCCACTTTCCATAAAAAGTTATTAAAGTATCTAAAATTTTATTTCCTATTGTTCCATCACTCATATGTTGTTTTCTTTAAGGTAGGCCTTATTAAAACTCAATTGATGACATAGATTCCTATGTTAATAGATTCATCCCAAAAGTGAGGGCATACCATATTCACATAGTATCATCATAGAAATTTCTAACAAAGTACTATTCCTTATTTCGCTAACATTATTCTGTTGAGGAGTACCAATGGAATATAAGTTATGTTTAATGCCATGTTTTTAGTAAAATTGATTTAATTCATGACACTAAAATTTTAACCCATGTTCATATCCCAAAGAAACAATTTTAGTATATTTAAAATTTATTTAATTTATTTCATTAATTTATTAAAATTGAACAAGATTCACTTTTAAGTCTTAAGAAACATACTCATGCAAATCGAGACCCAATCCACATATAATATAATTCATATAATTGGATATTAGATCATATTTTTCATCCACAGTAGCTCCACAATTCTCTAGTTTTATTTACTAAATTTTATAGGTCTTGATGGATTTCAAATAAACAGTTATACCAGGATTTAATAGAAATATATTCATTTGATACATTAAGCACCCATAGTTCTCTCCATTGAAATAAGGATCTGTGATCATAGATATTACCTCACCGTTTTCAGTCATAGAATCTATTTGAAAAATAACTTTATGAACTCGGCATATTATATTTTAGAACTCAAGACTTACAAGATTTGATATCGATTTTGGCCCCATTTTGAGCAACACAATAACTCAAGAGGGGGATGAATTGATTTTTTAAAATTTTAACACCAATTATAATAAGCCCTCAAATTGTACTTTACACTTTTATTATATAAGTATAAGAAATAACAAATAATTAAGATAAGTGAATAACAGAAATGATTTTATAGTGTTTTGAGGCACAATCCCCTAATATATTCCACCAATCACTCTCTTAGAAATCTTGTTGGTTTTTAATATGCAGGTCCTTTTTCTAGGGACCATGACAGTTGAGTGAAAGTAACTATAACTTATTACAAAAGGTACCAATATTTGTGACATTGATCTCCCTTCTTCAAAATACCTATCTATGGCCTTCACACACTCATATCAAGAAGTTATGTTTTACAAATAATGAGATTAATAAAAAGTTTTGTATGTTCAACACACAGTTTCATGCTACAACTGATAGATGAATAAGAACTTCTAGAAATATTGAATAAAACTTCAATGATTAACTCTAAAGGTTTATCAGTTGAAAATAAAAATCTTGAAATCACAAAAACAATATATGTTTTTGATGACCCAGAATCTCTTGGTCCTTCCCTTTGCCAAAATCCAGGTCCTAAAGGGGTGGCATCTCGGTGAGACCGATCGGCGCGACCGATCGGTGAGACCGATCGGTGTCACCCGGCCTTGTCGAGTTGTTTCCAGTAGCACTCTTTTTTGCGCAAATAGGGTTTTAAACCCTATTATGACTCATTTAAGCATGTTTTAAATACCCGTAATGCACATAAGAGTTTTAATTAAATACTTAATCAATTCATGAGTCGGTTTAAACTACCTGACCCCCTTTAATGACGAGTAGAGCCGCGTGGTCAATTCACGGCCCTTGTGCCTTACGCGGTTTCGCGTTTTCACCTCAACCATCCCCAGCTCTTATAAACCAAGGGTTAGTCGTGGTTTCTCTTTCCTCGATCGTGGCTTTTCACAAACAACTTCTACTGCATCGGGCATGCCGCATCATTATACGTAAAGTTCCACACCTGGCCTAAACGTCGATCATCTATCAACAAGTAGGGAATTTCTCCTTTGCCTCTCTCTTTTGTGTATCATGCGGGGTGGGTGTGCTTTTGATGCTGTAGAATTGGGTAAACCAGACCTAATTAAAGATAATGAACGAATCCTGTAAAGAATGATGGGGGAGCTATGATCGTTGATGTTGTTTATATTGTGATTATCTTTCTGAGTTGTGCTGGCTTACGTGTTTCTGAAAATTGAGGCCCTTGGTGGTTGTTGTTTGTGTACTAGTGAACCCCCTGCTGATGATTTAAATGGCTTGTTTGTAAATGTGAACTCCTGCTATGAAATTGGTTAATCACGTATACCCAGCTGAATAAATTGAAAGCACTATGATCAACCCCTCTGTGATAACTCCCAGTTAAAAAACATGAAAATTGAAATCATGGAGTGTGTTAAGTCATTTAAATCTAAAAATACCGGCAAGGCCCTGCTTAGTATTGGTGACGGTGGTTTTGGTTGTTTTCTTTCACGGGACGGTTGCTGGAAATGTGGGAGGGGATGGGATCCCTTGTCTTTATACTAATGGTGGATGTGTGGTTTTGGGGATGGGATCCCCTGTTGGTATGGATTCGGTGGTTGTGAGTTTTAAAACCGGGTGGGTACTTGTTTATAACACAAATTGGGGTGGGATCCTCTGTGGTGGAGAATTGGGTGTGGGCGTTATGGATGGTGTTTGACTGTTTACGTTCCTGGACTCATGCCTATGTCTACTAGTTGCCCAGTAGTGCTTAAACATAAACATTACTATTGAACATGAAACTAGAATGGGACAAATGGGTTTTGTTGGCGAGAGTCGTGACTTGTGACTTGGATGTAGTGGTGTGGTGTTCTGTAGGCTGGTTAGAAAAACCTAGACATTGGGTGAGTTCTTGTTACCTATATCTACACTTGTAGTTCTGTGTTTCTTATTCACGCCCCACCTAAGTTGAGCACTTGGTGCTGAACACCTCCATTTCATGGGGGGGTGTTTTTCCCAACACTATCCTTGGTGGTTGGTTATTATCTCCTTTTCTGCTCCCTTTCCCGGATATCCCAAGTATCTTCAGGCAGGATGTGATGGCCTGAGGTCCATTATTAGCCCAAAAACCTTTGGGTAGGGTAGTGTGGTGGTTAGCCAGGTGTGTGCGGTAGGTGGTTTCCCAGGTGTCTTTGGGATGAGGCCCAGGTGTCTTCGGGCGTGGCAGTGGATTTTCTAGCCCAGGAGTCTTCAGGCGTGGTGGTGGTTATTCTAGCCTAGGTGTTTGCAGGCGTGGTTATGTGTGATAGTTGTGGCCTAGGTGTGTGCGGGCGGGGTTTCGGCAGTGGGACTGCAGTGGTTGTAGCCCAGGTGTGTGCGAGTGGGTGTGGCGGTGGGACTGCGGTGAGAATGGCGGGATTGGTCCGATGCGTAGGATGTCTCAATAACTAGTGGGAAAGTGGCGCAGGGTACCCAAACATCGATTTCCTCCTCTTATATATATTACTTGACTTGCGTTGTTTGGGGAGTGTTCCCTGGTGAGGCTTGGGCGGATATTTTACCTTGATAGGCGTCTGGTTTACTCCTTTCTCACGGATCTTTAGCACGTTCCCCCACTTGTGCACTAGAGTCTTTGGTTTTCCCTACTGAGTGTACTTGTACGCTCACCATACGTATATAAAACTGCTTTCTGGTTTCCATGAGGGCTTCGGGGATCACGTGGGACCATACTAGCTTGGACCTTTGGGACAGTTACATTTGTTGCTTTTCTTCTTTGGTACATACCTTTGTAGTCACCTTTTGTACTTTGTGGCTTTACTTTTGGATCATGCATTTGGGGGTGGTTTACTTTTGGCTTTACTTTCTTTTACCTTGGTTTTGATGAGTTTAATCATCTTACCTCTCGATATTATAAAACAAAAAGGGGTAATGCCTTCCATTTGTGAGAAATTTATATACCCTTGGTGCTAGTCGCCACTTCGGGATCTATTGAAGGCAGGTCTCGGGGGTCATTATCTCTCCTTCAACATAAAGAAGGAAGGGCCTTGCAACCTGCTAACCCTTCCCTCCTATTTAGTGAAGGCGAGTCGTGACAATGTTCATTATTATTTTTAAAAAAATAGCCGTAAAAGACAAATCATGCAGTTTGTGTATGTGAATGTACTGAATCTAAACACTAACTTTATTTATATTTGAATTCGAACACTACTTTCACTTTAATAGTTGAGAGACTAAAACAATATTCTAAATAAGTTTTTAATTCACATTTATCTTTTTTTCCAAAATTATTAAGGACATAGGTAGTCATTTTTTCTAGCTTCAATTGATCTTGATACTATACACCTTCTTGAAAATATAACAATATTTAAATCAACATTTCCTCATTTAAAAGAATATATTTTATTAGAAAAAAATTAGAGTATAATTCTATTAAAATACTATAATATTAATAAGTTTCTCAATAATATAATTAAATATTTAAAAATATTTATTATCTCCAATATTTTTCTCTATAAGACTTTTCTTCATAAGTCATTAGATTTTTGTAAGATACTTTACTTATTCATATGACTTTTTTATTCATGATACTTATTATGATTCATAGGATAATTTTCCCTTGAGTGATATCTTAAGCCTAATAGTATATTATACATCATAATAAATTATTTGAAAAATAATTGGAAATGTTTTTCAATAAGATAATTTGAGTTGTTGTGGGATATTTTATTCAAATGTAATCTATTTAACCTTTGTATGATATCAAACTTGGTCAAAACATAGTATGTATGACATTATTAGAATTTAGTATATTTTCCTTTAACATATACCTGATTCATAATACATTTTTGATTTATAGGATAATTATCATAGGATGTTTCATTTCAGATGATAATGCTCCATTCATTGTATGATAATTCTTATATGTGAGACATTCGTAAGATATTTACTTTTTCAATTCTATAAAATTCAACGTTTATTCATAAGATAATATCAAAACATATAATATTTAATTATGTATGTAATATTTCAATTTGATAGTGTGTATGATATTTTCCACAGACAAATTTTTTCAAATATTAAAGGATATATAATGTACTTGTCCTTGTGAGGAGCACTGGCTAGTCGGCGGTTCCTATGATGGTACCTCATTAAATACACTCCTGTATTTTTTATCTAGAATATATTTAACTCTAATACTCCACCTAAATTACCCATATTATTACAAATATTAATGTAAATCCTCACTTTGTCTCTCTCTCTCAACATCTTGGGTTCCATCCTCCACTTCTCTTTGGCATTCAAAGTCTAGATTGATCTGTCAAATTCCATGAGGTAAGAATCATATATTCTTGCCTAAATCTTATTCTTCTTCTATAATTGATCATAGGTATAATAGATGTTGGGTAGATCTATGGATCTCATCTTGATCTAATAAATTATTCCTTACTTATTGATAGATCAACATTGGATTTAGAGAGTAGGAAACCTTTCCATAGAACGGATCTAGATCTTCTATTGACAACATTTTTCATTAGGTAAGTTGAATTGATTTTATGCCAATTTCCCTATCTCATTCTTGAATATTGTTCTAGAAACCCTTTTATGATGAATTTGGATTGGTTCTATGGATACTTTGAATATATTCTATTGGAGTTAGTTCCCCATAACCAAATTATATGTATTTTATGATTACCTATATTCATTGTTTTTAATATTAATAAACTTCTTATGACATAATAATTGTTCTTCTATGTGACATGGTATGTGATAATATCCTAAGAGTAACTATCACACTAGAAGTTCATATCCGTTCCCCGCTATGATGAAAACCCGAAAGTTCCATGATATTATTCATAAATATATATTATATATTTGAATGATATCATTTTATGGGATATAAATAAAATAGACTATCAGGGGTGGAGACTCCAGGGACTTTGATGAACTTTTTTATGGTGTTCACCATTGGTAATTTACAATACAGAAGATTATAAGAACATGACCTACCAGTTGGAAATCCATAGTCATATATGTCATTAGATACTCCCAACTATGGAAATGTGTATTTATCATTAGACTATAAGATTATTATTAATAGATATTATTAGTCGTGTACATTGATGTGTTGATTAAAATTGTGATGACATATGTTTTAAGCAAGGTAGGATATATTAGGAGCATCATGAGTAATATTGTATTAATGAATAACACGATAAAGGATTTATCCCTTTTGGACATTAATATATGTTTATATCATAGTACCTTTGATGGAAATGAAATAGCCTTAATAAATACATGATCATGGTGTTTTGTGGAAAAAATATTTTTTGGACTATCAAAGAAAGAGGCATCAAGAAAATGGGTTAATGGAAACAACATACAACCTAGTAGATTTTAGATAACTTGATAAAGGGATTATATTATATATTAAGTGTACATATGAGGTTTTATTTCATTTTGAAATTCAATTCCTTCTCTATGTGTGATTTTTCATGTTTCTAGATGATAAGCTTGTACATTGGGTGGCTACGCCTAATGTCACTGATAAAGTGACTTAAATTATCATACACTAAGTATATCCAAAACCCTCAGCTATATAATAATATTATTTTTTACTTAACATTTTTAATGATTATTATTCTCATACCTAGTTTAATAATTATTCATGTTTCTTCATTGCATATATTTTGTTACTAGTTATTTGAGAGAATATTTTATGAGCAATATATTCAATAAATGTTTATTTTCTATTTAGTGAATATAATATTTATTTATTTATTGGGGAATAATATAGTAATATTTATTAAATAAATAAAAATTAATTATTCAAGGCCTGATAAATATAATGGCGGAATAGAGACCCGAGTTCACAAGTCCAATGAAAAATAATATATATTAAATAGTATTTGAATAAATTTTAAATGATTTATTCGAGAAATAATATTTAATTAATTCACTAGTTTTTCATATGTTACGAAATAATAATATTATTATTATTATTATAGACATGGGTTTTCATGGGGAATAAAAAAATAATAAGCGCTCATGTGCAATTATGATTTCTAATCTCTGGTACTATTTAAACCCAATTATATTATTCTCAACCCTAATACTAGATATTATGTTGGTTGTACACAATGATTCTATAAAATTATCTTGAGTCATAGAGAAGTACTCTCCAATAATTATCATAATAATAGTGATCAATCCTCCTTCACCACCCCTCTTGATTAAAGATGGATTAATGAGAATCCATCTTGTAATCGATTCTCATGGAAATCAAAGATGAATGACATGTTGAGATATTCCATGTTATCACTCATAAATTTTTATAGAAATTATTAGAGGTTGGAGGTGAAAATTTGGATCACCTATTAATGTAATATATAATTAATTCCTATGATGCAGCAATGGTACAATATGGAGGCATTGTCATATTCATCAAAAAATAAATAATTCGTCATATGTAAATTCTTTAATTACTTAAATTAATTATATATCATTATGGGATGATCTTGAGTTTGGATCTATAATTATCATGTCAATTAATCTTTGATTCAATTCCATTGACAATGACAAATTTTTTCAATTTATATCATAGATTAATCATCGATTATGACAAAAATCTTTTCTTTTGAATGCACCATTGACACTTCCACTATTTCTAAAACATTAAAGTGGCATCAGAGTGATCATATAATTATTTATAATTATTTAATGATCATTGATTGATTTATATATTTATCATTATATTTCCATTATGTTTTAATGATTATTTAATTCAAACCATGATATATTATCTTATTTCTGTTCATTCTTACAAATATAATCAACAAATAGTTCTATTTTGAATGAAGAACATATAAAGAACTAATCTAAATGTGTTGAAGATTCATTATGGATAGAACAATAGTATGTGTCATGTAGCTCATTGTTACACATCATGTACCCATGTTTAATTCACCAAGAAAAATCATGAATTCATAAAAAATTAATTTGAAGCATTTTAATTTATTACACGTAGTGTGTATTTAATACACTAAATGTTGATTGGGCTATCCTAGAATACAATTATCCAAACTACATGGCATGTAACTTGCATACAAGACAGTAGTCCATTAGTCAAATAATGATCATGTATTTTCTTACACAACCTACATATATGGTGACTATGTAACCTGGATACCACATGACGTGTATCCCACAAACATGCCATGTGCTCCATTAATTTCCATGGTAATACAATACGCCCAATATCTTGGAATGTACCATTGATAGATGGTGAAGATATAGTACATGCTATGTATATTACGTTTTTTGTGAATTTAAAATTAATTTATTATGTTGTTTAAACATTATCAACACGGGTTTCCTACATCATTTAGTTGACTCATAAATTCTATGTGATGGGTTATATATATATATATTAAATTTCTAATTATATTTTTTGTAATATTCAGAAATTATTATCACGTATAAGTCATAATACAATAATTTCTCTATGTTCATTGAAACATAACATATTATGTAAATTATTAGTTTTTTTGTGTCATTCAGTTGACTCATACACCCAATGAAATTATCTTATAATATGTTTATGCTACATGTCGCATTAGCAAATAGTATATGATTATAATACATGTTGGGTAGTTTAGAAAGGTACTTGCCATATTTCCTCCAAGGTATATGTTTTATACATAGTTAACTTTAAATAAATTTTTTTAATTTGATTAAAATTGTGATGGATGAGAATCTCAATAAATTATGGATGATAATTAAGATAAATTAATATGATTAATTAATCTGACTGTGATTTATCTTAATTTTTTAATGTATGTGGATGACCATGATTATAGACTAGGTCTTTATATGTGATTAGTTTCCTTTTAATTTATTATTAAATTAAATTGATATCATGTGTGTTTTCCCTCCTCTCAATATGTAAGGGCATTACTGTCCGTAATTTCTTTTTATGTAAACCCCTTTAACCAATCATTTGGATCCCCTCACCCATGTGTGAGCAAAATCATATGTAATGGATGGATCTCCAGGATGAGTGGAAGTGCTTCAAGTGTCTAGTTGGGGAGAAAATAATCTAATAGATACGTGGATGGATAGGTGGAAATCCATAACTCTAACCAAGCATGATTCAAGGTGTTTCTCCCCTAGTTCTATAGTTAGTTTATCATCTTCTAAACAAACCTGTAAATATCAAAGGCTCATGATCATACCACATTTATTATTTTAATTCTATTAATTTCTGTGGTTAATTTCATTATGGATGTTCTGTTTTGATAACATGAATTAATGAACTAACAAGCTTTCACGAAAGAACTAAAATAAATTGGATTATATGTAAACATTATATATGTCATGGTTAATAACTTAAGTAAATCCAATTAACATTTACATGAATGTAATAAATAAAAAATTTTAAATTTTTGCATAAATATAAAAATCCATCAGTAGTTCATATTTAATCGATATAGCCTTCTATAATTTATGTAAAAAACAAACCATAATATAAAGTGCATGACCAGCCAAAGTTAGAGTCCTTTCAATTATTAGAGAATTATAACTGGAGTCTTGAAATGAATCAACTCAGTTCACATTGAAGATTTATTTCCAAAGTAGGACTTATCGTAACTAAGAGGAAAGGGTTGAGAGAAAATCATTTAAGGATTTCAGAATCAGGGAGTCCACTCAATAGATCATGGAACTGTGAGTTAATGTAGTTAGAAATATTATACCTACCTAAAACCCTTAAAAAATTATTAGGAAAAAGTTGGAGTTATGAGAAGATAAATATGGGAATTATACAATATAATGTCCAAGAAGTATGCTTTTTTAAAGCTAATGGTAAGGGATATTTGGTTTTGATAAAATAGTGGGATATTGATAAATTTAATATTTATTATCTAATTTTATAAGATAAAGTAATAAAAGAATTCTCTTCTTAATTGTTGAAATAAAAATTAATATGACCTCATCCATATCAACGTGACCCATACATAATAAGGATTTCTTTCTCAATGGAACTAATTTCTAAGAATTGAAAAGGCGCTTACGCATTATTCTACACCATCAAAGGAAAGTATATGTGTTTTAAAACCCAATTTTTGAAGTGCATGTCTAAGAGGTTAGTGAATATGAGTTGTATCTCTATAAGAAATATTTATATGATCCCATATATTTCCAATGTTTCATGTTATCTTCCTTGCATAATGATATTTTAAAGAAACATAAGGATATGGATGTGTATAGAATGATGTTTCACCTTCACGGTCTCTATCATGAGAATGAGAGAAAAATATGATATTAGATATCTAATGACTTGTTCATGTGAAAACTTAGTGAGTTGGAATCTTCCAGGCCTCATGTAGTGAAGTTGATTGGATACATAGAGCGTTTAAACATCTTAAAAATTAAATTCCCTAATGATATATTCAAAGATCTCATCATTTCCTCACCACCTTAATCATTCACTAGTTTTAATGTGAATTTCAACATGAGAAATGGTGAGAAACTCTATTGGAACTTCTTACCCTCATTTTCCAAGTTTGTGAGGACATTGGGATAGAAAAACTCATAGTCATTTTAGTGAATAATAAGAGGAAGAAAAATTTGAAGGGGGGAAAGACTCATTCAAAGTCAAATCCCCCAAGAGACATCTTTCTAAGAAGAAGAAGATCTAAAGGTGGGTGAAAAAATTGAAGCAGTATGTTTTTCAGGTGGAAAACTAGGCCACTATAATAAGAATAATACCTAGAAGAAAAGGGAAGCTAAAGGTGTAATCATTATCGATTTTAATCTTTTTATATCTACACATTGATAATTTAATATAGATTTTGATAATCATATCTATATCCAAATGTTGGAACCAAGTAGATTTTGAAATATTTATAGAGGAGAGATGGTTCTTTGAGAATCAAATAGAGTGAGACTCGCTACCTTAGTTATGGTAGACTCCCACCTTCTATTTCTAACCAAAATGATTTTAGTTTTAAAGACCAATTATTTTGTACCAATTGTTACTATGACAACCCTTCTTTTATTACAAACATAAACATGATTTATCACATAAAACCTTCACTTGATACAACATGGAAGATCGATAGGTCTAGTGTCCTTGGGGCATGGGAACATTACATAACAACTTAAAACATGAAATAAAAAATCTTTATTGAAAACTTCTTTTACCTGACCACTACATTCCCTCGTACTTAGCATTGTATGGGATAACATGAGGACATGCATAGGAAAAGGGTGAGCTATAAAGCCCTGTAAGGGAATAATCATGTAATAACATGAGGAATACAATACATGTTATAAAATAGGCACATCAATAGATCACAAGGGAATCATAAACATAAAGGCCTGATAAATCATGATATTCATAACATGGAAATGTGGCAACAACACTTAACATGGAATTAGCATGAGCCAAGTCTCATTGCACATGGAGCATGAGTTAATCCACATCGAACATGAAGCATGAGTAAAACCTCATTGCACTTGAATTTTCATGAGTCATCACCCATTACACATGAAGTATCATGATACTATACATTATGCAATGCATTGGAGCGCTATTAGGGCATACCGTTCTTAAAAATTTTCATTTCATGTATAAGTGAGCCACATGGATCATAAAACATGGATTCATAAAAATAATCATTTATTCCACGATAAAGAAATTTGGAATTCATACATGAAAATTTATAATCAATAAGTAAATGTGCATATAGTTGAATACCCATGATAGTGAAATGGGCATGTTATTCAGTACACAATGAAATTGCCATGGAAAAAAGTTGCAATTTCAGCAGCGTAATTGCATGACGTAATAATTCATAAAAATGGTTGATGAGAGAGAGAGGTGTGTCCCATAATATTTAAATGACATGGAAAGTAATGGGGTCATATATATTCATGTCCCAACAATTTTAATGGAATTTAGATTCATGATACAAAATAATTTCAATAATGTAAATGAGGAGAGAGAAATTCCTTTCGGAATTTCTGCATAGTAACGGGTGTACATGGGAGGAAGTTAATGAGAGATAAAGGGGTCTCCCATCATTAAAACATAACTAGGGAAGTATGGGGGAGGTTAGAAACCATACCCCAACATTTATAATTGAAATTAAAATGGCATAAAAATTTAATGAATATTGGATAAAAATTAGAAAGGAAGAAAAAACCCTGACTTGGAAGTGTGCTTCCAAAGGCTTTGGAGTGGATTGAGAGAGCCTTCATGGGAGCTTGGTGCAGATTGGGAGGATTCTAGGGAGATTAGGGAAGATTTTGGACGAACTACAAATTCTTAGAGTGAGGAGAAAGTGGGAGCTTGGGTAGGTTTATATAGGAAAGGTGGGATAATTCTTTATTATTTAGGGTTGGGACACCTCACATTAAGCTAATTCAAACCACAAAACAGCCCATAGTTTATTCCCATGGTTTTTTCCAAAGGGGAGTGGAAAACAATATTTTACAATTATAAAGTCCAAAATTCTTAAAATCATGGGGTTGCATATGTGGACGTGAGTCACACTCCCAAGGAAAACAATTTAAAAAAGAAAAGATGTTTAATAAGCCTTGAAGGGTCCATTAATTCTTTGTAAAATAAGTCAAACAAAACCAAAATCATATTATATTTATGGTAAAACATATATTGGCATAACATAATGCTTATCTTATTTTATTACATCACTATTGGGTCATTATGATGTCATAAAACACATTATATATTAAAACAGTATTTAATTTTTACCCAAAAATTTCGATATCTCAGAAAATTATGAAAAATTCACCGTTGGATAATTTCAATGTCCTAATTACAGAAATAATATTTATTTTATATAAATAATTTTCTAAATATGTAAATTTTCACTTTTAAAATAAAAACTGACATTTATTGAAAATTCACTGGTTTGGAAAAAAATGTCTTTTGAACCTTAATAAAAATTAAAATTTCATTCATAAAATTATACAATAATTTGTATTTCATGAAAATTAATTTAATAATAATATTATTATTTTATTAAATTATTATTTAATACAAAAATACATTAATTCATCAAAATAGATTTCTTATTTAAATATTAACTAAAAACACTATTTGAGATTTAAAAACTATTTACAAGGTAGAAAAAATAAAATGAAAATATATTCATTATTAGATACAAAAATAAAGTAAATAACCATAGTTCTAAGGTCTTGTTATATAACCCCTTATAACACCCACATAAGATCGATGGGTAAGGTGTCCGATGGTGACCTACTCTTGGGGTGGCTTGGATAACATTGCTCAGATGGTAATCTCTATTAAATTCCACTTCACTCATAGGTTGTCCCGCTCAATCTTAACATGTTGAAGCTTGACTTGGGCTTGGTCATGATCGAAGCCCAATGACGTCACCACTTTTCTGAGCTCCGATAAATGGGCTTCGTATGTGGAATATCTACGGGATGAGGACATCGTTTCCTTTGTCTATGTAAATTGTATTCGTTAAAGCCCTATATTTATACTAATCATGTGATCGTTGTTCAACGACTATATTAGCAACAGTAACAATGCATAACGTAAAACCAAAGAAGTTGACATATTATATAAATATTTTACATAAAGAGACATTTAATTAGATCAAGAGGGATTTCCATTAATGAATGTTTGGGTCGTTACAATCTTCCCCCCTTTTTCCCATGAAATTTCATTTTCCCACACTAAAACAATTGTAGGTAACTCTGATTCATCACTTCCTCTGATTCCCACCTCACTTCTTCAAACTTGTGGTTTTGCCACAACTCCTTTACAAGGGTCATTGTTTTATTTTATAGAACTTTTTTTATATTATCTAAGATCTTCACTAGTTTCTCCTCATAAGAAAGATCATGCTCCAACTGTACCACCTCCCAAGAGAGTACCTATGAAGGATCTCGTATGTACTTCCTTAAGATGGATACATGAAATACATCATGGACTTTTCCCATGGTTGGAGGAAGTACTATTTGATAGGCCACATCCCCGAAACGATCAAAAATCTCGAAGGGGATGATGTAACTTTGACTTAACATCAATTTCTTTCAAAATCTCATGACCTTCTTCCATGAAGATAGGCATAGAAATTCCATGTCTCCAACATTAAACTCGAGGTATCATAAATGGTTATCTACATAACTCTTCTGTTGACTCTGGGCTACCTTGATATGCTACTGAATGTTTTTCCCCTTTTCCACAATTTCTTCGACCATTTCTGGTCCAAGCATATTACGCTCACCGACCTCATCCCAACATGCTGGTGTTATACACCTTTTCCCATAAAGGGCTTCATATGGTGCCATTTGGATGCTCAAGTGGAAACTGTTATTATAAGAGAACTCAACCAGAGGAAAACGTTGATCACATCCTCCTTTAAAGTCCATTGAGCATGATCTCAACATGTCCTCAAGTGTTTGGATAGTTCGCTGAGATTGGCCATTAGTTTAAGGATGATAGGACGTACTGAAGTTCAAGTCAGTATTCATATCATGATGAAGACTCTTCCAAAACATAGAGGTGAATCTTGGATCACGGTCATACACAATAGATAGTGGTATCCATGTAGTCTTACCACTTTATTGATATATATATATGTGTCAGTTGATCCAATGAGAAATCCTACCGAATAGCAATGAAGTGTGCAGACTTTGTAAGATGATCCACAAAAACCTAGATTGCATTCTTGCCTTTATATGTCTTCGGAAGTTCGGTGACAAAGTCCATGGAGATTTTCTCCCATTTCCATTCTGGTATGGGCAATAGTAGTATCAACCCATTAGACTTCTACCTCTCTACATTCACTTGCTGACACACCAGGCACTTTGATGTATATTTAGCGATCTCCTTCTTCATATTATCCCACCAATAATTCTCTCGGAGATCTCGATACATCTTTGTGTTTCCTGGGTGAATAGAAAAATCTAAACTATCTGCATCATCCAAAAGTTCCTTCTTCAGCTCCGAACATGATGGAACACATAGTCTTTTCCCAAATCTCACAATTCCTTCTTCATTGACATTATACTCTGAGGATTTCCCTTTTCTGATAGCTTCCACTTTTTCTTGAATTATCTCATCATCCTTTTGAGAATTCTGTAACCTTTCCAAAAGTGATGTTTGAGCAATAATTTATGAAAGTATTGATGATGTTCCGTAATTTATGATTCCCATGTCCATACTCATCAAAACTAAGAATTTTGGATCCTTTTTGATTCTCATCAATGATAGAATTTCTGGATCCTTTCTACTTAGAGCATCTTCCACCTTGTTCACTTTCCCAGGGTGGCAATGGATTGAGCAGTCATAGTCTTTGATCAGCTCTAACCATCTTCATTGGCGCATATTCAACTCTTTCTGTGTGAATATATATTGAAGCTTTTGTGGTCTATATATATTTCAATCTACTCCCCAAAGAGATAATGCCGCCAAATTTTTAAAGCAAAGATCACTGCAGCCAGCTCGAGGTCATGTCTTTGAAAGTTCTGTTCATGAACATTCAATTGCGTTGAATCATAAAAAATGACTTTTTCATTTTTCATCTACACACATCCTAGGACCTTCTTAGAAGAATCACTAAATACCACGAAAAGTTTTCCACTTGTGGGTTAAGTGAGCACGTGCGCAGTGATAAGCCTCTTTTTCAACTCCTCGAAGCTTTCTTCTCAATTCATCACTCCAAGCAAACTTTACTCTCTTCCGAGTTAGCTTGGTAAGAGGGTTGGAAAATCATGATAATTTTGTCACAAATCATCAATAATATATAGCTAACCCCATGATGATACGGATATCTATTACTGATTTTGGCCTCGACCATCCCTCAATTGCATCTGTTTTAGAGGGATCCATAGATATCCCATTTCATGTGATGATATAGCCTAAGAATGATACCTCCTTCAATGAGAACTCAAACTTGTTGTACATGGCATAGAGCTTCTCCTTCCGCAAGGTCTCTATTAGAGTTCTTAGATTCTCCTCATGATCCTCCTTGGTTTTGGATTATATCATAAAAAATTTGTTGAGGTAATATCTAAAGACTATATTCATCAAGTCCATGAATACTATTGGAGAATTAGTGAGTCCGAAAGGCATTACTATGAATTCATAGTTCTCTATCTTGTACGAAAAGCAGTCTTTGGGATATCTTCCTTCTTCACCCTTACTTAATAATATCCCGATTGAAAATCCACCTTGAAGAAGTATTGTGCTCCACGCACCTGATCAAACAAGTCATCAATTTGTTGGATAGGATAATTTTTCTTTATCATGATTTTTTTGAGCTCATGATAATCGATGCAAAGGCGCATTGATCCATCCTTCTTCTTGATGAAGAGGACTGGTGCACCCCATGGTGAAGCACTTGGGCGTATAAATCCTTTATCTATATTTTCCTGTATTTGTTTCACAAGCTATTCAAGCTCCAAAACTGTCATTCTATATGAAGTTTTGGATATTGGAAATTCCCCCAGTATAAGTTCAATTGATAATTCAATATCTCTTCTAGGAGGAAGACCAGGAAATTCCTCGGGAAACACTTCAACAAATTCTCTCACAATTGGCATGTCTTCAATGATGGTTTCTTCCTTGGACTCAATCATCTAAGCCAAATATGCATGCTCATAGGGTCATAATATCCATTCCTGATATGATGGAGATAAAAAAAATATTAATCTTCCTCCTTGAACTTGTAAAGAATCGGGAGTCGATTCTCCACATGGAGAGTGATTTCCCTCTCACGGAAATTTATGTTGGCTCTATATAAGGAAAGCCAATCCATGCCAAGAATTGCATAAAATTCCACCTGAGGGAGTATGAAAAGGTTCTCCAAGAAGTTCAATCCAGAGATTATGACAGGGGATGAGTTATATTCATAGGATGCAATAATCACCCCATTTTCCATACTCACCGACATCTTCACTTCCTTGATTTGTGGTTGTGATGGTATTGCTCTAATAAACTTTTGAGATATAAAAGAATGCATAGAACCTGAATCAAAAATTATGTTCTCTATTATTGAATGAATAACTAGCATACCTGTCACCACTTCATTTTCGGGGTTCACTTTTCCAATAGGGATGGAAAAAGCTCTCCCTTGCTGCCTTTATGGTTTTTGGTTGCCTCTGAAAATCCTTGGCTTAGGGAACTGATTTTCAAGATGCCCTGGTTCTTTGCAGTTGTAGAAATGAATCACACTTTGAGGTTCGAACAGAGAATTCATCTCCTCTATTGACGTCGTGGGTCATTCTTCCCGATAGTTAACACCCAGATGCCCATCTCTTCCACACCTAAAGCATTTTCTTGTACCCTTCAGGAATTTTCTGGGGTGCTTCTTTCCACACCTTTGGAACGTGGGGTGCTGTATCTTCTTAGCATCGTTGGATTTATCCATCAGGACACCCACATTGAAGTCCACCTTACACATATTATCCCCATGATACCCCTTAGATTCCACGATCTCCATTTTGACCTTGAGGGAACATCAGACAATTTTCTCATAGCTGTCAATGTCACAGATTTCTAGTTCTTTCCACTGTCTAGGTTTCATCCCACCAAAGAAGTTGTCATCTTTTCATTCAGGGGTAACAATAATGCTCGAAGTGTATCATGCAAGCCGTGTGAAGTTTTCCTCATACGCTCCAATAGATTCATCATCTTTTTTCTTGAGGGCAAGGAAGTCCATTTCCATCTCAAGCCGGAGGGTGCACATAAAATATTTATCAAAAAACATCTTCCAGAAATCCTTCCATTTCAATACCTCGATCTCCTCCTCAGGCTTCATATTTTTTATCAATGTCCAACATTGATCAACATCACCCTCCATATGATTAGCATCCAGGAGAAGCTTCTCTTCTTCAGAATATTTAAGGATGGAGAAGATCTTTTCAATGGATTTGATCCATTATTCAACGATTGAGTGATCAGATAATCCATTAAAAGAAGGAGGCCTTTGTCTCATGAATCTCTCGATAACTACATGTACTTTATTAGGGGGTGAATGTTCCTCTTGACCCATGTTTCTATTCAATTCTTTTGTTTGCTGAGAGAGATGCGTGACTAACTTTGCGATTCCCACTCCCATTGGATTGGGCATCTCATTAGTACAATCATCACATTGATCTTCAAATTGGTTGTCAGCCCGAGTCCTCCTATTACCGGCCATTGGCTGGAATAAAAGGAAAGTTAGGGGTAACACTTAAAGGGTAATACAAGGACAAAAATAATGACATATTAATATATTTTATTTCCTTAACATATGAATCTATTGGCTTTAGTCTATGTTATCCATGATCTACTTGCTAACATATATTCTTAGGGCATTTTTTCTAGTCCCTTAATAATGGTTCATACTAAGCTTTTGAATTTACCAAAGCATATCTATCGATCGTGTCATAACCAAGAGTGTAGCAAGGCCTGCTTTGGTGCACCAGTTCCTATTCGAGTCTAGCTCAAAGTGGTGTTTTTGGGTATTACCCCTATGATACATCTGTGGCAGAGCCGCCTCTACCTGCTCGTATCCGGACAGGGATATATTTTCTTGATAGACCACATACTCAATAACCACCAAAACATATGGATTTTTTTATTATAATTAGTCTTTTCTCTAAGGCTTTACTAGTTTTTTCTAATCCTAATCCCAAAAATAACTAAACCCATCCTCTGATACCAACTATGACAACCCTTATTTTATTTCAAACTTAATCCTGATTTATTACATAAAACCTTCACTTGATACTAAATAGAAGATCAAGAGGTATAGTGTATTTGGGGCTTAGGAACATTACATAACAACTGAAAACATGAAATAAAACATCTTTTTTTAAAACTTCCTTGACATGACCCCTATATTCCCTCGTACTTAGCATTGCATTGGATAACCTAAGGACATTCATAAGAAATGGGTGAGATATAAATCCTAGTAAGGGAATAATAATGGAATAACATGTGGAATACAATACATGTTAGAATATAGGCATATCAATAGATAACAAGAGAAGAATAAACATAAAGGCATGATAAAGCATGATAATCATAACATGGAAATGTGGCAACAACGCTTAACATGGAATTAGCATGATCCTAGGCTCATTGCACAAGGAGCATGAGTAAATCATCATTGTACATGAAGTATGAGTAAAACCACTTTGTAATTGAAATATCACGAGTCAACACCCATTGCACATGACGTATCATGATACTATACTTCACCCAATGCATTGGAGCTCTATCAGGGCACACCCATCTTAAACATTTCATTTCATGCATAAGTGTGTCAAATGGATCATAAAACATGGATTCATAAACATAATCATTTATTCCATGATAAATGAACGTGGAAATCATACATGAAAATTTATAATCAATATGTAAGTGTGCATAATGGTGAATACCCTTGATAGAGAAATTGGCATGGTATTCACTACACAATGACATTGTCTTGGAAAATCGCTGCAATTTTTGTAGTGTAACGGTGTGACGTAAGAATTCATAAAAATGATTGATGAGAGAGAGGGGGTGTCTCATCATATTTACAAGACATGTAAAGTAAGTGTTTCATATAGATACATTTCCCAACAATTTTAATGGAATTTATATTCATGATACAAAAGAATTTCTCGAATGTAAATGAGGAGAGGGAAATTCTTTTCAGAATTTCAGCATTGTAACGGGTGTACATGGGAGGAATTTAATGATATAGAAAGGGGTCTACCGTCATTAAAACACAAAGAGGAAAGTATGGGGGAGGTTTGAAACAATACCATAACATTTATATTTGAAATTAAAAGGAAATAACAATTTAAAGAATAATAGACAAAAATGAGAAAAGAAGAAAAAACCCTTACTTGGATGTGTGCTTCTAAAGGCTTGAGAGAGGCTTCTTGGGAGCTTGGGGAACCTTGAGAAGATTCTAGGGAGAGTAGGGCAGAGATTGGATGAACTAAAAAGGCTTTGA
Source organism: Viscum album (assembly GCA_963277665.1). Taxonomy (NCBI): domain Eukaryota; kingdom Viridiplantae; phylum Streptophyta; class Magnoliopsida; order Santalales; family Viscaceae; genus Viscum; species Viscum album. Next base: position 1,966,406,975 of record OY728130.1, on the reverse strand, counting down.
GTGAGGATAATGTGGGTTCTTAGGTGGGTTTATATAGGAAAGGTGAGGGAATTCTTTATTATTTAGGGTTGGGACACCTCACATTAATCTAATTCAAAACACAAACCATCCCATGGTTTTTGGCGATGGTTTTTTCCAAAGGGGAGTGGAAAAAAATATTTTACAAGGTAAAAGTCATAACATCTTAAAATAATGGGGTTTATTATGTGGAGGTGAGTCACACTCCCAAGGAAAACAATTTAAAAGGAAAATATGTTTAATAAGACTTTAAGGGTTCATTGATGCTTTGTAAAATAAGTCAAAAAACACAAAATCAAATTATTTTAATGGTAAAACATATATTTCCCGAACATAAGTCTAATTGTATTTTATTACATCCATTTTGGGCCATTATAAAGTCATAAAACAAATTATATATTTAAATGGTATTTAATTTTTACCCAAAATTTTGACCTCCTCAGAAAATTATGAAAAATTCACCGTTGGATAATTTAGACATTTTGATTCTAGAAATAATATTTATTTTATCTAAATAATTTTCTAAATATGTTAATTTTAACTTTTAATATAAAAACCGACATTTATCGAAAATTCACTGGTTTGGGAAAAAAATGGCTTCTAAACCTTAATAAAAATTACAATGGCATTCATAAAATTTTACGATCATTTATATTTAATAAAAATTAATTTAATAATAATAATAATAATATTTTACTAAAATATTATTTAATAGAAAAATCCATTAATTCATCAATATAGATTTCATAGTTCAATATTAACTAAAAAATTATTTGAGCTTTAAGAACTATTTACAAGGTAACAAAAATAAAATGAAAGTATATTCATTATTATATACAAATAAAGTACAAAACCATAGTTCTAAGGTCTTGTTACAAAACCCCTTATAACACCCAGATACATTCGAAGGGTAAGGTGTGTGATTTTGACCAACACTTGGGGTGGCTCGGATAACATTGCTCGGGTGGTAATTTCTATTAACTTCCACTTCTCTCGTAGGTGGTCCCGCTAGAGCATAACCTATTGAAGATCGGCTTGGATTTGGTCAAGAGCAAAGCCCAATGATGCCACCTCTTTTCTGAGCTCTGAAAAATGGTCTTTGTATGGGGCACATCTATTGGATGAGCTCATTGCTTCCTTTGTCTTGGTAAATTGGATTCGTTAAATCCCTATATTTATTCTAAACATGTGATCACTGTTCAACAGCTATATTAGCAAGGGTCACAATTCATAACATAAAACAAAAGAAGTTGACATATTATATAAACATTTAACCTAAAGAGACATTTAATTAGATCAAGAGGGATTTCCATTAATGAATGTTTGGGTCGTTACAATTACTAAGAACATCATCTATATTTCATACCATGATATGGGTGTATTTATTTTTAAATTTAGAAATAAATAATTTTTCTTTTAGAAAGTAATAATTTTTTATGGCATGAAAATACTAAATAACAGTCTTTATGTATTAAATTAAAAAAAATATGTATTATATATAGATAAAAAAATCATGTTCTCATGACTCATATAGCACCCAGTTGTGGAATCACCATCGCATTCATGTAAATGAGAAGCATCTGATAAAGCTCTATCAAGATAGTTATTTATAAATTTTGAAGTTAAATCAAATTGAAAGAAGGAATTCTTATTTACAATAAAAAATAAACAAACTACCATTTTATGGATAGAGTAAAATGGCCTTAGATCTTTTAGGATTGGTACACACTAATGCTCAAAAACCTTTTATAGTAATATTAAAAGGTGGATATTATTACGTTATAACTTTTACCAATTACTTGAGTAGATATGAATATGTTTAGTTGATGAGTTATATGTTTGAGGCCTTTGAGAAATACAAAGAATTAAATAGTGGAGTAGAGAATCAACTTGTTAAAAATATAAATATGATTTGATTTGATCAAGGTGGTGAATATCTTAACTAAGAGTTTATCAAATTTATATAGGAGTTTGGGATTATATCTCAACTCACCCAACATTATTCACCTCTGTGGAATGGTGTTAGTGAAAGGAGGAATTGTACCTTACTGGACATGGTATGGTCGATGATGATTCATGCAGATCTCCTATTTTACTTTTGGGGATATTTATTACAAATTGTGACATATTCACTAAACTGAGTACCAACTAAGGAGGAAAACTAAATTCACTTATACTTATGAAGTGGAAAGAAATTTTATATGTTGCATACATGTGAATGGGGATGTGAGGAATTTGTTAATGAAACATTTGGAAACAAACTAGCACCACAAGGCTTGAAGCATGTATTTATATGATATTCCAAGGAATCCAAGGGATATTATCTTTATAAACCCATATAAAATAATGTGACTTTAATTATATAATCCATAGTTATTGAGTGGGAGCACATCCTCATGAAGGATAATAGGATAAATATTGACTTTGATGAAGTTGATGCTCAAGATACACAAGATATGGTACAGGAAAGAATTCCACAAGTCCCCATGGAAGAATTTATTCATAAAACAAAAGAACTATGTAGGAGCACCATAAAGGTATGATAATAACAATGATTTGGTTTTCTAGTCAATGGATATATTGAATCAGTATTGTTTACCAATAATGAACCACTCTCCTACAAATAGGTAGTATAGGGCCCAGAAGCTGCAAGATGGAAAAGATCCATGAATTCCGAGATGGATTCCATGTATCATAATAAATTTTGGGTTTTGGTTGAACTTATAGTTTACGTAAATCATGTTGGGTAAAAATGTGTATTTAAGAGAAAATTGTACATATAAGGTAAATTATGTGCCTATAAACAAAGGCTAGTGGATAAAGGGTTTAAATAACGTTAAGGAATTGACTACGATAAAAAAATTTCTTCAATTTCCATGTTTAAATCCATCAGAATTATACTTGTTATAGAAACTTACCGTGACTATGAATTCGGTAGATGGATGTCAAAACATATTTTCGTAATAGGAATCTTCATGCAGTTTTATATATGAAGAAATTATAAGGTTTTGTGACTCCAAATAATTCCAAAATGTTATGTAAGTTTCAAAGAACCATTTATGAATTTAAGAAAGCATACGGGTCATGGAACATTCAGTTTGATGAAGTTATAAAGAAATTTAGTTTCATTATGAATGAATATGAGTCATACATTTATAAGTGGTTTAGTGGTCGTTTGATCTTTATCCTAGTAATATATGTGTTGGATCTACATTGGGGTTGTCGAATCCTATATCACAATATTGTCCACCATGGTTCACTACCTCACAGTTTTGTTCTTCAGCAAGGCTCACTTCCAACCAAGGTGGCTCACTGTCATCCCCCTTATTAAAAGGAAGTTTTATCGTAGGGGGATGGTTGGGGCTTATATATGATTCCAAACACCTCTCTTGTCACTGATGTGGGATAGAGCCCCTGTAGCCCGTAACCTTGACCTGTAGGGCTGCACATGGTTCATTTGGGATTCCAAAAATCCCCTCTTGTGCTTTCCCTATGAATCAGAGGCTTTCCTACCCTCTCTGAACTATAAATAATAGGCTTTCCTACCCAATATTATACTAATTGTTATGTTCAAAAGGGTCTTAGATACCCTGAGAGGGGGGTGAATCATGTTATGGATATTCTTTTCAAAATTGTTCCTACCCCACTGGATCTTGAACTCTTTATTATAAGGGTCACTTTTTTGCTTGTTTACTGGTTATATTAATCTTATCCTTTACAACTTTATCTAATGAGGATGCATAGAATGTAATGTATAAAACCAAACACAAGAACATATAGATTTTTACTTGGTTCACCCTCACTCAGCTATGCCCAAGGACCATGAAACGGTAATGTGGTGATGTATCAAATTTACTATGTCTCACTTCTGAATCAATTTTTAGGCTACCACACTTCTATGCACAGGCTCCCTGTCTTTACAATGTTTAGGGCCATCTCCCAACTTTCCCAAGGTTCACTCCCAAACTCTCTTTTGATGGATCATTTTTGGTGGAAAGGATCACATTCATCCTCTTCCTTTGATTATTACTCTCGAATGAATCCACTCATAGTTTATGCATATGAGGGTCCCTTCATTGTCAAAATTGAATTCATCCTCATATATAGATAGATTATTTGTTGAAGTTATTTCAGGGTTTCTCCATAACTTCTATAAAAACACCTAAATGAATCACTTTCACTTTAAAAAAAACTGGAATAGACTAATATTTACTATAGAAATATAAATTACCTCTTCTATAGAAAGATCTTCATGAGATTCCAAGTCTTCCTTTCACTACCTTGAATGTAGTAGTGAATAAACTCATTCTGAAAATATAGTCTGATGATGTAGATCCTCCATCATCTTCTTCTTTAAAATTTAGATATGAATGTTATATTGTTAACTAGGTAACAATGGAACATATCTCTTTACATGAGAACCTCATTATAGTTTCACATGTAACTATGCCAGGAATTCTTATTTTTACATTGTATATGAAACACACTTTTCAACCTACTATTAGTTTACATAAATTTCATTCATAAACTATTTTAGTCCATTTTCAAACTTCTTTATACCTAATGAGAATTGTATTTCATCCCCCACAAACTCCCTTGAATCCTCTGTGAAATTTCTTTCCCTACATGGCACGACTACTTTGTGGTTGACTTTTTATTTATGGACTGCCCCTTCTTCATAGATGGATGATGCCTTACGAACCACCTCTTGTATGTGTTCCTTTTTCCATTGTGATCTATAGATCCATTCAAACCCATTTCAAAAACTATCCTCGGGAACTACTTCCTCCTTCATGGAATACTCCCTCATGAACTCTTTACATTCACAAAATTCTCTCTCACGAACTACTTCGGTCTTCACCAAATTCTTCCCAGAGTGATGATATTTTCTAATGAAATTTTCTCTACTTAATGATCTGATTAGGGGGATTTATATAAAAAAATAGATCCAAAAAACCAATTAATCCAAATTACCCAAAAATTCGATAAGATACAGCCTTCACCATAAACTATTATTTGGTCCACATGGAACCTTAATCCTTTATAGTGGTTGATGGCTTCTTCAAATTAAAAACCCTTTGTGGATCCTTAAATCTCCACCTCTTAACCGAAAATGACGAGCCACCAAAAAATGGTTATCCTCCTATGAAATTCAAGTCTCTCATGAACTGTGATCCTTATATTAACTATTTTTCAACACACAGTCGGCATACCATGCTTTGTGGTCTGCATAGCACTGCTATGTGGAAACAATTCCTTTGTTGATTTTTCTTTCACCTATATATGTACTTTTTTGTGAACTAAACATCATGGTCTATGAATTTTTTTTTCACAAACTCCATTGAAGAAAACCTTCCTTTTTTATAAAACAAACTAATTATTTTGATTCCCACAAATTTAGAAAACACTAGGAAATTGAGCAAACATAAATATCTGTTTGGGAAACACCAAATATTATGATTGGGGAATGAATATAAACTAAGTTGGAATTCATAAACTGAAATATAGAAATGATTATTTTTCTACACAACTATCAAAACTAATTCAAGAGAAATAAAATCTCTATTGGGAGAATTCATGCTGTAATAATTCTGTTTCTTAGATTAATTATAAAACAAAAGAGAAATATGACATGGTGGACAATCTCACATGAGAATTGGAATGTGAGATTAGTTATGGGAATAATATCATAAGAGAACATAGTAATCAAATTGTGTCTAGAGATAAGAAGATTAATCAATTTCGAGAATATATAGAATCATTAAATAAATAATTAGAGCAATCTACTGCTAAAGGAAAGCCAAAATTGAAGGATTCTTTGTACTTACTATTTGACTATCCTATGGAAAGTGATGATGAAATGAAAAGAAAATATGCTACTTTAGAGGGGAAATATGAAATGATTTTCTCACACCAAAGTCCATCTAGTTTGGGAAAAACATGAATTGGATATGATAATCCACCTCTCATTTATTATAGGAAAGGAGCTGTAAATAGTTTCAGAAATAACTAAAATCCTGTCTGTATAAGAGATAAAACTAAAAATTCATTTACAAGAAGTAGTGGTAACAGTTTTTATTTCTATGGTATGCAATTTTTTAATCAATATTTTTGTTTTGAGGCTCTGGAATATATTTTATATTGTGAAGGTAGAAATATTTCTAAATCTGAGAATAAGTAGAATATTATTTAGAGTTATGAATGAAAATATTCCTTGAAGAAAGTATCCATGAAATTATAATATTTTGGAAGATGGGTACACATCACGAGTATGTTTCAAGAAGGTAGAGGTCTCAATATCAGAAGAATAAATCTACTTACATCAACATTTCAACTAATAAATTATAAAATAATGTATGTATTTAATTGAAGGTATTTTATATGTGATAATCATGGGATATTGGTAATACATTATAGAAGGAAGAGATAAGTGATGGAGAAGAAACTCATAAGGTGATCCCCAACCCCAGAAGGCTATAATGATAAAGTTTATATTATTATACAACATAATAAGTTGAATAATAGGTCAATAGCCTCAAGGTAATCACAAAGATCTCAACAAAAGGAATATCAACCGCTACCTCTATTACACTAAAAACATATCTCTTGGATATATTGTGAATCAACCTAGAATAAAAAGGTAGGAGATACTTCAAATGTGATTAAGAATAATTTAAATTCACTGGAATACTCAACCCTAACATGAAATGGTGACATGACTTGGATAACTAATAAAAAAAATGAATAAATAATTCCTTTAAAAATTCACTTGTCATTTTATGTGAAGAGAATTTATGGTTAGAGAAAGGTCCCTTAAAAGGAGTAATAAGAAAGAGAGTTTGACTATTGGAAAGATTTCTACTCAAATTAAGATTCTTGAAAAATTGCATATCAGTGGAGCACCAATGAAAATAAATTCTACAAATGGTTTCAAGCAATTTTTTCAAAAAATTACAAGCCTAAAGAATACAAATTTTAGAAGAAGACTCAACACGTGGGTAAATAATCCTTAGTCATATGGCCAAAAAAATTGATGTTATGTGGTAGTTGTAATAAGAACAGAAAAAGTGTACTGGTTTTTTAATAAATAATCAAAGGTTTGGTCCATCATGATTAACCATAATCCTCTTCTTGAGGATTGTAGATGTACCGATATCCCTATATTTTTATATTCTATTAACTAATATTTAAGTGTTTCATTTTTTAGGGGAGATACAATTTAAGGTAATGTTACATAAAAAGATTTAAAGTTGTGATATGATGAGCTCCATAATGTTAACTTATTCAAATCAGTTACTAGAGTTGAAGAATAAATCTAGAAGAATTTCATGGGGAGGATTAATTGTCTATGGATTCTTGAGATGGATGAATGTAATTGAGTGCAATGGATAGTGATGGTGTTATTATCGTTATATTTTCTTTCATATATTGAGTTCCCACTTAATTTTATTAACGATTTTATTGATAGGACATTGTTAAGTGGTGAGTTTACCCACTAAATATATTATTAAAGTTAAGTAAAACTAGAAGATGTTATTGATATAGAAAATTTTCTCAAACCTATAGTCACATGTGAAGAAATGATACAAGATGAGAAGAATGTTTATGGGCCTAAAAAGTAGACCTAACAACAGGAAGTGTTTCATATCGTAGGGGGTTCATTCTATCTCTTGATCTGATGAAACATATCAACGATATAGAATGGATGAAAGTTTATGTTTTTTGAAATCAATAAGACTTATTATGGGAGAAGAAGAAACATTCATGTATTTTATGATTATCTGTTTTTTTATCAACAAAGTGGTATCAGTTGAATGTTTTTAAGATACAAAGAAGAAGTGAGAGAATATTAAAAGTTTTTCAAAAAAGTTTTCTACTCATTCTAAATAGTAATTCAATATTTTAAATCAACATGAAAAATTGGTATTAATGATTTATTCCAGTCCAATGTTGTAGGTTTTCTGGGAAATTATTTTGAGACCAATAGATGAGAATGGAGTTTGTCAGCCAAATAAGCTACAATATGGGTTGAAGCAAGCACTAAGAGCTTGGTATTCATGACTAGATCAGTTTTTGGAGAAAATAACGTTTCAGCATGGAGGAGTTGATTACAATCTACATGTCAACAATGATAGAAATCAAAGGATGAAGTAGTTGGTAACACAAGAAAATAATGGAAAATTTATTTCTCACTCTAAATATGTCAAGGAAACTTTGAGAAGATTTGGGACATATAATTCCAATCAGATAACATCTTAGTTGGTTACCCACATAAAAGTGTCATAGAATGATGAAGGCAATAAAGTTAGTGTCATAGAATATATGAAAATCATTGGTAGTTCATTAAACATGATAGTGATGAGACCTAATATTGTCTTTACCACATTCCAAGAAGCATGGTAATAAATCCATCCCAAATAAAATCACTTTCTTGAAGTGAAAATAATTATTTGGTATTTCAAGGGAATGATGGATTTATGTTTTCTATACAATAAAAAATCTCAACAATAGTTATTGGGATACACTGATATAGATTGGGATGGATCAGTAGATGATATTAAATCAACTTCAGGCTGTGCATTCTATTTTGGCAGATTGTGTATTTCCTGGATAAGTAAGAAACAATATTGAATTCTGTTGAGTACCATAGAAACTGAATATATTATGGATACTCAAGAAATTATGTAGTTATTGTTGATGATGTAGTAGCTTAATGATATAGGTGTTGTAGTGAGGTTTTCAATCAGAATCTATTGTGATAATTCAAGTTCTATAAATATTATAAAAAAACTATTCCATCACTCAAGGACAAACCATATTAAAATCAATTATCTTTTTATCAAGGAGAAGGTGGATTAAGGGATTTTGAAGTTGATGTATATTCCTACAGAACTACAAGTTATGGACATTATAATAAATACCTTACCCAAAGAAGCATTTAAAAGACATTGAATGGCTTTGGGAGTTTATTCAACTCTCCGAACATGAAAATAGGTGGATTTTGGACCCCCTCTACCTGAGGTATGATGTGTTTTTCTCTTATGTGTTGATCTGTGTTCCTTACCCTACTGCAGGCCACAATGAAATGATATTAGAGTTCATTGAAAAGGGGGATTAATTGAAGCTATTAAAAGGGACAGAATGTCTTAGTCAAGATAGATGGAGAAGATGATAGGGGGATAATTGAATCTGAAAATTCTAAAGGTGATCAATCCATGGATATATTTCATGACAGATGTGATTCGCGATGAAAGTAGCTGAGTGGTTTTCGAATAAAGTGATTCACCGAAGAACATTTCATGTTACTATTTTTTCTAATGTCGATCATAGTTCATGTGGGCTTAGAGTGTGTGTTGATTAAATCCTTGATCTATATCTTAATCAGAAGAATTAAATGATGGTAGATGATGGGATAAGCTTCAACGATGTATCAAAATGAGAATAATTTTCAATAAATCAAATGGGGGATATTTTTGGGAAAATATATCTCAAGGTTTCATTTTGTTTTTTTTGGGTTGATTGTGTTTGTTGTAAAATCTAGATGATTGTGGATCATTATGGTTTGTGACGCCAAAGAATATATTTAATGTTGAATAGTTTCCAAGTGTTTTTCAAATTTTTAGGATTCAAAATCAGATGTTTTTTATGGTAAAGGAAGGTTTTCCTCAAAGGAGTATGTAGATAGCAGTTCATGGACCATGAAGCATAGTTCGTAGACTACAGAGGAGGTGTGAGGAATAGGAAAGGAAAATTGGAAATCAAAGTTTTTCTACAATGTGTGCTATGTGGACTGCATAGGAAAAAACAGTTTGTGGGAGGCCCACAGTATGTGGGAGGCTTGCAGTTCGAGGGAGGATAACCATTTGTGGGAGGCTCCTCATTTTTTTTAATACGCAGTGATTTAAGGAGCCTCAAAGGGTTTTTCATTTATATAATACATTGGCCATCATAAAAGATTATGGTGTTATACAGAATGCATAGTAGTTCATAGTGAAGGCTATATCGCTTCAACGTTTTGAGTAATTTGGATTATCCAGTTTTGTGGGTCTATTTGCCTATATAAAGACTACTAATTAGATCATTAAGAAGATTGAATTTCATTTGAAAATATCGTTACTCTGGGAGGAATTTGGTGATGTTTGAAGTAGTTCGTGAGGGATAATTCTGCGCAGGAGAAGAATTCACAACGGAGGATCCTTTGAAAGAGGAAGTAGTTCACGAGGATAGTTTACAAAACAGGTTTGTCGGGATATGTATGCCACAAAGGAATAATCATGTATGTCTTGTTATGTACTAGGATTGATGTTGCCTACCCTTGAGAATGGTATTTAGATATCAAGATGAGCTAGGTGAACAACATTGCTAAGCTATTAAGGTTATCCTTAAGTATTTGAGAGGAACTATGGATATGTTCATTGTGTATGGAGGAGAAACGGAACTAGTCATCAGGGGTTATATAGATGCTAGTTTTCAAATAGATCATAATGATATGACTTCACTATTATGATATATTTTCTATCTAAATGGAGGTGTTTTGTGTTAGAAGATTTCAAATAATCCAGTTTTCATTGATTCTAATGTGGATTCCAAGTATATCATGGCATTTGATGTAACCAAAGAATTCAATTGGATAAACAACCTTGTCCTAGAACTTGATATAATACCTCATAGTAAATAACTTATTAAACTATATTGTGATAATAATACAGTATTGGATATTTTGAAAGTGTCAAGGTCAGACCAATGTAAAAAGCACATACTCTTTAATTATCACCTATTGATGGATTTTTCTTAGAGGGGTGAAGTTGTAGTAAGAAAAATTTATATGGAGTAAAACGTGGAAGAAATCTTGACTAAATCCTTTCATTCATAGAAAAGTGAATATCATGTAAGAGCTAGCAGACTAAATATTTTTCTCAATTATCTCTAATGCAATTAGGAGTTTGTTGCGGTTAGTTCCCTAAAACCAACATCTACATACATTATGATTACATGTAATAGTTATTTTAAAAATTGATAAACCTCTAATCATATCATGATTTATCTTTTATATGACATAGTATATAATAATTTCCAAGAGTGACTATCACACTAAAAGATCATAGCAGATCCCTACTATGATGAAAAACAAAAGTTCCATGACAGAATTCTTAAATATATATTCTATAGATGGATTATATCATTTGATGAGACAAAAATTATACAAGATATCATGGGTAGAGACTCATAATACTTTGAGTCACTTTCTCATGGTGTTCACCCGTGGTAATTTCTACTGTAGAAGATTATGAGAACACGACCTTCCATAATGAAATCTACATTTGTATGTGTCATTGGATATTATTATTTGAAGACATGTGTTTTGATCTTTATAATTTAGTATTATTATTAATGGATATTATTACTCATGAACATTGATGTATTGTTGAAAACGATGATGATATATGTTAACGATGAGGTATGATATGTTGGGTGAGTCATGAGTAATATTGCATTAATGAATAATGTGAGAAATGATTTTCCCCTACTATTATTTAACAAAAGATGATATCTTAGGCATTTGGTGGAAATGAAATAACCTTCATAAATCATTATAAATAGTGTTATGTGGGAGATTTTATTTCTAGAAAATCAAAGAAATATACATCGAGCACATAGGTTGGTGACACAGGCATAAAACCTTATAGACTAGAGATATTTTGATAAAGGGATTATATTACCCAGTAAGAATTTTTATGAGGTTTTATATCATTGAGACATAAACTTATTTCTCTAGTGGTGTCATAGTGTGTTTCTATATTCTAACCTTTTACTTTGGGATTCTTCTCCTAATTTCATAAAGAAATAGGCAAAGAAGGACACACATTAAGTGTATCCAAAACCTCAGTTAAATAATAATGTTATTTGTTATTTAACATATTGAATAAATATTATTCTTGTATGTGGTTTAATAATTATTCATGTTTTTTATCACATATATTTTATCACAAGTTACTTGAGAGAATATTTTGTGATCATAATATTTAATAGATATTTATTTTTTATTTATTAAATATAATATTTATTTATTTATTGAGAAATAATTTGGTGAAATTTATTTATTAAATAAATAGTCATTATTCAAGGCCTAATAAATATTGTGGTGGAATTGTGAATCGATATTACTATTTTGGTGAGAAATAATATATATTAAATATTATTTGAATAAATTTCAAATAATTTATTTAAGAAATAATATCTAATTAATTTTTTTGGTTTTGTGCAGGCCAAGAAATATTATTATTATTATTATTATTATTATTATTATAGATATGTTGTTCCACATGTATTAAGGAAATATTAAGAGTTCATGTGAAATTATTATTTTCAAACATTAACATTATTTAAACCCAATTTTATTATTTTAAACCCTAACACTAGCCATTTTGTTAGTTATACACAATAAATCTAGAAAATTCTCTCAATACCTCTAGAGAACCATTATGAGAACAGTCACAAGAATGGTGAGTGACCCTCCTTCCCCAACCCTATCTATTCTCTAGATATCAAGGAGATTCCTTCTTGGAAGTGATTAGTATGGTGATCAATGATGAATGATGCAAGAATTGGGATCTTCTACACTAGAACTCGAAGATTCCTATTGAAATGATTGAAGGTTCATGGTGAATGTGTAGATCACTAAAAGAGGGAATACACACATAATTCCTATGATACAATGATGGTGCGATGTGGATACATTGTCAGATTCATTAATGAAGATTTAATTCAACACAAGGTAATTCTTTAACTTCTTAAATTAATTATAAATCATTATGTGATGATTCTATGTTTGGTTCTAGAATTATAATGTTACATAATCATTGATTTAATTATTTTGGTTTTTATGTTCTTAATTGATGTATATTTTAGATTTCTTGTTGATTACTACAAAAAAATATGTGTTGGGTATGCCCCATCAGTTCTTCACCTGCACTCGGAACCTTCATGTACTTGATCTGGTTGGGGCACAAGTGCTATTTGGGTGATTACTCTTGGTGGTTATTAATTTTTGGAATCAATGTGCTTGAGGTATGAATTTATTTACCGTATAGTTCCCTTTTACAAATGGTTTCCTTGATATTTCTCACATGTGTCTGCATGTGTGTGTCCCATGAGACCCACAGTTGATGATGATCACATGTGTGTGTGTGTGTGGTTGCTGAAACACATGCTAGATATGATATGTTTGTACCTATATGGTTGATTTCCTATTGTGTGTTAATTTATGTTATATGGAGGCTTTTCGTATATTATGAAGTGACAGGTGGACTATCACGACTTGGTTAGGGAGCATGTTTCATGACATGACCTTCCCAAGCTATGGACATGGTCATCTAACCCCATGGGTTTCTTATAATACCTTGGTTTCTTTCCTAGAACACCATGATCTATTACTCACTAGGGTCACTTATTAGACTAATTATTGTTCACATAGGCCAACACATGTTCTTTAAGTGTGTTTTATCCTCACCCACTCAAACCTTTAGAAACTTCCTAGGACATCACCCATCTGAACAATACTCCAATTCAAGCCTTGTTTAACTATAGAATTATAATCATGATGGATACGAGATATAAAGTCACACATTATTGACATGGGAAGTATCATTTAGTCTTTTAATTATCACTTTTCTAGGGGTGTTACACTCTCCACCCCTTAAAGCACAATTACATCATTATAGACCCCACATCTCAAAACTAGGTGTGTCACTACACTTATAAATGGGTATTGGATATGATACAATTTTTCATGACTTGACCTCTCCAATATATGTACATGGTCATCTGACTCTATCGACAGCATGTAATACCTTGGTTTCCTTCCAAGAATAGCACAAACTATTTTCCAATAGGGTCACTTATCAGACTAATTATTATACACATAGCCCAACACATGTTCTTTCAGTGTTCTTTGTCCATAATCACACGCACCATAAGAAACATTCCTAGAGGTCACCCAAAATGAAACTACTCCAATAGAATAATTTCTTAACTATGGAGTTCTAATTAGGTAGGCCCACAAAAATAAAGGTGACCTTGTTGATAGGGGTAATATCATTTAGCCTTTTTTAAGTATCACTTTTCTAAGGGTGTTACATCATGTACAAAATGTGATGGTGATGATGATAAACCTAGATAAAAGATAAGGGTATGAAGGCCATGAGTCCTGGCCTGAGGTAGTAGTGGGATATGATGGCCTTGTGGCCTGACATGAAGTATTGAAATGGTATAATGGAGTTGTGACTTAGCCCATGATAGAGAAGTGATATGAAAACCTTATGGATAGAACTGAGGACTATTATTAATGTGTATTCTCGAAGATATATAGTGTTCTTGTTTCTAAACCATAATCATGAATTTCATTATTACTTTCCATCTAGCCTAGATCGGAAGCATGTACGATTGGGGTTCGTGGCATCTTGGTTATCACATGATCACGTGACACATGATTGATTGATTCTTGCTTGAATATTTACTTATTATTATGACATACCACTTATTCATGTGAACTTATGTTAAGGATGAATTTGAAGTGACATGTTGAGTTTATACTCACACCCTACATGGGAATATTAGTGCATATGTGGACTTTATGGTTAGAGATCTAGGGAAGGGAAAGGGGCCCATGGTAGGTATCTAAGTAGGTGGAGTGTGGTGACTGAGGAGATGTTGGGATGGACTCTGGATAATTATTGTAAATTTTATTCTTTTTTTCTTTTCTTATTACATTATTTTGACCTTCTACGTTAGATGTCCTTATATTACTACATTGTATGACTCCATGATACCTAGAATTTCATCTGATATTTAATTTTTTATTATTTAGTTCTGTTGTGCATTTTGGATTATTATTATTTTCTTATTATGATTCTATGTATAGTTATTCATACTAAGGGTATAGTCTCCCCACTACACCTTTTAGAACCTCATTTCTAGTTAGGGTTCTCTTGAATATGGGGAGGTGTTCATGAGGTCATGTAGCACTTCAAATCAGACCCGATGATTTAGATTTGGGTGTTACAAAATAGGATCATATCATGTATTTTATTTCCCTTTACTTATTAGATATGTTTTGGAACATGGTATAAAGGAGTTAAGCTATATGAAACTCAGGTAGGAAAGTATCATGTGTGCTTGTACAACTCATGTATAACAAACCATTGAGTTACTGATGATGGGGACACTATTATAATTATTGTTTTATAGTTTCATAAATATCCTGAGTATATTGTGCTCTTACAGTTTATGGTACATGAGAGTGTCCATTCATCATGAATAGGCATGTAGTATCACATGTCATATACAACCATTACTTTATATGCATATTGGTTCATTTAATTAAATATCTTGATATATGCTTCTATGATATACTATGTTGAAATATATATATATTGAACTTGATATTTTTTTGTTTTATATATATATATATATGACTATAACTAACATGCTGGTATAGAGAACTAGGTTTTATCCTTGAGTAATTCTAGGAGGTTTATGACTTATCATTGTGGGTAGCCTCCTAGGATGGGTCTCTTATACAAATCCCTTGTTCATGCTTATAAACTACTTAGTTTGTTACCTTATGTAAATTTTTATATGCATTTTAAGTGTATGTTTGGAGTTTTAGATTTTTTTTCCTAGAATAGGTCTAATGGGAACACATGGTGAAATTATCCAAAATGCTCTTAAAAGGGATAACACCATTTTCCCACTATCACATATATAAGAGGATATATCTAAGCATGATCTCATGCCTACTTAAGTGGTTCATGTGGTGGAACCTCTCCAGTATAGGGTGTTCCCTATAGTGAATCTTCAAGGTGAAGTAGTTCCCAGAAAAATGGTCGATTATTCTCGAGACTTCCAACTCTAGTTTCCCCCATCCTAATAGTGAAATGGAGTTCCTTAGGATATTAAGAACTATATTGATTTCATTAATGGGATCTTTGATCTGGTGGATACTATAGAGGACCAATGAGTAAATATTTATGCCTTCAGGCTTCAGGGACCCACTAGGATGTGGTAGAGTGTCATGAACCAGGTCGCTAGGCATGAGGGTCTTGTATGAGTGGCCTTTAATGAACCTTTCTTTGATGTGTTTTTTCAATAAATTATGAAGCTATATCATGTACAGAAGTTTATAGAGCTTCAATAGGAAATGATGTAAGTGTCTTCCTACTCTGCTCATTTCACTAATCAGTTCTGCCTCACTCTCATCTTGGCTAGCAATGAGGCATAAAAAGAATTGAAATTTTATATTGGACAATATCCAGGATAGAGATGTTAGGTTAGGATATTTTACCTAAAAACATGTCTAATGGTGTTTCTCAAGGCCTTAATGTTTTAGAAAGATCTGCAATAAGATATAGTTGTGGGTCTTCTTCCAACTCTTAGTAGATTTATTGGAAGGCTTCTCAATGTAGTGGTGGGTGCCTCTTTTGGTAGTAGGAAGAGGAATACCAAGGATTTGGAGTAGATCAGTGGTAGGAAATTAGATTGTTGTGTGGTTTCTCAAACCCCTCTATAATAGGCAGTTCCCAGTGTTTCAATTGTGGATAGAGTGGGCACTATCACATATTTTTCACAAAACCATAGAAAAAGTGTCATCGATGTAAAAATATAGAGCATATTTAGTAGTTCTATTTGAGGTAGTTATAGGAAGACTAGAACAAGGTTTTTAGGAAGATGTAAACTATGACCCAAGGATATTACTAGCATCCATAGTAGAAGATTCAGGCCTCATTTCCCTTAATGACCTAAGCAAGTTATGTCCTATAGGGGTATGGTCATGGAGATGAGGAACATAGAGTTTATATACTGGGCCATATCCTAATTGATAGTTGAGAGGGTCCATTGATTGTTTTAGGTATAGTATTGATATCATATACATTATATTATGCCTTGTTTGATATATTATGTTCCCACTCATTTATATCCTCTCAAGTTGTTATTGGACTTGATTTTTAGGTTAAGTTATGTTTTGTGTTATTATATATTAACACAACCTTGGGTAAGAAACTGGATCATTTCTATAGATATATATAATGTCTCTTAGTAGTTCCTAGATATAGAAATCTATTGGATTTATTGATTCTTGAGATGACTAGATTTTATGTGGTCTTTGTCATGGACTAGCTAACTAGTTATTGGGATCACACCGATTTTTATAGAATACAAGTATCCTTTGTCTCACCTAAGGAAGAAAGTTCATTCTAAATAGAGAATTGGACTTTAAAGCATGTATAACTAGTCTAGACCTGAGTCAGATTAGGTATGTCATGGTTCATGTAGTAGGCATAATTCATACGGTGTATTAGGAACTAGCTCCCTCCATTTTCCTCCTTTATTCTACCTAAATCAATATGTATTCCCTGATGAATTATATGGGATTCCTTCTCATCAGGAGATAGAGTTCAATATTGAACTCATATTGGATGGTAAAACCTATATCAATTTCTCCATATCATATGGCTCTATCGAAGTTGAATTAACTTAAGGATCAACTTGAGGATTTGGTGGCAAACAGATTTATCAGATTGAACACATCTCTATGGAGTGCTCTAGTGTTGTTTAGGAAGAAGGTGGATGATAGAATTTAGTTATATATAGAATATAAGAAGATAAACTAGGTTAACATGAATAATATATTCCCATTTCTGAGGATCTATAACTTGTTTGATCAGTTGTGGGGAGTTGATAGTTTTCCAATATTGATATATGATCTGGCTACAACCCGACTCAGGTTACAGAGGAGAATATTACTAAGACCATGTTGAAGAGTAGATACAAGATATAGGAGTATATTTTCATTCCATTTGAGTTAAAAAATTCACCATCATTTTCCATGGATCCCATGAATATGATTTTTCATCCATATCTTGACCCCTTCATTATGGTGATTGTATATTATATCCTTATATACTCTGAAACATGGAGATGCACTCTAGAAACATGAATATTGTGTTGAGAAAACTTTGCCTAATTAGAATCTATTAATTCTATTTATGTGTCACTTATGGATCTAAGAGGTATATTTTATTAGGAATGTAAATTCTGATTCGTAATTTTTTTTAAAAGGTGGAGGTTGTGATGTCTTGAGCCCACCAATGAATTTTCTTAAGATCATAAGTTTCCTTAGATTTGGTGAGATAATATTGATGGTTCATTAATGACTAATCCTATCTAGAAGATCCTATTACTAGTCTTCCCAATAAGGTAGTTAAGTTTGAATGGATTGATTAGTTCAAAGAGGCCTTTTTAGAGCTAAATAAGAGATTGATAAAAACTCTAATCCTGATATTTCTAGAGTCTTAGATTGGATATATAGTGTATTATGATGCCCCAAGTGTTGTTTTAGGAGATATAACGATGTATATGGATAAGGTATTGTCTTATATGACTCTCCATTTATAACCCCATGAGTGGAACTATCCTATGCATGACTTGGATTTGGAAGTTATGGTATATGTTATGAAGTGTTTGTGCCATTATCTCTTCGATGAGAGATTATCATATACACAGACCACAATATCTTTTGTTACATTTTTTTAGTGGAAGTTGAATATTTGATATTTTAATTCGGTGGATTATATTAAAACATTTGATTTTGAGATGTCTTATTCTTTGGGAAAAGGCAATGTTGTTTCAGATGCTCCTAGTGGGAAAACACAAGATATTGGAGATAGACCTTTGAAGGTGGAATGGAAATTGATGAGATTTTTGGATGAATGGTTGGTGTATGAATATAAGGACTGAGTTTTTATGGCATGTTCTCCCTTGGTTATCACATTGAAATTGGTAGTCCTAGAAAATTCCATATATGATTCAGATTATGAATGCTTACTAATGCTAGAATAGTTTGTGGGAAGAAACCTAGTTCAAGTATGGTTGATAGATAGTGATGATGTGGTATATGTTCGTGAGAGAGTTATAGTCCCAAATTATGTGACATAATAGTTAATGAGGTAATCTAATTCCAGTCAATGGGAAGTGTACCGAGGTTTGATGAAGATGTATCAGGATATTAAGTGATGCATCCAATGGCAAGGTATGAAGAGAAACATGGCAGTTTTTTCTCGCGTTGCCATAAATGTTAGAGGATAAAGACTAATCATCAACAACCAGGTGGAATACATCAGCCACATCTAATGCTTTTGTGAAATTGGGATAATGTGTTGATGTAATTCATTATTGGGTTTATTAGCGCCCCTAGAATTTGAGATTTTGTTATGGGTGATAGTTGATTGATTGGAAAAGGTGGCACATTTTTTGTTGATCTGAGAGACTCAATTTGTAGATGGGTTAGGAAATAATTGTGTATGGGAGATTATATGACTACATGGAATGCCTTCTAGAATTGTATTAGAAAAAAATCAATTTACATCAAGGGTTTAGGAAGTGTTGTGGAGGGGTATGGGGACTTAGTTAAAGCTGAGTGCAACATATCATTCAAAAATAAATGAACAATCGGATAGGATGATTTATACATTAAAGGATACACATAAAGTAGTAATTATAGATTTCAGTGGATCATGTTATGATCATCTATCCTTTTAGGAGTTTTCTTATAATATAAGTTTCTAGGATTCAATTTAGATAGTTCCATTTGTGTCTCTTTATGGTCGGTTTTGTCACTCACCCTTGTGTTGGCATGTGGTGAGTGTGGCATATATCAGTGGGTCGAGTATGTTGCAAGATACCTCTAAGAGGGTTCAGTTTATCAAGAAGTGGTTTGATACCATTTAGAGTAGATAGTAATCATATATCGACTGCAGTAGATGACTATTTAAGTTCATTGTGGGAGGTCATGTTTTCTTATGGATGTCACCTTGGAAATAGAATTATCTTTTTCAAAGGTGAGGGATGTTGTCACCGTAGTTTTTGGGAACATTTGAGATCATTGGGCATATTAAAATAGTTGAATTTCAATTATATCTTCCTCTATGATATCACGTTATGGATAACATATTTATTGTCTCTCAAATATGAAGGTATAGGTTTGATCATGTGCATGTTATTAACTATGAGGACATTGAATTGGAACCATATGTATGGTTTGTTGAGCGCCTGATGTTCATTATAGACTGAAGTAACCAGGTGTTTCGGGTAACAAAGTACTACTTTTTTGAGTCTTGTGGAATTATGGACATATTCAAGAGGATGTGTGGGAGAAAGAATAAAATATTTGTGCTCAGTATCCCAAATTGATTGAGAGAGATTTCTAGACGCACTTATCAGAGATGATAATTTGTTAGAGTGGGGTATTTATAACGTCTTTGGTTTATGAGGTGTTTTTCCTTTTTTGTGTTTCTAGTTCCAATCTTATTTTGAGGTTTTGGTAGGAGTTTTAGAGAAATATCATGAAGGAGAACCAAGAAAGCACTTAGAGAAGTGTTTCAGAGGTTGCTGGCTAGACTGTAGAAGATACTGATCGGTCAGTGGCCCTAGTAGTGGCTTTGTAGTTATAAAGAGCTCATCGACTAGCCGATTGTGCCGAGAAGGGTACCTCATTAGGGTTAATCCTATATTTTTACTCTAACATGCCTTTAATTATAATACTCCACCTAATTTAATGCAATTACAACCAAGATGAATGGAAGATATCTCTCTTGGAATATTGGGTTTTCTCCTCCCCTTCTCTTTGGAATTCTAAGTCTAGATCGATCAATCAGCCTCCATGAGATAAGATTCATCTATTCTAGATGAAATATTCTTCTATTTCTAGAATTGATCATAGATATAAGTGATTTTGGTTGGATCTATGGATATTTTCTTTATCTAATGGATTATTCCTTACTTTTTGAAATATTGAAATTAGATACAGAGAGTTATCAACATTTACTTGGATCATATCTAGATCTATCATTGATGATGAATTTTTTTGGTTAAGTTGAATCGATTCTAATATTATCCCATCATATCCTTCATGTAGTTTTTCTAAACCCCTTTTTTGATGAATTGGGAATGGTTCTTGGGATCTTTAGTGTGTGGGGTTGACCCTATTGGTGTGAGGGTGTGGTTTAGGTGGTTACTCTTGGTGGCTATTGATGTTTTGAATCAACTTGCTGGAGGATAGAATTTATTTACCATATAGGGACCTTATATAATGTTTTTTTCTTGATATTGGTCGCATGTGTGTGCATGTGTAGCATGTGAGATCATTTCTTGATAATTATCGCATGTGTGTGTAGATATCAAGACTCATGATTGATATGCTATATTTGTAATTATATGTTTTATGACATGTTGTGTGTGAATCTATGGTATGTAGAAGTTTTTATTCTAGTATCAAGTGATATATGTAAATATTTTGTTTGGATAGCACTTAGAGGGAGAACATGTGTGCAATATGATGATTACTATAAAGGACCTAGATAAGGGGTAGGGGTACGATGACCTTGAGTCCTAAATCATGGTAGTGGTGGGATATGACGGTCTTGTAAAATAACCCAAGGTAGAGATAGGGTATGATGGCCATGTGTGTCTTCTTATGCCACTGACAGGGGCATGTACTCCTTCCCTACAGGTCGTGTACACCTCAAACTACACTGTGTTTTGACCCCAACACACAACGTGTACTTGAAAACTATTCCCCTACCTGATTCTCTTCACATGGATAACCCACACGGCCCGACTCAACATAAGACTACACTTCGTGTTCGAAACAAACACGTCGTGTACTGTACAAGGCTTCGGTGGCCCGTGTTGTTAAGCACACGGCCATCTACACGTATGAACCTTACACGATGTGCTCCGAACAAACACGGCATGTATAGGCGAAGGTGACAACGTCCCGTGCTGTTTGTGACACGGTCGAGTACCGGGACACGACTACATGGTGTGTTTTGAAAAAACATGATGTGTGGAAAAGAAGGTAAATTCAGCCTATGTTGTTCGTGACATTGTCGGGTACCTGGACAGGACTACACGACGTGTTCCCTCTGGACACGGCATGTTCTAACCGTGCTTCCCAGACCCGTGTTGTTAGTGACACGACCGGGTACACGGCTCCGAACATACACGGCGTGTACCTACCGTACATGGCATGTTCCCGGGTTACTTTCACGTCACCGTGTTCTGATCACACGGTCAGTGACACGGCCTGAAAACAACATGGCGTGTATCAAAAAAGTACACACCGTGTATTCTGGGTTTTTCTAGGCAGTAGCTCAGAAACTACACAGAACCCCAGAAACACTAAAAACAAGGAAAAGAGGCGCCAAATTCCGATCCGTGAGGGCCCATACTCCCCACGAATCAAAGCTTGGCATCTCCCACAGTCATATACAAGAGAAAAAATGATCATTTTTAAGCAAAGAGAAAATAAGAAAATTTCCTAACATAACCTTAGTGCATCTATCAAGCATCTATCACAATATCATGCATAATATACACAGAGTCTATCACAACAGCATGCAATCGGTAATGCACCCTAGATGGCATGGCAAGAATGCATGGAATGTGATTTCTAAAAGTGTCTATTTGATTCATGAGATGGAATACCCTCATCTCATTAGGTTGTGACAGAAATAGAATTGATGTATCAAAACAATTATAGAACAAGTCATGTGAATCACTCTAGGTGAAATCAGATCACCTATAAAATCTCAAAACCAGAAAAATTGCAATTAATGAGGTAGTATGGATTTTCCTTGTACACGGGTTAGCCACTCCCGAGAACAGCTTAATACCATGTACTGAATCTGTCCTATCCCTGGATAGAGTCTCCATACAGTAAATCAAGAGAAAAGAACTCCTCTGATACCACTTTGTAACAACCCGAATCCGGAGCCCCTCCACTAGTGCCCCGTACCCGGTTCGCCACATGACCTCAAGCGTGTTTCCCCAAATGCCATAGGCTGCCGACTAGCAGCAAGGGACTTGGTAAGTTATTGGGGAAACTATGCCCTCATTCGGTAAGGTATACAAGTTAATAAAAACAACAAATAACAGCAGAAGTAGTAAACAATACGCAATAACTGAACCAAATAGCAGACACAAGAAGATAAATAACAATGATGACAATTATGCAGCATGTACAAGTATCTATGGAAAACAGAAAACACAACAACGTGCTAAAACACAACTGAAACAAAGTGAAAAAGAAAAACAAAGTAGACTCCTTAGCATCGTGATCCATGGCTCGGTCCCATGCTCTCCAACTCCAGTGCAATCAAGAACCTGATGTAGATGGGTGCTTTCCCTTATCAATACCTGCAGCAACATAGTCTGATTGGGCCCAAAAACATTTCCCAAACAGGGTGTGAGATACAATCCCATTATGCAATCACCTAAAGATATGTACCTAACAGTTAATGAATACATGGAAGTAATATAACAAGAAGACATAAATAAGAAAGGATAAGTAGCTACAATCCACAATTCTAACAAGTAAAGTAAACAAGTAAGTATCCCGCAAAAAAAGAAGAAACAGGTAACCCTCTGGGTAGCTCTCACAGTCTAACCCCTATGGTTCAACCTATAAGTACTAGCAACCCACTGGAAGGCACACACAGTCTCACCCCTCTGGTTCAGATATCTAATTAAAATAGACTCTCAAGGGAAGTACTCACCTTCAATTCCCCCTATAGTCTCGTATCGTGCTAAAGGCTCTCTGGGGAAGAACTCAATGTCAAATCCCCATGTGGCCCACGGCGAGGATCTACAGACTCTCTGGGGAAGCACTCAACGTCAATTCCACCTGTGGTCTCATATTGTATTAAAAGACACTCTGGAGAAGCCCTTCCGTCAATTCCCCCTTTGGTCTACTACTCAAGGTTCTCACAGTCCGTAGTGAAAGGTAAAACATGTTTATCACACGTGTATCATCCTCGTAAAACTCAAGAACTACTTGGCTACAAACTAAGGATCAGCAGCAAAACAAGGTAGCAGTTCCACTGTCCTACAACTAAGCATGGAAACTGGAAAAATTCCAAACAGGAAGAATAAGCATAGAAAACATCCATGGTACAGTAAAGATACTATAATAACAGGAAAATCATCTACTCTAGCAATCAAGCAAAGCAGGATATACAACAAGGGCAAAACAAGAACATGCAACACCCCGTTCAAGGGTATTTGTGAAATTTGCACAAAATATTCATCAACATTCTATAGAAAGGAACAAATCACCTACCTCGATCCTAGGAGATCAATATACGTGAACCACGATGACAGATTCCCCCTAGAACGTCGTCTATTTGAGAAAACACAGAAAATGCTCAACCCATGATAACTCGAAAACAAGTTGAAATCAAAAAACAAGGCTTAAGAAAAAGGAATAACTCACCGTTGTGATTCCAACACAATCAACTATTCTCGAATCGGAGAACAGACGAAGAGGCGGGAGCTCGTCGAAGATATGGTCGTACGGGTCGCTCTCAGACGAACGTGACATAGAAGGAGGTGTTTCGGTGCGTCAGGCGCGACCCCGGTCTGTTTAGTGAAAAAAAAAGAAAGTACACGACATGTGCTTTTAGAGGAAACAACGTGTACTAGGTCTTTCCGTACTCCAGCAAAATCGGCATCCACGTCACCCCTACACACCGTGTGTGTGGCCCGGCACGGCCAGCACACGGCTTCAAGCCGGAGAAGAGTACATGGCATGTACTCAGAATATTCATGGCGTGTACTTATAAAATTTCAAGAAAGTTCATTCTTCTTAAAAAATCCAGAAAAAGGAAAATGATACCTGGAACAAAGATCAGGGTTCTTACAATAAAACAGAAAACTACATACCAAATACTGATTTTCAGAGATAAAGAATAGAGTAAGGAGAAAGTTAATAATAAAAAAAGCATTAAATCTATGATAATTTAATGGACCATTCATTTATCTAAAATGACGGAAAATTTATAAAATTTTATTTCAATATCATTTTCCTAAAGATGAAAAAATCATGAGAAATTATACTTACTTGATTTCATTTTATTTCATATGAACAATCTCATATATTGGTTACGCCTTGATCAATTTACACTCCATCACTTACTCAAAGAGTTGAATTTGTCATGTATGAATCACTAATCGGATATTATGATCTATAAAATAATTATAATTCATTTATTCTATCATTATTTATTATCAACAACAAAATGATTACCACATGTTATCTAGTATGAATAAATCATCTTATGGTGAAATAATACATTAACCTATAAAACTTCATTCAGAGATCCACATAAACTATTTCATAAAACGATAACCTTATGATCCTTACAAAATTTAAAATTTAAAAATACGGTAACTAAATTTCCCAAAATCAACTTAACCTTAATCCCCCAAACAATTTGAAGTAGATTTCGATGTTACATACTAATTATGTGAATAAATTTATCATATGTTCTACTGAAACATAGTAATATAATGAGTTTCATAAAACTGTAATGAAAACATACCCGATTAAAATAATTGACACCTTTCTCATTCCTTAAATAAATTCATATATTTTTTTAAATATATTCCAAAAATCCAAAAAATATGTAATTTTCAGTAATGATAACCTATAACACTTTTTCATCAAATAAATAATTACTTCAAGTGTAATAAATACTATTAAATTTAGTTTATCCACATCAATCAACTTATCATCCAAACTAAACACTATTTTCTCAACATCAGGAGAAAATTAAGCATTATCTTTCCTTAATCAACATATCACATTACCATTAAATCATTTTTGTAGGATATCAATATAGTCTAACAAATTTTGGGTACTCCTTAAGGAAAAAATATTTTATAACAATCCATTGACATTTCATGATTATAATAATAAAAATACCATTGATAAAAATATAATTTTTTATTATTTATACATAAACACATTAATAACTCTACTTTATTCATACCCCATTAACTAGTATTCATTATCTTCTTCCATAACACTTATTTCTATTGATATTTCATTTTTAGTCTCTTCATCATCCCTAATATAACCATTACTCACAGAACTGTATTGATTCTCTTCATGATCATTCACTATATGACATCGATTTGAATAATTCCCATAAATTTAACATTTGAATTACTCAACCATTGATGTAATCATAAAAAGAGAATTTTCACATCCATAAAGTTAACCAAAAATATAATTTTTCATCTATAGTTTCTTTTTTTGTGTCCTTATTTTTTACACTTTAAAAACCAACAAGTCCCTCTAAGACATTCCCTTGAGATCTTGTTCCCACATTCATGGAATATAGAAAAATAAATCTCTATTGTTTTATTGTTTCCACTACCCAAACTCTTAAAAAAACATTATCCATATCTTTATCAGTTAGTTATAGATTTGGTTAAGGTTTATATTGATAATCAAGTTTTGTGATAAGTAATTAGGCATAATCACAATATCCTTCACTCGATTAATTGTCCCATTTATTTTCTCATCAACAAATTTTCAATAACATTGGAAATTAATATCATTCTTTCTGGTTCATTTAATCAACTAAAATGAAAAAAAAAATAGTGTAAAAAAACAATAATCATAGAGGGGAATCACATAATCATGAAAAATTAATTATAGAATTTCAAAATTATAAAAAAATATTTTCAAAATATTACATATTAGGCACAACCTGGGTCATTCATGGTCATTATCTATTAAAATCATTCAAGATGGTTTATAAATTTTTTGTGAGTTTCCTAAGCACGTCCCCCTGAGAGTTTCAAACTAGGTGTGTGTGAAGGGCCATTTTCACAAAACTAATGATTATTGAGTTGTCCTCATTGTTCCCATTTCCAATATTTTAACCCTAGGTAAATATATTCTATATCCACATCCACTTGTATTATTAATACTAGGATTTCATTTCAGATAAACTACTCACTCTATCCTTTACCAATATTCCAGTACATTTTCTGGTATTTTTACTCATCCTTATAATTATCCTCAGTCATATCCCATGAAATATACTTAGACATATCCCTAAGGATTTCAATATTTTTTATCATCCATGTTTTAAAAGGTTAACTAAACCCTTCCTCTAATACTAACTATAGTACCCATGGATTTACATATATAAATATTACATCTTTTTAGATGATTATTCAACACATTTCACAAACACATGTCTGAGGACCATAACAGTTTAGTATCTTTCAAGACTAGGTACATAATCCTTAAATCTTTTAGAGGTCTTAAATATGTCCCATAAATATTTTCTCCTTTAGTACACTACCCAAACATACCATACTAAAATTCTTTTATTCATAACTTAGTTGAAGGAAACATATAAAGGGTGGTCTTGGGTTCTTATTAAGCATAAAGTAGGGTGATACATAAGCATAATGTGATAATATGTGTATGATAACATGAGAATAACATCTGAAATACATGTCATTCATTTCAAATATCACAATCTTGAGTGATGGAAAAATATTGGAAGGTCGTAAGATATGAATCATAAGGATATCAAAGAACATGAGTCATGAGAGAATAACATTGGAATAAGACATTGAATTGTTTCACACAACTAATAATATAAAATAATTCCTATTATAATCAAGGATCACTTCCAAGGATATCATAGTGTAATGGGTTCACCACCCGAACCATCACATTATTCAAGGTTCACTCGCAAGACCATCATAACTGAAAATGCCCCTTGTTGAACCAGGTTCACTTCCCATTTCATTTTTTTTCTATCTCCTGAGATATAAATATTTTCCCAATGCATTGAATGGAGATATAGGTCCCATGCATAATATAATTAAAATAAAATGTATGTGTGCAAAAAGATCATAAAACATCCATCCTATCATAATCCATAAAATGAGTTGTTTTTCGCAATGATTTATTCATATCATAACCTATGGAAAAGATAAAAGTATCATAATAATTTCATCATTTCATCATAGAATAACCCATAAAAATAAGTGGGATTCATAAGAACTTATTCATTGTATAACCCATGGATGGGAATCAGGCCCCATAAACATTGTGTCATCATAAATACAAACATTCAAAAGATAATAAAATGGTACCCTTAGACTATATCCCCATTAAAGAATAGTTAATAGAAACTGATTCCATCCTAGAGGAAAAATTATTTGTGAAAAATCATTTAAAATATTTCTAAAGGAAAAAAACAATTAATTGAAAATCAATTTTTTAACAAAAAATTTATAACATATTATAAAAATTATTTTCTTCAAAAATAAACTTTAATGCATATAATAGAAGCTTTAAAATCATTTAAAAAGTTTTTTGAGGAAAATTTACTTTCCAATTTAAAAGAAAACTTTTCAAAACATAAAATAATCTGAAAATTATTTTCCAATAAAATAAACTTAAAAATTGTAATGTAGTCCTTTAGAAGCATTCAAAAAATCTCTTGAGGATAATATCCTTTCAAAATTGAAAAAAAATTTAAAAAAAGTATCTGAAAATTATTTTCAATGAAAATAACCTTGAAAAATGAAAATTTAATATTTATAGAAAATAATGACAATGATAGTGGGAAAATATTGTATGTTTTATATGTTAGAAAACATTCCTTTAAATTTTATGGTAAAATACAAATATGAATTGTTTGGAAAATGACATGAAGATTATTTTGAAAAAATTAATTAAAAAATAAAATATGGGTAACAATTTATTTACTAAATAATTTTTTGAATGATTAAAACCATTTTTTTAATAAATTTAATGAAAAAATTCATTTGTTAGTAAAAATTTTCCAAAGAGGGAAATTAAGATGTTTTTTCTTTAAAAAAATATTTTTAACACATGATTACATTAAGAGAGAAAAATATAGATAAAACATGTATTTTGTAGAAATGGTAATTATTTAATAATATTTATGAGTTTTTTGAAATATAGATCATGATATTTCCTTATGGGATGCATATTCAAAAACAATCCCTATGAATGATGAGATTATAACATAAAACTCTTACCACTATAGTAACTATTAAATATAATCCCTATAGAAGGATAACATTAACGAAAACTTTAAATATCATTGAAATAATTAAATTCATGATATAACATTTCAAAGGGGTTGTATATGCACTTATTCTAATAATATAGGTGTAGAAAAAAAATTCCCCAATGAAGTAAATTTGAGACAAAAAAACTAATACCTATTTGGTAACATTTTAAACATAGACCCCGTAAAATATAGGTCCTAAAATGTATATTTAAATACCCATAAATTTAATGGTAAACCTTAAAAAATACAATCTTAGTAATTATATACATCACATAAAAGAAATACATATTTAATATTGAATGTGTCTCGGAAGAAAATAACTGTTAGATAGAATTCAATTACCGCTTTAGTACTAATTTTTATCATTTTCCAAAATAAATAATAAAATAAATAAACATGAAATAAATTTAAAATGTTGATATTAATTATATAACATGTTAATGGGGTAGAATAAACATATCACAAAAGAAACGAGTGTTGAATTTTCATATGTCTCCCAGAAATAAAAGAGATAACAGAAATCCCTAACCAAAAGTCTTGATTTCCTTAAATCTCATTATAAGTATTAATTAATTATATATATATATATATATTAAATAACCATACATATATATCATTCCATATATTATTTACATAGGACCTCTTATAACCCATTTATTAAAAAACCCATTTTTAGGGTCACGTTTCTCTCATAGTGATGTTTCCACTTCTTCGGACGAGTTATTTTGGTTTTCGAAAAAAGGAATCTTAGGTTGGAATTATAAAAATTATATGGATTATAGTACGATATTATAGAATAAATTATGTGATTTAGTAAGGTATTGTATCACCAACTAATTTTTTAAGTGTGAAGTGGTTAGGATATGGGCGTCTTTATATAAGTGAGGTGAGTGACACACTTGTAATATTTTAAAAGAAAAACATGTGAAAATGTTTTTCACATTCCAAAATGCCCCAAAATGGTCCATTATTGAACCTATAGGAGTTAAATTCTACATATATCTATAAAATTTGTTTTTTTATGTTATTCATCATTTTTAACAGATAAATTTTATGTTTTTAAAACAATTTATACCTTAACCGTGATAATTGTTTTTTACTATTTTCACTATTCATTATGTTCAAATATTATATTGAAAT
The DNA here is from genome assembly GCA_963277665.1 of Viscum album. Lineage (NCBI taxonomy): Eukaryota > Viridiplantae > Streptophyta > Magnoliopsida > Santalales > Viscaceae > Viscum > Viscum album. Next base: position 1,966,376,847 of record OY728130.1, on the reverse strand, counting down.
TATTTTATTATATTAATTTTTGTGATTCCAAATATAGATCCATTTTTATATATTCCATTCATATAAGTGAGTAAATTAAATTTAAAATTAATCCTACAAGCATAATGGGAAATTAGGGTTTTAAATAAATATGTTTTAAAGATTACAAATATGTTATATAAAAATTCAAAATAAAATTGATTAAAATTATATAAAATAGATTAATATATATATAAATTATAAATTCTACATTTTGAACAATATTAAAAAAATTATTTATTTTTTAAATTCATTAAAAGGAATTATAATTCTTAATAAAAACTAGTAATTCTTATTCATGATCGAAAAAATTGTCTTTTAAAAAAAATAAAAAACATTATCCATAATCTTATTTGGATGGGATGATTTAGAAAATGAATTATATTTTATCAAAATAATTTCCTAAATGTGTAAAAATTTAATTTTATTATAAGTCTCCAAAAGGCAATGAAACCTATTTTTACAAAGATAATTTATTTGAAGCATAAAGTTGGATTTATTCTTATCTCTTTAATGAAAAACACATAATATAAATATTAAACATTATATTTAATATCTAATATATTAATTTAATTAAAATCATTCACCTTAATTTATTTGGTTAATTTGTTGATTTAAAAAAATCATGAGCATAAAATTTGTTTCTCAAAAAAATATTACATTTATTTTTAAATGATTTTAATTCTCATTTATAATTAATTAGTCATAAAAAAATCATTTTATATACATGGGAAAAGAATATAATTTCGTAATTATGGTTAATATTTTTCTTTATCATCCTCCTAATATCTATTTGATAACTATCATATGAAATAATAATGTATTAATAATATGTTAGGATTAATTTAAACTTGGTGTTGTGTGTAATGCAAGATAAACCCAATGTTGTGTGTAACATAAGATAAACTCAGTGTTGTGTATAAGAAAAAATATCAAAGTGGTAAAATTATTTAAAAAAACTATATTTCACAAAATATATAAGTGTTAGATAATATTTTCACAAGTGAATGTTGGAAGAAATATCGAAGGAATATTTCATTAGGTTTCCATGATCTATGGGAGGATCTCATGTTTTTTTGTTGATTATGGATAGTCTAGTGATTCCTTCCCATATTCTGGTGACTAAGGAGTCAAGTAACATGGATTAATTTATGAGGAGGTATATGGAATAAGTTGTGTGGATTCATGTGGTGTATTTAAAAATTATTTCTGAACAGGATCCTTGATTTAACTATTGAGTTTGTAGATGACTACAACATGCTTTTGGATCTTATCTAAACATTCACATTTCTTTCCACATTAAGAAAAAGTAGAAAGATAGAATAAACCATCATGGTTTTAGAGGATATAATAAATTCATAATTCTTATATTTTAGAATTTTGTTCATTAATCACTTACCCTCAGTTGAGTTTTTCAATGATAACATTTATCAATCATCCATTCAAATGGAAATGAATGATATTTTTTAGGGGAAGTCATGTCAATCTTCATTATTCTATACCAAAGATAAGGGGATACAATTTCTTCATACTTGTGTCATAAAGTTCCTTATTGAGAATATCTAGATGGATTGATACTGATTGAAGTTGGAACATGACTACCATAAGTCCAATGTTAATCATAGGTAGAGACTTATTACGTTTATGGTTGGAGACATAGTGTTCTTAAGGGTCTCCCCTCATCTAGGGTGGTAGAGGTTTGATAGGTGGAGTAATATTTCATTCAAGTTCATTCGGTCTTTCATGGAATTAGAATGTGTTTTCATGGTGGAAAATTAGTGGGCTCTCCCTACACAGTTGTAAATGATCGATGAAATCATTTATGTGTCCTAAATTCATTGATATATTAACAGTTACTCCCATGTAATAAACTATGGGTTATTGGATAATGAGGACAATGTAAAAATTTTAGAGTGAAAAATGGAGAATCAAGATCTCAGGAGAATGTGTTACATAGAAAAAAAATTCCTTGGGTTGTGTGCTATAGAATCAAGCTAACCCAGAGAACATTACCATGAATCTTGAGAAGAAAATACATGACCCATACCCTATGCTAATTTTAATTATTTTGAGAGTTTCCTTAATTTTTTTCATTTCAGATGTAAATATTTAATGCCTTAGGTTTATGATATATTTTTTTTCAAATTAATTTTTTTTCTTGGTTGATAGTAGTGTTTTGGATAAAAAGATTTATTATAGAGATATGTAATGTTCCCGACCACCTCCCCACAAGGTGTACCCCTCCAGGGCTGGAAATGTGAGAAGGGAGATAATGAACCCTGAGTCCCACCTCCAGCAGGACCAGGTTGGAGACTAGGACAGAGAGTATAGTAAACATACAAATGGGATGCATTACCCTCTAAGAGAACAAATTTGAAAGAGAGAGCTAAGACACAAACCATTCAACTCCAAATTGGATAGAAATATAAATTAAATCCTATGTACACATATGTAATGTCAAAAAAAACTACTACAACTGAAAGGGGAAACATCAAATATCCAAAAGAAAGTAAAAAAACAACAGCAACCACAAACCCAAACAGCTCCTGCAACCCCATGCTTGTAGAAACCAGCTTAATCTACAACCTTCTCCAAGAGACCTAAAAATAGTTTATATATACATAGGGTGATTATAATAGTATACTCAGTAGGATCCTTCCTAGAGCCTCTAATGAAAACGTAACGAAAGCATGCTTAATAATGGTGTATAGAAAGGGAAACTAACTCATCACCTAAATAGGTATACTAAGTTCCCAGCCTCGCCGTGGATACTCTCACAAAGTAAATCATACATGAGTATATATTATAATAAATAATATTAAGGGTAACCCGCTACTAATTCCCCACTGGTTTTCCGCTTTTCCCCAACGTCGTACATCCTAAACATCTCTCTCCAAAAAGGCTTTCCCACAGACACCTGGGTGAAGCACCACAACATGTACCTCATGCAACAAAACCACCAAGTCCACGTAATCAAAGTTACTAGGTAGTTTTCATGAGACACCATGGATCGCATAACGTGTATCATATGTCGGGAATTATATCTCAAGCCATTACATCCCATACACTAAGTAAGTATCCTCAATCCATCTCATCCTATACACATTACACCTATAGTAGTCTATAGGAAACTATATCCAGAATATATGTGTGTGAATAACCACAAGATATTATAGCCCTCTACAGACATATATGGGTAAAACTAACCAATGTGCTTACCAGCATATGTAACTACTAAGAGAAGAGAGTGGGGACAAAGGGGGTAGTTAGCCATCCATCCTCCAACCTTAATGTTGGGTAAAACACCCCCCCCCCTCCAAGGATCAGAATCCCTGGGGTGTCAATTTCCCAAAATGATGGGGTGGATTAGCGTATAGAAACACAAAAAGTATAGAATATAGTGTATCTTACAACCACACTATGGGCATAAACATGTCTTCGATTCAACTATAGCTAACATCGCTCAGACTCCTGACAGCCACTTCTAAGACTAGGTATCCTATAAGCACACAACCATTTAAAGATATTTAATACATTACTTCATTACCTTTTTATTAGTTTCACTTTACATTAATTAATTCTTTAAACATTTATTAACCACTAATAATTTCCACATTATATTTCATTAGAATCACACCCAAATTTCACTATTCCTATAAAATTAAACCTAAACATTGTGTCCAATCAAGCTCCATCCCCATGGGTTAACACCATTTATTCAATGAATTATTAACAACATTAATACTTTCACATATTCCGAGGAATTCAAAAAAACATTCTATGATACTAAACACAAGGGGATCAACATGGTGAGTAGATGAACTACCTGTCAGGTCTATTATGCCTATAGAAAGATCATATACTCATCCCCCCTTAGGAAGCTAAACACAGAAATCACATGGGATACCCCGTGCGTCATCACCTATTTTGGATGGAGGGTAAGAAAACCAGCCGCCTTGAGCAGTGGGAAAAGTAAGGAAGATAAAAAACCAACAAGAACCATCAAGATTCCAAACATTCTCATCCAAACCATTTTGTCATCTTTGGAGTCCTCCACGACACCCACATGCATAAACTAGTGCATCCCTCCACTCTAGACATCAACTTATACCACAACCAATAGGCCTCCATGCCCCCACATTTCACAACTACCGTCCAGGATCACAACACAACACAAGCACCAGGAAAACAAACATCATATCAATTGGGATCATGGACCTAAACAAGAAAGAGTGGAACTTAAAAACCTACAATGAATTATCTTTTATCAAACAACCAGTTCATTAATCCATCTTTAATTAACCGATTTATTATTTATAGGTTCCATCTTCGGGAAACCTAAACAGTAATCTATCAAAAATTGATTAAAAATGCTTACTGCATAAATTTGATTAACATCAAATTACAACAACAACTAGATTCATTTACATTCCTTTTTATCTTTAGCCGAATAGTTATCAATTAATTCTATCATTATGTTTGTTACTAAATTACATCAATAATGAAAAGATAACAAAACAAGCACAGATATCACACTATCTCGAAAAACAAGAGGCAATAACATGCATTCAATATCATTTTATTTATTTAGTTAAAATATTTAACATGTCAATTCCATTGTGATATAGTGGTCTAAAACACGAAAACACTACAGTTTCATATAAAAGAATAGAGAAGAAACGAATCCCCTACCTCAAAAGTTTCTAACGTTCTTTATACGAGAATTATCCACACAATGGATCATGATCACCACCTCCTGTGACAACTGCATCTACTCGAGGATGTCGTGGCACAACCGCACCAACTGAAACCCAAGAAACTCCATTAGAAACATGGAGATCATATCCCATAATATGGAAAGAAGAAATATCATAAGATTAACCCAAAATAATGATGATAAATCATACCTTATATCAAAGATTGATGGATATTTCTTGGTTGCACCAAAATAGGGAGGGCACATGCAGCAAGAAGAACGTCGAGGTAAACCAATCCATAGGGAAACATTTAATCACATGAATCCTATGGTAAGGAAGGAAAGTTTCGATCATCTCATACCATAGAAAAAGGAGGAAGAATAAGGGAGGAATATATTTTTTCCCTTTTCAATATTTAATGGAGCTACGGTTTAAGATACACTATATTTTCTATTAAATGTGGATCACATTAAACGACACGATTTGACCAAGTAAATTCATCCCAGGCCTTGGGAAAATTAATATAGGAGTTATGGGATTTTATTTGACCTTAAATCCCTTAAAACAAGACCTTGAATGCATTTTACGTCAAATAAAATGTTAAATCGGTGAAACCGTAAAATTTTTGAAATTTAGAAAATGAAATATGAAATAGTTATAGAATAATTGTCCATGAGGCAATAACATTGAGATAGTAAATGTGAGAGAGTAACTCTAAGAGAGTTACTCAGAGACAGTAACTCTGAGACAGTAACTTTGAGACAGTAACTATGAGACAGTAACTGTTGGAAAGTAACTGTGAGACAGTTACTGTGAGACAGGAAATGTGAGACAGTAATTGTGAGACAGTAACTCTGAGATTGTAACTGTGAGACAGTAACTGTGAGATAGTAACTATGGGTAATTAACTTTGAGATAGTAACTATGAGATAGTAACTGTGAGACAGTAGCTGTTAGACAACAACTATGAGATAATAACTCTGAGACACTAACTGTGAGACATTAACTCTATGAAAGAAACTCTGAGATAGTAACTCTGAGATAGAAACTGTGAGACATTGTGACACAATTTATAAAACTGGAAACACTGTTCACAGAACTGAAACTTCGGTGAAGTGTTGTGGATGAGTCACCTTGACCTCCCAGAACACCTCAACCACCAGATTTAAGCAAGGGAATAGACCAGAGTGGTCATGGCCATTACATCAGATACCTCTCAAAACATTCTCGTCCTCAAGAATCCAAAACTAACCTGAAAGAAAACAGGAAATGGGACTGGATAACCACTTATTGAGATACCTCTCAAAAGAGATCAAGACATAATAAGATACAAAAGAAACCCATCTTATAAATAGGAAAGGGCTATAACCACAAAGCAAACATCATTACATGAAAAAAGTTAAAAATCAAACAACTAGGGGTACTGAGCACATATCTGTGACCCATGATCCTAGGTACTCTCTTCCACTCCACTATGTCTCCACAAGACACAAACAAAGGGGATATAACACCTCCGTAACACCTTCTCTTTACGGTCTTGGATCTCTACCTGCCGCTCCTCTAAGGTCACATCATCATCAATATTGATATCTCCCCCAATCAATGATGTGTGAGTCATCATGTGGATAACAACAGAGCTATGATACATGGAAAAAATCATGTATGCTGCTCATCTATGGAAGAAGTTATATCTAATATGCCACACCTCCAACGCAAGCCAAAACCTCGAAAGGGCCAACAAACTGGGGAGGAAGCTTACTCCCACGACTGAACCTTTACTGCCCATGACGAGGTGTCAACTTCAGAAACACATGATCACCAAATTCAAACTCTAAGGGTCTCCTCATTTGAAAGGCATATGATTTATGATGATCTTGTTCTGTCTTCATCCTCTCATGAATCTCTTGAACCACCCCTACTGTATTTTGGACTAGTTTCTGTCCAAGAATTGATGACTCTCCAACCCCAGTCCAGCACAATAGAGAATGGAATGGTCATCCATAAAAGGCATCAAACAGCGCCATACCGATGGTGGAGTGAAAACTATTGTTGTAAGAAAACTCCACCAAGGGTAAGTTCCTCATCCATGAACCTCCAAAATCCATGACACAAGAGCGTAACATTTCTTAAAGAGTGTGGATAGTCTTCTCTATCTGACTGTCCATATGTGGATGTAAAGTTGTGCTAAGTGATAGCAGAGAACTGAAAGCATGTTGGAGACATCTCCACACACTAGAGGTAAAATGAGGATCTCAAAAAAAAAATCATCCTTAGGACTCCTTGAAGTCTAACCACCTCCTCCAGATACTACCTCGACAAAATTCCACTGAGCTTGACTTATTGATCACTATGAAGTGGGATGATTTTGTTAAACGATTCGCTACAACCCAAATAGCATCATGTCCTCCTTGAGCTCAAGATAAACCAGTAACAAAGTCCATTAATATGTCCTCCCACTTCCATTGAGGAACATCTAATGGCTGGAGAAGACCACCAAGAACACAGTGTTCATCCTTCGCCTTCTGGTAGACCAAACATCAAGAGACAAACTCCGCAGCTGGATTCTTTAACCCAGTCCACCAAAACTGGCTCCTCAAGGCTCCATAAAAAATTTTCACGCCAGGATGCACTCGTAAAGGTGAACAATTTAACTCTCTGAGAACCATCTCACGCATGGCCAAAGGAACAAATATCCTTCCATGATACAAAACTCAGTGTTGTTAATCCTCAAACCAACCATCAAGGGCCTCACCACTAACAAATCGGTCCCTCTAGACCTTGACATCAAGATCCCCCAACAGGGACTCTTCCACTCGCTGCACCATAGATGATTGCACCGTCATCTTAAAAAGACAACATATTCCCTCAACTTCTCCCATATTGAGATATAATACTGAAATTTCTTCCATAACACTCCAGGAATCACCAGATTCGCGCAATGTATAACTATGTGACTTCCTCCTCATCACATCAACTAAAAAATTACCATTTATAGGGGTATATGATATTTCAAAGATGTATTCCTGTAAGAACTCCATCCCCCAACATTGTTGAAATTTTATGTTATGCTGGGAGAAAACATACCTCAGTCTCTTATGATCGGTGAAAACCACAAATAAATCTCCAATGAGGTAATGTCTCTACACCTTAAAAAACACCACGGCTACCAACTCAAGATCATGTGTGAAATAGTTACATTGAGGGGGATGAAACTATCAAGACCCATAAGAAACAACTGATCTATAATGTATCAAAATGTAACTTAATCCCAGATGTGAAGCATTATAGAAAACATTAAACTGAACTGTCTTTGTTGGAAGACAAAGAACTATATCACTTACTAACTTCTCCTTTAGATGCTCAAAAAGTTCCCTGACACTGATCTTTCCACATGAAAGCCTAATCATTCTGGGTCAAACCTATCAGTGGAGTCGCAACCCAAGAGAAATTGGATACGAAACTCTTGTAGAAGCTTGTAAGATCAAGGGAATTTTTCACCTCTGCAACTATCGTGGGGGCTTCCCAAGATACAACTGCTTCTATATTCAATGGATCTATAGATACTCCCTTCTAAGATACAACATTCCCCAAGAAATTGAGTTCTCGAGCCCAAAACTCACACTTAGACAACTTTCCAAATAACTGATGTTGACGAAGAACTCCCAAAATGGCGTTTAAATGCTCTAAAAGCTCCTCATCAGATATAGAGTACACAAGGATGTCATCGATGACCCCCCCCCCCCCCCACGAACTTATCCAGGAACTCATGGAACACTGTGTTCATCTATCCCATGAAGACAACTAGATCATTCGTCACAGTGAATGGCTTTACAATGAACTCATAATGCCCATGACGACAACAGAAAGCAGTCTTCAGTATATCTTCATCCTTCACATGCATTTCATGATATCCTGAACAAAATTTGATATTTGAGAACAAAATTACACCCTTCATTGGATCAAATAAATCAACAATCCATATAAGTGGATAGCGATTCTTCACTATCAATTTGTTTAAATGACGATAATCATTACATAACCTCGAAATGCTGTCAGCCTTATTCACACAAAAAGATGGTGCACCCCACGGTGACACACTAGGCCGAACAAAACCGCACTGTAATAGACCATCAAGTTATATATGTAGCTCTCATAACTCAGAAGGGGACATCCTATATGGAGACATAGAGATAGGAGATGATCCTGGTTGTATCCCAATCCCAAACTCGATCTCTTATCGAGGGGGTAATACTAAAGACTCTTCTGGAAAGACATCAGGGTACTCTTCTACGACCCTAGAAAATGCTAACTACTAAACCTCTGAAGAACTTAGCATCAGCTTAGACATCATGAATAATAAGGATGGAACACGCCTCTGACCCATCTGAGGGTCTCACTCGCCTTCAAACACCAGTGACTCTCCATCCGCATCGAAGAACACAACCTACATCCTGAAGCAATCCACGATATAATTCACCAAATACAACCAATCCATATCGATAATGACATTATATGGTTGTATCTTGAAACATATGAAATCTCCCCAAGAGTGGTGCTACCCCCGCACTGCTCAGAGTCTCTACATACTTCAAACAAGTCATCTCGACCTCAAAGTAGCCTAGTCGACGCCAAGGGCATTGGATCCTCTCTACCTCAAGTCCCAAAGCATGGAAAATGGTAGGTGATATGAAGGAGTGTGACTCTCCTAAATCAAAAAATGAATAAAAAAAGGTAGAAAAAAAGAAATGGGTACCTCAAACGAAGTCTGGATCACCTGGAGCTAGCAATGCTAAAGCGTAAAGCTGACCACGACCACCTTCATGGCCTCTCTGACCTTAATGACGACCTCCACCATGGCCGTGATTTTCTCTCAGAGGAAGGGGAGCATCACGGGGATGTCCTCAGCCTACCCCATCCACCCAATGCGGATATAAAGCTCGTACAACCTACTACTGTTGCCTTCGCTGGAACTGCCTCAATGAAAGAACCTGTGGTGGAACACCTGTTGCACGATGACTACTCTGAATGGTCAGGAACTCACTCTACTAATGACCTCAACCACCATAGAAAAAACAAGCACCCGATCCCTTGGAATAGGCCTGAGAGCTGCCAACCCCAGAGAAATGAGATTCTGAGGGCAGGGACCTACCCACAGATGAACGGAAACACTTATGCACTGAAAACCGAGAACCCCAGACCACTAATCTGGTTCATGAGAAATCATGAAGACTACCCTCTCGTGATGATCTGGTTCTAGCCAAAGACCTCTCGATGACCTATGGCCTCGCTAGTACCTCAAGATATGTCTTCAGAATTAATTCGGTGACCTTGCACTAGATCATTGTAAGCAAAGCCTCCTCAAAATGCCTCACCCTGGCCTCCTCATCTAGCAACAGGTCCGAGGAATATCATAAAATGTTATTGAAATGGATTTCAAACTGTCGCGCATTGGAGGTCCCCTATCGAAGGGTAAGAAGCACTTGGAGACGGGACGCCTTCGCGGTCGGAGAAAGAAACTCAACTCCATACTTGTCTTGGAACTCCTCCCATGAGATCGTCGACTCCTCGCGATCCCCGAGGAATAAGAAGAAAAACTTCCTTGCTTCTCCACACATCATTGTAACAACCAAAGAAACCCAGTGCTCCTTCCGATCATGGGTCAAACTAAAGCCTATTTCAACCTCCTCCAACCAGTCTTCTGTGACTGCATATGAAAGAGATCCCTCATTCTTCTACAGACTCCGGCACTAGAACTCTCTATGTGTCCTCATCCAAGTGTTTTCGTAGTAAACCTCTATCATATGGTGATCTGCTGGAATAACCTACTAGACATATTCTATGTGATCTTGAAGGGGACTTCAACCTAGAGCCATACATGTAAAATAATAAACTGTTTGGGATCCTAAACCTAGAATATGGAATACTCAACAATAATTTATTAATTATTTTCTTTTATTCATTTTAGGTTAACCTATCCTAAGGTCTTCCCATTAAAATACAATGTCTAATAAGAATTATGAAAGATCCTTTCCTAGGTCTCTACCATACAAATAGTGTCACTAAGTTTAGTAACCATTGTAAAATTAATGGTTCAAGCCTCATATCACAGGGGGTCCTAAACACTTATGTCTCAGTCGGTCTCTAGTTTTTACATCACTTGATAAACATGACTGACACCATTTCCCTACCAACCCATGCAACCTCACATGTGCCTAACACCAAAATCCATACTATCCCTCAACCAGACCTCTCATACCACTCTGTCATGACCCCCTCCTCACAGGGTGTACCCCTCCTGGATCAACAATGTGAGAAGGGAAATAATGACCCCCTGAGTCCCACCTCCAGCAGACCCCATGTTGGCGACTAGATATGTGGGTATAGTGAACACACAAATGGGAGGCATTACCCTCTAAGAGAACACATGCAAAGGAGAGAGATAAGACAGAAACCAAACAACTCAAACTAGGAATAAAATATAAATGAAATCCCAAGTACACATATAAAATGATATAAAAAACTACAACAAGTGAAAGGGGACAAACATCAAATACCCAAAAGAAAGTAAAACGTAGCAGCAACCACAAGCATGAACACCTCCTGGAACCCCAAGCTAGTAGAAACCATCATGACCTCCAACCTTCTCCATGTGAGTTGAAAAATAGTTTATATATACATAGGGTGAGTATAATAGTATACTTAGTAGGATCCTCCCTAAAGCCTCTCATGAATGAGTAACGAAAGCATGCTAAATCACAGCGAACTGCAAGTGAAACTAACTCATCGCCTAAACAGGTATACTAAGTTCCCATCCTCACCATGGATACTCTCAACAAATAATGAAAACAAGAGTGTATAATTTAATAAAGAATATCAAGGGTACTCTGCTACTACTTCCCCACTGGTTTACCACTTTTCCCCAACATCACACGTCCTAAGCATATCTCTCTAAAAAGGCTTGCCTGCAGACACCTGGGAGAAGAACCCCAATATACACCTCATGAAATAAAACCACAACATTTATGTAATCTAAGTAACCAGGTAGTTTCCAGAAGCCACCACAACTATCAGAACATGTATCATACGTTGGGCATTATACCTCAAGTCATTACATCCCATACACTGAGTAAGGATCCTCAAGACATCACTTCCTATACAGGTTACACCTATAGTAGTCCATAGGAAACTATATACAGAATATATGTGTGCGAATAACCACAAGCCATTACATCACTCTAAACACATATATGGGTGAAACTAACCATTGTGCCTACCAGCACAAGTTACTACCAAGAGAAGAGTACGAGGACATGTGGGGTAGTCATCCATCGATTCTTCCACCGGAATGTTGGGGAACCACCACCCCCCCATGGATCAGAATCCCCGGGGTTCTAATTTCCCTAACTGATGGGGTGGAGTAGTGTATAGAAACGCAAAAGTACAGAATATATTATCCCTCACATCCACACCATCGTCATAACCAAGTCTTAGACTCAACTATAGCTAACGTCTCTCGAACTCCTGGCTAACACTTCTAATACTAGGTATCCTATAAGCACAAAACCATTTAAATATCTTTAATACATTACTTAATTCCCATTTTTTCAGTTACACATTACATTAATTAATTCTTTAAACGTTAATTAACCATTAATAATTTCCACTTTATATTTCATTACCATCACAAACAACGTTTATTGTTCATTTAAATTGCAACCTCAATATTGCATCCCAGAAAGTCCCAACCCCATGGGTTAACATCATTTATTCAATCATTTATTAACAACATTATTAATTTCCCATATTCTCATTTATTCTAGAAAAGCATTCTAAGCTTCTAAACACAAGGGGCTCAACATAGTGGATAGATGAACTGCCTATCAGGTATTTGCTGCCTATAACAAGACTATAGACCCATCCTCCCTCAGGAAGCTAAACACAGAAATCATGTGGCATACCCTGTTCATCTTCACCCCTTTTGGAAGGATGGTAAGAAAACCGGTTTCCTTGAACAGTGGTAAAAGTAAGGAAGATAAAAAAAATAACAAGAAACAACAAGCATCCAAACATTCACATCCAAATCATTACATCATCTCTGGTGTCCTCCCCAACACCCACATGCATAAACTGATGCATCTCGCAACTCTAGGCATCAACTTCTGCCACAACCAATAGGCCTCCCTACCCCCATATTTCACAATTTCCTTACAGGATCACATCACAACACAAGCAGCAGGAAAACAAACATCATATCAATTGGGATCTTGGACCTTAAACAAGCAAGAGGGTTTCTCCTAACCTAACAAGGAATTATATTTTATCAAACAACCAGTTCTTTAATCCTTCTTGAATTAACCATTTTATTATTCGTAGGATCCAACTTTGGGAAACAAAAATAGTAAGCTTTCAAAAATTGATTAAACTTGTTTACTGCATCAATTTGATTAACATAAAAATACAACAACAACGAGATTCATTTAAATACCTCTTTATCTTTAGCTGAACAATTATCAACTAATTCTAGTTTATGTTTATTACCAAATTCCATCAAGAATGAAAAGCTAAAAAAGATATCACAGATACACACTATCATGAAAAGCAAGAAGCAATAACATAGGATCAATATAAATTTATATATCCAGTTCAAATATTTAATTTGTCAATTCCATTGAGATCCAGTGGGATAAAACATTCTAACGTAAATTTTCACATAAAATAATAGAGAAGCAATAAATCCCCTACCTCAAAAGGTTCTTAACTCTCTTTATACAAGAACGATTGACAGAATAGATCATGATTGCCTCCTCCCATGACAAGTGCTTCCACACACGAATGTCGTGGCATGACCGCACCAACATAATCCCAAGAAACTCCATTAGATGCAAAGATATCACATGAAATAATATGTAAAGGATAAACAGGAGAACTTGAACGCAAAATAACTATGATAAATCGTACCTTATATCAAATATTGATGGATACTGCTTGGTTGCACCAAAACAGGGGGTGCACTTGCCACAAGAAGAACATCGAGGGAAACCAATCCATGGGGAAAAGTTTGATAGCATGACTTCTGTGGGAAGGAAGTAAATGTTTGAGCATCTCTCCCTAGAGAATGAGGAGGATGAATAAGTGTGGAAGATATCTTTTCCCTTTAAAAGATTTAACAGAGCATCAGTTTAAGATACACTAGATCTTCCATTGAAAGTGGATCACATTAAAACACATTGTTTGACCAAGTAAATTCATCTTGGAACTTATGAAAATTAATATAGGAGTTATGGGATTTGATTCGGCCTTAAATCCATTAAAACAAGGCCTTGAATGCGTTTTATGTCAAAGAAAATGTTAAATCGGCGAAACTGGAAAAAAACTTGAAATTTGGAAAATGAAATGTGAAACAGTTCTAGAAACACTTTTCTGGAGACAATAACTCTGAGACAGTAACTATGAGATAGTAATTGTGAGAGAGTAACTATGAGACAATAACTTTTAGACAATAACTATGAGATATTAATGGTGAGACAGTAACAAAGAGACAGTAACTGCGAGACATTAACTATGAGACAATAACCGTGAGATAGTAATTGTGTGACAGTAACTGTGAGACAGTAACTGGGAGATAGAAACTTTGAGACAGTAACTCTGAGGTATTAACTATGAGACAGTTACATTAAGACAATAACTTTGGGACAGTAACTATGAGAGAGTAGCTGTGAGACAGTAAATCTGAGATAGTAACTCTGAGACAGTAAATTTGAGATAGTAACTATGAGACAGTAATTATGAGATAGTAACTCTGATACAATAACTCTGAGATAGTAACTCTGAGGTAGGAACTCTGAGGTAGTAATTGTGAGACACTATGACACTATTCATAAAACTAGAAACACTATTCAGATAATTGAGAATTTGGAAAAGTGTTGGGGATGAGTCACCTTGACCTCCCAAAACACCTCAACCACCATATTTCAGCAAGGGATTGGACCATAGTGGTCTGATCCATTATATAATTCCCCAGACCTAAAATCCACTAAACTAGGTCCCTGATCTAGGTCCCGACATGACCTCAAGTTTACCTCCCTATATGCCAAAAGTTGTCGACTAGCCATGAGGGTTTAATGGATAACATGTAAAGACTGCCCTCTTTTTTAGATTAATCCACAATAGATAATTTATCAAATAAAGGTAAAAAAATAACCTAAACCATTCATTACCAAAATAATACCAAAAAAGGTATAACCCCACCAAAGAAATAAATATGTCATTTCATGCTAATAGTAGGTGATGGAAAACCCAAAATAATGATCAGTAGTTAAATCCTCAAATTGGGTCCAAACTCCAAGTTCAGATCCTCAACCATGAACATAACAAGCCCAAATCAACTCTCAAGAATATTTCATTTTCCCTTGTCCTGACCTACAAACGTGAAATCTTCTCGAGTACCCAACGACGGCTTGAGAAATGTGTAAGTACAACTCAGTGGGCCGCCACCAATAGTGTCTACAAAATATCCAGTCTAGAAAGATAGTGTATGAAAGAAATGAATATATGATAAGATAAACAAAATATAACATAGGTTACATTAGTTAACAATATTCACTTAAACCATTTCAATCATATGTTCCATTTTCATCACTTATAACATCTTTATTACTGAATTTATTTTCATCACTTGTTCCATGGGTTAGGTATTTACATCATTTACCCAACATCCTAAGTTGGTAAATTATCAATCATAAGGTGATAAACCAAGTTCCATATCTCACAAGGTATAAAATTTTCACAAAAAACTACAAAAATCTCACATTGGAGCCTCGGTCCAAGTACTTTCATCAAATGGAACCATTAGGGGTATTAATCCTAATCCCCCTTACCTACCCCATGAATTATGGGGTGGGTTTTAGAGCCTTTGAATAACTCTCCCTAGGGGAATAAATCCCCATGTCCAATACCCCTCAACTACCAAGCCAAGTGAACATGTTTATTTACCCATTAATCACATATATTATATCAAAAACCATACATATTCATCATTCATAACATTCTCAATTCATATTCACTAAAAAATAACTCAATATAAAGCCTTAAACCTTTGAAACATTTATTATTTATATTGGAAATCCCATTTAACCCATTTCTCAATTCATATCATAACCCATTTAGCATATTCAACAATTCAAATACATTTTCCCACTTCACATAATACATCAATTTTCATGCATTATTCCATTTGATCAAATCATTTACAAACTCAGAATTCATTTGACACATTCAATTTTTTCCATTTAACACTTTTTCACATTTTTTAAAACAATACCTTATGACATTTCTAACAACTAAACATAAATACCATTAGGGCCTTTCTATAATCCATACTAGCATTTAAAAACGTATACCATTGGCTGTATTTCAACACAAATTATCTTTAACCTTGAAATTACTATTTTCCATGTTTATTAATATTAACACACCCCATTAGGTGGCCCAAAACCAGTTTAATCATCTTCAATGCATCCCTTGGGAATCATGAGGGGTTTAATTCACTATTTAACCTGACATTTCACCAAATCTTACTAATGGAATCAACTGAAAAACAAACTAAATGTAAACAGACAACCATGCAAGCACAAATTAACATCAAGTCAATATGATATAACTTTTAGACCGCCTACCTCGAATCCGAAGACTAATTCTCCCTTAACCATATCCTTAGATCTGAATTCAATCACCCTTTGAAGCCCCAACATAATATCTATAACAACCCAACCTTCTGTCAATAAAATGTTTCCCTTATTATAGTAATTTCATAAATCCCATGAGATCACTTATAGGCCATAATAATTCCTTTATAAAAAAATAATTAATGAAATAGGAATTATTTCTAGAAGATAAGGATCCAATACCGAGGAAATAGTAACTTGACTTTAGGAATAGTAATATGACCCTTATAAATAGTAAACTAGCCTAATTATAATATCCTCACCCATGAAAGTATAAATAAAATTTATGTACCTTATAAGTGAAAATATGATATAATTATATCGTAGTATCAGAAAGAAAATATTATAAAAAATATTAATTAATTATTGGCATTTTTGTAAGTCATAAATATTTAATTAAAATTTTATGATTAATTTAATAATTTAAAATAATTTATAAAATTTAGTCATAAATTAATATTTTCATTTCAATAATTTTAAGATAATATTATGAGACATTAAGTAATTTTTCAAAGTGTTATAAAATTAGTTATAATTTTAAAATCTGTATTTTCCAAGTAAATGATGGTTTTAATTAAAAAATTAAATTATACATATTTATAAAATTATTCTCCTAAAATTAAGTTCATTTTTTGAAATATTAACATTGAAAAAAATTTAGGGTGAAGTTTTTGGATTTTTCTAATATACTTGAATTTTTTATGAATAATTAAATATGATAATTTACAATATAAGCTAACTACATTAAATATGGAATCATAGATGATGTAAGGCTGATGTAAGCCAAAAATCTTGAAAACTCCATCATTATTTTATTATATTCAGAGATAATTCTATAACTATTCAAAGTCTTGAGCCAAAATAATTGACCAATTAATATAATAATGAGAAAACACCCCTCACCCCATTTTCTCCTCACACCTAAAAAGCGTTGATCCTTTCCCAATTTCTACCCAATACTTCTCCCTAGAAACTTACACACTTCCAAGACCTCTTGGAATCATCAAAATACCAAAACATTTTCCCCAATGATGATTAATCCATAAGGTAAAACCCTCTTCCTTTTTCTTTTAATTTCTTTTCAATTTACTTTCTTTTATTCTATTCACCTCACCTTCACTTATCCAAATATCATGGTAAATCCAGTATGTTTTATATACTGGTATTATATCATTTTAATGGAATATCCATCATTAAAATATACCCTCCCTCTCTCTATGTTATTCAAAAAATGAAATTGTCACCCGTGATGTGTCAATTTAGCGACATCAAGGATGATGCACTTTCATTTTCCTTTAATGAATTCAATGAAGTTAATGAAACCATTAAATGGATGAAAAAATAATATAAATTTTATTTTATAACCCTTTTTATATTCTATATGTATCTTTTATACTCAATACTAAATAATAAAATAAAAGTAATTCATTTTGATCGAAAGCCTACCAAAATTAACCTAAAACGATAATCATTAACTTTTATCTAATGATTCATCCTCAAGAAATATTACCAAATTATTTATAAGATCATTTAAAATTAATAAATATAATTAATAAAATATAATAAAAATTCTGTACATTTATCCTCATTTTACATGAACTTTCATTCATACAAGTGAACTGATCATGAAAACTATGAAAACAAATGCTCCCGAACAATGAAATTATACTCTATAACTCATAAAAATCCCATAATTGAACATAATGATTCTATAATGAATAAAATTAATGTATTAATGTTTATTTCTTTTTAATTAATGAATATAATGTGATTATATAAGATATTAACATGAAGGAATCATTCAGACACAATGTAAGGGGAATTCTCAAACCCAACTCTCTATCTTTGGGTTTTCCCTCTTTCACACCATTTTGAGTCTGCATATTCCTTATATTTTATTTATTCATGATTTTCTCACCTTTTATGTGATATAAATGTTTCTTAATTTAGTTTATTAAAAACATAATATTTTCCAAAAGAACTATTCGTTCAAAAAACACATCTTTTACTTATCATGATTGTTTCTTCTTCACTCATGGTTGATGATTCTTATATCAAGTATGTTCATCCATATTTCATTTGGGAAAACAAATTATATTAATATATGATTTATGAAATGAAACCCATTCCTTTCCATGGATTATTTTATGTCCAATATTGATATATGTTCTATGTGGCATGCATGATAATGTAAGTGTTATGATGTGACGGGTGCGCCCGGAATTATATAGCGTAATGTAAATTTTATTATGTGATGACTGTGCTTAGAATTATTTAGTACTCAAATGAATTGGTTAATTCGATGTATCTCATGAGAAAATTTAAATATTTTTGAACATTGTGATATATTATTTCACAACTATGTGTGGTTATTGACCATTAAGACATGATGTTTCATTTTTATGCATTGCCACATTCTAAGCTATTTCTTAATGCTTCCTCTCAGGATTATGATCCTATGAATATGTTATGATGATAATGATTATGCTCACCCCATGTTATATTGTTTCATCTTGTTATCTATCCTCTTACTTGGATTTTAGCTCACTCCATTTTTATGTATATCATCAGGTGATTACTCGTACTAAGAAGAATGTGAAGACCACTAAGAAGCTAGAGAAGAAGGAATTAAATAAATTTTTTTGTTTTATTTTTTAAAATATGTGTATGGTTCTAATTTTTCCATGACACTAAGACTTTGTATCTTGGTTGTGTAACTATTCTATTTTGTTCATATTTAAAATGATTTAACAATAATTTAGGAAAATTAGGGTCTCTATAGTTTTTATCTGATCACGGGTTAGTTAATTTGTGAATTAGGATTATAGAACCTTAGTGAAAACCCTTAGTATGAGACTAAGTATTTTTAAGTACCCAAGAAGCTTTGTTTTAGAAAATTTTAAACATAGGGATCCAACAATATTTTTCTTTAGTCTTAATTTAACAATGTAATAAATTGTTTATTTACAACTTATTGAATTATTTTTTGTTATAATTTTTTATATTTTAGAAAATAGTGGGAACATGGAGAAACTAGGCCAATAACCCGTGCGAGGCACAATGCAGTGATTTCCCGAATGACATCCCCAATGATTTGGGAGGTGGAGTTAAAAAATTCATGGAAATCCTTACCCAGTTGTCTCAAGTTATAAACAAAAACCTGAATAATGTGCAACGTATACCTTCATTTAACTGGGAGAAACTAGATATCGAGTGTTTTATACAGAAACATCAACTAATGTTTAGTAGATCTTCTGATCCACTAGTTGTGGAATACTGGGTCAAATCGATGGAGATGATATTTTCTATTATTCACTATTCTAATATGGAGAAGGTGAATCTCATTGCCTATCATCTAGATAGAGAGGATGACTAATGGTATGCATTGATTAATAACACCAAGATTAGGGATGAAACTGAAGAGATTGAGTGGGAAGACTTTAAGACAATGTTTCTTAACAGTTATTTCCCTCTAACTCTTCCTAAAAAGATGTATAGATACTTTATAGAGCTGAATAAAAAGGAAGTAGAATCACTCATTCCCTATGATGAAATTTTCACAAGGTTTTCAAGGTATGCTTTAGGTTTTGTTTTTAAAAAATGATATAAAAATTGATAGATTATTTAGTGGATTAAAAAAACATATTAAAAATTATCTATAAATTCCAGACTATGAGAGTTATAAAGAAGTTGTTCGATGTGACCTCAAAGTAGAGATGAAGTTTGGAGAATTGTCCCATGGCTATGGTGATAAGAAACGAAAGATGGAGTTTCAAGAAGGAGGATCTTATGAGAAAGATGGAAATAAAACTCAACCACTCACATTTCAAAAATGTTGGAAGAAGCATAATGGGTACTTCCTCAAAGGGAAGGGGAAATGATTCAAATGTGAGAGATAAGTCCATCAAGATCATGAATTTCAAAAAGACATGAGGAAGCCTGAAAATTCAGTATACGAAAGGAGAGAACCACCTGTAGTCCAACTCTACAAATGTAGGGAGAAAGGGAACTATGAAATCCAATTCAATAAACCTCGAGTCCTTGATGGTAATCAGTTTCAACAACCACCAAATCCAAAAGAAAAAGGCAAGGCTCATTCCATCACTACTACTGAAGTGGAGCCAGAAAATGAAGTCATAAAAGGTACACTTACTATTCACTCAATAATGGAAAAATTATTATTTGATTATGGTTACATGTATTTCTTTATATATTGCAAGTTTTCTATAACTATTGAATTGAATCCCCAAACCGTTGAAGTAGAGATATTTGTAAAAACACCTAGTAGTGAAATCATTGTCACCCAAGTGTTGTAATCTTCTCATATTGGTGTATGTGGGAGGATTATTCTAGATAAACTCATAATACTTTATTTGGTTGAATTTTTTGCTAAATTGGGGATGTTTTGGCTCTTTTTATATAGTGCACATATCAGCTATCAGAAAAAGGAAATATATTTTTATATTCCAATCCATCCCATGCTCTTATACAAATGCAAGGAAGATCATGAATATTATTTTGAAAATACTTTAATGGTGTGGATGTTGAATCCCTATGAAGAAGAACACATTTCTCAAATGGTTCAGTCAAAGGAAGTTATTAACCTAAGGGAAATTACTATCATAAGGGAATACAGTGATCTTTTTTCTAAAGAGTTACCTCAACTCCCCCTGAATCATGAGGTATAGTTATCAATTGAACTCATACATGGGGCTACTCTTATCTCAAAGTGTCCCTATAGGATGGATCCAATTTAACTGGAGGAGTTACAAAAGAAACTACAATAGCATTTGGAAAAAGAGTTCATAATCCCTTTTACATCACCTTGGGGTGATCCAGTTCTCTTTCTAAAGAAGAGGGATTGATCAATGTGGATGTGTATCAATTATCAGGAACTCAACAAGATCACCATAAAGAATAAGTATCCTATTCCAAGGATTGATGACTTGATAGATCAGTTGTGAGGAGATCAGTACTACTCAAAGGTGGATCTTCATTCTAGATATCATTAGCTAAAGAAAACGAAATAATATATTCATAAGACTACCTTACTTACAAGTTATGGGAACTACAAGTTTTTGGTAATTACCTTAGGGAATACTAATTCCCCTACAATATTCATGGATTTGATGAATGGATTCTTTATATATTATCTCTAAAAATTTTAGGTAGTGTTTATCAATGATATTACCATATACTACAAGAGAAATCAGGAACATGTAGAATATATAAGACTCATGTTGGTGACATTAAGGAAAGAGAAATTATATGTGAAGTTCATAAAGTGTGAATTTTGGAAGTAGCATTTCACTTTTTAGGGATATGTGATCACAAGTGAGAGAATTTATATAGACCCTTCCAAAACAAAGGCAATTGAGGACTGGCCCAGACCCTCCAATGTCACAATAATCTACAGTTTTATATGATTAGATGGGTACTACTGATGTTTTGTGAGAAATTTCTCATGATTTTCTAGCCCTGTAACTATGTTAACAAGGAAATAGGTAATGTATGTATGGATGGAAGAATATAAGGAAAGCATCAAGGATCAAAAAAGAAGGCTTATCACTATACTTTTACTCATCTTACCAAAAAGTTGAGAGAGTTTTGTGATATAAAGTGATGCTTCCAAGAATGTCTTGGGTGTTTTACTCATGAAAAATGATAATGTGATATCATATGCTTCACTGTAGTTGAAGATCCATGAGTAAAACTAAGTGACACATGATCTGGAGCTAGTAGTTGAGATTTTTTCCTTGAAAATCATGTCGCACAACCTCTATGGTGAGAAGTGTGAAATATATACCATCATAAGAGAATAAATTATTTAATCACAAAAAATGATCTCTACATGAATAAAAGAATATGGTTAGACATAATAAAAAACTATGATCTATCTATTCATTATCATCATGGAAAGGTGAACAGTGTAACTGATGCTCTTAGCATAAAAGAACCATCCACACTATCCATATAATGGATTAAAAAATGCCTTATCTTCATGGATTTTCATATGATGGATTTGGAAATAAAAATGACATAGAATACATCCTACCTTTCCCAAATTAGTGTCCCACCATATGTCCAAGATAAGGTTAAGGAGGCACAAAGGGATGATCCAGAGTTACAAAATAAGGTGAATGCAGTAATGGAAGGGAAACTGCAAGAGTTTCATATCGATGATGATGGAGTGATTCAGTTTGGAATGAGAATATGTGTTCCTTCATCACCTGGGGTAAAGAATGAGCTATTGGATAATTCACATAGCTCAACTTTCTCTATCCATCCCAAGAGTACCAAGATGTACGGTGACCTCGAAGAACACTTCTGGTGGGACAACATGAATAAGGATATTGTGGATAATATCTTAAGGGGATTGAAATGTCAGAAAGTTATAATTGAGTTATATAAGTCTAAAGGGATAATGCAACAATTTCCTATACCCATGTTAAAATGGGAGATTGTCACTATGGACTTTGTCATGGGTCTCTTGAAGACATCCAAATTAAATAATGTGATATGGGTTGTGGTGGACCAACTCACCAAGACTGCCCAGTTAATTACTATTAAAGAAGATCTCTTACATGAATAAATTGAAAATATATATGTGAAGGACGTGGTTAGACTACAGGGGGTTCCAATCTTGATTGTTTCTAATCATGATCCCAAGTTCACATCTAAATTCTGGAGGAGTCTCCATCCTGATTTGAGTACTAAATTAAATTTCATCATGGCCTATCACTCCCAAACAGATGGAAAGTTGGAAAGTACTATTCATATGATAAAAGATATGGTAATATCCTACTATTTATAATTAAAAGGTTTATGGGATCAGTATCTACAATTAGTTGAGTTCTAATACCACAAAATCTTCTACTAGAGTATTCAAATGGATCCATATAAAGCTTTGTACTGAAAGTGATGTATAACTCCATCCTATTGGGATCAAGTCAGTAAATGAAATATACATGGACCTAGACTTAAAGAATATATGAAATAAAATGTTCAATCCACTTATTAAGATATCAAAACTTCTCAAAGTTGGTAGAAGAGATATGCTGACAAACATTGAAGGGACTTCGAGTTCGATGTTGGAGATAAATTATTCCTTTGAATATCACCATGGAAGAGAATCATACAGTTTGGAATGAAATGTAAGTTAAGCCCAAGGTATATTGGCCCCTTTGATAACCTTGATCACATTGAAGATTTATCCTATCATCTTTCACTTTCGCCAAATATAGCTCAAGTTCATGATATGTTTCATGTATCACTTTTTGGGAAGTACATACCATATCCCTCACATGTACTAAACTCAGAGGAGGTATAGCTAGAGGATGATCTCTCATGTGAGGAGAAGCTAGTAAATATTCTAGACCAAAGAGATAAGGTTTTACATAAAAAGACAACCCACATTATAAAAGTGTTGTGTAAGAACAATAAGTATGAATAAGGAACTTGGGAACCAGTGGAGGTAATGAAGGAGAAGTACCATCACCTTCTTATGTAAAATAAAATTTCAAGGTTGAAATTTTAAAATGGGGGAAGAATGTAATGACCCAAAATTTTGTCAATAGAATTTCTCCCTTATCCTAGTAATGTCATAAATCACATAAAATAACTTATATAATATAATAAAGACTTTATAAATGAGGAATTAATGAAATAGGAAGTATTTCTAGAAGTTAAGGATCTAATACTAGTGAAATAGTAACTTGACTTAGGAATAGTAATGTGAACCTTATGAATATTAAACCAGCCAAATTAATAGTATAATCCCCAATGAAAGTATAAATAAAATTTAGGCATCTTATAAGTGGAAGTATTATATAATTATATCATAGTATAAGTAAGTAAATATTTTAAAAATTATTCATTATGTGTTGGAATTATTATAAGTCATGAATATTTAACTACAAATTTATGATTAATTTAATAATTTAAAAGAAAATTTATTTTCATAAAATGTATTAATAAATTAGTATTTTAATATATAATGATTTTAATATAATTTTATGAGGCCTTTAGTAATCTTTCAAAGTGTTTTAAAAACAATTATAATTTTAAAATATGTATTTTCCAAGTAAGTGATGATTTTAATTAAAAATAAAATTGCTCATATTTAGAAAATTATTTCCATAGAATGGCCTTAATTTTTTAAATCTCTATGTTGAAATATTATTAGGGTGAATTTTTTAGATTTTTCTATTTTAATTGAATTTTTATGAATAGTAAAATATGATACATTACAATAAAAGACAAATACCTGAATTATGGAGTCATAGATTATGTAAGGAAGATATAAGCCTAAAATCTCTAACTATACTTCATTATTTTGACATAATTCTTGATAATTCTCTAACTATTCATATTTTTGATCTAAAATAATAAACTAGTGAATATAATAATGATAAAACACCCATCACCTCTACTATAAAAACCACCCCTCACCCCCTATTATCCTCACATCTCTCAAGCTTTGATTCTTTCCCAATAATCTTCCCTATCTTTGTCCCCACGTCAATGATCACTTTTTATCATCAAAATACCAAACAAATCCCTAAAGAGGTTCTCACGGAGGATAACTCCAAGTGGTAAAACACTCATCCATTTTCTTTTAATTTCTTTTCAATTTAGTTTATTTTATTCTCTTCTCCTCACCTTATCTTAACCAAATGGCATGGTAACTATATTATATTTTATATACTATTATGATATCATTTTAATGTAATATCCATCATTAAACACCTCCCTCTCTCTCATTTATTCTAAAAATTAAATCATCACTCATGATGTTTCAATTTAAAGACATTATGGGTGATACGCTTTCATTTTCCTTTAATGCGTTCAAGTATGTTAATAAAACCATTAAAAGGTTTAAAATGGAATATAAATTGAATTTTATAATCCTTTTTATATTCTATAGGTAACATTTTTATGTTATACTAAATTATAAAACAAAACAAATTTGTTGTGATCGAAAACCCGTCAAAATTAACCTAAAACGATCATCATTAACTCTTATATAATGATTCATATTCATTCCAAATTACCAAAGTATTTATAAGATAATTTAAAATTTTATAATATCATTAATAATATATAATAATAATGATTCTGGATATTTATCCTCTTTTTAAATGATCTTCCATTCATTCAAGTGAACCAATATTGAAAACTAGGAAAATGAATGCTCTCAAATGATGAAATTAAACTCTATAACTTATAAAAAGGCCCATAATTGAAATTAATAAAACTATAATGAATCAAATATATGTATTAAAGGTTTTTTATTTTTAATTAATGAATCAAATGTGATTATATAGGATATTAACGTGAGGGAAACTTTTAGAAACAGGGTAAGGGGAATTCTCAAACCCAACTCTCTTTGGGTTTTCCCTCTTTCACACCATTTTAAGTGTGGATATTCCTTAAATATAATTTATTAATCATTATATTAATATTTATGGTATATAAATTTTTTCTAATTGAGTTTATGAAAAACAAATTGTTTTCCAAAAGAACTTTTCTTTCAAAAAAACACACCTTTTACATATCAAGATTGTTTCTTCTTCACTCAAGGTTATTGATTCCTATATCAAGTATGTTAATCCCTCTTTCATTTAGAAACCAAAATTTTATGAATGTATGATTTATTAAAAAAAATTCCTTTCCATGGGTTATTTTATATCCAATATTGATATATGTTCTATGTGGCACGCATGATAATGTAAATGTTATGATGTGACGGATGCACCTAGAATTATATAGTGCTCTAATTCATTGGAAAATGTGATGTATATCATGATAAAAGTTAAATATGTGTGATCATGATGGTATATGTTTTTACAACTATGTGTGGTAGTTGACCACTAATGTATGATGTTCCATTTTTATGCATTTCCACATTCCCATCCTTTTCTCAATGCTCCATTTCATGATTAACATCATATGAATGTGTTATGATGATAATGATTATGCTCACCCCATGTTATATTGTTTCTTGTTCTTATATATCCTCTTATCTCAGAACATTTTTATGTATATACTTCGGATATTAAATTTACTAAGGATAATTTGAAGACCTATAAGAAGCTATAGACAAAAGAATTAAATAAATGTTTTTTTATTTTGTAAAAGTTGTGTATGGTCTTAATATTTCCAAGACACTAAACCTTTATATCTTGGTTGTGTAACTCTTTTATGTTTTTTATATATTAAATTATTTAATAATAATGTATGAAAAGAAAGGTCTCTATATTATCCACTGAAAAAGAGGGTTCTAGGGATTCATAAGAAGAAGAATGAAACCACAATCCCTAATCTAAAAATTAGAAGAAAGAGGACCGTTAGACACACCAAGAGCTTCACCCAGCAACCAACATTACTCCAAACACCTAAAAATTAAGAATATCAACCCTTGGGAAGATTGGGAGAGTTTGGTTCGTCACTAGGGAAGGAGGAGGAGTAAGTGGGGAGAAAATAGGGTGAGAAACATAAAATATTGAGGGAGTAATTTGGTTAATTTTCCCCTTTTAATGGAGAATATGTTTTGATCATATAGTTTGCCAAATCATTTTCCAAATATGTGGCTACCTCTATCCAAGAGGATTCTAAGTCACACGGTTACCTAAGGATTCTATATGGTTTGAAAAAATGTGCACCAACCGAGCATAAATCCCCTATCCAAGGTTATATGTTCTGGATTTCCCCATTGAATGGATTACCCTAACCATGTGCCAACCATGAAACATGCACTGGATAGACCAAATTCCCATTTATTTCATGTCATGAACTCTCAAAACACCCATGAGCTTCATAATACACATGGAAAATCATTAATTGTCCAAAAATTAAGGTATAAAATACAAAATTTAAACAAAAATTTACCTACATTAAGTCTATGATCTTACAACCTCCCCACCTTATAGTGGTTTTTCCGCGAGCCACACTCCCTACCTTCACTGATATTTCGAGGCAAAGAGATTCAGTCAATGGTCCCACATATCCAACTCTCATTAAAAAATTTCTCCCTTAAAATTCTCATTCTACCACTGTAACAGTTTAATCATTTTTAATAATAATTTTTTCCTAAAAATGTGTGTTATATTATTTTTTACTCAGAAAAACATTATCTCTTTAATAATGATGTGAATATAAAATGAAAATTGACCATCGAGTTTCAACCATTATATGAAAATTGGTCAATTATTACATTTGGTCAATATGATTGTTGGAAACTATAATATTAATAAAACTTTTAATGTTATAATTAGAATTTATAAGTATAAATGAAAAATGATAATTAATGAAGAAAGTAGAAATGATGGCCTCAACTAGTATAGTTGCTGTATGAATCCCATTTTTCAGAGCATGGGAGTTAGGTAGCATCACTGAGGTTTTATCTTTAAAAATCCTAATCCAACATTGAAAAATTGAATCTTGAATGAAATAAACATAGATACATAATGGGTAATTAAGTTATATAAATAAAATTTCTTCCCATCAATTCCATTTTAAGAATAGGTTTTCTTAATAAAATTTAGAAGGAATTTGAAAATTTTATTTTTTGGATAGAAATATTACTTTATAGAAAAGATATTAAATATTTATAATAATCTAATATATGATGAAAAAAATTATTTTAATGAAATAGTATGATAAAAACACTTTAATTTAATATAAATGATAAAATAACATTTTTTCAAGTGTTAGAAATTTTACTATTCACATTCAATCCACTGTTATTTTTAAGAAATATATATTTTTATATTTAAAAGTTAAATTTATCATATTTATAGAATTATTATGATAAAATAATTATAATTTTCTAAATTATCATGTAGAAATATAGTTATGGTTAATTTATTATAATTTTTTAAAATACATTATTTTTAAAAGATTAGTAAAATATAGTTTGAGTTTTGATGTATGTTATTGACATAATAATTAGGTCCTAATGATATAGTAACTAATTCACCCCAATATAAGGCCAAATATATGTTATTTAATTAATTTAAATTATTTTAATATACTTTAATAAATTTCAAAATATATAACTTACTTTCCAAATTTTAAAATGGAAACTTTCACTTTAAAAATTTTATTTTGTGAAAACATAAATTCTACTTTCTAGATCAAGTAATATAAAATTATGGTCGACTCTTGTGGATTAAAATGACAAAAAATTTATCCAAATTTTCCAATACCACTGAAAAATACTATGGTCAATCCCATGGTTTTGAATTTACCACTACCTAGGTGTCCAAGGAAATTAATAAATAAATCCTCCTATTTTGATATAAATACCCACCCATTTCTCTATTTACATTCACAAAAAAATTAATAATCTAGGAAGATATAGTAGTTTTACTTCTCAAGTAGTCCCCCCAATGTGTTCTAAATCCCCAAAGGTCCCAATTCATATGTTTTAGGAGTCACTCTACAAGGTAAGGGACATCTCAACTTCTCTTTTCCGTTCAAGTTTCCGCTTTCTGGGATATTTATTTCAAATTTCCAAAATAAGTTATTATGTCAGTTTTATTTTATCCCTTTACTATATTAGGATTATTTAATTAATGGGATAACCATTTACACACTCTTTTTATAATTTTCTAAAACCATGTTTTATACCTGTTAGGTTGCTGATTTTATATCTCAAAATTTTTCTCTTCTCCTCAAGAAATTACATTTATTTTATTTTTTTAATACCCAAAACTCTTTAATTTATAGGGTTATTCACAAATATGTTAAAATGATTTATTTTATTTTGGTATTCACATATATGAAATCCACATTCCCTTTCTGTTGATTTTAAACGACATAATGATCATGTTTTTTAAAGAACCTTTGAAACACATATATTTATATATAAAACAGATTTTCTTTTATTTTCCATTGGTTATTTATGAAATGATTTATTATTATCTATGTGTATCACATAAAAATTATCAAATATGAAGGGTTTTACTTGATAGTGATCTAATGAATTAGGTAATGAATTTAATCCTTAGAGATTACATGTTTCATGATACCTTGTTAAATAACCTTAGTAGTTTTTATGACACCTCCCTGACAAACCTTGGTGATATGATTATGAATGTTTCATTTAAATGTTGCTGCTACATCTCTATTCTATGATTTAGGTTATTATTATTATTTTATGCCCCTTTACCTTTACTCATTACTTTATGATATTCTTCATTTTCTTATTGATATTTCCCAAGAACAAATGTAGACTATTTTCCTTATTTTCTATTATTAGGCATTATGCTCACCCTTTCCTTTGATGTATGTCCCCAGGTTATGAGGTTCAGTAAAAGTAAATAATTTGAAATAATTATGAATCCTTTCATGTTTTTTTATAATAATTTTATATTTTTTCATGTATTATGTACCTTTTCCCCATGAAACTAAACTTTAAAAGATCCTCTATTTGTACCATATAAATGAAAACATATGTTATCAAATGGGAGGTTCCATAGTTGGTATCAAAAGACTGTTCTGTTATTTTTCAAAATTAGGATTTTAAAACATTAGGTGGATCCCTATAGAAATGATGAAATATATAAAGACATCCTGTTATTTTGGTGAAGTATTATGTTAGTGGTTTTTGAGAAAATAAATCCATATCTGGATATGAACATGTGGGTGTGGATCTTGAAAATATGTATCTATGGGTAAAACTCAAACACACCTCTTTGAGTTAGAATCCAATGAAAACTTGTGCATGAAAATAGCCCTTTTTGTACTCCTGTTTTGACACCACCAGGGGATATGTTTGGTTAATAACAATATTTTTAGGAACCAGTATGAATGATTTATAGAAAATACCCCCATTATTCAGGAGTACATTGACATTTTGCCTGTGGAATTAGCTAAACCTCTCCCAAAAATATTATTAGTTTTCCCTATTAAACTCATGCATGGATCCAAGATGATGTCAAATACCTCGTATATAAGGGAAAATGTAGATATATAGGAATTAGATAAACAAATTCAAGGTCTTTTGGAGAAGGGTTTTTTCTAACCCAGTGTGTCTTCTTATGGAGCAGTTGTTTACTTTTTTAAGAATTAGGATTGATCAATGTGGGTATGCATTGATTATAGATAACTTAATGGGATCATAGTGAATAAAACATGCCCTCTTCCAAGGATTAATGATTTATTTGACCATATTCATGGGGATCAACTCTTCTACAAGGTTGATCTTTGATTTCGTAATCATCAATAGTGGGTGAATAAATATAGTATTCTAAAGACTGTATTCCATTCAAGATATAAGAATTATGATTTTCTTTTTATTAACTTCAGCTTGAAAAATACACCTTTTATTTTTATATATTTGATGAATATACTCTTTAAGTACTACCATGGTAAGTTTTTGGTAGTTTTTATTGATGATATTATGATATATTCAAAAATTTGTGAGGAGTATGAGGATTATATAAGGGTTATATTTCTAACTCTTCAAAAGGAGAGGCTATTTGGAATGTTCAAAAAATTTAAATTTTGTTGCAATATGTTTATTTCTTTGGGTATATTCTAACCAATGAAATAAAACTAGTTGAACCTGTAATGAAAAAGGTTGTGGAGGTGAGGTTACATCCTTCAATAGTAACTGAGATTCTAAGTTTCCTTAGTTTAGCAAGATATTATATGAGTTTTGTAAAAAATATTTCACAACATTCTAATCCACTAACCAAGTTAACTCAAAAGGGGTCTATGTTTATTTGTTAAAAGAAGTGTGAAGAAATTTTCTAAGAGATAAAGAATAGATTGGTTACTGCACCTATGTTAACTCTACTCTCTATCGGAGAAGGATTCATCATTTTTAGTGATGCATCTTTGAATGGGATTTGGTGCGTCCTCATTAAAAATAGAAATGTGATTGCTTATGCATCTCAAAAATTGAAGCCTCATGAGAATAATTATCCTAAGCATGACCTAAAACCGGCTATGGTTTTTTTCTATTATGATATAGAGATGCAATCATTAGGGGGATAAATGTGATATTTACACAGACCACAAATGTTTAAAGTATACTTTCACAAAAAACGTAGTGAACATGAGATATTTGATATGGATGCAACTTCTTAAAGACTATTATTGTTCAATTCATTATCATCTTGGAATACAAAACAAATTTGATATTGCATTAAGTAGGAAACACCCTATTGTGATGGTAGTGATGAGTATTCAAAGATATCATTTGATCAAAGACCTAGTAAAATGGGGCATGGGAATCATATGGGAAGGGACACCATAATCCCTATCTGAAATTATTAATCAAACATCATTATTATAGAAGATCAAGAAATATCAAATATAATATCCTTTTTATAGAAGAACATAGAGTATATGAAGATTTGGAAGTATTCTAAGTTCAATATTGATCAAGATAGTGTACTGATGTTTCGTACAAGGCTATGTGTTCCACAGATTCTATAAATAAAGAAGAAGATGGTGGATGAATCTCATATCTCTAAATTCTCTATACATCTTAGAAGCACTAAAATGTATAGGGACCTTCATGGTCATTATTGGTGGGATAACATGAAAAGGGATATTTCTGACTACCCTATAATGTGCCTGGTGTGTTAACAAGTGTAGGCAGAGTATCAACTTTCTAAAGGGGTATTACAACTACTACCCATACCAACCTGAAAGTGGGACAATATCACTATGGACTTTGTCATTGGTCTCTTGAGAACATCCAAAAGAAACAATGTGATATTGGTTATAGTGGACCATCTCACTAATACTACCCATTTTATCTCTATTCAAGAAGATTTCTCTCTTAACCAACTCGCCATGATATACACGAAGGAAGTGGTATGATTTCATAGATTTCCCACTTTCTATCATTTTGTATTATTATCCAAGGTTTACATCAAATTTCTAGAGAAGTATTAAACATACTCTGTATACTGAATTGAATTTTAGTATGGCCTATCACCCCTAAACTGATGGGAAATCTAAAAGAACTATTCAAAGACTCGATTACCTACTGGGAGAATACTTAGTGGAATTTTAGGATTAATGTGATCAATGTGTCCCATTATTTGAGTTCTCATACAAAAATAGATTTTATTCATGTATTAAAAGGGAACCTTATAAGGCTCTATATGGGAAACATGTATAACTCCTCTTTTTTGGGACAATGGTGGTGAGAGAAACATTCTTAGGCCTGATCTTGTTCAAGGTATGAAAAAAAATGTTTATTCCATCCAAAAACACATAAAGGATGCTCAGAGTCGTAGAAGAGTAATCCCACCAACCATATATGGGACTTGGAGTTTAATGTTGGTGACAAATTCTTCCTTTGAATTTCACCTTTGAATTTCACATTTGAAGAGATTAATGTGGTTTGGGATGAAATTGAAGCATAGCTCCAAGTACATTGGCCCCTATGAAATCCATGATCGCATAGAAGTAGTGGTCTATCAGCTTTAACTCCCTCCAAATGTAGCGTAAGTTCATGATGTATTCCACGTATCTCTCTTAAGGAAGTACATACCCGATCCGTAATGTGTAATAAATCTAAAAGAGGTACACCTAGAATATGACCACTCATATGATGAGAAGCCAGCGGAAATCATGGAATGTATAGGCAAAGTTCTACACAAAAAATTCTACCCACGTTGTCAAATTGTTGTGGAGAAAAAAATATGAACAAGCGATGTGGGAACCAGAGGAAACAATGATGCTAATGTAACCACCATTTCTCAGTTGAGGGAATGATTTTAACTTTTGGGGATGAAATTTCTTATGTGGGGAAATATAATGACCCAAACATTTTAAATGATAATTGTTTTCTAATAATGTGTGTTATATTATTTTGTACTAGAAAAATATATCTCTTTCATAATGAAGTGAGTATAAATTGAAATGTGACCATCAAGTTTCGACCATTATATAAACATTGGTCAATTATGACTGTTGTTCAATATTAACATTGGAAACTATACTCTTAATAATAATTTTAACGTTATAATTATTATTTATAAGTTGAAATTAAAAATTAGAATTAAAGTTAGATTATTGTAGTGGTTTTTACAGTGTTTTGGGATGTGAGTTTGAATGGCCGACGGTGTCCCAAGGAGTGTCTCTTATGATGGTCTCTTATGTGTCTTCAGGTCTGCCGGGTTGTTCTTACTTTTGGTTGTGGTGATTCATCATCGAGATGTACTCGGATTTTCAGTGGTGGTCTTCCAATCTTTGGTGGCCACTCCCTCTCTGCTCTGGCTCCTATGTTCCATCGCTCCCCCCAAGTGTGGTTTGGTGTGGTGGTTCTCTAAGTGGATTTGGGATGTGTTGTTCGAGCGGTCAGTGGTGATTTAGGAGGCTCAACCATTTCTTCCAACGATGGTGATTTCGACGGCTTTGGGTGATTTTAGGTGATGTTGTCTTTGGCGCGGTGTTTTCCGGCATCCAGCAATGTTCAGTTCACGGGCAATGACTGGCACGATACAAGGTTTTTATTATGTGAGAATCGGTGTTCTGAAGTCCTTCATGTTCTGTGAGGATTGTTTGATGTTGTGGGGATGATGAATGGTGGATTCTCATTCCAGGGAAGGGGAGGAGACAGTGGGGATCTTGACTATCAAGGGGTGCGACCCAAGGTGCTTCGGTAGGACGATGGCCGGTGGGTTCTGCCGGCATCTCGAAAATCATTCAGTTCTGGCGGTTTTAGGGTGAAGATGGTAACTAGGGTAATCAATTGTCTTTGTTGTGTTTTTTGATTATGGTGATTCATTTTAGAGATCATTAACCAAGGATCTCGCGGCCCAAGGAGATTAGATGGTGCTGGGATCAATGCAGTATTTTCAAAATTTGAATTTTTTGCTTTGGGGTGTACTGTTTTTTGAATTCTGAATCTGGTTTTATGTATAGTAGCGGTATGGTTTTTCATATGGAATGTATGGTTACAATTTATCCTTAAATGACATTTTGAAAATACAAAAAATTTGGATTTGGTGGTAAACAAATTACAATTAATGTGGAATGGAGAAATGATTACCTTAACCAGTAGATTTTTCGTATTAAGCCCATTTTTTATATATTCGGAGGGAGGTATCATCAATACGTTTTTCCCTTGACCAAGCCCAAGTTGAGCTTCAACATGTAAATCTTTAATGGAATCAACTACTAGAGAAGTTTACGTAGGTGGAAATTTCCACTCAGGCGATGTTAGCCAAGTTGCCCCATGAATCAATCACCAGCATACACCTTACCCATAGGTCATATGATTGTGTTATAAGGGGTTATGTGTCAATTACTTAGTTACTTAAAGTGCAATTCCATTGTATAAATAAATGTTTTTCCATCAATTCCATTTTAAGAATAACACTTCTTAATAAAATTTAGTTGGAATTTGAAATTTTTATTTTTTCAGATAGAAATTGAACTTTCCAAAATAAATTATAAATATTTATAATAAACTTATATATTATGAAAAATACTTATTTTAATGAAATAGTATGATAAAAACATTCTTATTTAAATATAAATGTTAAAATAATTTTTTTTACTTGTTAGAAGTTGTATTGTGCATTTTCAATCCGCTATTATTTTTTATAAATAATGATTTTTATATTAAAAAGTTAAAATTACCATATTTATATAAATTTTATTATAAAATAAATTTCTTTTTTAAAATCAACACATTTAAATTAGGTTAGGGTTAATTTATGATAATTTTCTAAAATACTTTATTTTTTCATGAATAATAAAAATACATTAGTGTTTTTTGAGTATATTACTAACATCATAATGTTTTCATAATGAGGAAATAACTAATTAAACATAATTCATGACTAAAAATACATTATTTTATTCATATAAAGTATTTTCATATAATTTAATAAATTTCCTGATATTTAATTTACATTCCAAATTCTAAAATAGAAACTTTAACATTAAAAATGATTTTTTTGTGAAAACATTTCCTTTCCCTAAAAATTAAGCAATAGAAAATGATACAAGACTTTTTTGGACTAAAATAACCTAAAATATTTCTCAAGTGTCTAATAACATGGTAAAATAGCATGTTAAATATCATGGTTCTATATTTACCACTACCTAGGGGTCCAAGAAAATTAATAAACAAATCATCCACATTTCCTATAAATACCTACCCATTTCTCTATTTTCATTCACTCTAAATTCATCCTCCATGAATATATAGTAGTTTTACCACTCATATAGTCGCCCCAAGTTGTCCTCAATTCCTAAGGTCCCAATCATCAGGTTTTAGGAGTCACTCTTTATGGTAAAGAAAATATCTACTTCTCTTTTCCATCCGAGTTTTTTATTTTTGTGGTATGTATTTCAAAATTTTAAAATAAGTTCTTATGTCAATATTATTTTATCCCTCTAATGTATTAATATAATTTTATGAATGTAAGTCTCATTTACCCTCTATTTTTACATTTTTATAATACTATGTTTTATACCCATAATGTTGTCGACTTTAATTCTTAAATTTTCTCTCTTCTCCTAAATAAATTCCCTTTTATATTCTTTTTTTAACACCCAAACCTCTTTCATTTCTACTGGTAATCACCAAGATGTAAAAATAATCTATTTTATTTTTTTATTAACATACATAAAACCCACATTCTCTTTCCATGGGTTAGAAATGGAATAATGATCTTTTTTAAAATCAATTTTGAAAAGCCATGATTTGGATTTGAAACATGTTTCCTTTTATTATCCACATATTATTTATGAATATATTTATTATAATCTATGTGGATCACATAAAAATTAATACATATTAAGGGTTATGATGATATCTCTCCAATGAATTGGTTAGATAATTTAATCTCTAGTGATGAAATTTTTTACGATATCTTAGTGAATGTCCTTGGTAATTTTTATGTCACCTCAGTGGAAAACCTTAGTGATATGCCTATGAATGTATCATTTAAATATTCTAGCCACATCTCTATATTAATAATCATGTTATATTTATTATTTTATGCCCCTTTTCCCTTTTTATACCATTATGATATTCTTCGAGTTCTTATTGATATTTCTCAAGAACACATATAAACAGTTTCTGTTGGGAAAAAATCCTTCAAGGTATCATTGTAGCATTTTTTGGGTCGATTGTATTTGTTGAAAAACTGGGTTTCCATGATAATTTGTAGAGTTATAGATATATTTCTGACAACATATGTTGTTAAATATCTATAGAAAATGAATTGAGGTTATAGAGGTGGTACAAAATGATCATATACATGGTGGCATCCTTTCTAAGAGTTTGCCAAATTTTTGGGGTCCAAAATTGAAGAATGTACAACATGTGTTTTTGGAAAAGGAAGTTGTGCATAATATTTTAGATGTTTTGGAGGTTTTTCTTCGAGACATGTTTTGAAATCAATACATCAATATATGGAAAAGTCATGAATCATGCAAAAGATTTAGATTTTCATGAAAGATGAGGTTGCGTGAAAGAGACTTACGCACCCAATACAACATCAAATTGGGTTTTCCACACCCGGGAAAATTTTGCGTGAAAGGAAGTCGGTGGGTGAGAATATTTCAAGTGGGGTAGGAAATGCTTATAAATAAGTCGCTACCCCCCCCCCATTTTAGTATATCAACCCTTATGTAAAATCATGGCTCTAAATTGAGTAATAATTTTTTTCAAAGGGAGTTTCATATAAGAAGAGAGTTTAACATAAGACGAGGTATGCACACAAAACATAAAATTTTTGGGCAGGTTGCTATTATGCAAAAAAGGAAATTTTTCCCACAAAGTGATAACCATTCATGCAAGGAACTCAAAGGTCGTGCAACATATTTATATTTATTTATAATTATATGGTAATGCGGTATTCATAAAGTGGGTGACAGTGGAACTTAATGGTACATCATCACATTGTAAAAGGTAGTTCACTTTTAGTGGATTTGGTACATCAGCACATTTTTATTGTATATTCCTTGAATGTAGCCCATTTAAGGTGAACCAAGAAAAATTTTTATGTCTCGTGCATGATTTAATTTTTTTTCATACATTGTTGTGGAAAATAGATAGAAGAATGTTTCTTTAATAAAGAAACAAGATCCAAATGGGAAATTTTTTTAATCTGTTATACCCTGATTCACCCCCCCCCCACAGGGTATTTAACGTAGTCAGGATAACAATTTGTATTGGAGCCAAAGGTTAATTTTATAATTTCTCTCTTGGATATCGTCAATCACAAATGGATTCTAATGTTCGATGGAAAAAATTTTAAATTATGGAAAATGGGATGCATCACAATTTTCGATCCTTAGGTATAGATATTTATGCAGTAGCAACACATTGAATTATAGCTATTGTGGATAGTAGGGATTTTTTAGTATATGATAGAATGGAATTATATATTGATTCTAGAGGAATACATGCATTAGGGGGAGACTTATCCAATGAAATCTCTACAAAGGTGATGTCGTGTAAGTCTACTCAGGCCTTTTGGGAAAATCCATTGAATATCTATAAAGGTGATTCAAAAGTAAAAAAATCAAAATTTTAATTTATCTAAAACAAATATGAGGTTCTAAGATTAAACCCCAATGAATCTATTGATGTATTCATTGATAGGTTGAATGTTTTTTTGGAACAAATGTGTAGTCTAAGAGAAATTATTTAAGATTTAATGATTGTTAAGTGCATCTTGATAATACTTCCACCTTGGTTAAATCCGAAACTTTAAATGTTGGAGGATAGAGATCCAAAGAAGTGAACATTGTATAGATTGTTCAATAATCTTGTCACATGTGAGATGAGAAATGAGGGCATTGATATATAGAAAAAGGGGATTCTAAAGAGGTGTAATTCAAGGCCATGAAGAAGCTCACCATTTAATTTTTTTATAAAGAAGAATAGATAGATAAGGTTATGACATTCCTTTTCTCAAATATAAAAAGCGGAAAGGAATGTTCAAATAGAACCTTCCAATAGCATGATTTCGACATGCAATGGTTGGTCATCTTATAGTAAGCTTCCTCAAGAAGTTACAATAATATGATGAGGATGGAGATGAAATACCCATGAATAATTCTTCATCCTATGTGAAAGTTAAGAAATAGTTAGAGAAAAATTTATTTAAAAAGAAGAATCTTTATGCACAATAAAATGATAGTTCATGTTAATATGAGGTTAGAGAGGCAGAGAACTGCAAAGATAGTGGAGAGAATGGTATGGTGGAAGTCATAGGTAACTATCAGAATTAGAAATAAAGATACATTTATGAATAAGAAGTCAAAGTAAGAGTCGACATGCAGGATAAATTTGAATCCTATCATGGAGATATAGATGTTTGTATATCAAAAATGAAGAAAGCCAAAAAAGTGGTTTGTGATGCCAAATTCTCTATGCAGTAACAGAAAGAAGGAAGTCCGAGTTAATGGAATAAATTAAAAATCTCAAGTATTCATTTTCATAGGACTCAAAAACAATTAGTGGGAATAAACTCAAAGTTGAAGAATAGAAAATGGTGATATATTGTTTGAATAACACGGTGAAGGAACAAATTAAACGCATTGTAAAACATAAAGAGGATGTCATTGGCCTATGATACAAAGTTAAGGATAAAGAAAAACTACTAATTCATATTATTTTTTAGGAAATCAGATCATTCAGGTGATAAAAAAATATAGAAGTGGATCATAAAGGTCTCGTATAAAAGAAGAAACTTTCAAGTTCAACTGATATGGGGATTGACCAAAACAAAAGGATGTGATGAATAAATTCAGACTACAAGAACTCGCTCCAATATTGAAGATTTATTTGGGTATAAAGATAAATAAAAAGATTCTTATATCCCAAGGTAAACCCATTAGTGTATAAGTGACCCATTGTATTTCACCACATATCAGGTGTTGTTGATGTGGAAAGATGGTACAATCACAAAATGTGTATTCCATATTCAAGAGATACCTAAGGGAACAAGAAAAACAATGTAGTCCAAACATATATCAATACTCTAGAATATATTTCTAGGGAAAATATTTTTTTAGTGGATTTAGACACATGGATAGATATTGTACATAAACCATGCAGAGGAATGTGCCAAAGAATAACTGAAGTGGTCTCATGAAACAAATTAATGAATAAGTAGGTGAGAAGAAAATGAAAATACTATTTACATATCTACAAGACGATGTTGCTCTATTATATTCTGAAGAATATCAATATTATCCATCTATTTCAAGTATGAAATAAAACACATGGATCAAAAAGAATATAACTGAGAAGACAGTTGTAGCGGAAATTTCTCTTAAAGCACTAGAGTGTTCTGGTGTATGGATCATTGTTAGTGGATGCACATACCATATGACAGACAATAAGGATATTATTACAAGCATGAAATATGACAAGTAAGGGGTTTTAAAATTTGGAAATTATCTATCCTAAAGATAATTGGTTTGGGGAATTACAATTTTGGGGGAAAATGATATATGCTAACATCTTATTCATTAAAGGTCTCAGTCAAAACTTGATTAGTGTTTATAAGCTATGTGACTCAGGTCATGCTATAAAATTTAACAAGAATATGTGTATCATTAAATGAAGATAGGGTATAGTTGTTCTATAGGAAAAGATAAAAAATGAGAATCTTTACCTTGTAACTAGAGAAGAATATATGTTCTTCTAATCAAGAGAAGAAGAAAACAAGATGTGGTTTAAATGACTTGGTCATCTATTTCAACCATCACTATAAGATCTGGTAAAATGTTATGAAACTAGATACCTCACTAATCTATCAAGTGATCATACTTGTATGTGTGATTCTTGTAAACATGGTAAGATAATTAGAAATACATACATGGAAAAGGATAAGAATTCAACTAGATTTCATGAATTTGTGCATGAAGATGTGTGTGGACCTATATCACCAAGATCAATTAGCAAGAAGAGGAATTAAATTATTTTAATAGATTATTTCAGCATGATGGCATTGGTATTTTTTATTTACCATAAGACCAATGTGTTCAATTGAATAAAACAATATTATATGGAATCATATAGGATGGTTAGACAAAAAATTCTTAAGTATCATACTGACAATGGTACACAATTTACAAATATCCAAGTGGAAGTTTATATTGAGAAACGTGGGTTAAGGCATCAATTTTATTTAGTAAGAAATCATCAAGAAAATGGAGTGGTATAGAGGATAAATCATATTATTAATAAGATGGCCAGAATGATGCTTTTTGAAGAAGACATTCCAAGGAAATTCTACAAGAAAGCAATCTCGAAATCCATATACATATATATTAGGGATTTTTTATATTAAAAGGAAGAAAATACTCTATGAGATGTTGTATATAATTAATCCAATATTGAAATACTTTTGAATCTTTGGAATTAAGTTATTTACTCTCAATAAAGATAAAAAGGGAAAATTTGAGTCACGTGGAAATGAGGGGATATTACTTGGCTACTCAAAAAAATCAAAGAATATAAATGCTTCAATAAGAGGCTGGGAAATGTAGTTGAAGAAAACGATGTCACTTTAGTGGAAAATGAAACAATCTTCAACAGTATAATGAATAGTTCCATATTGAGAGTGTTGAAGAGGTAAGAAACATAAAGGTAGAAAATGTGGAAGATACTGACTCAGGAGAAGATACTGATAATGAGTAGGAGGAATTCAAATCTATATCTTCGTAGAAGAAAAAGAGTCTAGTTGAAATTGATAGGAAATATATCATCAGTGATAATACAACACCAGTTCAAACAAGAAGAATGAATTCATTATAGTATGAATCCTTCCTATCTCAAGAATAGACTAAATGTTTTAATGATGCATCTGGATATGAGAATTGGTTTTAGTCTATGAATTAAGATCTTGCGAAAATTGTGAAGAATCAAATGTGGGGTATTGTTTTGAGGACAACATATAATAATTTCATCGGGACTAAATCAATATTCTACAATAATATTAATGAATACGATGAATTTATTCCAAAAAATCATAAATGGTGTGCAAATGGTACTCCCAGATGGATGGTATTGATGTTGATGAGAAATTTTCACCTGTTGCAATGCTAGAGACAATAATATTATTCTTTTCCATAGTTTTTCAAATAATGTTCAAATCTTTCTAGATTGATGTCAATTTGGAGTTTCTAAATGGGATTCTGGAAGAAAAAGTGTATACTGATCAACCATATGGTTTTATCATTAATAAATATGATAATATATTTTATTGACTAATAAAATCACTATATGGGTTGAATTAATCACTAAGGGCATGGTACTCGAGGCTTGAACAGTTTTTGACGAAACTTGATTTTCAGTGTGGTCGAGTTAATTACAATCTCTATGTCATAAATTAATGTAATCAAATTATGATGGTTCTAGTGTATGTTGATGACATAATATTTGGTGGATCAGATGAAGCTTAGTGCATACATTTCACTAAATTCATGAAAAGTGAAATTGAAATGTCAATGATTGGTGAACTGTTGTTGTCAATTGGTTTACATGTGACACAAGGAAATAATGGTACATTAATTTATTAATATAAATATGAAAAGTAGGTTTTCTGAATATTGTTAATGGATAATTCCAGGGAGATGAAAACTTCGGTAGCTACCCAAATTAAATTATCAAGATATGATGATGGCAAAGTGGTTAATGTTACAGAATATAGTTAGATCATTGGAAGTCTATTTCACTTGATAGAAAAAAACATGATATTGTTTTTTCCACATTATAATAATCATGATATCAACTTAATTACAAGGAAATCCACTTTCTTGCACTGAAAATAATACTTCAGTATATCAAGGGTATAGTGGATTTTTGTTTACTATGCAATGAAAAATCTCATCAAATGTTATTGGGATTTAATGATATAGATTGTTCTGAATCAGCTAAAGATATAAAATCAACATTATTTGGTGTATTCTATCTTGTAAGATTATGTATTTGTTGGATAATAAATAAATAAGATTTCATTAAATTGAGCACCCCAGAATCTGAGTACATTGTGGCTACTCAAGCATTCACACAGTTATTGTGGATGAAGCAACAGCTTGA
This sequence comes from Viscum album, assembly GCA_963277665.1. Classification (NCBI taxonomy): domain Eukaryota; kingdom Viridiplantae; phylum Streptophyta; class Magnoliopsida; order Santalales; family Viscaceae; genus Viscum; species Viscum album. Next base: position 1,966,334,362 of record OY728130.1, on the reverse strand, counting down.
TGATATGGGAGTTGAATTGAAGTCTCTAATCAGAATCAATTATGACAATTAAAGGGCTATAAATCTTATAAAAAATCCATTACATCACTCAAGGACAAATCACATTGAAATAAAATATCATTTTATCAAGGAGAAGGTGGGGTAAGGGCTTATGAAGTTGGAGTATGTGCCAATAGAACTACAGGCTATGGACATCCTAACAAATGTCTTTCCCAAAGTTGTATTTGAATGGAATCACCGAGATTTTGTAGTTCATTAGAATCCCTGCACTTGAAAAAAAGTGGATGTGGTACCCCCACTCTTTAAGGTCGGTGTGTTCTTCCCTAATATATTGATCTTTGTTATTTATCCTATTATATATCGCAATGAAATGACCTTTGGGTTCATTGAAAAATGGGGAGAAATTGTGGCTATTAAAGGGGAGAAAATATCTTAATCAATATTAGTGGATAAGTTTTCAGGGGGATCAATGATGTAGGGGTAGTTATTATAGCATATCTTGGACATCTTTAAGAATTCCAAATCATGGATATCAGAGTTTTTCATGGAAATATTTGATAATTCCAAGGATTGAGAACCCAATAAGTGACATAGGGGGAGTTTTAAATATGAAAATGCTAAATATGGTCGATCAAAGGTTACATGTCATGATAGATTGAGTTTGTGATGAAATCTGATCGATGGTTTTGGAATGAAGTTTTTTGTTAATGAAATTTTCATGTTACTATTATTTCTCATTCTAAGAAACACTCATGTGGGATTTGAGTGTGTTTTTAGTATTCATTCGATATCAATATTAATAATAAATAGATAATGGTGGTGTAATGTGGATTAATAATTAACATGGTATCAAAATGTTTAGAGTTTTCAATAAACGCAATGGTGGAGATTATATGGAAAACCCCCTAAAGTTAACATTGAAGAATTTTTTGGTTAATTATGTTTATTAAAAAATCAGGTTTCCATGATAATTTGTGGAGTTCCAATGAAATTTTTAACAAAATATGTTGACAAAGATCCATGAAAAAGGAATGGGTTCTCTAGAGGTTGTTCAAGAAGATTGTATACAGGGTTGCACACAAGATTGTAGATGGTTTGGAAAGTTGCACATAAGTCCTATTTTGGGATCAACACATCAAGATATGGTAAAGGCCTGAAGTGAAGGAAAGATTAGGATTTTCATAAAAGACGAGGTTTCGAAAAAGATACTTACGTGCCCAATGAGATATCAAATCATGTTTTTTGGGGTCAGGGGAATGTTGTGTGAAAGGCAGTTGATAGACGAGAATCTTCTGCACAGGGTCAGAAATGCTGATAAATAAGAATCTACCCCCCTCATTTCAATAGCTTAATCCTTATAGAAAATCAGGGATATAAATTTCATAAGAGTTTTTTCATGAAGGTAGTTTCAAGTTATAAGAGAGTTGTCTGTAAGAAGAGGTTTGCATGCAAAACTTAAAAGTTGTATGTGGGTTGGTTTTCTATGACAAAGGAAAATGTTGCGCACAAAGTGAAAAAGTTGTGCACAAGTAAATAAAAGTTTGAACAAAAGAATTATATTGATCATTAATTATATGGTATAGGGGTATTCATCAAGTGGATGAGATTGGAACTTAATGATACACTAAATGAGTTGTCAAACTTATTGATTCAAGAAATAAATGGAGGATCTTATGAAGAAGCAGTAAGTACACATCAGCTGAGAGAGCAGTGAGATTTCATATTTTGATTGGATGTAAACTAAGAGGGATAGTGAGTCCACTATGAACATTGTAAGTATAATTTCTCTTTTATTTGATTTGGTACATTGACTCATTGCCATTGTATACTCCTTGAACATAGCCTAGTGAAGGTTAACCTAGTAAAATTATTATGTCTCATTCAGGCTTTAATTTTTTTTCATACATTATTGTGGAAAATAGAGGAAAGGGAATTTTATTTAACAATGAAACAAGATCCAAAGGGGTAGTTTTTTAATCAATCACACCCAAATTCATCCCCCCTAAAGTTATTTAGCCTATTTGGGCTAATAGTTTCCCTTGTTCTCCCTTACAAGGTCGTATTCTCACCCTTTCCTTTGATGTATGTCCCTAGGTTATGTTGTTTGGTTAATGTAATTGGTATGAGTCAATGAATAATCCTTTCACATTGTTTAGAATAATGTTTTATGTTTTCAAGTATTATATACCTTTTTTCCAGAATCTAAACATTAAAATATCCTTTTTTTTACCATGTAAATGAAATGTTTATGTAATAAAAAGGAGGGGTGACATGACCATAAAACTGAATCCAAGGGAATAGTCTTCCCAAGTAAGACATTCTCACTATGATCCATAATACAAACTAGATGCTCCTAAAAGGATGCATTTCCCTCAAGCTCAAAATCCTCAAAATCAATCACATGATATGGGTCAGGGTGATACTATCGATGATGTAACATGTAAAAAACATCATTCATAACATTATATCGTTGTGGAAGAGACAACTGGTATACAACCAGTCTGATTCTCTCTAGAATCTCAAATGGTCCCACGTACCAAGTTTCCAACTTGCCGTGATTTGGAATTTTATGGTGACCCAACCTTGGAGACACCTGAATAAACACACAATCACCCACCATAAACTCAAGAGGTCTACAATTCCTATCCATATTCAAATTCCTCCTGGTCTATGTTGTACCCATATTCTTCTGAATCAACAAAACAAATTCTAATTTTGCTTGTACGAGACTCATACCCAACAACTCTGATTACCCAACCTCTATAGAACATAATGGAGAACTACATGATCTACCATCGAGAGCCTCAAATTTATCCATCTGAATTTTTTCATGGTAACTATTATTATAGGCAAACATAACCATCACTATATTCTTTTCCCACAATCCAAAAAATTCTATGACACAAGTAATCAACATATCCTCTAGTTCTTGGATAGTACACTTTGATTTCCTATTCATATAAAGGTGGAAATCCAAACTCAAAAACACATATGTACCAAGATCCTAATGTCATACCTACAGGAAGAGATATTTGAAACATGGATCACATTCAAAACATGGTTTGTGAAACCCCTTACAACTTCACTGCCGCTCAAACATAAAACTCACCCAAATAATCTATAGTGAATGTATCTTGAATTCGAAATAAATTATCCAAATTAGTTAACTAATTCACAACTACCTTGATCACATCATTCTTATGAGGCATCCTCTAGAGACCTATGAAAAAATCTATCATTACTTCATCCTACTTCCATTCTATAATGGGAAATGGTTGTATAAAACCACCCAACTGATGATTCTCATACTTCACCTTCTGGAATGTAAGGCATCGCACCATGAAACCTATGACCTATTTCTTTATCCTTGGACACAAATACTACCAATAAAGATCACAATAAATTTTCGTCAAACCAGTATGCACTACCAACTTTAATGCATGAATCTCACAGATCAACTCTTCCTACATTAACATTGGAACACCAACACAACCATAAACATAAATGATCCAATATTATCCAATGGTCCTACCAGTAGGTGCCTTACCACATTTAATTTATTTCCTAAAATCTAAAAATTCTAGATCCTCATACTACCTCTCCTTAATCTAGCTCAATAGCATGGACTCAAATGAAAAGGATGCAAGGGTAATCTTCCCTCAGCCATCCTACACCTCCATATAGAACTCAGTAAACAACATCAAAATTCTCTAATTAGAATTGGATTCTTGAACCACTTGATTTTGAGTCTTTCGACTCAATGCATCTATAACCCAGTTCTCCCTTCCTGGTGTATAGACCATCTCAAATTCAAATGAATACATCTACTCAAACCATCTTCATTGCTATAGACTCATATCATGCTAAGAAAATATGTACTCAAAGATTTTATGATTACTATACATTGAAAAATGGTCTCCCAACAAGTATTGATAAAAAAGTCAAAGTGTAAACTACTGTGGCCAATTCAAGATGATGTTTAGGGTAATTTATTTCATTTGGCCTCAACTTTCATGACTAGTTCATGACAATCCGCTCAACCTGCAACTACACTACCCCAAGACCGACAGCATAAACATCACAAAATAAGGTATACTCCCTACCAGGCTCGGGTAAGATCAGAACCAGTGTGGTAGTCAACCACTTTTTATATCATTAAAATAATTATAATATGCTTCAGACCATTTAAACATTATACCCTTCTTGTTAAAGATAGAAAGTGGTGCTGCCAAATGGGAAAAGTAATGAACCTTCAGTAAAATCTGGCCAATCCATGAGAACACATGACATTAGAAACAGTCTTGGGCTACTCCCAAGAAACAACCACCTAAACTTTATCCAAATCAACTCACACACCTTCCTCGAAGATTATGTAACCCGGAAAATTCACCCTATTGAAACATAAATGACATTTGGATAGCTTTATGTATATCTGATACTTTCTTAGTGTACTCAAAATGATGTCATTAAGTTTTTCATGATCATCATGAGTCTTAGAGTACACCAATATGTTATCATAAAATAAATCTACAAACTAATTCAGATATGGGTGAATGATTTGATTCATTATAGCCATAAATACTATTGAAACATTAGTCAACTGAAACGGTATCACAAAAATCTCATACAACATGTCCTTCTCCTAAAGGAAATATGTAGGACATCATAAGGTCTCACCCTCAGATTATGATATCCCAATCTCAAGTAAATCATGGAGAACATTGTTGAACCTATCAGTTAGTCAAAAAGATCAATAATTTGAGGAAGATGGTATCTATTCTTTACTATAATCTGATTTTCTTACTATAATCAATACATAGTCACAATAATCCATCAAATTTCTTAGAAAACAAAATAGGAGATCCCTGAGGTGATGTACTGGTATGAATAAACCCTTTATTTTAAAATTCCTCTATCTAATTTTTCAGTTCCTAGAGTTCTACCACAGTCATTCTATATAGAGGAATGGAAACTAGTTCTGCTCCTAGCAACAACTCTATTGTGAACTGAACATCCCTCTCGATTGGAAACCATTAGAAGTCCTCAATAAACACATCATAAAACTAAACCACTATAGGATGGAAATATTCTTCCCTATTTACCCACCATCAAACATGATACAAGCCATTTGGTCCATAAATTTACCCAACTGTTAAAAACTAGCCCCTACAAAGCCTGCCCAGACATCCCATTCACCCCAACAAAAATACGTCTCTCCCTAAAGAGACGTGAATGTTAACCTATAATGGTAACAGTTAATATGGACTTGTAATAACATGAGTAAATCCATTCCCAAAATCAGATCAAAATCTAAAATTTCTAGAATATAAATTTCTTATAGAAAAAAGTAATCAAAAATCTTGAGATCACACACCATATACTACTAGATATTTTATTCTCACACCCCTAGAAAGGTATCAATCGAAATGACCCCACACCCAAATTCCATCTCTAGGCCCAACATAAACACGAATTGAGGAGATATAAATGAATTTTAATCAACTGTATCAAAAAAATCACTATCAAATTGGAATCTGTAAGGATCATGCCTCAAACAGTCAATGGTCCAACCTCACCACCTCCTGGTGTTGACTAAACTAAATGAAGATAACCCTCAAATTTTCCTTACTCCATGGTCTATGTTATTGGTACTACACTTCCCTACTGACATGGATTCTCTCTCTATGGTGTACCATATCTTCCAACTCTATCGGTACAGCTAGTAGATTCCCAACTACCTACCTGGAATGGGGTAACTAACCCCCTAACTACACTCAACATCAACCTAAATCCTCCCTCCATGTCTAGCTACAGAGGGTTCCTACAGAACCTCTACACATTCCATATTCTTCCACATTATCTACACTCAATAGTTCATTGGGGGAACTATCCACACATGTGCCCTGGAATCCCACACTAATAGAAAAACAACTGGTCACCACCTTGAGAGGTTGATCATCTCTTATGACAACTCTACACTCTTCCACCCTGGTAAATATTCCCGAAACAATGCATCCTACTATCATAAGTAACACCACTGGTCCATCTAACTAAAACCAAAAACCAACTACCTGAATCCCCTTTTATGTTATATTCTAAAATAAGTTCCTTATCCACCACTTCAGCAAACCAATTGAAAGAAAATTTGTTCACCATGAAATTATTCTCATTTCTAAGTCCATCCTAAAATCATCACACCATAGAGGCATCGTCCCCTTTAAAAACTATAATAAATCATTGAAATTATATAGAATGATAAACCTAATTGATTAATGAAATCATTCCCAGGGTTAACCTCAAAAAATCCATAGCCTACTCCTCCCTCAAGGTTTCTAGGTAGAAAATCTCAAGAATCCTTTATTGGATATCTTTCCATAATATATCATCTACCTGCTGAGTCTGAACCAAAAAATCCCAATATCACTTTATTTTTCCCCATAACATATATACATCCAACTTTAATCTCTTATATATAAGAAACTCTAAGTGATCCAAAATATTTTGGATGGAATCTATCCAGGACTCTACAGCATTAGTTCCACCCTCTCCAGCAAACATTGGAGGGTCCTACAACTGAAACTCTATAGTCAAATCAAATATACTCAGAAAAACCCACCCTAGGTTATATTCCATCACTTTCATAAAATGACTAATGTTATCACTAAAAATATCTTCTCCTCAGTGATTTTTTATAAACTGATTTTCTTGCTCCACTACTATTGGAGTATTCTTGATGATATCCTCTCAGCACCCAACTTGCACACATCGTTGTTAATACATTTCTTTATAATTCTAAACAAGGGTCTTAGAACACATAAAATAATTGTTTCACAATTTAAATAAAAATAAGGATCTCTACTAGCTATAACAACCCATTTTTCATATATAATCCCAATGTAAATCATCTCACATAGCACACTACCCTCAACCATCCTTAACACTATTCATGGTTAACATGGGGTAAAACAAATTACCTAGTCATAGGTCATTCATTAGACACCCTTATTAAACTATTTCCCTACTCACAATATAAATCATCCTCTTAGGCACATTTACCTTTCTATAATTTGTTAAAAACAACATTTTGAAACATTTACAAACCGTTATTAAGCACAATTTCCTTAACAATTATTTAACATCCTCTCCATTTACCCATTTGTATCATCTTTGTTGAACATTATTTTCTTCAATATATTAAGGAATTCAAAATGCATCTTACCCTTCATGTTCCACACACCCATACCATGTGTGCCAATCATAATGCATGTCACCTATATCCCTGGGTTCCTACAATGATGCATGAATGAACAAACACAATCCATTCTGAAGATAAGAAAAATATGATAAAATAGTTACATCACACAACAAGTTCTTCTCCCAATGGTGAAATATCATTAAATTGTAACAACAGACATCATGAAAAACAATTCCCCCTAAGTGCATGGGTTTTCCCTTGTACATGGGTCATCTTCTCCCATGCACGAGCTCATTTTCAAGGCTTGACACTTCCTAATATCCCTTCAAAGTCCCAAATAGTAAGACTATAAAAAAATAACCACTCTAATACCACATTGTAACATCTTCAACCTGGAAGCCACTAAATCGGTGCCCAGTGTTGGGTCTCCACATAACCTCAAGAGCACCTCCCCATAAGCTAGAGGTTTCCAACTAGCTTTGAGGGTCTAATAGATCATGCGGGGATATTATACACTCTTTACTAGAGTAAGCCGCATCAGATAATATATGAAATAAAGGAAACAAAAAAATTAACATAGAAAAATGTATTACCATCCATATCCCAAATAAGGAAAAACCACCACCAAACAATAAATATTTCATGTCATACTAACAGTGCCAAAGTGAAGGAAAACCCAACATAAAGACCAATATATGAATACCCAAAATGGATCCTGACTCCATGTTCAGATCCTCAACCATGCACATCCCAAGCTCAACTCAACTCTCTAGCATATGGTCTTTTCCCTTATCATGATCTTTAACCATGAAATATAATTGGGTACGCAATTACAACTCAATAATGTGTGAGTACAACTCAGTAGGCCACCACTAATAGTGTCTACAAAATATTGAGTCTAAACAGAGAGTGCATGCAAGCACTAAATAAATGATAAGATAAAAAATGGATAACTAAGGTTCCACTAATTAACAATATTCAGTTAAACAATTTCAATTTTTTGTTCCATTTTCATCACATATATCATATTTATTACTAAATTAATTTTCATCACTTCTTCCATGGGTTAGGAATTTACAACATTTACCTAATGGTCTATACTAGTCATTTATCAAGAATAAGGGCATAATGAGGCTTCCTATCTCATTAGAGATAAATATTTCACAAATAAAATATAATACACTCACCTTGGAGCCTTGGTCATAGTAGTTTCATCCAATGAAACTGTTAGGGGTATATATCCTCATTCACATTTCCTAAGCCATGCATTATGGGGTAGGGTTTAAAGCCTCAGTCTAACCCGACCCATGGGCATATATCCTCAATTCCATTATCCCACATATTATAATCCATGTGAACATTCTTATTTTACCATTAACCAAATATACCATATCATAAGCCACTCATATTCAACACACATAACATTAAAAATTCATATTCTTTCACAAATAACTCAATATCAATCCTAAACCCTTTAGCACATTTACAATTTATATCACATATCCTATTTAACCCATTTCCCATTTTCATGTCTTAACCCATTTATTATATTCAATAATTTTCATACATTAACTCATTTCACTTAATTTATCAATTCACATGAATTATCCCATTTATGAAAATCATTTACAACCTCATAAGTCATTTGACACATTCACATTATTCCATTTAAACATTTTTCACAATTTTCCAAACATTCCCTTATTTCATTTCCAAAAAACCAAACACAACTACCATTAGTTCCTTTTTATAATCCAAACTAGAATGTCATCATTTATATCATGGAATCTATTTCAACACAGATTAACTTTTGACTTAACATTATAATTTTCCATGTTCAAGAATATTGACACACCCCATGGGTGGGCATGAACTAGTTTAATCATCCTCAATGCATCCCTTAGGGATCATGAGTGGTTAAATTAACCATTAATCCAACCATTTCAATAAATCATACTGAAGACATCAATGAACAAAAAAAGGGAAGAAAACATACATCCATGCAATCATAAATCAACATTATGATTATGGGATATAACTTTTAGACCACCTACCTAGAATCTAAAGATAAACACACCCTTAACCGTAGAATTTGAACTAGATTCAAGCACCCTTTAAATCCAAAACCTATTATCCACTAAATGAAGTGGGTTTTAGGGATTCAGAAAAATAATATTGAAACCACAACCCCTTATCTTGAAAAGAGATGCAAAGGGAGTGTTAGAATTACCTAGAGCATTGATTTGAAACCAAAAACACTCCAAATGGCCTAGAAATGAAGGATATCGACCCTTGGAATGATTGGGAGAGTTTAGTTTATCACTTGGGTTGAAGGAGGATGAAATGGAGAAAAACTTGGGTGAGGAACTTAAAATTATGACTGGGAAATATGGTACTTTTTCACTTTTTAATGGGGCCCACAGTTTTCCAAACCATGTGATTTCATCTCTCCAAGAGGGGTCTAAGTCGCTTGGTTACTTGAGGATTATGCATGGTTTGAAAAAACCATGCACTAATCGGGTGAAATGCCTTTATACAAAGTCACACGGTTTTTCTTTTCCCATTGAATAGTATAATCTAACCGTGCACCAACTATGAAACAAGCATTGTATTCTCCAATTTCCCTTTCTTTCATGCCCCGAACCACCAGAACACCCCCAAGATTCCTTATACAATGAGTAAATATTTAATTTTAAGAATATAAGGTATTAAAACCAAAATATAAACAATAACATATCTCCATGAAGTCTGGATCTTACAGTTATCTCTCAAAGTGATTATTTGAACCCCATATTTTTCCTTCTTGTGGGTTTTTTTCTTGATTTCCAAGGATGATTGTTGTTTGATAGGTATCTAATGTGACTTTATATAATCCTAAAAAAGTTTTTTTTATTATTTTTAGGGCGTTTTTTGTGCTGAGAGGGAATTTTGAGTTGTTTGGAAGTCTATGAGAGAGTTATCTCTATTCAAAGCATCTCGACACCATCGTGTTGGTCATTGTGATGGTTGTTTTGTCCTTGGGAGTTGTGACATTTGTTGTGGGCTGGTTTTGTGGTTCTATAATGAACCATGGTGAGAAAAATGGTATGGTTTTCAGTGTTGTTGGAAATTACACTTGGATGATCTCCTTATGTAAACCCGGAAGTTTAGAAATACCCAGGGAAAGTGTGGTGATGGGTGTGGTATATTTTGGGACCATCTATGAAACACTGGGATCATGATCTCATCATACCATGGTACTGGGTGTGGTGAGGAGAAATGGCCAATATTTTTGTGTTATATAACAGTGGATGTCCTATAAGATGTTATAGGATCCAACACAGATTCTAATTTACCATGGATTCAGTTATATTGACAGTAAAAGAAGTTTTTAGAACATGTAAATAATAGAGAAGCTGCCTCATGAGAATCATATATTCTTTGAATGATGGATACCATGATGTAGTTGGATGTCTACACAATGTGACAAGGATATTTGGTATTTATCTATAAATATAGGGCTTGATCCCCCTTGTTTTAATTCTCATATTTTTTTTCCGAGATTAATCCAAATCTAGGACCCCTTGTAACTCTTTGATTATCTCTCTTGAGGGTTCCAAATTCTTGGATTGTATAGGATTGTGTTTCCTTGATTCAAGGAGACTTATTATCTAATTTATACTTTTCATATTATTTCCTTTTTTTTAGTGGTTCATTGTGATGAAACCCTCAATTTTGGGAAGGATTATTAAACGTTTTTGGTAATGGGATGTTATGGTTATGTTCTAGTTGGTTTAAATTCTACAATGGTTGTGCTTGATCTCTAAATTAGTCCATTTTTTGTCATGGTTCACTTTGAAGCTTCAATCAAGTTAGGGTATCCCAATTCTCTCCATTTTTATTATATGTGTGGGGATTTTATACTTTTGACATCCAATAGTGGTATGGAAAGTGTTGGATTGATGAAGATAATGAATTAGATTAATATAAGGTTGAAGGGGATTTGAGTTATCATAAATATTTTACTCATTTGGGGATATTTCTTAATGTATTGTCATTTTTTGTTCCTTGATAAAAAACATCATTGTTGGGGGCCTTGTTTCTATTTTTATTGTTTTGATTTTTGAAACTCTTGTGTATTTGTTTTTTAAAATCTCCCATTTATAAAATTATAAAACCATATATATTCATAATGAACCTATTTTCCATTGAAATATATAATCGTCTGATAATGTACATGATAGAGAATATTTGATGTCATGATTGGGTTTGAACTGAAATTATGTTAGGTATGGAATTTTAAAAATGTTTTTATCTTGTGACTTCATTATTGTGTTATATTTTAATATGTATGGTGATCTTTGGGGTTTTTTCCATTGTTGGTGTTAAATGGGATTGAGGTATATATTTTTTGGTAAATTGAGATATGGTTGGTTGGAATAGGATATTATGTGGGATTATGTGTAGTGGTTGTGATGTTTGTTTATTTTACAGAGATGGTTTAGTTTTCATAATGGATTGTTATGTGTTGTGATATTTCATTGGTTTTCATGGGTTGGATGAGTGGTGGTGTGGTGTGTTTGTGCTTATTTCTCGGTTATCCATAGACTAAATTTGAATTTATAAAACAAAAATATCATGGGATGGATTTAAACAGTCAGTTTCTTTAATTAATGTGTTATAATTGGCTTAAATTGTTTGAATAATTAATTAATGGGATGTGTCATTGTGAAATAAAATGTCCTGGTAAATGGGTGTTAATGGAAACAAAATTATTCTTGAAATAATAGAACACCAATGTTGAAAGTGGGCTTATTTATGGTGGTCGTGTGGTGTGATACATTTGTTCTTTTAGTGGATAATGGAAGGGGTTGTGAGATGTTATGGTGATATCATTAGATATATTGGTTATGTTGTTATGATCCCATTGGTTTGGATTATATGTTATCTATAAATATTGTATTTGATGTTATTTAAAACCATTCTGCACCTGAGTTGGAAAAACTTATTGATTCCCAAAATTTTTGGATTTTGGTTGATTTTAACAATATATTATATGGTTGTGAATATAATGGTTGTAAACCCCCACTTCCATGCACTTTTGTATGAAATAGTGATGATAGTAGGTTGATGTTGGATATCACCTTGTGATGAAGAGTTGGTGATGGAGATATCTCAATGATTATGAGGATGTGATATATAGTGGGGGTCATGCATGGTATGAGGAAGTAATGAGGTTTATATCCTTTATGTTCACGATATCATATTATTCTATTTCATGATGATCTTTTGATATTGATATTTACTGACACCATCATGATATATTGGTCCCTATAGGAGGCTAGGGTAAGTACAGATGCATCCCGACCCACAACAGATTTGGATGTGGTAGTGTCATGAATAGATTGAATAATAACATTGATTCCAACCTCATAATTTGGACCCTATATAAGGATGGTGTAGGTTGGTATGTATCTTGAACCACATCAGAGATGGACTATTATTTGATGTGAGATGTATAAAAGGGATATATGCATAGGAAATATGATATTAGGACACGAGAGAGAAAATTTAGTATGGATGTGGCTATGGGGAGAATTTTTTAATATTCTTTTGATTACATGTTATTATACTTGGATGTTTTTTTTGGGTTATAATGACATAGTGCATTTTGGATCAATAGATATTCTATTTAGTTGCATGTTGGATCTTCAATTTCTTCACAGATTCATTTTTATCTCTTTTCACATGTGAAAAACTGGCATTGGGTATGATCCTATAGAGTATATATTTCAACCTCACACTATATATATGAAAATTATTTTTATGTTTCCTGGACTTATGGGACTAATATAAAAATTACTAGCTTTGGGACCAGGATGTTTGAAGGTTTTTCTGAATATTTTGTTAGTTTTTGTGAAAGTTGTAAAAAAGGTTTTTCTTTTGTTTTATAAGAATTAATAATCAATTTTTATTAAAATTTTCAATAATTGGTGAACGTACACATTATTTTGGATAAATTCTATCATATGGACCATTTTAGAAAAATATTTCTTGGACATAGAAATATACCATTTTATTATCTTCTATGTTTCCTACAAATTCATAAGACAATTATTTCTGTGAAATTTAGTATGGGGATTTTTTTATATTAAGAATACTTCCAACATCATGAGTTACAAAAGATATAATGATATAAACATAAGGAGAAATTTTGAAGAAATTTATATATATATATATAATTCATACTATAAAATTTATTGAATGTTCATTGGGCAAATACTATCTCATAAACATTTCTCTGAAATTGTTTTTTTGTTATTGAAGTTTCTAAAGCACTAAAAACAAGTTTCTAGAATAATTCATAATGGAAAAATAATATTTTCCTTGTGATACAATGTTTTTATTTGAAGGTTGAGAATTTTATTGAGAATATAAGAGGATTTTATTGGATATTTCTGATGTTTTCAAAATAAAAAAATGTTTATGGAGAAAAGATAGATGATTCTAAATAATTTCATTAGAAGAAGTAAAAATTAGGTGAATTTTAATAGGATTATATCCAAACAATATGATATCCAACTTAGATGAATACCAGTTGGAAAAAGTATTCATATGAAGTCAATTGAATAAATTTTTTATACAAATTATATAACTTGGATATGTAAAAACTTGTAGGGATAAAATTTTGTTCAATATTATTGGATGAATGTTTTTTACAAAGATATTAAGAAGGAAGTTAGTAAATTAAATTATCTAAAATAGAATTCTAATAAATTTAATTGGACTGAAGAAGATTTTGGAAAAGGCTTTTGACATGTTCCTTTGATGTTTATAAAATAACAATTAGAAATAGATTCTCTTGATGTATTTTTTTAATTATTTTTTAATAAAAAAAAATTTCAATGGTATAATGTTTTACTGGTCAAGAATTTATCTTCAATGTTTTCATAATGATAATAAATATAATGATATTTCTTTTATCATTAAACTTTTTAAAAAATCATGGAAAATTTAACTTTGATTTTTTTATGTTTAATGAATTATATTTAAGGTAATTAATGTTTTCTGGTGAGGTTATAAGAATTATCCAGAATCTTTTATAGACATCCAAGAAAAATTTACATAAAAATATATTCTAATTTCTAGTTTTTATTATCAGGGAAAATAAATTTGAGATCCAACCTTATCACCTATAAAAACATATAAAAATATGTTTCAAGTATAGTATGTGGTGTAGTGTGTACCTTTCATCCACTAAAAATATAATAAAATAATGAAATAGTATTCAATAGAGATACCAGATGAAACCAGAAATCTAATGTTTTCACAGGGAATATTTTTAAACTAGGAATCCCTTGGTTGATGGATAAGTAGTTTTTAATATATCAACAATTGTTTTATTAGGAGAAACTAATATAAGTCCATTGAAAAATATTTAAATTAGGTGGAATTAGATAGATAGATAGTAAGGAAGTTTCATCGATTCTCTGAATACATCAGACAATGTTTTTTTGATAGAAAAATTAGACAGAGAAATTAGACGAACTGTGAATGAACATAAGTTCAAAAAAAATCAATCAAGAAATTCAATTCCTATTTAAGGAAATAATTTGAATAATACGTTTTTAAAAGAATAGTAAATGTGAATAAAGTACATGTAGTATAGTGAAAATATAATGAACCTATTGGTGAAGGTTTCTAAATTTATTACAAAATCATTGTCATATATTTTTTTCAACAGGAACATGAACTACTATATTGTTCATAGTTCAACTAAAGTGTAAGGATAAAACCCTCTTATTGTAAATAATTTAAAATGTATTTTTTTCCTAAGTATTCTTTTGTATTGTATTATTTCCAATCCTAGATAAGGATTAGATACTCTTGTCAATTAGTGGATATTTTAAATTATTATCTTTTTGGGGAATATGATTTTTGTTCATGATTTTGGAAAGGTTAAATGTCATTAATAGGTGGTAAAGGATGTTTTAAAATATTGAAATTGTAGAAGTAAAAGATTTATAATTCCCCTCATCCACATCTTAATGATCCCATATATCCTATTAGGCACTTTGAAGTTGTATCAGATAGAAGGATTCCTTTATTGAATATTTTTTATGTTTGAAGAAAAAAAAATTTATGGTTGTTCTGAATTCTATAAAAAATAAGGGGATTATTGTTTTTAATATAATTAAATATCATATTTGTAAAAATATAATTATTACTTATCTTAGGTATATTTTTTATAAAGCCCCTGAAGATGCTATAAATGGTTTCCCAGCAAGGTTTGAGGTAGATACCTTAAAATTTGATGATTATAAGAATATTGAGAATTATGGGCGGGATAGAAATGTTGTATTTTCCTTTTTCTTTAATTGTGAGTTTCTTGGAGTCAAAATAGTAGGTATAGGAAAACGTATCATGGAAAAGTTGAAAAACATATATGAAGGGAATATATAATTGAATAAAGAAAGGTTATAAATCTAGATGTTGAATAATGAAGATAAAAATATGGGATATTTTGAATCTTTTGGTGATTTATTTAAATGGTTGAATGAAATTGTTATCACCATCATATGTGTCACGAACCAACCCGAATTGACCCCAAGCCGGTCAGTTGAGCCAACCTGCGACATCCTTGAGGTGGATCTTTGATCACCCTGGGGTTGCAATAAGCACCACAGAATCAGAGAGTAATGGTGGAAATTATTTCTCTAATGATAAATAAGAAAAATTATTCGAATAATAAAATATCTTCCTAATAAAAAACAAAGCATCTAAACAAAAACTACACATAAATTAAAAATAAAACCAATAATAAAAAAATCAATCGAACATGAAGACCACTCTAACTCCTTATGACCCCATGGGTCACTCTCAAATACAAAACTTGATATCACCCATTCAAATCAATACCATGTTGGAACATTCACCTGAGACTAAAAACAATACTGAAATTATATGTGTGAGTATAAACACTCAGTAAGAATTCCTAAGTAATCCATTCCCAATGCATTTCCTTTAAATAAATTATTCCTCAATTTTAGGTTTGAAATAAAATATATAAAATTATTTGTTTTCACACATTCCTTTTAGTGATGAATTATATCCCATTTATCTTTTCATACAAAACACACTTCTTTTTCTCAAGGAAGGAGGCCTCAATATTTAAGGAATTAAAAGAGAGGGGTGTAATTTTTAAAATAAAAAAGTGGGTATAAAACATTCATAAAACATTTTTACCTAAATCATTTCAAAAATTATTTATAAATGTTTAGAAAATAAGCACACAATATAATAAATAATGATAAATTATTACACAATAAGGAAAATGGGAAAATGCAACACTGGAGACCAAAACTAGATAAGGCACTTAAATTATCCACCATAGATAAATAAGTTATATGGGAACATGGGAGTACTTAGTATATCAAGGGATTTTCTTGAACATACTAAAACATGATTCATCTCAAAGTCATGTATCAATATAATCCATCAATCATCTCAAATGCTCAGTCTTTCCCTGACTGGCCTAATTGAGCGGCAGAATATCAAAGTAGAGAAAGGTCCATACTAATGGATATTATCCATAATGTAATTATAAACTAGTGCATCTAACATTCTCCAAAAATATTATGGAAATTCTAGGTTCCCATATCATATTAAAAGTAGCGACGATCCAATCAAATGAAAATAAGAAACAAACTACACATATAGATTACACACAAGAAACAAACATAAGCATCACACTCAAATCACCCCTAGTAAATCCCCTGACCATCAAGAAATAAAATCATTAGGTAAGTCTCAAGAAAAGGACCTCCCATTCCCTATCTCATCCATCATGTCAATAGATCCATCCCAATGGAGTTTTCAAAATAGGACTAATTTATGAAGGTTCCAAAAGGGCCTCAAGAAACCTTTGAGGGAAACCCCATTTCCAAAAGAATAAAACACACCCTTGAAAACCCAAAACCATTTATAAATCCATTGAGAAACCCAAATCACCATTTATAATACAAAATCTATTTATGAAATCCAACTAGTAATTTTATCAAAAACATGGTGGGAATTGTTATGTAAGGTACTTTCATATAATTTGATACAATGAGAAATTTACTTTATTTGAAAAAAACAAATGTTCTAGAAAACATACATCACTTTTTAGTAACAAAGAATGGTGTTAAAGGTAATATATCAACATTTACTCAATTTAAAGTCCAAATTGAAATGGAATCATACCTAAAACCACAAGTTCTTGGAAAAAGGAATCTTGAAATAACTCCATGAGGGTCCAAAGAAGCCAGAACACCCAAAAAGGACCTTAGTAAGACAAAAACTCCTATTTAAAATCATGTAAAAATAACCTTAGACCCACGAAACTATGTGTGAAGAGGAAATCAAGATAAAATGATAGGAGAAGGAAAATAAGGAATATAGGGGGATAATAAATTGAGAAAACATCCCCAAAACAATGAATAATTCACTTGGAATCACCATGGAAGGAAGAGGGGTAGATTGGGGGGGGGGGGGAAGGGAGAGCTCCACTATGGTCAAACTATCCAATGAAGGAGAGAGGGGGTGTTTTGGGGTTAAAATACAAGAGGTTTAGAAATGTAAATTGAAATTGTTAATGAACATGGGAACCATGCATGGTTAGGTTTCTTGGTTTGGTAATGTTTTTGTCGACCGTGTTCCCCTTACTGGACTCACATGACACCCCCGTGGTTTGGACACACTGTGTGGGAAACTATACACCAACCATGTGATGTGGTTATATTAATAACTCTAGATCCATGCACACACATTATGAATGGTTTGGTATAACTGGAAATAGGCCATAAACCCACTACTAGGGAAACCCATGACCCACATAGTTTCTCGTAGGAGTCACACGGTTTGCATCAAACCATGTGCTACCCATGAAACTGTAACCTTTTTAGAAGAAAATGAACTAAATTGGGACTCAATGTCAGGAGGCCATATGGTTACCACCTAATCATGTTAGAAAACCTTAAAACATATATAAAATTTCCTGAAACTTAGAGCATTAATCCATAATTACAAAAACTCAAGGGGAAATCCAAATTCCAAATTATAATCCAAAATAAAAAAAGAAAATAAAAAATGGAGTGTGAAAATTATCCCCACCACAATGCTTTCTACCCCCATAATTCCTCAATCTCTTCAGTTGGTCAGAAAAATTACAAGGTTTACACACTCATAAAATTCAACTCCCAAACCCTTGAACAGCCCAACCACTAAAAAACTCACTTATCATACCCAAGAAGATCCTTTGGAATTGAACCATTCTTCAGGTGAAAATAAAAAATTTTAATCTGAAAGATGAACACCCTCCCACAACCAAAATCCTCGGGCCTTCTCCAAGGTCCCAACGTTTACCAAGAAAAATCAAGACTAGATGACCTGGGGAGATAGGGAAATTTCCTAACAACTTCTTATAGTGAAAACATGGAAAGGAAAAAAATATAGAATCGAGGACATTTCTCATTTAATATGGGAGTCAAAAATAGACTCCTCGTCATTTTTTGAATCTATATTGGTGTGTAACCAACACCAACCACCAACTATCAAACCTCTAATCCTGAAATACTGCACAACGACTATAGAAGGAACCAAATAGACACGTCCCACATGGATCTGTGCTTCATAGTGAAATAAATAATTTCTGAATTTCCCAAAAGACACCTCCTTTAGAGCATATTTTCCCAAAAATACATATAAAAAACCATTTCGATTTCGAATAAAAATGTGGCATAATGAGATAAAACCATTACATATAAGGATACATTTACATCAATAATATATTTTAAACTAGAATTATAACAACACCCTACTCATAGGAATGGGATGGGGTGTTTTCCAAATGGGTGGATTTGGATCCACGTTTCTTTTGAGAAACACACTAACAAAACTGTTGTATGTGACCTAAGAATCCACAGGTACGAACATTATTCAGTGCTTCTGGAAAAGATGACTCCTTGTGACCCTTCTTTCTATAATGGTGAAACAACGCGGTAATTTTCGTAGACAAAACTGATGAAGGATATTTTGTCTCGTTAACTCTGCCACCATCAAAACAAACATTCAACTATGTTTCAACTTCTTTACTAGAATTCCCTTCATTGCTTCTAGTGAGTAAAGGATGATTGATTGTCTCGATCTTCTCTGATAACATTCCCTTAGTTTAAATATTTTGCTTAAATATATTGGTAATGAAGGTTAGAATGAACTCTAACTCTATTGACTTCATATCAGGATGAAGCCCTTCCTCAAAATGTGAAGATTTCAAAGAATTTTCTTCAGACCACTATGGATGATAAGGAACTAAATCAACAAAATAATAAATGAACACCAAAAATGATCTATCTCATTTCTGAAGGCATCACATCTTCATCGCCTTCACCAAATTTATAGCCTCAGGAATGCATTGTCAGATGAACAAAGCCTTAAAGAATTACCTAGAGATGTATTCCTAAGGCATGGTTTTAATGAACAACTACCAACACTTCCATCTTGGACCATTAGGTATAATGGTTTTGAACATCCCATTTAGAGTATCAGAAAACTAAAGGAAACCGAATATCATCTCAATTCATCACATCCACTCTTCCTCTTCAATAGGATCTTATTGACCATAAAATAGAGGAGGGTTAAACTTCTGAAACTAAATAAGTAAGTCCCTAGTATGATTAACCAAAGGGTCCCCTAATGGTGAACCACCCATAGCTACACCCCAAACATCCATCGAATCATTGGTGGGGGAGTACACTAAACAATAATAAAAATAATAACTAACTCAAATCAAACTCATATTCCAAAAATCACCATAATAATACAATAAATAAAAATATAAAACCAACTCATGAATTTCCAAAAACTGTTTCATAAATATGTCTAAAACCACTTCAAAAAAAATTCTAAAATTTCCCACTCTGTCCCATTTTATTCCAAACAAAAATTCCAAGGATTACAACAAAAACACAATTATTCCCATTCAAACCATTTCCCATAACCTCAATCAAATATCATTTAATTAAACAATAACCTATTTTTATCAATATATTGTTTTTAAAAACCATTATCTAAATTTTTCTTAAAATAAATCTAAAAACCCTATATTAATTTCATTTAACCAAAACATTACAACTTGAAATATGGTTTCTCACAATTTTAAAACAAGGATTTTAAAAAAACTTAAAAATTTGTAAGGACTCAAAATACTCATGATGGGAAAGTAGTGTTGATGGGTGACTTGGGAATATGGTTGGTGGCCATATACCAATCATCACACTATAACAAACATTCCTTCATGGCCATGTACCCGGCCCCGCATGTTTTTTCAGGCCTTGTGAGCTCAACGTGACCTCTTTCTCTACTCCATTTTCATTCCCCAAATACTGAATAGGCACAGAAACCAAATAGGCTATACAGAACATAAATTTTCATGAAACCCAAAGGTCTGTAACATAAAGTGTTGTCTAGACACTTCATCATACCAATACCCCATGTTTTTATAGTCCTTCTCTTTCTACCTTGAAGACCCCAAATATCAAAGGGAACTCTAAAATATAGGTCCTTCAAAGAACCTATTCTCTGATACAATTTTTTAATGAACCAACCTAGGTTGACCCCAAACCAATCACCCAAGCCGGCCCACAACAACCCTGAAGTGCTTTCTAGATTTCCATGGTGTGGAAACAAGAACCATGGAGTCACAGAGTAATAGGTGAAATGATATATATTTAGATAAATAATAAAAAAACTATGAAAAGAGTAGCCTAGTAAAATAAAAAATAATCTAAAAAACTATACATAAATAGAGAATAAAACCAATCCAAAAAAACTGAACCGAACTTGACAACCACTAAAACTCTATGTGACATCATGGGTCACTCTCTAATCGATAACCCAACATCTCTAATAGCGAGAAAGGCCAATATAGAAGCAACACATGAGCATAAAAACAAGAATGAAATTATAGGTGTGAGTATTAAAACATAGTAGGCATTCCCATGAAATATATTCACAATGCATTTCCATTAAATAAAATATTCATAAATTTCATTTTTGAAATACATTATATAAAATTAGGTTTTTCAAAAATTGCATTTTAAGACGAATGATTTCTAATTTCAGTTTTCATTTAAAACATGATTCTTTTTTATAGGTGGAGGAGGATTTAACATTTAATGAAATAAAAAAAGACGTGATGTGTTTATTAAAAATTGAAAGAGGTTGAATAAGATTATTAAAATAGTATTACTTGAATAATTTTTAAAAATAATTTTTCAAATGATGTAAACCATATAAGAAAGCAGGATCAACAATTACACAACACGAGAAATGGAAAAAACCAACACCAAAGATAAAACCAGGTAAGGAAACTAAATTATCCACTGTAGATAAATAAGTGTCATGAGAACATGTGATTACCTAGGAGATCATGGGATAGTCTTGATCGTACTAAAACCCAATTCATCCCATAGGTGAACCTCACCCAACACCATCAACCAGCCTGAACACTAGGTCATAACCTACCCTGACTAACTGAGGGGAACAATCCCAAACCAAAAAAGGTCCACACTAAGGTCCACTAGCTCGAGCATTATTCTAAAATTGTGTGAAAATTTTTCTGAAAAATATTCTAAATATGACAGGTTCCCATATCATATCAAAAGTAGTTGTCATCCAATAAAATTAAAACATGGATCCAAATACACATATACATTAAACACATGTTTCACCCTCGAATCACCCCAAGTAATATCCCATTTTCTTCAAACCATAAAATCATAAGGGAAGCCCCATGAAAGGACTTCTCATTCCCATTAGCATACATCAAGAAAATAGATACATCCTAAGGGTGTTTTCAAAAGAGGGCCATTTTATGAAGGTTCCAAATAGGCTTCAAGAAAACTTATTAGTGACAAAACATTTATAAAACAACCAAACAGACCATTTACAACCAAAAAAAACATCTATACATCCAATGATAAACCCAAAACATAATTTATAATGCACAATACATTTTTAAAATCCAACTGAGAAATTTATCATAAAATATGTACTTGGAGTTTAGTAAAGTATATTCATCGAATTTGATACAAGGAGTAATTTAATTTATTTCAGAATTAAATTTTTTTGATACAAATAATACATCACTATTTAGTATGAAATAAAGGTTTGAAAGGAATAAAATCAACATTTTATCAATTTAAAGGCCAAATAAAAAAGGGAAACCTACCTCAAATTGCAAGTGCTTGGAAAATAAAAACCCAAAACAACACCATGAGGGTGAAATGAACCAAGAACACCCACAAAAGACCATAAAATGAAAAAACCTCTAATTTAAAACCAAGTAGATAAGAACACTAGAACCAAGAGACCGAGTAAGAAGAGTAACTCAAGAGAAAATGAGAGGAAAAGAATATAAGGAAGTGATGCTAAGAATAACATGAGAACTGTAACGACCCGAAATTTTGAATAAATATTATTTCCTAATTTTATGTGTCGTTTTATTTTGTTTTTTTGTACTCAACTAAAATGTTTCATTTGATAACATGAGTATAATTAAAATGAGAACATTGGGTTTTGACTGTTATATGACCATTAGTCAATATGACCCCTAGAAACTAAAGGTTTTGATTATTGTATCTAAATACAAGAAATCTTGGTTAATTATTATAGAAAGAAGATTCGATGGCCTCACCTAGTAATCTTGGACCGATCGAAGCCCATCTAACAGAACTTGGGAAGGAGGTAGCACCACTGGGCTTTGCTCTGGACCAAACCCAAGCTGAACTTCATTGTGTGAAGCTATAATTGGATCGCCTTCGCAAGAAGTTCAAAATGATAGAAATTACTACTCGTGCGATGTTGGCCGAGCCTCCCTCGGATTCTCTCACCTTAGCACACCTTACACTTAGGTCCTATGCTGGTGTGATAAGGGGCTGTGTAGGGATACCGTAACTGCCTTGTGTAATCGTTTGTTTTAAATAAAAATTGGGATTTATTCTTATGATGAAGTTTATGAATTATCAAATTACCGGATAAATATAGTATGCATATTTTTGATGAATTTTTTAAAATGGATATTTTAAAAATGTTTATTTAAACCTTAAATAATTAAAAATGTGTAATGATTTTTAAAAAATGGTCTTCTACAATTATGTTCAGTACAAAATTTAGAGTCTAATAAGATCAAATTAATTTTTTATGAATAGTAAATTATGAATAGTGATTTTATGATTACGATTAGTAATGTGTCCAAATGGATTAGTAATCTCACTTAAAGAAAGTATTAATATAATCTAGGCACCTTGATTAAGTAATGTGATTCAATAAAATGGTTAAATAACGGTTTCATAAATTATTAATCAAGTATTAGTTTTTTTCAAGTGAATAGTGTTTTTTAATTAAAAATATAATTAAAAATAATTATAAAATTATTTTTATAAAATGGATTTCATTTTTGAACTCAGAGAACCAATATTATGTTATGGTAATTTTTGGGGTTTTTTCTGAAAAAATGAATTTTCGGTGAATAGTGTATTTATTTAAAAATAAATAAATAAAAAATATTTAGAAAATTATTTTTATAAAATAGATTTTATTTTTGAAATCAGAGCATTGATATTTGGTTAAGGTGAAATTTTGGGATCTTTCTGAGAAAGTTGAATTTTCAGTGAATAGTAAAAATGTAGTTTTAGGGTTTCGGTATGTTTAATGACATCATAACTGTGTCATGATGATTTCATGAGATATGTTAAGGGTCGGTCGGCCAAGGGTGATGCATTATTGTTTTGGGGGCCCCATGGGGCCTAACTTTATGGAAACTATCATGAGAGAGCACATGGGTTTGAGAAAAGCACTTGGGAGGTGTCCCTTGGCCATTAATGCCTTGTCCCCTCAATTTCCCTATAAATACCCACCCTTTCCTCCTTTATTTTTTACTCCCAACTCTCCCCCAACGAAGTTCTGGTCTCCTTACCTCTCAAGGAGTCCTCCCAAGGTTCCCCAAGCCCTCAAGGTCCCAACCTTTTAGTTTTAAGAGTTATGTTTTAAGGTAAGGGATCCGATCTCTCTCTTTCTTTTCAAGAAATATCTTTTATGTAATTTATTTTATGCTCCATGTTCTTATGTTAAAGGGTGTTATTCTATACTCATCTTACTTCCCTTTTCATTTTCATATAATGAGATATCCCCTCTTAATCTCATTATTTCGTTTCATGATGTTTTAAGTGGCACCGTTAGGCTGCCGAAATTTTTGTAACAGATTTTTTCTCCCTTCTCATTTTTCAAGATTTATTTTCATGTAATGTATTTCAAGTTCCTTTTTATTATGTTGGAGTATGATATATAAATTTATCATACTGATCTTTTATGATCATATGATGAGAGACCCCATTTGATCTCTTCAATTCAATATTTTTAAGTTTTAAGTAACGTCGTTAGGCTGCCGAATTTTTAAGTGGTTCTTCACCCTTCTCGTTTTGAAGTTCTACTTTCATGTCAATTATTTCAAGTTCCTTTTTGTTATGTTGGGATATGATCTCTATATCTATAATAATGATCTTTTATGACCATATGATGAGAGACCCCATTTGATCTCTTCAATTCATTATTTTGAAGTTTAAGTGGCATCGTTAGACTGCTGAATTTTTAAGTGGTCCTTGCACCTTTCTCCATTTTTAAAGTTCTAATTCCATGTCAAGTATTTCAAATTCCTTTTTATTATGTTGTGGTATGATCTCTATATCTATAATACTGATCGTTTATGTTCATATGATGAGAGACCTTATTTGATCTCATCAATTCATTTTTGGTTGAAGTTTTTGCGATGCCGTTAGGCTGCCAAATTTTCATAAGAGAAATCTTATTTTTGACTTCTTTCCATGTTTTTTAATTCAAATGTTATGTCCTTAAAATTTCATTACCATTTCCATATATCCTTATTATAATTTCCCCTTACTGTTTTTTGTATCATTTATGAGTGCGTGACCCATGTCCCCTCTCTTTTCAATGTTTTCTAAAACCCCGAAACATAGCCGTTATGCTGCAGAATTTTCGTCTCAAAATGCCTCTCTCTTTTCTCAAAATTATTTTATGTTATAAAGTGAATACTCAAAGCTCTTATTTCTACAATTGTATTCACATATATATCAAAATGTTCTATTTTAAATTCTGGTATTTACATACATGATACCCTCTTTCCCTTTCCTTGGGTTTAATGTGACGTAAAGATCATGTCTTTAAAGCAGTTTTTAAAACGGTATGATTATGAAATGAAACCCATTTATTTTATGCTATGTGGGTTATTTATGAAATGTTTGATGATGATATATGTGGCTCACATGATAAAAAGGCAAATTTAATTGTGCGCCCTGATAGCGCTCCAATGCATTGGGTAATGATGTAACCACTAGAGATTACAATTTTCATGATAGCTTGGTGAATAACCTTGGTAATTTTCAAATGACACCTTGGGGATGGACCTTGGTGATATGTTCATGATTTTCTATGTTAAATGATTTAGCCACATCTTCAAGTTATGAAAAATGTTATTTTTATTATGATATTCCTCATGATTTCATTCTCATGCCTTAATGTTCTTTTCATGACTTTATTGATGTATATCAAGTTCATATGTAAAATGTTTCGCTTGTTTCCCTTACTGGGCCTTCTGCTCACCCTTTCTTTTGATGTATTTTCCCAGGTTATGAGATGTAGTAATGAACCTAGGATGAAATTACGGAGAATCCTTTCAATTGTTTAAGAAGAATGTGTTATGTTGATTTCATGTATTATGTTCTTGGTTTCCAAGACACTAAACCTTAAAGATCCTCAGTTTTGTGTAATGTAATGAAAGTTTATGTGATAAAATTGAGGGATGTTATAAGAACCCACACTGAAACTTTGAAGATTCTAATTATAATAAACATATAAGGACGAGGGGAAGATTAATAAAAAAGGGAGATCTCTCATTGGGTTTCATGAGTCAAATGAGGGAGATTGGGGTTGTTTTAGGGATAAAATTGATAGGGGTAAAAAGGTTTTTTTACATTTTCAATATACCAAGGCATTGTGCATGGTTAGACCACACGGTTTTATAAACCATGTTCCAACAATTCACCCCTAATTGCACTCACAGAACACCTACATGGTTTGGCTACAGGATTTAGGAAACTGCGTACCAATTGTATGACTTGGTTCTATTAACAACTTCAGGTCCATGTGCATGTCATTTTCATGGTTTGGTCTAATCGTAATGAGGTTGTCCTCCCTTATCCAGGAACATGAAATACCCATGTAGTTTCTAATGGGAGCCACATGGTTTTTATCAAACCATGCACTACCCATTCCATTAAAGAAGAAAATCAACTGAAAAGGGACACAACATCAGGAGGCCTAACAAAGAGTCCTTCAGAGCCTTATCCCCAACAAAACATGGATTTTCAGGCCCTGTGAGATCACTAAGACCACTATCCCAACACCCATTTATTTTCCAAAATATATAACAACCAAAAAAGACAAAAAAGACAAACAAAACCCATCTTTATATGAACATCCAAGGTTTGGAACAAAATGTGTTCGCCATACTCTTACTCATACCTACACCCCAATTTCTGATAGTCCAAATCATTCTACCTTGAAAACCCCAAATAATATAGGGCACTCTGAAATCTAGGTACTCTGATGAACCTTTGCTATGATACCATATTTTGAGTAACCAACCCAAGTGAACCCCAAATTGATCACATGAACCGGGCTGTGACATCCGTGAGGCACATTCTCGATCATCCTGGGGTAGAAACTTGCACTAGGACATCACAAAGTAATGATGGAAATGATTTCATCCAATATAAAGAAACAAAATAACTGGAATAATAAAAGAGAGGCCAAGTTAAATAAATAAATCATCTGAACAAAAACTACACATAATATCAAAATACAACCAAGCCTAAAAAACAAAACCACACCAAACTTGATGACCACTAAAACTCCATGTGACCCCATGGGTCACTATTTGATCCCAAACTTAACATCACCCACAGTGATCAAGGATAATATGGAACCTACACCTGAGGCTAAAAAAAAGAATGAATGTATAGGCATGAGTATTAAAAATCAGTAGGCATTACCAAATAATATATTCCCATTGAATTTTATTTGAATAAACGATTAATCAATTTTTAGTTTAAAATGTTGTTATAAAAGTAGTTTTGTTAGGAATTCATTCTTAAATCGAATCATGGACCATTCCTCTTTTCATTTAAAACATTCTTATTTTTCCAAGGGAATAAGAATTTAAAATTTTAGGGAAAAAACGAGAGGTTATGTGTTTATTAAAAAGGGGAATATGGTTTAAAACTTTCTTAATGTATTTTTAAATGAAACATTTAAAAAAATTATCCTTTTTTAGAAAAGAATTACACCATACCATAAATCATGATAAATGATCAAACAACAACAGTAATGGAAAAACACAGCACCAAAGACCAAACTAGATGAGGAACCTAAATTATCCACCATTGAAATAATAATTCCATGGGAACAATGAAGTACATAAGAGATTAAGGAATATCATAGAACATACTGAAACCTAATTCATCCCATATTCACACCTTACCGGATTCCATCAACCAACCCAAATTCTCATTCATACCCCACCAAGTCTAACCAAGGGTCACAATCAGAATGTATAGCACATTCCATATAAAGGTCCACTAGCCAGAGCATAATGCTATACTATTGTAGGAAGTTTTGTCAAAAAATACATTATTTATTCTAGATCCCCTTGTAATATCGAATGTTAGGGTGACCCAATCAAATCTAAACAATCTAACTTCATATATATATATATATATATTACACACAAACAACACACACAGTCATCACCACTGAATCACTCTAAGGATTATCCCCTTTCCTTGAAATCATCAACTCATTAAGGAAATTCCAATGATAAGGACCTTTCATTACTATTATCATCCATCAAGGAAAGTTATTCATCATAAGGGAGTTTTCAAAAGATTACAAATTTATAAAGGTGCCCAATGGGCCTCAAGAAACTTTTGAGTTATGAACCATTTTGAAAATAATCAAACACATCATTGACAACCCAATATCATTTTAAAATTCATTTAGAAACCAAAAACAACATTATTAATCACTAATCCATTTATAAAATCCTACCGTGCATTTAATCAAAGACTTGGTTGGTATATTTATGTAAAAAACATTCATCAAATTTTATTCAAGGATGAATTTATATCATTTCACAATAATAAAATTTTATGCAAAACATACATCACTATTTAGTTCAAAATAGGTGATAAATTAATTACATAGATGTTAATTAATGTTAATGTCCAAATGAAAAAGGAAACGTACCTAAAATGTATATTTCTTGGACAACAGAAACTCGAAACAACTCCAAAAGGGTCTAGATAAGTAAGAACACTTGTGAGGGACCTTAACATGACCAAAACCATAATTTAAAACTATAAACACAAGATCCCTAGACCCAGGAGACCAAGGAATAAGAGGAACTCAAGAGAAAACAAGAAGACAATGAAGAGAGGAAGATAATACATTGAGAAATCACTCTGAAACATTATATAATCCACATGTAATCACCATGTAAGGAGGAAGGGAAGTATAATAAAGAAGGGGGAGATCCCCTAGGGTTTTACGATCCAAATGAAGCAGAGATGGATGTTTTGAGGTTATATAATTGTGCAGAATTTTAAATACATGTGATTTTCAAAGTGAAAGGGGGTATTTTCCTTAATAATTTGTCAATGATCTCATTTAAAGTATTTTTATCTATGTCAATATCGTTTTCTGAATATTATGCTTCATTGATGTTGATCTATTATGATACCATATTCCATACATTATTAAATTTTTTATGATCAGTTCGATTTGGGATATACTATTTTTATACCATTCACCATATTACTCTAGATGGTTTGTGATTATGTTTACTCTTTGAGGAAAGTTATTTACATTTCATATGTTAGTTTCAATAAAAATGTATATATTTATTATGTTTCACCACTTTCTTAATAGGAATGCATTGGACTTATTAAGTGATTTGTGAGTCCCTCTATATCCCCTTGATTCATTGGTAGGTCTCATAAGACAAACTATCACAACAACAAAAACAGGCCTTTGCGGTGGTCTATTAGTGGCGGTTTACTAAACTGTTGATAATGTTTTTAAGAAGGGTATAGTGGTGGTTTTTAACAAACCACCACTAAACCGTATTTTTTTATAGAGACGATGCTCCCCCAACCCCCATGAGACCCCCCCCCCTCTCCCCTCGACCCCCATGGCCTAGCTCACCGCCCTTTCTCCCCCCGACCCTAAGGATCTCCGAAAAGTCGTACCCCCACTCCCACCCCTGACCTAGATCGATGCCGCCCCTTCTCCCCCTGACCCCCACGACCCCCGAAGACATGTGCTCACCATCCATGCTTAGCAGCCCCCGAACTAGCTCACCCCTTCGTCGGTCTGGACCTGTGCTCACCGCCACTTAGCGCACCTTGCTTCCCTTCAGCGTGCCTCACCGCCCTTCAGCGTGCCTCGTTTCCCCTATTGGTAATGTGTTTTTTCCTTGTTTATTTTATAATATATTATTATGATTATTCAAAAAAATTCATGTGAGGTTTTGGGTAGGATCCTAATGAATCTACTTGTATTCTTACCTGTTATATATATCTTAGTTTTATAGGTCTGTAGGAGGGAGTGAGTTATTGGGTTGAGTGTTACTAGATCATGAAACTGATCTTGTTTGTGTTTTTTATAAATAGTAGTTTCTTGTTATATAATTTTACAATTTTTTTGTGAGAAATTAGGTTATTTATAAGGAATAAAATTTTTTAAATTTCATTATTTCTATTAAATAAGTTTAATAGTAGTGATTTTCTACCTGAAAAATATATTTTATTTGGTTTGAAACTCATGAAATTGATTTAATGTATTTAGTCATGGGTTATTTTGATTCTATAATGATATTTATAAATTATGGAATGAATTTTTTATGGAAGTTATAATTTAATCAATATAACAAAAAAAAATATTAGATGACATAGGGTTATTAATTATTAAAATAGAATATCTAAAACTAAGTGATAAAATGCAGTTGTTTTTTTTATAAATATGCCTGCTGGAATTTATTAAGTAATAATAAATTAAATAAAATGATTATTATAATTAATTTTTTTTCAAAAATAAATTAATTATTTCAATACAATATAAATGGAATAATTATGAGCTTATTGTATTGAATCATAATCATGTGTTTTTGATATTATGGCATTAATCTTTTTATTATGTATATTTCATCGGTTAAAAAATATTACAATAGGAAATGCATTTGGAATTTACATTATATGACATGATTTGATCAATGATTTTGGCTAGGCCTTGTGTTTGGTACTATGTTTTTTTATAATCCATGTGTTTGATGGGGATATACTATCTTCCATGTGTTTTTTATAAAACTTACATGAGCCATGTTTTTTGATACCATACTCCTTGGTGGGTGTTTATAACATCCACCAACATTAGCTAATATTGGTATACAAGTTCTATGGGTGACTTGGTTTGTGAAAAAATCCATAAATGTCATCTTTTTATGATTTCATTAAATAATTTAACAGACTTCCCCTATAATATATGATAAAATTAAAATTTGTCATTATTTGGTTATTTAAGGGTTTCATGACATTATTTATTGCACCCTTTATATACATAACTTGAGTTAATACATATTAAATGCATGGTGATGTAGATAAGGGTGAAAACTATAAATAGGTATGAGAGGAATTTAGGAGACATCATCAAGTTGATTTTATATCTTTTTTATGTCATGTTGAGGGGTTTTATTATATTGTTTTTATATCTATTTTAGTTTTATTGTATATGTAATTTTCAATTGGGATGTATTTTATATATACCTTAGATTAATTCTTAATTTTAAAAAAAAAATAGTTTCAGTTTCATGCATCAATTTATATTTTTTTATTTTATATATACTACTTACGATTATTGAGTTCTTTACTTTAATATTTTACCATAGTGGATTATTAAAAGAAAAACCAATCCATTCATAATAATTTCCTACCCTTTGGTCTAGTCAGTAGCCTCTGACATCGAAATACAGCATTCCCTAGGGACACAGTAATTTATAAGCCCTCATGACTATATCATATTAGAACAATAAAACATATAAATCACTAGAAATTCTATATGTATTTTTTATTCTTCATTCTATGAACATTTATTTGATATTAAAAGTATATTATGGACTTATAGTAAATTAGTATTATATTCATTACTTCTTGAGGAACCGAATATGAAAAAGTTTTTCATAGGATAATTGATTCATTATCTTCTAAGTATTGTTTTCTAATCTCTTCCTCAACAACCACTTTCTCCAACCATAAATAGACTGCTTTTGTATCTTCAACATGAACAACATCTATATATCACAAAAAACAGAAAACAAATAATGTATAGAGAAAAAATTTAACTATCACCTACATATTATCATTATACATTAACCCCTAAAATATAGTCTTTTTATTTATCCTCGATCAATAGATATTTAATAACCTATAAAAATACCAAATTTAGAGATTTTGGGTGATATTCCATTAAACAAAAAGAAGATAACAATGATTGAGGTTTTAATGAGGTTATCCTACCATCTAGGAGTCCAAATCAATTAATGACTCATCAATATGACATTGAAAAAGATTTTAGAAATATAATGATTGGGTGTAAAGAAACATTCCCAAATTACTCACCCCTTTTATTTCCTAGCCATCTAAGTGGAAAAGGAAATGTATTTTTAAAAATCCCAAGTAAAATATATAAAAAATTCCCATACATGAATGTGGTGGTTGGAAAAAGTGGACCCTCTCCTAGACTATAGTGGATCACCAAGGATGTTTCATGATCCACCCCAGAGCTCCATATTATGTTTCAACCCCCATTTATTTTTCATGATCCATCCAAGATATGAAAAATATAATCACACACAGGGTCAAAACATGTTGCTACCCATAACACTTCACCATGATACCCCACATATTCTAAAATTATCAACCCCAGACCATACCCAACTCATTGAATCTTAAATTGAGGCCACCAATAACATACAAAGTAGAAAAAAATTATTATTATACACAATATTTAATACTTACTTTATTATATATTTTTTGGGGATTGAATATTTTTTATGAATTCCATAAGACTATGGATTTAATAGGTTTTCTCACTTTCTATAATTGAAACAAAATTAAATAGAAATTGAAAAGGTATATTGACATCAATACGTTTTTGTGTTATTTGAGGATTTATTTTAGGAAATTTAATATACAAGATTTCATTTATATTAGGAATTTCATGTTTCCTTCGATTCTGTAAAAACAAATACATTACTTATAAGCCTTGGATTCATTTACCCTAGCCATAAATCCTTTCACCAAATGATTCCTAGCATGTTCTACATCTTGGTTCCCCATGTATTTTCTAAAGTAGTGAGTCATGTTTAAGGAAATTAAGAGTTTGTTTCCATTTCATATTCCTAACATCTATTCAATTATTATACGATTTATCAAGAACTTACCTTAGTGATTTCAAAGTTATGACATCATTAGTTTGTCTATCTAATTTGGTGTAGTACGATATACAAAAAACTACAGGGTTGAGATCCTTGTTCTCGTTTTCTTTTATTGATCTTTTTAATTTTTATTCTTTGGTTTTCTAGTGGGTGGGTTTATTATTTACCATATGTATTTATATAATAAAACATTATTTAACATATTTATATAATTTTTCCACTAGTATATATGAATATCTTTCTCTATTTAATAATATTTATGTGTTTTAATTTTTTTTAATATTCTGTAGGCACATTGTGATATACATGGATAAAAGCTGGATCACATTACTGAGGAACACACCTCAGTATGTTAAGGGTTTGAATGATTTTTTAGATTTTTAAACTTCTAATTGATCCATTGAAGAGAGAATAAGGTTTTCATGTCCTAAATGTAAATTTAGATTATGGTTGATGAGAGATAAAGTTTATGAACATTTAATATTGAAGAAATTCCCTGGTTAATATTTGTGTTGGATTTGGCATGGAGAATCGAACGTTACCAAAAGGTTGAGAATAGATGTCAATCCATAGAATGACCTCCCAACATAGTCGACAATGGAAAATAAAATGCAAAACCTTATAAATGATGCATTCAGCACTGCAAGAGACCACTATCAACATCAAAACATATCAGAACAACCATATGAGGGTGACACAAATAACAACATGACAAGTGATGTTTTTAGACTGTAGAACAACCATATCAAGCATATAATATATCAGTGGATCATTCCCTTGATTCTGTGGAGACTAATGTAAGAGAAAACGTCACTGAGGAAAATATTTTTCATGGTTTAGTTGATGATGGAAATAAAGTGTTGTATAGTGGATGCTTGAAATATTCAAAACTTTCTTTTATACTGAAGTTGTACCATATCAAATGTCTATGAGGAATTACAAATAAGGAAACATCCATGACATTGGAATTGTTGTGTGATTCATTTCTTGAAGCAAACATCCCTGAGTCTTTTTCTAATATGAAAAAATTTGTTTACAGGCTTGGTCTGAATTATACAAAAATACATGCATGTACCAATGATTATATGCTTTATTGGCGAGAGGATTCAAGTAGACATGATTGTAAAAAATGTTCTTCTTCTAGATGGAAGTCAATGGGTGATGGTCGAAGTTTGAATAAACATACTTTCATGAAGAAGAATAAAAGGAACACACCTGAAAATGTTTTGTGTTACTTTCCTTTAAATCCTCGATTACAAAGATTATTCATTTTATCGAAAATTGCTAAACACATGAAGTGGAATTATTTAGATAAAAAAATGATGGGTTATTGAGAAATCCATGATATTCACAACCATGGAAGAAATTTGATTCATTACATCTAGATTTTTCAGATGATACTATAAATGTTCTATTGGGATTGGATACTGATGGATTCAACCCATTTGGGACTTTGAGTAACAATTATAGCATTTAGCCAGTTGTTTTGATCCCTTACAGTCTTCCTCTGTGGATGTGTATGAAAAAAATGTATTTTATCATTTTTATGATTATTCATGGAAAAAAATTCCTATAAATGATATTGGTGGATACATGAAGCCTTTAATTGAAGAATTATAAGAGTTGTGGAGCAACTGTGTTGAGACATTTGATGCTTCTTCCAAAACAATGTTCAAAATTCATGCTTCTTTAATGTGGACCATTAGTGACTTTCTTGGGCTTCAGAATTTATCTAGTTGAAATACGTACATGAGTTTGGATTGTGCAGTTTGTAACTTTGATTTTGATCCCAAACAGCTACTCCACAGTAGAAAATGGTGCTTCTTGTGTCATCGAATATTTCATGATGCATCTCATAGATTTCAGCTGAACAGATGAAAATTTAATGGTTTCATTGATCGTAGACCACCTGTAAAGTTGTTAACTAGTTAAGAAATATTGACACAACTTGGAGATGTTAAAATAGAATTTGGGAAGGTTCATCATTTGAATGATAGTGGTAAATTGGTTCGAAGTGCATCGTCAAGCAAATCAAAACGCAAAAATGGAAGAAAAAAAGTATATTCTTCAAACATGCATATTGGGAATTTAATTTGTTTTGGAATAATCTTGATGTGATACATATTAATAAGAATTTATATGAAAATTTTATTTTTACATTGCTTAATGAGCATGTAAATTTGAAGGATCGTCTCAATGCTCACAAATACTAACAAGTAATAAACATAAAACATGGTCTTAGGCTAGATGAGAATGAAAAGTATGCTCCGGAAATTTTTTGCAATGAAAAATAGGGACAAAGATACATTCCTTCTAATTTTAAATAATGTGAAGGTATTTGATGGGTATTCAAGTAACATATTGAGGTGTTTTGACTTGAATAATTGTAAGTTACATGGATTGAACAGTCATTATTCACATATTTTATTGCAATAGTTTCTAGCATTGGCGTTGCGTACATTATTACAGGAAAAAATAACTCTTGTTGTACTCCAATTCTGTACATTTTATAGAAAACTATGTGGGAAGTATCTACATCCATTTAATCTTGAAAACCTCCAGGAGAGGTTTTTATTG
The DNA here is from genome assembly GCA_963277665.1 of Viscum album. Lineage (NCBI taxonomy): Eukaryota > Viridiplantae > Streptophyta > Magnoliopsida > Santalales > Viscaceae > Viscum > Viscum album. Next base: position 1,966,298,948 of record OY728130.1, on the reverse strand, counting down.
ACCCTTTTAGAAATGGAGATGATCTTTCCTCCTTCGTGTTTTACTGTTATGATGCGTTTAACTGTGCAATTGGTTCAGGAAGCTAAATTAGGAGGCCTCGTTCATTATCGATGGATGTATCCAGTTGATAGGTACTTTATTTATATGTTTTTAAGTCAAGTTAAAACAATTTGACACATAATTAAATTCATAATAATGTTTATTTTATTTCACAGATATCTTGGGCATTTGAAATAATACGAGCGAAATAAAGCTCAACCAGAAGGCTCAATTGCTGAAGGGTATTTGGATGAGGAGTGCCTTACCTTTTGTTCTAGATACATGGATGATATTGAGAAAAGATTTAATTGAGTTTTATGTGTTGACGACACATTGAATCAATCTCAAATACATCAGAAATCAAAAATATTTCCTACTATTGGCCGATCAGTTGGGAGGACCTGAAATATGACACTGACAGAATTGGAATTATTACAGGCGCATAGATATGTGATGCTAAATAGTGAAATTTCAGATCCATTTATAGAAGAGTTGAGGATACAAATAAAGAGATGAATGAGAGGTTGAACATGAAATGAGAAATATATAACAAAATCTGTTAATAAATAGCTTGTAGAATGGTTTGCAGGATGTGTAAGTTCATAAATAATGCAATAAATATGATTATTAGTTTGACACATATATTTTGTAAATATAATAAAGTCGATTTATTTTTTTTAACATGAATACAAATACTCAAGTATAGTTTTCAGAAGATTTGATGTTTCTTGCTCAAGGTCCTCTAAAACAAGTTAGAAAGTTTGATGCTTACAACGTGAATGGCTTTAGATTTTGTACAGTCAATCGATAAGAGGGTTTGAAAACCTAGAATAGTGGTATATTTACATTTTCTAAAGTGGGATACTATGGAAAGATGACTGATATTATTGAATTAAACTACCAAAATAATTTTACAGTTTTTTTATTCAAATGCAATTGGTTTGATATTATTAGAGGTGTTAAAAGAGAATCCTTGCAATTTAATTCTGTAAACTTCTCTCACTTGATGGATGTTGGTGATCATGAACTACATGATCTATATATCTTATCATCACAAGAAAATGTTTTATATTTTTTGAATGATGTTGTGTATTAAGGGTGGAGTTTAGTTTCTCATGTAATATAAAGAGATTTGTATGATATGGGTGATTAAGTGGAAGATTTGACCTCTGAAATTGAATCTCATCGATAATAAGATCTAGAATTATTTGTCCATCATGATATTGAAAATATTAGTCTAGCAAGGATTAATGAAGTGGAGGATGTAATGGATCAGAAAACCGACATGATTTAATGGTAAAATGATTGTTTGTAAAGTTATTTATTCATTCATAAACCACTTTTTCCATTTGTGCAGTCATTCATTATCATAGTTGTGTATATTCTTTTTAGTACTAGGCATCTATTATCATTTTAAAAAAATCTGCATAATTTTTTTGAAATATATGTTCTAAACGTAATTTTATCTAATTAAATTATTGGAATGCCAAGGAGGAAGCGATACACTGTTTCATCCACTACTAAGATAGTTGATGATCCATTTGCCTCCCTCCCTATGACATCTAAGCCACCAGCTGCATACCCCCTAAACCATATCCACCTACACCATCTCTCACACCCTCTGTGAGTGTCCCTTTATAAGTTGAGTCATCGACTCCCCCTTCAGCAGCCTCAGTAGTGGGGCAGCGGCCCGCCACTTCTAGTTCATCACGGGCATACTGGAGGGTCACTGTTATCGGTACAAATTTTAATATAAATAAATTTATTGCACTTTTTTTATACTAATTTTTTGTTTATTAATGATAAAAAAATGAAACTGTAGAGAAAAAAATATAAAAAGTTCAATTGCGTGGAATATGAATGGAGAGAAGATAGTTTTCCCATTTGATTCATCTGGGGTCCCTATGGATGACTTCGTGGGATTACTTGGCCAATTTCTAGTTCAGCTAGCAGTAGAGCCCATTTCCCTTCTTATTTCTTATGATGATTGGAGATATATTCCTCCAAGTTGGAAAAATGATGTTTTTTATTCCCAAATGAAGGTACTTTTAATACATTATGGTGTAATTGAATGTCATGTTATTAAAATGTTCAAAATGAATTTTTGTATACTGATGTTTTTCCACTCTACAGTTGTTGATGTGATAGCACGAAAGTGGATGTTGAAAAATCTTGGTAAGAAATGGAAAGAATTAAAATATATATTGTGTAGCGATTTCAATGATACATTGTTGACCGTCCATCAAATGTATGAGAAGGTACTCAATGGGGTACCCAAGAATAGTGGGATGTTTTTTTGACATACATCGTGATGAAAATCAGATGGTATTTAAATATATATTATTATATTAACCTCATTTTACATTTATAAATGTATATGAAGAGTAGATTACATTGAATAAATTACTATTAAATTTCATTTTTTTTATTTTAGGGTCTCTCATGAATGAATGCATCAAGTCGGGATAAGCAAGTCATATCTCACACTACGGGGTCAAAAAGCTTTTCTAGAAGATGATCGACTCTAGTAATCTTTTCATTAGTTTAAATATTTATAAGACAATATTATATGTTTAATATAATAAATTGTTGATTTATCTTTGTTTAATATAGTCATAGAGTTTGGGGAACAAACTATCCCAAACATTGTCAAAACAAAACACCACATAGGTTCTTCAATCTCCCCCTTTAATTTTGTTGGCAACCCTTGTTAACAAATTTTCACCTCTAAAAAAATTCATATCTCAAGTTCTTTAACTTTACCAAAACATTGCCTTTCTCAAAAAGAGAGTGTCCTGACACGACACTGATGGATAAATTAATGTTTTTAAAGGATTTCCATCCCTTGGTGACAAGAACATTTTGTGGCCATGTAAGGATAAACTTCACCTAAATCAAACTCCCCCTAAACTTTTATCTTTCTCTTTCTCACTTTTCATTTCCTCTATCATTTTTATTTATCTCTCCCCTATTATATGATAACCACAACTTCATATTCAAAAAATAAAGACAAGTAAACATTGTTTCATACTCTCCCCCTTTTTCAACATATTCAAAAGCATGGTGGGAGAACATCCTTATGAGTTTTATGAAGTTACTGCATGAGGCTGAACATAGAGTAGCAACCTCAGTTCAACAAACATTTCCTTTGACATTGCTTTCGTAGAAATATTAGCAAACTGATACTTTATTGAAATATATTCCATCTAGACTTCTCTAGAAGCAGATGTCTATTTTAAAAAGTTATACTTTATATTAATGTGTTTTGATCTTTAACATTGAACAATATTATTAGAAAGATCAATGGAACATTGATTATCACAGAGTATCTTAAAAGGTTTAGAAACATTCACTTTCAAATATTCTAGCTGAACCTTTATCCACATAATTTGAGTATAAGTTTGAGTAGTTGAAACATATTCAGATTCAGATGTGCTTAAAGTTACTGAAATTTGTTTCTTACTGTTCCAACTCACACAACATTCCCCTAAGAAAAAATTCCCTCTTAATATTGGTTTTCTATCATTACAATCACCATCCCAATCCACATCAGTATAACTATGAATCTTAATCTCATTGTTTCTCTTATATAACAACCCATGTAAAGTTGTTCCTTTAACATATCTCAAAATCCTCTTAGTTTCCAGCATGTTTGATTCTTTTGGATTACATTGATACTAGGAACATTGATTCACAACATAAGAAATATCTGGCCTTCAAGCTGTAAGATAAAGAAGACTTCCTATCAGTTTTCGGAAGTCTTTCATAGTCACACTTTTCCCTGTTTCATTGTTTCTCAACATTGTGCTCACTCATATAGGAGTTGAAACTCCCTTTGATTCTTCCATACCAAACTTCTTTAACACTTCCTTGGCATACTTTTCTTGGGATAAGAAAATGTAGTTTTTTTGGTGTTGAACATGTAATCCAAGGAAGAAAGTTAATTCTCCCTACATTGACATTTCAAAAAAAATTCATCAACTCTTCAGTAAACTCTTCAAAAACCTTTTCTTCATCTCTAGAAAAAAACTATATCATCAACATAAATAATTACAATTAATGTTTTGGAGTCCACATCTTTAACATACATGTTTTTATCAACTTTTACTTTATAAAAGTTCATCTTTCTCAAAGAATTGTCAAACTTCAAATATCAAGCTTGTGGAGCTTTTTTCATCCCATACGTGGATTTATTTAATTTTCAAACTTTTTTTTCATCATCAAAAACTAAAAACCTACAAGGTTTTTCAAAGTAAACTTCTTCATAAATTTCACCATTTAAAAAATCTTATTTTACATCCATCTGACAAACCTTATAATTTCAATGAGCTTGCACTACAAGAAACATTCGAATAGTTTCCAACCTTGCAACAGGGGTAATGGTTTCATCAAAATCCACACCTTCCACATGTTTATATCATTTACACACAATCCTTGATTTTTTTCTTTTAACTTCTCCATGATCATTAAATTTATTTCTCTAAACCCACTTGGTTCTAATACCATTTTTATTTTATGGACATGGAATAAGTTCCCATGTTTCATTTTTTCTCAAATTGATCCAGTTTTCCATTCATAGAATCCACCCATTCTTTATGTTGAATAGCTTCTAAAATTGATTCTGGTTAAACTTTTGAGATAAGTGAAGTCTGATTTTCTAATATCAACATCCCTCTTGTTTGAAATGGATCCTTCTGATTCCAAATAATATTTTCAGATTCAAAATATTTTCATAAGGTAGGAAAACATACATTTCCATTCCTAGCATCGCTTTCTTCCCCATGTGGCTTGTCTAAGTCACTTTCACTTTTGTGAGAATTCTCTGATTTATCATCCTCAGTATTCTAAATAGATTTTGTGAAAGAACTTTGATTTTCAATTACCTTCACATCATATGATTCATCCAACTTCTGTAAACATTTTTTCTAGCATTTTTTACTTCTTCCATTTGTAGAATAACCCTTAAATATTTCTTTTTCATTTTTCTCATCAAACATTCCTAAGTCCAGATTTTTTTTATTTTGAGAAAGAATGAAATTCCAAAAACATTGAAGTATTTCAATGAAGGTTTTTTGTTATACCACATCTCATAAAAAGTCATGTTGGTTTTCAGTCTCAACAGGAATCTATTTTGAACATGTACAGCAGTACTAACAGCTTCTCTCCAAAAAAATTTTGAAATTTTGTTTTATGATAACATACTTCTTCCCATTTCCACCAGGCTTCTATTATTCCTTTCTACTACTCCATTTGTTTGTGGAGTGTAAGGAGGATTATACTGATGTTTCATACCATGCTTCCTTAGATAAGTTTCAAAAGAATTACTTGTGAATTTGGAACCATTTTCTATTCTCATATACTTTATGGAAACACCCAATTCTTTATCAACATCTTTTTTCAAGAATTTAAACATTTCAGTAGCCTCTGACTTAGGCTTCATGAACATGACGTTTGTCATCTGATTGAAATCATCAATAAAAGTAATAAAGTATAAATATCCGTTTTTTGATTTATGTCTCATCGGATTACACAAATCAGAATGAATAAGCTTAAGTGGTTTGTTAGATTGAATCTCAACTCTTTTATGACTTTTGTTATTCGTCTTTATTTTCTGGAACGTAATAATAACATCTTCATCTCTTATTTTCAGTTCTGGAAAATTCTGAAATACATCAACTTTATAAATATTACTCATGTTCTTCTAACCAAGGTGGCCAAGTCTTCGGTGCCATAACTTGTTTTCATCTTCAGCACTCAAATAACAAGAGTTATTGGATTCTCCAATTTGAAAGAGATTCCCACTCATTCTTTCTCCTTTTGTAAACACTTTTCCATTTTTCACACTTTCGATGATACAAGAATCCTTTCTAAAGATAACTTCTTTTCCATCATCATAAAGTTGACTTACACTGTGTAAGTTGTGTTTTATCCCAACAACAAGCAAGTATTCCTTATATTTCAGTTTCTCTGCATCAATATCTTCCCTTCGAGTACCCTTAATTTTTATGAAATTGACATTAAAAAAAGTAACTGCACTTCCATCATGACTTTCAAAATGGTCCAAGATTTTTATATCACCTATCATGTGTGACGAAAAATAACTATCAAGAATCCATGGTTTGTTCCTGTTACTTTCTTTTAAAACTGTCTCAACAACAAAAGCTCTCTTATCAACCATCATATTTTCAGCTTTCTTTTCTTTATTATCATAAGAAACTTGTTCTGGAAGGACTGTAATACATATTTCAGAATGATGACTAGACTGGTCACATCATCAACAAAATGCTTCCAAACATTCAAATTGATTCTTTGTTGGAATGTTTCTGACATATTGAGAAATCACCTTTTCAACTTTCTGTGAGTACAGAAGGTTACTCAATCTTTTTCAATATTTATTCCACTTTGCTCAAACATTCTTCCAGGTAGAGATAAATTGTGCCAACAATTATAATATCTATGCCCATATATTCCACAGCACCAATAATATCCCTCAAATCATGATTTTCTATTAAAGAATTATATTTCTTTATAGAAACTTCGTTGAGGTTGATAACTTCTTTTAGCTCTAGAAAACTCAGGATATAGGGCATCTCTTCTTTTGAGTGAGTTTTTAACTTTTTTAGGATTGATAGTTTTGTCACATCCTTTCTCCACTGAAGATTTACTAATACTTTTTCCATAACCTAAAATGTTATAAGAATAAGATAAAACAATATTTTTGATAGGAGAAGATTTCACCCGATTCTCATGATATGCCTTATCCGTAATCATGGATGTCTCAACTTTTGATTCAGTGGATTTGTTGAAGTTTTCATTCATCTTCCTTAGGGTATTTTCAGACTCAATAACTTTTGATTGCAACTTATTCAATTCTTCTTCTTCATTTTCCAGATTCTTTATAAGATCTTCAATCAGCTTTCCCCATTCAGCAATTCTATGTTTGTAACTTAAAATTTCATGAATGTATTCATCTTCTTTATTAGTGACATATTTACTTCCATCGTGAACTTCTTCTTGATTCGTCTTCATCACGTGAATTTATTTCTTGATAGTTTTTTTTTTCTCAAGACATGCAAGAAGTTCAAATCTTAGTTTTTATTCTATATAATATTTTTCACCACTTTCTTCACTCTTTGAGAAATCATTTGTTTTCTCAACTTTTGCAATAAAGGTTCTGAATCTTTCTTTACTTTCATCTTCCGAGGAATAATTATCAGATGATTCTGATTCAACCTTCTTTCTCAACATAATTATTTTATTTCAGAAAAAACATATTCTTGAATTTTTTTGAAGTCATAAATTTTTTTTCATTCTTTTTATTTTTCGTCTATTTAGGATTCTCATCAGAAACATCTTGATATTATCATTCTTTCTTTTTAGGGAAATTTATAGAAAATTGTCTGATTCCACCACACACAAAACATGTGATAGGATGTTTCCCTCCATATTTTCCTCTTCCCCTTTGATAGTTCTTGGATATGATAGAGCTAATTTTTTCAGTCAACTCTGCATCTTCCTTATCATCGGACTCACCAGGATCAGCTTCATAATCATCTTGTATTTTCATCTTTCTAATAGCTTTAAAATCCATTTCATATTTCATATTATTTTTAAATATTGGAGCTTTCCTAATTTCATAACCAACAAGAACGTTATGTAGTTCATCAAGAGATAAATCATCCTTATCTTCTAAAGCTGAAATTTTAGAATCAAACCTATCTAGAAAGTTTCTCATAAGTTTTTTCACAATTGTTGAGTCTTACAAAACATCTCCAAACCCCATGATATTGAAAAAAAATCATTCACTCTTGTGAATTATTCATTAATTGTTTCTTCATCTATCATTCTAATATATTCATACATACTATGCCAGATCTGTAGCTTTTCTTATTTATCTTTTGTATTCCCATCAAAAACACTATCATGTTTGTCCCACATACTTTTGGAGGATTGAAGACTCATCACCTTTTGATAAACCTTCTCTGATAAGGACATAAGGATGCATTTCTTTCATTTCCATAATCTTCTATGTTCTTTTTATCAGTAGCTATCATGGGGGCATCTTTCTCAATAGGCGGAAAACTAATAGTTGAAGCATCAACATCTTCCAAGCCAAGAGATAGGAGATAAGGAATCATCCTATTTTTTCATCCATAATAGTTCTTCCCATCGAATATATGAACTCCTCTACTATTTATAGAATTGATATTATCCGTGATAAGGATTAAACAAGGGAACCTTCCTTTGATACCACTTGAAGTTCCAAGGATCAAATAACAACCGAGAAGGGGGGTTGAATTAGTTGTTTAACATTTTATAAGTTTCAAAACATCAAGAAAATTAACCTCTGTAACCTATTAAGATTTATTTCCATATCAAACTTTATGAAGAAACTCAAGCATACATGAAAGGTAAAGTAAGACAGACAAACAAGATATACAATTTTCAACCTCAATAAGAGAACCTACGTCCTTGCCATAGCCACTCCCATGGGTTTATGGAAATCCACTATAATAAAGAAGTGTATACAACTTATGCCAACTCCCATTAGACACCTTCTATCTCCCGATAGGAAAGATTATACTGACTCCCATCAGTTTATAATGTTTTCTTAAAGAACAAATGAGCTGAACACAAGAATAAGAAATTTTATGATGCTACTCCACAAATTCTCACTCTGAATCTTTAGTCTGGTTTTCTTGAATCTGATTTTCTGAAACTGGTCTGCTCAGCAATGTAATAATGGTTCTGATTTCCTTCTGCTAAAAACCCAAGAAAAATTATTCTAGATAGTTCTAATATTATTATAAATGTAAGATGATTCTAATTATCTTCTCCTCAAATTCTCAAAAAAACTTCTTCAAGATGGTGGGAACATTCCACTTTGAAATCTCTAGTGCTCTTCCTTTTCTACGTGTGTAAAGTTTAAAATTAGCGAATGATCTGAGCACATATTTATAGGAAACTCAGAAAAGAATGGCGGGAATCTTGAAAAAGTTTCCTGCTTCCTCAAATCTCAAAAACTCTGCAAATATCTTGCATTTATTCTTCAATATAGGACTTCTTCAAATCTCTTTAAATTTCTCTGACATTTACGCAAAGTTGAAATTCATGTTTTCCTTCTTGAACTTTTCATATCATTATCATAATGAAAAAGATTTATCTTGGTTCTGATTTTCATAGTAACATACTCAGAAATAAGGTTCCGAATTGTGCAGAATTCAGGTTCTGAATTACTTAGAAATCAGGTTTCGAATTGTGCAGAAATTAGATTCTGAATGGTTCAAAAATCAGGTTCCAAATTACTCAAAATTTATGATCTGAATTGTTTAGAAATCAGGATCCGAATTGCTCCGAAATCACATTCTGAGTTGTTTAGAAATCAGGTTCTGAATTGCTCAGAAATCAGGTTCCAAATTAATCAAAAATTAGGTTTTGAATTGTTCCGAAATCTGGTTCCAAATTGCTCAAAAATCAGGTTCTGATTTTTTTAGATATTAGGTTTTGAGTTTCTTAGAAATCAGGTTCCGAATTGTGCAGAAATCAGGTTCTCAATTATATAGAAATAAGGTTCCAAATTGTTAAGAAATCAGGTTCTAAATTAATCAGAAATAAGGATACAAAGTTTTTAGAAATGAGGTTCCGAATTACTCAGAAATCATGTTCTGAATTGTTCAGAAATCAGGTTTCGAATTACTCAGATATCAGGTTCCGGTTTTCTCAGGAATGTGGTTCCAAAAATAGGTTCTGGTTCTCAAGTTCAGAAACCAGGTTCTGGTTTTCTCAGGAATCATGTTTCAAAAATAGGTTCTAATTTTCTCAAGAATCAGGTTCTGAAAATAGATTCTGGTTTTTAGGTTCAGAAAATAATGTTCCGTGTTTTTCTAATAATTTTTATTTGTAAAAAACCTCAAACATCTTCACCATTTCATCAACATCTTTTATCATGAAACTTTTCATGATTTGTGAGAACTTTAATATCATCAAAGCATCGTATGATTTGGTTTATAATGTTTGAGACACATTCTTAAATTCTAACTTCTTAAACATCAATAACATCCTCTTTAAGAAAAACATCAGCAACTAGCAACTTCTACTTTCTGTAACTCAAAAAAAAAATCAACAAAAAGATTAGTTTTCAAAAAATACAAAACATTTTCAAAACAAAACAAAACAAAGGTTCTGCAATTTTAATACAATGTTCATTTCGAATCTTCATTGATACTTCCAAAATGAAATTTTTATAATCCAATTTTCCCCTTCATGGGTTTAATATTCATCTAACAAAAATGAATTCATTTTTGACAAATTAGAAATTTATTCTTCTTATTTTATGAATTTTTACCATCATTTTATGTGTAAGGACCTATTAAAAAATAACTTATTTAATATATAAAAAGGTATAATCATAAACTCAATTCCATTATATTATAGATTCATTGTAGGATCAAAATTTCTTATTTTAATCCAAGTTCAAAGGACATATATGAATTTTTTTAAGGAGGATCTCTAAGGTGTTATTCAATCAAAATTCAGGTCACTCAAGATTGATTTTGTAATTATAGTGACCACATGTTATAATTATCATCCCACAAATACATTTTTAGTTTTCACTCTATTTTCTTAGTCTTCAAATAATGTTTCTATATAACATAGGTTTTATTCACTTAGTAATCATTCACATTTGGTATTTTAGAACCAATTTACTTCTTAAATCTTTAATGGTACTTTAATTAGTCAAGATATATTAAATTTTAAAGTTCATGTCCATATATTATTATTTATTTCCCAAAAAACAAAAAACAAAAACCTATAGAAACTAAGTATAGATTCTTAAAACAAATTTTGAGATTTTATTTTTTTTTTATATATTTTTAAATACATAAACTAAATTTAAAATATAAAATATTATTTACATGCTAAACTATACTTATTTATAACACAATTCTATTCCATTTCTATCATGTATTTTATCAAAGAAAAATAGTTCAAAATAAAAGCATATAAACTAGTGTGAAGGAAAGATAGAGACTAGGGTTCATTATTTAATGGTTTTAGGGAGGAGTTTTATTCTTCCATTGGTTATTTCCAAAAATATTCATCACCTTTTTTCTCTTGATAACTATTTACTTTGAAGGGGTTTTTTAACTCAGCTCCCTTGATCTCAACTACACCAAATGGAAAAGTGTAATTACTATGCATGGTCCATTCCATTTGGAATGAAGTTTACCTCGAATAAGTTTCATTCTTGATGAGAAAATAAAAATTTTGTATCCAATTTTAAAATCACCCTTCTAGATGAAACTATCATGGATAGATCTGGATTTCTCCTTGTACAATACAGATTTCTCATAATATTCTCTTCTCAACTCTTCAAGATCCATCATTTGAAACTTTCATTGCCCTCCATCTTTTCAAAACTCTTTGTTTACTATCATAATAGCCTAATAGTCTTTGTGTTATAACTAAAAAAGTAGTTGAAAGTGTTTTCCATAGACTATTATATAAGGATACATACCTAAGGGGGGTTTTAAGAATTCTTGTACACCCATAGTGCATCTTATAACTTTTTTCTCTTGTTTATCCAATCCAGTTGCACTATCGTCTCCCAAATCTTTTTTATCTCTTTGTTGGAAACCCCATCCATCCCATTGGTTTGTGGGTTGTAGGAAGTGGAAGTTATATGATGTATTAATTTTTCTTCATGGAGTATTATATATTCCCTTTTTAGAAGTATATACCTTTGTCACTTATTATTTCTCGAAGAACTCTAAACCTATAAAAAATTAATTTTCATAATTCAATCACTATTTGGGAATCATAAGTCTGATAGAATTTTCTTCAAACTATCTATAAACATAATCCACTCCTAAAACAATGTAGGTAAATAAAAATGAAAAAAATGGAACGCTGAAATATATTCATAATATATAAAATATTTCACATAAAACAAAAGGTTTCAGGTAATTTCATGTCTCTTAGAAACCCCACTTATAAACTAGTAGTTTAGCCATTTTTTCCAACATCGTGTGAATATTCAAAAATTTATGCCAAAATAAATAACATCATAAAACTTTCCTAGATATTATTTGTGGTCGAAAATGTCCTCCACAAGAATGTTTGTAATAAAATGTAATTATATACTTAACCTATTTTTCATTGATACACCTCCTTATTACTTGATCACTACATACATTCCATAGATATGGGTCTTCCAAAACAGAAAATTTTGTTTCATATTTTAATTTAAGTGCTTACTATTTAGGAAAGAAATGAGGTACCTTTGATGTGACTAGAAAATAAACTAAATCAATATACCCGGGAACTTGAGTGGATTCATACAATTTCTCACTAGGAAATGTGTCATCCCAATCTGTTTTAGATAGAGTTATTACCTTGATAGTGTGGGATAGTCTACTCATTTGTTCTACATCTTTATTATAATTTCCATTCTTATCCTTAATTTATAAGTTTAATTATTATATTATAAATATTAATCTCACTAGCCACATATTTTTATAATCCTTCTTGATTGAATACCTCCGCATTACATGTTCAGAAAAGATAGTTAGTTTAATTCTTAACAAATAAAATTGACATTTATCTAAGGTGAAAAAATAGAAAAAAATCGTTAAATATTGTTATATAATTCAACTAAGTTATGCCTAATTATTATGAATCATAGGATCTCACTAGTGAGTTTCCATCAGTATTCTGGGAGGGTGTGGCTCCTATAGCTCTATGTAAAGCATAACATGGAATCTGAAAGGGGTGTTCCCATTTTGGTGGGACGATAATGATGGAAATGGTTAAGATATATTTTAATTTATAAAAATTTATCCTACATGAATCATTAAACACAAACATTTTTTCTTTATTATGTAGGATAGTTAAGGGAAAATAAATATTGCTAAAGTCTTTAAAAAACATTTTTTTAAAACCCATCATTACCTAAGAATGATATAATGCTTATTATAGTGGTGGGTTAAGGTAGCATAAAAATGACATCAATTTTAGCCATATCCACTTCAATTCCATATTTATGAATGATATGGCCCAAAACAATTATGTTTTCTACTATAAAATGGTGTCCTTCAAAATTTAAAACCATGTTTTCTCAATGAATCTTTTTAAACAATATCCATAATCTCAAGAATGCTTTGAAAACAACTTCCATAGATAGTGAATACATCAATAATGCCTCTAAGTATCTCTAAACCTAGTCTAGGAGGATACTTACCATGCCATAATGAAGTGTAAATGAAGAATTTCTAAAGCTTATTGGCATGCTTCTGTAGGAAAATGTATTTAATGGACATCTAAAGGTGGACTAATCTTTTTCTTCCAAAGATATTAAAGAATAAAAATACACATATAATCGATTAATTAAACAATAATGACACTTCCAAGATAGTATGTCTAACATTTATTCAATAAAGGGTATGGGTAAGTGGTATATACGGGTCACATGGTTCAATATCTTGTATTCAATGCACACTCTCCAACTATTCTAGATTCTTATGTGAACTAGTTAATTATTTTCATTTTGTAAAATTGGGTATCTATATTTATTTGGGACTATTTGAATGGGACTCACCCATTGGGATTTTGAAATGGGGTAAATTATTTCTTCTCCTGGTAGTCTTTCTACTTCATTTTTCAGTACTTCAAGAAGGGACAGGCTTAGCCTTATTTGGGGTTGTCTAACTAGTTTGGACACATTTTCCAACAATATTCTATGTACGTAAGTGGTAGGGATAATCCTTGGAATATACCCTGATGTTAATCCCATTGATTGAGCATTTTTCTTTTTAAAATTAACAATTTATATTCTTTCTTGGGTTTTAAATTATTAGAAATAATCATGGGTAGTTTATCATTATCCATTAAAAACATATTTCAAGTTTGATAGAATTAGTTTCAATTCTAGTTCAAAGGGATTTCTAGTATAGTATAAAGATCAATTTTCTCCATGTTGACAACTTGAACATGTATAGAAGAAGTATTATTAGCACATTTGATTATCTCATAAAAATAAATTTCATCAATTTCATTAAATTCATCATAACTCAAAATTATTTATAGATTAACATTATTTCCAAAAACAGATTCATTGAAAATATTATGTGTCTCCAAATATTATCCTTATCTAATTGGCTCATAAAACATTTTTATTTCCACCCTATAATAATAAGTTAATTCAAAATGTTTTAAGGTAAAAATAGATTTCTCTTCATGTCTGTATTTCATTGAATCAAGGATATTTAAATCCATTGTATCCTCACTAAATATCATAGAAAGTGTTCTTTCATTAACATTTATTATGGTCTTAATAGTCTTTAGGAATGGCCTACCTAGAATGATGGGTGAGTGATCTTTACCTTTTACTTCTTCCATGTTGTGAATTTGGAAGTAAATTGGAAATGGATAACCTTGTAAACATACCAAGACATCTTCAACAAGACATACTATATAGGTAGTGGCTTGATTGTTGAGTTGCACAACCACTCGGGTGGGTTTGAGTTATCCCATTTATAGAGAAGAATAAAATCAATAATTCATTATATTAATTGATTTTTTTAAATCACACAATGCATTAGAAAAATTATCCTACCAATAGTTCAAGGGGTGGAGAAATTATCTGAATCTTGGCATTTATGGGAGATTTTCGGGCCAATAAAGGTATTGACATTATTAACTAGTCTTACTAATTAGTTACCTTGTAATCTTCTTCTCTTGATGCACATTTATTGAATGAATTTTTCATACAATGAAATTTGGCAGATGTCTCCAACATGGGGATGATAATCTTAACTTTCCTGAATATTTCCAAAATCTCTTATTATAGTGTGTCCTCACTAATCTTCTCGGGTGGTTTAGTCCTCGCATGGAATGTTGGTTGGGATTGGTTTGGGCCTTCAATATTGGATTTTCCTTTGACTTTCTCCAGAGGTGGTGTCTCCATTGGTGGCTCAACTTCTCTTCAAGGGTATACTCATTGGGTACAGTGGGTTTACCCCTTCTAGATTCCTCTAGAGGTGGTGATTCTTCATGTATTCCCATATATGTTCCCCTATTTAAGTTAATAAAACTAATATATCCCTTAGGGTTAGGAATGGATTGAGAGGAGAGCTTATCAGAGCCTTTATTTTCCAATTCATATATGGAATTCATAATCTAGATATAATATCCTTGCATCTCCATTAGTTATGATGTATAGTTGTTGAGAGTTATCTTTTGCGTGGTGTGAGATGTAACAATTTATTTTAGAAACTTATTCATGATGTGATTTTTATTTTTATCATTTTGGTAGCTTATAGATGGTTGATATATTCCTCTTTGGAATGGTGTACGTTCGAAAGATGGTTGAAAACTTTTCTATAAATGTGTACTTTTTTACTATTGGTTCCTGGCTCCAAACTTAGTATGAAAAAATTCTCTAAATCCTTGGTTATTTGATGGATGTCATTGGAACTGAATTTTTCACATACCATCACATATCTCTATTCCTTGGACTTTAGGGTATCCTTTGATTAACTGGCCTTTGAGTAGAAAGTATGGAAGAACGTTGGATGTGTGGGAGATGACGTTTCCTATACTTTGATCATAGCTAACTATATCAAAATAGAGGTTAGTTATTCAAATTTTATTTTAATTAAAGGGGAGTTATAATTTTTTACATCATATACTTCTCTTTTATGGATCTTATACATAATTTTTTGGATTTTTGGGAGATCTTCATAGTTTGATCACAAAATCCAATGGGGGACTTGTTTATTAATTCAACACCATAGGAAGCATCTAGCAGATTCTAATCATTATACATCATTCCTTAGTAAAATAATACCAATAAATTTTGATCTTCAATAAGCTGATATGGGAAGGAATTTTTCAATTGCTTAAATATTTCCCAAAACTCATATAGAGTTTCTCCACTTGCATACTTCATCCCATAAATCTCTTTCCTTATCTGAGTGCTCACTGAGGTAGGGAATTACTTCTGGAGGAATGTATTTTTCATCCCACAACATGTGTTAACTTCCCCAATGTGGATTTTGTATATCCATTCATTAGCTACCCCTTCAAGAGAGAAGGGGGGAACATTCTAACTCACTTGATCCTCTGATATTCCTTTGGTATTGAAATTACTACAAACATCAACAAATTATCTTAAATTCTAGTTAGGGTCCTCTCTCTCCAAGACATGAGACTATGGTAGGATTTGGATTATATCATTTCTCATTTCAAATTCTTATTGATTATTAGGTGCGTGGATTAGATTTTCATTGCTGAAATTACATGTATAAAGTTATCCTAAAGTCCAATTCAATTATTCGATATTGTTTTCCATGTTCTCACACTCCAAAGTTACTATGTTGGAAGAAAAATTTAAGGATTTGGAGTTTTTCAATGAAACTATGAAAAATTGTTACTCCTCTTACTCTTTGATTTTTAAGGTTCTCAATCTCACCATTAAAATTCTTTCAACATTTGAATCAATACCAACGAGGTGAGATTAACATCCTGTAGTAATTTTTTGAAATCATTTCAAAAAAATAGAGTTAAAACAAAAATGTTTCCCTCTCTATAAATGGTTCAATGTTTTCTGAGTAATCTATAGTGAGGCGCTCAACAAATCTATTTTGAAGCTATGTAAATTTAGTGGTGGTGGGACTTGAGTTTGTCTTCGGAGAAAACTATGTTATGGTTATGTTTCCCTTTTGTTTTTTTTGTATAATTAGTGAAGACAAAAATGTAATTAGAAGGGTTCATTTTTTTAATTTAATTTTAAAAGAATTTCCCTAACCATGAATCATCCCATTATCTTTCCAATTAAATAATTATTCCAATTTTACTCTCCTTTTTTCTCTACAATCAAGTGAAATTTCACTTGATTACTCTCTCGTAAATTTTTTTGATTAACCGGATGGATACAATGATCACTATATCCACCAATATCCACTAGCCCAATTATCAAATGCCACTAATTACCCTTAATTAAACCCACTTCTTATGGTTATAATCAATATATAATCCCTATGAATCCCTTATGTGTGATCTAGTAAGGAATATAAGACTAATTAAAAATGAAATAAATAATAAATATCTTATTTCATAAACAGTTTGAATAAATATAGTGATTAATAAAAGATATAAAAATGATAAAATTTAGAATTCATTAATACGAGGTTGGGGAAATATCATCAACTCATCCACTAATGGCTTAGTGTGACATCACTATATAATTTTCGTAATAAAATGAAATAAAGAAAGAATAAAATTCAGAAAAATATCTAGTTTGATGATCATGAGACCATTAAATTTTTCATATCTGGTGCACAATTCATATTTTATATAATGATGCTCTCAATTCTTCAATCATACATCCCCCTCTATGTGAAAGACACAAGTTTCCCTCCAAAATACCTAACATGCCTGGTTCATTCCTCAAATTATTATCCCTCATATGTTTCTTTATATTTTTTCCCTATGCACAACTTCAAGGTCAAAATTTATCTAAATCATTGTACTTAAATATTTTTCAGTAAATCATTATACTCCAATGATCCGGCTCTTTACTCATTCATGAAGGATAATAGAGTAATTATTCACTACTCCAAAACATCAATAGAAGATGAGTGTTTCCCTGGCATCATTTGAGGACTTGGAGAGATGATGAAGGTGTTGGGTTTGAGGACATAAATAATTTTAATGGATTCAATAAAATATAATTGGTCCTCAGATTTCAATCCTTATAAATGTACTTGGGTCTTGATAGTGATGGTTATGTCCTAGAATGAGGCTGGATTTTACCACTTTCATCTTTGATTTAATTGTGCTCTATTTTTCTATTTTATGATTTTCATCAACATATGAATCTACAACTATAGTTATATCACACATAATCAATTATTTTTCATATTATTAACCCTTAATTAAATCTTGGTCATTCTTGGAATTCATCTTCAAAATATTCAACGATTTTTCTTTATCAATGGCGAGTTAGATGCTTGTCTGGTTCAATTCACTTCGTCAATTTCATAGTCTTTCCATAGTGTATTAAGGCGTTATAGAGAGTAATTTGTCTGCATATATATTTGAATATGAAATCAGTGTATTTAAGTAATATATATTCCTCCTCTAATCTTTATCTTTAGTAGGAATAAACCATACCAGCATTTTATAAACATAAAAAATCATTTAGATCCATCAAATGTATGCCTCTATTTTGGATCATTTAATGGTACTATAAATTTTATAAACCTTCATCATGGATTTTGTTCTTGGGATTTATAATTTAAATTAGTTTATTAATGTTCATCCATATTATTCAAGCTTCACAGGTCGGTATTCTTGAGCTTCGGGGGTTCTTCATCCATCGGTCAAGAACAAGTCCAGCTTTGGAATTCTTCAGTAGCGCACAACGGTCGAAGCTCAATTATTCCTCATTGTTCAAATTAGGGGTCAACAAAACCAATTTGTTCTTCATAAATTGTTCTTAAGTTGAATATATATTTGGGGTTCTTAGTTCATGACTCGTTTAGATCTTCAGCGAGCTTGGGCTGTCAATGGAAATTCATCCAGGGCATCATGATTTTTTTTCTCCGATAATCCATGGTGATAGTTATTATATTCTATTCAATATAATTTCTTCAATTTACCTAAACAAAAGTTACATATATTAGTTATGTTAATGATCCTTTATATCTTAGTTTGGTGTCATTGGAATAGGTGGTGTGGATTTATCTTCTTCAAAGGTGTGCTCGAAGGATCTCATATTCTCTGGTCAGATAGACATAATAATATAATTTTCTTCATATTCGATGATAGGATAGCATCAGTTGTTCATACTCGGCTAATATCATCAGTTGATGCTGAATTTAGATTTATCTTCTAGATTCATGCATGACTCTTCTTTAATCTTGGTCGTTTGTTTTTTTCTTCATAGGTGGTGTGGTCATGACTTTGGTCATCTCCTCCTTTAGAATTAGGTCATCGGCCTTCCAGTTTTTTTCATGGAATGTTAGATTGGGGGTTCATCAATCTTCAACATAGAATAGGGTGGTATGGGTGAACGTTTCGATTTCATCACCCTTTCAAGATTTGGTTTCATATCCCCATTTTCACAGGGTGAGGGTGTGGTCGATCAGGACAATCGATTATTATTAGAGGGTGGCGCAGTCGATCCTACCCTTTGTGAAATTTATAAATCCACCATCATAGCCAAAAATATAGGATTATTGTCGTTATACCTTTTACTATCTAGTCATTGAATACATTTTCTAAATTTTATTAGTTTTTTCCTGATTTATGACATATACAAGGCATGGTCACTTGTTTTTTTGCAGCAGCTCCATCCCTTTACAAAATGTTGTTGTGGTAGATGGCATTTCAAGTGCGGATAATCTATTTTTCCATTAAGTCATTGAATTCAATTTCCAAATATCACACTCATAGATACTCTTTATAGTCGCAAACAATCCAATAGTTTTCTAAGAAAATTATTTGTGTAAACTTGAACATTACTTCATGTGGTCGCACCAAAATAGGCACGATCACTCTGAAATTTTTCTAAAATTTTCAGTTTCTTTCGATTGCACATGTGTAGTCAATCATTTCCTTTACAATTTTATCATTGTTCGGAGTGACTGTAAGAAGGATGAAGGTCACTATTGATCCATCACATTGGAAAATTACAAAATCTACTCTATAAAATAATTATTTATTAAACACATATATTTTTTTAATTAATTTTAGAAATAAATAAAATAATTAAACTTCATGATTCATCCTCCAAACAATTAACTCCTAAAATAATTTTATGAATTTTAATTCCAAACTAAATTAACAAATTTAAAATAAAAATTTTAAAATAAAAAATCTATTTCTATTTCAATTTTATTTAAATTGATTGAAATTATTTTTTATTATCTCCAAAAAATGATTATATCATTGAAAATAATTAAATAGTTCATTTATCCATTTAGAATAAAATTTAAAAAAATCATCAAGAATCATTATTTTACTCAGCCTTTGGATTAAATCAGGGTTATTTTTAATTAATAACAGACAAAAAATGTTGAAATTTTCAACTCCCATCACTTTCCCAGGAAGAAAATCTCAGGTGTTGATATTTTTTCTATTCCGTTAACTAAGAATCATCTATAAATAATGGAATGTACATAATTAGCTCAAATCATTATGAATTTTGAGAAATAACATAAAAATATCTAACAATTAATTGATCATTATATGGGTTTATCGTAATGGAATTACTAGTTATGTTGCTCTAAAATATTGTTTCCAAAGGTCCTAATATAATTTATTGGATAAAAACTATACCAACTCTAATTCCAATAACCCAAATTTGGTGTTTACTTTATTACTTTGGTATAAGGTACAAGTGATTTCATCTTAATGGGTAGAATTGTTTATGAGTCTTGGTAAAATAGATACAAACATGATTCTCATTAAACATTGGAAATATATATCATAGATTATAAAATTCATAAAAACTATTTATTTTCTTTATATAATCCTTGAAATCTTTCAGATATTCCTTCTTGGTACCCTAGAAGAAGAAAAACATAATAAACGGTGAGCACAAATACTAATTAAGGGATTGGGTATAATGGAATCTACCATGAATACCTAAGGAATAAAAAATATTTCAAGGTGAATAATCAATAAACATTCCATACAATAAATAACTTTATCATTAAATATATCCAACTATAATAATGTATATAATCACATATACAAAAATAATTTATTTCATAATGATGGAATGAATAATTCAGGACATCTTAATTCTCAAGACAATACATCTAGATCTTACTACCAAGGCCTCATGCTAAGATATCATGATTTTACCATCAATGTATCCTATCAATTCATCATGATGTTATTATCAATACCTTGTTCCCATAAATCTTGATCTTACCATCATGTCCTCATTCCAATATATCATATATAAATTGGTAACACATATACTGAATATCCAAGCTAGTTTGTCTCATAAGACCTACTGATGTATCGAGGGTCTATAAAGGTCCTCTCTCATCACTTACACATGTACAATTAATTCGTCATATAATTAATGATTAATACAATATATAATAAATATGCCTTAATAATAAATAAATACCAATATTATATCAATTATACAGAATTTCAATATTTTCCCAGTCAATGGAATAACTTTCTTAGTAAGATTTTATTTGAATAATACTATATATATTAATAGTATAAGATAAATACAATATTTAAATGATAAATATATCCATGATATAATATAATATGGATTTAAAATCAAAATAATAATCGAGAGTGATAGAGAACATAACTTCAAAGATATAAATGAATTGAGAATAAAAATTATTTTAGATGTAAGGTGAAAACCCGAAATTAGTAATGGATGAAAGAATACAATAAATTCATCATAAATTAAGTTTTTTTACTAAATTAAAGTGCTTCGATATTATTTATGAAAATGGAATAAAAAATTTGAAAATATCTTTCTCAAAAACTTGTGTAACTTTATTGTAAAAATAAAGATGATATTCACTTATAAAACCCTTTCCATGGGGTTTCAAGGAGAATTTTAAAACACCAATTATAAAATAATTTAAAATAAAATAATATTTTAAATAATTTATGCATAAGTAATAAAATTTATAGTGTATGATAAAAATGTACATAAATAAAATGAAACCCCCTTTTCAAATCTTTTGAAAACATAATATCTCTTTATTTTTGGTAACTTTTAAAAATGAAAATTTATCAGAATAATGGAATTGGTACTTTCTTTGAAAACCCATGGAATATTTTATAGGGATATTGATAATTAATAATAGCTATTATGGTGGGAAATTTTAGTCAAGAAGTAAATGATAAAAAAACTTTCTTTTCACACTTTTGTAATGAGAGTGAAAAATAACTCATATGGAAAATGATAAAAATATTCCTTCAAAAATTTTGAATAGAAATTAATAGTTAACATAATTTGACCTAAATAAATTATTTGAGTAAATGAAAAACTTTATTAAAACAAAACAATGAATATGTATATGGAGTAAAAATATTTTCAATCAAAAATGAGAAATATGATAGAATTTTCTTAAATTTATTTTTTGGTGGTTTTAAGAAAAAAATTGACTAAAACTGGAAATAATACTTACAAACCCAAAAAAATAAACATATTATAATAAAATATAATTTTTTATGATATTAATATAATTTAACTCTCCTGAAGAAGATTCAAGCGTAAATAATCTCGATTAAACGTGATATTAAAACATTAACTCTTACCTTGGATTCCCACCTGGATGTACGCATTCCAATATCCTATATAATAAATTTCTATATATTATTAATAAACAAAAGATTCATATTTATATATATATTGATAAATATAATTTATTAATAAATTATTTTTATCCCATTTACTCATAATTCATTATTAAAAGTAATTATTTAAGTGTTAACTATTTTGTTTTTCATGCATATTTTGATTTGGTGGTTCCTGTCCTTGGCCTTGGTCATGGTTTAATACATAAAGAATGTTTAAAATGTTATATTTATCATTTTTACACATCCAATATACTTGTATAACCATACATGTTAGGATTCCATGAAAAATTAAATGCATCATTCATAGAGGCGGTGGTCCACAAGTACGCATGAGTGGTGTTTCTATTTTCCAACAGACGAGTGGGTAAGATGGTAGATAACATATTATATTTCAAGAATTATAATTATATCATAAAAATAATATATATTTATTAATTATATATTTTTAACCATATATGTGAGGTAGTGATGAAAAATTAAATACATCACTTCATAGAGACGGTAGTCCTCGTGTATACAGAAGTGAAATTTTAATTTTCCAGAAGATGGATACAAGGTTGAAAATAGTTGTCAAATCAGTATAATAAAATTTTTGTATACTAAATATACTATTTTATTTATATTATAATGGTTATAATATATTTTAATGAGGTATAATGAGAAATAAACTTGAAATAATTCAGTTATGACTTATACATTCACTTTCGGTGTCTTCTTTTAGATTCCTTTCAACACTTATTAGGTTGGTATTTTGGTGATAATAGAAAAAACTAGTACATGGGAATGATATTTGGGTAGGTATTTTGGTAGTTTTTTCTTAAGATAATACGAATGGGATGTTTTTTCCAAGGGAAAGGAAATGGGTTATTTATACTTGAGGAGATGGGTGTTTTAGGGTTAAAATATTGATTGTTTTATCATTTAGGCCTATGAATTTTGAGAAGGGATGATTCCAATGACTTTTTGGGTATATTATTAAAAAAATTAAGGTTATTTGATATTATAATCATTTGAAAAATAAATTTCGTCATTGAATAACAGCACTAAATGTAGAGAATATATAACTTATTAATTGAATAAAATATATCTTAGGCTAAAAATTTTTAAACATAGGTTTATAAATTCTTATTAATATCTTTAAAATTTGTTATTTTATTTATGAAATATATTTCAGTTTAATAGACCTAATATGAACACATATAGATAGGTTTTTATGATATTTTAAGCCTTTACCACTTATTTTACCAGTTTTTACCTCATTTTACCTTTACTATGGTAACTTTATTTTACCAAGGTAACATATTTTTATAAAAAATGAAATTGGCCTTATATAAAAATTTGGAAATTATGATTCAAAATATTGACTAAATTTTCTATGATTCAATTTACAAAAATGATAAAAAATACTGTTATTATAAATACACAAAACAAAATGAAAAATAATATTTAAAAAATGTGTTTTTAAAGCATAAAAATAAATTTACACCAAAAAAACGTATAAAATTGATTAATATAATTTTTTTGGTTTAATGTTACAAAAAATAAGATTATTTTACATTTATATCGATATAATACTTAATGTAACTTGTTAATCACTCAATTAAATGAAATGACCTAAAAATGATTTAGAATAAAAAATATATCATTTTATAAAAAGTAAATCATGAGTTTATAGACTCAAAATAATGTTTTTAAATACTTTAATATAATCCTAAAATACATATTTAGTTGTTACAATGGTTTTATAAATTTTTTATTCAATATTATATCATGATAAGTTGTAAATGTTACAATATTTTTTAAAATGGTATTTTTCATTATTCAACCAAGAATCAACCTTTTCAGAAAAATCTCAAAAAATCACCTTCAGCTAATTTTGAAATTATTATTTAAAAAATGAAATTAATTTCACCAAATAAAAATTATAAAATTTTTTAATTGAGGTTTTAAATTTAAATATTAATTATAGAGAAAAAACATATTTTATTGAAAAGTGAATTTTTAAAACTTCGATTGTTCTTAATATTTTTTCATCTCAATTTATAATTAATTTAGTGTTAATTTATTAGATCAAACATTGGATTCTTTTCAAAGTGGTCAATTTATTAAAATACACCACTCTTGAAAAATTGTTCTTTGGAAAATTTCCCTTTTTGACATTGAAATATTTTAATCATATCACATTAATTATTTATTTATTAATCATTAAATTTTATTAGTAAAATGAAAATAATACAATGTAAGTATCATAATTGATTAATATTTTTCAATTTACTTATAGTTTATTATAATATGTCATGAATCAATTTAGTTCAATGTTGTGTGTATCACAAGCTATCATATACGGTATTTATTTAAAGGAAAATACATATTAAAATCGTGTAGTGTTACACATAAAATGCCTCTAATGGAGCCATGACAATGTAAAAGTTATAAATATTTTTATAGGAAAACTCAACCAAATGATGTCACTTTATCCACAACCCAACAAAATCTATAACATATGCACACAACATGTCATGTAATATCTGAATGGTCTTCACTGTCTGACCATCAGTTTGAGGATGGAAAGTGGTGATAAGGCATAAATGCGAGACAAAATCACACTAAAATATTTTCTAGACTCATGAGGTAAAATTATGATCCCAATCAAAGTTGATAGTCCTATACACCCTATGAAGATTAAATCATCTTATCCAAATACTACCTCACCAAAACATCCATAACACTTGACTACTTAATTACTAAAAAATGAGATGACTTTGTCAACTAATCTACTATCATCCAAATAAAATCATATGCTCTATAGTATTGAGGAAAAATGGGGATAAAATACATCAAAATTACCTCCCATTTCTACTTGGGGACATAAAAGTCTATAATAATCTTCCAAGAACATGATTCTCTGCCCTTACCTACTAGAAAACTAAACACCAGGACACGAACTTCATCACTATCTACTTTATCACAAGCATCCAAAACTAACTCTATAAGGCACGATACATCTTTGATATACTAAGATTCATCACCAAGGATGGTCTATGAAATTCATAATGAAAAATCTCTTTCATTACCAATAATATGAACAAATTCTCTCTTAATAACGCCTAATTTTGATCATACATAGACCATCACTCACGAGTTTTATCATGATAGATGTGGTCTTGAAACAACTCTACCTCTTAGTCTCTCCTCTAAGACACCTACACATTCTGAAACAAGGCTGGTTGAATTATTATCTCATATATAAAACTTATACAAATAGATTCCTCCACATCAATATATATCACTACAAGATCCAACATCACCGTCCATATATCTTCAGGCTCCCAAATAGAATCACCCTGTGAATTCCTACTCAATGCATCAACAACTATATTTCCTTTCCCCAAGTTGTATGAGATATAAAATTCATAGTCCTGCAAGAACTCTGTCCACATAAACTAACACAGATTTAAATTTTACTAAGAGAATACATACCTTAAGTGTTTATGACTGTTAAATACTATAAATCATTCACTGATGAGTTAATACCTACATAGATTTATAGAAAACACCAACACTACCAACTCGAGATCATGGGTGATGTAGTTATTCTCATAAATAAATAACTACATAGACATATATGAGTTTTATTGTAACACCCCAAGATTTTATAGTGTGTTATTTCTTAAAAATAATTCAATAACTTTCACTACACGCATCACCGAGTTCAAACGCACCATGACTTACCAAACAAGCCGTTCTAAAGAGGTTATGAATAGTATTAACTAAATTTTAAACTTTATATAATTATTATAATTTTAGAATCCATATTATGAGTTTCTTATACATAATGTAAGAACAAATTCCTTTTTTCCAGATAAAAGAAGTATTTTTTAAAAATGTACTTTTACCAACTTTAATAGTGAACCCTTTTTAAATCCAATATTTTAAAATTTTATATATTCAATTTGACTAAATAAATTTATTCTTTAAAATGGGGACATAAAAAAATTTACAATGTAACACCCCAAGAATCCACGATACGCTTCTCTTTGAAAAATATAGTAGCATGTGTTGTACGCAACTTCGAGTTCTAACACACACTACAACAAATCAAACTAGCTATAATGAATAGTAATACCTACTTTTAAAATTTTATAAATTTTACCTCTCAAAATGGACTTCGTTTTTGGATTCAAAATATCGAATTTATCCTAGGGTGAAATTTTTGTACTTTTCGGATAACTTTTATATTTTGATGAATAGTGAAAATTACTAAATTTTAATTATAAACAACTTTTTTAATCAAAATAATTATTAGTGATAAATTATTAATTTGAGTGGTTTTAAAGTATATTTAGAATATATTTTTACCATTTAATACAATGTAGGTCATTGGACAAAATTTCACAATTAAACAGGACATAAACAAGTGTCAATCTTTTGATAGTTATTATCTCCTAAAAACACGCTTTTTGTTTTAACAACGGGAATTAATTTTAAATTAAAATATGAAACTTCTCTGTTTTGAATTTGGAAAAATGGATTCCATATTTGGAATCAGGTTGTTCAAATTGTGTAAATAGTTAACTTTTATTTTTAGACATTTTCAATAATTACTTCGGTAAATATTTTATTTACCATGGTTAAAGGGTAAATCCGGTAAATAAGGGTTAAAAAACTAATATTATAATAATAAAGAAATTACCCTAAAACGTGTCATAACCTTGTTGGTTGATACATGTCAGACCATGGGAATCTTTGGGTCGATTTTTGGACCCAATGGAGCCACTTGTAAGTGATAATGACACTTTATATTAATAAACACATGACACAAGCATATATATTTTAGAAAAACAATTGTTAAATAGGGTTATATATGTTGTATTTTCGACTATAAATATTAATTAGAAAGATAAATAGATTTTCTACATTATTATATTTTATTTATAATTTTTATACATTATATAATTTAATTTATTTATTACACAACGATGATGAAGTAATTACCATAATAGTGAAAAATTAAAATAATTTATATTATAAATACCCAAATAAATATAACTGGAGACTTTTATTGAATTACACTAATTTTATATGTTAATATGACATATTAGGATTGATTTAATTGGATTTTTTCGAAGTAATCATTCTGTTATAAGTTTCAAAAAAATCAATTATTGAATAGTGTCAAAATTGACATAAAAAAGGTTTTAAAACAAATATAATATTATTAATTGATATTAAATTCATAAAAATCTAAGGATCGGCCAAGAGACTTATATCTTGATAGGTTTATCATTATTGGACCACTTGGGGGGTCTCTTGGATGTATATAGTAAGTTTATTAACCATATAATATAAAAATACAAAGAGACATTGTAAAAGTGAAACTAATTAACTAAGAGTTAATACTTACAGATAAGGTTAATAAAGTAACCCAAACCTGTCAAAATTATATTGGATGAGTGGTTTTAGACCCATCCCCACCATAACCTTTAAATAATCCACTTTGGATCCACTATAAACCGAATATAAATTTATTATAAAATAATATTTCTATCTTTTCCAAAGGTGCCCCTCACACCTCTTATAAAAGGGAACTCTCCCTTCTCATTAACTCACACCTTCAAAGCCTTTTGGTTCGGCCAACCTCTGCCAAAATACTCTCTCAACTTCCCTCAATACATACTAGAGGCCTTAATTTATTATTAAAGCCAACTTAAGGATCCCTTTTGATCAAATCAAAAGGAAGAACCCGAAGAAGAGGTAATGATTTCACCACCCTTTTTTAAGTTCCTTTCTTCTTCCACTACTTTTTTCTTTGTTATTACCATTATAAAATAATAACTCTAGTATATTATATATTATATGATGTTATTATAAACATTTTATAACCATATTTCAGTATTCTATCCATCCTTTGAATAACAAGTCACCATACGTGCGTACGTACGGCTTACCGTCTCCACGTCGTGGTGTAATTGTTATTCAATAAATTATTATTTGGATGGGTATAATAATGATTTGTAATTCATGTAAATAATAAATATAACATGATAATTCTTCTTTATATATGATATACCATCCAATTATATATTATTTTAATATCAAAAGAATGATATTGTCGCTCGTGCGTACGTACGGACTACCGTCTCCACGAACACGATGGGATTCATTCTCTATCGTATCCATTAAAGTATAATTATCATTTGATGATTTAAAAATATTGTTTAAGGACTCGATATCATTCTGGATATGAATAATATACAACCTTTCCGTGACAATCATGGCTTACATAACAAAACATTTAAAAGAAAATGAGTAAGTTAACACACGAAACAACGATAATTCTAAGATATTATTAACAAAGTAATGTTAAAAGATCATATATGATATCATATGAATGTATATGATTATTGTATAATTTAATAAAAATTATCTCTCCATTATACAGGAGGTTAACCTACCCCCAACCAAGGAAAATTTCAAGGTAAGGGTTATTTCACAATCTCATCATTATCCAAGTTTGTTTATACGTAATAATCTACTGGGATCTCTTTATCATCCACATCCATGTTTCTTAAAAATGTATTTCAAAACATTTTTACTATTTAAAAGAATATGGTTTAAAGTAATTTATACCCTTGTTTGACTTTTTATAAGAGTTTTATAAAGGAATCATTTTGTCGTTTTCCAAACAAGCTTCTTTTTAACCTTTTCGACAGAATTAAGGTAAGAATGTTTTTTATAACTTATACTGTGGGTGCGGTTATTTTCCGCCGTTATAAAATCGTCGAAGCTTACCTTACAAGGTTATAAGAATATTTTCAATGAAAATGTTTTATTTTATAAATATATGACTCTTAAATGATTTCAAAATAGAAAGAGATATTTCTCTAAAAAGAGTTTTGATTTCATCTTTGTCAACATCCTTTAATGGATTTTACGCTTATTTGAAGTTGATTTATTATGATAAAAAACTTATATATTGCATTGAAGGTTTTGTGATATGTTTGACTGTGGATGTGCTATTTTTATACCATTCATATTTTATGGTTAAAGTATTGACATTTCGTATGCTAGTTTTAATACGAATGTTTATGTTATGTTTAAACCTTTTCATATGGTAATGCATTGGACTTAATATGTGACGGGTGGATCCCTCTATAGATCCTCGATGCATAGGTAGGTCTCATGAGACAAACTAGTGTCTTGGAAAAATCCCTTGACAAAATCTTATTTGTAGTCCTGGCACGAGGCCTTGGCTATGTGGTTAAGATAGTCTGGCATTATGCATTCCATCATTATGAAAGTGGTTATTGATATTGAATGTGATTATTCGATTAGTAGAATATCCATGTGAATAAGTAAATGGAATTATTTCATTTTATTTTTTCCATACTATGTTGAAGTTTATGTTTAAAAGGATTTTGTTTTAGTTATACATTTCCTTAAATGTTTATGCTTATTTATGAAAGTTTCTGATGTATTCCTTACCCTAACGGAGCGTTTGAGCTCACCCCTTTCTATGTTTTATTTTTCCCAGGATTCCAAGAAGTATATTGTGATTGATATGCAGGGTTAAGACAAGAGAATAATGGCATTCATAAAGTATTATTTATGTTGTTTTGTATATTATGAATTGTAACGTAACATTCATGTATGTAATCTATTTTCCAAGACTGCTAAACTAATCAGTCATTTGGGACTGGATTCTTTGTAATCATACCAATGTATTAAAATAATGCACCGACTCTGGGTCACTGGGGTTGGGGCATTACAGTTGGTATTAGAGGAAGTTTAGCAATAACCTTGGTAACTAGATTTATATAAACTCTGATTAGAGCACATAGCCCTAAGATAGACTTTGAGGATTAATATAGAAGAACTTCCTAGAATTTTGGTATTGTAGATATTTTGTGAGTTTTACAAGCAATACATCCCTGTCTAGATACGAGAAGGTATAGGTGGATCTGGCACAGATGTACCTAAGGGTAAAACCCGAAAACACCTCTTTGAGCTAGACTCGATTGGGAACTGGTGCACGATAATGGGCCTTGCTGCACTCTTGGTTATGACACTCCCGGGGGATATTCTTAGGATAATTATCATTTTATTTACAAACCATTATGAAGGGCTCATGAGTATATACTTACTCAAGGAAAACATTTTTTATTATTATGGATTGTATCCATAAACTGTTCAATTTTCGTTAGGGATTATTTATTGCAATTCATAAACTGACCTAGTTTATGCTATTTTATAGAAATGTTTCCCAATAGAAGGACTGTGAACTCTAGTAATATGTGTGATCCAAAGAGTAAGAAGGATCATATCTTCCATGGTATTAAGACATCATTTATAAGGGAAATATTCTCCCACGTATTATCATTATATAAAGAAATAGTATCATGTGTGGATAAGATAACTAAAGAGTTTACTGAGTCCTATGGCTTTGAAGGGAAGAAAGAGAAGAAAAGTATGGAAGAGATAAAGATGGATAAAGGGAAGAGGGAAAAGAAGAATTTCCCCATATGTGATAACTGTGGGAAGAAACACCCTGGAACTTGCCTGAACGGAATGGGAGTTTGTTATATGTGTAGAGAAAAAGGGCACAAAGTACGTGACTACAAGGGTCAGAAAATTGTTTCAAATGTACAATACTTCATTTGCAAGGAGTTTGGACACTACGAGAACCTATGTCCCAGTCATCAGACTATTCCGCAAATGATGCTATTGGATAATAATCAATTTATGATGCTACCACAGATGAAGAGGAATGATTAGAGTTCTTATGTCGATTATATCATTTGAGTGTTGTAACAACAATGTACTTGTTATAATATTTATGGAGTATATAATGATTGTACTATAGTACTATTTCATTAAGGACTTGAGATTGTGTGGAACAAAGAAAAGTGAATTAATAGCAGCATAAATTTTTGGAAAATATATGGTTGAGAAAATGATAAACCATAATATAGTTCTAATACCAAGGTAATGATTTTAGAATAATACATGATTGATTTGGATAAATTATATTGGATATTCTTTACTACCTTGAAACTGATTAATGATTTGTATATTCCATCATTGTTGGGGTTTACAACATTTTTGGATTGAAGGAGTATATCCATTATTATTTAAGGAATAATGGATCATGAATGTAATCAATAAGGTTTTATGGTAATTCATGATGTTGCAGTGTTTTAAAAGAATACATGATGAAGGTGTTCACATGTTATTACACAGCAAAAAGGATCTTCATTTTTGGACTAAAGCATTTTGGATAGTTCTAGTTTGGATTATCTTTGGATTTCCATAAAAGGACAACCCGGAGGTTAGGCGGCAACCCATCGCGTCCGGAAAGGCCGCGAGACTTGAACCCACAACCGAAGGGCGACAAGGGTGTATCACCTACCACTGGCCCACGTAATGTACAGGATTAAATAATATAGTTTTTTTAAAAGATCTGGTAGATGAATTATAAATTCGTTTTTTTAACCCTATACGAATATGATAAATAGAATATATTTTTTACGTTCTATTATCTTTTAGAGTGAAAGATGAGTTTGTGATAGAAATTAGTTAAAGGATGGAACTCTACTTTTCAATAATATATTTTTCTTCTTCTCTTATTCTATGAAGAAATTAATTCTTATAATTTATTTAAGGAATCCTAAAACAAAAAATGTGTTATCCTAATACCCTATTTTTTGTTGAACCGATGGTATTTCAAATCATCATAGATTGATGAATTTAAGGACATCAATTTTACACTCGTTTGTGATCGATGACCTCAATCACTACATATAAATATTTACATTTTTCCTCCAATTATATGTCTCTAATTGCTACCAATTTTCTCCTAATCGAGATCATAATTTGGTGGTGACCCTTTCATTTCTCTTTTCCTCATATTAACACTAAATTTTAGTAACCCAATTTCCGATGTTGGTTTTCCCACAAAGATATTTTCTTTTTTGTACCTTTAATTTTCAAGGAACAATTTAAAATTGCGAGGACACAATTTATTGAAGGAGGGGAGAATGTAACACCCCAAGATTTCATAGTGTGTTATTTCTTCAAAACAATTCAATAACTTTCACTACACGAAACACCGATTTCAAGCGCACCATGACTTACCAAACAAGTCATTCAAAAGTGGTTATGAATAGTATTAACTAAATTTTAAGCTTTAAATAATACTTATAATTTTAGAATCCATATTATGAGTTTCTTAGACATAATGTATTAACAAATTCCTTTTTTTCAGGTAAAAGAAGGATTTTTCAAAAATGCACTTTTACCAACATTAATAGTTAACCCTTTTTAAGTCCAATATTTTACACTTTTATATATTCAATTTTACTAAATAAATTTATTCGTTATAATGTGGACGTAAAAAAATTTACAATGTAACACCCAAAGATTCCACGGTACGCTTCTCTTTGAAAAATACAGTAGCGTGTGTTGTACGCAACTTCGAGTTCTAACACACACTACAACCAATCAAACTACCCGTAATGAGTAGTAATACCTACTTTTAAAATTTTATAAATTTAATATCTCAAAATGGACTTCATTTTTAGATTCGAAATATCGAATTTATCCTAGGGTTAAATTTTGGTAATTTTCGGATAACTTTTATATTTTGATGAATAGTGAAAATTACTAAATTTTAATTAAAAACAACTTTTTTAATAAAAATAATTAGTAGTGATAAATTATAAATTTGAGTGGTTTTAAATTATATTTATAATATATTTTTATCATTTAATACAATGTTGGTCATTGGACAAAATTTCACAATTAAACCAGACATAAACAAGTGTCAATTTTTTGATATTTATTATCTCTTAAAAACAAGCTTTTTGTTTTAACAATGGGAATTAATTTTAAGTTAATTTCTGCCTCTTCTGTGATTATAATTTGTAAAAATGGATTCCATATTTGGAATCAGGTTTTTCAAATTGTGTAAATAGGTAACTTTTATTTTTAGACATTTTGAATAATTACTTCGGTAAATATTTTATTTACCATGGTTAAAGGGTAAATCCGGTAAATAAGGGTTAAAACAATAATATTATAATAATAAAAAAATTATACTAAAATGTGTCCTAACCTTATTGTTTTATACATGTCCGACCATGGGCATCTTTGGGTCGATTTGTGGACCCCAGGGAGCCACTTGGAAGAGATAATGACACTTTATATTAATACAAAAATGCCACAAGCATATATCTTTTAGAAAAACAACTATTACATAGGGTTATATATGTTGTATTTTAGACTATAAATATTAATTAGAAAGATACAAATATTTTTCTACATAATGATATTTTATTTATAATTTTTAGACATTAAATAAGTTAATTTATTAATGACACAATGATGATGCAGTAATTACCATAATAGTGAAAAATTAAAATAATTGATATTATAAATACCCAAATAAATATACATGGAGACTTTTATTGAATTAAAATAATTTTATATGTTAATATGATATATTAGTATTGATTTAATTTACTTTTTTTGAAGTAATTATTCCGTTATGAGTTTTAAAAAAATCAATTATTGAATAGTGTCAAAATTGACATAAAAGAGGTTTTAAAACAAATATTATATTATTAATTGATATTAAATTCCTAAAAATATAAGGTTCGGCCAAGAGACTAATATAATGATATTTGAATCATTAATGGACCACTTTGGGGTAGCTTGTATGTATATAGTAATTTTATTAACCATATAATTTAAAAATACAAAGAGATATTGTAAAAGTGAAACTAATTAACTAAGAGTTAATACATAAAGATAAGGTTAATATAGTAACCCAAACCTATCTAAATTCTATTGGTTGAGTGGTTTTCGACCCATCCCCACCTTAAACTTCAAATAATCCACTTTGGAGCCATTAGAAACCGAATATGAATTTATTATAAAATAATATTTCTAGCTTTTCCAAAGGTTCCCCTCACCCCTCTTATAAAAGGGAACTCTCCCTTCTCATTTACTCACACCTTCAAAGCCTTTTGGTTCGGCCAACCTCAACCCAAATACTCTATAAACTACCCTCAATACATCCTAGAGGCCTTCCTTTATTAAGAAAGCCATCTTAAGGAGCCTTTTTGATCAAATCACAAGGAAGAACCCAAAGAAGAGGTAATGATTTCACCACCCTTTTTCAAGTTCCTTCCTTCTTCCACTTCTTCTTTATTTGTTATTACCATTATAAAATAATAACTCCAGTATATTATATATACTTTTATGTTATTATAAACATTTTACAACCATATTTCTGTATTTTATCCATCCTTTGAATAACAAGTCACCATATGTGTGTACGTACGGCTTACCGTCTCCACGCCGTGGTGTAATTGTTATTCAATAAATTATTATTTGGATGGGTATAATAATGATGTGTAATTCATGTAAATAATAAATATAACATGATAATTATTCTGTATATATGATATAAAATCCAATTATATATTATTTTAATATCAAAAGAATGATATTGTCGCTCGTGCGTACGTACGGACTATCGTCTCCATGAATGCGATGAGATTCATTCTCTATCGTATCTATTCAAGTATAATTATCATTTGATGATTTAGAAATAATGTTTAAGGACGTGATATCATTCTGGATATGAATAATATACAACCTATCCATGACAACCACGGATTACGTAACAAAACATATAAAAGAAAATGAGTAAGTTAACACCAGAAACAATGATAATTCTAAGATATTATTAATAAAGTAATGTTAAAAGATCATATATGATATCATATGAACGTATATGATTCTTTTATAATTTAATAACAATTATCTAACCATTATAAAGGAGGTTAACCTACCCCCAACCATGGAAAATCACAAGGTAAGGGTTATTTCACAATCTCTTCATTATCCGAGGTTGTTTATACGTAATATTATACTGGGATCTCTTTATCATCCACATCAATGTTTCTTAAAAATGTATTTCAAAGCATTTTTACTATTTAAATGAATATGGTTTAAAGTCATTTATACCCTTGTTTGAAATTTTATAATAGTTTTATAAAGTAATCATTCTGTCGTTTTCCAAACAAGGTGCTTTTTAACCTTTTCGACAGAATTAAGGTAAGAATGTTTTTTTAACTTATACGGCGGGTGAGGTTATTTTCCGCCGTTATAAAATCGTCGAAGGATCCCTTACAAGCTTATAAAAATATTTTCAAAGAAAATGTTTTATTTTATAAATATATGTCTCTTAAATAATTTCTAAATAGAAAGAGATATTTCTCTAAAAGGAGTTTTGATTTCATCTATGTCAACAACCTTTGAAGGATTTTACGCTTATTTGAAGTTGATTGATTATGATACAAAACTTCTATATTGTATTGAAGGTTTTGTGATATGTTTTACTGTGGATGTTCTATTTTTATACCATTCATAGTTTATGGTGAATGTATTGACATTTCGTATGCTAGTTTTAATACGAATGTTTATGTTATGTTTAATCCTTTTCATATGGGAATGCATTGGACTTAAAATGTGATGGGTGGAGCCCGCTATAGCTCCTCGATGCATCAGTAGGTATCATTAGACAAACTAGTGTCTTAGCATAAGGCCTTGACAAAATTTTATTTGTATTCTTGGCACGAGGCCTTGGCTATGTGGTTAAGATAGTCTGGCATTATGCATTCCATCATTATTAAAGTGGTTATTGATATTGCATGTGATTATTCGATTAGTAGAATATCCATGTGAATAAGTAAATGACATTATTTCATTTTATTTTTTCCATACTATGTTGAAGTTTAAGTTTAAAAGGCTTTTGTTTTAGTTATACATTTACTTAAATGTTTATGCTTAATTATGAAAGTTTCTGCTGTATTCCTTACCCTTATGGAGTGTTTGAGCTCACCCCTTTCTATGTTTTATTTTTCCTAGGATTCCAAGAACTATATTGTGATTGATATGCAGGGTTAAGACAAGGGAAAAATGGCATTCATAACAGATTATTAATGTTGTTTTGTATGTTATGAAGTGTAATGTAACATTCATATATGTAATCTATTTTCCAAGACTGTTAAACTAATCGGTACTTTGGGACTTGATTCTTTGTAATCAGGCCAATGTATAAAAATAATGCACCGACTATGAGTCACTGGGGTCAGGGAGTTACATTTATAACTTTTTTCCATTAAGATTCACCCCCAAAAAAATGTACTAATCACCATAGAAAACCCAGAATATGGTTCCTTCCTCTAGCAAGTAACGAATATGATCATTGAACAAATTCTCCTTCAGGTAGTAGAATGCTAACTGACATTGGTCAATCAACACAAAATACTATTTATTTATGGTCAAGATTGTCAATGGGGACACATTATGAAAAAAATTATACATAAACCTCCTATAATATCGTATAATACTAAGGATGATATGAACCTCTGCAACATTCATGGGGGTTGTAACACCTTGACTTTTTCTCTAAGGTACAAAACTTTTTTAAATTAAAGTAAATTCTTTATCTTTATCTTGATATGAGTGCCTAAAGATCTTTTGGTTGTTTTGAGTGTGTATGGGTCTTGTTCAAATCCCAGATCCCCATGTTTTGGAGTAAACAGGTGGGTTACAGGGTTAGTATAAACCGTTCAACCAAGTCCGCATGTTTTGTTTAAACTGTGCGGGGTGCTTTAGTGCACAGTAGGGGAAACACGATTTTTCCTAACCATGAATCCAAGGATACACACCTATTTGAATGCTAAAAGTCATTTTATAGAGATTATTTGTATGTTATTTTCGTGGTTAGTCAAACCATTCACATATCTTATGTGATGGGTGCCTTTGGATAGTGTGTTTCTTACAGTTGGTTCACAGTTTTGCCAACCATGAAACCTCTTAAATAGGGGTGAATTTATGATTTATTCCTCCTTTATTTTATTTATCATCCTCATTTCTTCTCATCATACATGCACAATACCTCACCCTTCTATTAGAGCTCCCCTTTTGCATCAACCTAGGCATTAAAGTATCTCCCTCAGCTGGACTCTGACTAGACCACTGTTAATTATTTGGAATTCCTCTTCGTAATATATTTGATCAGTTGCCTTCTTTTCCTGGTTTATCTCTTCATATTCTATGCTATTTTGGTACAAGACAGTATGAATTATTTTCAATTTATTTTTCTATTATTTTGTTTTATCCTAATTTAGGTCAAACCAAGGGCTTGTACTGGATGAGTGTTCCTCTACCTCTATAAGGTAGGTGGTTTATACATTTTCCCTAAGGTTTTTTCATTTTATAAATTATCACTGATGTACCACATATCGTACCTTTTGGATGTTGCTCCTAAAATTAATCAATGTCTCAAATTAATTGTTTAATCCTAAAATGTGATGCCTATATATCACCTTGACATAGTATGAGGTTATCAACCTTTACCCAAACCACCCTCAAGGTGGGTTCATCCATTTTTATAAGATAAGAACCACCCCATTGGGTATGTTAGATTTCCACCCAGTTGTGAAAGCCTTGAATAAAATAAATGAGTTAATAAAAGGATTAAACGTTTATTTTGAAAAGAAAGGGATAATTTTACATCGGTATGGACACTAACATAGATCTGAATTTTATGATACTTATTGATTTTGATTAATATAGTATGGAACCTATGATTATTTATTGTATGTAACTACTCATTATTATAATATGGAACTGATCATTATTACAATTTGGAAGATATAATGGTATAGAACCTATGACCTGTGTATATATTCATATCTTTGGATATTAGGTCTCCTTATTCTGTAGCCTTGGGGCCTAACCCATGTAGGTGTGATACTATTTTGAGTCCCTTAGACTCAAGGAGGTCACCCTGGTCTACATCCCTAGGAACTAGCCCATGTTGGTCTAATACTTTCACATATGCAATGTATGCCAGAGATGGTAGTTACTTGAACACTTTATTTTTATATACTAATACTCATCTCGTATAGCATGCTCATAGTTATAGCCTATTTTCATAGACTTATTTATATCTTTAATTCATACTAATTCTTTCCCTATTATACCTATACATAGTTATAGTTTTAATGCATAGGGTGTATTTTTTATATAAATCATTTGTGGTGGCCTACTGATTATATATCACACCCTATTCGAGTCACCGATTGGTACCCAAATAGACTTCATGGATGTAGTAGGGACATGTTCAAGAACCCGGTCATGGATTCATGATTTGTGCATAGTATTGTAGTTTGGGAGCACAATATCAAGCCTTTTCTCATGATGCTGGAGATAGACTTTTTGTTCTTTTTTTTTGTTATACATGTACTATACTATATTCCTTCTACCATATATGTCAATTTCTTTTTAA
Organism: Viscum album; assembly: GCA_963277665.1. Classification (NCBI taxonomy): domain Eukaryota; kingdom Viridiplantae; phylum Streptophyta; class Magnoliopsida; order Santalales; family Viscaceae; genus Viscum; species Viscum album. Next base: position 1,966,260,190 of record OY728130.1, on the reverse strand, counting down.
AGCATCATGAAATTCTCATCATTTTGTATATTATTTTTCTTGTGAATTTTATTATTTACTAATATCTGGATATTTTATTTCCACTATTATGTTCATCATTATCATGATTTTTCTATTTATTCATTTACTAACACCATTGTTCTACTCTCACAATGAGGGTATAGTCCCCCCATTATACCACCTTATAACCTTACTGTATGTCGATAGCCTCTAGCATACGGGGATGCATACTTAAGGTTGTGTGACCAACTGAGTTTAGTTACTAATAATTAAGTTAGGTCTGGGACATTACAAGGGTTTCCTAAGAAAACATGAGTTTTATATTTGATGTATTGACTAATACCCTGGTTGAGATGTCATAGGCTTAAGAAAATGCACCTCATTCATTCAAAACATTCACTTGGAAATATTCCCTTAATGTAGGTGGTTCTAAAGGACATATAGTACGGTGCTAAATTTATCATCATGGTTTTACTATGAATTCAATTAAATGATAATTTCATTGACAAACACTACTAGGAATTGAACTAAGAACTCATTGAACACAAATTTTATGCATCCCGTTAAAAGAGTTAGGTAAATTATGACAGTAAATGACATAACCATGAACTTGGAGTGCTTAAGATGACACCAAAAAGTGAGATGTCTTTCTCATTCACCCACATATGATGATATCCAAGAAACATATCAATATTTTAAAACTAACTAAATCCCTTAAATTGATCAAAAAATAATATCTTCTCATAATAGGGTAATAGTTCTTGACTATCACTTAATTCAACTTTTTGTAATTTATAAACAACCTCAGACTACCATTTGTCTTCTTGGTTAAAAATACTAGAGTGCCCCATGATGACACTCTAGGATAAATGAAACCAACTACATCAAATCATCTATAAAAAAATTTAGTGCCCACAACTAAAAAGGTCTCATCCAATAAGGATCCATCAAAAGTAAGATACATCAAGTGGTAAATCTATCATGAAATTGATATCATATCAAAGAGGTAGTGTTACAACCTCTTCAAGTAAAACATCTATAAAATCCTCAATGGACTTAGGGAACACCATTTCCTACACCTTAATAACCACTCTAATAGCTAAGATAAAATAGGATCAGAATTCTTATGACTCATCTAATGGACCCACTTTCCAAAGAACACTACATTATGGCCTTCCACATCAAGGAACACAACTCTCCTCTAGAAACTATCAATGGACACATAATTAGAGTATAACTAATCCATTATAATAATGACATTGTTTGGTTATATCCATGTAAATAATAAATCTCTCAATAATTAATGTTTCCCCATCATCCGATCCCAAAGCTGGAACACATTAAGAAAACTAGACTGGACTCCAACTAGAATAATCAACACCAAGGGAACTGGATGCCTCTACACCTTGAGTCCCATGAATAGATCTATTCTGGTATAATAAAGGAATTTGAAACTCTATAATTAAATATCATGAAATCCAAGGTATAAGATAAATTGAAGTTATATATTATGATAACTATACTACCTTGTACTGTAATCTCCATGTAATGAAAATTCCCATATCATTCTCCCTAATCACGTTGACCCTACTGATGTCTACCTATATCCCTACACTCATCCCTATGTCCTTATAGATGTGAATGTAAGAGGATTGTCCTATAACTTCTCCATCTCCTCTCAACTAGAAAAAAAAATCTATTTCCCCTACTACTAGAAATATCTTAGAGGAATATTTCATAGAGAATGAACCAGAAGTTAATTGTCTATACTGGATTGGCCATCAAGAATAGTCAATTACTAGTGGAATTGATAAAAATAAACTTCATAATATAAATACACTAGAATGGATCTCTTGGTGGATGCATGAGAACTTCCATCTCTAAAAAATAATGAAAACCCCATAGAGATCAACCCCCCATTTGTCGAAACCTTAGCTTCTATGACATCCAAGATCCCCTATATGTAGCACTACACCTTAAGAAGTTATATTGAATCCCTCTTGAGATGATCCCAACTTGACATGCATCCTCTAATTCACATATACCTTATAAATAACCTCTATATATGTATAAAACATAAATGGGGTAACCTAATACCAAACAGAATGATGCAACACCTCCTCAAAACCTCATTCCCAAGACTCCTCATTTGAGAAAATCTCTAGGGAAAAGAAAATAAGGTACTCGAGTCAAATCTCAAACTCCTACACACTTATACTCCACTACTAGATGTAAAGTAACTCATGTAGAATTGTTTCCCTCATCATCGATGAAAGAAAATATACACAAATTTCTTCTGGAGATCATCTCATAAAATCACTAACTCTTCATGCTCCCCAAGAAATAGTAATCACCACTGGAACACAACTCCTATAATATGATTAATAGTCAAAGGGACCCAATTATTCTTTCTATCATATATAAAATTGTAGGTTATCTCTAGATCCTCCAACTAGAACTCAATATCTTGATTAGAGACACTTCTATCATACTCAACCAAACTCCAATGTTGTAACTCACACAACACCCTCCTTTAAGAATCATCCTCTATAAATAGGGAAACCCTCATATGGTCAGCTAGATCATCCCACCACACCTCAAAAATATAAAGCATAGATAAATAATGATCAGAATCCATATCTACAAGTGAATAAAGAGAATTCATAATCTTGGGAACATGGAATTCATTTAAGATCATTTAATTTGATTTATTTTAACTTCCAATAATCATCCCAATTCAATCACAAATTAAATTAAACATGATTCATTTAACACTTCTATGTTTCTACCCTAAAATCATCATCAACACACCTAGGGTGGTTAGTAAGATTAAGGGCCTTGTGTTAGATCATGGGGGTCCCTAATCATATGTGTCTTAGTTAGTCCCCCTTGATACATCACACACTGAGTTTAATCAAAACTGTTATCTTACCAAAACCAATGATTAATATTTCCAAACTCTGATTTCCACCCTAAATCTCATCCATAGATATAATACCACTCTATCACGACCTACCCCCATTGGGATCCCTTCATGGGATGGTAATTAAGATGAGTGTGACCCCCAAAGACTGCCTCTAATAGGCCATAAATTGAAAACTAACACTGATGTTATAATCACACATAAATGAGAATAATTACATTTATATTACAAGTAAAATAAAATAAAACAAAAATCAATTCCATAAAATATAATTTAAACTCATTCCATAATGTATGAAAATTTTATACAAAACTAAGGTCTACAATATAAAATAACAAAATTCCCTCTTAAGGTAGCAACTCCGACAACAACTCCAATCCTTGATCTAGTAATGTTTAGTATGGTAAACTAACATCCTCCTAGAAACCTCTAAAATGGATTTATATATATTTGGGTGAGTATATAAGGATACTAAATAAGTCCCACCTTAAAACGTCTCATGAAAATGTTGGAGGTTCATACTAATTTTTGAGTGAATAAAAAACAAAACCAACATGCGCCAATGCTAGGTAAACTATCACTCAACCTCACAGAGTCTCGCTCAACCAATATCACACCCAAGTGTAATAATATAATATAAAAAAATTTGTCAAAAAGGTAACTCGTAATTACTTATCTTTTGGTTTTTCACTGTCACACACCAATAAAAAAAGTCTTGGTTCTCCAATTCCTTCCACATCCACATATCTGTATAACCACATTCCATATATTAGTCATAATCATATATCCAAATTCATATGACACATCACCACATCACAACTACATCATGTATCCTTATCAATGTAGGGTATTGTGAACATGAAGGTCGTTAATCTAGTTCTCTCCTCCTACCATGCATGACCCCTATAATGTATCACATCCTCTATCATATCATAATCCCATCATCATCACATCATCATCAAATTATCATCACATATTTATTTCATTATCATCACATCAGGGACACTCTAAATATAGTCCATTATAGATCGTTCATCATGACCTCAGACCATTATAGCCTATACTACACCTCGAAGAGTGAGAGGGGAAGACATAGTAGTAAATCATCTATTCTATCACCAAATGGGTGTTGGGTAAGGCATCCATAACCCACAAACACACTCGATTAGTGGTGTGTAAGTAATAAAAAATAAAAAATAATTAATATAGTAGTCACACACATTCCCAACCTAAGGTTTTACACCAAAAATACATTATTATCACCCTTATGAATCATCTCATCATCACTACCATTCACTATAAATCATTGTCATCTCTACAATATAACCATCCCCATCTATTCACACAAGATAGTGACAAAAATAATAATTTCCTATTTAATCATATCATCATTATGATTTTGAGAGTTACCATTTACCATCCTAGTTATATTCATTATTTATTTTATTTATAAATATTTAATGTCAACCCATTCATTAGTCTTAATATACATTTACCCTATCCACTACTACATCATTGTGAACTACTATTTAAAATTACCAACCCCCTTACAACTATTCATTAATTTATTACTTAAATTATCAATTTAATTCATCATCATTTTCCATTAATAGCCTCTTATTTTTCAATTTCATCTCATTATCCCATCATCGATTAAATTTAATCTAAACACATGCCATGCTACTAAGAAACTATAACATAAAAACAATAAAAACAAAACCCATCAATATGTGAAGTACCACACAACACATACCACCAGCCACTTTAAAAGCTACAAAAATGCTTCATTTCCACATAACAATTCATTCCACCACTTCATTATGCACTTACATCTCAAATTACTTTCCCCCTTACCACTATTCATTTATTCGTTACTTTAATTATTAATTCCATACATCTTCATATACCATTAAAAATCATTATTTGTTGATTACATCCCGTTATCCCAAAAAAAATTTCATTTAATAAATTTGTATTTTATGCTACCAGGAAACTATAACACAACCCTACAATAAATAAACTCATCAATAAATGAACCACCACATAACACATACCAACAACCGCTATAAAAATCACAAAACTACTTTCTTTCCACATAACTAGCCCTGTCACCACTACCATAATCACTCAAAAATACATCCACCACCACTTCACTAATAACCATACCTTTTCCTCTAACTAATCACAGCAACCAAACATTACCTCTCAAATCCAAACAATAAAGACCCAATATAGAGAACCAAAATATCAATATAAAAACAATCAATGCTAAGGAAAATCCTCTTAAGAATTATTTCATCTCAAAGAATAATTTTATATTCCATCACCAACACCTCAATTCAAAGTTTCCACACAACCAATTAATTTTCAAATTTAAGTGATTAATTCATTATGAAAATTTATTCCAACAATTCAATATCAAGAAAAATTCATATTTTATGGCGGTAAATAAAACCTCTAAGAAGAAACATTAATATCATGGAATCATATAAAACACATTTAAGTCACTACTTCCCTTAAATTTCCTTTGGTCAAATTCATCATCTTCATTAGTTTAATCTATAACATCCACTCAAGGAAATAAAAAACATGATGTTGCCACAATTTTCACATAAATAAAGATTCATAAGTCTTGAATCCCCTACCTCAATCAAAAACTCAATGATTGTTATAGGAAATAATGAGGAATCATCAATAAAACACCATCCAATACATGATGACCAACCATAATGCCTTCACATGATCATTCCCTATTAAAAATACAACACAACTTCATTAAAACTGAATTAGCACTACTACCACAGCCTCTTTAAGAAATATGTTTGTCGAGGGAACTAATAATTAGAGAAGTGAAATTCATATAAGATTACAAAGTGGTTCATTTATTTAATAAAAGGGCCAAAACCAATCATTGGTGGATAAGAATCTCCAATGATGATCCTTTGGCCACCTAAGGTTCAAATGAAGTTAAAGGATTTTTGAAAATTTTGTATGAGTTTCCAAATTTATAATAGTACTATAAATTTAAAGAATCATGAAATTATGGATAATGATAATGAAATAGAAATAATAAATAAAACACACCTCTAAAAGTCACATTGTGATCTCCCCTTATCTATCCTCAAATATCATGGTCAAAATTTTCATAACTCTTTGCATTTAATTAAATACATGGTGAAATAAAGGTAGTCACACCACATTACTTGATCCTTTGAAAAACATAGTGTAATCCCCAGGAAACTCAACAAAAACTTGATAAACGCTAAGGAATAACATGTTGTAATAAAAGGAACTATGGTGTAATAAACCCTAGCTAAATATAACCAAGAAATAAATTTCCTAATACTTCATTCCACAGTGAGTATAACTTTAACTCCTCGAGATTTTTTTGGATAGATTCTTTTTATTTTGTTTGATGTTTTGTTTTGTAAACAGAACCAAAATTAGATTTCACTATATGCAACACCATATTAACTTTCAGTATATGTAACACTATTCTTGGATTGTGTTACATGAAAGAGCGACATTTCTTGATAACTTGCATTGTACGCCATACCCAGTTTCACTAAACAACGATATATTTTTAAAATATTATTATTTAATGGGATATAAACCAGTCATTATGAATATTATTAACCACATTTTTAATTTTATATAACATTAACATTTATCTTATGTATTTTATATACATGATATAATAACAAGTTCATTTTTTCAGATAAAATTAGTATTTTTCAAAAAAATGCAGTTTTGTCGCCTTTTGATGGAGAACCCATTTTAAATCTAGTTTTTAACACTTTTATATATTATATTTCATAAAATAAACTTCTTATTTGGAATTGGGACATAAAAATTTACTTATGTTTAATTTTTGGATTTTTTTTTGATAAAATTCATATTTTAATGAATAGTGAAAAATAATGCATTTTAATTCAAAAATGGACTTTTCATCTAATTTACTTATATAGTTAGATTGTCATTTTTATTTTTTTTAATGTGTAAATGGATTATGTTTTTATAATTTAATCCAATTTTTTTCATTGGAAGTAATTTCCCCTTGAAATTGGTTATAAACACATCATAATCTTATGATAGTTATTACTTGTTAAAAACCCGCTTTTTGTTTTTGAAAATGGGAATTAATTTTAAATTAATTACTAAAAATTATGTGTTTTTAATTTTGAGAAATAAATTCCATATTTGGAATTAGTAGGTCCAATTTGTGAAAATAGTTACCTTTTCTTTTTAGACATTATGAATAGTAACTTCAGTAATTCTTTTATTTACCTTGGTTAAAGGGTAAATCTAGGGAAAAAAATAATATTATAAAAATATTAAACTACCCTAAAACATGTCCTAGTCCTATTGGATGAGATATTTTCGAACATGGGAATCCTTGGGTCTATTTTGGGACACCATGTATCCACTTGTATGTGAAAATCACATTTTATAAGAATTAATTTAATGAAAAGAAAAATATAATATAAACATGTATATTTTACTATAAAAATTATATGGGGTTATATAACTGATATTTTAAACTATAAATAGTAATTATAAATATAAAAATATTTCATATATCATGATATTTTATTTAAAATTTTTAGACATTAAATAAATAAATTTAATTATGACACAACGATGATGTAGTGATTGATTCATTAATAATGAATTCAAATAAATGCTATTATAAATATTAAAATAAATATAATTTGATTTTTTATTCCATACATGAATTTTATTTATTATATTGACATATAATATTTTATTTAATGACTTTGGTATGAATTAATCAGGTTGTTATAAATTTTGTAAAAAAGTCAAGTATAAATAGTGTCCAAATTTGACATAATTCATAACATAAAACAAAAAATAGTTTATTAAAAGATATTAAATGTATAAAAATATAATATTCATAAAAATGGTTAATAAATTTCCAAATGTTTCAAAAATTAATTTTTTTGGGTCGTTTGACATGATATGGTAATTACATTAACCCATAATGTGTAAATAACATGATATCACTATAATATTAAAAAGGGTAAAATAATGGTTAAATCAAAAAGATAAGGATAACAATTTATTCCAAACATGTCCAAAAATTATTGTAAGATGGTTATTCGAACCAACATAATCATATATTTGAATTAAATGAGTTGTGGACCATTTTTAATCGAAATCTAAGTTATAATAAATTAATATTTTGATAGTTTCAGAAAGTGCCCCTCGCCTCTCTTATAAAAGGGAATCTCCTTCCTCTCCCATTCACTCCATTTTAAGACTTAAAGCTCATAAAACCCCTATCTATTTCTCTTCTCAACTTCTCTAGTAAAATTTTAGAGGTACATGTCTTCTCAAAAGTCTAACTCTAGTGCCCTAAGAGGAAATTTAAAGGAGGCATGTCGAGGAAGAGGTAATCTCTTCTACCAATTTTTTCAAATTTATTTCTTATTATAATTATTATTCATTGTTTTTTATTATAAATTGATAATATTAGTATCACTAATATATTGGTATGTTATTATAAATATTAAAAAACACTATTTCACCTTCTATTCATCCTATGAAAAATGAAATAACTACGCGTGCATACGTAAAGCTTATCGTCTCCACACTGTCGTGTAATATGTTTTTCACCACCACTTTACTAGGATAAGTATAATTCTGAAAATAATAACTATATATGATTATTATAACATGATAATAATTCTGAAATATTATACACCAACCACTTCAATACCATTCAACAATTATGGAAACGATATCGTTACTCATGCGTACGTACGGCTTACTGTCTCCACGACGCGATGAGATTAATTCTCCACGTTAACCATTAAATAATGATTATAAAGTATATATAATAAATAATCATGAAATATATGACATAATAATTCTACTGTATTTATGTATATATATATATATTTCATTTACTTACTTCCATTCAATTCAATAAGGAAACGAAAATAGCGTTCATGCGTTCGTACGACATATCGTCTCCATTAACGGTGTATTCTATTTCACTTATCTATATATTATATATATATATACTGAATATATATGATATATAAAAAAAATTACATTATATAAGTAGTTAAATAATTATATAAGTTATAATATCAAAAATAAAAAGTCCAACCACGTATGATAGATTAAATGATTATTACACAAAATGTTGCTTTAACATGGAATTGATAAATAAACAGGTAATATAAAGTCATAAGTAAATCATATAGGATTTCATTAATATTATTATGGTTCTGTTAGAATTTTAAAATTTTTTTAAACCCACTATATAAGAGTTTTGGGAACATATGAAAGAACTCGGACCTAAGGTAAAGGATAGTTTTGTAATCTCATGTTTATTCGAGATTTTTTATATGTAAGTATTTACTAGGGGTATATTTATCATCCATGTACATGATTTCTAAAACAATTATCATACAATTTTTACTATTCTTCTATGTTTAAATTCATTTTTTCCAATTTTTGACTTTTTTTACATGGTATGGAAGAAATCTTTTGTTTTTTTACCAGATGAGGTACTTTTTGACTTTTTTGGTAAAGTATGAGGATAATGTTTTTTAACTTATAAGGCATGAATGGATTTTTACAGAATCGTGAATCCTTCTTTCCATGAATAATCCTATAGACTATTTCAATTTTACTTTCAACTATTTTAATTTATTTCAAAATTTCATGGCATTTTGAGAAAAGAAAATGTTTTTTAAGAAGAAATGAAATTTTCCTCAGGAAATATGTTCAAGTGTTTTATTAATTTTATTTTCTAGCTAAGGTGATTCTATTTAAATAGGGTTATGTTTTTATCCATATTATTCATATGATTTTATTTTTTTAATGATTTAATGATAATTTATATATATTATGTTATGATAGAATGATGTTTAAGAAGCCCATTTTATTTCTTGGGTTATACTATGATGAATCGTTTATGTTTTTATGGCACATGTAAGAATGATTTCATTATGAGATGGGTGGGACCTATATCTACATCCAATTAATTGGGTAAATATTTATATCTCATGAGATAGACATTACTATAATGGAAAGTAAATATAGTTTAGTAATATATGGCTGGAATAATAAGTAAACCTGTTTTAGTAATGGACTTTTCCCACTATGATGGTCTTCGAAAAAATAATTTGGCTACTATGGAAATAATATTATATGGTTATTTATCTTCCACAATTACATGTTTTATACCAATTCTATTTTATAATGGTTAATATTCTTTTATGATCTATGCCTTACAAACTACCAAAATTTATTTAATCACTCAAGATTTTAAGGTTTAATATTTATGTTCATGTTTTTACATTCAAATGATTATGGTTTGTTTTATGTTCTCCATGTTTACCCTTACTAATAATTTGAGCTCACCCTTTTTATTTTTTCTTTTCCCTTGGATATAAATAAAGGTTTTAGGTAGGAAAACAAGTGGGGAATATTTTTATGGTAGATGTTTAAGATCATTCACCAAGTTAGAATATTAGGTTCCAAATTTCCAAAGACACTAAATTAATATGGTATTTTGGAATCTTTTTTTGTCTTGTATTAAGTATTACACAAAATTAATGTAATTTCCTTGTATATAAATCTTGTGTGGTTACAGTAACCATGTCCCAATTCCAACTCATGTGTTATTTGAAGCTTCGAGGGTGTATAAAAAGCGGTTGGACTCGTTCCCAATAATGTTTTTCATTTATTTCTTTAGATAAATCCTCAGAAAAAGATAAACATAACCCCATAATATACATAGAGAGGATATTTTTCACATATAATTTTTAATTAATTTAAATAATAATTACCTCATTTGAAAAATCATTCTTTATTTATGATCGATTTGGTGTCCTCTTTTGTATTTTCATTGCAGTGAATAAAAAAAGGTATAATTCCTCTATTAGTAATCTCTTTGGCTCCATGAATCAAAAAAATCATTGTTTTCATTCTAGGTTATTGCACAGAGGAACCAAGTTCCTTGTATCATTTCCTATCAATCACAATAAGAATTCTCTTTAGTCTTGATGGAATTATTTCTCTTGTTCTATCAGCCTTGAGAGGGAGGATTTGGATAATCACTCACATTCTTGAGTGTGTTCCTAAGAGGTTCTCTCAATATTTATAGAATTATATAGGGTGAATATATTGTTCACAATAATTCTATTAACCCTAGAAAATGGTAAAAAATGGAATATATGGTTAGGGTTAAATTTTTATTAATTTTATTGAGACCCTTAATCAAGTATTCTCTCTGATACATTCTCCATGTCAAATAATAATAATAATAATATATTCCATTACATGTGTTAACTATAAAATATTAAAATATTATTTCCGAAAAAATAAATTAATATTTATTTAAAAGATGTTAACTAATTTATAACATTTCCACTAGGCCCTTAACTCGGTCAGTCAATCCTCATCAGAATTTATCAAACCTTGAATAATAAATATTTATTTAAATAAATAAATATTATTATATTATTCAGTAAATAAATAAATAAATATTATATTCATTACCTAGTGAAAAAATATTTATTTAATATTCATGTAAATAAATATATATGTATTTATTTATTACCATGTGAATAGTGATAAATAAGAGATAAATAAATATTATATTAAATAACTCATAAATAATATTTATTTAATATTCAAATTATATAAATTTTAACTTGAATAACTATCATTTGAATTTATGAAATCGATATAACCTGAAAAATTATTATTCCTCAGTATTGTGAATAACATTTATTCAACCATTAAATTAAAATAGAATTTAACTGGGATTTTAGATACATTTTTTGTGTGATTCTCTATCCCACTTTCTTAGTGGCATTAAGAAGTATTATATTATGTCCAAGGTTAGTTTCTAGAAACACATATACGCACAAATATAGAAATTTTTTAATGTCATAATGATGAAAATATCATATGAATGCTTACTATGTAATACAATCTCTTCAACTCAATATATCATCAACCAGGTTGCATACTTGTGTCAACAACCTATATTTTTTATTATATTTCGTTGACTACCTAAAATTAATTTCCATGGTCATAGATTTAATAAAAAATTTACATTTTAATTAAAGGTCTTGAGATATCATAATATATAAATCAAAAGTGAAAAATTCATTTCTAGACTTATTCATTAATATCATATCACTTATAAATAACACAAGGTATCTTACTTAATTATGAGCATATATTTTGATGGATTTTTAAAATACATCAAATTATGTGATTTACTATAAATATTAATAATAATATCATATAAAATGACCAATTCACATGTTTTCATATGGAAATATCCAATGACACATATAATATGTTGAATTCCTATTGATGGGTATATCCTCATAACCTCCTCTCTTTTAGATTAACAATTGAAAAACATCATGAGTTGAAGCCTTATCTAGTTATGAGTATCCATCACTAGATATTCAAAACATCATATGTGCCGCATCAAGTAGATATCATCCAGTCCATATGACATATGTCTAATAATAATTTTATAGCAATTCAAGGTTCTCATTATAGTTGGGAACTAGTATAGATTTTTTATGTGAAAAATACTCTTAAGATACTATTGCATTAATGTTATGTATAAGAACACTCATTATGTGATAATATATTTATTGATATATAGATCTTTGAAAATTTTGGTAATTTAAAGTGTAGAGTTAGTTGGTTCTAGAGAACTAACTTTAATAGGCTCTCAATTGCACTAGATCCAACTATTAACTAATTAGTTATCATCACATTATAAACATGTTTATATTGAGTTATAGTTATAGTTGTTGGGCTTATCATGTTCTTGCGGTTGTTTTTATTACTGCAACTTCTCCCCTATAAAAAATCCTCAAGGGGTAATATCACCAAGTATAAAACTTTTATCTCATTCCATAAATTTAAATTTTTTCTAAAATCATAACCTAGAATAAAAACTTTACAAAATCCCTCTTTAAGGTGCATTAAAATCCAAAATGTACTTTTTATAAGTTAATATGAAAACCATTTGCTATAATAAGTTTATCTTTTTTATTTACTCAACCTTACTATGGTACTAGATCAAATTTATCTAAAGGAAGACTAGTTTTATATCCCCTAGAAAACCAGTATTCCAACTTCTCTAAAAACTAATAACTCATCCCTTATACTTTCTAAATTATTATCAGTTAGTTCTAACTGTAATTTTGTGAAATTGTTCTAGTTTTCTTTAATTTTTTTTGCTTTATATATAAGCAATATAAAATCCTAGTTAATATCATGGAATATGAGATAGATTCCAAACTACTCTTACGAATATATAATTCTAATTATTATAAGAATAACCTCCCTTATTAGAGAGATATCATGGCATGTGACATCAACAAAAATTTGATCTTGAATTATTTCATCTTGTATTTTTCAATACCTTGTCAAAGTATACATTAAGACATGATCTAATAAACCTCATATATTTATGTCTATATATCTTATTCCCTAGACTTTTTTTGCTATATTAATTCATTCTTAGAGAACTTTTCCTTAGAGTTAATTAACTATAGGACTAAACATCTATTTTCCATGTGTTATCTATATATCTAACATGGAAAAGTATAGTGCTAACACTAACCTCTTGTAGTTACCTGGAATACATTCATTCCATATTAATATTTTATTATCATTATGTCGGATCCATTCCATAAATGTATTTATTCAACTTTTATACCTTATTGTATTTATATGGTTTCACCAACCCTTTTGGTTACATCATATAAATATCTTTCATAGGGAACCTTCAAGGAAGGTGGTCCTGGCATCCTATTGTTCAATACAATGATCATATAAGGTTGTTATGACAAGTATAATTCTACTGTATTTTATCATGATGATTAGCGTAATTTTTATCACAAAATATGTCTAAACATATCTTGAAACATTTAATAACTAATCATGCCTTATTGGTTCCAACCTATACCATCAATGTATAGTTTCCTCTTAAAAACCCACTAATACATTTATATCAACTTTAGAAACTTCATAAATACAGAACTATATTTCGATACATAGAATATATCAATAAATTCGTATAAACTTGTTGATCATAAATTGTTGTTGTTTATTGTTTTCTTTCTAAGATTCATTATTATTATGGAATAATATATCAATTTTCTTACTGGATATAGAACCATGTACATTTAATTTACTTTTATACATAGTATGTGTATCTAGAATAAATATTTCCATTTAAACTAGTATATTCTTGTGTTATTATCCCAACTCAAGTGCATCTAAAGCCCAAAATTCATTGAAGTATAGCTTGCAACCACTATATAAAAAGATAAGTGTTTTTCTCTTATATAAATGTAGTCAGTCTTAACAAATACCTTTCTTTATTTGGGATATAATTACACAGATTAGCTTTAGGATAATTAGCTAAGATTCACCTAGTGTTTTCCTGGATGTATGTTTGTAGCTAAATCTATATTTAAAAAATAGTTCTCATAAAACATATTAAGCTATGACATAATGGATTTATTTCATATTAAAACTTATATAACATATATTAGTCAATATGTTTTTCATATGGTTAGTTTTTTCACTGTTATTTATGACATGTGTCTTAAAAGGAATTATGGAAGTCTTTCAATACATAAAAGAATTATCATTAGTCCTCGTTTTACATTCATCACATTGTTTTATATGTTTAATTTTATTTTAGTTTAGGAGTCTCCCCATTCTACATTTAAATTATTGATGCATACTTAGTCAATATATGCCCCAACAAGCCCACTTAGAGGATATGATATCTTTTACCAAGAGTATTCGTCACCTACATTATACATTCCTAAAATCCCTTAAATAAATATCATAAATTATATGAATTTACATTTATTTTCTCCTTAGAATAATCCATTTGATCTTGATAAACTAAATCTATATTCATGTAGTTATATATTTAATATCAAAGTTTTATCTATTTAATACTTAATGAGTAATTATATCAAAAACCCAAGAGTTCTAGATCCAAAGAGTCCAAACACTCTTTTTTCATATCCTTGAAAAAAAATAGTTTTACTAGACTATTAATTATATATAAACAATTTAGTATGATTATTATAGTTTATATTAATCATTATTTTTTTTATTTCGATATATTTGATTCAAGTATTAATAAACTATTCAGTATGAAATTCCATAATAACATTTATTTTAAACATGAAAAACTTCTCATTGTGTATATAACTAAACACTAAGATTAATGTTTTGGTAATACTCAATAAAAAATAATGGTTTAACTAGAATCAATCCACATAGAAATCTAAAGTTGTGTGCTTATATTTTCAGACATAGATATCACCCTTCCGTAACTAGTTGGAGAGTCCACCTTACCTCTTTAAATCTATCTAAATTTCCTTTGTTCTTGTATTTGAATATAAATATATGGGTTTCGTATTGTATTAAACATCAAATTATTCCAACATAAATATTATATGAAATTATTAATATCCTTGAATTAAAAGATTATTCTTCCTTCTCCTTCAACTCATTATAGTTCCTCTTCTATTGACCTTTGTTTCCACATGAAGATCAAATAACCTCATGTTCACTACCCTTCCTCTGATTATTTTTCTAATTTTAAGGACATTATAAGGTATCCATTATATTTGAACTGGTAATATTATTCTTAACCTTTTCTTTTACTTCATTCACCTTAAGGGTTGAGGAATTATAGTCCCACCAATCCTTATTTGTCTAGTAAAGCATGGTCGAAAGATTATTGAGAGACTTATCCATACTATCATTCTTGTAATTCATGATGAATATGGTGGATCTATTCAGAATTTAGAGTCTCTAAAATTATTATAGTCGATTTACCATAAATAGAAACTCTAGATAAACCTTTATTCTTGATAAACCAATGGCAATAGGGATCTAGTGGATTAATGTGAGTTTATTAGAAGTTGAAAATTTATAATGGATGAAAAGCATGGAGATCAACACATTGGAAGTTTAAAATATATTGAGATTATAGAAAGTAATACTATGTATACATTTGAATCACTCTCATAATGGATAATATAAGAATGTCATAGGACATATGATCATTATTTATCAACAAGTGATTGGCATTCAGATCGTGGAAAGCTACAGGAAATCAGCAGTTGTCGGTGTAATGGATAATTCCCTATGAATAGAGGTGGTTGTGAAACTAATTGAATGGGTGGTAGCCTATATAAAATGGGGTGGTACCACATCATATTTTGTTAATATATTACTTTTTTTAGTGATCTGTATAGATGAAAATTCACGATGATTGTAACTTTGTACTTTCGATAAAATGAAAGTTTGTTATTCTTCTCTCATGGAAATGGGATAAAATTATGAACCACATAAACCTCTTGAGTTCTTTACTAAATTTCATTTCATTTATTATTTTTCCTGTGGGTTTTTTTGTGAGATTTTAATAAACAATATTGATTTTTTTGAACTCAGTGTAGTAATTTAGGTTAACCAATTCTTTCAAGTTTCACTAAACTGGTGTTTAGAGAGTTCCATATGGTGACTAGATTTTTCATGTTTTCGGTATTCTATTGAATGAACTTTAAATGGTAGAAGTTTTTGTAGGAGTCACAAAAATTGGTATCAATGTACAGTTTCTCTTATTTGTTCTCAAATTCTTAGTAGTTTACTCAGAACGATCACAAGTAACAGTCTTTATTTCTTATACATTTTTTAATTCAATAGGATTCATTGTGTCAAAATACATGGGAATCCAAATATAATAAGGTATGAGTCAAAAAAATTCAATGGAATTGATTTAATCTTATATAGAATTATATTAGAGTATTGTCTCGTCCTTAGATATATGGAAATCATTGAAATTTTTAAACTAGATATAATAGAGAAAGGATAATGGGAATAACTGGATAAGAAGTCTTTGGGTTTGGTGAGGATGTTATTTGTTTGAAGTTTTTCTCTAGACATCTGGGAGTTGATGAATATATTGGAGTTAATTTTAACTCCAGAAGATATATATGAGAATCCTACCACACTCATCAAAGTGTGTTTGATGTGACAATTGTTCATCATAGGTCTATCAGTAGGAATATCTACAATGGATCATATGAATAATTTCAATTTGATTCAAAGTTATCTTGAATAAGTTAAGTTAGAAGTCATAAATTATGTTTGGGTGATATTATTATTATCATCATTGTAGGAATCTTGGGATGAAATGGTGAAATCAGTGAGTATCTCCAACAGAAAAACTAACTGGATATTCAAGGATGTTTAGTACATGATTCTTAATAAATACTTCCAAATGAAGGAGATTCAAGAAACCTTTGGAAATTCATTTATTTTTTATGTAATAGTATGTTCACCTCATTAGAAATGTTTTATATAATTATAATGTAAATTATGAGATAAGAGTATGGGTAAATCTATTAGACCCATCCCATCCTTTTGGAAATGTGGTAAAAGCGGTCACCTCAAGAAGGATTACTATGATCACAAAGTAAAGTCCAAAAGATAAACTTATAGAGTTTTATGTTCCTTCTATTAAACTATTAAGAGTAATGTAAATAAAATTTTGAGTGTCAACACTCTACTAGAATCTTTGATAATAGTTTCTAGGTATCTTTCCACTCCAATGGTGAAAAGGGATACATTAAAACTGTGTGTGTGAAATCTTTGGAACAGTGGGTCTATAAGATGGTGAATATATTTATATTTTGGTGAAGGTATATGTTAGAGTTTAGTTGAATAATGTCAATTTCCTTGAGATAAAGTAATTTCATCATATTCTGGTCCTTTGGAAGAAATTTATTTCAATTGGATAGTTGTATGATGTTGGGGATAGAACTACCTTTACAAATGGAGTGTGGAAAATGACTCATGGTTCCTTGGTTATAGATAAATTTGTAAAGTATGGGACATTATATTGGATTGGAAGGGTAGTGGGGGATACACTTATCATATCATCAACATTTAGAAGTTCATATTTTTGTAATTTCCAGCTATGTGACCTTAATGAAAAAGGTATGATACTTTTAGCAGTAAAATGCATACAGAAGAGTGATCATTCAGAATTTTTAAGTTGTGATAGTTTCATACTTGGTATATAATGGAATGTGAGCTTTTAAATTTAGTGGAATAAAACTCAAATATAGGAAGCTAGATATTGTACATACAAATGTTTGAGGGCCTACCCTAGTCAAATCTTCTGGAGGGTCATAATATTTTGGGACATTAATTAAATAATCCACTAGGAAAGTATGGGTATACTTCCCAAAACATATGTTAGAAGTGTTTGGGTTCTTTTATTTGTGTAATATATGGTTTAAAGAAATAAAGGATATAATATGAAATTTTTGTGGTCAGATGATGGAGGTGAGTACACTAGAATATGTTTTTGGAACTTCTATAAGCACCAAGGTATTATGTATGAAAATATTGTACCTGGGATTCTTGAGAAAAAAAATTTAGCTGAAAGGATGAATCAAAAATTTATTTAGTTTTTATGTAGTATAAATTTTAATTTGTTAATGCATGTGTTTTTTTGTAAAATATCACCAAATACCTGAACATACTTAATCAATCAGAACCCTTTAGCACTACTAGGATAGTAACTATCAGAAGCTTCGTAGATAGGGAAAACACTATATTTAGTTCACCTTAATGTCTTTAATGTTTTATCCAATATTCATGTGGTTTCTAAGGATATATATAAGATTGAACAAAAATATCATTCATGTTTATTTATTCAATATAAAGATGAAAATATAAGATTTCAACTTTTGAAGGGTCATAAAGGGAAAGTTATTAAAAGTTGAAATAAAATCTTTAATGAGAGGATTATATAGAAGGAATTAAATTTAGAGGGAAATAAAGTTGAATGAAAAGAATCAACTTCAATCCATTTTGATTTGAATAGAGGAACCATAAGTTCATAAATTATAGAGAGTTCAAATGAATATGAGTCTATTGGAAGTTCACAGATTCAAGAAGAAAGTTTAGAGGGTAACACATAAGGTTTTATATTAATACTAGTGGAATATATACCTAAAATCTTTAAACCTTGTGAGGATTGGTATAGAGTTTTGAAGGATTAAAATCTATAGGTTTTGGTTCCAAAGATATTGGAATTATAGGCAAAATTGTGAAGGTCTACCAGAGTCGGATGATTGGAACTACTGTAAAGAACCAAATTGAAATTATTACTTTTAACAGATGGTGGATAACTTTAGAGCCTAGAAGAATCATCTATTCTTAGGGATTCTTGTAAGTGGTAGTTTTACATGAATGAGGAGTTGTAATAGCTTCATGGGAATAGCACCTAAGAGATGACATATTTATAACTTAGAAAGAAGGCACTTGAAAAAAGTGGGTCTTCAATTAAAATATTAATCTAATAGAAGTAGAAGGTATAAAACAAGGCTTTTGGTTAAATGATTTTATAAGGAGGGAATACACTACTCTAAAATATTTTTTCTAATAATAAATCATAATAACATTCAAACCATACTCATTTCAGTTTCTTTTAGAGGTTTATATATAGAACAAATAGATGTGAAGATGGATTTTCTTCATAGGGATCTAGAGGAATAAATCTATATGAAGAAACATATTGCTTTTATGGATAAATGGAATCATGTATTGGTGTATAAAATCAAAAGAAGCCTATATAATTTGAAATAGTGTTAGGATAGTGGAATTAGATTTTTGACTCATTCATAGAGTATAATAGTGTCATGCATGGAAAATCAAACCATTATTGTTAATAATAGGAGTATAGTTTTGATAACTTCGTTATTTTACATTTTTATGTCGATGATATTCTATTGATGAGCCTTTAAATTCAACAAATTATGAAGATAATTAATTACTTGTAAATAAAGTTTTAAATGGAAGATATTATTGAATCAAAGAAGATATTAGGTATACGGATTGAATGTGATATGAAGATATGAAATTTGGTTCTATCCCTAAAATAGAATATTCAGAAGATTGCTGAAACTTTTACGATGGATGTATGTAATGTTGTTTAGAATCCCTTAATTAAACACTTAAAACTCCAAAAACAATAATCACTATAAACAAAGGAAGAGGAAATTGATTAGAGATAATACGATATGCATCCATGGTAGTAAATTTCATGTATTTCATATTGTCTGATCGACAAGATATTTTCCATGCAGTAGTTGTTGTCAATCAGTTCGTAGAAAATTTGGGGAAAGAAAATTGGAAATTTTGTAGTGTAACTTGAGATATATTAAAATAAATATATATATTACACCTTACTTCCTGAGAGTATGATCCGTTGATTGGTTATATTGATGCTGACTTTAGGGGAGACTCGTATTCATGGAAAATCACAAATGGATATTTCATTACCATTGGTGGAATTATAGTTAATTGATTTTTAAGGCTACAACTAGTGATTTCACTCTTCACAATATATGTAGAGTATGATTTAGAAATATAAGAAATAAAGTAAATGGTGTAGTTCATAAATCTGATTAAATTTTTTTTATATAGTCAATAAAGTGAATTTCTTTATAGTGGCATTCATAGTGCAGTGAACTTGGCTAAAAATCAACTGTTCCATGTAAGGATAAAGTTCATAAACCTAAAGTATTAGTATATCTAAAAGTTTCATTAATATGTAGTGTAGGCATTTAAGAAGATAGTTGGTTTATATAACCTATCTGATATGTTCAACAAGGAATTAGCCCGAGAGAGTCTGAAGAATCATTATTCCTTAGTTAGACTTGTGTGAATAGGATAGAAATGGAGAGGTGTTGCATGCAGAGGAAGTAGAAGGTCTTCATTTACCATAGTGTTATAGGATTTCATATAATCATTGAAGTAGGATTAAACTGGTAAATTATTGGGATTTTAAAGCCCCTTTAATCGCTAGAGTCATTTTAACATAAGTAGAAACTCTAAAGAACCCTTTGGTCTTAATAGATTATTGATATCAAGGTTTTAGTGAGTTGGTTGTGAGGTTATTGGAAAATTCAAATTTCCAATGAATTCAAAGAATTTATGTCAAATCACTAGAATTTTAGTATATGTTATGGTCACAATAAGAAAGAATATTTCTTTTTTTGAATCATTATCAACATAGAGTTTGTAGAAAAGGATTAAGGCATATGATAACTATTGATATACTAGTGATTGGTGGTCGGACAAGGAAAACTACTTGGAATTAGTAGTTTAATAGTACAATGGATTGAACCTTGAAAATATAGAAGGTCAATGAAACCAATTGACTATGTGGACCCCTCTATAAAAAGGGGTGGAACCACTTACTAAAGTGTCGTGTAATTACTTGTGTTAGTGATCAACGTGGATAAAAATCCATGATTATTGTGACTTTGTACTTATGATAAAATTAAAGTGTACAATTCTTCTCTCATGGAAACCAGATGAATGTTCGATCCATGTAAAACGTTTTGTCCCTATTGGAGTTTTACAATGACTCAAGAGGGGGTGAATTGAATTCTTGAAATTTTAACTTCAATTATAATAGTCCTTCAAACAATTCTTGACTCTATTATCATATAAGAATTATAAATAAAAATAAAGAATAGAAATGTTTAAAAAAAGTACTTTTTTAGTGGTTTAGGGCATTATAATCTCGTACTTCACTCCACCAATCACTCTCTCAATGAGCTTTCTGAATTTCACTATGCATTTCCTTTTTCTAGAGACCTTTAAAGCTGAGTGAATGAAACTAAAACATGTTACAAATGCACCAAGATCTTTTAAAGGGCACTCCCTTATTCACAAAACTTATCCATGGACTTTACACACTCAGATCAATGAGTTCTAGTTTGAAAATAAAGAGATGAATAAAAAGTGTTTTTGGTTCAACACATAGTTTTAAACGATAAATAATGGATAAAAAATAATATCTGGAGAGATATAATATAGATTCCAATATTAGATCTATATTTTATTCAATTAGTAAATGATAATCTTGAAATCACTATTTAATCCTATGTTTGTTCTTAATTATGAACAAATATTCATAAAAAAATAGAGTATGTAGTTCGCATGTGTGAATGTCTTAAATATTAACACCAACTCTATTTATATTAAAATATGAACCCTACCATTAATTCAATGGTTGAGAGAGTAATAATATATTCTAAAAAATATTTTAATTCATATTTTTCCTTCTTTTCCAAAAGTGGTAAAGATGGAGGTATTTTATTACTATAGTTTTGGTTAACCTCGGAACTATACATGTTCTTAGAAATAAAACAATAATTAAATGATCATTTCCTCATTTAGAAACACATATATTGATATAAAAAAAGTTAAGAGTGGTCTTTTATTTAAATAATACAATGGTAATAAGTTTTTCCATAATCCAATTAATTATTGAAAAATACTTAGTTTTATCAATCTGTATCATTGTAAGACTTTTAATCATAAGATGTTAGATTTTGGAAAGATACTTTAACACATTGTATAACTTTTGGCATCATGAGAATTAATATACATTGTAGAATAATTTTTCCTTATAGAGATATCTTAATCCTCATAAGATAGTTTACATCATAATACACTTTCTAAAAAAATAACTAGAAACACTATTCTGTAATATAATATTACTTGTTATAGGATGTTTTATAGAGGCATTTGATAATTATCCATTGTTCAATATCTTACGTGGTAAAAACATAGTGTGTATGCCTTTCCTATCCTTTATGATATTTTCATTTAACATATATTCATTGAATAATACTTTCTATCTTTGTAGGATAATTATCATAGGAAGTATCCTTTCATATAATAATTATATTTCACAATACTTTCATAAGATATTTACTTTTCCATTTTTCAAAAATCTAAAGTCTGTTCATAAGAAAATTTCAATGTGTATGATACTTTTTTGTGTGATAAATCTTTTAGTTTGACAGTACATGTAATATTTTCATTAGAAAATTTTCATCAAAACTAAAATAAAAAATAAAGTACTCTCCTCAAATCACTTAAGATAAATTCATTATTCAAAATGGGGATTTTTTGAAAATCAAATCAAATAAAATACTGGGATATTTTGGAACATCATAAGTGTGACTAAAAATCTATCCTTTTATATGATCATAAAACCCATAATAATTTTAAAAATAATAATTACATATCTTTTCCCTATAATATAAAATTTTGTTTTTACTCATATCATCTCCCCCTTTTTTGATATCAAAAAGAAGATGGATATTTTAGATAAAACATGAATGAAAAAAAAGTAGAGTGTGAGAATATGGAGGAATTAAATGAATAGAGATCAAGCATTGACTTGTTTAAACATATTAAAAAAAGTGTGTGATAACAGACTAGTAGGTAATGGTAACCATTAAAAAAATAAAACTAAAGTAAGAAGAGAACAAAAAAATGGATAACTATAAGATTTCATTAAAATAGAAAATAAGGTTTATAGAAGATATTATTCCTTTGTCTTAGGGTGATACCTAGTAGGTTTGGTATTAAGAGTTTTTTTCATGAAATAAACCAACAAGGAAGGATTGGTTTTAGAAATTAATTCAACATAAGGTTTCAAATAGTGTATCTTAGTAAATTGTACAGTTGAATGGGAGTCTCCACCAATAACAAATTTGTCTCTCGTACATATTCTACCTTTAATATCTATGATAATGTCTTGATAGTCCTTAGATTTGGCCTTTTTACATTTATTAGTGGAATAAAAAATGAGTCTTGTGGAAGAAGTAGGATGATAGGGTGACTTGGCTTGCTCGACATACTTCAGACATTCTATCTGATAGAGGAAAAATAGATCAAATATAGATTTCATCTTTTTCTTGGTGGTAGGAAAGTGTTCAAGAATGTAAGGACCAAGGCTTTTCCTATTTCTAATTTCATATATGGAATATTCATATATACCAATCCTTTTGAAAATGGATTTTTGGTAAAAAAAACTAATATAACCATAGATATTTTCCCTAGCTTCCAAGTTATTAATTTGTCCCAATTACAAAATTTTGATGTATGAGTATAGATTTTCTAGACAGTTCTCACAAATTTTACTTGGCATTCTAAAAATTATTTAGAGGGAGAAGAATATAAAACCACTAGTTGTGGTGTACATGAAACAAGTAACTAATTTTCTAAGAAATATTATTGTAGTCTTTGAACTGCCTACTCAAAATACTATGTAGAAGATTATTCAGAATCAATGGTAAAATAATCGTCAAGAGTCTGTTGTATCCAGTTCAACTTGGTATAAAATATATTAAATTTATCATCTATTATAGGAACCATATTCTCTAGTCCTACCACCATGAAAAAGGAATCATCAATATCTTTTTACGTAGTCTCCCTTGGAGAAACAAGGTTCTCCTTAACAAATCCATGGAGATCTAAGAGAGGTTCCTAGATTCTATTAATTTCTTCTCCAATAAGTGATCTAAATACCTATATTTCAGATTTTATTGTCCTATACACATCTTGAAAATTTTCTAGAGACATATAATCACACTTTATAGATTCTATTATCTCATTTAAAGCATCAAGAGTGAAGGAAATATCTATTAACTTCTCCTTAACTGACCTTGGCACTGAAGAGCATCCAAATGCATCAACTTGATTAGATTATAGAGTCATGTGTTAGGAATAGAATATTCTTTTTATGTAATGAAATAGTAAAATCATTAAATTTCAAAAAATTCAAGTCTACTTTAACTTCATCTTTAAAATAAATTGTCTCTTCCAAGATAGCAATATAGATATCGGATTGCACATCCAGAAAATATGAATCATTTTGGATTTAGCTTTTAGAAAAGCCTTTATCTCAGTCAACTATGAATTAAGAATATATGTTTCTTGTAGGTATACTACCTATTATCTCAAACCAATCATCTCAACTTTCAGTAAGGTGAGATTATAATCCATTTTCTCAGAAAAAGTTTAATGGTGACTATCTGAATTGGTACATTCATATCCTTGATCGGATAGATAACATATATCTCTTTCCTTTTCTATTTCTTATTTAGTGTAAAATGGTTTATCAGTAACCACTCTCCTCAATAAGGGAGTTATTTTTAATTTGGTATTTACACTTTTACGTCTCTATTTGAATTGATAAATTACTCTTACATTAAATTTAATTAAATTCAATTTTGTTTCAAAATAAATTTTTATCATTATATTGTTGTAATATTTTATTTTAATCCATGGCTTTTTTCTTATTTTTATTATTTTTTTATGTCTTTCTTATGTGTTAAAAAAATTAAACATTCTATATAAGATTCTTAGGATGAACCTTCAACCACATTTAGGGGGACCCATAGGTCAACTCCCATGAGAGTTCCAGCCCTCGTGGCTTGCATAGAGCATGGGTGAGCATAGTGCATGATAATAACATAAGTCCCCATGTATAAGTCCCTCTAAGAATTATCGTAGATGTATAGGCGGTCTATGTATCCCACTAGACCCACAATCTCTTATGTGTAGTGTTTTTATTTTGACTGAGCTTCATAACTTCATCTATGATGTACCTCCCAACTACAGTGTCTTCAATTTGACATGGGATTCAAGTAAAAAAATCATATTTAATCTTGGATGTTGGTTTTGTTTTATCTTTTTTATTATATATCTCATCTTATCATGTGTTCTCATTTTTTAAACTCTTGCATTTCATTTCTTCTTTCCACCTAGTTATTCTTCTTCTTTGGCATATCATCTTCCTTGGCCGGCCGTTATTCATTCTCTAGTTCACAAGTGATATTTCATTGTGTCACTATAATCACAAACCATCTATATTTAAGACTTTGGATCGTGTTTTTTTATCTTTTCGTCTATTATTTGTTTCATTTATCGAGAAAACACTGCTCTACTTTGTCTTCTACCTTATGAATTTCAGGGATCCTCATCTTTTCATAATCTTCTTCTTCATCAATATTATATTATATTTTGATTATCCTTCCCTTTTGAAGTTCTCTTTCTTATTTTTTATTGGCTTGATATTAGTTTTGGTTTTGTGTTTTATATGTTGTTCATAAAATGCCACCTAGAAAGGTCCCTAAGGATTCTGATAAGTCATGCTTAGTTTTTGGTTCTTCTCTAACTTTGTCTATCCTTCATGGTGATCGGGGTCCATTATAGGCAGCAGAGTGGATTGAAGAGGTCGAGCACATCTTCAGGATATTGGTAACTCCTAAATCAATTAGAGTGGGTTCCATTTTGGGTTTGTATGAGGGTCCAACTCTGAACGAATGGGAGTTTTTTTCCCTACGATAAATGCATGTTTGGATGACATAGATTGTCTCTAAATCCATCTTCATATGATAGTTCATACCTATAGATGTGAAGATAAAGAAAATGGGAAGAACACATGCGTATTCAACAAGTCCGATGGATGGTGAAGGCATATGTTGACCATTTCAAGAATCTTATATCATTTTCTCTAGAGGTAGCGTCATAATATGTGATGAAGTCTTCTCTCTTCATCATGGGTCTTCATCCAGAGATCAAGGATCATGTACTACCTTACAAGGACCATCGTTTTGATAAGCTAGTGGATGAGGCGTTCTTGGATGAGGTTATCTATGGAGGGAATATGGTTGGAAATCCAGCATATCCAGTTACTCGTGAAGGTTCCCCATCTGGAGAGCAGGGTGTACCAAAGGGGAATATTCTTAAAGATTCTTATACAGTGGTTCCAGCTTCCATTTCATTGTACTTTTCGGTGGTGTGCCACCAGTGTTCCCGGTTCAGGAACGTGAGGCTATCATGTCACATCCCTCTGAAGATGTGTCATCATTGCGGCTATCTGGATCATCTATAGAGGTTTTGAAGGAAGTTTTTCCTAAATAAGACGTTGTGATAGAAGGAATTTTAGTTTCTAACTCTGAAGTAGGAAATGATTCAGCCATCGGATCCCTATCCATAGGTCTCGGGGATAAGCTTGTACGCAGTCAAATGTTTTTTTTGGGGGGGGGGGTGTGAAGGCTCGGTTTGGGTTTTGTGATCCATATATATATTGCAACATTTAAAGTTTTTTTGTTCTTGTTTCTCTACTGTTAAAGTTTTAATATTATTGTAAGTCTATCATTTCAATGGGGATAAGTGATGAACTTTTTCCTTTGTAATCCAACAGTTCCATTTTTCTCATTATGTTTTTCTGAATCTTGCATTTTTTAAAGTGTGTTTGGCCCTTGTATGGGTTGATCTCAATTTAGTGGTGTTAGTTTGGAGATGTAAGTGCCTATAGAAGAAGCGATGTTTTTATTTATGCCCACATTTACTATTTGGGTTATGTTCTTCTATGAGGTTTTACTCTAGTGTTTGGGGTTTTTGGTCTGGGTCAACAGTTTCAGGTTTCAGTGGAGGTGTTGTTTCACTCCTGCTATAAAAGTAAGTGTGGATCGGTTGGAAGTTCCCATAGCACCCCCCCCCTCATGAGGTGGTATGTTTAGGAGTTAAATATCTACAATATTTGAGTTCTTGTGGTGGTGATAAATCTTTCATGTCCTCTTGTGTTGAGGTTTCTTTCAATTTTGTTCATTCATTTACCTAAGTTTTGGTTGTCTTTTAGTTTAGTGACTTTCTAGGGGAAGAATGTTTTGTGGTGGGGAGAATTGTCAAACCCTGGCTTTTTAAATTATTTCATTTTATTATATCTTGGCTTCAGTAAGCCTCATCAAGTTGTGGGTTGAGTGAATGTTTAATTTCTTATTTGATATTTGATGTTTTTGGTGGGTTCTGGACCGGTGCACGGGCACCACACGGTTAGCGGTAACCATGATGTCAGCCCAGATGCCCATGCCATTACCCATTACATAAAATAATAAAACTTTATGAGAATTCAATAAGGTAAATGTTTTAGACATAATAATAATAAATTTATTGTGTAGATAAAAACTCTTTTAATTAAAATTGTTAATGATCTTATTATCATTAAAATTGTTATAAATATAATTATTAATCCGACGTTATTAATTTTGTGATTATTTAAAATAAAATGAATAAAATCATAGCTATAATTATTATAATAATTATTATTATTATTATCATCATCATTTATAAAATTAATGGTGGTGTTATGATTATATAAATTTATGTTATTATTATAAATGTTGTCATTAAAATTTTGATGTTATTATTAATTAAATTATTATTATTATTATTATTATTATTATTATTATCTTTTATTTATTTATTTTTTATTTTTATTGATTTTTTAGGGTTTTAATCATCCCTCCCTCTTTTTTATCCAAAACACACCCCCTCCCATTTAATAACTTTATTTATCCCACTCCTCACTCAAACCTCTCTCCATGAACCTCACTCTATCCCATTTAATACCTTTTTTATCCTTCTATCAACTCACACCTTTCTCTACGCACCTCCCTCTCTCCCGATATATTCCTTATTTCTTTTTTAACAATCATGCTCACCCCTCTCTCCCTATACTCCCTCATTCTCATCTCTTTTTCTATCCCTAACACACTCACCCCTCTTCCCACTTATTCCATCATTCTAACACCTCTCTTCCCCTTCCCCCACCCCTTATGCATGCATCCTCCCCTCCGAGGCTCCTTCCGGAAGCTGCTCCTCCCTCCGGAGGTTCATTCTGGTGAGTTATATTTTTGAAATTCTTCTCCTATCACTCAATTTATTGGGTTTTCCATGTGGGGTTTCTTGTTTTCTAAACACTAAATGTTATGGTTAATATGTATCT
Source organism: Viscum album (assembly GCA_963277665.1). Taxonomy (NCBI): domain Eukaryota; kingdom Viridiplantae; phylum Streptophyta; class Magnoliopsida; order Santalales; family Viscaceae; genus Viscum; species Viscum album. The sequence goes on along the minus strand of OY728130.1, from coordinate 1,966,231,541 downwards.
AGAGTTTCCTTTTCATTTAGGGTGTTTTATTTGTCTTCAGGGTATTGTTATTCCTCTTTTTTAAGTTTCATTCCAATCGCACAAGGTTTCGTTAGGTGTTTCTATGTTTTTCTTCCTAAATCCTTTCCTTTGATGCTTGGAATTTTAAATAAATTTATAAACTATTTTCTCAACTCTATAGAACACTTTTTTAAATTATTATATCAATTTGGAATTTATTTGGTTCATTCAAAATAAGTTATAAATGAGTTTTTGATAAATTTCCAAGGTTTGTGGTACCTAGGAAGCTTGTTCGAATTGCCTTTTTTCTTTTAATGAGGAATTAGGTTTTTATGAAATGTATAGTGATTAATATATTGAAATGGAATTGTTTATTAATGAACATGGTTATTTGAATATAATTTGGTTATTTTATGGTTTGGTTTTTTTGTTAAAACACTTTGGTAAGGATTTAATGGATTCAATGCTTTGGTTTGTGTTCTTTTAAAATAAAGTGGGTGAGTGGAAATGGTTTTAATGAGAATGGTGTTTTATGGAAATGGATTTTGGGTAACCCTTTGGATGTGTGATTCACCATTAGATCTTGACACATCCATGGGTTCACTAGGTGCAGACATGGATGTGCCTCCAAATGAAGATGGTGACATAAAATGGTGTTTTCCTTAAAAACCTTGGTTCTAAAAAATGTCTCTTTATATTATAAAAAATGGGGTTTCATTGTGAATTTTATAAAAACTGGTTTAATTGTATTCCTAAATGTTCTGGTCCATCTCTCCTTGAAAAAATATTTTTTGTGTGCATTTGAAATAGTGTTCCCATTTGGCTCTTGGTGTGGGTTTTGGTGAATGTTTTATTAAGGGATCATTGGGATTTGTAAATTTAAAAGCGGTATTGGTAAGATGTTTTGGGTAAATGTATTTATACATGATGAGTTAAAGGATCGTTTGGCACTTTTAACCCAAGGGTAATGTTTGTACTAACTTTTAACGGATATGGTGTTTTGGCGAAACTGTATGCTCTATTGGCAACTTTGAGCTTTTTATGAAATCGTTGAAAATGTTTAATGGTATGGAGGCCCGATTGGAACCATCATGTGACATGAAATGTATGTATATAAATATGGTTCACCTTTATAATAAGGATATCCCTTAGTGTTTATTAGATATTGGTGTTCATGTTTGGGGTAGGCAAGTACAGTGAGATAAGTCCTACGTGTGAGGGCCTCCTACTTACACAGTATTACTATAACCACCATGGGTTCGTAGGTGTCTTATAGATTATCGAGTGATGGTTACTCACCATCCCTAATTAGATGGGTTAGTTAAACCTGGTAGATATAGAGGCTTGGTGGGATTTTCTACTAATTTTTTCGCGAGGGTGATCAGTGGGTTATAGACTATGGGGCTTTACCATACACCAGCAGGTGGTTCCAAACCGAGTGCATCCAAGGGTTGTCTAGAGATGTTTAGGATCACTCATGGTTATAGCTTGTATTGATTTTTTATTTTCTTCTATACTGGTTTATTTTCTTTTATTGTTAACCTAGACACCTTTTTACATAGCCCTGGTATTACCTGTTTGGTTTTGTTTATAAAATGGTAAACAGTTTTTGAAATAATATATGGCTTGAGTTGGTTCTCATAGTGGGAATGAGGTGTTATTTTTTTAAATGATAAAACTTTATTTTTGTAATTGTATTTTCAAATTTTTTTTATCGGACAACTTTGGGTAAGGAAACACTTGGCAGTGGTTTACGTTTGGCATCCCTACTAAGCATTTTTGTTTCCATTCCCATCCTTTACCATTTTAGTTGTAGGTTCAACTGTTGTTCGGGATTTTCCTTAGTGGATGCTCATGTGAGAGCAGTTTTCGGTTTGGGGATGGAGGTGACCAAGGGGTCACATAAAAATCATTATAATGGGGTCTTATTTCTAGTTTTGTTCTTTTCAGGGGTACTTTGTATCGAGATCAGATCTTTGTTTATTTATGAATCAATTGCCATTTTGATGTGTGCTCTATTTGTCTATTTATTTACTTGATCCTATTTTTATATCTTGGGATTAAATAGTTCCCTCATGTATACTTTGATGCCTGACACTAGTTGTCATCCCGAGTGATCAGGAATACCCCTTGGGACTTATTGCAGACTGGATCGGGTGATCGGTTTGGTGTTGACTTGGGCTGGTTCATGACAGTTCATGTTGGTCTCAATCCATTCTTGTTAGGATGAAGAATAAAGAACGAAATCAAGAAATCTCCAATAATAAACCCCATAATTATAAATCATCCTACAACAATCGAACCAAATATCAATATTTTTTTGGATTGACATAAATTCATCATGGAAATCAAGAACGGGGAAATCAAAAAGAGAAATTGCCCCACCTCAATTCTATTCAATCGTTGTTGAACAATGATCATTTTGTCACATTCATTGGTGAGATATATCGAATTTGAGGTGTGTTGTCTGATTGATATGTCGTCTCCCACCAACAGTTTCCTTAGAGGTTATCTTGCCACGTCTCCTGATAAATTTTATAGTAATGAGGTTAACCCTAAATCTTTAAAAAATCCTTAATAAGAAGGAGATTTGTTGTGTCAAAAAAATAATCTTTGTTAAATTATTTTATTCTCGTTATGTCATGCGATAGCTTTTTCACAAATGATATGTTTCGACTAAAGTAAATTCGTGCTTGAGGAAAACACCATATTACAAACTCAATGGTGGTCATAGATTTCTAATCTAAGTCACCATTCATGAGTAATTAGTATTTAAAAATAAAATAATTTTATTCAATTGTTTTATTTACAGTAACATCCTTGATGAATTATTCTATAGCTGACTCACACTGACCAAATTTAGTTCATGCCTAGGTTAAACCCATCATTTTGAGATCAAAGGTAACCTCGTATTTCTAATTTGGGCACTTGTTTAATATTTTTTCCACTTTTTCAGGAAAATCATGTGCAAGCGCTGTTAAAAAGATTAATATTTTTCAAAAAATTGTGTCGGGAAAACTAGGCCTCATAATCGCACACCATATTAGTGCATGGTCTTGAAATCAATTTATATAATATCTAAAAATAGTACATGGAAAATATGAGAAGTTACATTCTCCCCACCTTGGGGTTTTACATACCCGAAATCCAAAATAAGGTCAAATTAAATAGATGATGGTATTGAGCGTGAATATGTGCCTTTTGATCTCATGTGCTCTCCTAGAGATTCTCGTGCTACCACTAGACATGCACTAAAGGAATCACTCACCCATGAAGGATCCTCTCCTTTTAATCATTGATCTCCCTTGGGAACTCAGTAAAATTCGCTCTGTCCACAAGGTCTAGCTCACCCCAGTCGATGATTTGTGATGGGTAAAGCATGTTATCTTCTCAGTTGTGACGCATGGAAGACATTGGGTACTAGATCTAGTTGCAATGGTAGATGCAAGTGGTACGCCACCCCGCCAACTTTATGCAGAATCTGAAAAGGGCTGATGAATCTCCGTGATAAATAGGACGTGGGCCGACGTGATGAGTCAGTTAACAATCACCCAAATGAAATCATGTCACCTAGACATACATGGTAAACCCATCATGAAGTTCCTTGATATCCTATCCCATATTCATTTTAGAACCTCAAGGGGTTCAGCTAAACCCACAGGAACCTGGTGCTCAGCCTTAACCTAATGACAAGTAAGGCATCAAGAAACAATCTCCGCAACTCCCATCTTCATATCTAACCAAAAAACCATCATCTTAGGTCTTGGTACATATTTTACACACCTAGATTTACCACCAATGGGATGTATGAAACTCCCTCAGAACCTATTCTTGCAACACCCCTGATACTACTGTGATTCATCTAAAAGGAATGATGTTCTCCCCAACTTTTGAATATCCATCAGGAGCATGTCCTATGGATATATGAGCACATAGGGTCTTGTAGTCGACATCCCAATTTATTCCTCCCTAAATCAAAATAAGAGTGGAGAGGTGAAAAATATCAACTGGAGGTAAGCTTCTTCATCTCCATCCACAAAGGATAACAACAATTAGGCCAACTACTCAGATACCTCTTTGGGTAAACTACAACAAGATATCCTACTCCATAATAACCTCCTCATATTTCAAGAAATAACCATCATCATCAAAGTTAAATTTTTATTAAAAAGGTAAAGGAACAAGGGGAAACCAGACTAGGGGGGTCGAAAGTAGTGGAGACCAAGGGCATGTCCTCGAATCAGATTCACTCCCTCCAGTTTGAGGGAAGAAACATTATACAAGCATGTGACATTGGAGCCTTGATCAGCCAGAGAGGCCATGCGGTCACCTAATTGGTTCCTTTCACACCAAGTGTGAGTGACCTCAACATTTCCATTAAGAAGTAGCTTGAATTTCCTGATGATGTATGAAATGGACCAAGGAGAGGAACCTATATCATATAAGGATTCATAAATGATCTTGGATTCGGTTTCAACCTGGGACAGATGGATGCTTTCCTGATTGAAAAGGATGAGACCAATAAGAATAGCTTTGGCCTCTGCCATAATGGAGGTGCCATTTCCATAATACACTGTAGAGGCCAACCACACACAGCCCATGCAATCCCTGTACAACTCCTCCACCTTGCATGATCATGGAGCTGTAAGAACCAACAGTGTTCATCTTGAGGCCTGAATTTGGGGGAGACCACCGCACCCAATGCCCCTGAAGCCTGGGGGAGAAAGATTAGCTAAGTGGAAAGAGGTCTGCAACACTGGAAAGGAGGGAGCTTCCTATAAGTTGGTAATCAGCGACACCATGTCCACTAGGATATACACCACCCTCGCAATGATTGACCACACTAAAGCAGGACATCACTCATACCTAGCCCTATTGAGGGCCTCCCATAAGAACCACCACCCAGTGTTGAGTATCGCGGTTCTCATTGTATTCTCCAGGCTTGCATCCCCTGAACCTCTGTACCAGCGTTCCAGGAAGGGTGCATTGCACAGATCGCTTGAAGAGTAAGCAGTAATGTCATTGAATGCTCTCCAATCATCCTTGGTGGGTGTTTATAGCATCCACCAACATTAGATAATATTGGTATACAAGTTCTATGGGTGACTTGGTTTGTGAAAAAATCCTTAAATATCATCTTTTTTTTATTTCATTAAATAATTTAATAGACTTCCCCTATAATATATGATAAAATTAAAATTTGTCATTACATGGTTAATTAAGGGTTTCTTGACATTATTAATTACACCCTTTATATACACAAATTGAGTTAATACATATTAAATGCATGGTGATGCAAATAAGGGTGAAAACTATAAATTGGTATGAGACGATTTTAGGAGACATCATCAAGTTGATTTTATATGTTTTTTATGTCATGTTGAGGGATTTTATTATATTATTTATCTAGCTATTTTAGTTTTATTTTATATTAAATTTTCAATTGGGGTGTATTTTATATATACCCTAGATTTATTCTTAATTTGAAAAAAAATAGATTTAGTTTCATCCATCAATTTATTTTTTTATATTTTATATATACTACTTATGATTATTGAGTTCTTTACTTTAATATTTTACCATAGTTGATTATTAAAGGAAAAACCAATCCATTCATAATACTTTCCTACCTTTTGGTCTAGTCAATATCCTCTAACATCGAAATACAACATTCCCTAGGGACACAGAAATTTTTAATCCCTCATGCCTATATCATATTAGGACAATAAAACATATAAATCACTGGAAATTCTATATGTACTGTTTATTCTTCATTATATGAACATTTAATTGATATTAAGAGTATATTATGTACTTCTAGTAAATTAGTATTATATTCATTAATTCTTGTGGAACCGAATATGAATAAGTATTTCATAGGATACTTGATTCATTATCTTCTAAGTAGTGTTTTCTCATCTCTTCATCAGCAACCACTTTCTCCAACCATAAATAGACTGGTTTTGTATCTTCAACATGACAATCATCTATATATCACAAAAAACAGAAAACAAATAATGTCTGGAGAAATAATTTAACTATCACCTAAATATTATCATTATACATTAACCCCTAAAATATATTCTTTTTATTTATACTCAATAAATACTTATTTAAAAACCTATCAAAATACCAAAGTTAGAGATTTTGGGTGATATTCTATTAAACAAAAAGTAGATAACAATGATTGAGGTTTTAATGAGGTTATTCTACCATCTAGGAGTCCAAATCAATTAATGACTCATCAATATGACATTGAAAAATATTTTATAAATATAAATATTGGGTGTAAAGAAACATTCTCAAATGACTCACCTCTTTTATTTACTAGCCATATAAGTTGAAAAGGAAATGTATTTTTAAAAATCCCAAGTAAAATATAAAAAATTACTATACATGAAAGTGGTGGTTGGAAAAAGTAGACCCCCTCATGAACTATAGTGGATCACCAAGGATGTTTCATGATCCACCCCAGAGCTCCACATTATGTTTCAACCCCCATTTATTTTTCATGATCCACCCCAAATATGAAAAATTTAATCACACATAGGGTCACAACATGTTTCTACCCAGAACACTTCACCATGATACCCCACATGTTCTAAAATTTTCAACCCCAGACCATACCCATCTCATTGAATCCTAATTCGAGGCCACCAATAACATACAAAGTATAAAACAATTATTAATATACACAATATTTAATACTAACCATATTATATATTTTTTGGGGATTGAATATTTTTTTTGAATTCCATAAGATTATAGATTTAATAGGTTTTCCCACATTCTATAATTGAATCAAAATTAAATAGAAATTGAAATGGTATATTGACATCAATACAATTTTTTGTTATTTTAGGATCTATTTTAGGAAATTTAATATACATGATTTCATTTATCTTCGTAATTTCATGTTTCCTTTGAGTCTGTAAAAACCAATACATTACTTATAAGCCTTGGATTCATTTACCCTAGCCATGAATCCTTTCACCTGATGATTCCTGGCATGTTCTACATCTTGGTTCCCCATCTATTTTCTAAAGTAGTGAGTCATGTTTAAGGAAATTAAGAGTTTGTTTACATTTCATATTCCTAACATCTATTCAATTATTTTACAATTTATCAATCCCTTAGCTTAGTGATATCAGAGTTATGACATCATTAGTTTGGCCATCTACTTTGGTGTAGCACGATATACAAAAAACTACGGGGTTGAGATCCTCGTTCTCATTTTCTTTTAGGGATATTTTTAATTTTTATGCTTTGGTTTTCTAGTGGGTGGGTTTATTATGTACCATATATATTTATATAATAAAACCTTGTTAAACATATTTATATATTTTTACCACTAGTATATATGAATATCTTTCCCTATTTAGTAATATTTATGTGTTTTAATTTTTTTAATATTGTGTAGGCACATTGTGATATACATGGATAAAAGCTGGATCACATTACTGAGGAACACACCTTAGTATGTTAAGGGTTTGAATGATTTTTTAGATTTTTAAATTTACAATCGATCCATTAAAGGGAGTATAAGGTGTCCATGTCTTAAATGTAAATTTAGAAGATGGTTGATGAGAGCTAAAGTTTATGAACATTTAATATTGAAGAAATTCCCTGGTTAATATTTGTGTTGGATTTGGCATGGAGAATCGAACGTTACATAAAGGTTGAGAACTGATGTCAATCCACATAATAACCTCCCAACATCATCGAAAATGGAAAATGAAATGAAAAACCTTATAAATGATGCATTCAGCACTGCAAGAGAGCACTGTCAACATAAAAACATATCAGAACAACCAAATGAGGGTGATACAAATAACAAAATGACAAGTGATGTTTTTTAGACTGTAGAACAACGATATCAAGATTCTAATATATCAGTGGATCATTCCCTTGATTCTGTGGAGACTAATGTAAGAGAAAACATAACTGAGGAAAATACGTTTCATGATTTAGTTGATGATGGAAATAAAGAGTTGTATAGTGGATGTTTGAAATATTCAAAACATTCTTTTATACTGAAGTTGTACCATATCAAATGTCTATCAGGAATTACAAATAAAAAAACATCCATGAAATTGGAATTGTTGTGTGATGAATTTCTTGAAGCAAACATCCCTGAGTTATTTTATGATATGAAAAAAGTTGTTAACAGGCTTGGTCTAAATTATACAAAAATGCATGCATGTCCCAATTATTATATTCTTTATTGGAGAGAGGATTCAAGTAGAAAGGATTGTAAAAAATGTTCTTCTTCTGGATGGAAGTCAGTGGGTGATGTTGGAAGTTTGAATCAACATACTTTCATGAAGAAGAAGAAAAGGAACACACCTAAAAAGTTTTTGTGTTACTTTCCTTTAAATCCTCGATTGCAAAGATTATTCATGTCATCGAAAACTGCCAAACACATGAAGTGGCATTCTATAGATAATAACAATGATGGGTTATTGAGACATCCATGATATTCACAATCATGGAAGAAATTTGATTCATTACATCCAGATTTTTCAGATGATCCTATAAATGTTCGATTGGGATTGGATACTGATGGATTCAACCCATTTGGGACTTTGAGTACCAATTATAGCATTTAGAAAGTTGTTCTGATCCCTTAAAATCTGCCTCTGTGGATGTGTATGCAATAAATGTATTTTATCATTTTAATGATTATTCCTGGAAAAAACAATACCTGGAAATGATATTGGTGGATACATGAAGACTTTAATTGAATAATTATAGGAGTTGTGGAGCAACGGTGTTGATACATTTGATGCTTCTTCCAAAACAATGTTCAAAATTCATGCTGCTTTAATGTGGACCATTAGTGACTTTCTTGGGCTTCGGAATTTATCTAGTTGGAATACTTACATGGGTTTTGATTTTCCAGTTTGTAACTTTGATTTTGAGCCAAACAGCTACTTCACATTAGAAAATGGTGCTTCTTGTGCCATCAAATATTTCATGATGCATCTCACAGATTTCGGCTGAACAGATCAAAATTTAATGGTTCCATTGATCGTAGACCACCTCCAAAGTTGTTAACTAGTTATAAAATATTGACACAACTTGGAGATGTTAAAATAGAATATGGGAAGGTTCGTCATTTGAATGATAGTGGTAAATGGGTTCAAAGTGCATCGTCAAGAAAAATCAAAACGCAACAATGTAAGAAAAAAAGTATATTCATCAAACATCCATATTGGGAATTTAATTTGTTGTGACATAGTCTTGATGTGATGCATATTAAGAAGAATTTCCTTGACAATTTTATTTTCACAATGCTTAGTGAGAATTGAAATTTGAAGGATCATCTCAATGCTCACAAATACTAACAGGTAATGAACATAAAACATGATCTCAGGCCAGATGAGAAAGAAAAGTATGCTCCGGAAAGTTTTTGCAATGAAAAATAGGGATAATCATACATTCCATATAATTTTAAAAAATGTGAACATATCTGATGGGTATTAAAGTAACATCTTGAGGTGTTTTGACTTTAATAATTGTATATTACATAGATTGAATATTCACTATTCATATATTTTATTGCAATAGTTTCTAGCATTGGCTTTGCGTACATTATTATAGCAAAAAATTATTGTTGTTGTACTCCAATTCTGTACATTTTTTAGACAACTATGTGGGAAATATATACATCTATTTCATCTTGACAACCTCTAGGAGAGGTTTTTATTGACCCTTTTAGCAATGGAGATGATCTTTCCTCCTTCGTTTTTTACTTTTATGATGCATTTAACTGTGCATTTGGTTCAGGAAGCTAAATTAGGAGGCCCCGTTCATTATCGATGGATGTATGTAATTGAGAGGTACTTTATTTATATGTTTTTCAGTAATGTAAAAACAATTTGACACTTAATTAAATTTATAATTATTTTTATTTTATTTCACAGATATCTTGGGCATTGGAAATCAGACGTGGGAAATAAAGCTCAACCAAAAGGCTCTATTGCTGAAGGATATTTGGCTGAGGAGTGCCTTACCTTTTGTTCTAGATACTTCGATCATATTGAGACAAGATTTAATTGAGTTGTATGTGTTGACGACACATCAAATCCATCTCAAATACATCATAAATCAAAAATATTTCCTGCTATTGGCCAATCAGTTGGGAGGACCTCAAATGTGACATTGACAGAATTGGAATTATTACAAGCGCATAGATATGTGTTGCTAAATAGTGAAATTTTAGATCCATTTATTGAAGATTTGAGGATACAATGAAAGAGATTAATGAGTGTTTGAACATGAAATGTGAAATATATAACAAAATCTATTAATAAATAGCTTGTAGAATAGTTTGCACGATGTGTAAGTTCATAAATATAGTAATAAATATGAATATTAGTTTGACACATATATTTTGTAAATATAATAATGTCGATTTATTTTTTTATATCATGAATACTAATACTCAAGTAGAGTTTTCAGAAGATTTTATGTTTCTTGCTCGAGGTCCTCTAAAACAAGTTAGAAAGTTTGACGCTTACAACGTGAATGGCTTTAGATTTTGTACAGTCAATCGATAAGAGGGTTTGATGACATAGAATAGTGGTATATTTACATTTTCTGATGTGGGATACTATGGAAAGCTGACTGATATTATTGAATTATACTACCATAGGAATTTTTCAGTTGTTTTATTCATATTCAATTGGTTCCATATTATTAGAGGTGTTAAAAGAGAATCCTTGCAATTTATTTCTGTAAACACATCTCACTTGATGGATGTTGGTGATCGTGAACTACATGATCTATATATCTTATCATCAGAAGAAAAAGTTTTATATTATGTGAATGATGTTGTGGATGAAGGGTGGAGTGTAGTTTCTCATGTAATACAAAGAGATTTGTATGATATGGGTGATGAAGTGGAAGATTTGAGCTCTGAAATTGAATATCATCAATAATTAGAAGCAGAATTATTTTCCCATCATGATATTGAAAATATTAGTCTAGTAATGATTAATGAAGTGGATGAATTAATGGATCAGAAACCTGACATGATTTAATGGTAAAATGATTGTTTGTATAGTTATTTATTCATTCATCAATCACTTTTTTCATTTGTGCAGTCATTTATTATCATAGTTGTGTATATTTTGTTTAATTAGTACTAGGAATATATTATCATTTTAAAAAAAATCTGCATAAATTTTTTGAAATATATGTTCTGAACATAATCTTATCTGATTAAATTATAGGAATGCCAAGGAGGAAGCGATACCCTGTTTTATCCACTACTACGACAGATGACAATCCATTTGTCTCCCTCCATATGACATCTGAGCCACTAGCTGCATACCCCCTACACAATATCCACCTACACCATCTCTCACACCCTCTGTGAGTGTCCCTTTATAAGTTGATTCATCGACTCCCCCTTCAGTAGCCTGAGTAGTGGGGCAGCGGCGCGCCACTTCTAGTTCATCACGGGCATACTGGAGGTTCGTTGTTATAAGTACAAATTTTAATATAAATAAATTTATTGCACTTTTTTTATACTAATTGTTTGTTTATTAATGAAGAAAAAAATGAAACTATAGAGAAAAATATAAAAAGTTAAAATTCGTGGAATATGAATGGAGAGAAGATAGTTTTCCCATTTGATTCATATGGGGTCCCTATGGATGACATCGTGGGATTACTTGGCCAATTTCTAGTCCATCTAGAAGTAGGGCCCATTTTCCTTATTATTTCTTATGATGATTGGAGATATATGCCTCCAAGTTGGAAAAATGATGATTTTTATTCCCAAATAAAGGTAATTTTAATACATTATGGTGTAATTGAATGTCATGTTATTAATATGTTCAAAATGAATTTTTGTATACAGATGTATTTCCACTCTACAGTTGTTGATATGATAGCACGAAATTGGATGTTGAAAAATCTTGGTAAGAAATGGAAAGAATTAAAATGGATATTGTGTAGTGATGTCAATGATACTTTGTTGACCGTCCAACAAATGTATGGGAAGGTACTCAACGGGGTACCCAAAGAATAGTGGAAAGTATTTTTTGACAGAAATCGTGATGAAAATCAGATGGTATTTAAATATATATTATTATATTAACCTCATTTTACATTTATACATGTATATGAAGAGTAGATTACATTGAATACATTACTATTAAATTTCATTTTATTTATTTTATGATCTCTCAAGAAAGAATGCATCAATTCAGGCTCAACAAGTCATCCCTCACACAGCGGGCTCAAAAAGCTTTTCTAGAAGCCGATCAACTCTGGTAATCTTTTCATTAGTTTAAATATTTATAAGACAATATTATATGTTTATTATAATAAATTTTTTATTTATCTTTGTTTAATGCAGTCATAGAGTTTGGGGAACAAACTATCCCAAAATGAAGTGTGGTTGGATGTTCAGAAATAAAATCTTATGGAAGTTTTGTTAATGAGCCTGCCCAAGAAGTTGGGCGTATGAACTCATTTTTTCCTTATAATAACTTATTATCAGTTTTTAAATTGTTAATATATAATGATATTTGATTTATAGGTAAAAATTAATGAACTATGGTATGTCAATCCTGGATAGTCCTACTCAGTCTCCCAGGATGATCTGGTTTCTAAAGTCCTTAGGAAAGAGCATCCTAGTAGAGTACGCGGGATGGGTTTGGGACTCGTACCACCTGAGGTCTTTGGAAGGCCATCGGGGATTGCGGATACATCTACTATTGGTTGTAGTCAGTCCATACCCGGAGATGCTCAGAGAGATATTTCTTCTCTACTAAACATAGTTCAACACCAGGGGGCTCAAATATTCGATTTTCATAAAGCGTTGACTAATATACATCAGCAGATGAGAAGATATTCCCCCGGTGTTATTGCATCTACTGATGGTGAGCAGGTAAATCACAAAAATTCACAATTATTTAGTTTTAAAACTTTTATTGGTTTTATGTTTAAATATAAATATGCAAAAGTATTTAATTTTCAATATAATGTTCTTACAGGTGGTAGCATGAAGTGGAGATGGAGATGAAGAGGTTAACGATATGTGTTCATCATCGGATAGTGATTAGTTTTATTGTTGTTATGTTAGACAAATATGGTCTTTTCTACATTACCTATGACTCATTTTTGTTCATTATTCCTTATTTGAATATGAGATTATAGCACATCATCAATGAATGGATATTCTCATTTGGTAAATTGTGTGTTAACATTTATTTTTTCCTCTATTCTGAGACACATATATTTCAAGGAAAATGATTCATGATCATCTCTAATTGTGTTTCAACCATGCCCCACTTAGTATCCTTCTTCAACCAATCCACATGGTTTTCTGGGGAGATCCACATGGGTTCCCATGACCATGTTCTTATCATGAAACTATTTAGAGGCCTCTATAAAGCTTAAAACCCAAAAACAAACAACCTAAGAATTAACCCAATAATATAATATCTCAGAAACAATTATAGAATGGTAGAATTTAAGGATTATGGATCCTTGGACACTTCCAGTCATTATAATCTCCCCCACTAAGGATTTATCATCCTTGAGTAGTGAGCCTATATTTCACACCCAAAAAACTATGGCTATTGAGCTCGCGCATCATATTATCACTTGTAAGACTCTTAATGTGTATTTCCATGCTCCCATATGACTCTATCAAGTGACATCGGCTTTCTTCAAAACATTTTCTCACAACAGTACATGATTCACACCGAGCACTCCACAAATGTTGGGTAAGTCTTCAACTGAAATTCTCCATAGGTGATCACATAATTTTGATCGAGAATATACAAATGAATATAAGAGACATCTAAAACATAATGAATTCCTTGATATTGTGGAGGAAATTTCCATTATAATTCCACTATCATGACACTCTTTATAATCCCAAACAACCCCATAAACTTCGGTGCCACCATCCTTTGCTTATACAATCATTGATTCCCTAATTGAGGAGTCTCCCATAAAAAAACTCAAACACCCACAATGGATTCCATGTGTTTCCTCCTACCATTGTCGTATGATCCCTATTTTAACTGATAAGTGATTACATTCTTCTTGATCTAGTGCAATCTCACAAATGCCTCTAAAATCACAAATGAACAACAATTACTACCTCTCATCCTGAGACTAACATAGGCTTGGCATTTTTTTCATGAAATATGACATGCATGCTTGTTTATAATTTTTTTTAAAGGTCTAATGGCCATGTGAAATGTTTATCTGCATTCCTTTACCCAATAAAAATTCATTTGGTTGTTCTTAGTTAAGAATGTCTTTCCATATTGATTGCATTATGTATTCTATTGGTCTTTTGGTATTATTGGAATGGTTTTTTTCAGAACACTGGTACAGGGGCTGCAGAAACTGCTTCTTTTTTGTGAAAATCTTTTTTTAGCTACAGTTTTAATAGCCATTAACTGTAATAGGTAGATTTTGTGGTGGTTTTAACCACTTCTAAATGTCGGTATTTTTCTATTAGCGTCGGTTCTAACTGCTGCTACGGTCTTAAATTTAGTGGCAGTTAAAACCGCTGATATAGTGTCCCATCTTCCGCACGCATTAGCTGTAGTTATAATGTTTTTAGTGTCGGTTTTTCTAGTCAAGGGATTCCTTTTTTTATCAATGTTTAAAAATTCCACTAAAAAATAAATCTCGTGACCGAAAAAACTACTGCTAAAAACATTATAACCTCCGCGAAATGCGCTAACGATGATGGTTCCCTTAAACAACAGCTAAATGGTTTTAATCACCACCAATACTTTCCCAGCACGCAATTTAGCGGCGGTTTTCAGAAACTGTCACAGAAGCATATATCGGCTATTTAAAGCATTTCCATATCCAAAAATAACAACTGCAAAATTGTAATTTTTCTGTAATGTAGTTTGGTTATTGGTTGATGTCTTTCCTGTTTATATAGGTTGTCTTGGCCAAAGACTTGATAGTATGTTTCTAATGTCCCAAATTATGCATTCTATCATTATGATATGTGTTATTGATTTCCATGTGATTGTTTGATTAGTATAATATCAATGGTTATGTTTTCTAGCCCATGTTATTATTTATAAGGAATTATTTAATCGTCTTTTATTCTAGCCATATTATGATCAAGTTATTGATTAAATGGATTGTGTTTTAGTTATTTAACTTTCCATGTTTATTTGTGATTATTTATGATTTCTTTTATTGTATACATACCCTTACTGAGCATGTAAGATCACCCTTTTCTTATTTTTATTTTCCTTGACATATGAAGAAAGGTATTAAATAATGATACGATATAAAGGGCTCTGGTTATGAAGGAATAAATAGGAGACAATGAGGACGTTATTTGAACCAATTTTTTTTGTTCAAAAGTTTCCAAAAATACAAAACACATAAGTTTATATTATGTTTCTGTAATAATATTTCAGGAATATTTGTCTATTTTTATGTGATAACTATGTATAAGAAGACTGGGTTGTTATATTCAACAATATTGGGATGTTAATGGTGGCTTGACCAAGGCATTGAGAGACTTAATTTTCTATCGTAATCCATGATGTTGGTTCTTCTTTCCTCTTCAATCTGAGTTCTTAAATTTTTCTAACCATAAGTTCAATAGATTTGGATGATTTAGTATCCTCCATATCTCATTTCGGTGTCATCAGAATATGAAACATGAATTTGTCTTCTCTAATGGAGAACTTGGGGGATCTTGTATTCTCCAGTCAAAGAGATGTGGCCCCATAAGTTTATTTGGATTCCAAGGGTGGTGAGCATCCGTTAATCATATTCTGTTAGCATCTTCAAGAAATACATGGTTCTCATTTCTATTAAAATTCAAGGTATATATGTTCTTCAATCATGGTCAGTGTTCATATTATTTAGAGGTAGTGTGGTCACGACTGTAGTTATCTCCTCCTTCTGAGTTAGGTTATCATCCATTCAATTTTCTTCACGGGATATCATTTTGGGGGTTCATAGATATTCAGGATAGAATGGAAAAGAAGTAACAACTGGTTTGGTTCCATTCCCATCATGAACTTTGGTTTTATATCATTATTAGTTCAAGGTGAGGGTGTTTTCAATCGAGATAATCGAACATCAGAAGAAGTTCTTATGGTTGATCCTATCCTTTTGGAAATTTCCAAATCACCCATGGTGGAAAGATTTATAGGATCATGATTGTTATTACTCTTTTTAGAAGTCACTGAATATATATAGAAAAGTTTAGTAATTTTCTTATGTTTTATTCCAAATACAAGGCATGGTTTCTTGTTTTTTATGTGACAACTCCATCTCTTCAAAAAATTTGGTTATAGTAGATTGAATTTTAAGTGTATTCGGTCTATTTTTTGATGCAATTGATGAATTATCTTTCCATATATCACACTCATAACCACTCTTCATAAGCATGGCCAATCCAATATTTTTCCCAAAAATTATCTACAGTAGCTTGAAGATTACTATATGTGGTCTCTCCATAATAGGCTCGATCTCTCGGATAGTTTTTCAAAAAAAAATTAATTGCATTCGAATGCACACTTGTGGTCGATCATTTCCATTTCAATTTTTTTCAATGTTCTGATCAACTAGGGGAAGGATAAAGGGCATTGTGTAACTATCACTTTAGGAAATTTTATATTCCACTACACAAAACTACGATTTCTTTAAGCCCAAAAAATTCATTAATTAATTTTATAAATAAAGAAAACAATTAAACTTCATGATTCATCATCCAATCAAATAACTCCAAAAATTCCTTTAATAACTTTAATTCTATTTTTAATCAATAAATTTAAAATTCATAGTTTAAAATAATAATATATTTCTACTTAAATGTTATTTAACATAATGAAAGGATTTTTTATTATCTCTAAAATAATTAGTAAATGATTGAAAAATAATAATTGTTTTATTTTTTCATTAAGTCCATAATTAAAAAAGTCATCAAAAATCACTATTTTACCTAGGTATTGGATTATATTATGTATCTTTTCAATGAATATTAGGAAAAAATAGTTGAAATTTTCATCTCTCATTAATCCCCCTTACTTAAACTATTACAATCCTAGGAAATTTCATCATTTAATTCCCAGAAAAATATTTATTGTTCTACATAACTTCAAATACATAGTTAGAACTGAATGATATCAAATAATTGTTCCGCTAAATGTTCATTCCTCCTATGGGAATTTAAAATACTATTTTACTTCCAATAAGATAAAATTTCTTGTTCTATGAGTGAATTATATATATTTAAGTGGAATTAAAAATTTAACAAATAACCCCTCCATATATCCCTCATTCAAATGCATCTTTGAAGTTCAAGGGATCGAATAACAACTGAGAAGGGGGGGGGGGTTGAATCAGTTTTTTAACTTTTTTAAGTTTCAAAACGTTAAGAAACATAACCCTTGCAACCTGTTAAGATTTATTTTCGTATCAACCTTTAGAAAAAAAAATCAAGCATGCATGGAAGGTAAAGCAAGAAAGGAACACAAGATATACAAGGTTTGGCCTTAATAAGAGAAACTACTTCCTTTCCATAGCCACTCCCATGGGCCTATGGAAATCCACTATAATAACGAAGTGAATGCAACTTGTGACAACTCCCATTATACACCTTCTATCTCCCGATAGTAAATATTATACTGACTCTCGTTAGTTTACAGTGTTTTATTAATGAACAAATGATCCAAACACAAGAATAAGAACATTGTTGAAGCTGCTCCAAAAATGCTCACTCTGAAATTTCAATCCAGTTTTCATGAATCTGATTTTCTAAAACTGGTCTTCTCAGTAAGGTAATAATGGATTTGATTTCCTTCTTTTAACAACTCAAGAAAACTTCATCAAGATAGTTTTTATCTTCTTAGAAAGGTAAGATGATTATGATTATTTTCTTCTAAAACACTCAAAAAAACAACTTCCAGATGGTAAGAACTTGTCAATTTGAATTATCCAGCAATCTGTATTTTCGTCGTGTGTAATGTTGTAAATTAGAGAATGATCTGAACACATATTTATAGGCAACTTAGAAAAAAAATATGGTAATCTTGAAAATGTTTCCCGCTTCCTCAAATCTCAAAAACTCTCTAAATCTCTCCCATTTAATCTTCAATCTTTGACTTTTTCAAATATCCATAAATTTCTCCAAGATTTATGCAAAGTTTAAATTTCGGTTTTCCTTCTTGAACTCTTCATATATTTCTTAGAATGATAAACCTAGATCTTGGTTTTGATTTACTCAGAAACATTCTCTGAAATCAGGTTCTGAATTGTGTAGAATTTTGGTTCCGAATTATATAGAAATTAGGTTCTGAGTTATTCAGAAATCAGGATCCAAATTATGCAAAAATCATGTTCCAAATTGTTCATAAATAAGTTTGGAATTACTCTGAAATCAGGTTCTGAATCTTAAAAAATCCGGTTCCGAATTATTTAGAAATCAGGTTCCGAATTACATAGAAATCAGGTTATGAATTGTTCAGAAATGGGGTTCTGAATTGCACAGAAATCAGGATCCAAATTGTTCATAAATCAAGTTCTAAATTACTCAGAAATCAGGTTCTGAATTAGTCATAAATCAGGTTCCGAATTGTTCTGAAATCAGGTCTTGAATTGCTCCGAAATCAGTTTCTGAATTATGCAAAAATCAAGTTATGAATTTTTCAGAAATCACGTTCCGAATTACTTAGAAATCAGTTTCCGGATTGTTTAGAAATCAGGTTTTCAATTACTCAAAAATCTGTTTCTGAATTTTTCAAAAATCAGGTTTCGAATTAATCAGCTATCTGGTTCTAGTTTTATCAGGAATCAGGTTCCAAAAATAGATTTTAGTTTTTATGTTTAGAAACTAGGTTCTGGTTTTCTCAGAAATCTGGTTCCTAAAACATGATCTAGTTTTCTCAGGAATCAGGTTCTGAAAATAGATTCTGGTTTTCAGGTTCATAAAAATAGGTTTCGAGTTTTCCTTTGAATATTTCTTACTAAAAAACGCCAAACCTCTTAACCATTTCTTCAACATCTTTTATCATGAAACTTTTCATGATTTTTGATAACTTTAAATCATTATATCATCATATTATTTAGTTAAGAAAGTTTGAGACACATTATTAACTTCTGAATTCTTATTATTCAACAACATCCTCTTTATGAAAACTCCAGAAACCAGCAACTTCAACTTTTTGTAACTTAAAACAAAATCAAAAAAGATCAATTATCAATAAATACCAAACTTTTTCAAAACAAAACACCACATAGGTTCTTCAATCTCCCCCTTTGGATTTGTTGGCAACCCTTGTTAATAAATTTTCACCTCTAAAAAATTCATATCTCAAGTTCTTTAACTTTACAAAAACATAGCCTTTCTCAAAAAGAGAGTGTCCTGACACCACACTGCTAGATAAAGTAATGTTTTTAAAGGATTTTCGTCCCTTGGTGATAAGAAAATTTTGTGGCCATATAAGGATAAACTTCTCCTAACTCAAACTCCCCCTCACCTTTTATATTTCTGTTTCTCACTTTTATTTTCCTCTATAATTTTTCTTTCTCTGTCCCCCATTATATGATAACCACAACTTCATATTCATAAAATAAAGACAAGTAAACATTGTTACTTACTATCCCCCCTTTTCAACCTATTCAAAAGCATGGTGGGAGAACTTCTTTATGAGTTTTCGGAAGTTACGGGATGAGGCTAAACATGGAGTTGCGGCCTCAGTTCAACAAATCTTTCCTTTGACATTACTTTTGTAGAAATATTAGAAATCTGAAACATTATTGAAATATATTCCATCTAAACTTCTCCAGCAGCAGCTTTCTATTTTAAAAAGTTATACTTTATATAAATGTGTTTTGATCTTGAATATTGAACAAGATTCTTAGAAAGATCAATGGAACTTTGATTATCACATGGTATCTTAAAAGTTTTAGAAACATTCGCTTTCAAATCTTCTAGATGAACCTTTTTCCACATCATTTGAGTATAATTTTGAGTAGTTGAAACATATTTGGATTCATATGTGCTTAATGTTACTGAACTTTGTTTCTTACTATGCCAACTCACACAACATTCCCCTAAGAAAAAATTTCCTCCTAATATTGGTTTTCTATAATTACAATTACCAGCCCAATCCACATCAGTATAACTATGAAACTTCATCTCATTATTTCTCTTGTATAACAACCCATGTAAATTTGTTCCTTTAACATATCTCAAAATCTTCTTAGCTTCTAGCATGAGTGATTCTTTTGGATTACATTGAGACCAGGAACATAGAGTAACAAAAAAAGCAATATCTGGCCTTGAAGATATAAGATAAAGAAGACTTCCTATCAGTTTTTGTAAGTCTTTCAGAGTCACACTCTTTCCTGTATCATAGTTTCTCAACATTATCCTCACTCATATAGGAGTTGAAACTCCCTTTGATTCATCTATCCCAATCTTCTTTAACACTTACTTGGAATACTTTTCTTGGGATAAGAAAATGTAGTTTTCTTGTTGTTGAACTTGTAATCCAAGGAAGAAAGTTAATTCTCCCAACATTGACATTTCAAAAAAATTCTTCATCTCTTCTGTAAACTCTTCACAGACCTTTTCTTCATCTCTAGAAAAAAACTATATCATCCACATAAAAAATTACAATTAATGTTTTGTAGTCCACATCTTTAACATACATGTTTTTATCAATGTTTACTTTCAAAAAGTTCATATTTTCCAAATAATTTTCAAGATTCAAATACCAATCTTGTAGAGCTTGTTTCATCCCATACAGAGATTTCTTTAATTTTCAAAAAAAAATCATCATCATAAAGTCAAAACCCACAAGGTTGTTCAATGTAAACTTCTTCCTAAATTTCACCATTTAAAAAATATGATTTTATATCCATCTGATAAACCTTGTAATTTCAATGATCATCCACTACAAGAAACATTTGAATAGTTTCCAACCTTGAAATAGGGATAAAGGTTTCATCAAAATCCACACTTTCCACCTGTTCATATCATTTACACACAAGCCTTGATTTTTTTTTCTTTTAACTTATCCATGATCATTCAATTTATTTCTCTAAACCCACTTGGTTCTGATAACATTTTTATTTTATGGACATGGAATAAGTTCCCATGTTTTATTTTTTCTCAATTTGAGCCAGTTTTCCATTCATAGAATCCACCCATTCTTTCTGTTGAATAGCTTCTAAAACTGATTCTGGTTAATCTTTTGAGATAAGTGAAGTCTGATTTTCTAATCTCAACATCCATCTTATTTGAAAAGGATCCTTCTGATTCCAAATAATATTTTCAGATTCAACATATTTTCATAAGGTAGTAAAACATACATTTACATTCCTAGCATCGCTTTCTTCCCCATGTGGCTTATCTAAGTCACTTTCACTTTTGTGAGAATTCTCTGATTTATCTTCCTCAGTATTCTTAATAGATTTTGTGAAATAACTTTGATTTTCAATTACCTTCACATCATATGATTCCACAAACTTCTGTAAACGTTTTTTCCAGAATTTGTAACTTCATCCATTTGTTAAATAACCCATAAATATTTCTTTTTCATCTTTCTCATCAAAAATTCCTAAGTCTATATATTTTATTTTGAGAAAGCACGAAATTCCAAAAACTTTGAAGTATTTCAATGAAGGTTTTTTGTTATACCACATCTCATAAAAAGTCATGTTGGTTTCCAGCCTCAACAAGAATCTATTTTGAACATGTACACTAGTACTAAAAGCTTCTATCCAAAATAATTTTGAAATTTAGTATTCTGATAACATACTTCTTCCCATTCCCATCGGGCATCTATTCTTCCTTTCTACTACTCCATTTTTCTGTGGAGTGTAAGGAGCATTATACTGATGTTTCATTCCATGCTTCCTTAGATAAGTTTCAAAAGAATTACTTGTGAATTCGGTACCATTTTCTATTCTCATCTACTTTATGGAAACACCCAATTATTTCTCAACATCTTTTTTGAAGAATTTAAACATTTCAATAGCCCCTGACTTAAGCTTCATGAACATGATGTTTGTCATCTGAGTGAAATAATCAATAAAAGTGATAAAGTATAAATATCCTTTTGTTAATTTATGTCTCATCGAAATACACAAATCAGAATGAATAAGATCAAGTGGTTTGTTAGATTGAATCTCAACTCTTTTATGAATTTTGTTAGTCATCTTTCTTTTCTGGAAAGTAATAAAAACGTCTTCATCTCTTATTTTTAGTTCTGCAAAATTCTGAACTACATCAACTTTAGAAATCTTACTCATGTTCTTCTACCCAAGGTGGCCAATTCTTTGGTTCCATAACTTGTTTTCATCTTTAGCACTAAAATAACAGGAGTTATTGGATTCTCCAATTTGAACGAGATTCCCACTGGTTCTTTCTCCTTTTGTAATCAATTTTAAATTTTTCACACTTTTGATGATACAATAATCCTTTCTAAAGAAAACATATTTTCCATCATCATAAAGTTGACATACACTAAATGAGTTGTCTTTTAGACCAACAACAATTAATAATTCCTTAGATTTCAGTTTCTCTACATCAATCTCTGCCATTCAGATTCCCTTAATTTTTAAGAAATTGTCATTAACAAAAGTAACTGCACTTCCATCATGACTTTCAACATGTTCCAAGATTTTTATATCACCTATCATGTGTGAATAACAATCACTATCAAGAATACATGGTTTGTTCCTATTACATTCTTTTAAAACTGTCTCAAGAACAAAAGCTCTCTCATCAACCTTCTTATTTTCAGCTTTCTTTTCGTTATTATCATAAGAAACTTGTTCTGGAAGGAGTGTCATACATATTTCAGAATCATGACTAGACTAATCACATCTTCCACAAAATGCTTCCAAACATTCAAATTGATTCTTTGTTGGAATGTTTCTGACATATTGAGAATTCACGTTTTCAACTTTCTGTGAGTACGGAAGGATACTCATTCTTTCTCAATATTTATTCCACTTTGCTCAAACATTCTTCCAGGTAGAGATAAATTGTGCCAACAATTATAATATATTTTCCCATATATTCTACATCACCAATAATATCCCTCAAATCTTGATTTTCTATTAAAGAATTATATTTCTTTATAAAAACTTCATTGAGGTTGATAACTTATTTTAGCTCTAGAAAACTCAGGATATAGGCCATCTCTTCTTTTGAGTGAGTTTTGTATTTTTTTAGGATTAATAGTTTTGTCACATCTTTTCTCCACCCAAGATTTAATAATACTTTTTCCATAACCTAAAATGTTATAAGAATAAGATACAACATTATTTTTGGTAGGAGAAGATTTCACTCGATTCTCATGGTAATCCTTCTCCGTAATCTTGGATGTCTCAAATTTTGCTTCAGTGAATTTGTTGAAGTTTTCATTCATCTTCCTTAGTGTATTTTCGGACTCAATAACTTTTGATTGCAACTTATTGAATTCTTCTTCTTTAGTTTCCAAATTAATTATAATATCTTCAATCATCTTTCCCTATTCAGCAATTCAAAGTTTGTAACTTAAAATTTCTTGAATGTATTCATCTTATTTCTTAGTGACATATTAACTTCTATCATGAACTTCTTCTTGATTCTTCTTCATCACGTGAATTTCTTTCTTGAGAGATTTTTTTTCTCAAGACATGAAAGACGTTCAAATCTTATTTGATATTCCCTATAAGATTTTTCACCACCTTCTTCACTATTTGAGAAATAATTTGTTTTCTCAACTTTTTCAATGAAGGTTCTAAATCTTTCTTTACTTTCATCTTCCGTGGAATCATTATCAGATGATTCTGATTCAACCTTTTTTCTCAACATACTTCTTTTATTTCCAAAAAACTTCTTCTTGAATTTTTTAGAAGTCATCAATTCTTTTTCATTCTTATTATACTTCTTCTATTGAGGTTTCTCATTAGAAACATCTTGATATTTTCATACATTATTTTTAGGGAAATTTATAGAAAATTGTCTGATTCCACCACACTCAAAACATTTGATAGGAAGTTTCCCTCCATACTTGCCTCTTCCCATTTGATTGTTATTAGATATTATAGGCCTAATTTTTTCATTCAACTCTTCATCTTCCTTATTATCGGACTCACAAGTATCAGCTTCATAATCATCTTGTATTTTCATCTTTCTCATAGCTTCAAAATCCATTTCATCTTTCATATTATTTTTAAGGATTGGAGATTTTCTAATTTCATAAGAAACAAGAACGTTTTGCAGTTCATCAAGAGATAAATCATAATTATCTTCTAAAGAAGAAATTTTAGAGTAAAACCTGTCTAGAAAGTTTCTCATAAGTTTTTTCACAATTTTTGAGTCTTACAAAACATCTCCAAACCCCACGATATTGCAAAAAAAAAAGCATTCACTCTGGTGAAGTATTCATCAATTGTTTTTTCATCTATCATTCTAATATCTTTATACTTACTACGCCAGATCTGTATCTTTTCTTCTTTATCATTTGTATTCCCATCAAAAACACTCTCATGTTTGTCACACATACTTTTGGAAGATTTAATACTCATCACCTTTTGGTAAACCTTCTCTGATAAGGACATAAGGATGCATTTCTTTCCTTTCCATAAACTTCTATGTTCTTTTTATCAGTAGCTATCATGGGGGAATCTTTCTCAATGGGGGGAAAACCAAAAGTTGAAGCATTAACAACTTCCAAGCCAAGAGATAAGAGATAAATAATCATCCTATTTTTCCATCCATAATAGTTCTTCCCATCGAATATAGGAACTCCTCTACTATTTATAGAATTGATATTATCCATGATAAGGATTCAACAAGGGAACCTTCTTCTGATACCAATTGAAGTTCCAAGGATTGAATAACAACTGAGAAGGTGGGGTGAATTAGTTGTTTAACATTTTATAAGTTTCAAAACCTTAAAAAACATAACCCTTGTAACCTATTACGATTTATTTCCTTATAAACCTTTATTAAGAAACTCAAGCATGCATGAAAGGTAAAGTAAGAAAGACACATAAGATATAAAAGGGTCAACCTCAATAAGAGAACCAACATCCTTTCCATAGCCACTCCCATGGGATTATGGAAATCCACTATAATAAAGAAGTGAATACATCTTATGACAACTCCCATTATACACCTTCTATCTCCCGATAGTAAAGATTATACTGAATCCCATCTGTTTACAATGTTTTCTTAAAGAAAAAATTAGCTGAACACAAGAATAAGAACATTGTTGATGATACTCCACAAATTCTCACTCTGAATTTTTAGTCTGGTTTTCTTGAATCAGATTTTCTGAAACTGGTCTTCTCAGCAACGTAATAATCGTTCTGATTTCCTTTTGTTAAAAACTCAAGAAAAATTATTCTATATAGTTCTAATATTATTACAAAGGTAAGATGATTCTAATTCTCTTCTTCTCAAATGCTCAAGAAAACTTCTTTAAGATGGTGGAAAATTTTCACTTTGAAATCTCCAGTGCTCTGCCTTTTCTGCGTGTGTAATGTTTAAAATTAGCAAATGATCTGAGCACATGTTTATAGGAAACTCAGAAAACAAAGGTGGGAATCTTAAAAAAGTTTCATGCTTCCTCAAATCTCAAAAACTCTGCAAATATCTTGCATTTATTCTTCAATATTGGACTTCTTCAAATCTCCTTAAATTTCACTGAGATTTACGCACAAGTGAAATTCATGTTTTCCTTCTTGAAATTTTCATATCATTCTCAGAATGATAAAGCTAGATCATGGTTATGATATTCATAGAAAGATACTCATAAATAAAGTTCTGAATTTTATAGAATTCAGGTTCCGAATTACTAAGAAATCAGGTTTAGAATTGTGCAGAAATCAGATTCTGAATTGTTCAAAAATCAGGATCCGAATTACTCAAAAATTAGGATCTGAATTGTTCAGAAATCAGGTTATAAATTTCTCCTAAATCACGTTCTGAATTATTTAGAAATCAGGTTCCGAATTTCTCAGAAATCAGGTTCCAAATTACTCAAAAATTAGGTTATGAATTGTTCATAAATATGGTTCCAAATTGCTCAAAAACTAGGTTCCGATTTGTTCAGATATTAGGTTCCGAATTGCTTAGAAATTAGGTTCCGAATTGTGCAGAAATAAGGTCCTAAATTATGTATAAATAAGGTTACAAAGTGTTATGAAATCACGTTCTAAATTACTCAGAAATAAGGTTCCAAATTTTTTAGAAATCAAGTTCTGAATTACTCAGAAATCATGTTCCGAATTGTTCAGAAATCAGGTTCCGAATTACTCAGATATCAGGTTCCGGTTTTCTAAGGAATCAGGTTCCAAAAATAGGTTCTGGTTCTCAGGTTCAGAAACCAGGTTCTGGTTTTCTCAGAAATCATGTTTTAATAATAGGTTCTAGTTTTCTCAAGAATCAGGTTCTGAAAATAGATTCTGGTTTTTAGGTTCAGAAAATCAAGTTCTGTGTTTTTCTAATAATTTTTACTTAGTGAAAAACATCAAACATCCTCACCATTTCATCAACATCTTTTATCATGAAACTTTTCATGATTTGTGAGAACTATAATATCATCAAAGAATCATCTGATTTGGTTATGAATGTTTCAGACACATTCTTAATTTCTAAATTCTTATTGTTCAATAACATCCTTTTTAAGAAAAACATCAGCAACTAGCAACTTCAACTTTCTGCAACTCAAAAAAAACATCAAAAAAAGTTTAGTTTTCAAAAAATACAAAACTTTTTCAAAACAAAACACCACAAAGGTTCTGAAATCTTATATCAAAGTTCATTTCCACACTTCAATGATTCTTCCTAAATGAAATTTTTATAATCCAATTTTCCCCTACATGGGTTTAATATTCATCTAACCTAAATGAATTCATTTTTAACAAATGAGAAATTTATTCTTCTTATTTTTATAATTTTTACCATCATTTTATATGTAAGGCCCTGTGAAAAAATAACTTATTGAATATATAAAAAGTTATAATCATACACTCAATGCCATTATATTATAGATTCATTGTGGGATCAAAATTTCTCATTTTATTCCAAGTTCAAAGGACTTATATTAATTTATTTTAAGGAGGATCCCTAAGGTGTTATTCAATCAAAATTCAGGTCACTCAAGATTGAGTTTGTAATTATAGTGACCACATTTTATAATTATCATTACACATATTCATTTTTATTTTTCACTCTATTTTCTTACATTCAAATAATGTTTCCATATAACATAGGTTTAATTCTCTTATTAATCATTCACATTTTGTAATTTAGAACCAATTTACTTCTTAAACCGCGAATAGTACTTTAATTAGTCAAGATATATTAAATTTTAATGTTCATGTCCATATTTTATTATTTATTTTCCAAAAAACATAAAACAAAAAATCTATAGAAACTACGTATAGATTCTTAAAACAAATTTTGAGATTTTATTTTCTTTTTTTTATATTATTTTAAATACATAAACTAAATTTAAAATTGAAAATAGTATTTACATGCTAAAATATATTTATTTATAACACACTTGTATTCCATTTCTAGCATTTATTTTATCAAAGAAAGACAGTTCAAAATAAAAGCATCTAAACTAGTGTGAAGGATAGATAGATACTAGGGTTCATTATTTAATGGTTTTGGGGAGGAGTTTGGATTCCTCTATTAGTTATTTCCAAAAACATTCATCCCCATTTTTCTCATGATAACTATTTACTTTGAAGGGGTTTTTAACTCAGCTCCCTTGATCTCAACTACACCAAATGGAAAACTGTCATTACTATGCAAGGTCCATTCCATTTGGAATGAAGTTTACCTGGAATAAGTTTCATTCTTGATGAGAAAAGAAAAATTTTGTATCCAATTTTAAAATCACCCTTCTAGATGAAACTATCATGGATAGATCTGGATTTCTCCTTGTACATTACAGAGTTCTCATAATATTCTCTTCTCAACTCTTCAAGATCCATCATTTGCAACTTTCACTGCCCTCCATCTTTTTAAAACTCTATGGTTACTCTCATAATAGCCTAATAGTCTTTGTGTTATAACTAAAAATGTAGTTGAAAGTGTTTTCCATAGACTATTATATAAGGATACATACCTAAGGGGGGTTTTAAGAATTCTTGTACACCCATAGTGCATCTTATAACTTTTTTCTCTTGTTTATCCAATCCAGTTTCACTATCTTCTCCCAAATCTTTTTTATCTCTTTGTTGGAAACCCCATCCATCCCATTGGTTTGTGGGTGGTAGAAAGTGGAAGTTATATGATGTATTAATATTTCTTCATGAAGTATTATATATTATTGTTGTAGAAGTGTATACCTTGGTAACTTATTATTTCTCGAGGAACTCTAAACCTATAAAAAATCAATTTTAGTAATTCAATCACTATTTGGTAATCATAAGTCTGGTAGATTTTTTTTCAAACCATCTATAAACATAATCCACTCCTAAAACAATGTAAAAAAATACAAATGAAAAAAATGGGACCCTGAAATATATTCCTAATATATAAAATATTTCACATAAAATAAAAGGTTTTAATGAATTTCATGTCTTTTAGAAACCCCACTTATAAACTAGTAGTTTAGCCATTTTTTTCCAACATCGTGTGAATAATCAAAAATTTATGGCAAAATAAATAACATCAGAAAACTTTCCTAGCTACTATTTGTGGTCTAAAATGTCCTCCACAAGAAAGTTTGTAAGAAAATGTAATTACATACTTAACCTCTTCTTCATTGATACACCTCCTTATTACTTGATCACTACATACATTCCATAGATATGGGTCATCGAAAACATAAAATTTTGTTTCATATTTTAATTTAAGTGCTTACTGTTTTGGAAAGAAAAGAGGTACCTTTAATGTGACTAGAAAATTAACTAAATCAATATACCAGGGAACTTGAGTGGCTTCATACAATTTCTCACTAGGAAATGAGTCATCCAAGTCTGTTTTAGATAGAGTTATTACCTTGATACTCTGGGATAGTCTACTCATTTTTTCTACATCCATATTCTCATAGCGTTTATTATCCTTAATTTATAAGTTTAATTATTATATTATAAATATTAATCTCACTAGCCACATATTTTTATAATCCTTATTGATTGAATACCTCAGTGTTACATGTTCAGAAAAGATTGTTAGTTTAATTCTTAACAAATAATATTGACATTTCTCTAAGGTGAAAAAAATAGAAAAAAATCATTAAATATTTTTATATGATTCAACTAAGTTGTACCTAATTATTATGAATCATAGGCTCTCACTAGTGAGTGTCCATCAATATTCTGAGAGGGTGTGGCTCCTATAGCTTTATTTAAAGCATAACATGGAATCTCAAAGGGGTGTTCCCAGGTTGGTGGGAAGATAATGGTGGAAATGGTTAAGATCTATTTTAGGTTTTTTAAAAAAATTATCCTACATGAATCATGAAGCACAGACATTGTTTCTTTATTAAGTAGGATAGGTAAGGGAAAATAAATCTTGCTAAAGTCCTTAATAAACCATTTTAAAACCCATCATTACCTAAGAATGATATAATGCTTATTATAGTGGTGGAGTAAGGTAGCATAAAAATGACATCAATTTTAGCCGTATCCACTTCAATTCCATATTTATGAATGATATGGCCCAAAATAATTATGGTTTATACCATAAAATGGTGTCCTTCAAACATTAAAACCACGTTTTCTCAATGAATCATTTTAAAAAATTTCCCTAATCTCTAGAATGCTTTGAAAATAACTTCCATAGATAGTAAATACATCAATAATGCCTCTATGTATCTCTAAAACTAGTCTAAGAGGATACTTACCATTCCATAATGAAGGGTAAATGAGGAATTTCAAAGACATATAGGCATGCTTCGGTAGGAAAATGTATTGAATGGACAAGTGAAGGTGGTCTTATCTTTGTCATCCAAATATATTAAAGCATAAAAATACACATAAAATCTATTAATTAAACAATAATTACACTTCCCATATAGTATGTCTAACATTTATTAAATAAAGGGTATGGGTAAGTGGTATATACGGGTCACATGGTTCAATATCTTGTATTTGATGCACACTCTCCAACTATTCTAGATTCCTATGGGAACTAGTTAATTATTTTCATTTTTGTAAAATTGGGTATCTAGATTTCTTTGGGACTATTTGAATGGGACTCACCCATTGGTATTTTGGAATGGGGTAAATTATTTCTACTCCTAGTAGTCTTTCTACTTCATTTTTCAGTACTTCAAGAAGGGCCAGGCTTAGCCTTATTTGGGGTTTTCTAACTAGTTTGGACTCATTTTCCAACAAAATTCTATGAACGTAAGTGGTAGGGATAATCCTTGGAATATACCCTAATGTTAATCCCATTGATTGAGCATTTTTCTTTTTAAAATTAACAATTGATATTCTTTCTTGGGTTTTAAATTATTAGAAATAATCACGGTTATTTTTTCATTTTCCCTTGAAAACATATTTTAAGTTTGATAGAATTAGTTTCAATTCTAGTTCATAGGGTTTTCTAGTATAGTATAAAGCTCAATTTTCTCTATGTTGATAACTTGAACACGTATAGAAGAAGTATTAGTAGCACATTTGATTATATCATCAAAATAAATTTCATCAATTTCATTAATTTCATCAAAACTTAAATTTATTTATAGATTAACATTATTTCCAGAAATAGATTCATTGAAATTATTATGTGTCTTCAAAGCTTATCCTAATATATTTGTCTCATAAAACATTTTTATTTCCACCCTATAAGAATAAGTTAATTTAAAATATTTATGGTAAAAATAGATTTCTCCTCATCTGCGTATTTCATTGAATCAAGGATATTTAAATCCATTGTTTCCTCACTAAATTTCATAGAAAGAGTTCTTTAATTAACATTTATTATGGTCATAATAGTCTTGAAGAATGTCCTACCTAGAATGATGGGTATGTGATATTTACCTTTTACTTCTTCCATGTTGTGAATGTGGAATTCAATTGGAAATGGATAACCATGTAAACATACCAAGCCATCTTCAACAACACCTACTATATAAGTAGTGGCATGATTGTTGAGTTTCACAACCACTCGGGTGGGTTTGAGTTCTCCCATTTGTAGAGAAGAATAAAATGAATAATTCGTTATGTTAATTGATTTTATTAAATCACACAATGCATTGGAAAAATTAATCCTACCAATAGTTCAAGGGGTGGTGAAAGAATCTAAATCTAGGCATTTATGATAGATTGTCTGGGTAATAACTGTAGTGACATTATTAACTAGTCTTACTTATTAGTTACCTTGTAATCTTCTTCTCTCGAAGCATATTTATTGAATGAATTTTTCATTCCATGAAATTTGGCAGATGGTCTCCAACATGGGGATGTTAATCCCCACTTTCCTGAATATTTCCAAAATCTCCTATTATAGTGTGTCCTCATTAATCTTCTCGAGTGGTTTAGTCCTTGCAGGGAATGTTGGTTGGGATTGGTTTGGGCCTTCAATATTGGATTTCCCTTTGTCTTTCTCCATTGTTGGTGTCTCCATTGGTGGATCAACTTCTTTTCATGGGTAGATTCATTGGGTACAGTGGGTTTACCACTTCTAGTTTCCTCTAGAGGTGGTGATTCTTCATGTATTCCCATATATTTTCCCCTCCTTACGTTAATAAAACTAATATTTCCCTTAAGGTTAGGAATGGATTGGGAGGAGAGCTTATCAGAGCCTTTATTTTTCAAATTCATATATGGAAGTCATAATCTAGCTATAATATCCTTTCATCTCTTTTAGTGATGATCTATAGTTGTTGAGAGTAATCTTTTGAGTGGTGTCAGATGTAACAATCTATTTTAGAAACATATTCATGATGTGATTTTTATTTTTATCATTTTGGTAGCATATAGATGGTTGAGATATTCCTCTTTTGAATGGTGTAGGTTGGGAATATGGTTGAAAATTTTTCTAGAAATGTTTACTTTTTTACTATTGGTTTTCGGCTCCAAACATAGTATTAGAAAATTCTCTAAATCCGTGGTTATTTTATAAATTTCATTGGAACTGACTTTGTCACATACCATCACATATCTCTATTCCTTGGACTTGAGGGTATCCTTTGATTAAGTTGTCTTTTGAGTAGAAAATATGGAAGAACCTTGGATGTTTGGGAGATGGTTTTTCCTATACTTTAATCATAGCAAACCATATCACAATAGATGTTGGTTATTCAAATTTTATTTTTATGTAAAGGGGATTTATAATTTTTTACATCATATACTTCACTTTTATGGATCTTATACAGAATTTTTTGGATTTTTGGGAGATCCTCTTAGTTGGATCACTAAATTCAATGGGGGGATTTTTTATTAATTCAACACCATAGGAAGCATCTAGTAGATTCTAATCATTATACATCATTCCTTAGTAAAATAATACCAATAAATTTTGATCTTCAATAAGATGATATGGGTAGAAATTTTTCAATTGCTTAAATATTTCCCAAAACTCATATAGAGTTTCTCCACTTGCATACTTCATCCCATATATCTCCTTCCATATCTGAGTGCTCACTAAGGTAGGGAATTACTTTTGGATGAATGTATTTTGTATCCCATAACATGTGGTAACTTCCCCAATGTGGATTTTGTATATCCATTCATTAGCTACCCCTTCAAGAGAGAAGGGGGGAACCTTCTAACTCACTTGATCCTCTGATATTCCTTTGGGAATGATATTACTAAAAACATCAAAAAATTATCTTAAATTCTAGTTAGGGTTTGGTCTCTCCAAGACATGATACTATGGTAGGATTTGGATCATATCAGTTCTCATTTCAAATTCTTATTGATTATTAGGTGCTTGGATTCAATTTTCATAGCTGAAATTACATGTATAAAGTTATCCTAAAGTCCAATTCATTTATTACAAATTGTTTTCAATGTTCTCACTCCCCAAAGTTACTTTGTTGGAAGAAAAATTTAAGGATTGGGCGTTTTTCAATGAAACTATGAAAAATTGTTACTCCTCTTACTCTTTGATTTTTACGGTTCTCAATATCACCATCATAATTCTTTCAACATTTGAATCAAGACCAACGAGGTGAGATGAACTGCATATAGTAATTTTTTTGAAATCTTTTCAAAAATAAAAATAGAGTTAAAACACAAATATTTCCCTTCTATAAATTTTTCCATGTTTTCTGAGTAATCTATAGTGAGGCGCTCAACAAAACTATTTTGAAGCTAAGTAAATTTAGTGGTGGTGGGACATGAGTTTGTCTCCGGACAAAACTATGTTATGGTTATGTTTCCCTTTTGTTTTTTGGTTTAATTAGTGAAGACAAAAATGTAATTAAACAGGGTTCGTTTTTTTAATTTAATTTTAAAAGAATTTTCCTAACCATGAATCATACCATTATCTTTCCTGTTAAATAATTATTTCAATTTTACTCTCCTTTTTTCTCTATAATCATGTGAAATTTCAATTGATTACTCTCTCCTAAATGTTTTTATTTAACCGGATGGATACAGTGATCACTCTATCCACCAATATCCACTAGCCCAATTATCAAATACCACTAATTACCCTTAATTAAACCCACTTCTTGTGGTTATAATCAATATATAATCCTTAAGAATCCCTTATGTGTGATCTAGTAATGAATATAAGACTAATTATAAATGAAAGAAATAATAAATCTCTTATTTCTTAAATAGTTTGAAGAAATATAGAGATTAATAAAAGATTTAAAAATGTAAAAATTCAGAATTCATTAATAGGGGTTTGGGAAATAGCATCAACCCATCCACTAATGGCTTAGTGTGACATCACTAGATAATTTCCGTAATAAAATTAAATAAAGAAAGAATAAAAGGTAGAAAAATATCTAGTTTGATGATCATGGGACCATAAAATTTTTCATATCTGGTTCAAAATTCATATTTTATATAATGATGCTCTCAATTCTTCAATCTTACATCCCCCTCTATGTGAAAGACACAAGCTTCCCTTCCAACATACCTAACATTCCTGGTTTATTCCTCAAATTATTAACCCTCATATATTTCTTTATATTTTTCCCTATGCACAACTTCAAGGTCAAAATTTATCTAAATAATTGTACTTAAATATTTTTCAGAAAATCATTATACTCCAATAATCGGGATCTTTACTCATTCACGAAGGATCATAGAGCAATTATTCACTACTCCAAAACATCAATAGAAGATGAGTGTTTCCCTAGCATCATGTGAGGACTTGGAGAGATGATGAATGTGTTGGATTTGTGGACTTAAATAATTTTATTGGATTCAATCAAATATACTTGGTCCTCATATTTCAATCCTTATAATTTTACTTGGGTCTTGATAGTGATGGTTATGTCCTGGAATGAGGCTGGATTTTACCGCTTTTATCTTTGAATTAATTGTGCTCTATTTTTCTATTTTATGATTTTCTTTATTGTCGGAATCTAAAACTATAGTTATTTTACACTTAATCAATTATTTTTCATATTACTAACCCTTAATTATATCTTGGTCATTCTTGGAATTCATCTTCAAAATATTCAATGATTTTTCTTTATCAATGGCGAGTTAGATGCTTGTCTGGTTCAATTCACTTCGTCAATTTCATGGTCTTTCCATTTTTTGTTAAGGCGTTATAGAGAGTAATTAGTGTGCATATCTATTTGAATATTAAATCAGTATATTTAATTAATATATATTCCTCCTCTAATAATTATCTTTATTAGGAATAAACCATACAAGCATTTTATAAACATAAAAAATCATTTAGTTCCATCAAATGTATTCCTCTATTTTGGATAATTTAATGGTACTCTAAATTTTATAAACCTTCATCATGGATGTTGTTATTGGGATTTATCATTTAAATTAGTTTATTAATGTTCCTTCATATTATTCAAGCTTCACAGGTCGGTATGATTGAGCTTCGGGTGTTCTTCATCCATCGGTCAAGAACAAGCCCAGATTTAGAATTCTTCAACAGTGCACTACGGTAGAAGCTCAATTATTCCGCATTGTTCAAATTAGGGGTCAAAATAACCCATTTGTTCTTCATCAGTGGTCCTTCAGTTGAATATAGATTTTGGGTTCTTAGTTCATGACTCGTTTAGATCTTCAGCGAGCTTGGGCTGTCAATGGTAGTTCATCCACAGCATCATAATTTTTTTCTCTGATAATCCATGGTGA
Organism: Viscum album; assembly: GCA_963277665.1. Classification (NCBI taxonomy): domain Eukaryota; kingdom Viridiplantae; phylum Streptophyta; class Magnoliopsida; order Santalales; family Viscaceae; genus Viscum; species Viscum album. The sequence continues at coordinate 1,966,196,318 of OY728130.1, read as the reverse complement.
TAGTTATTATTTTCTATTCAATATAATTTCTTCAATTTACCTAACCACAAGTTATATATATTATTTAAGTTAATGATCCTTTAGATCTTAGTTTGGTGTCATTGAAATTGGTGGTGTGGATTTATCATCTTCAATTGTGTGCTCGAAGGATCTCATATTCTCTGGTCAGACAGACATAATAATGTAATTTTCTTCATATTTGATGATAGGATAGCATCGTTTGTTCATACTCAGCTAGTATCATCTGGTGATGCTGAATTTAGATTTTTCTTCTAGATTTATGCATGACTCTTCTTTAATCTTGGTTGTTTGATTTTTACCTCAGAGGTGGTGTGGTCATGACTTTGGTCATCTCCTCCTTTAGAATTAGGTCATCGGCCTTCCTGTTTTTTTCATGGAATGTTAGATTTGGGGTTCATCAATCTTCAACATAGAATAGGGTGGTATGGGTGAACAGTTCGATTTCATCCCCCTTTCAAGATTTGGTTTCATATCTCTATTAGCACAGGGTGAGGGTGTGGTCGATCCGGAAAATCGATTGTGATAAGAGGGTGGTGCGGTCGATCCTACCCTTTGTGAAATTTCTAAATCACCCATCATAGAAAAAAATATAGGATTTTTGTGGTTATAACTTTTACTATCTAGTCATTGAATACATTTTCTAAATTTTATTAGTTTTTTCCTGGTTTATGACATATAGAAGGCATGGTCCCTTGTTTTTTTTGCAGCAGCTCCATCCCTTTACAAAATGTGGTTGTGGTAGATGGCATTTCAAGTGTGGATAATCTATTTTTCCATTATATAAATGAATTCCATTTCCAAATATCACACTCATAACTACTATTTATAGTCGCAAAAAATCCAATAGTTTTCCAAGAAAATTATTTGTGGAAACTTGAACATTACTTCATGTGGTCGCACCACAATAGGCATGATCACTCTGAAAATTTTCTAAAATTTTTAGTTCCTTTCGATTTCACATGTGTAGTCAATCATTTCCTTTACCATTTTTTCATTGTTCGGATTAACTGTAAGAAGGATGAAAGACACTATTGATCCATCACTTTGGAAAATTACAAATTCTACTCTATAAAATAATTATTTTTTAAACACACATATTTTTTTAATTAACTTTAGAAATAAAGAAAATAATTAAACTTCATGATTCATCCTCAAAACAATTAACTCCAAAAATACCATTAAGAATTTTAATTCAAAACTAAATTAACAGATATAAAGTTAAAATTTTAAAATAAAAAATCTATTTCCATTTAAATTTTATTTAAATTGATTGAAATTATTTTTTATTATCTCCAAAAAATTACTATATCATTGAAAATCATTAATTAGTTCATTTATCTATTTAGTATAAAATTTAAAAAAAATCAACAAGAATCATTATTTTAATCAGCATTTAGATTAAATCAAGGGTATTTTTAATTAATAATAGACAAAAAAATGTTGAAATTTTCAACTCCCGTTACTTTCCCAGGAATAAAATCTCAGGTGTTGATATTTTTTCTATTCCTTTAACTATGAATCATCTATAAATAATGGAATGTACATAATTAGCTCAAATTATTATGAATATTGAGACATAACATAAAAATATCTAACAGTTAATTGATCATTATAGGGGTTTATCGTAATGGAATTACTAGTTATGTTGTTCTAAAATATTGTTTTCAAATGTCCTACTAAATTTTATTTGATAAAAACTATAACAACTCTAATTCCAATAACCCAAATCTAGTGTTTACATTATTACTTTGGTATATGGTACAGGTGATTTCATCCTAAAGGGTAGAATTGTTTATGAGTCTTGGTAAACTAGATAAAAACATGATTCTCATAAAACATTGGAATATATATTTCATAGATTATAAAATTATTAAAAACTATTTATTTTCTTTATAGAATCCTTAAAATCTTTCAGATATTCCTTCTTGGTTCCCTAGAGAAAGAAAAAAAATGGTGAGCTCAAATACTAATTAAGGTATTGGGTATAATGGAATCTAGCATGAATACCTAACTAATAAACAATATTTTAAGGTGAATAATCAATAAACATTCAATATAATAAATAACTTGATCATTAAATATATCCAATTATAATAATTTATATAATCACATAGACAAAAATAATTTATTTCATAATGATGGAATGAATTATTCAGGACATCTTAATTCTCAAGACAATACATCTTGATCTTATTACCGAGGCCTCATGCTAACATATCATGATTTTACCATCAAGGTATCCTATCAATTCATCATGTTGTTGTTATCAATACCTTGTTCCCATAAATCATGATCTTACCATCAAGTCCTCATTCCAATATATCATATATAAATTGGCAACACATATACTAAATAACCAAGCTAGTTTGTCTTATATGGCCTACAGAGGCATCGAGGGGCTATAAAGGTCCTCGTCCATCACTTACACATGTACAATTAATTCCTCATATAATTAATGATTAATACAATATATAATAAATATGCCTTAATAATCAATAAATACCTGTATTATATCAATTATACAGAATTTCAATATTTTCCCAGTCAATGGAATAACTTTCTTAGTAAGATTTTATTTGAATAATAATATATATTAATAGTATAAGATAAATAAAATACTCAAATGATAAATATATCCATGATATAATATAATATAGATATAATTTCAAAATAATAATGGAGAGTGATAGAGAACATAACATCAAAGATATAAATGAATTGAGAATAAACATTATTTTAGAGGTAAAGTGAAAACCCAAAATTAGTAAAGGATCAATGAATACAATAAATTCCTCATAACTTAAGTTTTCATAGTAAATTCAAGTTCATTGAAATTATTTATGAAAATGGAATAAAAATTTTGAAAATATCTTTCTTAAAACTTGTGTAACTTTATTGTAAAAATGAAGATGTAATTCATTTATAAAACCCTTTCCATGGGGTTTCAAGGAGAATTTTAAAACACCAATTATAAAATAATTTAAAATAAAATAATATTTAAAAGAAATCTTGCATATGTAATAAAATTTATAGTGGATGATAAAAATGTACATAAATAAAATGAAAGTCCTTTTTCAAATCTTTTGAAAAAATAATATCCCTTTATTTTTTTAACTTTTAAAAATGAAAATTTATCAGAATAATGGTTTTGGTATTTTCTTTGAAAACCCATGGAAAATTTTATAGGGATATTTATAATTAATAATAGCTATTATTGGGGGAAATTTTTGTCCAGAAGTAAATGATTAAAATACTTTCTTTTCACACTTTTGTAAAGAGAGTGAAAAATAACTCATATGGAAAATGATGAAAATATTCCTTCAAAAATGTTGAATAGAAATTAATAGTTAACATAATTTGACCCAAATAAATTATTTGAGTAAATAAAAAACTTTATTAAAACAAAACAATTAATATGTATATGGAGGAAAAATTGTTTCGACCAAAAATGAGAAATATGATCGACTTTTCTTAAAAATATATTTTGGTGGTTTTAAGAAAAAAATTGACTAAAAATGGAAAGAATACTTAGAAACCCAAAAAATTTAACATATTATAATAAATTATTTTTTTAAGATATTAATATAAAATAATTCTCCTGAAGAATATTCAAGCGTAAATAATCTCGATTAAATGTGAGATTAAAACATTAACTCTTACCTCGTATTCCCACCTGGATGTACGCATTCCAATATCCTATATAATATATTTAAAGTTATTAGTAATAAACATAAGATTCATATTTATATATATCTTGATAAATATAATTTATTAATAAATTATTTTTATCCCATTTACTCATAATTATTTGTTAAAAGAAATTATTTAGGTGTTAACTATTTTGTTTTCCATGCATATTTTGATTTGGTGGTTCCGATCCTTGGCATTGGTCGTGGTTTAATACCTAAAGAATGTTTAGAATGTTATATTTATCATTTTTACACATCCAATATACTTGTATAACCATACATGTAAGTATTTCATGAAAAATTAAATTCATCATTCATAGAGACGGTGGTCCACATGTACGCATGAGTGGTGTTTCTATTTTCCAACAGAAGAGTGGGTAAGATGGTAGATAAAATATTATATTTCAAGAATTATAATTATATCATAAAAATAATATTTATTGATTAAATATATATTTTTAACAATATATGTGAGGTAGTGATGAAAAATGAAATACATCACATCATAGAGACGGTAGTCCTCGTGTATACACAAGTGGAATTTTAATTTTCAATAACATGGAAACAAGGTTGAAAAGAGTTGTCAAATCAGTTTAATAAAATTTTAGTATAGTAAATATACTTATTTATTTATATTATAATGTTTATAATATATTCTAATGTGGTATAACAATAAATAAACTTGAAATAATTTGGTTATGACTTATACCATCACTTTGGGTGTCTTCTTTTAGATTCCTTTTAACCCTTCTTAGGTTGGTATTTTGGTGAGAATAGAAAAAACTATTACATGGGAAGGATATTTGGGTAGGTATTTTGGTAGGGTTTTGTTAAGATAATGTGAATGGGATGTTTGTTTCCAAGGGAAAGGAAATGGGTTATTTATACTTCAGGAGATGGGTGTTTTAGGGTTAAAATATTGATTGTTTTATCATTTAGGCCTATGAATTTTTAGAAGGGATGATTCCAACGAATTTTTGGGTATATTATTTAAAAAATAAGGTTATTTGATATTAAAATCATTTGAAAACTGAATTTCATCATTGAACAACCACACTAAATGTAGAGAAAATATAACTTATTATTTGAATAAAATATATCTTAGGCTTAAAATTTTTAAACATAGGTTTATAAATTCTTATTAAATTTTTTAAAATTTGTTACTTTATTTATTAAATATATTTTAGTTTAATAAAAACCTAATATTAACACATATAGATTAGTTTTTATGTTATTTTAAGCCTTTACCACTAATTTTACCAGTTTTTACCTCATTTTACCTTTACTATGGGAACTTTATTTTACCAAGGTAACATATTTTTATAAAAAATGAAATTTCCCTTATATAAAAATTTGGAAATTATGATTCCAAATATTGACTAGATTTTCAAAGATTCAATTTACAAAAATGATAAAAAAAAATACTGTTTTTATAAATACACAAAACACAACGAAAAATAGTATTTAAAAAATGTTTTTTTAATGCATAAAAAATAACTTTACACCAAAATAACATATAAAATTGATTAATATATTTTTTTGGTTTAATGTTACAAAAAATAATATTATTTGACATTTATATCGAACTAAAACTTAATGTAACTTGTTAATCACTCAATTAAATTCAAAGAACTAAAAATAATTTAGAATAAAACTTATATCATTTTATAAAAAGTAAATCATGAGTTTATAGACTCAAAATAATGTTTTTAAATACTTTATTATAATCCTAAAATACATATTTAGTTGTTAAAATGGTTTTATAAATTTATTATTCAATATTATATCATGATAAGTCATAAATGTTACAATATTTTTTAAAATGGTATTTTTCATTATTCAACCAAGAATCAACCTTTTCAAAAAAATCCCAAAAAATAACCTTCAGCTAATTTTGAAATTATTATTCAAAAAATGAAATTAATTTCACCAAATTAAAATTATAAAATTTTTTAATTGATGTTTTAAATGAAAATATTAATTATAGAGAAAAAATATATTATATTGAAAAATGACTTTTTAAATCATCTATTGTTCTTAATATTTTTTCATCTCAATTTATAATTAATTTATTTTTAATTTTTTAGATCATACATTGGATTCTTTACAAAGTGGTCAATTTATTAAAATGCACCACTCTTGAAAAATGTTTCTTTGAAAAATTTCCCTTTTTGACATTGAATGATTTTAATCATATGACATTAATTAATTATTTATTAATCATTAAATTTTATTAGTAAAATGAAAATAATATGATGTAAGTATCATAATTGATTAATATTTTTTAATTTACTTAAGGTTTATTATAATATGTCATGACTTATTTTGGTTCAATGTTGTGTTTATCCCAAGCTGTCATATATGGTATTTATTTAAAGGAAAATACATATTCAAATCATGTAGTGTTATACATATAATGACTCTAATGGAGCCATGAAAATGTAAAAGTAATAAATATTTTTATAGGAAAACTCAACCAAATGATATCACTTTATCCACAACCCACCAAAATCTAGAATATATGCACACAACATGTCATGTAATATCTGAATGGTCTTCTCTGTCTGACCATCAGTTTGAGGATGGAAAGTGGTGATAAGGAATAAATGGGAGACAAAATCACAATAAAATATTTTCTAGACTCAGGATGTAAAATGATGATCCCAATAAAAGTTGATAGTCCTATACATCATATGATGATTAACTATCTTATCCACATACTACCTCACCAAAACATCCATAACACTTGACTACTTAATTACTAAAAAATGAGATGACTTTGTCAACAGATCTACTATCATAAAAATAAAATCATATGCTCTATGGTATTGAGAAAAACTGGGGATAAAGTACATCAAACTTACCTCCCATTTCTACTTGGGGACATCAAAGACTATAATAATAATCCAAGAACATGATTCTCTGCCTTTACCTACTAGAAAACTAAACACCAGGACATGAACTATATCACTAACTACTTTATCCCAGGCATCCAAAACTAACTCTATAAGGCACAATACATCTTTGATATACCATGATTCATCACCAAGGATGGTCTATTAAATTCATAATGAACAAACTCTTTCATTACCAATAATATTAACAAATTATCTCTTAATAATGCCTAATTTTGATCATACTCAGACCATCACTCAAGAGTTTTATCATGATAGATGTGGTCTTGAAACACCTCTAACTCTTAGTCTCTCCACTAAGAAACCTACACATTCTAAAACAAGGATGGTTGCATTATTATCTCATATATTAAACTTATACAAATATATTCCTCCACATAAATATATATCACTACAAGATCCAACATCACCGTCCATATATATTCAGGCTCCCAAATAGAATCACCCTGTGAATTCCTACTCAATGCATCAACAACTACATTTCCTTTCCCCAAGTTGTATGAGATATAAAATTCATAGTCCTGCAAGAACATTGTCCACCTCAACTAACACTGATTTAAATTTTACTAAGAGAATAAATACCTTAAGTTTTTATGATTGTTAAATACTATAAATAATTCTCTGATGAGGTAATACCTGCATAGATTTATAGAAAACACCAACACTACCAACTCGAGATCATGGGTGAAGTAGTTATTCTCATAAATACATAACTACATAGACTAATATGTGTTTTATAACTTTTTTGCATTAAGATTCACCCCAAAAAAAGTATTAATCACCATAGAAAACCCAGAATATGATTCCTTCCTCTAGAAAGTAATGAATAAGATCATTGAACAAATTCTCCTTCAGGTAGTAGAATGCTAACTGACATTGGTCAATCAACACAAAATACTGGTTATTTATGGTCAAGAGTGCCAATGGAGACACATTATGATAAAAATCACACATGAACATCCTATAATATCCTATAATACTAAGGAAGATATGAACCTCTACACATTCATGGGGGTTGTAACACCATGACTTTTTCTCTAAGGTACAAAACTTTTTTTAATTCAAGTAAATTCTTTAGCTTTATCTTGATATGAGTGCCTAAAGATATTTTGGGTGTTTTGAGTGTGTATTGTAACACCCCAAGATTTTATGAAAAATATTCTTTTTAATTTTATTAATGTCTTGTGTTGTACGCTACAACAAAAGAAACCTGCACAACACGCATCCTTGACTCGCCTTGCATTACATGTAATCACGACCTTTCTCGATAGCGTGTGTAGTACGTAATACCGAGTTTCACTAAACAACGATATGCTATTAAAATAATATTAAAACTATTCGTTATGAATAGTAATAACCACTTTTTGAAATTTTTTAAATTTTATTTTTCAAAATGGACTTCATTTTTGGATTTGTAATATCAAAATTAGCTTAGGGTAAAATTTTGGTAATTTTCGGCTGACTTTCATTTTCTGATAAATAGTGAAAATTACTAAATTTTAATTAAAAACAACCCTTTTAATCGAAATAATTAATAGTGATAAATTATTAATTTGAGTAGTTTTAAAGTATATTTAGAATATATTTTTAAAATCTAATACAATGTTAGTCATTGGATGTAATTTCACATTTAAACCAGACATAAACAAGTGTCAATCTTTTGATAGTTATTATCTCTTAAGAACACGCTATTTGTTTAGATGACGGGAATTAATTTTTAAATTAATTAATGAAATTGATATGTTTTGAATTTGGTAAAATAGACATTATTTTTGAGTTCATAATATCAAATATAGCTTGGGCCTAATTTTTGGTATTTTTCTGGAAACTTTCATTTTTTGATGAATAGTGAAACCACTAAGTGGTAGTTAAAAAAATGAATTTTTCATAAAACTTAATTTTACCGCTTCTGTGAGTAGAATTTAAAAAATCCAAGAGATACGGTTGATGTCAGTAAGTAAAATGTGGATCAATGAGATGAAAATAATTTTTGGTGAATAGTAACTTTTTACTTTTTTTACCATGGTTAAAAGTAAATAGTGTAATTAAGGGTAAAAATGATATTATTATTACCCTAACACATGTCCTAATTCTATTGGATAAGTGTAATTCCACCAAAAACAACCTTAGGAATAAAATATGACCATTTAGGCCTACTTGGATTAGATTAGGACATTTATTATTAATTTATTTAAAGAAGGGTTAAAATAGTTAAAACCAAAGTTTAATAAGTAAATCATTTTTAATATATGGTTATACATACGATAAATTCGACTATGAATATTCATTAGAAATATAAAAAGATTTCCTACATAATGGTATTTTATTTTTAATTTTTAGACATTAAATAATTTAATTTATTTATGACACAAAGATGATGTGGTAATTATCTTATTAATGAAATATTGACATAATTGATGTTATAAATACCAAAATAAATGTAATTTAAGAATTTTTATGAAATAAACTAATTTTATAGGTTAATATGACATGCTATTATTGATTTAATCCACTTTTTTCTAACTAATAATTCTGTTATGTTTTTCAAAAAAATCAATTACAAAATAGTGTCAAAATTGACATAAAATAGGTTTTAAAACAAATATTATATTATTAATTTTTATTTTATTCCTAAAAATATAAGGTTCGGCCAAATGACTTATATAAGGTAATATATATTAATAATAAACCCCTTGGGGTTCTTTTGGCTTCTTATTGTATGTTTATTAACCTTATAGTGTAAGAACACAAGAAGACACAGTAAAAGTAAAATTATTTTACTTAATGTTAAATCTAAATGATAAGGTTAAAAGAGGAACCTAAACTTGTCTTAATTATATTGGATGAGATTATTTCTACCCATACCCACCTTATCTTAGAAATAAATTAATTTGTAGCTATTTAAAACCGAATTTGACTTTATAATAAATCAATAGTTTTAGTTATTCCAAAGGTACCCCTCTCCTCCCTTTTAAAAGGGCACCTCCTACCTCTCTTCCTCACACCACATTGAGCCTTCAATCTCTGCCAACCCCTGCCAAATTATCTTCTCCACTTCCCTAGAAATACCCTAGAGGTCCTGTTCTTCTTCAAAGACCAATTTTAGTGCCCTAAAAGGAGGTCTCAAAGAGGCGCTTCAAAGAAGAGGTAATGTCTGTTACTGATTCTCTCAACTTTATTTATTCTTACACTTCTTATTCTTTATTTGTTTCATTATGAAGTAATAACATTAGTATCACTCATATACTGATATGTTATTATAAGTATGAAACAAACCTATTTCACAATCTATCCACCCTACGGAAAACGAAATCACTGCGCCTGCATACGTACGGAATACTGTCTCCACGTTGTGGTGTAATCTGTTTTTCCAACACCACCTTACTTGGATGGGTATAATGGTGTAAATAATAACTATACATAGTTATTATAACATCATACTGATTCTTATATATTTTATCATCCACTCCAATTCAATTCAATGATTATGGAAATGATATCATCGCTCGTGCGTACGTACGGACTACCGTCTCCACGACGCGATGAGAATAATTCTCCATGTTAACAATACATGAATGATCATAAAGTTTATTTAATGAATAATAATGAAATATATGAAATAATAATTCTACTGGATTTATTTATATATATATATATATATATTTATTTCATCTATTTAGTTTCATTCAATTCAATAAGGAAACGAAAACAGCGTTCATGCGGACGTACGACCTACCGTCTCCGTGAACGGTGTATTTCATTCCTTTTATCGACCTATAATATATATATGTATATGATGAATATATTTAAATAATGTTTTACATTCTGAAATTATGTAAATCATGATATAATTAATAATATCAAGAACAAAAAGTCGAAACACATACGATAAATGAAATGATTTTACCAAAAACGCTGCTTTAACATGGAATTTTCAAAAGAACGGGTAATATAAAGTCATAAGTGAAACATAGATGATATCATAAAAATAAATATGATTCTTTAATAAGTCAATGACATTATTTAAATCATTATACAGGAAATTTGGATACGTACGAAGCATATCGAACCTAAGGTAAGGAAAATATCACAATCTCATTTTTATCCAAGATTGATTATGCATTGGTAGTTTCTAGGGTGTATTTTATAATCCACATCCATGTTTCCTCAATATGTAATATTATTTACATCCACATACAATTGTTTAAATCCAATTTTAACCTTCGGTGAGTTTTTAGTAAAAGATATGAAAGGAATCTTTTGTCGTTTTTCGTACGAGGTACTTTTTGACATTTCTGACAAAACTACGATAAGAATGCTTTTTAACGCATACGACATGAAAGGATTTTTATGGTTTTAGAAAGCCTTATTTTCATGAAGCTTCCCTTAAAAGATTTCATGAATATTTTAAAAAAACCTTTTCTTCTAAAATTGCATGACATTTTGTGAAAAGAAAATGATTTTGAAGAAAAAAGGATATTTTCCTCAAGAATTCATTTAAAGTGTTTTATCAAAACCATTTTCATCTAAGATGACATTATTTCACATGTGTATGTTCCAGTATAATGTCCCTATGATTTACGTGGTTTCACTTTTCTTATTATTAAATGATATCCATTTAATTTATATGGATTATGTGATGATGGGATGATGTTTATGAAACCCATTTTATTTATTGGGATATTATGAATGATGTATGTTTATTTTGTGGCACAAGTAAGAATGATTTCATTATGAGATGGGTGGGACCTATATCTCCCTCCAATGCATTGGGTAAAGATTTATATCTCATGAGATAGACATGGCTGGAACGGCAAGTTAAACCAGTTCAGTAATACAGGACTGGAACGAGGAGTGAACTCGATTCAGAAAGGGACTTTGTCCACTAATATGGTCTTGGCAGCAGTTCCTTGGCTACTATAGAAATCATATCATGTGATTAATGGTTTCCACAATTACAAGTTATATTTTCATGCTATTTTATCATGATTAATGTTCCTTTATGATATATTCTTTATGTACTTCCATGTTTTATGTCACTGCTCAAGCTTTTGATGTTTAAACATTATGTTCATGTTTTTAAGTGAAAATGTATATGGTATGTTTTATTTTATCCATTCTTACCCTTAATGATCATTTGAGCTCACCCTTTTTATGTTTTCTTTTCCCCAGGATATAAAGAAAGGATTTTGGTAAGAAAAAAAAGGGAAGATCTTTATGGGAAATATTGAAGATCTTTCACCACGATTAGAAGATTATATTCTGAGTTTCCAAAGACACTAAACTATTACGGTCCTTGTGTGTGTGTTTTTGTTATGTACTAAGTATTCCACAAAAGTAATGTAATGTCCATGTACGTTAATCTTCGGGTCTTTACAGTTGGTATCATAGGAAAGGTTTAGTCAACCTTTGGAAACTAGGATGCGAAAACATTAGAGAGATCCCTAGAGATATTTCTAATGTATGTATAGGGATGTCCCTAAGGATAAGTATACATATAGGATATAGTCCTAGAACTATGTTAACGATATTATATTAATCCAAATATGTTAGATATTGAAGTTACTCCCCATTTATTATGATTTTTTCCTCTCACACTATTCTTTTTGGGTTTTAGAAAATGGCTGGAAACAAGATGATTCATGATAATGATGGATATGATGGACAATGGAATGATATTCTTCATGAGAAACCAAATGAAATTGGATTTGGAAGTCCAAACATCATTATTATGTCGAATCAGGTATCTCATAATATGATCAATAAAGTAAAATTTGGTAAGATTCCTGACTCAGCTAATAAGAGAATGATGGAGTTTCATGATGATCATAGAGGAATTAAAGTTCAATTTCCCCCATGTAAATCATGTGGGAAGAGGCATCAAGGAGAATGTTTCAAAGGAACTGGAAGATGCTTTGGGTGTGGAAAAGAAGGACACAAATCCGGTAAGTGCAAAGGAAAATGTTCAGTTAACACCGTGGATGAGGATAATGGTATTGCTACAACATCAACAATGGTTAAATGTTTTAAATGTGGAATGTACGGGCATTATGCAAACCAATGCCCTAAGGGAAAGTCTCATGAAGAGAATCAGTATGGTCGTATGGGTAGTATTTATGTTGATGATGACGAAGAGACGACAAATGATATGTGAGATGAAAGAATTTTTGAAGCTCAGTCAATGGTTTAAGAATTTAGTGGAATGATTGCATGTTTATCACATGTAATGTTGTATAAGTAATATCATGGTACTATGGAATAAAGAGACATCTATGGATTGTTACATTGTTGTCTTTCCATGAGTTTTGAAAGTGTATGATTAATGGTACCAGTATCCATGAATGGTTATTCAGATATTTTTGGAATGTAGATGATATGCGCATAATGAAGGGATAAGGAGAAAATTAAATGTTTGATAGTATTAATGAGCTCATGACTGATATAAGGAGAATGTTATATCATGATTTGAGTATATAGAATTTTTGGATTTTGGTATGTGGAAAGAGTTAACTTTTGACAGCATTAATGTTTTCACTATTGTTCAATGGGTATTCATTCTTCAAGATAATACATGATTAAGTTATTCACATGTTTGTAATTTGACCAACAAGATATATCTTATGATATATGGGGGATAAATGATGGCATTCACGTGATTGTTATGTGACATTTCAAGTAATCATTTTCTTTATACTATGAGCTTGGACCGAAGTATTTTAGATAAGCCTAAAGATTGGAATGGATTATGTTGGACATAAGTTAGTATTGTTTAAGGATAGAAATTTTTTTATATTATTGATGGGATGTTATAGTAATATAGCTTTAGAAAAAGGACAACCTGTAGGACGGGCGACAGCCCATCGCGTCGGACAAGGCTGTGGGAATCGAACCCACAACCGAAGTGCGACTGGCCTTAATCGCCTACCACTGGCCTATAGGAAGTCCCTGTTTAGTAGAAACTAGTTTTATTATATTAAGCAGTATAATATAAGAAGTATAAGTCTATTTTAGGAACCATATATGATTAATCTCACCATAGATGGACTTATGTATATTTGATAACTTTTTCTAACCATTTGTTTGAAATAGATGGAATGACCTATCATTCTATCACATGATCTGTTAACTCTTCACGAATAAAAAATTAAACATAATTTCATTAAGAGATGAAGTGGAAATTTTTCAAAGCATGAACAATAGTGAGATTGTACCAAAATAAAGTAAGTATTTATTCTAATTCAAATTATTCAACTTTTGGGAAATGATCTTGAAAACCAAAAATGTTGTCCTAGTGCCCTTATATCCAATGAATCTGATGGTACCCTAGATCATCACAAATTTATGGCTTTGTGATTTTTGGATTTTTCATAGCCATGTTCTCTACCACTCTCCATCAGAACATGATGGTTAGATTTCTCTTCCAGATCCTTATTTTCACCTACGTTCTCCTATGTGGAAACCCAGTGATTAGTTAATTTGGGTAACCGTTACATTTCAGACTTTAGTTTTTAAAGCCGTGTTTTGGTATTCCATTTTATTATGTGGGTTTATATTAAATAATATTTCGAGTAGTAAACCATTTATAACCCCGACGAATTTCGAGGGTGAAATTCATTTTAAGGGGGGTAGAATGTAACACCCTGAGATTTTATGAAAAATATTCTTTTTAATTTCATTAATGTCTTGTGTTGTACACTACACTAAAAGAAGCTTGCACAACACACACCCTTGACTTGCCTTGCATTACACTCAATCACGACCTTCCTCGATAGCGTGTGTAGTACGCAATACCGAGTTTCACTAAACAACGATATGCTATTAAAATATTATTAAAACTAGCCGTTATGAATAGTAATAACAAATTTTTGAAATTTTGTAAATTTTATTTTTCAAAATGCACTTCATTTTTGGATTTGGAATATCAAAATTAGCTTAGGGTGAAATTTTGGTACTTTTAGGCTAACTTTCCTTTTCTGATGAATAGTGAAAATTACTAAATTTTAATTAAAAACAACTTTTTTAATCGAAATAATTAATTGTGATAAATTATTAATATGAGTGGTTTTAAATTATATTTAGAATATATTTTTAAAATTTAATACAATGTTGGTCATTGGATGTAATTTCACATTTAAACCGGTCATAAACAAGTGTCAATCTTTTGATAGTTATTATCTCTTAAGAACATGCTATTTGTTTAGATGATGGGGATTAATTTTTAAAATAATTAATGCAACTAATATGTTTTGAATTTGGTAAAATAGACATCATTTTTGAGTTCATAATATCCAATATAGCTTAGGCCTAATTTTTGGTATTTTTCTGATAACTTTCATTTTTTGATGAATAGTGAAACCACTAAGTGGTAGTTAAAAAAAATGAATTTTTCATAAAACTTAATTTTAACACTTCTGTGAGTGGAATTTTAAAAATCCTAGAGACATGGTTGATGTCAGTAAGTAAAATGTGGTTCAATGAGATGAAAATAATTTTTGGTGAATAGTAACTTTTTACTTCTTTACCACGGTTAAAAATAAATAGTGTAATTAAGGGTAAAAATGATATTATTATTACCCTAACACATGCCCTAATTCTATTGGATAAGTGTAATTAGACCAAAAACAACCTTAGGAATAACATATGAACATTTAGGCCCACATGGATTAGATTAGGACATTTATTATTAATTTATTTAAAAAAGGGTTAAAATAGTTAAAATCAAAGTTTAATAAGTAAATCATATTTAATATAGGGTTATACATAAGATAAATTCGAATATAAATATTAATTATAAAGCTAAGAATATTTCCTACATAATTCTAATTTATTTTTAATTCTTAGACATTATATAATTTAATTTATTTATGACACAAAGATGATACAGTAATTATCTTATTAAATAAATATTGACATAATTGATGTTATAAATACCCAAATAAATGTATTTTTGAGACTTTTTATGAAATAAACTAATTTTATAGGTCAATATGACATGTTATTATGGATTAAATTATCTTTTTTCGAACTAATCATTCTGTTATGATTTTCACAAAAATAAATTACAAAATAGTGTCAAATTTGACATAAAATAGTTTTTAAAACAAATATTGTATTATTAATTGTTATTTTATTCCTAAAAATATAAGGTTCAGCCAAATGACTTAGATACGGTTATATATATTAATAATAAACAACTTGGGGTTCGTTTGGCTTCTTATAGTAAGTTTATTAACCTTATAGTGTAAGAACACAATAAGACACGGTAAAAGTGAAATTATTTTACTTAATGTTAAATCTAAATGATAAGGCTAAAATAGGAACCTAAACTTGTCTAAATTCTATTTTATGAGAGGATTTAGACCCATACCCATCTTAGCTTCGAAATAAATCAATTTGGAGCTATTTAAAACCGAATTTGACTTTATAATAAAATAATAGTTTTAGTTATTCCAAAGGTGCCCCTCTCCTCCCTTATAAAAGGGCACCTCCTCCCTCTCTTCCTCACACCACATTGAGCCTTCATGCTTAGAAAAACCCTGCCAAATTCTCTTCTCCACTTCCCTAGAAACACCGTAGATGTCCTGGTATTCTTCAAAGACCAATTTTAGTGCCCTAAAAGGAGGTCTCAAGGAGGCACTTCAAAGATGAGGTAATGTTCGTTACCGATTCTTTTAAATTTATTTCTTCTTCCACTTCTTCTTCTTTAGTTGTTTCATTATGAAGTAATAACATCAGTATCACTCATATACTGTTATGTTATTATAAGTATGAAACAACCCTATTTCACCATCTTTCCATCCTACGGAAAACAAAATCACCGCGCATGCGTACGTACGAAATACCGTCTCCACGCCGTGGTATAATCTGTTTTTCCAACACCACCTTACTTGGATGGGTATAATGGTAAATAATAAATATAAATAGTTATTATAACATCATACTAATTCTGATATATTGTATGATCCACTTCAATTCAATTCAATGATTATGTAAATGATATCATCGCTCGTGTGTACGTACGGACTACCGTCTCCACGGCGCGATGAGGATAATTCTTCATGTTAACCATACATGAATGATCATAAAGCTTATTTAATGAATAATAATGAAATATATGAAATAATAATGCTACTGGATTTATTTATATATATATATATGTATGTCGTTTATTTAGTTTCATTCAATTCAATAAGGAAACGAAAACTGCGTTCATGCGTACGTACGGCCTACCGTCTCCGTGAACGGTGTATTTCATTCCTTTTATCGACCTATAATATATATATGTATATGATGAATATATGTAAATCTTGTTTTACATTCTGAAATTATGTAAATCAGGATATAATTAATAATATCAAGAACGACAAGTCGAAACACATACGATAAATGAAATGATTTTACCCAAAACGCTGCTTTAACATGGAATTTACAAAAGAACAGGTAATATAAAGTCATAAGTGAAACATATATGACATCATAACAATAAATATTATTCTTTAATAAGTCAATTACATTATTTAAATCATTATACAGGAGTTTCGGATACGTACGAAGCATATCAGACCTAAGGTAAGGGAAATATCACAATCTCATTTTTATCCGAGATTGTATATAGTTTGGTATTTACTGGGGTGTATTTTATCATCCACATCAATGTTTCCTAAATATGTAATATTATTTACATACACCTACAATTTTTTAAATCTAATTTTACCATTCGGTGAGTTTTTAGTAAAATATATGAAAGGAATCTTTTGTCTTTTTTCGTACGAGGTACTTTTTTACTTCTCCGAAAAAACTACGATAAGAATTTTTTTAACGCAAACGGAATGAAAGGATTTTTATGGTTTTATAAAGCCTTATTTTCATGAAGCTTCCTTCAAAATATTTCATGACTATTTTCAACAAAAACCTTTTCTTCTAAAATTGCATGACATTTTGTGAAAGGAAAATGATTTTGAAGAAAAAGGATATTTTCCTCAAGAATTCATTTAATGTGTTTTATCAAAACCATTTTCATCTAAGATGACATTATTTCACATGTGTATGTTCAAGTATAATGTACTTATGATTTACATGGTTTCAAGTTTCTTATTATTAAATTATATCCATTTCTTTTATATGGATTATGTGATGATGGGATGATGTTTATGAAACCCATTTTATTTATTGGGTTATTATGAATGATGTATGTTTATTTTGTGGCACAAGTAAGAATGATTTCATTATGAGATGGGTGGGACATATATCTCCCTATAATGCATTGGGTAATGATTTATATGTCATGATATAGACATGGCTAGAACGGCAACTTAAACCGGTTCAGTAATACAGGACTGGAATGAGGAGTGAACTCGATTCAGAAAGGGACTTTGTCCACTAAGATGGTCTTGGCAGCAATGCCTTGGCTACTATGGAAATCATATCATGTGCTTAATTGTTGCCACAATTACAAGTTTTATTTCCATGCTAGTTTATCATGATTAATGTTTCTTTATGATCTATGCTTAATGTACTTCCATGTTTTATGTCATTGCTCAAGCTTTTGATGTTTAAACATTATGTTCATGTTTTTAAGTGCAAATGTATATGGTATGTTTTATTTTATCCATTATTACCCTTACTGAGCATTTGAGCTCACCCTTTTTATGTTTTCTTTTCCCCGGGATATAATGAAAGGTTTTAGGTAAGAAAAAAAGGGAATATCTTTATGGGAGATATTTAAGATCTTTCACCACGATTAGAAGATTATATTCCGAGTTTCCTATGACAATAAACTATTGCGGTCCTTGTGTGTGTGTTTTTGTTATGTACTAAGTATTCCGCGAAAGTAATGTAATGTCCATGTACGTTAAGATTTGGGTCTTTACATGTATGGGTCTTGTTCAAGTCCCATATCCCCATGTTTTGGAGGAAACAAGTGGCTTACAGGGTTAGTATAAACCCTTCAACAAATTCTGCATGGTTTCTTTAAACTATGCGGGGTGCTTTAGTGCACAGTAAGGGAAACACGATTTTTCTTAACCATGAATCCTTGGATACACACCTATGTGAATGCTAAAAGTCATTTTATAGAGATAATTTGTATGGTATTTTCATGGTTAGTCTAACTGTTCAACTATCTTATGTGATGGGCGCCTTTGGATAGTGTGTTTTTTACAATTGGTGCACGGTTTGGCCAACAATGAAACCTCTTAAAGAGGGATGAATTTATGATTTATTCTCCCTTTATTTTATTTATCATCCTCATTTCTCCTCATCATACATGCACAATACCTCACCCTTCTGTTAGAGCTCCCCTTTTGCATCAACCTACGCATTAATGTATCTCCCTCAGCTGGACTCTGACTAGACCATTGTTTATCATTTGGGATTCCTCTTTGTAATATATTTGATCAGTTGCCTTCTGTTCCTATTTTATCTCTTCATATTCTATTCTATTTTGGAACAAGATAGTATGACTTATTTTGAATTTATTTTTATATTCTTTTGTTTTATCCTAAATTAGGTGAAACCAAGGGCTAGTACTGGATGAGTGTTCCTCTACCTCTATAAGGTAGGTGGTTTATACCTTTTCCCGAAGGTTTTTTCGGTTTTTAAATTATCACTGATGTACCACATGTCGTACCTTTTGGATGTTGCTCCTAAAATTAATCAATGTCTGAAATTAATTGTTTAATCCTTAAATGCAATGCCTATATATCACCTTGACATAGTAATAGGTTATCAACCTTTACCCAAACCACCCCTAAGGTGGGTTCATTCATTTTTATAAGATTAGAACCACCCCGTTGGGTATGTAATATTTCCACCCAGTTGTGAAAGCCTTGAATAAATTAAATGAGTTAATAAAAGGATTAAACATGGGTTTTGAAATGAAATGGATAATTTTACATCAGTATGGACACTAACATAGATCTGAATTTTATGAAACTTATTGATTTCGATTAATATAGTTTGGAACCTATGATTATTTATGGTATGTAACTACTCATTATTATAGTATGGAACTGATCATTATTACAGTTTGGAAGGGATAAAGGTATAGAACCTATGACCTATGTATATATTCATATCTTCAGATATTAGGTCTCCTTATTCTATAGCCTTGGGACCTAACCCATGTAGGTGTGATACTATTTTGAGTCCATTAGACTCAAGGAGGTCACCCTGGTCTACATCCCTAGGAACTAGCCCATGTAGGTCTAATACATTCACATATGCAATGTATGCCAGAGATGGTAGTTACTTGAACAATTTACTTTTATATACTGATACTCATCTTGTATAGCAAGCTCATAGTTATAGACTCTTTTCATAGACTTATTTATATCATTAATTCATACTAATTATTTCCCTATTATACCTATACATAGTTATAGTTTTAATTCATAGGGTGTATTTTTCATGGAAATCATTTGTACTGGCCTACTGATTATATATCACACCCTATTCGAGTTACCAATTGGTACCCAGATAGACTTCATGGATGTAGTAGGGACATGTTCAAGAACCCGATCATGGATTCTTGATTTGTGCATAGTATTGTAGTTTGGTAACACAATATCAAGCCTTGAATCATGATTCTGGAAATAGACTTTTTTTCTTTTTTTTGTTATACATGTACTATACTAGATTCCTTCTACCATATATGTCAATTTCTTTTTATAGCATCATGACATGATCATCATTTTGTATATTATTCTCCTTGTGAATTTGATTATTTAATAATATCTGGATAACTTATTTCCACTGTTATGACCATCATTATCATGATTTTTCTATTTATTCATTTAATACCACCATTGTTCTACTCCCTCCATGAGGGTATAGCCCCCCCCATTGTACGACCTTATAACCTTACTGTATGTCGATAGCCTCTAGCATACGGGGAGGCATACTTAAGCTCATGTGACCAACTGAGTTTAGTTACTAATAATTAAGTAAGGTCTGGGACATTACAAGGGTTTTCAAAGAAAACATGGGTTTGATATTTGAAGGATTGACTACTACCCTGGTTGAGATGTCATAGGCTTAAGAAAATGCACCTCATTCATTAAAAACATTCACATGGAAAGATTCCAATAAAGTAGGTGGTTCTAAAGGAAATACAGTATAGTCCTAAAATTATCATCATGGTTTTCCTCTGAATTCAATTACATGATAATTTTATTGATAAACACTACTAGGAATTGACCTATGAACTCATAGAACATAAATTTTATGCATCCCGTTAAAATAGTTAGGGAAGTTATGACACTGAATGACAGAAACATGAACTTGAAGTGCTTAAAATGACACCAAAAAGTGAGATGTATTTCTCATTCACCCACATCTGATGATATCCAAGACACATATCAATCTTTGAAAACTGACTAACTCCCTTAAATTGATCAAAATAATCATATATTCTCATAATAGGGTAATAGTTCTTGACCATAACTTAATTAAACTTTTTGTTATTTATACACAACCTTATACATCCATTCGTCTTCTTGTTTAAAAATACTAGAGTGCCCAATGATGACACTCTAGGACAAATGAAACCAACTACATCAAATCATCTATAAAAAAATTTAGTTCCCATAACTGAAAAGGTGTCATCCAATAAGGATCAATCAAAAGTAAGATACATCAAGTGGTAAATCTATCATGAAATTGATATCATATCAAAGAGGTAGTGTTACAACATCTTCAAGTAAAACATCTATAAAATCCTCAATGGCCTTAGGGAACACCATTTACTAGACCTTAATAACTACTCCAATAGCTATGATAAAATAGGATCTGAATTCACATGACTCATCTAATGGACCCACTTGCCAAAGAACACTACACTATGGCCTTCCACATCAAGGAACACAACCCTCCTCTAGAAACTATCAATGAACACATAATTAGAGTATAACTAATCCATTCTAATAATTACATTGTTTGGTTATATCCATGGAAATAAGAAATCTCTCAATAATTAATGTTTCCCCATCATCAGATCCCGAAGCTAGAACACATTAAGAAAACTAGACTGGACTCCAACTAGCATAATCAACACCAAGGGAACTGGATGCCTCTACACCATGAGTCCCAAGAATATATCTATTTAGGTATAATAAAAGAATTTGAGACTCTATAATTAAATAGCATGAAATCCAAGGTATAAGATAAATAGAAGTTAAATATTATGATAACTGGAATACCTTGTACTGTAATCTTCATGGAATAAAAATTCTCATATCATTCTCCCTAATCATGTTGACCCTACTAATGTCTACCTATATAACTTCACTCATCCCTATGTCCTTATAGATTTGAATGTTAGAGGATTATCCTATAACATCTCCATCTCCTCTCAAATAGAAAAAAAATCTATTTGCCCTACTACTAAAAAGATCTTAGAGGAATATTTCATAGAGGATGAACCAGAAGTTAATTGTCTATACTGCATTGGCCATCAAGAATAGTCAATTACTAGAGGAAGTGATAAAAATAAAATTCATAATAGAAATACACTAGAATGGATATCTTGGTGGATGCATGAGAACTTTCATCTCTAAAAAATAATGAAAAAACCCTAGAGATCAACCCCCCATTGGTTGAAACCTTAGCTTCTGTGACATCCAAGATCCCCAATATGTAGAACTACACCTTAAGAAGTTATATTGAATCCCTCATGAGATGATCCCAACTTGACATGCATCCTTTAAATCACATATACCTTAGAAATAACCTCTAGATATGTATAAAACATAAATGGGGTAATCTAATACCAAACAGAATGATGCAACACCTCCTCAAAACATCATTCCCTAGACTACTCATTTAAGAAAATCTCTAGGGAAAAGCAAATAAGGTACTCGAGTCAAATCTCAAACTCCAACACACTTATACTCCACTACTAGATGTAAAGTAACTCATGTAGAATTGTTTCCCTCATCATTGATGAAAGAAAATATACACAAATTTCTTCTAGAGATCATCTCATAAAATCAATAAATCCTCATGCTCCCCAAGAAATAGTAATCACCACTGGAGCGTAACTCTTATAATATGATTAACAGTCAAAGGGACCCAATTCTTCTTTCTATCACATATAAAATTGAAGGTGATCTCTAGATCCTCCAACCAGCACTCAATATCTTGATTAGAGACACTTATGTCATACTCTACCAAACTCTAATGTTGTAACTCACACAACATCCTCCTTTAAGAATCATCATCCATAACTAGGGAAACCCTCATATAGTCAGCTATATCATCCCACCACACCTCAAAAATCTAAGTCATCGATAAATAATTATCAGAATCCATATATACAAGTGAAGAAAGAAAATTAATAAGCTTGGGAACATGGAATTCATTTAAGATCATTTAATTTGATTTATTTTAACATCCAAGAATCATCCCAATTCAATCACAAATTAAATTAAACAATATTCATTTAACTCTTCTATGTTTCTACCCTAAAATCATCATCACCACACCTATGGTGGTTAGTAATATTAAGGGCCTTGTGTTAGATCATGGGGGTCCCTAATCATATGTGCCTTAGTTAGTCTCCCTTGATACATCACACACTAAGTTTAATCAATAATGTTATCCTACCAAAACCAATTATTAATATTTCCAAACTCTAATTTACACCCTAAATATCATACATAGATATAATACCACTCCATCATGTCCTACCCCCATTGGGATCCCTTCATGGGTTGGTAATTAAGATGAGTGTGACCACCAAAGCCTGCCTCTAATAGGCCATAAATTGAAAACTAACATTGATGTTATAATCACACATAAATGAGAATATTTACATTTATATTACATGTAAAATAAAATAAAAAAATCAATTCCATAAAATATAAAATAAACCCATTCCATAATGTATGAAAATTTTATACTAAACTAAGGCCTACAATATAAAATACCAAAAATCTCTATTATGGTAGCAACTCCAACAGAAACTCCAATCCTTTTTCTAGTAATGTTTAGTATAGTCACCAAAATCCTCCTTGAAACCTCTAAAATGGATTTATATATATAGGGGTGAGTATATAAGGATAATCAATAAGTCTCGCCTTAAAACCTCTCATGAAAATGTGGGAGGTTTATACTAATTTTTGAGTGAATAAAAAACAAAACCAACATGCGCCTATGCTTGGTAAACTGTCACTCAACCTCACAGATGCTCGCTCACCCAATATCACACCCAAGTGTAATAATATACCATAAAAAAATATGTCAAGAAGGTAACTCGTAATTACTTCTCTTTTGGTTTTTCACTCTCACACACCAATAAAAAATGTCTTGGTTCTCCCATTCCTTCCACATCCACATATCTGTATAACCACATTCCATATATTAGTCACAATCATATATCCAAATCCATATGACACATCACCACATCAAAACTACATCATATATCCTTATCAATGTAGGGTATTGTGAACATGAAGGCCATTAATCTAGTTCTCTCCTCCTACCATGCATGACCCCTATAATGTAACACATCCTCTATCATATCATAATGCCATCATCATCACATCATCCTCACATTATCATCACATATTTATTTCATTATCATCACATCAAGGACACTCTAAATATAGTCCATTATAGCTCATTCATCATGACTTCAGACCATTACAGCCTATACTACCCCTCAAAGAGTGAGAGGGGAAGACATAGTAGTAAATCATCTATTCTATCACCAAATGGGTGTTCGGTAAGGCATCCAAAACCCACAAAAATACTCGATTAGTGGTGTGTAAGTAATAAAAAATAGAAAATAATTAATATAGTAGTCACAGACATTCCCAACCTAAGGTTTTACACCAAAAAAACATTGTTATCACCCTTATCAATCATCTCATCATCACTAACATTCATTAGAAATCATTGTCATCTCTACAATATAACCATCCCCATCTTTTCACACAAGATAGCGACAAAAATAATAATTTCTTATTTAATCATATCATTATTGTGATTTCGAGAGTTACCATTTACCATCCTAGTTATATTCATTTTTTATTTTATTTATCAATATTTAATGTCAACCCATTCATTAGTCATTATATACATTTACCCTATCCACTACTACATCATTATGCACTACTATTTAAAATTACCAACCCACTTACCAATATTCATTAATTTATTAATTAAATTATCAATTTCATTCATCGTCATTTTCCATTAATATCCTAGTGTTTTTAAATTTCATCGCATTATCCCATCATCGATTAAATTTAATCTAAACACATGCCCTGCTTCTAAGAAACTATAACATAAAAACTATAATAACCAAACCCATCAATATGTGAAGTACCACACAACACATACCAAAATGAACATTAAAAGCTACAAAAATGCTTCCTTTCCACATAACAATTCATTCCACCACTTCATTATGCACTTACATCTCAAATTACTATCCCCCTTACCACTATTCATTTATTCGTTACTTTAATTATTAATTTCATACATCATCATTTACGATTAAAAAACATTATTTATTAATTACATCCCATTATCCCAAAAATATTTTCATTTAATACATTTGTATTTTATACTACCAGAAAACTATAACAAAACCCTAAAATAAATAAACTCATCAATAAATGAACCACCACATAACACATACCAACAACCGCTATAAAAATCACAAAACTACTTTCTTTCCACATAACCAGCCCTGTCACCACTACCATAATCACTCAACAATACATCCACCACCACTTCACTAATAACCATACCTTTTCCTCTAACTAATCACAACAACCGATGTTAACCACTAAAATCAAAACAATAAAGACCCAATATATAAAACCAAAAAATCAATGTAAAAACAATCAATGCTAAGGAAACTCCTCTTAAGAATTATTTCATCTCAAAGAATAATTTTATATTCCAACACCAATACCTCAATTAAATGTTTCCACACAACTAATTCATTATCAAATTTAAGTGATTAATTCCTTATGAAAAGTTATTCCAACAATTCAATATCAAGAAAAATTCATATTTCATGGCGGTAAATAAAACCTCTAAGAAGAAACATTAATATCATAGAATCATATAAAACACATTTAAGTCACTGATTCCCTTAAATTTCCTTTGGTCAAATTCATCATCTTCATTATGTTAATCCATAACATCCACTCAAATAAATAAAAAACATGATGTTTCCACAATTTTCACATAAATAAAGAGGCATAAGTCTTGAATCCCCTACCGCAATCCAAAACTCAATGATTTTTATAGGAGAAAATGAGGAAACTTCAATAAAACACCATACAATACATGATGACCAACAATAAGGCCTTCACATGATCATTACCTATTAAAAATACAACACAAATTAATTAAAACTGAATTAGCACTACTACCATAGCCTCTTTATGAAATAAGTTTGTCGAGAGAACTAATAATTAGGGAAGTGAAATTCATATAAGATTACAAAGTGGTTCATTTATTTAATATAAGGGCCAAAACCAATCAGGGGTGGATAAGCATCTCCAATGATGAACCTTTGGCCACCTAAGGTTCAAATGAAGTTAAAAGATTTTTGAAAATTTTGAATGAGTTTCCAAATTTATAATAGTTCTAGAAATTTAAAGAATCATGAAATTATGGATAATGATATTGAAATAGAAATAATAAATCAAACACACCACTTAAAGTCACATTGTGATCTCCCCATATCTATCCTCAAATATCATGGTCAAAATTTTCATAATTGTTTTCATTTAATTAAATGCATGGTGAAATAAAGGTAGTCACGCCACATTACTTGATCCTTCGAAAAACACAGTGTAATCCCCATGAAACTCACCTAAAACTGGATAAAACCTATGTAATAACATGGTTTAATAAAATTAACTATGGTTTAATAAACCCTAGCTAAATATAACCAAGAAAGAAATTTCCTAATACTTAATTCTACAGTGAGTATAACTTTAACACCTCGAGATTTTTTTGGATAGATTCTTTTTATTTTCTTTTATGTTTTGTGTTGTACACAACACCAAAATTAGATTTCATTATATGAAACACCATATTATGTTTATGTATATGCAATACTATTCTTGGATTGTGCTACATGAAAGAGCGACATTTCTCGATAACTTGCATTGTACGCCATACCCAGTTTCACTGAACAACGATATATTTTTAAAATATTATTATTTAATGGGATATAAAATAGTCGTTATGAATATTAATAACCAAATTTTGAATTTTATATAAAATTAACATTTATCTTATGTATTTTATATACATGATATAATAACAAGTTCATTTTTTCAGATAAAAGAAGTATTTTTCAAAAAAATCAGTTTGCCGCATGTTGATGAAGCACCCTTTTTAAATCTAGTTTTTAACACTTTTATATATTATATTTGAAAAAATAAACTTCTTTTTTGGAAGTGGGACATAAAAATTTACTTATGATTAATTTTTGGAATTTTTTGATAAAATTCATATTTTAATGAATAGTGAAAATACTGCATTTTAATTCAAAAACTGTCTTTTCATCTAATTTACTTATATAGTTAGATTTTCATGTTTATTTTTTTTAATTTGTAACTGGATTAATTTGTTATCATTTAATCCAATTTTGGTCATTGTATGTAATTTCCCATTGAAATTTGATATAAACACATCATAATCTTTTGATAGTTATTACTTCTTAAAAACTCGCTTTTTGGTTTTGAAAATGGGAATTAATTTTAAATTAATTACTAAAAATTATGTGTTATTAATTTTGATAAATAATTTACATATTTGGAATTAGGAGGTCCAATTTTTGAAAATAGTTACCTTTTCTTTTTAGACATTATGAATAGTAACTTTAGTAATTCTTTTATTTACCTTGGTTAAAGGGTAAATTTAGGGTTAAAAAATAATATTATAACAATATTAAACTACCCTAAAACATGTCCTAGTCCTATTTTATGAAATGTTTTCGACCATGGGAATCCTTGGGTCTATTTTAGGACACCATGTATCCCCTTGTATGTGAAAATCACATTTTATAATAATTAATTTAATGAAAATAGAAATATAATATAAACATGTATATTTTACTATAATAATTATATGGGGTTATATAACTGATATTTTCAACTATAAATAGTAATTATAAATATAAAAATATTTCATATATCATGATATTTTATGGAAAAATTTTAGACATTAAATAAATAAATGTAATTATGACACAATGATCATGTAGTGATTCCTTCATTAATTATGAATTCAAATAAATGATATTATAAATATTAAAATAAATATAATTTGATTTTTTATTCCATACATGAATTTTATTTATTATATTGACATATTATATTTGATTTAATGACATTGGTTTGATGTAATCAGGTTGTTATAAATTTTGTAAAAAAGTCAAGTATAAATAGTGTCCAAAATTGACATATTTCATAACATAAAACATAAAATAGTTTATTAAAAGATATTAAATTTATAAAAATATAAGATTCATAAAAATTGTTAATAAATGTCCAAATGTGTCATAAATGATTTTTTATTGGGTCGTTTGACATGATATGCTAATTACATTAACCAACAATGTGTAAATAACATGATATCACTATAAGATTAAAAAGGGTAAAATAATGGTTAAACCAAAAAGATAAAGATACCAATTTATTCCAATATTGTCCAGAAATTATTGGATGATGGTTATTTTAACCAAAATCATCATATATTTGAATTAAATGAGTTTTGGACCACTGTTAATCGAAATTGAATTCATAATAAATTAATATTTTGAGAGTTTCCGAAAGTGCCCATCGCCTCTCTTATAAAAGGGAATCTCCTTCCTCTCCCATTCAATCCATTTTAAGACATAAAGCTCATAAAACCCCTATCCATTTCTCTTCTCAAATTCTCTAGTTAAATTTTAGAGTTACATGTCTTCTCAAAACACTAACTCTAGTTCCCTAAGAGGAAATTTAAATGAGGCATTTCAAGGAAGAGGTAATCTCTTCTACCAATTTTTTCAAATTTTGTTCTCATTCTAATTATTATTCATTGTTTTTTTATAAATTGATAATATTAGTATCACTAATATACTGGTATGTTATTATAAATACTAAAAAACACTATTTCACCTTCTATTAATCCTATGAAAAATGAAATCACCACGCGTGCGTACGTAAGGCCTATCATCTCCACACTATCGTGTAATATGTTTTTCACCACCACTTTACTTGGAGAGGTATAATGATGAAAATAATAACTAGATATGATTATTATAACATGATAATAATTATTAAATATTATACACCATCCACTTCAGTACCATTCAACAATTATGGTAACGATATCATTACTCATGCATACGTACGACTTACTGTCTCCACGACGCGATGAGATTCATTATCCACGTTAACCATTAAATAATGATTATAAAGTATATATAATAAATAATCATGAAATATACGACATAATATATCTATTGTATTAATGTATATATATATATATTATTTACATACTTCCATTCAATTCAATTAGGAAATGAAAACAGCGTTCATGCGTTCTTATGACATATCGTCTCCATTATAGGTGTATTCCATTTCATTTATCTATATATTATATATATATTTATATACTGAATATATATGATATATAAATAATTTTTTACATTATATAAGTATTTAAATAATTATATAAGTTATTATATCAAGAATAACATGTCCAAGCACGTATGAAAAATTAAATGATTATTACCCAAAACGTTGCTTTAACATGGAATTGATAAATAAACAGGTAATATAAAGTCATAATTAAATCATATATGATATCATTAATATTATAATGGTTCTGTTAGAAATAAAAATATGTTTAAACCCACTATATAGGAGTTTTAGGAACATATGAAAGAAATCGGACATAAGGTAAAGGATATTTTTGTAATCTCATTTTTATTCGAGATTTTTTATATGTATGTATTTACTAGGGGTATATTTATCATCCATGTACATGATTTCTAAAAAAATTATCATAAAACTTTTACTATTCTTCTATGTTTAAATTCATTTTTTTTCTATTTTTGACTTTTTCTACCTGATATAGAAGAAATCTTTTGTTTGTTTACCAGATAAGGTACTTTTTCACTTTTTTAGTAAAGTATGAGGAGAATGCTTTTTAACTTATAAGGCATGAATGGATTTTTACAATATCATGACTCCTTCTTTCCATGAATTTTTCTATAGACTATTTCAATTTTACATTCAACTATTTTTTTTATTTCAAAATTTCATGGCATTTTGAGAAAAGAAAATGTTTTTTAAGAAGAAATGAAATTTTCCTCACAAAATATGTTCAAGTGTTTTATCAAATTTATTTTCTTGCTAAGGCGATTCTATTTAAAAAGGTTTATGTTTTTATCCATATTATTAGTATGATTTTATTTTTTTAATTATGGAATGATAATTTATATAGATTATGTTATGATGGAATGATGTTTAAGATGCCCATTTTATTTCTTGGGTTATACTAGGATGAATGGTTTATTTTTTTATGGAACATGTAATAATGATTTCATTATGAGTTGGGTGGGACCTATATCTACATCCAATTAATTGGGTAAATATTTATACCTCATGAGATAGACATTACTAGAATGTAAAGTAAATATAGTTCAGTAATATATGGCTGGAACAATAAGTAAACCTAGTTTAGTAATGGACTTTTTCCACTATGATGGTCTTGGAAACAATAATTTTGATACTATGGAAATCATATTATATGCTAATTTATTTTCCACAATTACATTTTTTATACCAATTCTATTTTGTCATGGTTAATGTTCCATTATGATCTATGCCTTAAGAAGTGCCAAAATTTATTTCATGACTACAGATTTTGAGGTTTAAACTTTATGTTCATGTTTTTACATTCAAATGTTTATGGTTTGTTTTATGTTCTCCATGTTTACCCTTACTAAGAATTTGAGCTCACCCTTTTTATTTTTTATTTTACCAAGGATATAAATAAAGTTTTTAGGTAGGAAAACAAGTGGGGAATATTTTTATGGTAGATGTTTAAGATCTTTCACCAAGTTAGAATATTAGGTTCAAAATTTCCAAAGACACTAAATTAATATGGTCTTTGGGAATCTTTTTCTGTCTTGTATTAATTATTCCGCAAAATTAATGTAATTTCCTTGTATATAAATCTTGTGTGGTTATAGTAACCATGTCGCAAGTCCAACTCATGTGTTATTTGAAGCTTCCAAGGTGTATAAAAAGCGGTTGGACTCGTTCCCAATAATGTTTTTCATTTAATTATTTGGATAAATCCACAGAACTAGATAAACATAACCCCATAATATACATAGAGAGTATATGATTCACATATAATTTATAATTAATTTAAATAATAATTACCTAATCTTGAAAAATCATTCTTTATTTATGATCGATTTGGTTTCCTCTTTTGTATTTTCATTGCAGTGAATAAAAAAAGGTATAATTCCTCTATTGGTAATATCTTTTTCTCCATGAATCAGAAAAATCATTGTTTTCATTCTAGGTGCTTGCACAGAGGAACCAAGTTCCTTGTATCATTTCCTATCAATCACAATAAGAATTATCTTTAGTCTTGAAGGAAATATTTCTCTTGATCTATCTGCCTTGAGAGGGAGGATTTGGATAATCACTCACATTCTTGAGTGTGTTCCTAATAGGTTCTCTCAATATTTATAGAATTATATAGGGTGAATCTATTGTGCAAAATAATTCTAATAACCCTAGAGAATGATAAAAAATGGAATATATGGTTAGGGTTAAATAATTATTAATTGTACTGAGACCCTTAATCAAGTATTCTCTCTAATATATTCTCCATGTCAAATAATAATAATAATAATAATAATATAATCCATTACATGTGCTAACTCTAAAATATTAAAATATTATTTCCTAAAAAAATAAATTAATATTTATTTAAAAGATGTTAACTAATTTATAACATTTCCACTGGGCCCTTAACTCGGTCAGTTAATCCTCATCAGAATTTATCAAACCTTGAAAAATAAATATTTGTTTACATAAATAATTTTTTTTTATTAATTGAATAAATAAATAAATATTATATTCATTAACTAGTGAATAAATATTTATTTAATATTCATGTAAATAAATATATATGTATTTATTTGTTACCATGTGAATAGTGATAAATAAGAGAAAAATCAATATTATATTAATTAACTCATAAATAATATTTATTTAATATTCAAATTATATATATTTTAACTTGAATAACTATCATTTGAATTTATTCAATCGATATAACTTGAAAAATTATTATTCATCAGTATTGTGAATAACATTTATTCAAGCATTAAATTAAAATAGAATTTAACTGGGATTTTAGATACATTTTTTGTGTGATTCTATGGCCCACATTCATAGTGGCATTAAGCAGTCTTATATTAAGTCCAAGGTTAGTTTCTAGAAACACATATAGGAACACATATAGAAATGTGTTAATGTCATAATGATGAAAATCTAATATGAATTCTTACTATGTAATACAATCTCTTCAACTCAATATATCATCAACCAGGTTGCATACCTGTGTCAACTACCTATATTTTTTATTATATTTTATTGACTACCTAAAATTAACTTCCATGGTCATATATTTAATCAAACATTTCCATTTTAATTAAATGTATTGAGATATCATATTATATAAATCAAACGTGAAAAAATTATTTCTAGACTTATTCATTAATATCATATCACTAATAAATAACCCAGGGTATTTTACTTAATTATGAGCATATATTTTCATGGATTTTTAAAATACATAAAATTATGTGATTTACGATATACATTAATAATAATATCAAGTAAAAGGACCAATTCACATGTTTTCATATGGAAATATCCAATAACACATATAATATGTTGAATTCCTTTTGATGGGTATATCCTCAGAACCTCCTCTCTTTTAGATTAACAATTGATAAACTTCATGAGTTGAAGCATTATATAGTTATCAGTATCCATCACCAGATATTCAAAACATCATATGTGCCACATCAAATAGATATCATCCAGTCCATATGACATATGTCTAATAATACTTTTATAGCAATTAAAGGTTCTCATTATAGTTGGGAACTAGTATAGCTTTTTTATGTGAAAAATACACTTAGGACACTATTGAATTAATTTTATGTATTAGAACACTCATTATGTGATAATATATTTATTGATATATAGATCTTTGAATATTTTGGTAATTTAAAGTGTAGAGTTAGTTGGTTCTAGAGAACTATCATTTATAGTCTCCCAATTGCACTAGATCCAACTATTAACTAATTAGTTATCATCACATTATAAACATGTTTATATTGAGGTATAGTTATAGTTGTTGGGCTTATCATGTTCTTGTGGTTGTTTTTATTACTGCAACTTCTCCCCAAAAAAATCCTCAAGGGGGAATATCACCAAGTATAAAACTTTTATCTCATTCCATAAATTTAATTTTTTTCAAAAATCATAACCTAGAATAAAAACATTAGAAAATCCCTCTTTAAGGTGCATTAAAATCCACAATGTACTTATTCTAAGTAAATATGAAAACCATTGGCTATAATAAGTTTATCTTTCTTATTTACTCAACCTTACTATGGTACTAGATCAAATTTATATAAAGGAAGACTAGTTTTATATCCCCTAGAAAACCGGTTTTCCCACGTCCCTAAAAACGAGTAACTCATCCATTACACATTCTAAATTATTATCAGATTGTTCTAACTATAATTTTGTGCAATTATCCTAGTTTTCTATAATATTTATTTTTATTGGTTTATGTATAAGCATTATAAAATCCTAGTTCATATCATTGCATATGAGATAGATTCCAAACTACTCTTAATAATATAGATTTCTAATTATTATAAGAATAACCTCCCTTATTAGAGAGATATCATGGCATGTGACATCAACAAAAATTTGATCTTGAATTATTTCATCTTGTATTTTTCAATACCTTGTCAAAGTATACATTATTACATGATCTAATAAACCTCATATATCTATGTATATATATCTTTTTCCCTAGACTTTGTTTGCTATATTAATTCATTCTTAGAGAACTTTTCCTTAGTGTTAATTAACTATAGGACTAAACATATATTTTCCATATGGTATCTATATATATAACATGGAAAAGTATAGTGCTCGCACTAACCTCTTTTAGTTACCTGGAATACATTCTTTCCATATTAATATTTTATTGTCATTATGCCGGATCCATTCCATAAATGGATTTATTCAACTTTTATACCTTATTGTATTTATATGGTTTCACCAACCATTTTGGTTACATCATATAAATATCTTTCATAGGGAACCATAAAGGAAAGTGGTCTTGACATCCAATTGTTCAATACAATGATCATATAAGGTTGTTATGACAAGTATAATTCTAATGTATTTTATCATGATGATTAGCATAATTTTTATCACAAAATATGTCTAAACATATCTTACAACATTTAATAACCAATCATGCCTTATTGGTGCCAACCAATACCATCAATGTATAGTTTCCTCTTAAACACCCACTAATATATTTATATCAACTTTAGAAACTTCATAAATACAGAACTATATTTCGATACATAGAATATATCTAAAAAATCTTATAAACTTATTTATAATAAATTGTTATTGTTTATTTTTTCCTTATAAGATTCATTATTATTATTGAATAATATATCAATTTTCTTACTGGATATAGAACCATGTACATTTAATTAACATTTATACATAGTATGTGTCTCTTGAATAAATATTTCCATTGAAAATAGTATATTCTTGTGTTATTATCCCAAATCAGATGCATCTAAAGCCCAAAATTCATTGAAGTATAGCTTGCAACCACTATATAAAAAGATAAGTGTTTATCTCTTATATAAATGTAATCAGTCTTAACAAATACCTTTCTTTATTTGGGATAGAATTACATCGATTATCTTTAGGATAATTAACCGAGATGCACCTTCTGTTTTCCTTGATGTATGTTTGTAGCTAAATCTATATTTAAAAAATAGTTCGCATAAAACATATGAAGCTATGACATAATGGATTTATTTCATATTATAACTTATATAACATATATTAGTCAATATGTTCTGAATATGATTAGTTTTTTCACTGTTATTTATGAAATGTGTCTTAAAAGGAATTATGGAATTCTTTCAATACATAAAAAACATATCATTAGTCCTCCTTTTACATTCATCACATATTTTTATATGTATAATGTAATTTTAGTTTACTAGTATCCCCATTCTACATTTAAATTATTGATGCATACTTAGTCAATATATTCCCTAACAATCCCACTTAGAGGATATGATATCTTTTACCAAGTGTATTTGTCACCTACCTTATACATTCCTAAAATCCCTTAAATAAATATCATAAATTATATTAATTTACCTCTATTTTCTACTTAGAATAATCCATTTGATCTTGATAAACTAAATATATATTCTTCTGGTTATATATTTAATATCAAAGTTTTATCTATTTAAAACATAATGGGTAAGTATATCAAATACCCAAGAGTTCTAGATCCAAAGAGTCCAAACACTCTTCTTTTCATATCCTTGACAAACAAATATAGTTTTACTAGACTAATAATTATATTTTAACAATTTAGTATGATTATTTTATTTTATATTCATCATTATTTTTTGATTTAGATATATTTGACTCAAGTATTACTAAACTATTAAGTATGAAATTCCATAATAACATTGATTTTAAACATGAAAAACATCACCTTGTGTATATAACTAAACACTAAGATTAATGTTTTGGTAATACTCAATAAAAAATAATGGTTTAACTAGAATCAATCCACATAGAAATATAAAGTTGTGTGCTTATATTTTCAGACATAGATATCACCCTTCCTTAACTACTTGGAGAGTCCACCTTACTTCTGGAAATCTATCTAAATTTCCTTAGTTCATGTGTTTGAATATAAATATATGGGTTTCATATTGTATTTAACATAAAATTATTCAAACATAAATATTATATGAAATTATTAATATCCTTGAATTAGAAGATTATTTTTGCATCTCCTTCAACTCATTACAGCTCCTCTTCTATGGACCTTTGTTTCCACATGAAGATCAAATAACCTCATGTTCACTACCCTTCCTCTGATTATTTTTCTTATATTAAGGACATTATAAAGTATCCATTATATTTTAACTGGTAATATAATTTTTAACCTTTTCTTTTACTACATTCACCATAAGGGTTGAGGAATTATAGTCCCACCAATCCTTATTTGTCTAGTAAAGCATGGTCGGAAGATTATTGAGAGACTTCTCCATACTATCAATCCGGTAATTCATGATGAATATGGTGGATCTATTCGAATTTTAGAGTCTTTAAAATTTTTATAGTCAATTTACCATAATGATAAACTCTAGATAAACCTTTATTCTTGATAAACCAATGGCAATATGGATGTAGTGGATTAATGTGAGTTTATTAGAAGTTGAGAATTTATAATGGATGAAAATCATGGAGATCAACACATTGGAAGTTTAAAATATATTGAGATCATAGAATGTAATACTATTTATACATTTCAATCACTCTCATAATGGATAATATAAGAATGTAGTGGGACATATGATCATTATATATCTACAAGTGATTGGCATTCAGATCGAGGAAAGCTACAGGGAATTAGTAGTTGTCGGTATAATGGATAAAACCCTATGAATATAGGAGGTTGGTGAAACTAATTTAATGGGTGGAAGCCTATATAAAATGGGGTGGTACCACATCATATTTTTTTTAATATATTACTTTTTTTAGTGATCTGCATAGATGGAAATTCACGATGATTGTAACATTGTACTTTCGATAAAATGAATGTTTGTAATGGTTCTCTCATGGAAATGGGATGAAATTATGAACCACATAAACCTCTTGAGTTATTTACTAAATTTCATTTCATTTATTAGTTTTCATGTGAGTTTTTTTGTCAGCTTTTAATAAAAATTATCGTTTAAGTTGAACTCAGTGTAGTTATTTAGGTTAACCAATTCTTCCAAGTTTCACTAAACTGATGTTTATCGAGTTCCATATGGTGACTAGATTTTTCATGTTTTTGGTCTTCTAGTGAATGAAATTTAAATGGTAGAAGTTTTTGTAGGAGTCACAAAAATTGGTATCAAAGTACAGTTTCTCTTATTTGTTCTCAAATTCTTAGTAGTTTACTCAGTAAGATCACAAGTAACATTCTTTATTTCTTAAACATTTTTTCATTTAATAAGATTCATTGTTTTAAAAGATATGGGAACAAAAATATAATAAGTTATGAGTCAAAAAAATCAATGGAATTGATTTAATCTTATATAGGATTATATGAGTGTATTGTCTCATCCATAAATATATGGAAATCTTTGAAATTTTTAAACTAGATATAATAGAGAATGGATAATGGGAATAACTGGACTGGAAGTCTTTGGGTTTGGTGAGGATGTTATTTTTTTGAAATGTTTCTCTAGACATCTGGGAGTTGAAGAATATATTAGAGTTAATTTTAACCCCAGAAGATATATATGAGAATCCTACCACACTCAAAAAAGTGTGTTTGATGTGACAATTGTTCATCACAAGTCTATCAGTAGGAATATGTACAATTGATCATATGAATAATTTCAATGTGATTCAATGTTATCTTGAATAAGTGAAGTTATAATTCATAGATTATGTTTGGGTGATATTATTATTATCATCATTGCAGGAATCTTGGGATGAAATGGTGAAAACTGTGAGTATCTCCAGCAGAAAAACTAACCGGATATTCAAGGATGTTTAGTACATGATTCTTTATAAATACTTCCAAATAAGGGACATTCAAGAAACTTTTGGAAATTCATTTATTTTTTATGTAATAGTATGTTCACCTCATTAAAAAGGTTTAATATAATTAGAATGTAAGTTATGAGATAAGAGTATGGGTAAATCTATAAGACCCATCTCATCCTTTTGGAAATGTGGTAAAACCAGTCACCTCAAGAATGACTACTATGATCACAAAGTAAATTCCAAAAGAAAAATTTCTAGAGGTTTATGTTCCTTCTATTTAACTATTAAGAGTAATGTAAATCAAATTTCGAGTGTCAACACTCTACTAGAATCTTGGATAAGAGATTCTATGGATCTTTCTACTCCATTGGTGAAAAGGGATACATTAAAACTGTGTGTATGAAATCTTTGGAAGAGTGGGTCTAGAGGATGGTGAATATATTTATATTTTGGTGAAGGTAGATATTATAGTTTAGTTTAATAAAGTCAATTTCCTTGACATAATGTAAGTTCATCATATTCTGGTCCTTTGGAAGAAATTTATTTCAATTGGATAGTTGTATGATGTTGGGGATAGAACTAACATTACAAATGGAGTGTGGAAAATCACTCATGGTTACTTAGTTATAGATAAATGTGTAAATTATGGAACATTATATTGAATCAGAAGGGTAGTGGGGGATACACTTATCATATCATCAACATTTTGAAGTTCATATTTTTGGAATTTCTAGCTATGTGACCATAATGAAAAAGGTATGAAACTTTTAGCAGTAAAATGCATAAAGAAGATGGATCATTCAGAATTTTATAGTTGTGATAGTTTCATACTTGGTAAGTAATGGAATGTGATCTTTAAATTTAGTGGAATTAAACTGAAATATAGGAAGCTAGATATTGTACATACAAATGTTTAAGGGCCTACCCTAGTTAAATCTCATGGAGGGTCATACTATTTTGGGACATTAATTAAATAATCCACTAGGAAAGTATGGGTATACTTACTAAAAAATAAGTTATAA
The DNA here is from genome assembly GCA_963277665.1 of Viscum album. Lineage (NCBI taxonomy): Eukaryota > Viridiplantae > Streptophyta > Magnoliopsida > Santalales > Viscaceae > Viscum > Viscum album. Next base: position 1,966,157,778 of record OY728130.1, on the reverse strand, counting down.
GTGTTTGGGGTCTTTTATTTGTGTAATATATGGTTTAAAGAAATACAAGATACAATATAAAATTTTTGTGGTCAGATGATGGAGGTGAGAACCCTAGAATATGTTTTTAGAACCTCTATAAGCACCAAGGTATTATGGATGAAAATATTGTACTTGGGTTGCTTGAGAAAAAAAATGTAGCTGAAAGGATAATCAAAAAGTTATTTAATGTTTATGGAGTACGAAGTTTAATTCGTTAATGCCTATGTTTTTTTGTAAAATATCACCAAATACCTCAGCATACGTAATCAATCAGAACCCATTAGCACAACTAGGATAGGAACTATCAGAAGCTTCGTATATAGGGAAACACTCTATTTAGTTCACCTTAATGTCTTTAATGTTTTATACAATATTCATGTGGATTCCAAGGATATATATAATATTGAAAAAAATATCATTCATGTTTTTTTATTCAATATAAAGATGAAAATATTAGATTTCAAGTTTTCAATGGGGATAAAGGTAAATTTATTAAAACATGAAATACAATATTTAATGAGAGGATTCTGTAGAAGGAATGAAATTTAGAGGGAAATAAAGTTTAATTAAATGAATCAACTTCAATCCATTTTGAGCTTGAGTAGAGGCACCATAATTTCATAAATTATAGAGAGTTCAAATGAATATGAGTCTACTGGAAGTTCACAGATTCAAGAGGAATGTTTGGAGGGTAACACATAAGGTTTTATATTAATACTAGTGGAAGATATACCTAAAATATTGAAAACTTGTGAGGGTTGGTATTGAGTTTTAAAGGATTAAAATCTATAGGTTTTGGTTCCAATGATATTGGAATTATAGGCTAAATTGTGAAGGTCTACCAGAGTCGGATGATTGGAACTACTGTAAAGAACGAAATTGAAATTATTACTTTTAATAGATGGTGGATAACTATAGAGCCTAGAAGAATCATATATCCTTAGGGATTCTGGTAAGTGGTAGTTTTACATGAATGAGGAGTTATAATCGCTTTATGGGAATAACACCTAAGAGATGACATATTTATAACTCATAAAGAAGGCACTTGAAAAAAGTGGGTTTTCAATTAAAATATTAAGCTAATGGAAGTAAAAGTTATAAATCAAGGCTTTTGGTTAAATGATTTTAGGATGAGGGAATATACTACTATAAAATTTTTTTTCTAATAATAAATCATAACATCATTCAAACCATACTCATTTTAGTTTCTTTTACTGGTTTATATCTAGAACAAATAGATGTGAAGATGGATTTTATTCATAGGGATCTAGAGGAATAAATCTATATGAAGATACATGTTTCATTTATGGATAAATGGAATAATGTATTGGTTTATAAACTAAAAATAAGCATATATAATTTGAAATTGTTTTAGGATAGTGGAATTAGATTTTTGACTCATTCATAGAGTATAATAGTGTCACGCATATAAAATAAATACATTATTGTTAATAATAGGAGTATAGTTATGATAACTTCATCATTTTACATTGTTATGTGGATGATATTCTATTGATGAGCCTTTCAATTCAACAAATTATGAAGATAATGAATGACTTGTAAATAAAGTTTGAAATGGAAGATATTGGTGAATCAAAGAAGACATTAGGTATGCGGATTGAATGTGATATGAAGATAAGAAATTTGGTTATATCCCTAAAATTGAATATTCAAAAGATTGCTGAAAATTTTACGATGGATGGATGTAATGTTGTTTAGAATCCCCTAATTAAACACTTAAAACTCCCAAAACAATAATCACTATAAAAAAAGGAAGAAAAAATTGAATAGCGATAATACCATATGCATCAGTGGTAGTAAATTTCATGTATTTCATAATGTGTGATCGACTAGATATTTTCCATGCAATAGTTATTGTCAGCCAGTTCATATAAAATATGGGGAAAGAAAATTGGAAATTTTGTAGTGGAATGTGAGATATATTAAAATTACTATATATATTACACTTTACTTCATGAGAGGATGATCCGTTGATTGGTTATATTGATGCAGTCTTTAGGTGAGACTCGTATTCATGGAGAATCAGAAATGGATATGTCATTAACATTTGTGGAACTGTAGTTAATTTATTTTCAAGGCTACAACTAGTGATTGCACTCTCCAAAATAGATGTAGAGTATGATGTAGCAATATAAGAAAGAAAGTAAATGGTATAGTTCATAAATATGATTAAAAAAATTTATATAGTCAATAAAGTGCATTTCTTTATAGTGGTATTCATAGTGCAGTTCACTTGGCTAAAAATCAAGTGTTCTATGCAAGGATAAAGAGAATAAACCTAAAGTATTAGTATATCTAAAAGTTTCATTAATATGTAGTGTAGGTATTTAAGAATATTTTTGGATGATAGAACCTAGCTGATATGTTCAACAAGGCATTATCCCGAGAGAGTCTGAGGACTCATTATGCCTTAGTTAGACTTGTGTGAATAGGATAGAAATAGAGAGGTGTGGCATGCAGTGGAAGTAGAAGGTCTTCATTTACCATAGTGTTATAGGATTTCATATAATCATTGAAGTAGGATTAAACTGGTAAATTATTGGGATTTTAAAGCCCCTTCAATCACTAGAGTCATTTTAACATAAGTAGAAACTATAAAGAACCCTTTGGTCTTAATAGATTATTGATATCAAGGTTTTAGTGAGTTGGTTATGAGGTTATTGGAAATTTAAAATTTCCATTGAATTCAAAGCATGTATATCAAATCACTAGATGTTTAGTATATGTTATGGTCATAGTAAGAGAGAATATTTATTTTTTGAATCATTATCAACATAGAGTTTGTAAAAAAGGATTAAGGCATATGATAACTATTGATATACTAGTGATTGGTGGTCGGACAAGGAAAAATACTGGGAATTAGTAGTTTAATAGTACAATGGACTGATCCTTGAGAATATAGAAGGTCAATGAAACCAATTGACTATGTGGACCCCTCTATAAAAAGTGTTGGAACCACTTACTAAGGTGTCATGTAATTACTTGTGTTAGGGATCTACGTGGCTAAAAATCCATGATTATTGTGACTTTGTACTTATGATAAAATGAATGTGCACAATGCTTCTCTCATGGAAACCGGATGAAAGTTCAATCCATGTAAATCTATTTGTCCCGATTGGAGTTTCACAATGACTCAAGAGGAGGTGAATTGAATTCTTGAAATTTTAACTTCAATTATAATAGTCCCTCAAACAATTCTTGACTCTATTATCATATAATAATTAGAAATAAAAATAGAGAAGATAAAATTATAGAACAAAGTAGTTTTTTAGTGGTTTAGGGCATTATAATCTCATAGTTCACTCCACCAATAACTCTCTCAAGGAGCTTGGTTAATTTCAATAAGCATTTCCTTTTTCTAGAGACCTTTAAATTTGAGTGGAAGAAACTAATACATGTTACAAAAGCACCATTATCTTTTAATGGGCACTCCCTTATTCACAAAACTTATCCATGGACTTTACAAACTCAGAGAAATGAGTTATAGTTTTTCAAGAAAGAGATGAATAAAAAGTGTTGTAGGTTCAACACATAGTTTTAAACCATAACTGATGGATAAAAAATAATATCTAGAGAGATATAATATACATTCCAATATTAGATGTATATTTTATTCAATAGTAAATGATAATCTTGAAATCACTATTTAAACCTATGTGTGTTCTTAATTATGAACAAATATTCACAACAAAAAGAGTATGTAGTTCGCATGTGTGAATGTCTTGAATCTTAACACCAACTCTATTTATATTAAAATTTGAACACTACCTTCACTTTAATGGTTGAGAGAGTAATAATATATTATAAAAATATTTTAATTCATATTTTTCTTTCTTTTCCAAATGTGGTAAAGATGGAGGTATTTGATTACTATAGTTTTGGTTAACCTCGGAACTATACATGTTCTTAGAAATAAAACAATACTTAAATAATCATTTCCTCATTTATAAACACATATATTGATATAAAAAAAGTTAAGAGTGGTATTTTATTTAAATAATACAATGGTAATATGTTTTTCCATAATCCAATTAAATATTGGAAAATACTTAGTTTTTTCAATCTTTATCATTGTAATACTTTTATTCATAAGATGTTATATTTTTGGGAAGATACTTTAACACTTTGTATAACTTGTGGCTTCATGAGAATTATTCTGCTTTGTAGAATAATTTTTCCTTATAGAGATATCTTAATCCTCATAAGATATTTTACATCATAATACATTTTCTAAAAAAATAACTAGAAACACTATTCTGTAATATAATATTACTTGTTATAGGATGTTTTATATAGGCATATGATAATTATCCATTGTTCAATATCTTACTTGGTCAAAACATAGTGTGTATGCCTTTCTTATCCTTTATGATATTTTCATTTAACATATATTCATTATATAATACTTTCTATCATTGTAGGATAATTCTCATAGGAAGTATCCTTTCACATTATAATTCTATTTCACAATACTTTCATAAGATATTTACTTTTCCATTTTTCAAAAATCTAGAGTCCGTTCATAAGAAAATTTCAAAGTGTATGATACTTTCTTGTGTGATAAACTTTTTATTTTGATAGTACATGTAATATTTTCATTAGAAAATTTTCTTCAAAACTAAAATGAAAAATAAAGTACTCTCCTCAAATCACTTAAGATAAATTCATTATTAAAAATGGGGATTTTGTGAGAATCAAAATATATAAAATACTGGGATATTTTGGAACAACATAAGTAGGAATAAAAATCTATCCTTTTTTATGATCATAAAACCCATAATAATTTTAACAATAATAATTACATATCTTTTCCCTATAATATAAAATTCTGTTGTTACTCAGATCATCTCTCCCTTTTTTGATATCAAAAAGAAGATGGATATTTTAGATAAAACATGAATGAAAAAATAGAGTGTGAGAATATGGAGGAATGAAATGAATAGAGATCAGGAATGGACTTGTTTAAAAATATTAAAAAAAAGTGTGTGATAACAGACTAGTAAGTAATGGTAACCATTAAAAAAATAAAACTAATGTTAGAAGAGAACAAAAAAATGGATAACTATAAGATTTCATTAAAATAGAAAATAAGGTTTATAGAAGATATTATTCCTTTGTCTTAGGGTGATACCTAGTAGGTTTGTTATTAAGAGTTTTTTTCTTGAAATAAACCAACAAGGAAGGATTGGTTTTAAGAATTAATTCAACTTAAGGTTTCAAATAGTGTATCTTAGTAAATTGTACAGTTAAATGGGAGTCTCCACCAAAAACAAATTTGTCTCTCGTACATATTCTACCTTTAATATCTATGATAATGTCTTGATAGTCCTTATATTTGTCATTTTTACATTTATTAGTGTTATAATAAGTGAGTATTGGGGAAGAAGTATGATGATAGGGTGACTTGGCTTGCTCGACATACTTCAGACTTTCTATCTGATAGAGGAAAAATAGATCAAATATAGCTTTCATCTTTTTCTTGGTGGTAGGAAAGTGTTCAAGAATGGAAGTACCAAGATTTTTCCTATTTATAATTTTATATATGGAATATTAATATATATTAATCCTTTTGAAAATGGATTTTTGGTAAAAAAAAACTAATATAACCCTATAGATTTTCCCTAGCTTCCAAGTTATTAATTTGTCCCAATTAAAAAAATTTGATGTATGAGTATAGATTTTCTAGACAGTTCTCACAAATTTTACTTGGCATTCTAAAAATACTTTAGAGGGAGAAGAATATAAAACCACTAGTTTTGGTGTACATGAAACAACTAACTACTTTTCTAAGGAATATTCTTGTAGTCTTTGAACTGCCTACTCAAAATACTATGTAGTAGATTCTTCAGAATTAATGGTAAACGAATCGTCAGGAGTCTATTGTATCCAGTTCAACTTGGTATAAAATATATTAAATTTATCATCTATTATAGGAACCATATTCTCTAGTCCTACCACCATGAACTAACAATCATCAATATATTTTTATGTAGTCTCCCTTAGAGAAACAATGGTCTCCTTAACAAATCCATGGAGATCTAAGAGAGGTTCCAAGATTCGATTAATTTCTTCTCAAATAAGAGATCTAAATACCTTTATTTCAGATTTTATTGTACTATACATATCTTGCAAATTTTATAGAGACATATAATCACACTTTATAGATTCTATTATCTCATTCAAAGCATCAAGAGTGAAGGAAATATCTTTTAACTTCTCTTTAACTAACCTTGGCACTGAAGAACATCCAAATGCATCTACTTGATTATATTATACAGTCAAGTGTTTTGAATAGAATATTCTTTTTATGTAATGAAATATTAAAATCATTATTTTATTCAAAAAATACAACTCTACTTTAACTTCATCTTTAAAAGAACTTGTCTCTTCCAAGATAGCAATATAGATATCAGATTGCACAGCCAGAAAATTATGAATCATTTTTTATTGAGCATCTAGAAAATACTTTAGCTCAGTCAACTATGAATTAAGAATAGATGATTCTTGTAGGTATACTACATGTTATCTCAAACCACTCATCTCAACTTGTAGTAATGTGAGATTATAATCCATTTTCTCAGAAAATGTTTAATGGTGACTATATGAATTGGAACATTCGTATCCTTGATTGGATAGATAACATATATCTATTTCCTTTTCTATTACTTCTTTAGTATAAAACAGTTTATCAGTAACCACTCTCCTCAATAAGGGAGTTATTATGAATTGGGTATTTACACTTTTACATATCTATTTGTTTTGATAAATTACTCTTACATCAAATTTAATTAAATTCAATTTTGTTTCAAAATTAATTTTTATCATTATAATGTTGTAATATTTTATTTTAATCCATGGTTGTTTTCTTATTTTTATTATTTTTCTTTTTCTTTCTTAAGTGTTAAAAAAATTAAACATTGTGCATAAGATGCTTAGGCTGAACCTTCAACCACATTTAGGGGGACCCATAGGTCAACTCCTATGAGAGTTCCAGCCCTCATGGCATGCATAGAGCCTGGGTGAGGATATTTCATGATAATAACTTGAGGCCCCATGTATAAGGCCCTCTAAGAATTATCGTAGAAGTATAGGTGGTCTAAGTATCCCACTAAACCCACAATCTCTTGTGTGTAGTGTTTTTATTCTAACCAAGCTTCATAACTTCATCTTTGATGTACCGATCAACTACAGTGTCTTCAATTTGACATGGGATTCAAGTTAAAAATTCATATTTAATCTTGGATGTTGGTTTTGTTTTATCTTCTCCATCATATATCTCATCTTATCATGTGTTCTCATTTTTAAACTCTTGTAATTCATTTATTCTTCCCACCAATTTATTCTTCTTCTTTGGCCTATCATATTCCTCAGTCGGCCGTTATTCTTTCTCTAGTTCACCAGTGATTTTTCATTGTGTCACTATCATATCAAACCATCTATATTTAAGACTTTAGATCTATTTTTTTATCTTTTCGTCTGTTATTTGTTTCATTTATTGAGAAAACACTACTCTACTTTGTCTTGTACCTTATGAATTTTAGGGATCTTCATCTTTTCATATTATTCTTCTTCCTCATTATTATATTATATTTTGTTTATCCTTCCCTTTTTAAGTGCTCTTTCTTATTTTTTATTGGCTTGATATCAGTTTTGGTTTTGTGTTTTACATGTTGTTCAGAAAATGCCACCTAGAAAGGTCCCTAAGTTTTCTGATAAGTCGTGCTTTTTTTTTGTCCTTCCTTAACTTTGCCTATCCTTCATGGTGATCGGGGTCCATTAAAGGCAGTTGAGTGGATTGAAGAGGTCGATCAAATCTTTAGGATATTGGTAACTCCTAAATCAATTAGAGTGGGTTCCATTTTGGGTTTTCTGAAGGTCAAACTCTGAACAAATGGGAGTTGTTGTCCCTACCATCAATGCAAGTTAGGATTACATGGAATTTCTCTAATTACATATTCATCTGATAGTTCATACCTGAAGAGGTGAAGATAAAGAAAAAGTGGAAGAACTTATGTGTATTCGACAAGTCCAATGGATGGTGAAGGCATATGTTGACCATTTCAAGAATCTTATATCCTTTTCTCTAGAGGTAGAGTCATAGGATGTGATAAAGGCTTCTCTCTAAATAGGTGGTCTTCATCCATAGATCAAGGAGAATGTCCTACCTTACAAGGACCATTGTTTTGATAAGCTAGTGGATGAGGCGTCCTTGGATGAGTTGGTCTCTCGATGGAATATGGTTGGAAATCCACCATATCCAGTTACTCGTGAAGGTTCCCCATCTGGCGAGTAGGGTGTACCAAAGGGGAATATTCTTAAAGATTATTATACAGTGGTTCCAGCTTCCATTTCATTGTACCATTCAGTGGTGTGCCACCGGTGTTCCCGGTTCAAGAATGTGAGGCTATCATGTCACATCCCTCCGAAGATGTTTCATCATTGCGGCTGTCTGGATCATCTATAGAGGTTTTTAAGGAAGTGTTGCCTAAATAAGACGTTGTGATAGATGGAATTTCAGTGTCTAACTTTGAGGTAAGAAATGATTCAGCCATCGGATCCCTGTCCATAGGTCTTGGGGATAAGCTCGTATGTAGTCAGGAGTTTTTGGGGGGGTGTGAAGGCTCAGTTTGGGTTTTGTGATCCATATTGGGATTGGAACATTTAAAGTTTTGTTGTTCTTGTTTCTCTACTGTTAAAGTTTTAATATTATTGTAACTCTATTATTTCAATGGGGTTACATGATGAACATTTTTTTTGTAATCCAACTGTTCCATTTGTATGATTATGTTTCTCTGAATCGTGCATTTTTTTAAAGTGTGTTTGGCCCTTGTATGGTTTGATCTCAGTTTAGTTGTGTTCGTTTGGAGATGTATGTTCCTATAGAAGAATAAATGTTTTTATTTATGCTCACATTTACTAATTGGGATAAGTTCTTCTTTGAGGTTTTACTCTAGTGTTGGGTGTTTTTGGTCTGGGTCAAGAGTTCCATGTTTTAGCGGTGGTCTTGTTTCACTCCTACTATAGAAGTTAGTCTGGATCGGTTGGGAGTTCTCGTAGCACCCCCCCCCTCTTGAGGTGGTATGTTTAGGTGTTAAATTTCTACACTAGTTGAGTTCTTGTGGTGGTGATAACTCTTTCATGTTCTCATGTTCTCTTGTGTTGTGGTTTCTTTCAATTTTGGTCATTCATTGACCTAGGTTTTGGTTTTCTTTTAGTTTGGTGACTTTCTAGGGGCAGAAAGTTTTGTGGTGGGGAGAATTGTCAAACCATGGCCATTTAAGTTAATTTATTTTATTATTTCTTGGCTTCGGTTAGCCTCATAAAGGTGTGAGTTGAGTGAATGTTTAATTTCTTATTTGATATTTGATGTTTTTAGTGGGTTTTGGACCGGTGCACGGGCTCTGCACTATTGGCGGTAACCATGCGGTCAGCCCAGATGCCCCTACGGTTACCCATTACATAAAATAATAAAACTTTATGAGAATGAAATAAAGTAAATTTTTTAGACATAATAATAATATCATTATTGTGTAGATAAAAACTCTTTTTTAATTAAAATTGTTAATGATATTATTTTCATTAAAATTGTTATCAATATAATTATTAATCAATTGTTATTAATTTTGTGATTATTTAAAATAAAATGAATATAATCATGGCTATCATTATTATAATAATTATTATTATTATCATCATCATTTATAAAATTAATGGTGTTGTTATGAATATATAATTTTTTATTTTTATTATAAATGTTGTCATTAAAATTTTGTTGTTATTATTAATTAAATTATTATTAGTATTATTATTATTATTATTATTATTATCTTTTATTTGTTTATTTTTTATTTTTATTGATTTTTTAGGGTTTTAATCATCCCTCCCTCTTTTTTTATCCAAAACGCACCCCTTCACACTCAATCACATTATTTATCCCACTACCCACTAAAACCTCTCTCCATGAACACCACTCTATCCCATTTAATACCTTTTTATCCATCTATCCACTCACACCTCTCTCCACACACCTCCCTCTCCCAATTTATTCCCTATTTCTTTTTTACCAATCATGCTCACCCCTCTCTCCCTATACTCCCTCACGCTCATCTCTTTTTCTATCCCTCACACACTCACCCCTATTCCCACTTATTCCCTCATGCTCACACATCTCTTACCCTTACCCCACCCCTCATGCATGCATCCTCCCCTCTAAGGCTCCTTCTGGAAGCCGCTCCTCCCTCTGGAGGTTCATTCTAGTGAGTTCTCTTTCTGAAATTGTTCTTTCATCACTCAATTTATTGGGTTTTCCAGATGGGGTTTCTTTTTTTCTAAACCATAAATGTTATGGTTAATATGTATCTAGAGTTTCCTTTGGATTTAGGGTGTTTGATTTGTCTATAGGGTATTTTTATTCCTCCTTTTTAAGTTCCATTCCAATCGCACAAGGTTTCATTAGGTGTTTCTATGTTTTTCTTCCTAAATCCTTTACTTTGATGCTTGGAATTTTAAATAAATTTATAAACTATTTTATCACTTCTATGGAACCCTTTGTTTAAATTATTATATCAATTTTCAATTTATTTGGTTCATTAAAAATAAGTTTTAAATGAGTTTTTGATAAATTTCCTAGGTTTGCAGTACTTAGGAAGCTTGTTCGTATTGCCTTTTTTCTTTTAATGAGGAGTTAGGTTTTTATGAAATGTATTGTCATTATTATATTGAAATGGAATTTTCTATTAATGAAAATGGTTATTTGAATAATATTTGGTTATTTTATGGTTTGGTTTTTGTGTTAAAACACATTGGTAAGGATTTCATGGCTTCAATGCTTTGGTTTGTGTTCTTTTAAAATAAAGTGGGTGAGTGGAAATGGTTTCAAAGAAAATGGTGTTTTGTGGAAATGGTTTTTGGGTTACCCTTTGGATGTGTGATTCACCCTTAGATCTTGACACATCCATGGGTGCACTAGGTGCACACATGGATGTGCCTCCAAATGAATATGGTGACATAAAATGGTGTTTTTATTAAAAACCTTGGTTCCACAAAATGTCTCTTTATATTATAAAAATGGGGGTTCATTGTAAATTTTATAAGGAATGGTTTAATTGTATTCTTAAATGTTCAGGTCCATTTCTCCTTGAAAAATTATTTGGTGTGTGCATTTGAAACAGTGTTTCCATTTGGCTCTTGGTGTGGGTTTTGGTGAATGTTTTATTAAGGGATCATTGTGATTTGTAAATTTCAAAGATGTATTGGTAAAATGTTTTGGGTAAAAGTATTTATACATGATGAGTTAAAGGTTTTTTTGGAACTTTTAACCCAAGGGTAATGTTTGTACTAACTTTTAAAGGAGATTGTGTTTTGGCAAAACTGTATGCTTTGTTGGCAACTTTGATCTTTTTATGAAATCGTTTAAAATGTTAATTAGTATGGAGTACTGATTGGAACCTTCATGTGACATGAAATGTATGTATATAAATATGGGTCAACATTATAAGAGGGATATCCCTTAGTGTTTATCATATATTTGTGTTCATGTTTGGAGTAGGCAAGTACTGTGAGATGAGTCACGCGTGCAAGGGCCTCCTACTTACACAGTATTACTATAACCACCATGGGTTCCTAGGTGTCTTATAGATTATCGAGTGATGGTTACTCACCAACCCTAATTATATGGGTTAGTGATACCTGGTAGATATAGAGGCTTGGTGGTATTTTCTACTTATTTTTTCGCGAGGGTGATCAGTGGGTTATAGTCTACGGGGCTTCACCATACACCAGCAGGTGGTTCTGAACCGAGTGCATCTAGGGGTTGTCTAGGGATGTTTAGGATCACCCATTGTTACAGCTTGTATTGCTTTTTTATATTCTGCTATAGTAGTTTATTTTCTTATATTGTTTACCTACCCACATTTTTACATATCCATGATATTACTTGTTTTGTTTTGTTTATAAAATGTTAAACAATTTTTGAAATAATATATGGCTTGAGTTGGTTCTCATAGTGGGAATGGGGTGTTATTTTTTTAAATGAGAAAACCTTATTTATGTAATTTTATTTCCATATTTTTTTATCGGACATCTTTGGGTAAGGAAACACTTGGCAATGGTTTTCGTTTGGCATCCTTACTAAGAATTTTTGTTCTCTTTCCCATCCTTTACCATTTTAGTTGTAGGTTTAGCTGCTGTTCGGGATTTGCCTTAGTGGATGTTCATGTGAGAGCAGTTTTGTGTTTTGGGGATGGATATGACCAAGAGGTCACACAAAAATCATTATAGTGGGGTCTTGTTTCTAGTTTTGTTCTTTTCATGGGTACTTTGTATCTGCATCAGATCATTGTTTATTTAAGATTCAATTTTCATTTTGATGTGTGCTCTATTTTTCTATTTATTTATCTGATCCTATTTTTATATCTTGGGATTAAATAGTTCCCTCATGTATACATTGAAGCCCGACACTAGTTGTCATCCTGAGTGATCAGGAATACCCCTTGGGACTTATTGCAGACCGGATCAGGTGATCGGTTTGGGGTTGACTTGGGCTGGTTCATGACAGTTCATGTTGGTCTCAATCCATTCTTGTTAGGATGAAAAATAAAGAACGAAATCAAGAAATCCCCAAAAATAAACCCCATAATTATAAATCATCCGGCAATAATCAAACCAAAGATCAATCATTTTTTGTATTAAAATAAATTCATCATGGAAATAAAGAATAGGGAAATGAAAAATAGAAATTTCCCCACCTCGATTCTGTTCAACCGTTGTTGAACAATGATCATTGTGTCACCTTCATTGGCGAGATCTGTCAAATTTGAGGTGTGTTGTTTGATCGATATGTCATCTCCCTCCAACAGTTTCTCTAGAGGTTATCTTGCCACGTCTCCAGATAAATTTTATGGTTATGAGGTTAACCCTAAATCTTTAAAAAATCCTTAATAAAAATGAGATTTGTTGTGTCAAAAAATAATCTTTATTAAATTCTTTTATTCTCGTTACGTCCTGTGATAGCTTTTTCACAAATGAAACGTTTCTACTAATGTAAAGTCACGCTTGAGGGAAACACCATATTATGAACTCAATGGTCGACTTAGATTTCTAATATAAGTCACCATTCATGAGTTATTAGTATTTAAAAATATATTAATTTTATTTATAGTTACATCCTTAATGAATATTTCTATAGATGACTCACACTGACCAAAGTTAGGTCATGCCTAGGGTAAACCCATCATTTTGGGCTCAAAGGTAACCTTGTATTTCTGATTTGGGCACCTGTTTAATATTTTTTCCCACTTTTTCAGGAAAATCATGTGCACGCTCTATTAAAAAGATTAATAATTTTCAAACAATTGTGTCGGGAAAACTAGGCCTCATAATCGCACACCACATCAGTGCATGGTCTTGAAATTAATCTATATAATATCAAAAATAGTACATGGAAAAGATGAGATGTTACATTCTCCCCACCTTGGGGTTTTACATACCCGAAATCCAAAATAAGGTCTAATTAAATAGATGATGGCATTGAGCGTGAATATGAGCCTTGTGATCTCATGTGATCTCCTAGATATTCTCATGCTACCACTGGACATGCACTAAAGGAATCACTCACCCATGAAGGATCCTCTCCTATTAATCATTGATCTCCCTTGGGAACTCAGTACAATTCACTCTATCCTCAAGGTCTAGCTCACCCCAGTCGATGATTTGTGATGGGTAAAGCATGTTATCTCCTCAATTTTGACGCATGGAAGACATTGGGTACCAGATCTAGTTGCAGTGGTAGATGCAAGCGGTATGCCACCTCGCCAACTTTACGCAGAATCTGAAAAGGGATGATGAATCTCGGTGATAGCTAGGATGTGGGCCGACTTGATGAGTCAGTTATCAATCCCCAAAATTCAATCATGTCCCCTAGACATACATGGTAAACCCATCATGAAGTCCATTGATATCCTATCCCACATTCATTTTGGAACCTCAGGGGGTTCAGCTAAACCCACAAGAACCTGGTGCTCACCCTTCACCTAATTACAAGTAAGGCATCAAGAAACGAACTCTGCAACTCCCCTCTTCATATCTAACCACAAAAACCGTCATCTTATGTCTTGGTACATATTTTCCACACCTATATATACCACCAATGGGTTGTATGAAACTCCCTCAGAACCTATTCTCGCAACACCCCTGATACTACTCTGATTCCCTTAAAAAGAATGATGTTCACACCAACTTTTGAATATCCATTAGGAGCATGTCCTATGGATATCTGAGCACATAGGTTCTTGTAGAGGACATCCCTAATTTATTCCTCCCTAAATCACTATAAGAGTGGAGAGGTGAAAAATATCGACTGGAGGTAAGCTTCTTCATCTTTATCTATAGAGGATAACTACAATTAGGCCAACTGCTCAGATGCTTCTTTTTGTAAACTACAACAAGATCTCCTACTCCATCATATCCTCCTCATATTTCAAGAAATAACCATCATCATCAACGTTAAATTTTTATTATAAATGTAAAGGAACAAGGGGAAATTGGACTAGGGGGGACGAATGTAGTGGAGACCAAGGGCATCTCCACGAATCAGATTCAGTCCCTCCGGTTTGAGGGAAGAAACATTATACAAGCATGTGACATTGGATCATTGATCATCCAGAGAGGCCATGTGGTCAGCTACTTTGTTCCCTACATGCCAAGTGTGAGTGATCTCAACATTTCCTTTAAGAAGAAGGTTTCATTTCCTGATGATGTATGAAATGGACCAAGGCGAGGAACCTATATCATGTAAGGATTCATAAATGATCTTGGAGTCGGTTTCAACCTGGGACAGATGGATGCTTTCCAGATTGCAAAGGATGGGACCATTAAGAATAGCTTTGGCCTCTGCCAGAATGGAGGTTCCATTTCCATTATAATCTGTGAAGTCCAACCACACATTGCCCATGCAATCACGCACAACTCCTCTACCTCGCATGATCCTGGAGCTGTAAGAACCATCAGTGTTCATCTTGAGGCCTGAATTTGGGGGAGACCACCGCACCCAATGCCCTTAAAGCTTGGGGGCAGGAGGATAAGCTAAGTGGAAAGAAGTCTGCAACACTAGAAAGGAGGGATCTTCTTTCAATTTGGTAATCAGCGACACCATGTCCCCTAGGAGATACCCCACCCTCGCAATGATTGACCTCTCTGAAGAAGGACATCCCTCATACCTAGCCATGTTGCGGGCCTGCCATAAGAACCACCACCCAGCGTTGAGTATCGCGGTTCTCACTGTATTCTCTAGGCCTGAATCCCATGAACCTCTGTACCAGTGTTCCAGGAAGGGATCATTGCGAAGCTTGCTTGAAGAGTAAATAGTAATGTCGTCGAAGGCTCTCCAATCATCATGTTCCCAATCCCCTTAAAAATTTGGTTTTTAGTCTCCTCCTTCCTGTTCTTAAAATAGTGCCCACAAGAAACAAGGCTGATCCCCATCCTCTTAACGTTTTCGTCTGAAGGTAATGCTTGGTTCCTGATCCTCCAAATTAGAAAATTATACTTCGTTGGGATTTTGTTGAACCAAACTCGAGAATTCCATTGGTCGTGCTGAAGAAGAGTATTGTAAGACCTTCGGAAGCCCTTTGAGTTGATCCTCCCAGAGTTGGAAGAGGTGAAGACACATTTATCAGGGTCCGAGTTGATGTAAATGAGATCGAACACCTCCTTTTTCTTTGAGTCACAACTAGATCTCCTACTAAGAGAGTATGCCACCATGTTCCCCTTCCCAGGATTATAGACAACCTCAAAGTCATAGTGCTAGAGAAACTCTAGCCAACACCTTTGTCTCAACCTTCATTGGATCCACTAAAACTCCTTCACCACTTCAGGAAACTGAGGACTCATAACATCCACTACATCGTGGGTTAGTCTATCTAACTGACGAGTAATCAGCAGCACTCTCCCACCTGTGAGTCCATCTTGTGCTGTCTAGGATTCTTTTTCATCTATTAGGAAAAAAAAATTCCACCACTACATAAACACCACTCTCTTCACCTAAAACATTCAATTAGAGCATGAACCGTGGATAACCAATCCATACCAAGAATAATGTCGTAAGGCCTCAATGCCAATACCAAGAGATCCCAACCAAAACACTCACCTCCAAGAGTCAAGTCACACTATCAGTACCATTGTGTTATCATCGCATCTCCTCTCATAGAAGTCTCCAAGTGTATGGGTCAAGTCAATAGTTCAGGTGGAATCTCTAAGCCTCAAACAAGATCTATGGAAAGAAAATTATGGCTAGAACCTATGTCTATTAACACAGCAGCTAAAGTATAAAGGACACAGATCATACCTCAAATCATTCATGGATCCCATGGGTCATATGCCTTGACTGAATGCAGATGTCCCCTCCCCTATCGTTTAGCCCTCTAAGCCTGGTGTGGACCTCCTGAGTGTGGTGGTGGTAATATGTCAAAATGTCAACCACCTCTTGATGCTCTCCGAACTCTTCTACCACATCTGCTGCCCTATGGATTTAATTTCTCCTGTCATTTTATCTACCACGATGGTTCATCTATAGTCTTCTTATCAGCAATGAAATGGGTTGGAATATTTCAGGTGAGATGTATCCTACCATCACATGGATAGCATCACCTCTCTATAGGATGAATAGACCCACCCTGTGAGCCCTGAACATTAGATCCACTATCCCAAGACCTCCTCTTGAAATGTCTCACACATTCATGTCCTTAAGACTGAGTTGGCTCCCTAGTGATGAGGTATCTAATCCCACTTTTCCACTTCTAACAGTCACATGTTGTATCCTCTTAGATAAGAATCTTTTGATCACCAAATCTTACTCAAGAACCCTATCATAGGTAGGAATTCTCAAAGGGATATCAAAGGATTAGATATCCCTATGAAGTCCCCACTCGAAGGTCTGATCCCTGAATTATTGATCGTGTATCATATCTATTGAGTACCTAGAGAGGTTGGTATGCCTTGATGAATACTCAGATACCAACATGTCATTATATCAAATTTATAGAATCTCTTGGATATGCATATCCATTAGAATATAAGGTGAGAACTCCTATATAAAAAGGTTCTCAAACATTGTCCATGGAAGAGTCACCTCATCGTAAGATCGGGTAACCAAACCCCATCATCCCCCTACTCGGCCATGTAGAAGGCTCACTACTAGGACCACCATCAGATCTGCTGGTGTCCTGACTTGACAGAAAACTTGGGTTACAACCACAAGTTAGTACCTATCCAACTATGTGTCAAGCTCGCCTCAGAAACTAAGGGGTATCTAGTGTTGAAACTCATGAAGTGTACTCAACATGAGCATATCATCTACTGGTACTACGGGTAACACATACTTCACTATAGGTGGTGGTATGACTAGTATACCACCTGGAGGTGTTATCTTTGGTACAAAATCCCGTACTGATGCCTTGTCACCTAGTAGATCATCCTTGTGATCAGGCAGTGGAATCATAACATGTTGTCTACATTGAGACATCTTGAAATAAAACAAGATGCTCCATGGTTAATAGAGTATATATGGAGAGATAACTCAATAACGACATAGAAAACACAACCATTTCTATATGATGAATATAACATTGTTTTTTTCTTCAACTAGTTTTTCGTGTACCTTGTAAAAAATCAGGTGCTCTAACACCTGGTTACGGATACGTCGGTCGCTGCACCAATACTGGAAAGATGAATTCAAAACACTTAGCACTGTTGCCCCAAACTATTCTCACAGACTCTCAGTCCGGAAGTAGAACTGACCACCTCTGACACCACTTTGTCACAACCCATCCCATAGGGGCCGGTGTCGTGACTACCCCAATCCCACCTCCAATAGGCCAGGGGATGGTGACTAGCACCGAGTAAGAATATTCCACAAATGGGAGACATTATCCTAAATTACTTGTACGTTCATTCACATCTCTAAGACACACATGTTGAAATGTGAAAACAATAAGTAAAAAATGCATGTAACCACTATATCCCACAACAAAAGTACAATAGTGAAAGTAATAGAAATTAGACAGGGACAAAACAATCCCACCAAAAGAAATGAGTATGTAACCACAATTCCAACCTGTAAGAAAATATATATTGGGACTACTATCTGAAAAGTCTTAGGAACACACCTCGTTCTGTCTGGTCTCACAAATAATCATCTTTTCCTCATTCACCTAGGACTCCATCAAAGGGTTGATCATTTTCACAAGACACAACACATGCAGGAAAAGCTCGTGCAGGGATGAGTATAAAAATGCTCAGCAGGACACCCCGAAACCACAAAGAAAAACCACAAAAGTGTACTATAAAGGAATACCACAAATGAATACCAGGAAGGAATACCATAAAAGAATATCAAAAAAGAATATCATGAAGAAACACCTTAAATGAATACCACATAGGATTTCTACAAAGGATTGGCACAACGAAATAGCACACCAGATTACCACAAAGGAATACCACATAGGATTACCACCCAAGAATACCACATATGAATACAATAAATGAATACCACTTAGGAATACCACACAGGAATACCACATAGGAATAGTACACAGGATTACTATACAGGAATACCACAAAGTATTACCATACAGAAATACCACATAGGAATACCACACAATATTACCACATAGGAATACCACACAAGAATACCATTAATAAATACCACATAGGAATACCACAGAGATTACAATACAGGAATAACACACAGTATTACCACATAGGAATACCGCACAATAATATAACAAAGGAATACGACACTATAATACCACACCGGATTTCCACACATAAATACCATGTGGGATTGCCACACAGAAATACCACACGGGATTACTATATAGGAATACCACACATGAATGTATAGTCATCTCTACACTGGTATATGTCCAAATTACATATAATAATAATATCTAGATATAATCAATCAAATTCTTGCGGTCTATAGGTAAGACACAACCAATTACCAGCCACAAGATTCTTCTCATTGCATTCTCATTCTAGGAGAACTCACTCCTCGAGCCATGATATCATCGGAGACACTCATGAAGAGTTATAGCTCATTGGGGGCCTGCCCAAAGTTAATGCATTAGACAGGGAAGATTATGATACATGGAGAGGGGATCCTGCCCAAACACACTGGGGAATACCGTAAACCCAATATGGATCAACCTACAATGTAGGGGGTCTTACCAAGAGACACTGGGGAATACCACTAACACTACTGATGTGGCACGTTAGATGGAGGACCAATGACCTGCTCTTAGAGGTTACGTCAATTCTACAAAACTCCACTAGGGGTGATAGATGATCGCTCTAGTCCCACAAAGGGATACCATAACTATATATTGGAATTGACCTATATAGGGAACTATAATCTAGTAATGTGGATTCACTATATTGGAAATGGAATTTAGTGGCAGTTTTTTCATGGAGATTTTGAAAACCACCACTAAATGTGTTCTGGATGAACATTTTGTGGTGTTTTTTTAGGAGATGTTTTAGAAAGCACTGCTAAATTTTTTATATTGGTATATTTCATATTTTGAGTAATTTCTTTAATTTTTTTACTTAATTTATATATCTCACTATCATTTTCTGCTATTCTTAAATAATAATTCGATATTTCATGTTAAAAATGAATTGTTAAAAAAATATCAATTTTTATTTCTTTGAATACTATATTTTTTCCAATCGTGATAATATTTTTATTTTTTGATTTTATTTAGTATATTTTTGATTAAAAGAAAAAAAAAATTAAATACTACTGTAATTTTTAATAAATTTCAAAAAGGAGGAGAATTTTTTTTAATATTTATTGAAATATTTGAAAAGTTGTTTTGAAAATTTAATTAATTTTTGTCTTTTAATTTATAAAAAAGGGAAGATTGTTTGTAATTGGGTATTTAAATTTTTACATCTCTCTTTATTTTGATAAATTACTCTTATATCACAATTAATTCAATTTAATTTTTTTTCAAAAATAATTTTTCTCCTTATCATGTTGTAATATTTTATTTTGATCTTTTGTTTTTTTCATATTTTTATTCTTTTTCTTATATCTTTGTTAAGTGTTACAAAAAATTAAACCTTTTGAATAAGATACTTAATCCAAATCTTCAACCACATTTAGGGGGACCTGGAGGTCAACCCCCATGGGAGGTCCATCCCTTGTGGCCTAAAAAGAGGTTGGGTGAGCATAGTTTACACTAATAGCATATGGGACCATGTATAAGGACGTCTAAGTGCACCCATAAAAGTATGTATGGGATAAGTGGCCCACTGGACTCATAGGGCCTTGTGTATAGTGCTCCTATTCTCATCGAGATTAAGCGCTTCAACTTTTATATACCGCTCACTCATATTGTCTTCAATTCGATGTGGGATGAAAGTTAAAACTCTCTTTTAATCTCAACCATTGGTTTTGTTTTATCTCATCCAGCTGATATCTCATCTTATCATGTGTTCTCATTTTTTTTGAACTATAGTATTTGATTTCTTCTTCCCATGAAACTATTATTATTCCTTATCTTTTCATCTTCCTCGGCCAACCATTCTTTATTCTCCAGTTCACCAGTGATATTTCATATGTCACTGTCTTCTCTAACCATGTTTCTTTAAGCCTTCATATCATGTTTTGTTTTGTGTAGACTTCTCTCCTTTATTTCATTTATCGAGAAAACACTAATCAACTTATTTTTCTACCTTATGACTTTTAGGGATCCTCAATTTTTCTTTATCTTCTTCTTCCTTGGGATTATATTCTAGTTTGATTATCCTTACCTTTTGATAGTTGCTCAACAGTGCGTCTTGAGTCACCGTTGGAATCCAATGGTGAGTCACGAGTCATTGTTGTATATCAATAATGACTCATGAGCCACTGTTGGAACCCAACGGTTGGTCAGTAACCTACCGCCAGATTTCAGTGGTGAGTTATTTTTTCCCACCATTGGATATCA
Organism: Viscum album; assembly: GCA_963277665.1. Taxonomy (NCBI): domain Eukaryota; kingdom Viridiplantae; phylum Streptophyta; class Magnoliopsida; order Santalales; family Viscaceae; genus Viscum; species Viscum album. The sequence goes on along the minus strand of OY728130.1, from coordinate 1,966,136,746 downwards.
AAGGTAGGTCATCTTATCTTCGTCGATTGTTCTTCCTTTGTTTTATAGATATTGACAGTAGCTCCATCGTGCTTCTCCTTCATCCATTGGTTTTAGTTGTAATTCCTAGATGTTTCTATTTGAGTAATATTTTTTCATATGGTTACTCCATGTACTTGTAGTTCTTCTTATTGTTATATTCCTTGGATGAACCTTAATCAATCTCCTATAAGAGCTATTTTTCCTTCCTTCACATGCAATGTTTTATTCTTTTTTTGTGAAATTTTTTTATTTTTTATTTTGTTAATATTAATTCTGTTTATCAACAGCATCTCTGTGGTGTTTTATTTTTTTATGTTCATTGAATCTTGGAATTCTCTTCCATTATTCATTCAATCGATTTGTTTTTATTATTTTATACTTGTTTGAAGAAGAATATATTTTATTTCTATATCTATAATATCATTATGTTGTTTCAAAAAAAATTATTGAGCCACCACTGGAAATTTCCAATGGTAGGTCACAAGTCACCATTAGCATCATGAAACTATGAGGCATGAGTCTCCATTGGACACCAAATGGCAGAAAAACAAATCCATTTACTGAAGCCTTTGGTTGTACTATAGCATAGAATAATGTTTATTTTCTCTAGTTTCATTCAATTTTTCTTAAAATTTCAATGGTATGTAATACACAGCTTTTCCACCATTGGAAATTTCCAATAGTAGGTCTTGATCCACCACTCATTGATTCAAAAGTAGGTTATGAAAAACTGTTGGTTTAAAAAAATCTATTTTATTTCTTATTTTTATTTAATGTTATCAAAATAAACTACTTTGTTAGAAGTTTTATCATTTTATGTTGAAATATAATTGTAACAATGTGTTAAAATAATTATACCCTTATTTTATATACACTGGTTAATGCTGAACTATTACTCATACAATGTTCTATTTATTCAACATCCTTTGTCTTTATTTTTGGAAAGAATATATACCTATTTAATTTTTTTTAAATTGTTTATTGTTTATAATTGTTATACATAAAATGATAAATGTTTTATTTAAATATTTGATGAATAATTATAACCTATATTATGTTTTGTTTTCAATGGAGATTCAATAGATAATAGGTAATGATCGTATTATAATATTATTATACACTAACAGGTTTTGTGTAGATATTGGTTATAGATATTTTCCTAGAAGTTATTTATTTAATGATAAAAGAGATATATTTAAGGATTAAAACACGTTCCAGTGAAGATGATTTATTTTTGAAGAGAATATGAGGATAAAATTTCTATTTCTCCAGATTATTCAAGAAACTTCTTCGACTTCTACTGTTATATTATGATCACTAAAATCGTCATCGCTTTGGTCTTCCACCACTGGACTGATCAAATAACTCGATATGTGCTGAATTTCTTCATCATCTACTAACCTATTACTTTATATAATTTTGTTATTTCTCCATTATAATTTTTCATACCATCTGTTTTCCCTAGAGATTTTGTTTAATCATTCCCCATTCAAAAGATGTCATTAGCTTGTTCCTCTCATCTAAAAGAATGGTCAGTTTGTTCCTCCCGGACAAAAGGAAGGTTGTGACTCCTTCAAAAGTTAGGGGTTATACCACTATGTGTGAAAAAGGTACATTTGTATTTGATTGTAAATGGGTCTTCACTCTCATTAAAAAGTGATGATCTAGTGAATACCAGTATCCTCGAATAGTAAAGGATATTGATGAGAGGACTAGAATCTTGGTGATCTAAACATCTATAAATAATTCATGTGTTATATATTTTATTTTCACTACAAATTTTAACATTGATCTAACTATGAAAATTTAGTATTTTTTTTTAATAAATCAAAAAAGACTATTAACCCACCCCCCCCCCTCTAATCACTACTTCCATACCAAGGGACCTAACATGAGTTTCTTTTTCATCTTCCTTTTCTAAACCAACAACCCCAATAGACACAAAATAACCTCTCTCAACTTTTACACCCCTTCCTTTAGAAGTTATTGAGAGAATATCCACAGTATAAATTATTGTAGGTAGGATAAAATAAATCATATGCACTATTAAAAATAGAAAGAGACCTCATATCATTATAATATATAGACACTCACCTTCTAATTTCATGGAATCTGTCTAATCTAGAAAGAGAAATCAAATTATCCACAGGAGTAAAAACTTCATTATTATCCCTAGCATCAACAATGGACACCACCAATTCATGTAAAAGGGAAAAAAAATAATAACACTAGGTTCTTGAACTTTTTCCTGATCAATAACCACTTTATCATCTTTATAAAATTAATCTTATTCTCTATCTTTAACTTTAATAATAGGTTCATCTTGAACCATTGCAGTTCTATAATATAGTGAGGGAATCTCAGAATAGATTACCTCATAGCCTTTGAATATTATAGAAAGAGGTACATTGTATAGTTTATCCTCTAAGTCTTATATAGAAGAAAATTTTGACATTCGTGCTTCATATCTTTTAGTAAAAATTGTATCCCCTAAGAAGTTCTTCCCCTCAGTACGATCATAGTGTAATTCAACAAATTCTATAGTAATGGAAATTAACTTTCTAAATGATAAGTTTCATAAATAAACAATTTTTTTCAAAATACCATCTATAAAGGTACTTAACCTGTAGATATTGGATTGTATAACCTCGCTAAACTATGTCTCCACTTTTTAAAATAATAGAATTATAATTCTTCCAAAAGGATAGAAACTCAAAGTTTTATTTCTTATATAGTACATATATCTCATTATATATCTTGGAAGATTGAATTTATTCTAAATAAATGGTATGTAAATCTGGTAGATGTTTGAAAAAAAAACATTTTCAAACACCCTATTCCTCTAGTTTATCCCAATCTCAATAAACTTAACTAAAACTTTTCCCTTGACCTCCAAGTCTTTCACTAACTTGTTTTCAATAATTGGATCTTTAAATAAATATTTCATGATATCAAAAAATCAAAAATAAAACTATAAAAACGATGTATGGATTAAACTCATGTCATCCATCATAAGATCATTGAAATTCATCATATAACTTATTTATAGAGATTGAGAAGCTTTTATTGTTCACACTTTAAATGACCAAATCTTCAGCATCACTGAAATTGGACTAAACGTTTTGGTAAAAACCATGGACTTATTTTTAATAAAATAACTTGATTCTTTTATAATCAAAGATTAACTATCATAATTTTAATTTCAATACTTTATTTAAGATTGTGTCCATGTGATCTATCTAGTAAAAATCAATGTCCTTCCCATATAAGACTTTGTGAAGATACTTTTCTCTTTTTATGATCTCAAAATTAATCTATTATTATATTTTTTATTTTACCATTATTTTTGAGAGGACATGGCTTGAATGATGAAGTATTAGGATTATGTTTATAATGGTTTGAATTTGGGAGATAAGTTTATCTTAGAGGTTTTCATAAATTTGAGCCAAAGATAATGATTTCTGTTGTACATAATGTGAAGATCCACTAATAGTAATGCAGTAAAGTAAAAATAAATAAAATTATAAATTAGGTAAGGATTTAATGTCTCTTTATGCTTTAAAAAAATAATTTAAACACATAAACTTAAAATTATAATTAAGAAAACATATTACTATAACTATTAATAAATAATAAAATAGAATACATTGATAAACAAATAAAATTCTCAATTCGAATAAAAAATATTTAAAAAAATATACCAAATTCACTTTTTATTAAATCAAGTATCTCAAAAAATAAGGTCATTTTAAATATATCAGCAAGTAGAAATTCAATACTTATGAATTATAAGGGGATATTACCTGTTTGTGAATGATTCCTTATGAAATGAATTATTAAATCTATATATTTCATTCTAGAATGAATTATCATATTCTTGGAAATGTTGATAACAAGAGTATTAACACATTTAATTATAACATGATCAAAATATAATTTCAAGTCTATTAATTCATAATTAATCCATAAAACCTATGAAAAAAACTTACAACCATAATATATTTAGCTTTAGTAGTTGATAATGCAACAGAGTAACTACTGGAAATAAGACTTTTCCTAACACTTGCATACCAACGGTTCAAAAAAACTGTTGGTATAAGTAGTCTTTCCCAACGGTTTCATCAAACCGTTGGGAAAGATGTTTTAAAAGTCTATTTTCCCAATGGTTTTCATCAAACCATTGGGAAAGAGTTTCTTTCCCCAACGGTTTGATGAAACCGTTGGGAAAGATGGGTAAAAACATCCCTTTTCCAAACAGTTCCATTAAACTGTTGGGAAAGATTGTCTTTCCCCAATGGTTTTTAAAAATAGTTGGGAAAAAAGCCCCAAATTAGACAGAAGCCACCCCACGATTCCAGAACCATTCCGCTGATCTCCAAAAGCTCTCCAGAAGCGATTCCTTCGCAAAAACCCTTGAGAATCCACACCTTTTCCATCGGATCAGCTGCTTCCAGGTTACACTCCTTCCATCTTTTATTAAGGATATAGTTCCTCCCCTTATCAATCATATCCTTCTATTCTAAAGTATTCAGTTATTCCCAATTTTTAGTGTTTTAGTAAAATTTTATTATTCACTAATCCACGAATTGTGTACTCATATCACTACATCAATGTATGTCCAATTAATGTTTTCATTACCCATTTACATTTATAAAGGCATGGTGTCTATTGTGTTCTAATTTTAATGATTCATAGTTTTTTTAATCTAAATGAATCAAATATTATATCTTCATGTATATAAACTCATAAGAAATTGTTTGTAATATTTATTGATATCATTTCATGAAAATCACTCCTTTCATTAAGATCATGTCAAACATGAAGATCCTGTTCATCTTAATTTTTTTACACTATGTGTATTACATAACAAGTATGTATCATGTTTCTATAAAAATATATATATATATATATAATGACACACTTTTCACTTATCCTTTGCACAATAGAACATATGGAGTATCTTTTTGAACTTTGCAAAATAGTATGTGGTCCCTAATTAGTACTGCTTCCTTCTTCATGAAACTAATTCATAGAATTTCAAATTCGCAATATTAGTGAATATTAGTTTTTCTAATATAACCATTCATCATTCTACCTTCGACATCATACATGTGTTATTCAATCACCTTTTTAAAACACAATGACCATTTTCACGGATTTGGGGTTCCTCAAAATGCTTGGGAAAATAAAAAAATGCATGTATTGAATCGTGTTTCTCATATGGTTTCATAGATACAGGTTCATCTCGAAAATCATGACTACGTGGTTCAAATATCATGAGGACCATGAGATTATTATTTTTCACAAAAATGAAGTTGTTTTCTGCAACATTTTGTTTTTGTTTTCACTTTTTATTTGGCCGAAAGGGGAGATTTGTGGTCATTAATCATGGTTATGGGTGGTCATTTAGGATTTAAGATAGTGAGAAATCATTTTACTTGATATATCCAATATTATTATTGATTTATGTTCAATTTGATTATCTTTAACAAGTGATGTTGTTTAATAAGTTGTTATTAATGGTTTTAATAATGACAATATGGCCCCCTGGACACCCCCCGGACAGCCCCTCGGACAGCCCCCCACCCTCCTCCCTAGACCCCAGACAGCCCCCGGAAACCCCCCAGACACCCCCCAAATAGCCCTCAGACAGCCCCCGGATAGCCCCCGGACTGCCCCCCAACAGCCCCGGGATAGCCCCCCCCCCCCCCCCCCCCCCAACCCTCCTCCCTGGACCCTAGAGAGCACCCCAGACACCCCCCCCCCCCCCCCGGATAGCCCCCCACCCTCCTCCCTGGACCCCAGACAGCCCCCCGGACACCCCCCGGACACCCCCCAAACAGCCCCCGGACACCCCCCGGACACCCCCCAGACACCCCCCGGACAGCCCACCCACCCTCCTCCCTGGACCCCGGACAGGCCCCCGGACACCCCCCAAACAGCCCCCCGGACACCCCCCGGACATCCCCCCCAACCTCCTCCTTGGAACCCGGACAACACCCCAGACATGCCCCCAGACAGCCCTGACCAGCCCCCCGGACACCCCTCAGGACCACTCAAACTGTCTCTCTTTTGTTAAAAATGGACTAAATTTTAAGTGAAATCAACAACTGACGTACGGGAAACTGACCAAATGACTTCGGATTAGGTTGAAACTTTAGGAAAATGATCCTTCAGTCATATGGGACGTGTAGGAGTCAACCTTGCCTCAATACGAGGCGTTGTGTGGCTGACACCACCCAAACTGTCGCTCTTTTGTTTAAAATGGACAATATTTTACGTACATATGCCAAACCGACCAAATGCCTACGGATTCTGTTGAAACGTTAGTAAAATTATCCATGGGTCATATTTGATGTGTACGAGTCAACCCTGCCACAAACCGAGCCGCAGTGTGGCCGGGACGACTCAAATTGTCTCTCTTTTGTTCAAAATGGACTAAATTGTAAGTGAAATAAAAAACTGACAAATGGGAAACTGACCAAAAGCCTTTGGATTCTGTTGAAAATTTAGGAAAGCGATCCATGGGTCATATGTGACGTGTACGAGTCAACCCCGCCTCAATTCGAGGTACCGTGGGGCCGGGACCACCCAAACTGTCTCTCTTTTGTTCCAAATGGACAATATTTTATGTACATACACCAAACTGATCAAACGGATTATGATTGTGTTGAAACATTAGAAAAATGATCCATAGAACATATGTGATGTGTACGAGTAAACCCCGCCTCAATCCGAGGCCCGGTGTGGCCGACACCACTCAAAGTTCCTCTTTTTTTTAAATGTACTTTATTTTAAGTGAAAACAACATTTGTCATATGAAAAAAGGACCAAACGCCTACGGATTCTGTTGAAACTTTAGAACAACGATCCATGGGCCATATGTGACGTGTACAAATCAACCCCACCTCAATCCGAGGCACTGTGGGGCTGAGACCACCCAAACTGCCTCTCTTTGGTTGAAAATGGACAAAATTGTAAGTGAAATCAACAACTCTCATACGGGAAACTGACCAAACACCATAAAATTCTATTGAAACATTAGGAAAATGATCCATGGGTCATATGTGATGTGTAAGAGTCAATCCTCCCTCAATCCGAGGCGCGGTGTGGTCAACACCACCCAAACTGTCTCTCTTATGTTAAGAATGGACAATATTTTATGTACATACACCAAACCAATCAAACAGATTCTGATTGTGTTGAAACATTAGGACAACGATCCATGGCTCATATGTGACATGTACGAGTCAACCCCACCTCAATCGGAGGCCCGGTGTGGCCGACACCACTCAATGTGCCTCTGTTTTGTTTAAAAATGGAATTAATTTTAAGTGAAAACAACAACTGACATACGCCAAACCAACCAAATGACTTAGTATTCTATTGAAACATCAGTAAAACGATCTATGGTTTATATTTTATGTGTACGAGTCAACCGAGCCTCAATCTGAGCCGCGGTGTGGCTGGGACCACTCAAACTGTCTCTCTTTTGTTCAAAATGGACAAAATTGTAAGTGATATCAACAAATGACATAGGAGAAACCTACCAAACAGCTTCGGATTCTGTTGAAACTTTAGTACAACGATCCATGGGTCATATGTGATGTGAACGAGTCAACCCCACCTCAATCCGAGGCACCGTGTGGCCGGGACCACCCAAACTGCCTCTCTTTTGTTCAAAATGGACAATATTTTACGTACATACTCCAAACTGATCAAACGGATTCTGATTCTGTTGAAACTTTAGTAAAATGATTCATTTATCATATGTGATGTGTACAAGTCATCTTCGCCTCAATCTGAGGCTCGGTGTGGCCGACACCACTCAAAGTGCATCTCTTTTGTTTAAAATGAGCATAATTTTTAGTGAAAGAAACAACTGACATAAGACAAACCAAAAAAACACCTTCGGATTCTGTTGAAACTTTAGGAAAACGATCCATGGGTCACATGTGACATGTACGAGTAAACCCCGCCTCAATCCAAGCCGCGGTGTGGCTGCGACCCCTCAAACTGTCTCTCTTTTGTTGAAAATGGACTAAATTGTAAGTGAAATCAATAATTGTCATAAGGGAAATCAACCAAACTACTTTGGATTCTATCGACACATTAGGAAAACGATCGATGGGTCATATTTGATGTGTACGAGTCAATCCCATCTCAATCTGAGGTGCGGTGTGGCCGACACCACCCAAACTGTCTCTATTTTGTTAAAAATGGACAATATTTTACGTACATATGCTAAACCGATCAAATGGATTCTGATTGTATTTAAACTTTAGCAAAATGATCCATGGATCATATGTGACGTGTACGATTAAACCCCGCCTCAATCCTAGGCCTGGTGTGGCTAACACCACTCAAAGTGCCTCTCTTTTGTTTAAAAGGGACTTAATTTTAAGTGAAAACAACAACTGACATAAGCCAAACCGACCAACCGCCTTCAGATTCTGTTGAAACATTAGGAAAACGATCCACGGGACATATGTGACATGTACGAGTCAACCTTGTTTAAATCCGAGCCACAGTGTGGCTGGGACCACTCAAACTGTCTCTCTTTAGTTCAAAATGGACTAAATTGTAAGTGATATCAACAAATGACATATGGGAAAAGGACCAAACGCCTTCGTATTCTGTTTAAACTTTAGGAAAACGATCCATGGGACATATGTGGCGTTTACAAGTCAACCACGCCTCAATCCGAGGCACCGTGGGGGCAGGACCACCCAAACATCCTCTCTTTTGTTCTAATTGGACAATATTTAATGTACATACGCCAAACCAATCAAACAGATTATCATTGTGTTTAAACATAGGTAAAATGATCCATGGATCATATGTGACGTGTACGAGTCAACCCTGCCTCAATCTGAGGCCCGGTGTGGCTGACACCACTCAAAGTGCCTCTTTTTTTAAATGTACTAAATTTTATGTGAAAACAACAACTGTCATACGGAAAACTAACCAAAAAACTACAAATTTTGTTGAAACATTAGGACAACGATCCATGGGTCATATGTGACGTTTACAAGTCAACCCCGCTTCAATCAGAGCCGCGGTGTGGCTGGAACCACTAAAATTGTCTCACTTCTGTTGAAAATAGACTAAATTGTAAGTGAAATCAACAACTGTCATATGGGAAACGGACCAAACGCCTTTCAATTCTATTGACACTTTAGTACAACTATACATGGGTCATATGTGATGTTTACGAGTCAATCCCGCCTAAATCTGAGGCGCGGTGTGGCCGACACAACCCAATCTGTCTCTCTTATGTTAAAAATGGACAATATTTTATGTACATATGCCAAACCGATCAATCTGATTCTGATTTTGTTGAAACATTAGTACAATGATCCATGGCTCATATGTGACCTGTAAAAGTCAACCCTGCCTCAATTCGAGGCCCTGTGTGGCCGACACCACTCAAAGTGTCTCTCTTTTGTTTAAAATGGACTTAATTTTAAGTGAAAACAACAACTGACATACGCCAAACCAACCAAATGCCTTTGGATTCTATTGAAACATTAGGGAAACAATCCATGGGTCATATTTGATGTGTAAAAGTCAACTCCACCCCAATCCAAGCCGCGGTGTGGCTGGGACCACTCAAACTATCTCTCTTTTGTTCAAAATGGACTAAATTATATGTGATATCAACAACTGACATGCGGGAAACGGAACAAACACCTTTGGATTCTATAGAAACTTTAGGAAAACGATCCATGGGTCATATGTGATGTGTAAGAGTCAACCTTGCCTCAATTCGAGTCACCGTGGAGCTGGGACCACCCAAACTGCCTCTCTTTTGTTCAAAATGGACAATATTTTACTTACATACGGCCAAACCGATCAAACGGATTCTGACTGTGTTGAAACATTAGGAAAATGAATCATGGATCATATGTGACGTGTACCAATCAACCCCGCCTCAATCTGAAGCACGGTGTGGCACTTATGGAGTCACAAGTGATGAGACTCCTAAGAAAATACCTTTTTACCATATATTAGAAATCGGGTTGTCATATTAAGATTAAAATGGGTGTAAATAATATTTGAGTTATTGAAACTCTTATTCAACTATACTGGATGATTGTTGTTATATAAAGATTCAAATAAGGAATTATTCACCATGTCTCTAATCAAAGAGGTGGTGTTCTTTTTTGTTGTTTTAAGTTTGTCACTATTTTAAGTGCTATTTTTTATGCAGGTTTATGCATTGGAGGGGCTAATGGAGGGGCTTCTGTGCAACAATTCATGAAATACACAATACCAACAGTTTACAACCGTTGGTATACATTGAGAAAGAATTATACCAATGGTTTAAAAAACAATCCCAACGGTTAAAAACCGTTGGTATAGTATTTTTTATTGAACATATGCCAACGGTTTCATTGAAACCGTTGGGAATAAAACTATACCAACGGTTGTAAACCATTGGTATAATATAAAAATCATATAATTCCAAATGGTTCTAAACCATTGGGGTAAACCTATACCAATGGTTCAACAAGAACCATTGGCCAATCAATACATAGAGTGGGCTATTCCAACGGTTTAGTTCAAACCGTTGGTATAGATCTTTCCCCATGCCTTACTTCCCTACGGTTTGGACAAATAATGGTATAGAATATACCAACGGTTTTCCAGCCTATACCAACAGTTTAGAACCATTGGTATATCCTCCATTTCTAGTAGTGAGTGTTTCCTCTTACTTGGCCAAGAAACAAAAAAATCAAAAAGAGTGGTAGGTTTCAGATGTTATTTTTCAATCTAACCTACACCCACAAATTTCTTTATCAAAATGTGAAATTAAATCAAACCCAATTTTTTTAGAAAAGGTATAAAAGTTAAATAATTAATTTTAAATATATTAAAATTCTTTTAGCATCCATCAAATGAGACACTTTTACATTTTATTGAAATCATGTACAAAGAAATACTAAAAATATGATATCTAGTCTAATTAGTGTTATATAAATAAAGATCTAAATTTTTCCATTATTTTGATTTTTCTCAACTAGTTTTCAATTTTCATCTACTTCATGCTTAATATTAGAACATATAGGATATTAATAGGTCTTATTACCTTCAATTCCAAATCTTAATAAATAATTTATATATTTTCTTTGAATTAATTTTTTTTTTCAAAATCCTCTTTATAGATTTGAAATCTAAGAAATAAATTCAATCATCCATTCATACTCATTCCAAAAAAAATTACATAAGCTTTAAAAAATCATTACAAGGTTTTTTATTTTTTCTACAAAAAAACACATTATCAACATAAATTTAAATAAAAAAATATTTTTTGATGAGGTTTTATTAAGGAGAGTAGGATCTTATAATCATATAGTAAAACCATTTGATAATAGAAGTGTACTTGACCTTTTATACAAGGATCTATGTACTTGTTTAAGACCATATAAATATTTGGTAAGCTTGTAAACAAATATTGGAGAATGGGGATTTTTTAACTAGAAGGTTGTTCAATATGAACTTCCTCTATAAGAAATATATTTAAAAAAGAGTAGTATACATCCATTTAAAAAAATTAAAATTCATATAAGATATATATGATAGAAGGATATTAATATCTTCTAATCTAGATATAGGGGAAAGGGATTCCTCTTAATATATTTCTTTCGCTTAATTATAACCCTCACAACTAGTCAAGCCTTATTTCTAATTATCACACCTTGATTATCCTTCTTGTTTTTAAATACTCATTTAGTTTCAATAAGAGGATAATCAGGGAGTCTGTTAACTAATTCTTATACCAAGTTACTCTAGAATTGGTTTAACTCTTCTTTCATGGATAATATCCAACTCTCATCATCTAAGTATTTTTCTATACTTTTACAATCTAGTAGAGATATGAAAGATGAAAACTCGTCAAGGTTGTCTATACTACTTTGAAAGGAATATTTATGATCTTTGTGATCACTAGGAGGGGTGAATCAATTATTTCACCATTTTTATGTTTTTTAATTTAAAAACAACATTTTTCTCTAATTAGAGATAATTAACTCTCTGGGAAAACAAAAAAAAATAACTTATATTGAAACATAATATTTTAAATGGTTCACTACTCAGTAAGACTGACTAGTCCTTGGAATGGTTTATAAATAATCCAAGGTCACACATCCACTAGAAAATAATCCATTATTTTTTACAGTAAGAAGGGAATATATATAACTTTTATAACAATACAGTCCTTTGATAGTCCATGTTCTCCTCACATGGATAATATAATAAAACAACTTCTGAAACAAAAATAGGAACCTTCACAAACATGATTTGATATCTTATCGAAGTGCCACTTAAAATTTATTCACACTTGAATTATTGTAAAAAAATCTACTACTTCAATTTCTTGCACAGCTGTGAGAGAGAAATTTTATATAATTTTTTTATGAACTTGTTGATCCAATGAATTCTCTATCTAGTTATTTTCTATTAGGTACCCTCCATCCAGTACCCTCTGTTCAATGAGAATTGTCTGGAACATTGTCTATCTGATACCAAATGTCTCGTATCATTCTATATAATGCCACTCTGTATGGTATCTCTGTTTGACACCCTCTATCTGGTAGCACTAGTTATAATTCTTTAACAAGTGATGCCTCAATATCCTCATTCGGTAACTCACTTCTTCAAAAAAATACCATAGTTGCAACAACCACTTCATTGTACTCTTTCTCCCCTTTATATAGGCTTTATTTCTAGAAAAACATAGGGAGAATCATGAAATTAACATTTGAGTTTCCAATTCTAAATTTGTATTCTTGGTCGAATATTTCTTCAGTTAACCACCTTAAAACCTACAAATAAATTATATTCAACAAACTTCATAAAAACGTTCTGCAGATATCTTCTATATTAACGAAAATTTAAAGAACATATTAGCATCATCATAATTTGTGACATTAAAAAAAACATTTCAAATATTATCAACCCTTAATCAGGTACATCTTCGTAGGAAATTTGTTTTATGGACCTATATAAATAACTCTAATCTAGTGTATTGTTTTGAGAAACTATATCTAATGATTTTATTTGTAAACATCATTTGATGAATTTATTCAGAATCCTATATCTAATCATTTTCTCATAAACCTCAATCTGATGCATCTAATTATAAAACTCTATTTTATAATATTTTTTGTTTGGATTTACCTATCTGATTCTTCCACAAACTCTTCTATATTTGATAATTTGGAATCCTTTGTCCAAAGACTTTTCAGGGAAACCTATTTCTAAGGAACCCTCAATTTTTCTTCATCCATTTGTCTCTATCCAAAAGCACCATATTCCTTAAAATACTTACTTTGAAAAAACTCTGATGTAATCATGAATACCTTGAATTAATCATGATGTTTGTTACTTTTAATAATATAAAATAATCACCTAATTTAATTTCCCCAAACATATATGTCTAGGAGAACTTATTAAAACAATCAGATAAACATTTGGTTCCATCCTTCATTTGATCACTTTAATCTATTAAACTCTATTTGATTACCTCAACCCATTCAACTCCATACATAAACATTATAAATAAGGGTCAGATTTTTTAGGTTATTTATGTAATTACAAAAAATAAAAATCAACACAATCCTTCTTTTTGTTCATCTACAATCCAACACCTCTTAGTCTCATAAATAACCCCTTTATATTTTGTTTTAAACCTAATAACACAAATCATTAAAGCTCTAAAGCTCATGAAATAGATCATTATCCAAAAATTATAATCCTATGTGATAAAACTCTGTATAGGAAATAAGAATCATTGAAAAATAATACCATGTTATCCACAAAGTAGTAATTAGAAAAAATTTCAAACTTCTTCCTCAAAAAAATAATTTATCATCACAAAACACAACAGGCTTCAAAACGTTCATACATCCACTTCAAAAACCCATTAAAATAGTTTACACATGCTAACATCAAAGCTTACCCTGTTTAAAAACTCCCCCTGAATATTTTCCCTCACTTGAAAGTTAAATTATATATCAATGGATAAATTTATGTTATATATTTTATCCCCTTTGAAAACAATATCCAAATATAAGATGAGATAGGGGATAGAGTTCACATACCTTATCCTTGAAACAAGTTATGTTGTATTCCCATAATCAACCTCATCTTCTAAAATGTTTCCTTCGATAATGGTTTAGTGAAGATATCCTCTTCTTGCTCTTTTATAGGTAAAAACTCTATTTTTATTTTATTTATTTCCATGTGTTATTTTATAAAGTGATATTTGATATCAATGTTCTTAGATATATAATGTTTCACTGGATTATTGGTGAGGATCTTTGAATATCAGAACCCAAGAGAAGGGGTAGATTCAAATAAGCCAAAGAATCTTTCTTTCATGTCTTCATCTATATTAATTGTGGTATAGTTTGATTGGAAGGTACATAGACATCATTAGAAGTGTTTATATTCAGTAAACATTTTTTCTTTATATTCCAACTTACACATCTTTCTCCTATGAAGAATACTCCACCAGATGTGGATCTCCTATTATCGACACTACCTACCCTATTTTGATTTGTTTAACCAAATAAATCAATATTTATTGTGTTGACATATTTCAACATAAAATAAATTATACCATTAATATATTAGAGAATTATTTTTCTAGACAAAATATGGGACTCTTTTGGTGCTCTTTGATACCTGGAACAAAGTGTTATAGTATACACTAAATCTAGCCTTAGAGTGCTATGATATAACATACTTCTTATTAATTTCCTAAATTCCTTAGGATAAATATACTTTACATTCTCATATTTTGAAAACTTTTCTCCCACTGAAATGGGTTTGGAAACAGGATTTGAAACTTTCAGGCCAAATTTTTTCAAGGTTTACTTAGAATACTTCTCTCGTAAAAGGAAAATGTACATTTTATTTTGAGAGATTTGAAAGCTTATAAATTATTTCATTTTTCCAAGTATAGAAATTTAAATTAACTCCATTATATCCCTAGTACATATTTGACATATTTATTCATCATTACCTATGAATATGATATCATCAACATAAACAATCATAATGAGGTAATCCTCTTGATTTTCTTTTATGTAGAGGTTTTTGCCTACTCTTCCTTTCCAAAAATTAAATTTCTTCAAGGAAGTTTCCATCTTACAATACCAAGTTATTGGATATTTTTCAACCCATATAAAATATTATTAAACTTGAGAACATATAAATCATCTTGAACAAGAAATAATCCACATGGTTTCTCAATATAAAATTCTTCATCTAAGTCTCTATTGAGAAAATCCAAACTAACATCTATCTGGAATATCTTATATCTTTAGTGTGCATCAATTAAAATAAATATTTAAATAGTTTCAAGGATTTTTACTCAGGAAAATTATTCCTAAAAATAAATTCCTTAAAAATGTGAGTATCCCTTACAAACTAGTATTTCCTTATTTATTACCACTTCACCACTTTCATTCAGCTTATTCTGGAAAACTCTCTTTGTTCCAATCACATTTTTATCTTCGGGTACGGGTATAAGTTCTCATGTCTCATTTTTCTCAATATGATTTAATTATTAATTTATAAAATCAATACAATCTTGAAGATCGAAATATTTTTTCAATATCTCTTGGATTAACCTGTTCAAATAAATTGGTATATGAAACTTTCCATGGTGTTCATTTGGTTTGAACCTTTTATACTGGATCTCTAATAATATTTTGGACCTCCACTTAATTCCTCAGACTTAGATGAGATGAATTTAATTGACCCTCATTACTCCAAATGGATTAATCAATATCTTCATGTTATATAGTTTTCATGTCATCAAATTCATCAAAATCACTATCATGTTTTTTAATGGAAACAACTTCATCTTCGCTTTCTCTTATACCTGCAGCTGATTGTGAACCCTTTTTATCAGAATGTTCTAGCACTTCCACATTTTTAGAATCAATAATATTTTTATTTTCCTTATTATAGAACATGTATACTCTTCAATTGGGTGAGTAGCGAAGGAATATATCATTAAAACCTATTTGATCGAACATCCCAATATTCACACATTTGAATTTGAAAATGAAAGGAATTCCAAACACCCTTAAGTATTTCACAATTGAGATTTCTTTTTAATATGTATTCTATAGATTCTTATCTGATTTTTTTTCTATAGAAACATCTATTATATGTAACACCCTGAGATTTTATGAAAAATATTCTTTTTACTTTCATTAATGTCTTGTGTTGTATGCTACACCAAAAGGAGCTTGCCCAACACGCATCCTTGACTTGCCTTGCATTACACGCAATCGCGACCTTCCTCGATAGCATGTGTAGTACGCAATACCGAGTATCACTAAACAACAATATGCTATTAAAATATTTTTAAAACTAGCCATTATGAATAGTAATAACCACTTTTTGAAATTTAGTAAATTTTAATTTCAAAATGGACTTAATTTTTGGATTCGGAATATCGTAATTAGCTTAAGGGGAAATTTTGGTTCTTTTCGGATAACTTTCATTTTCTGATGAATAGTGAAAAGTACTAAATTTTAATTAAAAAATTTTTTTTAATCGAAATAATTAATAGTGATATATTATTAATTTTAGTGGTTTTAAGGTATATTTAGAATATATTTTTACAATATAATACAATGTTGGTCATTGGATGTAATTTCACATTTAAACGAGACATAAACAAGTGTCAATATTTTGATAGTTATTATCTCTTAAGAACACGCTATATGTTTTGACGACGGGAATTAAATATTAAATTAATTAATGCAACTGATATGTTTTGAATTTGTTAAAATAGACATCATTTTTGAGTTCATAATATCAAATATAGCTTAGGCCTAATTTTTGGTATTTTTTTGGAAACTTTCATTTTTTTGATAAATAGTGAAACCACTAAGTGGTAGTGAAAAAAATGAATTTTTCATAAAACTTAATTTTACCGCTTCTATGAGTGGAATTTCAAAAATCTGAGAGACACGGTTGATGTCAGTAAATAAAATGTGGTTCAATGGGATGAAAATAATTTTTGGTGAATAGTAACCTTTTACTTTTTTTAACCACGGTTAAAAGTAAATAGGGTAATTAAGGGTAACAATGATATTATTATTACCCTAAAACGTGTCCTAAATCTATTAGATAAGTGTAATTCGACCAAAAACAATCTTAGGAATAAAATATGACCATTTAGGCCCACTTGGATTAGATTAGGACATTTATTATTAATTTATTTAAAGAACGGTTAAAATAGTTATAATCAAAGTTTAATAAGTAAATAATTTTAATATAGGGTTGTACATAAGATAAATTAGAATATAAATATTAATTAGAAAGATAAAAAGATTTCATACATAATGGTATTTTATTTGTAATTTTTAGACATTAAATAAGTTAATTTATTTATGACACAATGATGATGCAGTAATTATATTATTAATGAAATATTGACGTAATTGATGTTATAAATACCCAAATAAATGTAATTTGAGACTTTTTATTAATTAAACTATTTTTAGAGGTTACTATCAGATGTTATTATTTATTTAAATAACTTTTTTTGAACTAATAATTCTGTTATAAGTTTTAAAAAAATCAATTACTAAATAGTGTCAAAACTGACATAAAATAGTTTTTAATACAAATATTATATTATTAATTGTTATTTTATTCCTAAAAATATACGGTTCAGCAAAATGACTTAGATAAGGTTATATATATTAATAATAAAAAACCTCGGGTTAATTTGTCTTGTTATAGTAAGTTTATTTACCTTATAGTGTAGGAACACAAAAAGGCACGGTAAAAGTAAAATTATCTAACTTAAAGTTAAATATAAATGATAAGGTTAAAATAGGAACCTAAACTTGTCTAAATTATATTTGATGAGAGGGATTCGACCCATCCCCACCTTAGCTTCGAAATAAATCAATTTTGAGCTATTTAAAACCGAATTTGGCTTTATAATAAAATAATATTTTTAGTTTTTCCAAAGGAGCCCCTCTCCTCCCTTATAAAAGGGAACCTCCTCCCTCTCTTCCTCACACCACATTTAGCCTTCAATATCGGCCAAACCCTGCCAAATTCTCTTCTCCACTTCCCTAGCTACATATTAGAGGTTTTGGTATTCTTTAAAGACCAATTTTAGTGCCCTAAAAGGAGATCTCCAAGAGGCGCGTCAAAGAAGAGGTAATGTCTGTTACTGATTCTTTCAACTTTATTTCTTCTTACGCTTCTTCTTCTAAGGTTATTTCATTATGAAGTAATAACATCAGTATCACTCATATAAATATATGTTATTATAAGTATGAAACAACTCTATTTCACCATCTATCCATCCTACGGAAAACGAAATCACCGCGCGTGTATACGTACGGAATACCGTCTCTACGCCGTGGTGTAATCTATTTCCCACCACCACCTTACTTGGATGGGTATAATGGTGTAAATAATAACTATATATTATTATTGAAAATTGATATTGATTCTAAAATAGTATACATACACTCAAATACAATTCCACGATCATGAGAACGATATCATCGCTCGTGCGTACGTACGGACTACCGTCTCCACGACACGATGAGATTCATTCTCCACGTTAACCATTCATGAATGATTATAAAGTATATATAAGTAATCACGAAATATATGACATAATAATGATACTGTATTTATGTTTATATATATGTATGTCATCTACTTAATTCCATTCAACTCAATAAGGAAACGAAAACAACGTTCATGCGTACGTACGGCCTACCGTCTCCATGAACGGTGTATTTCTTTCCATTTACTGATCTATTATATATATGTATATTATGAATATATATTATATATAAATAATGTTTTATATTCTATAATTAATTAATCATGATCTAAGTAATCATATGAATAATTACAAGTCAAAACACGGACGACAAATGAAACGATTTTACCCAAAACGCTATTTAACATGGAACTTACTAAAGAACGGGTAATATAAAGTCATAAGTGAACCATATATGATATCATAACAATGATTATGATTCTGTAATAAGTAAATGACATTATTTAAATCATTATACAGGAGGATCAGGCACTTACGAAGAAAATCGGACATAAGGTAAGGGAAAATATCCCAATCTCATTTTTATCCGAGATTGATTATACTTTAAAATTTACTGGGGTGTATTTTATCATGCACATCCATGTTTCCTCAATATGTAATATTATTTCCATCCAAAATTTTTTAAATCCAATTTTACCCTTCGGTGATTTGTTAGTAAAAGATATGAAAGGAATCTTTTTTCATTTTTCGTATGAGGTACTTTTTAACTTTTCTGACAAAAGTACGAGAAGAATGTTTTTTTAACTTATACGGCATGAATGGATTTTTAAAACATTATTTCAAAGAACCTTCCTTTACAATTTTTCAAGTTTATTTTTAATCAACTTCTTTTAGTTTAGAATTGTATGACATGTTAAGAAAGGAAAATTGTTTTTTAAGTAGAAAGGATATTTTCCTCAAGAATGCAGTTCAAGTGTTTTATAAAAATTATTTTCCATCTAAGATAATATAGGGTTATCTTTATATACCTATTATTATGTTGATTTGATTATGTTGTGATGGAATTATTTTTATGAATTCCTTTATGTTATATGAATTGTTTTATGATGTCACGATGTTTAAGAATCCCATTTTCTTTACATGTGTTATGCAATGATGTATGATTTTTTATTTTGTGGCACACATAATAATGGTATCATTATGAGATGGGTGGGACATATATCTCCCTCCAATTCATTGGGTAAAAATTGTATATCTCATGAGATAGACATGGATGGAACGGAAGGTTAAACCGGTTCAGTGAAATAGGACTGAAACGAGGAATGAACTCAGTTCAGAAATGGACTTTGTCCACTAAGATAGTCTTGGCAATGAGTCTTGACTAATACGAAATGATTCTCTATGATTATGTGTATATGCCACAAAGATTATTGGGATTAAATTTTACAACTATGATTTATCCAATTTTATGAAATTATGATCTCTTTTGTAGGTTAAGATTTCAAAAATGTTATGTTCTTATGAATATGATGTGATTGATATTTCATTTGTTTACCCTTACTGAGAATTTGAGATCACCCTTTTACTTTTTATTTTCCCCAGGATATAAAGAAAAATTTTAGGTAAAAAAATGGAAGATATTTATGGGAGATGTTGAAGATCTTTCACTATGATTAGAAGATTATATTCCGAGTTTCCAAAGACACTAAACTATTAAGGTCCTTGTGTGTGTGTTTTTGTTAGGTACTAAGTATTACGCAAAAGTAATGTAATGTCCATGTACGTCAAGCTCAGGTTCTCTACAGTTGGTATCAGAGTAATAGTTTAGTCAACCTTTGGAAACTAGGATGCGAGAACATTAGTGAGATCTTAGAGATATTTGTAAGGTATGTCTAGGGATGTCCCTAAGGATAAGTATACGTTATAGTCCTAGAATTGTGCTAACCATCATAGTATTAAACCTAAGATGTTATATATTTAAGGTGCTCCCCCTTTATTATATTTTTTTCCCTAGCTTGATTTTTACATCTCACACTATTCTTTTTGGGTCTTAGACAATGGATGGAACCCGAAGGAACCGTGTTGATCAATGTAATGGACAATGCAATGATTTTCCTCATGAACTAACAAATATTATGAGAGATGGAGTGAAAAATCTTATTGCTATACTTACATAAACTATGAATCATTCTGGACTTCCAAATGTGTAGAGAAGGGAACAATATTCTATTAAGTCCTTCATGAGGCAACGCCCACCTTCTTTCAGTGGGTCTTCTGATCCACTTGTTTCTGAACAATGGATCAATACTACTGAAAAGATATTTTCAGTTCTTCAATGTCCTGAACATGATAATGTCATCTTAGCAGTGAATAGTTTGGAAGGTGATGATGATCAATGGTGGAATCTTATCAATAATATGAGGCCAAGAGATGAAATTGAGTCCATGAAATGGGACGAGTTCAAGAAATTTTTTTCAATAATTACTTCCCTTGTATTCTTCAAAAAAAGATGGAGAAGTATTTTCTTGAACTAAAGCAAAAGGATGATAAATTTGTTGGTATATACGAAGAGAATTTTACAAGGCTTGCAAGGTATGCATCTGGATTTATCATCCAACCTGAAAGTAAAGTTGATCGATTCTTCAGTGGCTTAAAACCAAATCTTCGAAGGGCATTATCTATAAGAGACTTCAGTAGCTATGAAGAAATTGTGTGTTGTGCTATCAAGGTAGAAATGGAAGTTGGAGTTACTTATCCATCTCATAGTTTTGACAAGAAACGAAAGTTGGAGTTCAAGGAGAAATCTCAGAATAATGGTGAAAAGAATATGAATGTTTCTTTATGCTCAATGTGTGGAAAGAAGCATGGTGGAGATTGTCATAAAGGGACTAGAAATTGTTTTAAGTGTGGAAAAGAAGGTCATCGAGCAGTTGAGTGTCGAAGTAATGGAAAAAGGGTTTCTAATGATGTGAATAAAGAAAAGACTGCAGAGAATGCACCAACAACACTTCAATTATTCAAGTGCAATGAAATGGGGCATTATGCTAATCAATGCCCTAATCCAAGTGTTAATGATGATCGAAATGAGAAACCACTTAAGGTAAAGGAAAAAGGGAAGTCACATGCGATCACTATTTGTGATGTTGAATATGACAACAATGTGGTGGAATGATTAAGTGTTTATGTAATGGGATTCCAAAATAATGTTGTATATAGTATCGTGGAATATTGGAATGTTTATGTATTGGTCTATTGTGGTTTTCAATGGTACCGGTAACCATGGAAAGTAATTGAGATATTTTTGGAAAAAAAGATGATATGCGCATAATGAAGGGAAAATGAGAAAATGAAATGTTTGAAAGTATTCATGAGCTCATGATTGATATAAGGACTAAGTGATATCATGGTTTGAGTATATAGAATTTTGAGGATTTTGGTATGCAGAAAGAGTTAACTTTTAACAGCATTCATGTTTTCAATAAGGTTCAATAGGTATTCATTTTTTTCAAGAGAATACATGATTAAGGCCTTAGAATGTTTGGAATGTGACCAACAAGACATATCTCATGATATATGGGGATTAACAATGGTATTAATATGCTAGTTGTATGAACTCTTTGGTAATTGTTTTCACTATAATATGAGATTAGACAGCATTATTTTGGATAAGCCTAAAGATAAGAATGGATTATGTTGGACATAAGTTAGTATTGTTTTAGGATAGAAGTTTTTTTGATATTATTTATGGGATGTTATTGTAATGTAGTTTTAGAAAAAGTACAACCTGCAGGATGGGCGACAACCCATCGCATCGGACAAGGCTGTGGGAATCGAACCCACAACCGAAGTGCGACTGGCCTTTATCGCCTACCACTGGTCTACAGGAAGTCCCTATTTAGTAGAAACTAGTCTTATTATATTAAGCAGTATGATATATGAAGTATATGTCCATTTTAGGAACCATATATGATAAATCTCACTATATATGGACTTATGTATTTTTTTATAACTTTTCTATCCTTTTGTTTGAGACCGATGGAATGACCCATAATTCTATCACATGATCTGCTAACACATCATGAATGACAAATTAAACTTCATTTCTTTAAGAGATGAAGTGGAAATTGTCAAAAGAATGACCAATGGTGAGACTATACCAAAATCACGAATTTTTTTCTTCTTATTCCAATTTCATCAATTTTAGGGAAATGATATTGAAAACCAAAAATGTTGTCCTAGTGATCTTATATCTGATGAATCAGATGGCACCTTCGATCGTCACATATTTATGGATTTGTGATTGCTGGCTTTTCCATATCCATGTTCTCTACTACTCTCCATCAGAATATGGTGGTTAGATTTCTCTTCCATATCCATATTTTCACCTATGTGGAAACCCAGTGATTAGTTTATTTGGGTAACTGTTACGTTTCATACTTTTGTTTTTTAAAGATTGGTTTTGGTATTCCTTTTTACGATGTGGGTTTCTATTAAAGAAACTTTCGAGTAGTAAACCATTTATAACCCCGACGAATTTCGAGGGTGAAATTCATTTTAAGGGGGGTAGAATGTAACACCCCAAGATTTTATAAAAAATATTCTTTTTAATTTCATTAATGTCTTGTGTTGTACGCTACACCAAAATGATCTTGCACAACATGAATCCTTGACTTGCCTTGCATTACACGCAATCGCGACCTTCCTCGATAGCGTGTGTTGTAAGCAATACCGAGTTTCACTAAACTACAATATGCTATTAAAATATTATTAAAACTAGCCGTTATGAACAGTAATAACCACTTTTTGAAATTTAGTAAATTTTATTTCTAAAATGGACTTCATTTTTGGATTTGGAATATTGAAATTAGCTTAGGGGGAAATTTTGGTACTTTTCGGATAACTTTCATTTTCTGATGAATAGTGAAAATTAATAAATTTTAATTAAAAAAAACAATTTTACTCGAAATAATTAATAGTGATATATTATTAATTTGAGTGGTTTTAAAGTATATTTAGAATATATTTTTACAATTTAATACAATGTTGGTCATTGGATGTAATTTCACATTTAAACCAGATATAAACAAGTGTCAATATTTTGATGGTTATTATCTCTTAAAAACACGCTATATGTTTTGACGACGAGAATTAATTATTAAATTAATTAATGCAACTGATTTGTTTTTAATTTTTTAAAATAGAAATCATGTTTGAGTTCATAATATCAAATATAGCTTAGGACTAATTTTTGGTATTTTTCTGGAAACTTTCATTTTTTGATGAATAATGAAACCACTAAGTGGTAGTTAAAAAAATGAATTTTTCATAAAACATAATTTTACCACTTTTGTGAGTTGAATTTCAAAAATACGAGAGACACAGTTGATGTCAGTAAATAAAATGTGGTTCAATGAGATGAAAATAATTTTTGGTGAATAGTAACTTTTTACTTTTTTTACCACGGTTAAAAGTAAATAGGTTAATCAAGGGTAAAAATGATATTATTATTACCCTAAAACATGTCCTAATTCTATTATATAAGTTTAATTCGACCAAAAACAACCTTAGGAATAAAATATGATCATTTAGGCCCACTCGGATTAGATTAGGACATTTATTATTAATTTATTTAAAGAAGGGTTAAAATAGTTAAAATCAATGTTTAATAAGTAAATAATTTTTAATATAGGGTTATAAATAAAATAAATTCGGATATAAATATTCATTAGAAAGATAAAAAAATGTGCTACATAATGGTATTTTATTTGTAATTTTTAGACATTAAATAATTTAATTTATTTATGATGCAATGATGATGCAGTAATTATCTTATTAATGAAATATTGACATAATTGATGTTATAAATACCCAAACAAATTTAATTTGAGACTTTTTATGAATTACAGTAATTTTCTAGGTTAATATGACATGTTAGTATTGATTTAAATAACTTTTGTATAACTAATAATTCTGTTATGATTTTCACAAAAATCAATTACTAAATAGTGTCAAAATTGACATAAAATAGTTTTGAAAACAAATATTATATTATTAATTGTTATTGTATTTATTAAATATTTAAGGTTCGTCCAAATGACTTATATAAGGTTATATATATTAATAATAAACAACTTTGGGTTCATTTGACTTGTTATAGTAAGTTTATTAACCTTATAGTGTAGGAACACAAAAAGACACAGAAAAAGTAAAATTATCTAACTTAAAGTTAAATATAAATGATAAGGTTAAAATAGGAACCTAAACCTCTCTAAATTATATTGGATTAGATTATTTCGACCCATCCCCACCTTAGCTTCAAAATAAATCAATTTGGAGCTATTTAAAACTGAATTTGGCTTTATAATAAAATAATATTTTTAGTTTTTCCAAAGAAGCCTCTCTCCTCCCTTATAAAAGGGAACCTCCTCCCTCTCTTCCTCACACCACTTTGAGCCTTCAATCTCGTCCAAACCCTGCCAAATTCTCTTATACACTTCCCTAGAAACATCCTAGAGGTTTTTGTATTCATCAAAGACCAGTTTTAGTGCCCTAAAAGAAGATCTCAAAGAGGCGCGTCAAAGAAGAGGTAATGTCCGTTACCGATTCATTCAACTTTATTTCTTCTTCTACTTCTTCTTATAAGTTTGTTTAATTATGAATTAATAACATCAGTATCAATAATATACTGATATGTTATTATAAGTATGAAACAACCCTATTTCACCATCTATCCATCCTAGGGAAGACGAAGTCACCGCGCCTGTGTACGTACGGAATATCGTCTCCAAGCCGTGGTGTAATCTATTTTCCACCACCACCATACTTGGATTGGTATAATGGTGTACATAATAACTATATATGGTTATTTTAAAGTGATATTTATTCTGAAGTAGTACACATACACTCAAATACAATTCCACGATCATGAGAACGATATCATCGCTCGTGCGTACGTACGGACTATCGTCTCCACGACGCGATGAGATTCATTCTCCACGTTAACCATTCAGGAATGATTATAAGGTATATATAAGTAATCATGAAATATATGACATAATAATGATACTGTATTTATGTGTATATATATGTATGTCATCTTCTTAATTCCATTCAACTAAATAAGGAAACGAAAACAGCATTCATGCGTACGTACGGCCTACCGTCTCCATGAACGGTGTATTTCTTTCCATTTACTGATCTATTATATATATGTATATTCTGAATATATATTATATATAAATAATGTTTTATATTCTGTAATTAATTAATCATGATCTAATTAATCATATGAATAATTACAAGTCAAAAGACGGACGACAAATGGAACGATTTTACCCAAAACGCTCTTTAACATGGAATTTACAAAAGAACGGGTAATATAAAGTCATAAGTGAACCATATATGATATCATAAAAATGAGTATGATTCTGGAATAAGTCAATGACATTATTTAAATCATTATAAATGAGGATCAGTCACTTACGAAGAAAATCGGACCTAACGTAAGGGAAAATATCACAATCTCATTTTTATCCGAGATTGTTTATACTTTGAAATTTAATGGGATGTATTTTATCATGCACATCCATGTTTCCTCAATATGTAATATTATTTCCATCCACATTTTTTTAAATCCAATTTTACCCTTCGGTGAGTTTTTAGTAAAATATATGAAAGGAATCTTTTGTCGTTTTTCATACGAGGTACTTTTTGACTTTTCCGACAAAAGTACGAGAAGAATGTTTATTTTAACTTATACAAAATGAATAGATTTTTAAATTATTATTTCAAAGAAACTTCCTTTACAAGTTTTCAAGTTTATTTTTAATCAGCTTCTTTTAGTTTAGAATTTTATGACATGTTACGAAAGGAAAAGTGTTTTTGAAGTAGAAAGGATATTTTCCTAAAGAATGGAGTTCAAGTGTTTTATAAAAATTATTTTCCATATAAGATAATATAGGGTAATCTTTCAATACCTATTATTACATTGATTTGATAATGTTGTGATGAAATTATTTTTATGAATTCCGTTATGTTATATGAATTGTTTTAGGATGTCATGATGTTTAAGAATCCCATTTTCTTTATATGTGTTATGCAATGATGTATGATTTTTTATTTTGTGGAACACATAAGAATGGTATAATTATGAGATGGGTGGGACCTATATCTCCATCTAATGCATTGGGTAAATATTTTATATCTCATGAGATAGACTTGGCTGGAACGGCAGGTTAAACCGGTTCAGTGAAACAAGACTGAAACGAGGAATGAACTCAGTTCAGAAATGAACTTTGTCCAACAAGATAGTCTTGGAAATGAGTCTTGACTAATAAAAAATTATTTTCTATGATTATGTGTGTATGACACAAAGATTATTGGGATTTCATTTTACTACTATGATTTATCCGATGTTATGATATTATGATCTCTTTTGTAGGTTAATATTTCCAAAATGTTATGTTCTTATGAATATGATGTGATTGATATTTCTTTTGTTTACCCTTACTGAGCATTTGAGATAACCCTTTTATGTTTTCTTTTCCCCAGGATACAAAGAAATATTTTAGGTAAAAATAGGGAAGATCTTTATGGGAGATGTTGAATATCTTTCACCATGATTAGAAGATTATATTTCGAGTTTCCAATGACACTAAACTATTACGGTCCTTGTGTGTGTGTTTTTGTTATGTACTAAGTATTCCGCAAAAGTAATGTAATGTTTATGTACGTCAAGCTTAGGGTCTCTACATTATAAATGTGTATTTTTTTCTCCATTAGATTTTCTCTAGAAGAATCGAGAAGTATCATGTTCAATCAATATAGTTCAGGACATCTCAACCAAACTTTTATAATTTATTTCAGTAGTAATATTATTTTCTGGTGTGTATGGTGCACTAAGATCATAAATAATTCCATGTTTTTTAAGATATTCTTTAAAATTATTATTTGTATATTCATCACCAGTATCAGTCTGAATATTATTTATGAAATACCCACATTCCATTTTAGAACTTATCCTAAAACTCTTAAACATTTTTAGATCCTATGATTTGTGTTTCAAGTTAATAATACATGTAATACGAGTGAAATCATCAGTAAAGAAATAATGTACTTATATCAATTTTTTTAATTTCTATATAATGGGCCCCAAAATGTCATAATGAATAATCTTCAAGGGATGTGTTGTATGTATCTCAACCCTTCTATGTACTGATTTTGAAGTCATCCATGTCTGGCATAAAGAATAAAACCAATAACTTCCACTATTCATGTTAGTAACATCATGAATAATTACTATATTTATCATTTGATTCATATTTCTTTATCACATATGTCTAATCCTTTTATATCATAACATAATTTCTTCCATCAATATTGGATATCATGAACCCTATATATCTCATACATGAAATAGATTTCACTTGGTTTGTTCTCCTTTTATTAAAACTTTTATATCATTGAGCCTTTTAATAAAAATTATGTCTTTTATAAATACTAATTTTTTTCTTCATTTGGAAGATTAAAAACACTTATCAAGTAGTGTTCTGGTCCATCAATAAATAAGTAACTTCTGGACTTTAATTTTTCTTTTCTAATGATAATAGATCGAATGCCTTTTATTTTAAGTGACTCATAATTTCCAAAAATCGGTTATCCCTTTATAATATATTACATTCTTCAATAATTTAAAATATCCATTAATATATAGATAACACTCACCAGCCAATATCTATGGTCATTCTCCTTTTTTGGATATGAGAGTAATTTCAAAAACAAAGGCCTTCTCCTTTTATTTTCCATCCTTCACATGAGGATGATGAGATTTTTAAAATAAACACTATTTAGTTGGTAGCATAAAAAGAAATAATTTAGTAAGAAGTCTGGACTGATCACTTATTTTGAAAATAGTTTCTATGGTTTGAAATCTATTTTTAATTTTCAAACTGGAGCTTTTAGGTTACCTTATTTGAGTGGATTAACTCCCCCTCAAACTCTGACTCAAATACCTACAGGATTAATTATAGTGTTGATAATTGAACCAAAACATTTTTTATACCCAAAACCTCCACGATACCAATAATATCTATCAAAATAATATTTTCATCTAAAACATTCACATTCTCAAAAAATGTATATCAGATTTGCATAATTTTTATGACCATTAACCTTGGCTCCTTATTGTGAACCAAAATTTTGGTTTCCTCTAGAAATATTATTCTTCATATTATATTTATTCTCAGCCTTAACAGAGTCTCTATTTATTGAAAAAATTTCTTTAAACATTGATTCCTTATAAATTTCATAATTTTTTACTTTTCTTGTTTAAGAAACATGCATGTTCCTCTTGAATTACTTCTTCTTATGAATATTTTTTACCTTATTATTAAACTATGAGGATGGTATTTTTTATTCCTTCTAAGGATTATACTTATTATAACATTCACCAAATTTTAAAATCAATTTCTATAAGTTTTATATTCCTTATTGAACTTCAACAAGTTTTTATTAAACAATATCAAACTCTTTATCCTTTACCTTTTCATTTATTCAAATTTTTTGTTGAGGTTTTTCTCTTCATCAATTAACTTTTTCAATACATCAATCACTTTTAACAAACTATATTTTTCTTCAAGTTTTGATTCCTGGATATTTACTGATAGATATTTTTTCTTCAATTTATTTTTCAATTTTTCAATTTCAACAATCTTTGAGCAACATTATTTTAATTATTTTTGAATCATAAAATCCATATAAGTCTTATATTATTATTCTTAATAGTTTCTACTTTTATCACTGGTAAAATTAACATTATTCAATTTTTTAATATGAAACTTCTCAGAACTATCATCACTGGAGATTTTAGCTTCCACATCATTATCATCATCTTCCTCACATTTTGACAAAATGTCTCTTTTTATATTTTGATAACTTATTATCCTTTAATTTTTCATATTAATTTGATTTATCTATCTTATTCTTCAGGGGTATTCTTTAATTTTCATCTTCTTTATCATAATATTTATATTTTTTTAGCCTTTGAAACTTTTATGCAAAATGTACAATGGCTCCGCAAATAAATCATTTCAATATTAACTTTCATTTATAATTCCTTATGCTTATTTTCACCTATCTAGAAAAAAAAACATTAAGTCATCAAAAACAATTTACTATATCTTTAATGTCATATTTGTTGAATTATTCCTTATTACTTTTCTTATACTTTTCTCTCTTAGAATCTTTAAAAGATATTTCATCATCAACCTTTTCTATATTCGTGACATATTTATATATTATAGTTTAATATGTGATAATAATACTATTAAAATCATTAAGAGATGGATTTTTAGGATCTCTATCTTCTAAATATGATAACTTGGCATCAGATCTATCAGGAATAATTCTTAGAATATTTTCTATAATTGTTTAATTTTGAACTTGTCACTAAAACATCATATAGTTATAACAATGTTTTGAACCCCTATAAAGAACTCACTAATAGATTCATCATCTCCCATTTTAATATCTTTTTTCTTTAAGCTCTAGATTAGTAATTTGGATTTATTCACTTTTTTCTCTTCATAAATATTCTTTAACTTGTCCCAGATGCCTTTAATTATTCTTGTTATTTTAACCCTTATAAATTTAATTTTACAGAGATATAAAAGTATATAATTTATGGATCACCCATCATTCTTTATATTCTTCTTATCTATAGCTATTAAGGGAGAACCCTCAATAAGAGGAGTGGAAGAAAATTTAATAGCTTCAATAACTTCATAGACTATAGATAATAGATAGTGTAGCATTTTTCCTTCCAGATATAACATTTATTATCATCGAAGATAAGAATCCCCTTTCTATTAACTGGGTTATAAACATTAATGGTATCCTTTTTTTTCTATGAACTTTACAAATTAAAGACTCAAAAATGAAACTTTCTCTAATACCAATTGAATGGGACAGATAATATTTGTATGATCATTAGGAGGGGGGAGAATAAATGATCTCCTCTTTTTTATGTCTTTTAATTTAGAAAAACATTCACATTTGGTTGAAAAGAATTTAAAATACTGCAAAAACAACACCTAAACAAATCCATAGGAACATAATAATTTTCAAGGTTCACAACTTAGTAAGAGTATCTAGTCCATGGCATGGTTTTGAAATAATACATGCCCTCGCATCCACTAAAAAATAATCCCTTGTGGTTTACAAAAAGTAATAAATATTCACCACTTGCATATCACTATAGTCCATTGATATTTCATTTTCTCCTCACACCGATAATTTGATAAAACACTTTTTGATACAATAAAAGGTACCTTCACTAACAAGATTAAATATATTTTTAATATAGTGCTTGAACATTCTTCACACTTGTGTTCCTATAATTTCTTCTCCTTCAACTTTGATTTCTTATATAGTAGTAAGAATGAATTTCTATCTGAACTATTTTTATGAAATTATCTATTTGATAAATTCTTTATCTAGTAGTGGTCTGTCTAGTACCCTTCATTTGATAACATCCATTCAATAATATCTTTATATAGTACCCTCTATCTAACAACCACTTCTTGGTACCCTATCCATTTGATATCCTCTGTCCAATATCACTCTATTTAATACCACTCTTTCTAGTATCTTTGTCAAATACCCTATTTCTTGTAGCACTACTTATGAAACTTCTATAAGAGATCTCTCAATCTCCTCGTTCATCAACTCATTTCTTCAACAACATGCACAACAATAACAACCCCTTCACAATGCTCCTACACCCTTTTATATAGTCATCATTTTACTAAAATATTATGGAGAAGTGAATGTTTTAAATTTGATTCTCACACATCAAATTTGAATTTCCACTCAAATATTTCATAATTTGATCACATTCAAACCCCCAATTAAATTGTAGTTAACAAATTTCATAAATACTTTCCTAAAATATTGACATCAATAATCTTCTTCAAAACGTCCTAAAATCTTAGATAGATTTATGAATGTTTAAATTTAATCTTATCATCATCATAATTTATGACTTTACAAAAACCTTAAAAAATATTTTCAACCTTTTTTCTTATATATATTTTTATGAACTTCATCTAATAGACCTTTCGAGAGAACTCCTATTTGATGTCTTTGTTTAAGAAACTTCATCCAATGACTTTATTTAGAATCCTTGGTCTAATAATTTTCACAAAAACCTCCATGTGAGGCCACTGATTAGAAAACATTATCTGATAAAAAATATCATATGGATTTAACAGTCTGGTGATTCCATAAACTCGTCTTTTTTCAATCATTCAGAATTCTTTTTCCAATGATTACTCTTATAAACCTATATATATGGAAACCTAAACTATTATTTATCTGGTTGAATCTATATGGAAGGCCTATATTCATTTAAGTCCTTCCTTTGAACAAAATCATCTAGAATCATGAATACCTTGGAGTAATCATGATGTTTATTACTTTTAAGAATATCAAAGAATCACCTGATTTACTTTCTCTAAACATTTTTTCCCAATATAATTTTTCAAAATAATATTAAAATGATTTAGTGTTATACCCCATCTAATAACTTCAGTCAATTATACTCCATTTGATCACCTTATTATGTTCAAATATGTACAGAAACTTTATAAATAAGGATAAACATTGGTATGTGATTATGTAATGAAAAAAATACAATAAAAGTAAATCCTTCTTTTCTTCAGACACAATCCAACACCTCTTAGTCTCAATATACTTCTTATCCTAAATATCTCACATAGGTTTCCTATTATTGTTCATAAATTATGGTTTTAATGTTTCTATGTTATCTAGGCATAACACATTACAATTCTTTAGGTTCAGACCTTTCGGTAATGGATTATACTTTATCGGGTTCTAAGTTATCATCCTTTTTGTCATCAAAGAGAGGTTCAAATATCAAGTTATATATATAATCATTTAAGTCATTTGTTTGAATCATTTTGTGATCAATGTAATCAATTTAATCAAATTTTACATTAGTAGACTCTTGAACTACTTTATACTTCTTTTTAGAACTCTATAAGCATTAGAAGTTATATAATAGCCTAGGAATATTCCATCATTAAAATTTGGATTGAAGTTGCCAAGATTATCCTTGGTTTTTAAGATATCCACTTTCCATTAAAATCCATTAAAGTATCTAACATTTGATTTCCTATTGTTCCAAAACTCATATATTGTTTTCTTTAAGGTAGGCCTTATTAGAACTCTATTGATGACATAACTTCATATGTTAACAAATTCATCTCAAAAGTTAGGGTATGCCATATTCACAAAGTATCATCCTAGAAATTTCTTACAAAGTATTATTCCTCTTTTCACTAACATTATTCTATTGAAGAGTCCTAATGAAATATAAGGTATGTTTAATTCCATATTTTTAGTAAAATTAATTGAATTCTTGATACTCAAATTCTAACCCATGGTCACATCTCAGAGAAACAATTTTAGCATCTTTGTCATCTTTTACGTGAATGTAGAAATTTATCAAAATGGAACAAGTTTCACTTTTAAGTCTTAAGAAACAAACTCATGTAAATCGAGAAAAATAATCAACTAAAACATAAAAAAGTACTTAACAACTAAGATTACAGTTCTATTACTAAACAAATCCATGTGAATAAGTTCTATTGGTTTATAATTTGCAACCTATTTAATTAGTTTGAATGATTGCTTCTGTTGCTTACCCATTTAGCATGCATCACATTATTTTTTTGTTCTATTTAAGTTTTGGAAATTTTCAAATGAATTTTTATTGGATAATTTTTTATATAATAGACATTAAAATTTTGAAGTATTTTATAAAAAATATAAGATTCATTAATTTTATCATTCAAATAGTTTATATTTTTCTTACGTAAATAATAAAGATCTAGTGTGTAAACATTTTCTGTTCTTGGTGCTCTAAATTTAATTAATTTATCATTGAAAATAAAACATGAGTTATCAGAAAAAATAACAAAAAAACATCAAAACAAAGTTTATAAATACTTATCATGCTATTCTTTAGGCCTTTAAAATCAAGTACTTGGTTGATGAGGATATAATGTGGATATCCAATGGATCCTACTCTAATAGTATTTTATTTATCATTGTAACTGAATGTGACAAATCCTCTATTAATTTTTTATAGTTTGTGGAAGTTAGAAAAATCTATACTCATGTGTCTTGGGTAGCCACTATCAATAAACTATTTTTTATTATATTTCATGTGGCTATTTCCCTATAAGTGAAAATTAAAAAAGAAGGTTCTTTAGTACCCATATTTTCTTAGGTCTAGCAGTGTTATCTATCAAGGATTTGGGAACCTAAATATGTCTATAATTTCCATAATTGAAGTTTGAAAAGTTTGTAAAAATTGGTTCCTTCTTAACAACATAAATATGGGTTTTCCTTTTACATAATTTATTAGCATATTTTTTTCATTTATCCAAAAGTGGAAATAAGTGATTTTTGGATGTTTCTATTTATTGAACTAGGAACAACGTAATTATTATATATATTAGGTTTTTCTCCCTTACTACCTATACTATATTTTTCTTCATGTTCTTTATTCTTAATAAAAATTTGATTTAGGAAATTCTCCACCTTATTAAAAAAATAGTAGTATCTTTTAAATCTTTTACTTAAGACATTAATTATTTTATTTTATCATCATGAACAACACAACTTGATATAGTTTTTTATAAATTATATATTAATTATATGATTTTTTTAGAAAAATCATCTTTTTTTAAAGTTAACAGAATTAAGAGACTTTTAAGGAGTCTTCTTCTTTTTTAAGATATTCATACTGTTCTTCCAGCATAGATAAATACTCTTTCAATTACTCATTTGAATATTTTTTTTGAGATAGATTCAGATTCTAAAGAAGTAGAATAAATAAGTGGTACTTCATAATTTGTTCCATGAAGAAAATATTTTCCTTTTGATTAGATACTTAAAATTTGAAATAAGAATTGGATTCATAATTTTAGTCCTATAAGACAATCCATATATCCTTTATTGATTTATTATTCTTCATATATTTTTATTTCTTCATATAATTCTTTTATTACTTTTTCTTCCCATTAATTCCATGATAATCAGACTTCATATTACTAATCATCCTACACTCATAGCATCATACTTCTTTGGTATTCCTATCAATATTCTTATACATGTTAAAGAACTTATTGAATTCTGTTCACTTATTATATAACTTATTGATCTTTTTTGGAAAATTGATCAAGTTAATAACTTGATTTTTAACTACTTAAATATCCTTCAACAAATGAGTCTAAAAGTGATATTTTTTTTATTCCCATATTTATAATTAGTGACTTTTAAAGTGGTATTCACCTTTTTTATTGTCATTTGGTCATAATTTTATACCTGTATTTATAAATTATAAGAGTTCTAACTATGTATTTTGTATTTATATTCATAATAGGAATTCATTTACTGATGACAGTAGTGATTCTACTCCAACTAGATGGTAATACTCTAAGAACATTTCTGGATTTAACTAGTCGAAGAATGGGAATTCCCAAAGAAATAACATCATTTACTATCTCTGTAATCCTTCCATCCATTTGAGTAATTTTTTATCATTAATTCATTAAAAATTATCAAATTTAGGTTTAATAATTTTATACCTCAATTCTCTAAAATTTTCCACACCTTCATAATAAACATCAATATCAGTCAAAATTTTATGTGTTGTATCACATTATAATGCTTTATTGAACTAATCAGGACCTAATCCATGTATAATATCATTCATAGCTTTGGAGTTCAGATCATATTTTTCTTCCACAGTAGCACCCCATTTATTTTGTTTTATTTAATAAATTTTATAGGTCTGGATGGACTTGAAATAAACCTTTATACACTGATACTTTTTAAAGATAATCATTTGATACTTCCAGTACCTATAGTTCTCACCATTGAAATAAGGATCCCTGATCATAGAAATTACCTCACTTTTTTCAATCATTGAATACATTTGAATAAGATATCTTAATGAAATCAACCTCTTAGATTTTATTACTCAATACTTACAAGATTTGATATGGATTGTTGTCCCATTTTGAGCTACACAATAACTCAAGAGGGGATGAATTGAGTTCTTAAACTTTTAACCCCAATTATAATCATCCCTCAAACTATACTTTACTCTTTTATCAAATAAGTATAATAAATAATAAATAAATAATATGAGTGAATAACACAAATGATTTTATAGTGGTTTGAGTCACAATCCTCTAATATACTCCACCAATCACTCTCTCAGCAAGATTGGTGGTTTTCAATATGCAGGTCCTTTTTCTAGGGACCTCGATAGTTGAGTGAAAGTAACTAAATCTTGTTAAAAAAGGTACTGATATTTGTGAAATTGATCACCCTTCTTCAAAATACCTATCCATGGACTTCACACACTCATATCAAAAAGTTATGGTTTACAAATAATGAGATGAATAAAAAGTGTTGTGCGTTCAACACACAGTTGCATGCTACAACCTATAGATGAATAAGAATATTTTTAAAGATTGAATAAAACATCAATGATTAACTCTAAAGGTTCATTAGTTGTAAATGAAAATCTTGAAATCACAACAATAATATATGTTCATTATTAGTTTTAAACAAATAGGCCTAAAATACAAATCATGCATTTTGTGTGTGTGAATGTATTGAATCTTAACACTAGCTCTATTTATATTTGAATTTGAACACTACTTTCACTTTAATGGTTTAGAGACTAATAAAATATTCTAAATAAGTTTTAAATTCAAATATATCTTTTTTCCAAAATTATTAAGGACATAGGTAGTCATTTTTTCTAGGTTCGGTTGATCTTCAAACTATACACCTTCTTGAAAATATTACAATATTTTAATCATAATTTCCTCATTTGGAAGAATATATTTTAATAGAAAAAAAGATAAGAGTTTAATTTTATAAAAATACTATAATATTAATAAGTTTGTCAATAATATAATTAAATATTGAAAAATATTTAGTATCTCCAATATTTTCCTCTATAATACTTTTCTTCATAAGTTAATATATTTTTGTAAGATACTTTAATGCTTCATATGACTTTTTTATTCACGACACTTATTCTGATTCATAGGATAATTTTTCCTTGAGTGATATCTTAAGCCTAATAATATATTATAAATCATAATACATTGTTTGAAAAATAATTGGAAACTTCTTTCATTAAGATAATTTTACTAGTCGTGAGATATTTTATTTAAATGTATGATATTTAAACTTTGTATGATATCTAACGTTGTCAAAAAATAGTATGTATGACTTTATTAGAATGTAGTATATTTTCCATTAACATATAACTGATGCATAATACTTTTTTGATTCATAGGATAATTATCCCAGGATGTTTCATTTCATATGATAATGCTCCAATCATTGTACGATAATTCATATATGCTAGACTTTTGTAAGATATTTACTTTTTCATTTCTGTGAAATTCAGAGTTTGTTCATAAGATAATTTCAACACATATTATATTTAATTTTGTGAGAAATATTTCCGTCTGGTAGTGTATATGATATTTTCCTTAGAAACATTTCTTCAAAACTTGAAGGAAATATAAAGTACTTGTCCATGTGAGGACCACCGGCTAGTCAGTGGTGCCCAGGATGGTACCTCATTCAGGATACTCTTGTATTTTTAATCTATCATATATTTAATTTTAATCCTACACATAATATTCCCCTATTATAATAAAGATGAATGTAAATCCTCTCACTCTATCTACATCTTGGGTTCCCTCCTCCACTTCTCTTTGGTGTTTGATGTCTAGATTGTTCTGTCGAATTCCATGAGGTAAGATTCATCTATTCTAGCCTAAATCTCATCCTTTTCTATAATTGATCATAGATCTAAGAGATATTGGATAGATCTATGGATCTCATCTTGATCTATTAAATTATTCCTTACTTATTGATAGATCAAAGTTGTATTTAGAGAGTTGGAAACTTTTCCTTAGACTGGATCTAGATCATCCATTGACAACATTTATCATTAGGTAAGTTGGGTTGATTTTAATCCTATGTCACTATCTCCTTCTTGAATATTTTTCTAGAAACCCTTCTGTTATGAATTTGGATTGGTTCTAGGGATCCATGGAATGTATGCTATTGGAGTTAGTTCCCTATAAACAAATTATATGTATTTTTTCATTATCGATATTCATTGTTTTTAATATTAATAAACTTCTTATCACATAATAATTGTTCTTCTGTGTGACATGGTATGTGATAATATCTTAAGAGTAAAAATCACACTAAAAGTCTATAGAAGTTCCCCTCTATGATGAAAACCCAAAATTTCCATGATAGTATTCTTAAATATATTTTATATATTTGGATGATATCAATTTATGGGATACAAATGATATAGACTATCAGGGGTGGAGACTCATGGGACTTTGAGGAACTTTTCATAGTGTTCACCCTTAGTAATTTCCGATATATAATATTATAAGAACATGAACTACAAATATGAAATCCACAATCATATGTGTCATTAAATATTCCCAACTATGGAAATGTGTATTTGTCCTTAGACTTTAAG
The DNA here is from genome assembly GCA_963277665.1 of Viscum album. Classification (NCBI taxonomy): domain Eukaryota; kingdom Viridiplantae; phylum Streptophyta; class Magnoliopsida; order Santalales; family Viscaceae; genus Viscum; species Viscum album. The sequence continues at coordinate 1,966,098,536 of OY728130.1, read as the reverse complement.
ATTATTATTAATGGATTTTATTAGTCGTGTACTTTGATGTATTGATGAAAACGGTGATGACATATGTTTTTAGCGTGGTAGGATATATTAGGGGCATCATGAGTAATATTGTATTAATGAATAACACAATAAATAATTTATCCATATTGAACATTAATGGAATTTTATATCTTAGTACCTTAGATGGAAATTAAATAGCCTTAATAAATACATGGTCATGGTGCATTGTAGAAAAATCATTTTTGGAAAATCAAAGAAAGAGACGTCTAGAACATGGGTTGATGGAAACCGCATACAACCTACTAGATTTGAGATAACTTGATAAAGGGATTATATTATATAGTAATTGTACATATGAGGTTGTATTTCATTATGAAATTAAATTCTTTCTCTATGGGTTATTTTTCATGTTGCTAGACGCTAACCTTGGACTTTGGGTGGCTCCGCCTAATGTCATTGATAAAGTGACTTAGATGTTCATACACTAAGTGTATCCAAAAACCTCAGCTATATAATAATATTATTTTTTACTTAAAATTTTGAATGATTATTATTCTCATACCTAGTTTAATAAATATTCATGTTTTTTTGATATCATATATTTTATTACTTGTTATTCAAGAGAATATTTTATGAGCAGTATATTCAATAAATATTGATTTTCTATTTAGTAAATATAATATTTATTTATTTATTGGTGAATAATATAGTATGATTTATTAAATAAATTAATAGTAATTAATCAAGGCCTGATAAATATTATAGAGGAATAGATAACCGAGTTCAGAAGTCCAATGAAAAAATAATATATATTAAATATTATTTGAATAAATTTTAAATGATTTATTCAATAAAGAATATTTAATTAATTCTCTTGTTTTTCACATGTTAGTAAATAATAATAATAATATTATTATTATTATTATAGACATGTGGTTTCATGGGGATTAAGAAAATAATAAGGGCTCATGTGGAATTATGATTTTCTAACTCTGGTACTATTTAAACACTATTATATTATTTTCAACCCTAATGCAAGCTATTATGTTGGTTGTACACAATGATTCTGTAGAATTCTCTTGATTCATAGAGAAATCCTCTCTAAGAATTCTCATATTAATAGTGATCTATCCTACTTCACCACCCCTCTTTATTTAAGATATATTAAGGAGAATCCCTCCTGAAATTGATTCTCATGGAAATCAAAGATGAATGACATGTTGGGATCTTCCATGTTATCACTCATAAATTCATATGGAAATTCTCGGAGGTTTGAGGTGCACATTTGGATCACCAACGAAAGTAATATATAATTAATTTATGTGATGGAATAATGGTACAATATGGAGGAATTGGTAGATTCATTAGAAAATAAAGAATTCATCATAAGTTAATTATTTAATTTCTTAAATTAATTATAAATCTTTATAGTATGATATTGTTTTTGGTTCTGTAATTCTCATGTCAATTAATCTTTGATTCAATTCCATTGTTCATGAAATTATTTTTAAATGTATATCTCAGATTAATCATCTATTACAACAAAAAAAAGATATCATTGGAATGCACCATTGACACTTCCACTATTTATAGATCCTTAACGTGGTATTAGAGTGATCGTATAATTATTTTTAATTATTTAATGATCATTGATTGATTTATATATGTATCATTAGATTTCAATTCTTGTTTAATAATTATTTAATTCACACCATGAGATATTCTATTCTTTCTCTTCATTATTACAAATTCAATTAATAAATGTATAGATTTTGAATTAAGAACATCTGAAGAGCTCATCTAGAGGTGTCAAGGATTCTTGATGGATAGAACAATAGTACAAGGCATGTATCTCCTTGGTACACATCGTGTACCCATGTTTAATGCACCATGAAAAATCACAAATTAATTCATAATTAATTTGAATCATGTTAATTTATTACATGTGTTGTGTATTTAATACACCGAATATTGATTGGGATATTCTAGAATATGGTTATCTAAACTACATGGCATGTAACTTGCATACATGACATGTAGTCCATTAGTCAAATACAGGTCATGTATTTTATTACACGACCTACATGAATGGTGACTATGTAACTTGGAGACCACAGGATGTATATCCCACATACATTCCATGTGCTCTATTAATTTCCATGGAAAGACAATACACCCAATATCTAGGCATGTACCATGGATAGGTGATGGAGATATAGAACAGGCAGTGTATATTACCTATTTATATAGAATTTACAATTAATTTATTATACTGTTTAAACCTTATCAAAACGAGTTTCCTATGTCATTTAGTTAACTCATACATTCTATGTGATGGGTTATATATATATATATATATGTTAAATTTCTAATTATATTTTTTGTAATATTAATAAATTCTTATCATGTATAAGTCATAATACAATAATTACTCTATATGAATTGAAACATAACATACTATGTAAATTATAAGTGTTCTGTGTGTTATTCAGTTTACTCATACATTCCATGAAATCGCATTATAATATGTGTATACTACATGTCGTATTAGAAAATATTATATGAGTATAATAGTTGTTGGGTAGTTCGGATAGGTACACAAATATTGCCTCCAAGGTATATGTTTTCTATATAGTTAACTTCAAATAAATTTATTTAATTTGTTTAAAATTGCGATGGATGAGAATTTAAAGAAATTTTGGATGATAATTAAGATAAAATAATATTATTAATTAATCCAAGTGTGATTTATCTTAATTTTTCATGTATGTGTATGACCATGATCATAGACCAGACCTTTTTATGTCATTGATTTCCTTTAAATTTATTTTTAAATTAAATTGATATCACGTGTGTTTTCCCTCCTTTCATTATATAAGGGCATGTGTGCCCTCGGTTTCTTTTTATGTAAACCCCAATAACCAATCCATTGGATCCCCTCACCCATGTGCGATTAAAAGCATATTTAATGGATGGATCTCCTTGATGAGTGGAAGTGGTTAAAGTTTTTAGTTGAGGAGGAACTAATCCAAGAGATATATGGATGGATAGGTGGAAATTTATAACTCAAACCATGCATGATTGAATGTGTTTCCCCCTAGTTCTACAATTGGTTTATCATCTTCTAAAAAACTAATCATTATCAAATGCTCATGATCATACCACACTTTTGATCACATGAATTAATTAACTAACAAGCATGAAATATAGAAGTAAAATAAATTGGATTATATGTAAACTTTATCTAAGACATGGTATATCACTTAAAAAAATAAACATAATATTAATAAGAATGTAATAAAGATAAAATTTGGAAATTTATGCATAATGATAAAAATCCATCAATTGTGCATATTAAATATGTATATCCTACTATTATTTAAGTTAAAAACAAACCACAATTCAAAGTGCTTGACCATCCAAAGTTAGAGTGCTTTAAATTATCAGAGAATTATAACATGAGTTTTGAATTGACTCAACTCAGTTCACATCAAGGTTTTATTTCCAAAGTATGACTTATTGTAACTAAGAGTCAAGGGTTGGTGGAATCTAATTTAAGGATTTTAGAATTAGGGAGTCCACTCAACAGATCATGGAAGTGTGAGTTAATGTAGATAGAAATATTATGCCTACCTAAAACCCTTAAAATAACTTATTAGGCCAAATTATGAGTTATGAGAAGATAAATATAGGTATTTTACAATATAATGTCCAAGAAACAATATGTTCTAAAGCTAATGGTAAGGGATATTGGGTTTTGATAAAATAGTGGGCAATTGATAAATTTAATATTTATTATATAATTTTATAAGATAAAGTACTAAAATTTTTCTCTTCTTAATTGTAGAAATAAAAATTAATATGAACTCAACCATATCAACATGACCCATACTTAATAAGGATAACCTTCTCAATGGAACTAATTTCCAAGAATGGAAAAGGCTCTTACGCATTATTCTACACCATAAAAGAATATTATATGTGTTTTAAAACCCAATTCTTGAAGTTCATGTCCAAGAGGCAATTGAATATTAATTTTCTCTCTATTATAAATATTTATATGATTCCATATATGTCAAATGTTTCATGTTATCTTCTAGTTATAATTATATTCTAAATAAACATAAGGATATGGATGTGTATAGAATGATGTTTCACCTTCACGGTCTCTATAAAGATAAGGAGATACAAATGTGATATTAGATATCTAGTGCATTGTTCAGGTAAAAACACAGAGATTCGGCATCTTATAGGACTCATGTAGTCAAGATGATTGGATACATAGAGCATTTTGAAATCTTAGACATTAAATTCCCTAATGAGTTATGAAAAGATCTCATCCTTTCTGCACCACCTAAATCATTATCTAGTTTTATTGTGAATTTCAACATGAGAAATGGTGATAAACTCTATCGGAACTTATTAATCTCATTTTCCAAGTTGATAAGGACATAGGGATAGAAAAACTCATAGTCCATATAGTGAATAAGAAAAGGAAGAAAAAGTCAAGGGGGGTCAAGACTCACTCAAAGTCTAAATCTCCCATGAAACATCCTTCCAATAAGAATAAGATCTAATGGTGGGTGAAAATGGAAGTAGTATGTTTTTTATGTGGCAAGCTAGGCCACTATAATATGAATAGTACCTATAAGCAAAAGGAAGCTAAATGAGTGTTCATTCTAGAGTTTAATCTTTCTATATCCACACATTGGTCATTAAATATAGATTTTTTTGATCGTGTTTATATCCAAATGTAGGACCCAAGTAGATTTTTAAAGATTTATTGAGGAGAGGTGGATCTTTGAGCATCCAATGGAGTGAAAATCACTGCCATAGTTATGGGAGACTCCCACTTTCTATTTATAACAAAAATGATTTTAGTTGTAAAGAACAATTATTTTGTACCAATTGTTACTAAGAACATCATCTATGTTTCGTACCATGATATGGGTTGATTTATTTTAAAATTTGGAAATAAATAATTCTTCTTTTAAAAAGTAATCATTTTTTATGCATGGAAATACTAAATAACAGTCTTTATGTATTAAATTAAAAAAATAAGTATTATAAATAGATAAAAAATTCATGTCCTCATGATTCATATAACACACAATTGTGGCATCACCATCACATTCATGTAAACGAGAAGCACCTAATAAAGTTATATCAAGATAGTTATTTTGAATTTTTTAAGTTAAAACCAATTGATAGAAGGAATGCTTGTTTATAATAAAAAATGAACAAACTACCATTTTATGGATAGATTAAAAGGGCCATATATCTTTTAGGATTGGTCCACACTGATGTTCATAAACCTTTTCTGGTAAAATATAAAAGTGGATATTATTACATTATAACTTTTACCTATTACTTGAGTAGATATGGCTATGTTTAATTGATGAGGTATATGTCTGAGGACATTGATAAATACAAAGAATTAAATAATGGAGTATAGAATAAACTTGTTAAAAATATAAATATGATTTCATTTGATCAAGGTGGTGAATATCTTAACTAAGAGTTTATCAACTTTATATTGCATATTGGGATTATATCTCAACTCACCCCACATTATTCACCTCAGTGGAATGGTGTTAGTGAAAGGAGGAATTGTACCTTACAAGACATGGTAAGGTTGATGAATATTCATGTAGATCTCCCATTTTCCTTTTGGGGATATTCTTTACAAACTGTGACATACACACCAAACTGAGTACCAAATAAAGTGGAAAACAAATTCACTTCATGTTATGAAGTGGAAGGAAAATGTTTCTATAGAATACATGTGTATGGGGATGTGAGGCATTTTTTAAGGATGCCTTTGGCAACAAACTAGCACCCCAAAGCATGAAGCATGTATTTATAGGATATTCCAAGGAAGCCATGGGATATTATATATACAACCCCTTATAAAATAATGCGATTTTTATTTTATAATCCATATTTATTGGGAGTGATCACATATTCATGAAGGATAATAGGATAAATATTAACATTGATGAAGTTGATGCTCAAGATACACAAGAGCTGGTACAGGAAAAAATTCCATAGGTCCCCATGGAAGATGTTATTCCTAAAACACAAGAACTGTGTAGGAGAACTATAGAGGTAAGATAATAATAAAGATGTGATTTTCTAGTCATTGGAGATAGTGAATCATTATTGGTTAAAAATAATGAACCTATCTCCTAAAAATAGGTAGTAGAGGGCTCAGAAGTTTCAAGATGGAAAATAGCCATGAATTCGTAGATGGATTCCATGTATCATAATCAAGTTCAGATTTTGTTTGATCTTATATTTTAGGTAAATCATGTTGGGTTAAAATGGGTATTTAAGATAAAATTGTGTATAGAATGTGAATTAAGTAACTATAAAGCAAGGCTAGTGGATAAAGGGTTTAAATAATGTTAAGTAATTGACTATGATAAAACTTTTTCTCTAGTTTCCATGTTTACATCCATCAGAATTATACTTGTTATAGTAGATTACCATGACTATGAATTTGGTAGATGGGTGTCAAAACATTTTTACTAAATAGGAATATTCATTAATTTGTATATATGAAAAAATTATAAGGTTTTCTGTCTCTAAATAATTATAAAAAGTTTCATAAGTTCCAAAGATCCATTTATGAATTTCTGAAAGCATACGGGTCATGTAACAATTAGATTGATGAAGTTATACAGAAATTAAGTTTCATTATGAATTAATTTGAGTCATGTGTCTACAAGTGGTTTAGTGGTAGTGTTATATTTATCCTAGTAATATATGTGTTGGATCTACATTGGGGATGTAGGATCCTACATCCCAATATTGTCCACTTTGGTTCACTACCTCACAGGATTGTTCTTCAGCAAGGCTCACTTCCCACCAAGGTTTCTCACTATCATCCCCTTATTAAGAGGAATTGTTATGGTAGGGGGATCGTTGGGTCTTATATATGATTCCCAACACATCTCTTGTCACTGATGTGGGATAGAGACCCTGTATCTAGTAACCTAGACCCGTAGGGCTGCACTCCATTCATTTAGGATTCCAAAAATCCCCCCTTATGCTTTACCTATGAATTAGAGGCTGTCCTACCCACTCTGAACTATGAATAATAGGATTTACTAACTACTTTGATACTAATTATTATGTCCAAAATGGTCCTAGATACCCTGAGAGGGGAGTGAATTAGGTTATCGATATTCTTTTCAAAATTCTTCCTACCCAACTGGATCTTGACCTCTTTATTATAAGGGTCACTTTTTTTCTATTTAGTGGTTATATTTATCTTATCCTTTCCAAAGTTTTCTGATGATGATGCATAAAATGTGAAGTAAAAAATCAAACACAAGCAAACATTGATTTTTACTTGGTTCACCATCATTAGGATATTCCCAAGGACCATGAAATCGTAATGTGCTAATGTACCAAATTTATTAGGGCTCACTTCCAAATCAATTTTTGGACTAGAAAACTTCTATGCACAGGCTCACTACCTTTAAAATGTTTAGGGTCAGATCCCTACTTTTCCAAGGTTCACTCCCTAACTCTCTTTTGATGGATCATTTCCAATGGAAAGGATAGCATTCATCCTATTCCTTTGATCACTTCTCTGGAAAGGATCCACTCATAATTTATGGACATGTAGGTCCCTTCATTATCAATATTTAATTCATCCTAATTTATAGATAGATTATTTGTTGATGTTATTTCAGGGTTTCCCCTTCACTTCTATGAAAACATCGAAATACATCACTTTCACTTTCCAAAAAACTAAAATATACTTATCTTAATTATAGAAATAGAAATTACCTCATTTTTTGGAAAGATCTTCATGAGATTCTAAGTCTTCCTTTCACTGCATGGAATGTAGTAGTGAATAAACTCATTCTGAAAATATAGTCTCATGGTGAAGATACTTCGTCTTCTTCTTCTTTAGAATTCAGATATGAAAATTATATTGTTAACTAGGTAACCATGGCACATATATCATTATATGAGAACCTAATAATATTTTCACATGTAAGTGCACCATGAATTCTTAGTTTCACCTTGTATATGAAACACACTTTTCCACATAATATTAGTTTAAAGAAATTTCATTCATGAACTATTTTAGTCTATTGGAAAACTTTTCTATACCCAATGAGAAGTGTATTTAATCCTCCACAAACTCCCTTGAATCCTCTATGAAATGTGTTTCACTGCATGGCACAAGTGCTTCGTGGTCGATGTTTTCTTCACGGACTGCCCCATCTTTGCAGATGGATGATGCCTCACGGACCACTTTTTATATGTGGTCCCTTTCAATTTTTGATCTATATTTCCCATCAAACCCCTCTCATAAACTATCCTCATGAACTAATTCCTCCTTCATGGAATCATCCCACAAGAACTCTTCACATTCACTTAATTCTCCCTCACGAACTACTTAGGTCTTCACCGAATTCTTCTGAGAGTGATGATATATTCTAATGAAATTTTCTCTACATAATGATATGATTAGGGGAATGTTTATAAGAAAATAGATCTGAAAAAAAAACCCATTGATCGAAATTACCCAAAACTTCGATGCAGTACAGCCTTCACTATGAACTACTATACGGTCCACATAGCACCTTAATCTTTTATGACAGTTGATATCTTTTTCAAATGAAAACCCCTTTGTGGATCCTTAAATCTCCACCTCTTAACCAAAAATGATGAGCCTCCAACAAATGGGAATCCTACCATGAACTTTAAGTCTCTCATGAAATGTGAGCCTCCAGTGAACTATTTTTCCCTATGCAGTCTGCATAGAACACTTCATGGTCCACATAGCACTGCAATGCAGAAACCCTTCCTTTTTTTATTTTTCTTCACCTTTTTGTGTACATTTTTTTGTTCTGTGAACTACACTTCATAGTATATGAATTTTTTTTCACAAACTCTGTTCCAGAAAACCTTCCTTTATTATATAACAAATTCCCAATTTTGAGTCCCAAAAATTTGGGAAACACTAGGAAATTGTGCCACTATAAATATCTGTTTTGGAAACATCAAAGATGATGATGGGGGAAAAATATAAACACAGTTGGAATTCAAAATCTAAAATCTAGAAATGATTATTTTTCTTACACAACTATTTAAACTAATTAAACAGAAATAAAATATACAGTGGGAGAATGAATGTTATAATAATTCTATTGCTTAGAAGAATTATAAAATAAAGGATAAATATAACATTGTGGATAATCTCACACAAGAATTGGAATATGAGATTATTTGTGGTAATAATCTCATAAGAGAACATAATACTCAAATTGAGTCTAGGTATAAGAATATTAAACAATTTAGAGAAGATCTAGAATCATTCAAGAAATAATTGGAGCTCTCTGATGCTAAAGGCAAGAAAAAATTGAATGGTGCTTTATATTTACTATTTGTCTATCCTATGGAAGGTGATAATGAAATGAAAAGAAAATATGATACTTTAGAGAAGAAATGTGATATGATTTCTCACACCAGAGTCCATCTAGTTTAGGAAAAAATGGTATTTGATATGATTATCCCCCTCTCATTTAGGATAGGAATAGAGCTGTGAATAGTTTCAGAAATAACAAAAATCTTGTAGGTACTGAACATAGAACTAAAAATGAATTTACATGTAGTAGTGATAATATTTTTTCTTTCTATGGGATGCATTTTCATACTTCACGTTTTTGTTTTGAGGCTGTGGAATATATTTTATACTGTGAAGGTAGAAATATTTCTAAATCTGAGAATAAGTAGAATATTTTTGAGAAATATAAAAGAAAATATTCTATAGGAAAGTAGACATGAAATTATACACTTGTTAAATATGGTTACACATCATGAGTATGTTTCAAGAAGGTATAGGTAACAATATCAGAAGAATAACTCTAGTTGCATCAACATCTCAGCCAATAAATTATGAAATATGGTGTGTATTTAATGGAAGATGTTTTATTTGTGATAATCTGGGGATTTTGGAAATACATAGCAGAAGGAAGAGATAAGGGAGGGAAAATAAACCCATAAGGTGATCCCTAACTCTGGAAGGCTATAATGATAAATTCTATATTTTAATACAACATGATAAGTTGAAAAATAGTTCAACAGCCTCAGGGGAATCACAAGGATCTCCATAAAAGGTGTATCAACTTCTACCTCTATTACACTCCAAACATATCTATTGGATAGAATTTGAATCAACCTAGAAGTAAAAGTAAATATATTCTCCAGATGTGATTAAGAAGAATGTAAATTCCCTGGAAGACTCAACTCTAACAAGAAAGGGTGACCTGACTCAGATAATTGATAAAATAAAAATTAATAAATAATTCCTTGAAAAATTCACATGTCATGCCACATAAAGATAAGTTAAGGTAAGAAAAAGATCCCTTGAATGGATTAATAAGCAAGAGAATATGAACATTTGAAATATTCCTACTCAAATAAAGAGTCATGAAAAATGGTATATCGGTGGGGCATCAATGAAGGAAATTTCTATAAATGATTTTAAACAAAAAAATTGTGAAAAAAATCAGAGCCTACAGAATCCAAATTTCAGAAGAAGACTCAACACATGCGTAAATAATTCTTAGTCATCTGGCCAAAACAGTTGAATTTGGATAGGCAATTTTAACAAGCACACAAAAAAGTATAGTGGTTTTCAATAAACTATCAATGGTTTGGTCTATCAAGATTGACCATAATCCACTTCTTGAGGATTCTAGATGTTCCCATAACCCTATGTTTTTAAATGCTATTAACTAATGTTTAATTATTTCATTTTTTAGGGTAGATACAATCTAAGTGGAAGTTACATCAAAAGATGAAAAGTAGTGATATGATGAGCTCCATAATGTCAACTGATTCAAATTAGTTACCAGAGTTGAAGAATAAATATAAAAGAAATTCATGGAGGGATTTAATTGTGTATGGATGCTTGAGATGTAAAAAATTAATTGAGTTCAATGGAAAGTGATGGTGTTATTAAAATTATCTATTGTTTCCTACATTGAGTTTCCACTTGGTAGGCTTAACGATTTTCTTGATAGCTCATTGTTAAGTGGTGAGTTTACCCACAGAAAATATTATTAAAGGTTTCTAAAACTAGAAGATATTTTTGATCTAGAATATTTTCACAAACCTGTAGTCACGTGTAAAAAAAGATACATGATAAGAAGAGTGTTTATGGGCCTAAATAGTGGTCCTAATAATAGGAAGTGTGTCATATCGTAGGGGGGTCATTCTATATCTTGATTGAATGAAACATATCAATGGTATAGAATGGATGAAAGTTTTTGTTTTTTGAAATCAATAAGACTGATTAGGGTAGAAGAAGAACCATTCATTTATTTCATGATTATCTATTTGGTAAACAATGTGGTATCAATTGACTATTTTTAAGATACTAAGAATACGTGAGAGAATATGAAAAGTGTTTTAAAAAAGTTCTCTACTCATTCTAACGAGTAATTAAATATTTTAAATTAGCCAAAAAATTGGTATTAATGATTTATTCCAGTCCAATGTTATAGGTTTTCTGGGAAATTGTTTTGATACTAATAGATGAGAATGGAGTTTTTCATCTAAATAAGTTGTTATATGGGTTGAATAAAGTACCAAGAGCATGGTATTCAAGACTAGATTAGTTTTTGAAGAAGGTAATTTTTCTGCGTGGAGGATTTGATTACAATCTACATGGAAACAATGATAGTAACCAAAGGATGATGGTGCTAGTAACACAAAGAATGAATGGAAAATTTATTTCTCAATATAAATATGTCAAGGAAATTTTGAGAATATTTGGGACATATAATTCCAATGAGATGAAAAATCAGGTGGTTACCCAAATGAAAATGTCACAGAACGAGGATGACAATACAATTAATGTCATTGAATATAGGAAAATCATTGGAAGTCCATTGAACTTGATAGCGACGAGACCTAATATTGTCTTTACCACTTTCCAAGAAGCATGGTATCAAAGGTATCCCAAATAAACTCTCTTTATTTAAGTGAGAAGAAAACTTTGGTATATAAAGGGAATGATAGATTTCAGTTTCCTATACAATAAAAAACCTCAATAAGAGTTATTGGGCTATACTGATGCAGATTGGGATAGATCAGTAGATGATAGAAAATCAACATCAGGTGGTGCATTCTATCTTGGAGGATTGTGTATTTATTAGATAAGTAAGAAAAAATATTTAATTTCATTGAGAACCATAGAAACTGAATATATTATGGCTACTCAAGCATGTATGAATTTATTATGGATGAAGTAACAGCTTAATAATATTGGTGTTTTAGTGAAGTATTCAATTAGAATCTATTGTGATAATTAATGTGCAATAAATCTCATCAAAAAACTAGTCCATCACTCAAGGACAAATCATGTTGAAATCAAGTATCATTTTATTAAGGAGAAGGTGGATCAAGGGCTTGTGAAGTTGGAGTATATTCCTATAGAACTATATTTTATAAACATTATAATAAAGGCCTTACCCAAAGAAGCTTTTAAAAGACATTGAATGGCTCTAGGAGTTCATTAAAATCCCCACACTAGAAAAAGTGTTGATGTGGGACCCCCTTTCCCTGAGGTATGATGTGTTTTTCTCTTATCTGTTGATCGGTGTTCTTTACCCTATTTCAAAACACAATGAAATGAAATTCAGATTCATTAAAAAGGGGGAGAAATTGTAGCTATAAAAGGGAGAGAATGTATTAATCAAGACAAATGGAAAAGCTGATAGGGGGAGTAATGATTCTAAAAATTCTAAAGGTGATCAATCAAAGGATATATTTCATAACAGATGTGATTCATGATGAATGTAGATGAGTGGTTTTGGAATAAAGTGATTCATTGATGAACTTTTCATATTACTCTTTTTCTTATGTCAATCATATTTCATGTGGGATTACAGTGTGTGTTGATTAAATCCTTGATCTATATCATAATAATAGGAAGTAAATACTAGTAGATGATGGAAGAAGATTCAACGATGTATCAAAATGAGATGAGTTTCCAATAAACCCAAAGGGGGGTATTGTTGGGAAAATATACCTCAAGGTTCCATTAATTTGTTTTTGGGGTGATTTTGTTTGTTGGAAAATATAGATGACTATGAATCATTATGTTTTGTGACACAAAATCATATATTTAATTTGGAATGGTTTCCTAGTTTTTTCCAAATTTTTAGGACCCAAAATAAAAAGTGTGTTTATGGTAAAGAAGGTTTTTTACAAAGGAGTTCATGGATAGCGGTTCATGGACCATGAAACATAGTTTGTGGACTATAAAAGAAGTATGAGGAATGGAAAAGGAAAATTGGCAAAGGAAGTGTTTCCGCAAAGTGTGCTATGTGGACGGCATTGGGCAAAAATAGTCAGTGGGAGGCTCACAGTACATGGGAGGCTTACAGTTTGAGGGAGGATAACCATTTGTGGGAGGCTTGTCATTTGTGGTTAATAGGAAGTGATTTAAGGAGCCTCAAAGTGTTTTTCATTTATAGAATACATCATCCACCATAAAGGATTGAGGATTTATGCATAATTCATAGTAGTTCATAGTGAAGGATATATCGTATTAATGTTTTGTGTAATTTGGATTTTCCAGTTTTTTGGATCTATTTTACTATATAAAGGCCCTTGATTAGATAATTCAGAATATTAAATTTCATTATAAAATATCGTTACTCAAGGAAGAATTTGGTTAAGTTTGAAGTAGTTCGTGAGGGGTAATTCTTTGAAAGAGAAGAGTTCACAAGGGAGGATCATTTGAAAGAGGAAGTAGTTCACGAGGATAGTTTACAAAAGGGGTTTGTGGGGATACGTATCCCAAAAAGAAAAAGGGACTACATAGTAGAGGCGATCCATGAGGCATCATCCATCTGCAAATTAGGGGTGGTCCATGAATAAAAAGTCAATCGCAAAGCATTCTCTCCACATGGTGAAATGCAGTTCATAGAGGATTCAAGATTATTTGTTGAGGATGCAAGACAGTTCGCAGTGGGTACAAGTATGTTCTAAAAGGGACTCAAATAATTCCCAAATTCAATTTCCCTATACTAAAAGTATACAAAAAAGTGTGTTTTATCTACAAGGTGAATACAAAAATTCCTGGAACACTTACATGTGAAACAATTCTAATGTTCTCGCATAAGGAGATACATGCCAAGGTTACCCAATAAATAATATCATTGTCATATTTTAATTCTAATGAAGAATAAGATAGAGGATCTTTATAATCATCCTATATTTGTATAAATATTTTATTCATTGATACATTATAGGTAGTGAAACAATTACTTGTCATCTCATGAAGATCTTTGAAAATATAAGCTAATTGTTGTTTCTATAGTAATGATAAGTTTTTTATTGTTGTCTGGAAAGAGGAACTAATGAATCTGAGTGTTTTCATAGAAGTGAAGGATAATCCATTAAAGTACTTCAATAGAGTATATATCTACAAATTAGGATACATTATTTATTGATAATGAAGGGACCTGCATGTCTATAAACTATGAGTGGATCATTTCCAAAGTTGTGAATAGAGTAATAGGAAGAAGGTGATCCTTTCCATCAGTGGTGATCCATCAAAAGATAGTTGGGGAGTGACACTTGGGAAAGTAGTGAGTTGACCCTAAACATTGTAAAGGTAGTGATCATGGGTATAAGAGTTTTATAGACCAAACATTGAATTGGCGGTGAGCCATAGTAAATTCGTTACATCTACACATTGTTGTTGTTTTGTTTTTAGACGTAGCCTAGTGAGGGTGAGCTAAGTGAAAAACTATTTGTTCTTGTGTTTACATTCCTAATTTACTCTCTATGCATCATCATCAAATGAAGTTGTAAAGGATAATATATATATATAAACACTAAATATAAAACTTAGTGACCCTTATAATAAAGAGGTCATGATCCAGTGGGGTAGGAAGAATTTATAAAATAATATCCATACCCTGATTCACCCCCCTATCAGGGTATCTAGGACCCTTTAGGCTTAAACATATGTTGATGAAATATTACTTATTGGAAACATCATATCATTCTTAAGGTCATTTAAGGACTTAATAAATAAATGCTTCTCCATGAAATATTTAGGTAAATAAACCTAAATTATAGGGATCATTATCATTCATGATATATCCATATGCTCCTTAGAATATGTCAAGGCACATACATTGACTAGATACTGATGTGATTTAGTATTGAAAAATAAATTAGAGGATTGATTCTAGTGTAACATGGTTTGGATCTTTCTATGAAAATGTGTCCTTCTATCCAATAATAGAAAGAGTTAATGAGTAGTATCCCATACAATTATATAATAGGATCAATCATGTATGTCATGTTATGTACTAGGAATGATGTTGTCTATCCTTGATAATGGTAGGTAGATATCATGATGATCTAGGTGAACAACATTGGTATTCTATTAAGGTTATCCTTAAGTATTTGAGAGGAACTATGGATATGTTCTTTGTGTATGGATGAGAAACAGACCTACTCATCAGGGGTTATATAGATGCTAGTATTCAAATAGATCATAATGATCTGAAGTCACTATTAAGATATGTTTTCTTTCTAAATGGAGGGGTTTTGTGTTGGAAGAGTTCAAAGAAGCCATTTTTCATCGATTCTACATTGGATTCCAAGTATATCATGGCTTTTGATGCAGCCAAAGAATTCATTTTGATACGCAACCTTTGTCTAAGAACATGATATGGTACCTAGATGTAAATACCTTATCACACTATATTGTGATAATAATACAGTATTGGATATTGTAAAAGATACAAGGTCATGCCAATGGAAAAGATACATACTTCTTAATTCTCATCTATTGATGGATTTTTCTCAGAGAGGTGAAGATGTAGTAAGAAGAATTTCTATGGGGGAAAATTTGGAATACCTCTGGACTAAAGCCTTATATTCGTAGAATATTTAATATCATGGTTGAGCTAGTAGACTAAAAGTTGTTATCAATTATCTCTAATGAAATTGGGATTTTGTTGTGGTTGGTTCCCTAAAACCAAAATCTATGTACTTTATGATTTCATGTACTCGTTATTTTGAATATTAATAAACCTATTATCATATCATGATTGATCTTCTATATGATATATTATATAATAATTTCCAAAGAGTGACTATCACACTAAAATATCATATCAGTTCCCCACTATGATGATAAAACAGAAGTGTCATGAAATCATTCATAAATATATATTCTATAGTTCGATGATATCATTTGATGAGACAAAAATTATAAAAGTTCTTAGGGGTAGAGACTCATAGGACTTTGAATCAATTTCTCATGGTGTTCAGCCTTGGTAATTTCTAGTATAGAAGATAATGAGAATATGACCTTCTATAAGGAAATCTACATTTATATGTTTGATTGGATATTATTATCTGCAGACATGTGTATTGATCCTTATAATTTAAGATTATTATTAATGGATGTTATTACTCATGAACATTGATGTATTGTTGAAAACCATGATGATATATGTTAATGATGAGGTAGGATATGTTGGGTGTGTCATGAGTAATATTGTATTAATGAATAATTTGAGAAAGGATTTTACCCTTCTATTCTATAACAGATGTTGATATCTTAGGACTTTGATGGAAATAAAATAACCTTAATAAATCCATATACATAGTGTTATTTGGTAAATTTTATCTCTAGAAAATCAATGAAAGATACATCGAGCACATAGGTTGGTGACACAGGCATGAAATCTTATAGATTTGAGATATTGTGATAAGGGATTATATTACATAGTAAGAATCTGTATGAGGTTTTATATCATTGAGACATAAAATTATTTCTCTAGGGGTGTCTTAGTGTGTTTCTAGATGCTATCCTTTGACTTTGGGCTTCTTCGCCTAATGTCATTGAAAAAGAGGCCTAGAGGGACACACATTAAGTGTATCCAAAACCTCAGTTAAATAATATTATTATTTATTATTTAAAATATTGAATTAATATTATTCTTTTATGTGGTTTAATAATTATTCATGTTTTTTATCACATATATTTTATCACCAGTTATTTGAGAGAATATTTTGTTATCGGAATATTCAATAAATATTTATTTTTTATTTATTAAATATTATATTTATTTATTTATTGGAAAATAAATAGGTGATATTTATTTATTAAATATATATTCATTATTCAAGGACTAATAAATATTCTGGTGGAATGGTGAACCAAGTTTACTGGTTCGGTGAGAAATAATATATATTAAATATTATTTGAATAAATTGTAAATAATTTATTGAAGAAATAATATCTAATTAATTTGTTGGTTTTTGGAGGCCAAGAAATAATAATAATAATATAATTATTATAGATATGTGGTTCTATGTGGATTATTGAAATATTAAGAGTTCATGTGAAATTATTATTTTCTAACCGCATCATTATTTAAACCTGATTATATTATTTTTGACCCTAACAGAAGCCATTATGTTAGTTATGCACAATGAATCCATATAGTTCTATCAATACCTATAGAGAACCTTTATGAGAATGCTCACAAGAATGGTGAGTGACCCTTCTTCACCAACCCTATTGATTCTATAGAGATCAAGGATAATCCTTCTTGGAAGTGATTATCATGGTTATCAAAGATGAACAACGCTAGCATTTGGATCTTCTACACTAGCACTCGGAAATTCCTATTACAATGATCGAAGGTTCATATTTCATGTGTAGATCACTAAAAGAAAGAATATACACTTTATTTCTATGACAAAATTTTTGTGCGATGTGGATACATTGTCAGATTCATCAATGAAGAAATAATTCATCACAAGGTAATTCTTTAACTGCTTAAATTAATTATGACTCATTATGTGATGATCCTATGTTTGGTTCTGGAATTCTCATGTTAATTAATCTTTGATTTAATTATTTTGGATGTGATGTTCTTCATTGATGTACATCTTAGATTTATCATTGATTACTACAAAAAAAAGATGAGTTTGGAATGCCCTATCAGTTCTTCTGTTGCGCCTAGAACCTTCACGTACTTGATTGGGTTTGTGTACAAGTGTAGTTTGGGTGATTACACTTAGTGGTTATTAATTTTTGGAATAAATGCGCTTGAGGTATGAATATATTAACCATATAGGTCCCTTTTACAAATTTTTCCTTGATATTTATCACATGTGTGTGCGTGTGTGTGGCCCGTGAGACCCACACTTGATAATGATCGCATGTGTGTGTGTGTGGCTCTTGAAACTCATGCTAGATTTGATATGTTTGTACCTATATGGGTTATTCTCTATTGTGTGTGAATTTATGATCTATGGAGGTTTTTCTTATAATATCAAGTGACAGGTGGACTATCACGGCTTGGTTAGGGAGCATGTTTCATGACCCGACCTCCCCAAGCTATGTACATGGTCATCTAACCCCATGGGATTCTTGTAATACCTTGGTTTCCTTCCTAGAACACCATGAGATATTACTCTCAAGGTTCACATTTCAGAATAATTATTTTCCACATAGGCTAACACGTGTTCTTTAAGTGTGTTTTATCCTCACTCACTCACACCTTGAGAAACTTCCGAGGAGGTCACCCATCATAACACTACTCCAAGTCAAGCCTCACTTAACTATGGAATTATATTCAAGTTGGATCCTGAATAAAAAGTCACACCTTCTTGACATGGTTAGTATCATTTTTTATTTTAATTCTCACTTCTCTAGGGGTGTTACACTCTCCACCCCTATAAAGCACAATTTTGTTAGTATAGACCCCACATCTCAAAACTAGGTGTGTCACTACACTTCTGAATGGGTATTGGATCTGATATTATTTTTCAGGATTTGACCTCCCCAAGCTATGGACATGGTCACCTAACTCTATGTGTCGTATGTAATACCTTGGTTTCTTTCCAATCATAGCACATACTATTACCCACTGGGGACACTTATCATACTAATTATTATACACATAGGCCAAAACATGTTCTTTCAGTGTGATTTTTCCTTAATCACACAAACTATATGAAACTTCCTCAGAGGTCACCCACCATGAAACTACTCCAATACGGTACATTCTTAAGTATAGTTTTCTATTTAGGTAGGCCCCCAAAAATAAAGGTGCACCTCGTTGACATGGGTAGCACCATTTAGTATTTTAATTATCACTTTTCTAAGGGTGTTACATCATGTACAACATGTGATGGTGATGTTGATAGACCTAAATAAAGGATATGGGTATGAAGGCCTTGAGTCCTGAACTGAGGCAGTAGTGGGATATGATGGCCTTGTGGCCTGACTTGAGGTATAGAAAGGGTATGATGGAATTATGACCTGACCCGTGATAGAGAAGGGATATGAAGACCTTATGGATAGAACTGAGGCCTATTATTAATGTGGATTCTCAAATATATATAATGTTCTTTTGTCTAACCCATGATCACTACTTTAATTATGACTTTTCATCTAGAAAATATCAGAAGCATGTACGATCGGGGTTCATGGAATCTTGGTTATCACATGATTACTTGACACATGATTGATTGTTTATTTCTTTAATATTTACTTATTATTGCATACCACTTATTAGTGTGAAATTATGTTAAGGATTAATTTTAAGTGTCTTGTTAAGTTTATACTCACACCCTACATGGGAATCATAGTTCATATGTGGACTTTATGATTAGAGATCTAGGGAAGGTAAAGCGGCCCAAGGTAGGTAGCTAAGTAGGTGGATTGTGGTGACTGAGGACATGTTGGGTTGGACTCTGGATAATTTTTGTTGATTTTATTATTATTTTTATTTTCTTATTACATTAGTTTGACCTTATGAATTACATGTCCTTATTTTATTACATTGTATTACTCCATGATACCTAGCATTTCATCTGTTATTTCATTTTTTATTATATAGTTTTTTTGTGACTTTTGTATTATTATTCTTTTTTTATTATGATTCTATGTATGGTTATTAATACTAAGGGTATAGTCTCCCCACTACACCTTTTAGACCCTCATTGTTAGTTATGGTTCTCTTGAATATGGGGAGGTGTTCATGATGTCATTTAGTACTTCAAATCAGACCTAATGATTTAGTTGGGGCGTTACAAAATGGTATCATATCTTGTTTTTTATTTTCCTTTTCTTATTAGACATGTTTAGGAACATGGTATAAAGGAGTTAAGCTATGTCAAACTCAGGAAGGAGAGTTTCATTTGTGCTTGTACAACTCATGTATAACAAACCTCTGATTTAACGATGATGGGGACACTATTATAATTGTAGATTTATGGTTTCATAAATATCCTTTGTATATTGTGTTGTTACAGTTTATGGGACTTGAGAGTGTCAATGCATCATGAATAGGCATGCAGGATCAGATGCCACATATACCTATTACTTCCTATTCATGGTGGTTCATTTAATTAAATGTCTTGATCTATTCTTATATGATATACAATGATGACATTTATCTTTCTTGAACTTGAGAATTTGTTTTGTTATATATATATATATATATATATATATGACTATCACTAATGTGTGGGTATATAGAATTGGGTTTGATCCTTGTTTATTTCTATGAGGTTTATGACTTATCATTATGGGTAGCCTCCTAGGATTGGTCTCTTATATAAATCCCTTGTTCATGCCTATAAACTATTTAGGTTGTTACATTAATTAAATTTTTATAGGAATTATAAGTGTAAGTTTGGAGTTTTAGATTTTTTCCCTAGAATAGGTTTGATGGGAACACCTTGTGAAATAATTCAGAATGATCCTACAAGGGAGAACACCCTTTCTCCACTATCATATGTATAAGAGGATATATCTAATCATGATCTCAATCCTACTTAAGTGGTTTAGGTGTTGAAACTTATCCAGTATGGGGTCTTCCATATAGTAAATTTTCAAGGTGGAGTAGTTCCCAGGACAATGGTCAATTATTCTCGAGACTTCCAGCTCTAGTTCCCCCCATCCTTATAGTGAAATGGAGGTCCTTAGGATATTAAGGAATATATTGATATCATTAATGGGATATTTCATCTAGTGGATACTATAGAAGACCAATGAGTAAATATGTCTACCTTCAGGCTTCGGGGACCCACTAGGATGTGGTAGGGTGTCATGAACCAGGTGGGTAGGAATGAGGGTCTTGTATGGGTGGCCTTCAATGACCCTTTCTTTGATGAGTTTTTTCCAAAAATGTTGAAGCTATATCACATAAAGAAGTTTATAGAGCGTCATTATGCGATGATGTAAGTTTCTACATACTCTTTTCATTTCACTGATCAACTTTGCTTCACTCCCCTCTTGGCTTCGAATGAGGCATATAAAGCCATGAAATTTTAAATTGGAATTTATCTAGAACATAGATGTTAGGTTAGGATATTTGACCTACCAACATATCCAAAGGTGTTTCGCAAGACCTTAATGATTGAGAAATATCTGGGGTAATATATAGTTGTGGTTCTTCTTCAAACTCTTTATATATTGATTGGAATACTTATCATTGTAGTGGTAGGTGCCTCTTTTGGTAGTAGGAAGAGGAATACCAAGGTGTTGGAGTAGATTAGTGGTAGGAAAATAGAGTGTTTTGGGGTTTCTTATACCCCTCTATAAGAGGAGGTTCCCATTGTTTCAATTGTGGATAGAGTGGGCGCTATCGCAAATTTTTCACAATACCTCAGAACAAGTCTCATCGATGTGGAAATATAGGGAATATTTAGTAGTTCTATTTGAGATAATTGTAGGAAGACTCTCATAGGGGTGTGAGAAAGATTTATACTATGACCCAAGGTTCTAACCAGCATCCATAGTAGAATATTCTGGCCTCATAGCCCTCAGTGACCTTGGTGAGTTATGTGCTTTAGGGGTAGGATCATAGAGCTGAGGAATGTAGAGTTTATATAGTGGAAAAAGTCCTAAATTATAGTAGAGAGGGTCCATTAACTGTTTTAGGTATAGTCTTGATATCATCTACATTATATTATGCCTTATTTGATACAATATCTTCCAACTCATTTATATCTTCCCAAGTTGTAGTTGGACATAATTTTTAGGTTGTGTTATCTTTTGAGTTATTATATCTTAACACGCCCTTGGGGAAGAAACTGGATCATATCTAGAGATGTCAATAATGTGTCATAGTATTTCCTAGCTATGGAAATCTATTGGATTTCATGATTCTTGAGATGACTAGATTTTATGTGATCTTTATCATAGACTAGCTAACCAGTTATTGGGATCACATCAAATTTTATAGGAGACAAGTATCCTTTTTATCACCTAAGGAAGAAAATTTCATTCTAAATAGAGAATGGGACTTTGGAGTATGTATAACTGGTCTAGACCTGAGTCAGATTAGGTCTGTCATGGTTCAAGTAGTAGGCATAATTTATACGGTGGATCAAGAAGTAGCTCCCTCCTTTTGTCCTCCTTTAGTGTACCTAAATCAATATGTATTCCCTGATGAATTCTTTGGGATTCCTCCTCATCAAGGGATAGAGTTCAAGATTAAACTCATATTGGGGGGTAAAACCTATATGAATTTCTCCATATCATATGGCTCCATCCAAGTTGAATGAACTTAAGATTCAACTTGAGGATTTGGAGGAAAAATGTATTATCATATTGAGCACATCTCTATAGAGTGATCTAGTGTTGTTTATGAATAAGGTTGATGACATACTTTAGTTTTGTATATACTAAAAGATTATAAACCAGGTTAACATGAAAAATATATACCCATTTCTGAGGATCTATGACTTGGTTGATCAGTTGTTGGGAGTTGATAGTTTTTTAAGATTGGTATATGATCTGGCTACCACCCGATTTAGGTTAGAGAGGAGGATATTACTAAGACAATGTTCAAGAGTAGATACATGATATATGAGTATATATTCACGCCATTTGAGTTAAAAATTCACCATCATTATCCATGGATATCAGGAATAGGATTTTTCATCCATATCTTGACCCATTCATTATGGTGTTCATATATGATATCCTTATATACTTAAAAAACGTGGAGATGCAGGTTAGAAAAATGAATATTTTGTGGAGTAAAAATTGATTAAA
This sequence comes from Viscum album, assembly GCA_963277665.1. Classification (NCBI taxonomy): domain Eukaryota; kingdom Viridiplantae; phylum Streptophyta; class Magnoliopsida; order Santalales; family Viscaceae; genus Viscum; species Viscum album. The sequence continues at coordinate 1,966,075,447 of OY728130.1, read as the reverse complement.
TACACTATATTAAATCTTTTTATGTTTCACTTGAGTATCTAAGAGGTATATTTTCTTAGGAATGTAAAGTCTGATTCATAGATTTCCTGGAAAATGTGGAGGTTGTGATGTCTTGGGCCCACCCTTGAAATTTATTTGAGATCATAAGTTTCCTTGGATTTGGTGACATAATATTTATGGTTCATTCATGAATTATCCTACCAAGAAGAACCTATGAATATTCTTACCAAGAAGGGGGTTAAGATTTAATGGATTTATTAGTTCAAAGAGGCCTTATTAGTGCAAAATTGGAGATTGATGAAAACTCTAATCCTGGTATTTCTAGATTCTGAGATTGGATATATAGTTTATTGTAATGCCCCAAGTGTTGGTTTATTATATGTAATAATGTATAGGGATAAGGTATTAGCTTATATGAATCTCCATTTATGACCCCATGAGTGGAACTATCTTATGCATGACTTGGATTTGGCGGTTGCGGTCTATGCTCTGAAGTGTTAGTGCCATTATCTCTTCAATGAGAGATTTATCATAAACACAGACCACAATATATTGTGTTAAATATTCTTTCAGTGAGACTTGAATATTTGATAGAGTACTCAGGTGTATTATATTAAAACATTTTATTTTGATATGGCTTATTTTTTGGGAAAATGTAATGTTGTTGTAGATTCGCCCAGTGGGAAAACACAAGAGATTGGTGAGAGACCTTTGAAGGAGGAATGGAAATTGATGAGATTATTGGATGAATGATTAGTGGATGAATCTAAGGTCTGAGTTTTAATTTCATGTTCTCCCATGCATATCTCATTTACATTGGTAGGTTAGGAAAATGCCATATGGTATTTAGATTTGGAATGCTTAGTAATGATAGAATGGTTGGTGGGAAGTAACCTAGTTCTAGGATGGTTGATGGATAGTGATGATGTGGCATATGTTCATGAGAGAGTTATAGTCCCAAATTATGTGATGTAAGAGTTAATGAGGTAATATATTTCATCTCAATGGGAAGTGTACCAAGATTTGATGAAGATGTATTAGGATATTAAATGATGCTTCCAGTAGCTAGGTATGAAGAGAAACATGGTAGTTTTTTTCTCACATTGACTTACTTTTCAGAGGATGAAGACTAATCATCAATGGACAGGTGGAATACTACATTAACTTATTATGATTGTGTGATATTGGGATGATGTGATGATGGAATTCATGATTGGGTTTATTAGGACCCCAATAATTTGGGCTTTTTTATGGGTGATAGTTGATCGACTGGTAGTACATTTCTTGTTAATCTGAGAGACTTAGTTTGTAGATGAGTTGGGATAGATTTGTGTATGGGAGATTATATGACTACATGGAATGCCTTCTAGTATTATGTTAGAAAAAAATCATTTTACATCATGGTTTTGGGCAGTCTAGTAGAGGGATATGGGTACTTAGTTAAAGCTGAGTACCACATATCATTCACAAATCAATGAACAAACAAATCAGATGATCTATATATTGGAGGATATGATTCAAGTAGGAATTATAGATTTCATTGGATCATGTTATGATCATATAACCTTTTATGGGTTTTCTTTTAATAATAGTTTCTAGGTTTCAATTTATATGGTGCCATTTGAGTCTCTTTATGGTCAGTTCTGTCACTCACTGTTGCGTTGGCATGAGGTGAGTGAGGAAACTATCATTAGGTCGAGAATGGTGCAAGAGACCTCTAAGAGGGTTTAGTTTAGCAAGAAGTGGTTGGTTACCATTTAGATTATATAGTAATCATATATCGACTTAAGTATATGACTATTGATGTTCATTGTGGGAAGTTGAGTTTTCTTATGGGTGTCACCTTGGATAGAGCATTATCTTTTTCAGAGGTAAGGGAAGATGGCATCGTAGTTTGTGGGAACATTTGAGATCATTGGGAATATCAAAATAGTTTATTTTCAATTATATCTTCCTCTATGATATCAAGTTATGCATAACATATTTCATGTCTCTCAAATTTGAAGGTACAAGTCTGATTATGTGCATGTTATTGACTATAGGGACATTGAATTGGAACCTGATGTATTGTTTGTGGACTTCCTGATGTTGATTTTGGATATAAGTATCAAGGTGTTTTAGGTAACAAAGTGCCACGTTTTTAGTCTTGTGTAATTATGGACATATCGAAGAGGAGATGTGGAAAAAAGTGTAAAATGTTTGGGCTCAGTATCCCAAATTGTTTGAGCAAGATTTTGAGAGTCACTTCTCAGGGAAGATAAGTCATTAGCGTGGGGTATTTATAACACCTTTGGTTTATGAGGTGTTTTTCCTTTTTTATGTTTCTAGGTTCGGTCTTATTTTTAGGTTTTTGTAGGTGTTTTACTGAAATATCATGAAGGAGGTCCAAGAAAGAACTTAGAGAAGTGTTTCAGAGGCTACTAGCTAGACTGTAGGAGATATCGATCTGTCAGTGGACCTAGTAGTGGCGCTATAATTCTAAAGATCCCATCAACTAGCCAGTTGTTCCCAGAAGGGTACCTCATTAAGGTTACTCCTTTATTTTTACTATAACATGCATTTAAGTCTAATACTTCACCTAATTTTACCCAAAAATGACCAAGATGAATGGAAGATATCTCTCTTAGAATGATGAGTTTCCTCCTCCCCTTCTCTTTGTCATTCTATGTCTAGATCGATCTATCAGCTTCCATGAGATAAGATTCATCTATTCTAGACGAAATATTCTCCTTATTCTATAACTGATCATAGATATAATTGATTTTGGTTGGATCTATGGATATTTTTTTGATCTAACGAACTATTCCTTAATTTTTGATAGATTGACATTAGATATAGAGAGTTATCATCCTTTCCTTGGATCATATCTAGGTCTGTCATTGATGATGACTTTTTTCAGTAAGTTGAATTGATTCTAAGATTATTATATCATATCCTTCTTCATTTTTTTCTAAAATCCCTTTTTTGATGAATTTGGAATGGTTATAGGGATCCTTGGTGTTTGTTGTTAACCCTATAAGTGTGAGGGTGTGGTTCAGGTGACGACTCTTAGTGGCTATTGATTTTTGGAATCAATGTGCTTGAGGTATGAAGTTCTTTACCATATAGGGACCTTATAAAAAGTTTTTTTCTTGAAATTGGTCGCATGTGTGTGCATGTGTAGCATGTGAGATCAATTCTTGATAATTATCGCATGTCTGTGTATAAATATCGGGACTCAAGATTGATATGATATGTTTGTAATTATATGTTTTATTCGATGTTCATTGTGATTCTATGGTATGTGGATGTTTTTCTTCTAGTATCAAGTGATATATGGACATTTTCTGGTTGGATAGCACTTGTAGGGAGAGAATCTGTGACATATGATGATGATTATAATGGACCTAGATGAGGGGTAGGGATACGATGACCTTGAGGCCTAACTCAAGGAAGTGGTGGGATACGACAGTCTTGTAATATGACCCACGGTGGAGATGGGGTATGATGGACATGTGGGTTGTCCCATGATAGAGATCGGACACAAAAACCTTATGCTCAACCTGATACTTGTTTTCTATATAGATGCTCAATGAAATAGGTTAACCTTATGGAAAACCCATGATCATAACATTTTTTCTGAATTTCCTTTTAGTATGGAGTGGAAGCAGGTACGATCAGGGTTCATGATGACATGGTCAGCATATAATCACTCAGCACATGAATGATTGTTTTTTTTATTTACTTATTATCATAGAATAAACCTCCCATGCATGTGAAATTATGTTAAGGACACATCGGTGGTGTCCTATAGGGCTTATACTCACACTCATCATAATAATCTTAGTGCGCGTGAAAAATTCATGATCATGGATCTAGGGAAGGGCAAGGGGATCATTCTAGGTAGCTATGGTGGTGGAGTGTGGTTACTGAGGTGATTCTAGGATAGAATCCATACAATTGTTTTATATTTTATTCTTTTTTGTTATTGTATTGTTACATTGGTTTGACCTTCCATATTAGGGGTCCTTGCTTTATTACATTGTATAACTCTATAATACCTGGCATGACATCGGATATCGCATTTTTTATTATTTAGTTTTTCTTTTACTTTTTGGGTTATTTTTATTTTCAGGTTACGATTCTATGTGCAGCAATTTATATTGAGAGTATAGTCTCATCATTTCACCATTAGGACCCTCACTACTAGTCTACAACCTATTGTGTGTGAGGAGGAATGCATGAGGTAATGTGAGGCAGTGATTCGGCTCATGGTGTTATAAATATAAAGTACTTGTCATAAATGTCTTCAAAAAAATATTTATTTATTTATTTTTTGAATATTTAATAATGTTCTATTCACTAATTCATTGAATATAATAATTATATATATTTTGGAAAATAATGCAGTTGTAAAGACCACAACCCAAATAGCCCAGAGTCATTGGTTACTTTATTACATTAGCAAAAAATAGAAGTAATCACATCCCGAAGGACCTAATAGTTTAGTAGTCTTGGTAAATTAGATACATACTTAAAATACACATTACAATTGAAAACATAAATACCATTATTCCTCATAGTGTATCCCTATATATCAATAAAAAACACTTTCTAATGTCCTAGGGAAAATAAAAGATAATAGGTGATATCATATGCTTAGTAAGGGTAAGAATATAGTGGGAGATATCATGAATAAATAATCATAATCAATATGGTAAGGTAAATAACTGAAACAAATTCCATTTAATAAATAAACTGAGCATAGTATGGAAGAAAAAAATGATTATCAAATAAAGCCATATAAATATTCACAAAAGATTGAAACTTATTAATGAATATTCTAACTAATAAAATAATCACGCGGACATCAATAACTGATCTCATAATGATATAATGTATAATTTTAGGCATCTAAAACATAATTTCAATACCTTTAATCAGATAGTTTAAATTTGTGGGTAACACCTGTCTAATTTAGCTAACTAATTTGTCTCATGAGACCTATCGAGGCATCGAGGGACGACCTATAACCAGTCCCAAATCTCCACTTAATAAGTCAAAAGTATTCCTCATATGAAAGGGGAGAAACATAATCAACATAAATATTCATATTGAAAAAACTAATATTTGAAATGTTAATACTTACCCGATCAAATAAACATAATCATAAACAATCTATCATAATATGGTGAAGGGTAATAAAATTGTACATCCTTATTAAAACTGATCATAAACTATCCAAATAAATAATAAGTATAATATCAATGAAACATATCCATAGTGTATCATAATCACAATAAAGGGTTGATGTCATCAATGGATAAAAATACCACAAAAATGTCTTTAAAAACATTCTTGAAGAAAATAACCAATGCACTTTAAAAATAACATTTTAAAATAAAAAGTTCATAAAACATTTTGAAAATACATTTCCTTGAAAATAACCTTTTAAAATTATAAAATATTCATTAAAACATTGATTGGTCCTGATGTTAGTAAATTCTATTCATGTTCTACATGTTAAAACAATGATTCCTTTCATGTTTTTGATAAAAGCCAAACGGGCCTTATTTTGAAAAAGATGTGAAGATTCCATTAAATAAATGAGAAAGTAAAAATCGGTAAAAATTTATTTAATAAATAATTTTTAAAAGGTTAAAAATATTTTTGTATGTATTTATTGAAAACCATCAGTTTGATGAAAATTGATTTTTGACCAAAGAGAGGGAGATAGTTAGATTTTCTTAAAAACATTTTCTTAATCATTTTTAGTACCAAAGAGTGGGAAAATGGTACTATTTCTTGAAAACATTCATGAATAACAATACGATAAGAATATATATTTATTTTAATATTGAAGGATCAAATAATTCCCCCAAGGGATACTTAAATAAAAATAATCTCAAATAGTGATGAGATTGTGAAATAAACCCTTACCACATTGGTAACTTCTGAATCATAATCCCCATGAAAGAAATAAATTCAAATGAAAATTTAAATACCATGAAGAGAAATAAATTCATGATATAACATATCTAAAAGGTAATTATATACACCACACAAGGTAATAAGTTTTGAATATTGTGTTTGTCTCATGGAAGTAAAAGTCAGACAACAAAACCTTACCTCGGGTTTGAATTCCTTCGTATGTGCTTGAAAATAATGTATAATAAATATGGGCTTATTATAAATATATTAAATAGATATAATAATACATATATTATCATATATTATTTACTTATATAATTTTATCACCTATTTGTTAATAATTCATTGTTAAAATCACTGTTTTGGGCGATAATTGCTTTATTGTTCATGTAAATTTTAGTTCGATAATTTTGGTACTTTTAATTTTATCATTGTTATTTATATAAATAATTTTATACATGATATAAATATAATAATCATTCATTATATTTTTATTTAGAGTAATCTATTAAATTTATATCTACGAAATGGATTACATCGTTTATGGAGACGGTAGGTCATACATACGCATGAACGTTGTTTATTTTTTTATAGAAGGATAGAAAGAAATGAAAATAAATATTAATAAATATTTAAAAAATAATTATTATTTAATATATATAATTTATATTAATAAAATTCATACTTATTACCATCCATGTAAAAATAAAATGAAAAACATTTCACATCGTTATGTGGATACGGTAGTCCACACATGCGCACAAGAAATGTTATTTTTTCTAACGGATTATAAGGTAATAATTTATATGAGTTATTATATATAAAAAGTATTTTTATATCATAAATATTAAATATATTCATTAAATTTAACCTTATTACCTTTCATGTAAATTATAAATTAAAAACGAATCACATCGCTTTGCGACCAGGTAGTCTGCCGTATATATTAACAACTTTATTATATCTCCCATGGAATTCGTGTGGCGGTAGTCCATCATGCACACGATCAACGATTGTTTTCCCATTTAATGGAAATGGAGTTGAATCTAGGTTATAGAATTTATTTAATAATATATAATTATATTTATAATACCGTTTTTATTAAATTTTCATATTTTAATATTATTTTATGGAGGTGGAAGAATAAATAAAACGAATATGCGTATTTAAGAATTTTACCTCTTCTTCGGAGAGCCTCTTTAGGTTTATACCTAAAGCATTCTTAGAAGAGATTAATAATGAAAATAAGGATTATAATATATGGGGAGGGAATTAAGGAAGATATTTGGGTAGTTATTTTTCGATCCAAAGGGTTTTGGAAGTGTGAAGATGGGAGGAGAAGGGGTGGCCTTTAATAAGTTGGGGAGAGGGCACACATGAAACTTTTAAAATATAAAGGGATACCCACATTTTTATCATGCCAAAAGCCTCCAAAATGGGTCATCATAGAACCTAAGATATTATAGGAATTAAATATGTCCAAAAAATCTGTGTTTCGTAAGTTTTAGGTCATTTTTAACCCTTATCTTCGTAGTTAAACCCCCTCCGTAAACTCTTTTTTACCTTAACCGTGATAATTAATTTTTACTATTTTCACTATTCATTTTGGTAAGAAATTAAGTTGAAATTATTAGATAATATTTATTTATTATAAATATTGAATACATTTTTTTAAATTCAACACACATTAGTGGCAGGATTCAATTTAAAATTAAACTACAGATGCGATGAAAGAGCGGTTTTCCGAGGAGAAAATTGTCATAAGTGTAGAATGTTTTAATATCAAAATTAAATATCAAATTGATTAAAATAACCTAAATTGGATAAATTTTAATATAATTTAACTAATTAAACATTAAAACTAATTTAAAATATAATTTAACTTTATAAATTATTTAAATGAAAAGACAGTTTTCAAAAAAAATCAGTATTTTTCATTGTTCATCAAAAAATTAATCTTTTCACAAAATTTTTCAATATTCATCCAAATTAATTTTTAAATTTATATTTATAAATTTTATTTTATTTTATTAAATATATTTTCTAATATTTTTAAAATTTAAATTTAAATTATGTATGCAAAGCATGACTTATACTCCTTTCATAAAAATTCAGTTTCTCAAAAGAAAAAAATCTTTCTATTTCAAATGATTGTTATTTTATTTATAATAAATTGATAACCATTGAATTTATTTTTTACATGTTTAAACCATATAATTTTAATAATTTAGTTATTACTATTCAAACACACCAACTTAACAGCTAAGTTATAATGGTCATGTTTAAATAATAATATTTTAATAGAGTATCATGTTTCATTTAAACTTAGTGTTGCGTGCATCGTAAGCTATAAAAGAGATTGAATTTATTTAAAATTAAATATATATTAAAGTCTCAGTGTGTTATATTCTCTTCCAATCTTGGTTTCTTTTATCCACACTATCAAACATGATGTTCCTCTTTTAAATCTCTGGGTGTTGCATTCTATACCCTTAAATAAACTATGTCCTCATAATTTAATCTTGATTTCGAAAATTATGGGTTTGAAATTTGAAAATACCATTATTTGAAACCATATTAAATAAATAATAAAAAATCATCTTTATAAGAGATAAATGGAAGTAAAAAGGTCATCTATAAAAATACATAACTACGTTTCCAAGTTAGAGAACATCAGTGGGAAGTGGAGATATGAAAAAGGAATAAAAACATAAATAATTATAGAGAGTGATAGTTATCATTGATCAAAATAATGTGATTTATCAATGTAAAGTTAAGGGATTAAAAACCATAAATATTTGATGAGTTAAAAGTCCATTTGATTCATCAAATATGAAGTTAATATGTCAAATTTTTTGATTCAATATCCTTTTCCTAAGTTGGAGGAATTATTTTAATATCATGATACATAACACCAAAAAATATACTTTCTTAATATATTTTTAAGAATAATATCATCCTTTGGTAATACTTCATTTATCTCTCCAATAAATTAATATCAAAGATGAATTTTTTTATGCCTAAAGCACTAAAATTAACTTTTAACTAATCATAAGATCTATAAAATAGTAACACACTATTAATATTTTCTTTAATAAAAATAAAATGGTTAGAAAAAGTTATCTAATATAATAAATTAATCTATAATTCCTCGATAATAACTCCCAAAATTAGAATTAATCAATTTCATAATTAGTCAACCTTAATACTCATCCAAATATGTCTGACTAAATTCAAAGTCCAAAAATTTAGAAGGATGGTCACTGAATCAACATTATATTCCCAATATAATATAATGTGGATATTAATGGCACATTATAAAATTTTTTAATACCTTTATCACCACAATAACATAATTAAAACATGCATTCTTCCAAAAAAATCTCATATTTTTTAATATATTTCATAAATCCAAACATGTTTTAATCTCCAGTGAAGATAACATAAACTATCAAATAACTAACTAATTAAATATCACCAATAATAACCCATAAACATATATTTATAATTATCATATCAACATAAATGAAATATTAATGGTTATCTTCCCTCAATCATGTTTTTTAAAAGAAGTTCAACTTTCTACTAAATCACTTTTCTTGGCCATTGGTACCATCCATCATATGCGCTCAAATACTTAAATATAAAGTAATTTAGTACAATAATTTACATATAATAATTATTATAACTAGTATATAATTGACTATAATACTCCCATAACATAATTATTTAATATAAACATAATCATATTAATCATTCCACTTCATCTGTAGTAGTAGCATAAGCTTGACCTTGATCCCTTAGCTTCTTCTGAGGTATATTCCCCTAATGCTTGGGGTATTCATTTGTGTAGTGTCTCATCTCATTATATTTAAATCATTTAACATTATAAAAATATTTATTACCATTTAAATAATGAGTATGGTGGACCTTCTCTCCACACTTATAGAAAACTTGCATTCCCTCCAAGAAAGTATCAGGGTATTTTTTCAACAATTATCACATAAGAAAAATCCTTGTATCCCTTCTTCCCTTTATCCATATTTTTCTATGTCATCCACTTATTATATTACTTCCCTTGTAATACATTAGACTTTGATAATTCCTTCTATTTATTTAAACCACATTATATTATGTCCTTGTATGATGATAAAGTTTATAAGACTAGTTCCCTTTGAATAATTGCCTTTAGCCTAACAAAGAAATGGTCAATATTTATCTTTCATTATGTACATAGTCCATAGCATGAATTGATAACCTTATATAGTTGGATTCATAGTTATAATCGTTTTCATATTCCTTTTATATTAGATTCGGGATTTTTCTCTCCACATCCACTCATTGCATGTAAGGAAAATACTTTTCTAAGAAGAGAACCTTAAAATCCTTACATTCCATGTTTGTTATTTCTTCTTCATCCTTAGTGTTTTTAATCAATTTCCACCATTTATCTGCATCTCCTAAGAGATGAAAAACTATCATGATAACTTTATCCATTTAATTACTTCCCAAAGTGATAAATTATTTCTCTCAGTAACTTATACATTACTCAACTACAAATGGATTTGTAGTCCCATTGATTGATGGGGGTTGCTGACACATGAAGCGGTCAAACATTATTACACAACATAGTGGATCAGTAGGATAATCTATATGGGAAATGTTATTTCTCATAAACTATGTTGGCTTCCCCAATATGATTATAATTTCTTTAGTTCTAGTTGTAGCTTCAGCTCCATCTTCATTATCTTTCCCCTGAGAGAAATTCATATATGGGGTAAATACATTAATATAGTTATCATTTATTCCACTATGAGCCATTTATAAACAAAGAAATATGATATATTATTTCAAAACATTATGAAACATAATGTATAATCCCAAAACTAGTGAAAGACTTAACATAAATTGAAAATATTATGCATAGATAATCTCATAATCATAAACATGGTTTATTTAGGAAGGTTTTTAAACAATAAAAATATTTCAAATCTTTCATAATGGTTTATAAAGAAAATTTAAATTAACCAAAGAATATCCCCCAAGAGTGTCAAACTGGGGGTGTTGTAAGGCCCATTTTCATGTACTAAGTAATGCATTAGTCAAGCTCGGTGCACATTTTTCCGAGTTATTACCCCTAGGTACATATATTTCAGAACCATGTCCACTTTTAGTATCTAGATAGGTATTTATGGGTAGAAAACCCATATAATCACTACCTTACCAAAACATTAGGATGTTATAACATACCTAGACTTATCCTTAAAGTAATTCATAGGGTTATATTTCCTAATATATGTTTTCCTAAATCTAGTTCCCAAGTTTTTTACTAAACTTACTCTAATACCAATTATAGTCACCCTGAACTGAATAGCCCAGATATGGTTATTAATTTATTACATTAGCATAAGATACAAGGAATATCACATAGAATAACTGAATATTTTAGTATTCTGATTAAACTAGATACATACTTGAAATTCACATTACAATGGAAAACATAAAATATACAATATTTTTTCATTGATAACTCTATTATTCCTCAGAGAATATCCCTATATATCAATCCAAAAACACTTAATGGTATCCTGGGGAAAATAAAACATTATAAAGGGGTGAGCTCATATATTCAGTAAGGGTAAGAATACAATATAATATGTCATGAATAAATTATAATAACCAATGTATAAAGTTAAATAACCAAAACACATGTAATTTAATAAATAAAATAAGAATAAAATGGTAGAAATAAAATTTTATCAAATAAATCCATATAAATAATCTCATAATCTTGAAACTTTTCCATGGATATTATAAATAATCGAATAATCACATGGTCATCAATAACCGATCTCATAATGAGGTAATGAATAAATTTAGAAATATAAAACATACTATAAAGACATTTCCTAAGACAGTTTAAATCTATGGGTAGAAACCCTTCTAATTTGGCCAACTGATTAGTTTTATGAGACCAATCGATGCATCATGTAGCTATATATAATTTTTACCCACCCTCCACTTACTAAGTCCAATGAATTACTTATATAAAAGGGTTGAAACATAATAAAAATAAACATTTTTATTGAAAACATACATACGAAATGTTAATACTTACCCCAATCAAATAAACTTAATAATGAACCATTCAGAATAATATGGTGAATGGTAATAAAATAATACATCCTCAGACAAAAAAATATAAACCATATAAATTAAGAATAGTAATAATATCAGTACAACATATCCCCACTGGAACATAGGTACATTAAAGGGTTTATGTTGTTGATGAATATAAATATCATGAAATTTTCATTAATACATTCTTGATGAAAATAACCTTTTCACTTTGAAAATTACCTTCTAAAAAAACATCACAAAAAAATTGAAAAACATTGTCTTAAAAATAACCTTTTTAATGTTATAAAATAATATTTAAAACCATGAGTGTTAATGATGTTGGGAAATTCTATTTATGTTCTCCATGTTAAAACAAATATTCCTTTCACATTTTTGGTAAAATCCAAACTAGCATTGTTTTAAAAAAACAGGAATATTAAATTCAAAAAATTTTAAAAATTTAAAATGGATAAAAATGTATATAATAAATAATTTGAAAAAGTATAAAAACTTTTTAGGAAGCATGGATTTTTATGAAAAATGATTTTCTACCGAAAAGATAAATAAAGCCAGATTTTCTTTAAAACATTTTATCGATCATTTTACATACCAAAGAGTGGTAAAATGGAAATATTACTTAAAAAAGATTATTAGTAACTATATGAGAATAAAATATATTGAGTTTAAGATTTAAATATCAAATAATTCTCCCAACGGATACTTAAACAAAAACAATCCCAAATAATGATGAGATAGTGATATAAACTCTTACCACTTTTGTAACTTTTGAATCATAATCTACATGAAAGAAATAACATAAAATTAAACATTAAATAACATTAAGAGAAATATATTCAAGATTTAAAATATAAAAATTGTCATTATATACACCACACAATGTAATAAGTGGTGAATATGATGGATATCTCACAAAAGTAAAAGTGAGATGAAAAACTCTTACCTCGGGTTCGACTTCCTTCATATGTGTATAAACCTGATGTATTATAAATATAGGTTTATCATAAATATATTATAGAAATATAATCATATATATCATACCATATATTATTTACTTATAGTATTTTATAAGCTATTTATTAACAATTCTTTGTTCAAATCACTGTTTCAGGTGATAATTGCTTCATTCTTCATGTATTTGTTAGTTCATTGATTTTGGTAATTACAATTTGATCATGGTTAAATAATATATATAATGGTAAAAATGATATAAATACCATATATATTAATTATATATTTATTTATAGTTCTCTATTAAAGTTATATATAGAAAATGGATTACACTGGTCATAGAGATGGTAGACCGTATGTAGGCATGAACGTTGTTTCTATTTTTCTCGAAGGATGGAATGAAAAGGATATATAAATTTGTATTTACATAATAATTATTATTTCATATATATATAAATATATTAATAAAATATATCCTTATTACCATCCATGTAAAAATAAAATTAAAAACATTTCACATCGCTATGTGGAGGCGGTAGTCTACACATGCACACGAGCAACATTATTATTTTACAACAGATTGGAAGGTAAGAAGTTAGATAAGATATTAAATTTTAAAAATTATTTTTAGATCATAAATATTATATATATTCATCAAATTTATCCCTTACTACCTTTTATTTCAAATGTATGTGAAAAACGATTCACATCGCTTCGTGAGGTGGTATTTCGCCGTCCACATGAGTGACGTTATCATATCCCCCGAAGAATGGAAATTAAGAAGGTATATGTATTATTATAAATAAAAAGGTATAATAATTTCAAAAACATAATAAATATATTTTAAATCCATCATTATATCCAACCTTTAAAGGTGCTGATGGAAAAAGAATTATATCGCTTCGTTGTACACGTGACTGGCAACTTTATTCCCAATTGATTAAAGTGGGGATGGATATGGGTTATAAAATTAACATAATAACATATAAGTATATAGGGGACATTTTTTATTATATTATCATAGTTTAATATTATTTTAAGTAGTTGGAATAATAAATAAAATAAATACGCCTGTTTAATAATTTTACATCTTCTTCGGAGGGCCTCGTTAGGTTTATACCCAAACCCTAATTAGGAGGGATTCCTAATCAAACTAAGGAATCTATGATGTGGTTATAGAATTAAGTAATATATTTGGGTAGGTATTGGTTAAACAAAATGGTTTTTAATGTTTGAAAAATGGAGGATAGGTGATGGACTTTTATAAGTGGTGGAGAGGACACACATGGAATTTTTTGAAAAGATAAAGTGATACCCATGTTTTTCTCATACCAAAAGCATTAAAAAATGGTAATTATAAAACCTTATATATTATAAGGTCTAAATATGGTCATAATTTGGGTTTCGTAAAAGTTTTAGTTCATTTTAATTCTTATATTCTTATTTTAACCCCCACGGTAAACTCATTTTTACCTTAACCGAAGTAATTAATTTTTTTTTTCACCATTCATTATGTTGAAAAATTAATTTTTTATTATTATAAAATATAAATTATTATGATTAAAAATATATAATACATTTTTCCAAATTCCACTCATGGAATTGGTAGAATTCAATTGAAAATTAAACCGCAGACGCAATGAAAGTGCGGTTTTCCAAAGAGAAAAATCCCATAATTATATAATGTTTTAATATCAAAATTAATTTATAATTATAATGATATAAATTAGATATAATTTTACTAATTTTACTTTAAAATAAATTAATAATATAATTTAACTTTTAAAATAATTTAATCAAAAATTCAGTTTTCAATAAAAATCAGTATTTTTCACTATTCATCAAAAAAATTAACATTTTTAGAAAATTCTCAGAAATTCACCCAAAGAAAATTTTGAAATGATGAACTAAAAAATTAAGTTTATTTTTTAAAATTAATTTTTTAAAAGTTGTAAAAAATAATTTTAAATTATGAGTGCAAAGCATGACTAATTTACCTTTCAGAAAAATACAGTTTTTTAGAAAACATTTCTTTCTCTTCCAAATGGTACTTATTTTATTTATAATAAATAGATAACCATTAAATTTATTTTATACATGTTTAAACCATATAATTTTCATATTTTAGTTATTATTATTCATATTCACTAACTTAATGGATAGGTTATAATGGTCATGTTTAAAAAATAATATTTTAATAGAGTATCATGTTTCATTTAAACCTTGTGTTGTGTGCATTTCAAGATATCAAAGTGGTTGAAATTATTTAAAAATAAATATGACATACCTATGTTTTTTAATTTATCCTTGGTCCCATCCCAGGTCGTGTCTCGGTTGTTTTCCTCAGGAACCGAGTGTGACGGGTTTGAGGTTTCAGGATAATTTTATCGAAAACCAAGTTTGAGCCTAGTTTATTTTTTTAATATTTGGAGAATTTATATATTTTAGGCCAGTAAGTGGGCACCACATGGTTATATAAAACTGTGTGGTCATCCCATGTACTTGTGAGGCCATTTCTGGAATGGTCATAAGCCACTACACGACCCGCACACGGTCTCTTTAGCCGTACGGGGTAACTGCATGATTTCCCTGCATTAAAAATATTTTATACATTAAAATGATAGTAAAATAAAATAATAAATGAATTAAATTTACGTAATAGTTATAAAAAATAAAATGAGAAAAAAATGAAATGGATTTTAAAGAATTATTATTATATTATTAATATTATTATTGAGTGTAATATTATTATTATTATTATTATTATTAGTATTAATAATATTAATGTTATTATTAATATTATTAATCTTATCATTTTAAATGTTAAGGATTTAGTTTTTTTAGCTAATAATAATATTATAATTATAATTATTATAATTAATATTACATTTATTAAGTTAGTTATATTTTTTAGGGTTTTTTTTATCCCTCTTCTCTTCATCCCCTCTCATTCATGTCTCTCCCCCTATCTCTTGTCCCTCACACGCCAGCCCCTTGTGCACCTCCTTGATGGGGCAGTATTTTCACACTCTTTGTCACATCCTTTTTGTATTTTTATTGACTTTTTTACACCAAAATGTTGTTTTTGATTAAATAATTGATAATTGTTGTGCTTTAGTGACTTACTGTGTAAAATAAGCAATTTTTGTTTAAATCATTATTTTTAGTACTCATTATTATCTTTTTAAATAATTCTTAAATTAAATTATTCCTGTGAATTTGACTTTTATTTATTATTTCATTTTTACAAAAGTTTCATTCTAGTTAGTTTATTATTTCATTAATTAATTTAATTAATTCTTTTTTCTTTTAATTGCAAATAAATAACTCATTTTAGTTTTTAGTATTTTAATAATTTAATTAGTTTTTACAATTTAATTTTATTCAATTAATATTTATTATTCTTTAATTTAATTTATTAATTCTTTAATTAATATGTTAATTAATTTAAGTTGGTGACATTACATATTTTAATTTGTTCTTTAATTAATTTGTTTGTAATTTTTAATACAAATAAATTCATCATTTTAAATAAAGAAAAATTTATTTTATTATTTAATATTGTTTTATTTATTTAGTCTTTAATTATATTATGTTTTGTTTAATTGATTAATTTATTAATTCATTTCTTAGTTATATTAATGTTTTGTTTAATTTAGTTTTTTTTTTGTTTTTGTTTTGCAGGTTACGGGGGCATCGCTTCCCCTTTCACGGTTGTTATCCCATTGTGTCCTCGCCTGACCCTACAACCGTGAGTAGAACCAACACTCATGGTGAGACTGTGAGCAGCTCCAACACACACGATGCGGCCATGAGAAACACTAACAGTGCCTTTTCCACCGTTTCAACCTCACGTTTTCACTTCTTGTTGTCTCACCGCTCTTTCATGCAGCATCATCATGCCTATCTCACAATTCCAACAGCCTCCTCAACTCCCATATCATCCACACAGTATCAATCATAAAAATAACCAGTTGCATAAAAATTCACAAAACAAGAACAACAAATTCCACAACAGCTCAAGTTAGATTTCTCATGAAAATCTAACCCCAAAACAAATTGCTAACAATCAATTTAAAAATAAACTATAAGCAATTAAACCTGAAGTTCTTCCACACTCCCTCTAAACCGACACTGCGAACCAGTCATCGCGCCCCGTCCCTCCCTTCCCTACTCCCTGTTGTCCAGCCCCGAGCACCACCTCACCTCTACGCACCGAACCATTGAGAGCACTATCATCCCCGGACTGTTCCTTGCTCGCCGAAAACCCTAATTGACCTATATTCACGTCGCCCGAACCAGACCAGCCTCACCTTCCCATCTAAACCCCGAACCACCTTCCTTCTTTTCTGCCTATATCCCTTCCACCTCCTCTCATAGCGCCGCACTCTTCCAGTTGCACTACCCCTGCCTCGAACCTATCCCCTTCCTCTCCTCTATCTGCACCGCTCACCACACCTGTATTCTTCCAAGACTACGTTGTCGCCTTCCCCTTCTACCAATTTTCCAAGTCTACGCCGCCACCTACCCTACCCCACGTTAAGACCCCCTGCCACACTCATTCTCCCTCTCCAAATAGAACCACCCCCATTTCACCTTTTCTTTATTTTTTTAGTTTACTTTATTCTATTTCATTATATCATATAATAGAATGTATATATTATGTATTATATAATATACAATACTATATTAATTATAAGTATATTAATAAAAGTGTAAAAGCTTATATATAATGTTAATATGTCATAATAATATATGTTATTAAATAAATATAATAAGAATTAACATATAATAGTAATAATTATATTATGTATTATATATATATATATATTAATAAGTATTTTTATTAACTAATCTATGTAATAATATTAATATATAGTTATTCTAGTTTCATTTTATTTGTTTAATGTATTTTTTTTTCTATTGTTTCATGCAGGGGGTTGTATGAAGTTACATAGAGTTCACTAAAAAGATGGTGATGTGCACATAAAAGCACACCTTGTGGATCTATTGATTTTTAGAGGGAATATTGTAGTTCCCTGCACGCGCACGATATCATTCAATTAGGAGAAACTACTCCGGTGACAAGTGCGGAGGAAGCAGCACTGTGAATGTTCTATGTAGAGGAAATGTAAAATCTTGGTCCAGATTCCAGAGACTTATACTGGTCATTAGAATTCACCATGGGAAAAAGGTGACAGATTGAAGGATCTATCCAGAGAGAGAGAAGGAGGGGCATCCCAGAACCTCATTCTGTGGGGCGAACATCCATTCGTTCATCGCAATCAACCCTCGATCCATCTCATCACCAAAACAGAGGCAGACATACACTGAGCAGGAGATCAGCATCGAAGTAGTTTCTGGAGAGAGGAGAAACCTCATAGAAGATGTTTCTTAATTCATTATCTGTTTCTATTTGTTTTACTATTTTAATGTGTAGTTAAATAGATTAGGGGAATCATGCTGTAGTGAACTGATCATCCATCTATCCATCATGTTTTGTATTTTTGATTGCTCTGTGCAATTTCAATGCTCGGTTTTCTCTTCTATTTATTTCGAGTATCGTCTCACATTACATAACGACTGACGGGTGTGTTAGTGAATCATTTTACCATGGATCATTGACCGAAGTACCATGAATTGGAAAAGGTCAATGCATCTATTCTCCAATTTAATCAGATTTATCCAAGGGTCAATATCAAAAGATCAACACACAATGAATTTAATCGAGCTATGTTGATCCGCTGAAGTGGAAACTCAATGGATTATCACCATTTTTTTATTCATTGTGTAATTGAATAAAAACCAATTAGAAGCGAAGAATATCTTTTTAATAAATTCAAATCAGCCTGAGGACCCAAAAATCATCATTGTTGTTTTTTCTCTGGTCAAGCCATATATTTCACCATATCACCTTCATTTTCACACCCACTATCAGTGTTTGTTTCATTTTTTTGCGTATAGTTTTTGTTAGTGTTCTATTTTTTCTTTTTTATATTTTAGTTTTAATTTGGTCTAGCAAAATTTTAGTCCTTCTCTATGGTTATACAATATTCTTATCACAGCTCTAGTAGTTTTTAGGGTTTATAAATCTTAAATTTGCGTGTACTAAATGACTATATGAACAAATTTTGGCACTGTTTCCGGGGAAGGCACGTGCGACCAAGTTAAAAAAGCAAAAAAAAGAACACAAAAAAAATTAAAAACATAAAATTGTACAAAAAAACTAAAGAAAAGCTTGTTGTTGAAACTGTATGCGCACAAGAGATTCTAAGTTAGAACTTGAAACTCCTATTCAAGAAATCAAAAATAATTTTTCTGCACATAGAAAACAAAAGAAACTTGAAATGGAGAATTTGGATAACATTACTAGAAATCAAAATGTCATTGGTCCATAGGCCTTAGTTCCTACACCTGAGAGACCTATGTTTAGGAAGTTTCAAATTACTATTGTGTCAAACAATCCATCGTGCATCAAATTGTCCCCTAGTTCTAGGAGTTATGATATCAAACAGTCTCATCTTTCCCAACTGCCATCATTTAATGGACTTCTAGCAGAGGACTCCTTAGAGTTTATCATATCTTTTTATGGTTTTTTCCAGTAGTTGCTTCTGTGAGATCATAGTGATGAGGAGTTGAGGTTGAGGTTGTTTCCATTGTGTCTAACGGGTAGGGCTAGAAATTGGTTTCAAAATTTAGATGAGGAAATCTTTGAAACCTGGGAAGAGGTGTGCAATTCCTTTGTATCTAAATTCTATCCCAGGAACACCACCATTGAGGTTAGGCATAAGATCACTGACTTTATCCAAGATGAGGGAGAAATATTTCATGAAGAATGGGATAGGTTCAAAGGTCTTCTTAGACAGAGACCCAACCATCAATTAGCTCCCCATATGCTCATGGAGACTTTCTATAATTCCCTCACCCCCTACAATCAGAACATAGTTGATCAATCTTATGGACGTGATTTCTCTGATTCCACTACTGATGAGCTGAAACAATTGTTTGATAGGTTGGCTAAAAAATATCAGTACAAGTTCAATAGGAAGAGATTCATCCATAGGGTTGATACAAATCCTCAAGTTATTGTTGTTTATGATAGGGTCCTTAGGGAGTAGTGCTATCACTGTGGGACGTTTGGTCACACTCAGAGATATTTTCCAAACATTGATCTCACTGGTTCATGTGATGAGAGTGCCCAGTTTGTCGATTACAGGTCTAGGAATCATGGTGTCCATGCTCAACTCTCAAATCCATACCATTCTGGATATCGAGGTCATCCCAATCTATCATGCACTGAGAAAGGGGTCACCAAGATGCCCACCACCCCAACTTTCCACCCACATCCCAACCAAATTTTCCAGAATCAATATGATATTGAATCATTTAATTCCCAAGGGGAGTTAATTGAGATGTTGCAACAAATGTTGAGTGAGATCGGCTCATTTAAGAAGGACACAGATTCTAAGACTCATAAATTAGAACATCAAATGAGTCAAATGGATAAGAATCAAACTGGTAAGGAAAAGAGCAAGATGACATCCCTTAAACTCCCAATCTAATAGAAAATGTGATGGTAGTAACAACCAGGCAAGGGATTAAACTTAAGGAACTAGTTAAGGATCCACTTAGGCAAGACGAAAACAATGTTCAAGATAAAATTGAAAATGAAAATCTGGAAATTCCCAATTATGGATATCTAGAAAGAGAGTTCCAAACTGAACAGATTGTGCAAACCACACCTGAGAAATCTAAGGAACCAAACAAAATGAAGTGGGAATTGATTAAGTAAGTGAAGAATAAAGTGGGGTCTGAGGAGAAGGTGAATAACCTACCTGTTCTAAAACATTATTCCCCTCCAATTCCCTTCCCTAAAAGAGTGAAGAAAAGTGATGAAACCGATTACTTGAGATTTTTGAAACTGATTAGAAGCTTCACCATCAACTTGCCTTTCTTATAAGCCTTGGATAAAATCCCTTCATAGTTTTCATTCACAAAAAGGTTTCTAAAGAACAAGAATTATTGGAAGAGGTTGGATAAAATTGATCTCAATGCATAGTGTAGTATAATTGTCCAAAAAAAATTCCTCCCAAATTAAAGGACCCAGGTGGATTTATCATTCAATATTAAATACGAGGAAGTGGAAAACTGAATTTCATATGTGACTTAGGAGAGTGTATCAATATTATTCCTTTATCCTTATTCAAAAATATGGGTCTTTGGGATATCCAACCAACTTCTATTTATCTTCAGCTTTCTTATAGATCACTCACACACCCTTATGGGCGAGTGGATGAACTATTAGTAAGTTTAGGAAAACTCACACTGCCCACTAATTTCTTGATCCTTGATATGGAATGTGATGAAAAGGTTCCAATCATCTTAGGCAGACCCTTCCTTGCTACTGTTGGAGATAACATTGATGTATCCAAAGGTAAACTCACCCTCCAAGTTGTTGATGATGTGGAGGAAATTTTGGTGTTTGAATGGATTGACATGAGGTTACTTGTGATGTGATATATGTGGATGCAAATGAATTTTACAAAATTAAGGTTAGAGCGGAGTATGGGTATTTCCCAATTGAGGTCACAGAGATAATAATTCCCCGACCCACTGAAAATTTTTCCTTGGCTACTGCTCTTTCCCCACACCCTCCTGTTGATGATCAAATTCTTTCTTTGGAACCCATTTTGGAGAGTGAGTCACTACTTTGTCCTGCACTGTCTCAACCTGTTTATAAAAGTTTCCATTATGAAGTTGACTGTCTAAGAGTTCATAAAGCTGGAGAAATCTCTTGGTTGGGCCCTGCTGAAAAACTTGATGATTTCCAATATGAACAAGTTCATTTCCATGATATCTTCTTACCTGCCCAGTTTTATGTTGTGAGTGATGATTTTAAACCTGAAATATAAATATTCACATCATTTGAGTCCTCTGGGGAAATTGAGAATAATTTTTTTAAATCTGAATTTGATAACTTCTTCTGGGATATTTTTGAGTTGTCAGTGTTGCATGCTATTTTGGGACTTGCTGAAGGTTTTTTCAATGTGTCCTCTTCAGTTTTTGGGTTTGAGCGAACCTCTATGGGTTGTGGAAGCTCTAGATGTATTCTTGATTAGATCGGTGATTTTCATGGGAAATTGTTGAACTTTTTAAGCACTAATGAACTGATTTTTAGAGACACAGTTTAGCTAGGAAACATGAATCCTCTTAGTGATCTAGATGAATTTGGGAGAATTCTGATTGGTGCTCAAGATGAAAATGTCTCGAGTAGTCCTTCTCTTGATTCCTTAGACAATTGTAAAGTCCACACCATTGACAAATCTTTCCCATTAAATGATCATAGTTAAAAATATTTTGGGGAATAAGGTCTAGCTAGGGACATCAAACCTAGCATTGGATGGGAGGCAACCCATGGTTTACTTTGTTTTCTGCTTTAAATTTTTAGTTTGAATAAATGCTTCTTCATCGGTTGTTTGTCTCTCTGTTTGGTGAACAATAATGCCTGAATTTCCTTGTCATATGATACAAGTGGTATGGTGGTCCTAGTTTTCTAATAGAATCATGTTTCAGTGGTAGCCTCATTTGGAACATTCATGGTGGAAGGAGGCTTTCATCAAAGAACACTGGATAACACTCCAAAACTAATGTTATGGGTTGCATTTTTCATAAATATTAAATTCTTAAACACTAATATTAAATTGTTTTATCTTTTAGGTATTTAAAAAACACATCCAGATTTTATTCACAAGGATAATAAAGGGAGGCATTAAAAATTAATTAAGAAGCTTCACATTCAGAGGAGTAGTGTTTTTATACTGTCATTTATTTTAAACTCCTTGTTTTTATTGCATGCTACTGTGAACTAAGTGTAGGGGAAATCCCACTGATTTTTGAAACTTTTGAATTGTTTTTCTAATTAGGTGTTAGAAAGCTTAAATATAATGAGTTTTAAATGATTTTGAGCTGCATTTTGAAACATGCTACACACAATGTTTTTCTTCTCATTAAGCTGCTGCTGCACATCACTATTAATCATGCTACAATTTGAATGACATTGATAAAATCTTTTTTCTACTTATAAGACTTTAAAGCACGAAATTTTTAGGAATAGAACTATGACTATTGTTGGTTTTGGTTGGTGGGGTTGGGTTCTTCTCTTTTTTTTCTTTCACTTTTTTTGTGGCAATGAAAATTTTTGATCCTCATTGCTACCTCTCCATATCCTTTTTAAGATGAAATGTCCATCTGTTTTGAACTTAAACTGTCTTCCAACTTAAAATTCAACATTGGAGAAAATTTTGGATTTTAAGTGTGGGGGAGAGGGGTCATACTAGTGTCATTTCAAATTCCTCCTTCTTGAACCTGAGTTTGTTTTTTTTAAATGGTGAAAAAAATTTAAAAAAATTGTTCAGAATCTTTCAAAAAAAATTAAAATTCTTTCATCACTTTATGGCTATTGGAGGTTCCCTAGTACTTCAATTATGTCATGTTAGTGGATAATTGCTTACTAGATGGTTTGAGTGGCACTTAATCAGAAACTGTTAATCATGAGTGATTGTTGAGCGTAATTGTTCACTATCTCTGTGAACCCACCTATTTAAGAACTGAGGATGGGAGTGTGACATGATAGGTTTTGTGGGATGAGGAGAATGACTTGGAGTAACTAAAATTTCTCACTGGAACCTAGGGGACTCATATTTTTATTAAATAATATTCAATAACTTTAGGAAGTCAACTTGAATGATTATTAATTAAGTCCTTTATAACTGTAGTAAAATGGGAAAATGGGATCCCATAGTGAGTATCTGAGACAAGGTGCATTGGGATCATTTATGTGAATAAGTAAAGTGTTACACCCCGAGCTTCCATGATACGCTTCTCATTCAATAATGCAATAGCTTGCATTGTACGCAACTTCGAGTTCTAACACACCGCAACTAATCAAATTAGCCGTTATGAATAGTAATAACCACTTTTTAAATTTATAGAAATTTTATATTTCAAAATGGACTTCATTTTTGTATTCCTAATATTGAAATTAGCCTATGTTGAATTTTTTGTAATTTTCTGAGAACTTCCAAATTTTTATGAATAGTGAAAAATAATAAAAACAGCTTTTTTAATAAAAATAATTTATAGTGATAAGTTATACTATTGAGTGGTTTTAAAGTATAATTAGAATATATTTTTACCATTTTATCCAATGGTGTTCATTAGAATTAATTTCACTTTGAAATTGGACATAAACAATTGTTAATCTTTTGATATAAATTGTTTCTTAAAAACACGCTATTTGTTGTGACAACGGGAATTAATTATAAAATTAATTAATGAAACTTATATTTTTGGAATTTCATAAAATAGACATCATTTTTGAATTCAGAATATCAATTATAGACTAGGGTGAAATTTTGGCATTGTTCTGAAAAACTTCAATTTTTGATTAATAGTGAGACCACTAAGTGGTAGTTAAATAACTGATTTTTCGTTTAAATGAAATACTACCACTTCTGTGATTTGATTTTAAAAAATCTGAAATACCTGGTTTTCATTAAGAAGTAAAATGTGGTTCAATGAGATTAAAATAATTTTTGGTGAATAGTAACTTTTAAGTTCTTAATCTCGATTAGAGGTAATTAGTGTAGTTTAAGGTAAAAATAATGTTTTAATAATATGAGATGAGCTTGACACATGTCCTACCCTCATTGGATGTGCCATGGACGACCAAGAAAATCCATGGGTCAACTTGGGGACCCCATGGAGCCACTTTAGTTAGAAAATGACATAAATACCTTTTATTTAATGTTAAAGTAAAAAATGACACAAACATGAAATGTTTTACTAAAACAATTTTTACATGGGGTTATAAAAGTCTTATTTTTGACTATAAATAGTAATTGGAAAGATAAAACGATTTCCTACATTATAGTATTTTTTTGATAATTTTTAGAAATTAAATAAATTAAATTATTTATGACATCATGATGATGGAGTGATGACCTCATTATTTAACGATTTAAATAAAATGAGAAGATAATGTAACATCCAAGGCTTAAATTTGTCCAAACCCTATTGGATGAGAATATTTCGAACCCTTATCACCTTATCCTCGAATTATACAAGTTTGGGACCTTTATAATCCTAAAATCATTGTATAATAGAATAACATTTCATTACTTTCCAAAAGTGCCCCTCCTCTTCACTTATAAAAGGCCCCCACCACTCCCACCTTATTCACACCTTAAATCCATTTGGCTCGGCCAACCTCTACCCAACTACTCTCCCAACATCCCTCAATTACTCCTAGAAGCCTCACTTTGGGAATAATTTTTCCCAAGGAAGCCTTTGTCTCAAATCAAAAAGAGTTACCCGATTTTTAGGTAATGTCTTCTCTAATGTTGTTTTGTTTTATTTAGCTTCTCCAACCCCTTAAACTCTTTTTATTCATTTCTTTTGTAACAAAACCAGTATCCTCAATATACTAGAATGTTTTTATAAGAATTATTTGAGCTACACATACACACACCTACATCTAATGGTTAAAGAACATACTGTTTTTTTGGATGGTGAATTTCTGCCTCACAAAATGAAGATTGTTCAACACTCATATAACACCTTCATAGGTGGCCATTAAGATGTCACTATATTTATATATGACATATAATATGTTTATGTTTTACTTATGCTTCTGTATTTCTCATTTATGGCATACTTTATGATTTCCATTATGGGTAAACGCGATAATTTCATTTTAGGAAGTGCGGACTACCGCCCCCTCAAAGTGATTTGAATCGTTAATTCCATATGTGGGATGTATAAAGGATGGAGTAAATTGTATTATACACTATATTATACTGGTATTATATTATACATTTATATCATTATTATTTCATTCCATTAAATACGAAATAGAAATGAAAGTAGCATTCATGCGTACGTACGGCTTACCGTCTCCATGAACGGTGCATTTCATTTCTTACCTCTAAATGTTACGTAATATTATAAATGAATGTATATACTGTATATATATGATATATATGATATCTACATAATGAATATAATTCTGTATATAATGGATATTTCACCACATGAACAACTTGTAATTTTAAGAAGTTTATTTTTGACTCAAGTACCAAAGATCGACAAAACGACCGTTATTAACTTAAATAATTACATAATGTTCATAACATGGTAATAAGTGATATAAAAGGAATAATGAACATGAAAAAGGTTCTTAAGTAAATATAAATTAACTCTAGTTTATTATTCAGGAGGTTAAATAACGGTCGAATCAGGACAAGATGCAAGGTAAGGGAACTTCTTAACCCAATTTCCATTCTTTGGGTTAATCTCCTACTTTCAAATTATGTCATGATATTATTATGTACTATATTGTATTTGTACTTTCTTTATGTGTAATTATAGTGAATACACATAATAGATCTGTTTTATTTTAAAAATGATCTTTTTAAGGACTTTGTCTCAATCTCCTTTCATTGAGGCATATTTGGTTTTATACACAACTTTATTTTATACGGTGTATAAACCCCTTTGACTTCTACTTTTATTCAAAAGGAATCTGTTTATACGAAGCGTTTTACTAAACGACAAAAAGGAAATGTTTTTCTTTCCGTACTTATGTGGCGAAAATGACTTCTCTGCCGCCGTGACCATTATTTGAGTTTCGGCTTCCTCTACAAGCCATCACCTTTTAATGAAAAATAAATACAATGTTTTAACTTTATTTTATTTTGGTATTGAAAATGGTTTTGAAAGAGTTTTTATTATATCAATGTTTTGTATTGATATCTTGTGATTGAAATGTGGAAATGTTATGTTTCCTTTATGCATGTTTTATGTGATACGATTATGTTATGGTTTATGATATGTTTAAACCTACTCATATGAGGAATGTAATGGACTTAATAAGTGACGGGTGGAGCCCGCTATAGCTCCTCGATGCATCGGCAGGTCTCATGAGACAAACTAGTGTCTTGGCACGAGGCCTTGACAAAATCTTATTGTAGACTTGGCACGAGGCCTTGGCTACATGGTTATGATAGTCTGGAATTATGTATTCCATCATTATGAAAGTGGTTAATGATATTTCATGTGATTATTCGACCAGTAGAATATCCATGTGAAGAATTAAATGACATTATCTCATTTTACTTTTGCCATATTATGTTGATGTTCAAGTTTAAAAGGATTTTGTTTTAGTTATACATTGCCTTAAATGTTTATGTCTATTTATGAAAGCTTCCACAATATTGTTATCCTTACTGAGCATCTGATCTCACCCCTTTCAATGTTTTAATATTTTTCAGGATGTGAAGAAGTATTTTAGGAATGACCTGCAGGGATAGTCAGAAGAGGATATGAGTGTGGACTATGAAGACTTTGTTATTGTAGTTTTTCACCTTATGTTGTAATGTAACATTTATGAATGTATGTAGTGTTTCCAAGGCTACTAAACTAATCGGTATTTCGAGACTTAATCTTTTGTGATCATGCCAATGTTACGAAGTAATGCACCGACTCTGGGTAGCTGGGGTCGGGGCGTTACAGTTAGTATCATTGGTAGTTTAGTACTAACGTTGGATGCTAGATTTAGATAAACTCTGATTAGGGAACATAGACCAAAGATAGACATTGAGGATTAGTATAGAAGAACTTCCTAGAATTTTGGTATTATAGAGATTTGGTGAGTTTTCCGAGCAATACATCCTTGTCTGGATACGAGCAGGTAGAGGCAGCTCTGGCACAGATGTACGTACGGGTAAAACCCGAAAACAACGCTTTGAGCTAGACTCGAATGGGAACTGGTGCACGACAACGGGTCTTGCTTCACTCTTGGTTACTACACTCCCAGAGGATATTCTTAGGATAATTCACATTTTTTTTACAAACCACTATGAAAGGTTATGAGTATATACTTCCTAAAAGAAAATATTTTTTATGATTATGGATTATATCCATAGATAGTTCAATTTATTATAAGTGTTTTCAATTTTGTTATTATGTATTTCGATTCATAAACTAACCTAGTTTATGGCATTGTATAGAAATGGCGCCTAGTAGAATGAATGTGAACTCCATCAGTACGTATGATCCAAAGAGTAAGAAGGATCATATCTTTCATGGTATTAAGCCAACATTTATAAGGGAAGTATTCTCCCATGTGTTATCAACATATGAAGAAATAGTATCATGTGTTAATAAGATAAGTAGAGAATTCTCTGAGTCTTATGGATTTGAAGGGATGAAAGAGAAGAAAATGATGGAAGAGAGAATGATGGATAAAGGGACGAGGGAAAAGAAGAATTTTCCAATATGTGATAACTGTGGGAAGAAACACCAGGGAATTTGCCTGCAGGGAATGGGAGTTTGTTATAAGTGTGGATAAAAATGACACCAAGTGCGTGACTGCAAGGGTAAGATAAAGGTTTCAAATGTACAATGCTTCATCTGCAAGGAGTGGGTACACTACGCAAACCAATGTTCAAATCATCAGAGTATGCCCCAAATGATGTTATTGGATAATAATCAAGTTATGATACTACCACAGATGAGGAGTAATGATTAGAGTTCTTATGTTGTTATTAAAGAATTTTGTAATTTGAGTGTTGTATCAATGATGTACTAGTTATAATAATTATGGAGTATATAAGGATTGTACTGCAGTACTATTTCATCAAGGACTTGAGATTGTGTGGAACCAAGAAAAGTGACTCCACAGTCTGTTAAATTTTTGGAAAATATATGGTTGAGAGAAAGATAAACCATAATATGGTTCTGATACCGAGACAGGGATTTTGGAATAAGACATGATTGATTCGGATAAATTATGTTGGATATTCTTAACATCCTTGAAACTGATTAATGATTTGTATACATTTTTGGATAGAAAGATTATATCTAGTTTTCTATAAGGAATAAGGGATCATGAATGTAATTAATAAGGATTTATGGTAATACAGTATGTTGCAGTGTTTTAAAAGAATACGCGATGAAGGTGTTCACATGTTGTTACGCAGAAAAAAAAGGAGCTTCATTATTTTTACCTTCCTCATAAAATCTGGACAGTGAGTTGGACAGAAGTATTTTGGATAACTATAAAGGTTGGAATGGATTATATTTTACGTTGGATACTATTGTTAAGGTTATTTTTGGATATTTATAAAAAGGACAACACACAGACCGAGTGACAACCCATCGCGTCGGACAAAGCTGTGGGAATCGAACCCACAACCATAGTGCGATTGGGATTAATCGCCTACCACTGGACTACGTGAAGTCCCTGGTTTTTACAAAATAGTTTTTCTAATCTAAATTGTATGTGTTAAAATTTGGAACCTTATACAAATAGGATAAGTATAATAATTTTGATTTCTATTATCTTTTTGAGTGAAAGATGAGTTGAAGGTTGAAACTCTAATTGTCAAGCATAAATATATATATACCTATCTCTTATTCAATGAATAAATTAATTCTTAAACTTTATTAAAGAGATATTAAAACAAAAAAATGTGTTATCCTAATACATTATGTCTTGGAATAACTGATGATATTTTAAATCAACATAGATTGAAGGCTTTGAGGCCCTCAATTTGACAGTTGATTGTGATTGATGACCTCAATCACTCCCTACAAATATTTACGTTTTTCCTCCAATTATATGTCTCTAATTGCCACCAATGTTCTCCTTATCGAGATCATAATTTGGTGGTGACTTTATTATTTCCATTTCCCTCTTATTAAGACTAAATTTTATTAACCTTATTTCCGATGTGGGTTTTCCACAAAGGTATTTTCTATTTTCAACCTTTTATTTTCCAAGAAAAATTTCAAATTGCGAGGACGAAATTTATTGAAGGATGGGAGAATGTAACACCCCGAGCTTCCATGATACGCTTCTCATTAAATAATGCAATAGCTTGCATTGTACGCAACTTCGAGTTCTAACACACCGCAACTAATCAAAGTAGCCCTTATGAATAGTAATAACCACTTTTAAAATTTATAGAAATTTTATATTTCAAAATGGACTTCATTTTTGTATTCCTAAAATTGAAATTATCCTATATTGAATTTTTTTTCATTTTCTGAGAACTTCCAAATTTTTATGAATAGTGAAAAATACTTAAAACAACTTTTTTAATCAAAATAATTTATAGTGATAAGTTATACTATTGAGTGTTTTTAAAGTATAATTAGAATATATTTTTTCCATTTTATCCAATGGTGTTCATTAGAATTAATTTCACTTTGAAATTGGACATAAACAATTGTCAATCTTTTGATATAAATTGTTTCCTAAAAACATGCTATTTGTTGTGACAGTAGGAATTAATTATAAAATTAATTAATGCAACTTATATGTTTGTAATTTCATAAAATAGAAATCATTTTTGAATTCGGAATATCAATTATTGCTTAGGGTGAAATTTTGGCATTGTTCTGAAAAACTTCAATTTTTGATGAATAGTGAAACCACTAAGTGGTAGTTAAATAACTGATTTTTCGTTTAAATGAAATATTACCACTTCTGTGATTTGATTTTCAAAAATCCTACATACATGGTTTTCATTAAGAAGTAAAATGTGGTTCAATGAGATTAAAATAATTTTTGGTGAATAGTAACTTTTAAGTTCTTAATCTCGATTAGAGGTAATTAGTGTAGTTTAAGGTAAAAATAATGTTTTAATAATATGAGATGAGCTTGACACATGTCCTACCCTCATTGTATGTTCCATTGACGCCCAAGACAATCCATGGGTCAACTTGGGGACCCCATGGAGCCACTTTAGTTAGAAAATGACATAAATACTTTTTTTTAATGTTAAAGTAAAAAATGACACAAACATGAAATGTTTTACTAAAAAAAATTTTACATGGGGTTATACAAGACATATTTTTGACTATAAATAGTCATAGGAAATATAAAAAGATTTCCTACATTATAGTATTTTTTTTATAATTTTTAGACATTAAATAAATTAAATTATTTATGACATCATGATGATGCAGCGATGACCTCATTATTTAACAATTTAAATAAAATGAGAAGATAATGTAAAATCTAAGGCTTACACTTGTCCAAAGCCTATTGTATGAGGAGATTTAGAACCCCTACCACCTTAGCCTTGAATTATTCAAGTTTGGGACCTTTAGAATTTGAAAAGAATTGTATAATAGAATAACATTTCATTACTTTCCAAAAGTGCCCCTCCTCTCCACTTATAAAAGGCCCCCACCACTCCCACCTTATTCACACCTTAAAGCCATTTGGCTCATCCAAACTCTTCCCAAATACTCTCCCAATATCATTAAATTACTCCTAGAAGCCTCACTTTGGGCAGAATGCTTCCCAAGGAATCCTTTGTCTCAAATCAAAAAGAGTTACCCGATTTTTAGGTAATGTCTTCTCTAATGTTGTTTTGTTTTATTTAGCTTCTCCAACCCCTTAAAATATTTTTATTCATTTCTTTTGTAACAAAACCAGTATCCTAAATATAAAAGGATGTTGTTATAAGAAGTATTCGAGCTACACTTACACACACCTACATTTAATGGTTAAAGAACATACTGTTTCTGTGGATGGCGAATTTCTGCCTCACGAAACGATGATTGTTCAACACTCATATAACACCTTCAAAGGTGGCCATTAAGATGTAACTATATTTATATATGATATATAATATGTTTATGTTTTACTTATGCTTCTGTATTTCTCATTTATGTCATACTTTATGATTTCCATTATGGGTAAACGCGATAATTTCATTTTATGAAGTGCGGACTACAGCCCCCTCAAAGTGATTTGAATCGTTAATGCAATATGTGGGATGTATAAAGGATGGAGTAAATGGTATTACACACTATATTATACTGGAATTATATTATACATTTATATCATTATCATTTCATTCCATTAAATATGAAATAGAAATGAAAGTAGCATTCATGCGTACGTACGGCTTACCGTCTCCATGAACGGTGCATTTCATTTCATACCTCTAAATGTTACGTAATATTATAAATGAATGTATATACTGTATATATATGATATATCTGATATCTACATCATGAATATAATTCTGGATATAATGGATATTTCACCACATGAACAACTTGTAATTATAAGAAGTTTATTTTTGACTCAAGTACCAAAGATCGACAAAACGACCGTTATTAACTTAAATAATTACATAATGTTCATAACATGGTAATAAGTGATATAAAAGGAATAATGAACATGAAAAAGGTTCTTAAGTAAATATAAATTAACTCTAGTTTATTATTTAGGAGGTTAAAGAACGGTCGAGTCAGGACAAGATGCAAGGTAAGGGAACTTCTTAACCCAATTTCCATTCTTTGGGTTAATCTCCTACATTCAAATTATGTCATGATATTATTATGTACTATCTTGTATTTGTACTTTATTTATGTGTACTTATATTGAATACACATAATAGATCTATTTTATTTTAAAAAAGATCTTTTTAAGGACTTTTCCTCAATCTCCTTTCATTGAGGCATATTTGGTTTTATACACAACTTTCTTTTATACGGTGTATAAACCCATTTGACTTTTACGTTTATTCAAAAGGAATCTTTATATATGAAGCGTTTTACTAAACGACAAAAAGGGAATGTTTTTCTTTCCGTACTTATGTGGCAACAATGAATTCTCCACCGCCGTGACCATATTTGAGTTTCGGCTTCCTCTACAAGCCATCACCTTTTTTAATGAAAAATAAATACAATGTTTTAACTTTTTTTTATTTTGGTATTGAAAATGGTTTTGAAAGAGTTTTTATTATATCAATGTGTTGTATTGATATCTTATGATTGAAATGTGGAAATGTTATGTTTCCTTTATGCATGTTTTATGTGATACGATTATGTTATGGTTTATGATATGTTTAAACCTACTCATATGAGGAATGAATTGGACTTAATAAATGACGGGTGGAGCCCGCTATAGCTCCTCGATGCATCGGCAGGTCTCATGAGACAAACTAGTGTCTTGGCACAAGGCCTTGACAAAATCTTATTGTAGACTTGGCACGAGGCCTTGGCTACGTGGTTATGATAGTCTGGCATTATGCATTCCATCATTATGAAAGTGGTTAATGATATTTCATGTGATTATTCGACCAGTAAAATATCCATGTGAAGAATTAAATGGAATTATCTCATTTTACTTTTTCCATATTATGTTGATGTTCAAGTTTAAAAGGCTTTTGTTTTAGTTATACATTGCCTTAAATGTTTATTTCTATTTATGAAAACTTCCGCAATATTGTTATCCTTACTGAGCATCTGAGCTCAACCCTTTCAATGTTTTAATATTTTCTAGGATGTGAAGAAGTATTTTTGGAATGACCTGCAGGGATAGTCAAAAGAGGATATGAGTGTGGACTATGAAGACTTTGTTATTGTTGTTTTTCACCTTATGTTGTAATGTAACATTTATGAATGTATCTAGTGTTTCCAAGGCTACTAAACTAATCGGTCTTTCGATACTTGATCTTTTGTGATCATGCCAATGTTACGAAGTAATGCACCGACTCTGGGTAGCTGGGGTTGGGGCGTTACATAAAGCAAATTTCAGTCTTAATAAGTTCTATGCACAGTGCTCTGCAAATGGAATATGGCTGGGAAAGATTAAAATAAATATCCCTTGTAAAAAATGAACTCATTAAGGTGAGTGGAATTTTGAACCTAGATGAATAAGGGAGCAATTAACTTTGTTATTTTTCATTTGAGTTGAATCAATAGAGTGACAAAATTAATGGACTTTAATTTTTGGAACCTAGGGGAAGGTGATAATTGAAGGTTCTCTTGGTTAATTTTTAAATTTCACTTTATCTAACCTATAAACACTCCTTGAATTAGAACATGAATTGGAATGTGTAGTAGGACAGTTAATGAGTACATATAATAGGCATGACATGCTTGACAATATATGGATTTGTGAGATTTTTGACTTCCAGTGAGTTTTTGAAGCTAGGCAGGACATCATTTTTTTAACACCTTTGAAAAGCTTGACGCATGGTTTGGTAGAGTTCCTCTATCTATTAAAGTTTAATCATGGACTTTTTGAGCTGACACTCAAAAATCATCTTTATATTTTTAAGTTAAAGGCATGTACTTGTTTGAGGGTAAAAAAGGTTTTAAGTGTGAGGGAGTCTGATGTGGCAGTATTTTCACACTCTTTGCCACATTCTTTTTGAATTTTTATTGCCATTTTTACACCAAAATGTTGTTTTTGATTAAATAATTGATAATTGTTGTGCTTTTGTGCCTTACTGTGTAATATAATAATTTTTTTTAAATCATTGTTTTTAGTACTAATTATTTTCTTTTTAAATAATTCTTAAATTGAATTATTCCTTCGAATTTTAGTTTTATTTATTCTTTTATTTTTACAAAATATTAATTCCACTTAGTTTGTTAATTAATTAATTAAATTATTTATTTATTTATTCCTTATATTAAAAATAAATAACTCATTTTAGTTTTTAGTCTTTTAATAATTTAATTATTTTTAACAATTTAATTTTATTCAATTAATATTCCTTATTCTTTAATTTACATTATTAATTCATTAATTAATTGTTTCATTAATTTAAGTTAGTGACTTTAAATATTTTAATTTGTCCTTTAATTAACATGTTTATATTTTTTAATACAAATATATTCATCCTTTTAAATAAAGCATAATTAATTTTATTATTTAAGGTTGTTTTATTTATTTAGTATTTAATTATATTAATTTTAGTTTAATTGCTTAATTTATTAATTCATTTCTTATTTGTATTAAAGTTTTATTTAATTTAGTTTGTTTTCTTTTTGTTTTGTAGGTTACGATGGCATGGCTTCCTCTTTCACGGTTGTTGTCTCACTATGTCCTTGCCTGACCCTACCACCGTGAGAAGCACCAACACTCACAGTGAGACCATGAGCACCACTCACGGTGCCTTTTCCACCGTTTCAACATAACGTTTTCACTTCTCATTGTCTCATCGCTCCTTCACATAGCATCATGGTGCTTGTCTCCCCATTCCCCCAGCCTCCTCAACTCCCATATCATCCACACAGCAACTTTCACAAAACAACCAGTTGCATAGAAATTCACAAAACATGAACAAAAAATTCTGCAGCAAATCAAATCAGATTTCTGAAGAAAATATAACCCCAAAAAAATCACCAACAATCAATTTAAAACTAAACTATCTGCGATTCAACCTGAAGTTCCACCAAAATCCCTCTGAACCGACATTGTGAACTAGTCGTTGTGCCCCGGCCCTCGCTTCCCTACTCCCTGCTGTCCAGCTCCATGGACCACCTCACCCTTGCGTGCTGAACCATTGAGAGAACTGTTATCCCCAGACTGTTCCTTGATCACTGCAAACCCTAAATAACCACTCTCTGTGTCGCCCGAACCAGACCGGCCTCACCTTCCCATCCAGACCCCCACCCTCCTTCTTGCTTTGTCACCTATATCCCTTCCACCTTCTCTCACAGTGCCGCACTCCTCCATCTGCACTACCCCTACCCCAAAAACGCCTCCTTCCTCTCCTCTGTCTGCACAGCTCACCACACTAGTATTCCGCAAAGCATGCTTCTTCACCTTCCCCTTCTACACATTTTCCAAGCCTGCGTCGCTGCCTGTCATACCCCACGTTGAGACCCCCAAGTGCACTCATTCTCCCTCGTCGAATAGAACCACCCCCCATTTCACTATTTCTTTTTTTTAGTTTATTTTATTTTATTATATCATATAATACAATATATTTATTATGTTTTATATAATATACAATACTATAATAATTATAGGTATATTAAGAAAAGTGTAAAAACTTACATATAATACTAATATGTCATAATAATATATGTTATTAAATAAATATAATAATATTAACATATAATAGTGATAATAATATTAAGTATTATATATATATTAATAAGTATCTTTATTAACTAATCTATGTAAAAATATTAATATATAGTTATTCTAGTTTCATTTTACTTGTTTAACGTGTTTTGTGTTTTCTATTGTTTCGTGCAGGGGGGTTGTATGCACTTACATAGAGTTCACTAAAAAGATGGTGATGTGGACATAAAAGCGCACCACAAAGGATCTGCTGATTTGTATAGGGAATATAGTAGCTTGCTGCGCGCACACAATTTCATTCAGTTAGGATCAACTGCTCCGATGACATGTGTGGAGGAAGAAACACTGTGAAATTTCCACGTGGAGGTAAGGTAACATCTTGGGAGAGATTACAGAGACTTATACTGGTCATTAGCATTCATCACGGGTAGGAGGTGAGATATTGAAGGATCTTTCACGAGAGAGTGGAGGAGGGTCATCCTAGAAACTTATTCTGTGGGGCGAACATCTATTCTTTCATCGCAATCAAACCTTGATCCATCTCATTATCAAAACAGAGGCAGACAGACACTGAGCAGGAGATCAGCATCAAAGTAGTTTCTGGACAGAGGAGAAATCTCACTAGAGATGTTTCTTAATTCATTGTCTGTTTCAATATGTTTTACTATTTTAATGTGTAGCTAAATAGATTAGGGGAATCAGACTGTAGATAACTAATCATCCATCTATCAGTCATGTTTTGTTAGTTTGATTGCTCTGTGTGATTTCAATACTCAGTTTTCTCTTCTGTTTATTTTGAGTATTGTTTCACATTACCTAACGACCGATGGGTGTGGTAGTGAATCATTTTACCATGGATCATTGACCAAAGTACCAAGAATTGGAAAATTTCAATGCATATCTTCTCCAATTTAAGTAGATTTATCCAAGGGTCAATATAGAAAGATCGAGACTCAAGGAAGTCAATCGAGCTTTGTTGATTCACTGAAGTGGAAACTCAATGGATTAGCACCGTTTTTTATGCACTAAGAAATTGAATTAAACCAAGCATAAGCGGAGAATGTCTTTTTAATCGATTAAAATTAGCCTGAGGAGCCTAAAATCATCATTACTGTTTGATCTTTGTTCAAGCCATATATTTCACCATATCACCTTCATTTTCACACCCACTATCAGTGTTTGTTTCACTGTTTACATACAGTTTTTATTAGAATTCTATTTTATCTTTTTTTAGATTTAATTTAGTCTAGCACTACGTAAGTCCTTCTCTATGGTTTGAAACCCTTATTACCATAGTACTAGTAGTGTGTAGGGTTTAAAAATTTTAAATATGCATATACACAATGACTGCGCGACCACTCCTCCCTACACACCACCTTCCTCCGATGACCCCATATCTCCTATGGTCACTCCGCTCACCCTCGTGTGACCCCTACTCATGCCTTTGTCCCTCACTCACCCATGTCAGTGGTGAGACCACCTTCTGGTGCTACTCACTTCTAGGGAGACCCCCTTTCAGCGGTGCGACCCCTTTCCAGTGAGGCTCCCTGTCAGCGTGACTGCCACGGGTAGACCCTTCTTCTTATTTGCTAGGGTTTCGATCCCTGTTTTATTTTGGGATTCAATATTTCTGGCAGTTAGGGTTTCAAATTAGGGACTTAATCTTGGGTATGTTTGTTCAATCTTGTGGGTAAGGGTTTAATTCAGTATGCTTGTGCTGCGATTGGAATGCAACTAAATAATTCACACCAATTTTGGGGATTTTGACATCGAGGTAGGTGGTTTCATGTCCTAGCACTTCCAAATGATCTAATTTGTTTATTTAATCAATTTTTACATGTTCTATAGTTAAATTTTGTGATCAGAAATGCGTTTCAGAAATTATTTTACATGCGTGCATGATGAAATTGAATTTTCTTTTAGAAATATTTGTGTCTTGCATATGGGTCTTGTTCTGGTAATTCTTATAAGTGTTAAATTAATTTTTCATGGTGTGAAAATTATGTTTTGATAATTCTTTAACATGTATATAGGTTATAAATGGTTTTTTCTTCAAGATAGATGGTTATGTATCATGTGTAACGTATTGGAATGTCTCTTGAAAAGAGTTTTATGCCCTGTTTGGACAGTGAGAAATGAGTTTTAAAAGGCACTTGGGGTGCGTATATGTTCGCAATTATTTTTATTGGAAAATGGGGAAGTGTTGGAAATGTTTTATCAATGGTGTTCTTTTATTTTGTTTTATAAAAAAATGTAAATGGTTTGTGTTATGAAAATAGTGGTTTTTAGAAGTATTTTATAAATTGTGGAACATGTTTATTAAATTGTTTAAGTGGTTTAGATTGTTTTTTGAAGTATTTTTTGTGTAAGTTTTCTTTGAAAATAGGTTTTGGGTTGGAAAAGTGGTTATATATGTTGTGTGATATATTTTTTGACTCAAGAAGTGTGATAATTATGTGTTGTGTGATATGTGGAACATATTTCAGCACAAGGGAATCTCGGGTAACTAGGTGTACGGACTAGGACTAGCATGCTAGTGTTATGTGGAGGTTACGTCCTGGTTTCACATAGTAGGATTGATGATGGAAACACTAACCAAACACATGGATGAGGATTGGAGACCACTAGGGTTACGGGAATGTCCCCTACTAGTGGATTGTGCATGAGAATGCAGGTTGTCATGGTTTCTATACCACATTTCACCAAGATACGAGGTCCCTAGAAACCCATTTTCACTAGTTGACCGTATGGATATACCCAGGGTACTCTACTTCATATATGATGTGGTGCCATCCATCAGTGTATGGGGGACCACTGGTTTGTGTGTGTGTTCTATTATTCGATTTTATTTTTATTTAATGAAAATTTTGGTGAAATGGTTTTCATTCAAAGTGTTCCTTTTTAAAATGATTAAAAAATAAATGTTTCTTGGAAATGTTTTAAAGGATTTTACTTAGATGGGCTTGTTAGATTATTTTTAAAATGTTTTTTCACGGAATCTTTATATCTGGGTGGAATCCTACTAGGCTTTGACTCTCACCCTACATATACCCTTGTGTGTATGTAGACCTTTTTCTATGTTTGTTCTAGGTAAAGGAATGACATTTAGTGTTGGCATATTGAGTTCTTAGTGGCGTTCGGTTTGGACCTTAGTGGTAGTGTCTTGAGGATGTGGTTCCTCTCATTATATGGAGGTTTGGTATATAGTTTTTTTCCCTTTTATTATAGTACCTTTGGGGTGTTGTGTTAGTTCCCCTTTGTGTCATTTTTTTGGTATTTTTTTAGTTATAAATTTAGAATCAGTAAATTGTTATAGTCATGTTTGGTTAAATTTTTTCAGATGTTGATTTTTTGGTTTTTTATTTGTTATTTTAATATTTTTAAATTGGGTAAATCATTCACACATGTTCTGTTTGATGCCTAGGCACTAGTTCCAGCCCGTGGGTATTGGGAATGCCCTTCGGGCCTTGCCGCGGACTGGGTCAGGCACCGAGTCGAATGGTGACCTGGCTTGGTTCTTGAAAAAATAGTATCAGATCATATTATGCTCTTTTGAGTCTTGTTCCATGGGGAAGGGTCTGGGTAGACTAGAGATAGGATTTTCGGGACATAAGAATCTGATTACGAGTAGGATGCCTGGCCAGCCCACCTCACGACGAGACTCAAGTCACTAGGGGAAGTTGGGTTTTATCTGAGTTGTTTAGTTCTTTGAGTTTGTTGATGTTTGGTGAAATGAAAATTGATTTGGGTCAATAGAATAAGTGATCTCATAGGTCCTGGCAAGACATGTGGATCTAGAGACATTTCCCCTGTAACACTCTTTGTGATGGTGGTGTGACTGGCTTATGGCCTCAAACCATATGTCTAATTCACCTACCGACACTAATTTTCTCTTTCATTATATTGTGTCTCCTTGGGTCCTAAAGATTAATCTGAGAACAAGCATTTAAATATTTAAAAAATCTATATTTTAAAGTGTAAATGGTCTTGTTTTTATAGGATGGAAAAATGGGTTTTTAGAATTATTTTGATCAAGGATTGAAAAAGGGTAGACTTTTATAAAATTATTTTGTGTAAAAACATGAGAATGATTCCAAAAATATTCAGTTTTCATAATCAAATTTTGTGACTTAATGGTTGTTTAAGAAAATGTAAATTCATTTTCAAAATTTTCTTGGAAACTGTTTTTAAATGAGAACACATGAGTTATAATTAAAATGACATTGTTGAAATGGGGCTTGTTGTGAAACTTGAAGTGTTTTGAAATGGAATGTTTTGGTTTTGATCTTTGGTATTCTCATAAGTGAACACATGAATGGCTATGTATGGGATGGTAGGTGGTTAATGCCACGACTGGATGGGTTCCGAGATGGGCATGAGGTGGGTGCCCAGGGTGGCACAGAAACATTAATGTGAGAGGCTCATGGGATGCCATTAGTGAATGAAAAACCCACAAACCCCATTTCCTTTAAAAATTATTTTAAAGTAAAATTTCATGATTTGATAATTACTGATGGTGTGGTGTGTATTTTTTACTTTTGGGAGTGTTTCTATGGGGTTCTTGGAGTTTGAAACCCCCACTTGTTTGAACGGTGTTGTGGGTTTCTGTTTTATCAGTAATTTGATTTGAAGTATTTGTTTGTGGACTTTTTCAACAAGAATCTTGGGAAAACATTATGATGGATCCCCTTGTGTGTTTGGTTTTGATTTGTGGGATGATTTGGATGATAGATCTGTTTTATTGGGACCTTATTTTTACCTTGTTTTCTAGTGTATGCCCCCATATAGAGTTAACGCACGATTGAAGTGTGGTCGTGGGTGATTCTCCATGGGTGGATCCTCCAATAGATCAGTGTAAGAACCTTATTCTTCTTGAACATTGGAATATGAATCCACCACTCGTTTTGAGGTCTAGTGGATCCTCTCGTATTCGGAGAGTGGATGTGAGAGGATTTGAAAGAAACTTTGGTATCTTGGGTTTCCTAGGTTATTGACTGTGGAGTTTGACATCGTTGATTCTG
Source organism: Viscum album (assembly GCA_963277665.1). NCBI lineage: Eukaryota > Viridiplantae > Streptophyta > Magnoliopsida > Santalales > Viscaceae > Viscum > Viscum album. The sequence goes on along the minus strand of OY728130.1, from coordinate 1,966,034,518 downwards.
TAGGTCCTGTCTGGAAGCAGTGAAAGAAATTATAGTGAGGGAAAGTGGAAGCAGTCTGGAGTTATCGGTGCAGGCTACTATTTTAAAAGTTCCTTTGGGTCTTTTTTTGGTTTCTTCTAAGTAATAGAACGTGTTAATCCACCTTTGTGGTGAATCTAGATATAAGAGGTAGTTATGGCTGCTTGCAGTAATCGTATGTTGTTTGGGACTATGGTTAAGGTCCCTCTCTTTGAAATTTCTCTTTCAGTTTCAAGGTTCATGTTTGGTGACACGTTCGGTTTCATGTTCTTGCTTAATGGAACAGGTTAAGGTTTTTCACCCTTCTGAGAACCTTAGTTCTAATAAAATTATATTTTCATCAAGAAATCCTATAATTCCCTATTTTAGAGGAAGGTGTCTTATGTGTGTCCTTCCACTCAAAGTTATTTATTTGAAGTAAAGAGGGTTGATGCCAGCATATCTTCTAAGCCTTTATTTCGGGGAAGATTTTTGTTGAAAAAATGGACACGAAAGCATGCTATGTCTGATGGTGTTGTTCAAGTCATGGTATGGTCGTTTGTGGCACTGGAAGGAGAAGTTTCGTTTAGTGGGTTCTTAAAGACTGAATGTGAGTTAGGAGATGCTTCAATCATCAGATCTCTAGCCATAGGTCTTAGAGTAAAGATGGATCATAGTCCGGAGAACCCTAATGATATGAAAGGTTTGGATCTGAGTTTTGTTATCGGTGTGGGAGATGGAGATAATTTAAGCCACTGGTGTAATTCTTGTTTTAATTGTTCATGTTCTGTGGAAGTAGGTGGGAGGACCTTTTTTTCAAGTTATGACCCATTTTGTTGTAAGAGTTTCTCATTGGTTATAAGAAGACATAATCATCTTGTTTCCTTATAATAGTGGTGGTTGTGTTCCACCAAATATGGGTCTTATTTTAATGTCCCCTGTGTGGCTCATTCTAATATATCGAGATTAGTTGGATTTGTGTTCTTTGGGGAGAAATAAACCATTGGGATGTGTCAGTGGTGGTCTTGTTGGTCCATTAGATGGTCCCCTTCCCTCATGTAACGCCTCGACCCCAGTTACCCAGAATTGGTGCATTATTACATAACATTGTCATGATACAAGGAATCATGTCCCAAAAGACCGATCAGTTTAGTATCCTTGGAAGTACTAGATAGATACGAAAGTTTTACATTGCATCATGAAATAATAAACATTTTGTAACCTTTGAACACTCTTATATTCATTCTCCTATTCTTATAGGTTAATCATAATATACTTCTTTGTATCCTGGGAAAAATAAAACATAAGAAAGGGGTGAGCTCAGATGCTCAGTAAGGATAACAATAAAGAAAAAACTGTCATAAATAAGAATTAACATTTAAGGAAACATATAATACTAGAACACAGTCCTTTTAAACATTAACTTAAGCATATTATGGAAAAGATAAATCTAATAATTCCATTTACTTATTCACATGGATATTCTACTAGTAAAATAATCACATATAATACCAATATCCAATTTCATATTGATGTAATGCATAATGGCAGACTTCATAACCACATAGTCAAGTCCTTATGCAAAGACTACAAATAAGATTTTTTCAAGGCCTTGTTCCAAGACACTAGTTTGTCTCATGATACCTACCGATGCATCAAGGAGCTATATCGGGATTCACCCATCTGTTACTAAGTCCAATTCATTCCTCATATGAAAGGGTGAAACATAATATAAACATTCGTATTAAAACTAGCATATGAAATGTCAATAATTTAACCATAAACCAGGAATGGTATAAAAATAGAACATCCACAATCAAACATAACTCATTAAATACAATATGGAAGATTTTATTATAATAAATTAAACTCAATCGAGAATATTTAAGGATATTGACATAGAATAAAATAATCATCAAAACTATTTGAGAGAAATATACCCCTTTTTCTTGAAAACATTTAAAAGTATCACTATTTATCAAGAAGATGTTTAAAATAGATTTTTGAATCAAAGTCTCCCATACCATTTTGAAACTTCTAAAAGGAATTTCAATTTTAAAACATTAATGTCCATATAAATAAATCCTTAAAACCATTTTTAAAAAATGGACATTAATTAAAAAGATTTAAAAGAATAAATTTTTAAAACATTTAAAATGATATTTTAGTTAGAGTTCCTAACCAAATGAGAGATTATTTAGTAAAAATAATTGAGGAAATAAAACATAATAATATCATGAGAATAATGGGATTCATGATATATTATTTCAAAGTACATTATATACACCAAATAAAAGTAAATTGGGGTATAACAACAAAGAAGTCTCAATGGAATGTAAGTTGAGATGAAATCCCTTATAAAACTGTATCCTGAGGTTAAGGATGAATCAATGACATAATTTTGTGTGAAAAATATAAATACACTAAATATGATTTTATATTCAGTGTAAAACAATCAAAGGACATTCACACATATTCTTGTAACAACAACACTAATGACTTGGATGTTAAACTCAATGAATGAAAATTGAGTAAAGATTACTCTTATCATGTTCATATCGATGACTTGAGAATTTATCAGTGGAGTGATTACGTGTATAAAAATAATAACCACACAAAGGGGAGTGTAAATTACTACATAAATAAATAAATAGTGATTTCACACATAATATTGGAGTAAAATAATCAATGAAGTTTGCGTAAAACCCAATGAGTGGAAATCAAAATTAGAAATTCCCTTACCGATTTGGTGACTTAAGAAACATACACCCCATCAATGAAGGATCATAAAATGAAAATTTAAATACCCATAAATTAAATTATATTACATAAGGAATACAATCATGGTCATTACATACACCACACAAAAGGAAATATTTGCAATATAGCATGAGTCTCATGAAAATAAGAAGTGAGATCAAAACCCCTTACCATGTTGTAATCAATCGATTCGTATGACCAAAAGTTAATAACCACCAAATTAATCATATAATACCATTAATATAAATAGAATCATGATAATATATAGCAAATTTCAGTACAAAATACACCACTTGCAATAAATAAGTGGCGAACAATGGAAATCTCACAAAATTTAAAGTGAGATAAGAAACCCCTTAACTTTTACTTATCCTTAGTATAGGGTAGGTTAACCTCCTGTATAATTGTGAAATAATTGTTATTAAATTTTACAATAACCAAATAAATAAATATGATATCATATATTATCTTATAATATTTCTTTGTTAATAATATTTCAGCAGTATCATCGTTTCGGGTGTTAACTGTTTCGTTTTCCTTTATATTCTTGGTTACGTAAGCCATGTTTCTTATGGATATGATGTATTTGATTCATATACATAATGATATTATGTTCATAAGCATTATTTTTAATCATAAAATGAAAATTATTCTTGAATTATTACGATGGGGAATGAATCTTATCACGTTCGTGGAGATGGTAATCTGTACGTACGCACGAGTGACAATATCATTATATTGATGGTGAAATTTTATGTAATTGGATATTATATCATATATAAAGAATCATTGACATGTTATATTTATTATTTACATCAGTTATACTAATTATTATACTCATCTGAATAATGAAGTGTCTAAATAACACACTACACCACGATGTAGAGACGGTAAGCCGTACGTACGCATGTATGGTGACTTTTTCATTTATAGGATGGATATAATAATGAATATGGTTGTACCATATTTATAAAACATTAATGTATGTATAAGTTAATGGATTTATTATTTTGGTATGGAAACAAAAAATAAATAGGAAGTGGAAGAAGAAAAGAACATGAAAGAGAGTGATGAAATTATTACCTCTTCCTTGGGTGTTTCCTTTTGAGTTGATCAAAAGGGCTCCTTAGGTTGGGTTTATGATATAATTAATGACTCTAGGTTGGTTTTAGGGAATTTTTTAGGATATTTGGTAGGGTTTGGCAGATCCAAATGGCTTTGGAGGTGTGAAATTAAGAGAAGGGGAAGTACCCTTTTATTAGAGAGGTGAAGGTCACTTTAGGAAAACCTTGAATTTGTATTTTATAATAAAATGATTTTCTGTTTATAATGGATATAAAATGCTTTATTTAGAAGATAATGTGGGTATGGGTCTAAAAAATCTCATCCAATAGGTTTTACACAAGTTTTGCTTACCATTTTAACCTTATCTTTTAGATTTAACTCTTAGTTAAATAGTTTAACTTTTATCGTTTCTTCTTGTATTATTACACTATATGGTTAATAAACATACTCTAAACATTCAAGAGAACCTCATGTGGTTCATTAATGAAGTATATAATATTATTTATTCTCTTTGGTTTAACCTAATATTTTTATGAATATTATATCCACAATTAATATAGTATTTGTTTTAACTCATTTATGTCAATTTTGACATTATTTAGTATTTTTTTTTGAAAATCATAAAAGCATGGTTACTTCTAAGAAAAAATATTTAATCAACCCTAACATGTCATATTAACCTATAAAATTATTGGAATTCATCAAAAGTCTCAAATTACATTTATTTGGATATTTATAATATCAATTATTTTAATCATTCATTAATAAGGTAATTATTGCAGCATTATTGTGTCATAAATAAATTTAATTATATAATGTCTAAAAATTATAAATAAAATACCATTATATAGGAAATATATTTATATTTATAATTAATATTTATAGTTGAATTTATCTTATGTATAACCCTATATTAAAAATGGTTTAGTTATTAAACTTTGAATTTTACTCTTTTAACTCTTCTTTAAATAAAATAATAATAAATGTCCTAACCTAATCCAAGTGGACCAAAGATGATAATATTTTATTCCTAAGTTTTTTTTGGTTGAATTAAACTTATCCAATAGAATTAGTACATGTGTTAGGGTAATTATAATATCATTTTTACCCTTAATTACCCTATTTACTTTTAACCGTGGTAAATAAAAGTCAAAAGTTACTATTCACAAAAAAATATTTTCATCTTATTAAACCACATTTTACTAATTGATGTTAACCAGGTATCTTAGATTTTGGAAATTCAACTCACATAAGTGGTAAAATTAATTTTTATGGAAATTTTCAAAAGCTTCTAGAAGGTGGGTAAAAGATAGTAAAAAGTTCAATAAAATTTTATATATCTAAATTTATTATAAAATGACTCCAATGAATTAAATTGAACATATATAGGTATTATGTATCTATTTTGACTTAAAATATATTTAATTAAAATAAATAAATATTTAAATAAAAAGTCAGTTTTAAACAATAACGCAGTGTTTTTCACTATTCATCAAAAATTGAATGTTTTTAGAAAAATACCAAAAATTCACCCAAAGATAATTTTGATATTCAGAATTAAAAAATGAATTCTATTTTACCTAATTAAAAACATATATTTTTTATTAATTAATTTAAAATTAATTCCCGTTGTGAAAACCAAAAAGTGTGTTTTAAAAAGTAAAATTTATCAAAAGATTGACATGTGTTTATGTCAAATTTAAACGTGAAATTACTTATAATAACCTAAATTATATTAAATGATAAAAAATATAATATAATTAAACTTCCAAACCATCCAAATTCATAATTTTACACTATAAATTATTTCGGTTAAAAAATTTATTTTTAATTAAAATTTAGTATTTTTCAGTGTTCAGCAAAATATGAAAGTTATCAGAAAAGTACCAAAAATTTATCCAAAATAAATTTTTATGTCATGATTCTAAAGAAGAATTTAATTTCATTAAATTTAATATATAAAAGTGTCAAATATTGATTTTAAAAAAGGTTTTCCATTAGAAGGAGGTAAAATTGCATTTTTTTTAAAATACTTCTTTTATCTGAAAAAATGAATTTCTTCTTATACTATGTATAAGAAACACATAATATGTATTATATTATTATATAAATTATATAAAACTCAAAATTTAGTTAGTACTATTCATAACCACTTTTTGGACAGCTAGTTTGATAAGTCGTGGTGCGCTCGAACTTGGTGTTGTGTGTAGCGCAAGCTATTGAATTACTTTAAAGAAAATAACATACTATGAAATCTTGGGGTGTTACAACTCCCCTCCCCTCATGGTGGGGGTTCCTAGTCTGTGTAGAGAATTACTTGAGTTCAAATAATCTGGCCAATTTTTATGGTGGGGATACCCATCATGAGTCTGGATAAAATTCCTCCAAAGTGAATCGATGTTAGCCTAATTCTTATGGTGGGGAATATGTTCGGGCCTCCCCATGTTATTTTCATGGTTCCGCCCTGGGTGTAGGTTGTTTCTTATGGTGGGGAATCTTTTTTTCCCTCCCTGTGTCATCAATTAGGATTCATTTTTTGTTTAAGGTGGACTTCATGAGCTCTCGGGAATGTTTAGGTTGTTTGTCTCAGGGTGTTGGATTGTGTACGGTGAGAGGGTCATTTCATTTGATTTATCAACTGGAGGTGATTTCACTTTTTTGGGTGGGTGAAACATAGAGGTGATTTCGTTTTGGGTCTCTGAGTTTAATTGGTAAGTCCTTTTCTTTGTTGGTTGTGTTCTTGTCTCACTCTCATTTGTTTTTCGTTGGGATTTTCCTTGTGATGAGAGGGAATACTGGTTCTTTTTTCTAATAAATCTTGGTATGGATTAATTGGGGTGTAAAGAATTCTGGTGGGTAGAATTATCACACAGAGGTTTTTAATTTAGCCTCAGTCCCAGCCTAGTTTGGGTCTCATTTGTTTTTCTTGGGAACTGAGTGTGACGAGTTTGAGGTTTCAGGATAATTTTTTCAAAATCCAGGTTTGGTCCTATTTTATATTATTGATGTTTGGAGAATTTTTGGGTTTTAGGCCAATGTGAGGGCACCGCACGGTTATCAAAAGTTGTGTGGTCATCCCAGGTATTCATGTGACCGTTTCTGGAATAGGAAGAAGTCAATACCTAGTTTCTGCATAGTCACATTAGTTGTGTGGGGTAAACACCTAGTTTCCCTACATTAAATATAATTAATGCATTAAAATGAGAATAAAATAAAATAAGAAATTAATTGAATTAAAGGAATAGTTAAATAAAATAAAATGAGAAAAAATGGAATGTAATTTAAAGAATTATTATATAATTATTATTATTATTATTATTAAGAGTATTATTATTATTATTATTATTATTATTATTATTAATGTTATTAATAATATTATTAATCATATCATTTTTAGTGTTGTGGATTTAGTTTTTTAATCTAATAATATTGTTATAATTATTATTATTATAATTAATATTACAATTATTAAGTTAGTTATATTTTTTTGGGTTTGTTTTATCCCTCTTCTCCCCCCCTCTCTTTCACGTCTCTAACCCCCCGCTCTTGTCCCTCGTGCGCTAGCCCCTTTTGTGCCTCATCCCTATACACCACCTTCCTCCGGTGACCCTCCCTCTGGAAAGCTCTCCTCCAGTCACCCCAATCAACCTTGCATGCCCCCTTGCTCGTGCCTCGCTCCCTCATGCACCCCTGTTGGTGGTGTTACCCCCTTCTAGTGCTTCTCACTTCTGGCGTGACCCCCATCCAGCGAAGCGATCCCCCTACCGGCGAGGCTCCCTACCGGAGTGAACACCGTGGGTAGACCCTTCTTCCAATTTTCTAGGGTGTTGATCCTTGTTTTTTGGGGGAAATCCATATTTTCAGTAGTTAAGGTGTCATATTAGGGTCTTAATCTTGAATATGTTTAACATAGAGGTTGGTGGTTCCAATCCCTAACATTTTTTAATGATCTAATTTGTTTAGTTAACCAATTTTTACATGTTCTATGGTTAAATTATGTGATGAGAAATGAATTTTAAAAATGTTTTGACATTCTTGTGAGATGAAATTGTATTTTCTTCTAGAAATATTCATGTATTCTATATGGTTCTTATTATGGTAATTATTATATGTGTTCAATTATTTTTTTAAGGTGTGTGAGTATATTTTGATAATGTTTTAACATGTATATGGGTTAGAAATGAATTTTTCATCAATATAGATGTTTATGTATCATGAGTAATGTATTATAATGTCTCATTAAAAGTGTTTTATTCCTTATTTAGATAGTGTGAAAGGTGGTTTTAAATGCACTTGGTGTGCGTATATTCTCACAATGAGTTTTATTGGAAAATGGGGTAGTGTTGGTATTGGTTTATCAATGGTGTGTTTTATTTTCTTTTGTAAAAATAATTAAATAGTTTGTGTTATGAAAAATGGTGATTCTCAGAAGTGTTTTATAAATTGTGAAACATGTTTATTATATTGTACAAGTAGTAAAGATTGTGTTTTGAAGTAGTTTTGGTGTGCATTTGGTTTCAAAAAGGCTTTGGGTTGGACAAGTGGTGATATATGTTGTATGTCATATTTTTTGACTCAAGAAGTGTGATAATGATGTGTTTTGTGATATGTGGAACATATTTTAGCACAAGGGAATCTTGGGTAACTAGGTGGATAGACTAGAACTAGCATGCTAGTGTTACAAGGTGGTTACAGCCCAGTTTCACTTAGCTGAATTGACAATGACAACACTAACCAAACACATGAATGATGATTGGAGACCACTAGGATTATGGGGATGTCCCCTACTAGTAGATCATGCATGAGAATTCAGGATTTCATGGTTTTTATACCAAATTTCTCTAAGATGTGAGGTCCCTAGAAACCCACTTGTGTTAGTTGACCGTAGGGATATACCCATGGTGCTTTAATTTATATATGATTTGGTTCCATCTGTTGGTATTTGAGGGACCACTAGTGTGTGTGTGCACTATTATTAGATTTGATTTTTCTTTAAAGCTAATTTTGGTGAAATGGGTTTCATTCAAAGTGTTCCTTTTTATAATTCTTTTCAAATAAATGTTTCTTGGAAATTTTTTAAAAATTTTACTTATATTGGCATATTAGATTATTTTTAAAATGTTTTTGCATGGAATCTTTATATTTGTGTGGCATCTTAGTGGGATTTGGATCAGAACCTTCATACACCCTTGGGTGTATTTAGGCCTTGTTATATGTTTGTTCTAGGTAAAGGCATTATGTTTAGTGTTGGAATATTGAGTTCCTAATGGTGTTTGGTGTAAAACTTGGTGGTGGCATCTTAAAGATGTGGTTCCTATTTTTGCATGGAGGTTTGGTATAGAGTTTTGTTTCCCTTCTATCATAATACCTTTAGAGTGTTTTTGTAGTTCCCCTTTGTGTCATTCTATTTTTTGGTGTTTCTTTAGTTGTAAATTTAAAATCTAGATATTGTTAAAGTCGTGTTTGGTTAATTTTTTTCAGATCTGAATTTTTGGTTTTTTATCAGTTATTTAAATATGATTAATTTGGGTAAATCATTCCCACATGTTCTATTTGATACCCAGAAACTTTTGCCAGTCTATGGGGATCGAGAATTCCCTTGGGGCCTTGTCGCAGATCGGGTTGAGCACCGAGTCGGATGGAGACCTGGATTGGTTCATGAAAAAAATATAATTTTAAAAGTCTTGGGGTGTTATATTATCTTCTATGTTTTTTGTTTCATGTCATCCACACTATCAAACATGATTTTCCTCTTTTAAAATCCTGGGGTGTTATAGTAGTGGTATTAATTTAATTAAATAAATGGTCATTATTCAAGACCGGATAAATATTGATAAGGATTAGAATACTGAGTTTATTGATTTGGGTAGAAATTTAATTTTAAATATTATTTTAATAAGTATTAAATTATTTATTCAATAAAAATAATATTTATTGTTTCTGTGGGTTCAGCATAAGTCTAGTAAATTATAATAATTCCATTATTATTTAGACATGGGGTTTATTAGGGATTAAGTAAAATAAAATGGGATATTTCATAATTATTATTTTCTAACCCTATCACTATTTAAACCTAGTTATGACATTTTCGATGTCATTGTGTAAGGTATATCCACATTATTTCATTATAAAAAATGAGTTATAGAGAGGATTGTCTCAAGCCTTAGAGTGTTATCTCCTAGAATGATTTGAATAAAGTAGAGAATTTATCCTCCTCCACTATAGTGGATTGCTTCTCCCTTGAAGGATTTAGTTATGATCTACATCGATCATCACAAGTGATGGATTCATCCATGGTAGTACCCATAGAAATATATGGTCATGGTCAGAGGTTCATGAAACACATGTGGATCACCGCTAGAGGAAATACACCCTTGATTCCTCAAACATAAGTACAGTATGATAAGAGTGGACTATTGATTCATCAACATCAAAGAAAGAATTAAATTAAATGAATCTATTTAATTAAATTAATTAATTAAAATTTATTCATGAAAACATTCCTCTCTTCTTGGTTTTGAGATCTTTTCAATTACTCTTCATGTTAATTTCATTGATCATGGTAATTTTCCTTCATCTACATCCTAGATTATTCATGGATTAAGGCAAAAATCCAAGTTGATTACGGCGCACCCAGTGCTTCTGTTGCACCTGGAACCTTCATGTGGTATAAAATTAGTCACATAATAATTTATAATTAGTTATTATTCATTAATCAATTATACACAATTTTTGTTAGTTTTTCACTTCTAGTTTATTAATTCTTTAATACAGATTCTAATTAACATGCTTTTTACATATTAATTTTATTTTTCCAAGTTTTATATCATCTTAAACAGATTAAAAATAGATGAATAATGATTGAAGATACCATTGGTGGGTGTTGAGGATTATATCTGGTTGAGACAGATACATGATTCACCACACAATAATAACATGAAGTGCATTTAATGCATACCATGTGTTGAATAGTCCATCTTCGAACATGTGTTTTCAGAATACATGTCATGTAACTATCCTACATGTCATATAGTCTACATGGTTTAGCAATGAAGTTCATGATAATTGTTTGGTCAAATACATGAAATAACTCCATGAGAGACTGATAGTGTAAGAACTCGACCTTTTCTAGATATGTCTTAGGATTGTTTATAGGTAGTATTTTACCTTTTTTGAGTACTTTTTTTGGGTTGTTTCTTGGGGAGTTTCGGGAGAAATTTGAGAAATTTGGAAGAAATATGGATAGTGAATGGTTGGCACGCGGTTTTCCCAAATCGTGCACCATGTCCTAATAAACCATGAAACCTTTGATAGAGAGGGATTTCATGGATGGTTCAAAGTTTTTCAAACTATTCACCCTCTTAAGAGAAACTGTGCACCCCCAAGAAGAGGTTCATAGATTGGAAAACCATGCACCCCTACCTAGGAAACCAAGTGCGGGCTTTAAATTAAATTGAAATATTGAATTAAAATTCCCAACCCCCCCCCCCATTTTAACCTCTAATTGGACCTATCTCCACCCTAAACATTTTGTCTCATTTTGTGAGGCTTAATAATGTATTACAAGCCCTCTAATCCTCTGTTATTATTGAATCTAAGGGTATATTAAAGATTTTCACCTCTCCAGGTATATGGTTTCTTCCTGATTGATCTCTTTATCTATCTCTCTTCTTCCCCTATTACTAGATAAAAGAGGGATGGTTATCCTATTTTGGATCTAGATATAGATCTAGGTTTGTTAGATCTTGATTTATTTGATCTTGGATCTAGGTTTTAGATCAATATCATGTTCTTCATCGTGGTTTTGACTTATTTGTTTCAAATTAGGGTATATGTTGGTGAGCATTCATCACCGATTTCGAGGTATGTGGTCTAATATTCAAATAAAAAAGTCTTGATTTCAATTTCATGTATGTAATTTTAGATTTTATTTTGGTTGATTAGAAATTGTGTTCATGAATTAAATTAATTTATTTATTTAATTAATTAATTATGGGAACTGTTGTGTTTATGAAATTGATTGAATTAGAATAATTAATTTTTTAATAAATCATAGAGCTATTATAATTTTTAAATTATAATAATTATTTATTGAATTAATTAGGGGAATATGGAGATTATTGAATTTCATTAATCAATTGTTAAATTAATTAAAGAAATTGATGTCATTAATTAATTGTAAAAATTGATTAATGGGATATAAGTGATTAATTAATTGTTGAATTAATTAATGGAATGAGGTGAATATGAAATTGTACATTGGATTAATTAATTAGGTAATTAATTAATAGGTTTTTGAGATATATGTGATATTATGATATATTTGATATTGTGGTATATGTGATATTGTGGTATATGTGATATTGTGGTATATGTGATATTATGATATTGTGATATTGTGATATATGTGATGAATGGTAACAATGGAATTCAAATACTAATTGAGACGATGAAGGGTAATGGAATTAATATATGAATTGAAATGAGAAATGGTAACAATGACATTCCGATATGAATTGAGATAATGAATGGTAATAATGGCATTCAGATGTGAATTGAGATGATGAATGGTAATAATGACATTCATATATGAGTTGAGATGATAAACGGTAATAATGGTATTGCGATATATGATATCTATTAGAGATATTTCAGAATTCGGTGTGGGACAAAGTAGGTATTGGGAGCTCGAGTGTCCTTGATAACCCGGGGGTTATGTGGTTAAATAAAGATTAATTGAATAAATGTAAATTGTTTACTTTATTACATTTATTTAATTTTTATGAAACTAAATACACTATTTTGACGGGATATTATTTTAGACATCATTGGTGGTGACCTAAAGAGTTATACTCACACCCTACTTGGGCTTCCTGATTGGTACCTAAATAGATTTCATGTTTGCAGGACAAGTTAATGGGAAAGGCCCAATGTTAGATATCTGAGATGGGATGGAGTATGGATGAGGGAAATAGATGTGGTTTGGGACATTATTGGGAGTTGTTAGTGTCTTTATTTATTTTAGGATTTAAATATTGACACTTGACACTTATTGGCATGATATATCTACTATTTTAGTTTGGTTATTGTATTCTTGTTTTAGTCAGCATGTGATTCTATAACGTTCTAGTTATGGTTATATCAATTTGGATTTTATTTGTTTATTTTTTCTATTTTCCTACTTTGGTAAAGAGGGTATAGCTTCCCCATGATCAATATTAGACCCTCACTACAAGTCGACAACCTCTTTCATATGGAGATTCATACCTGAGTTCATCCGACCAACCGGCTCATGGAAAGAGTGAGTAACACCCAGGTTGGGATGTTACAAAGTGGTATCAAAGGGGTTTTCTTGTCTTTTCCTTTTTCTTACTATTTAATAAATGTAGATTGGTGAATATGATGAGTTGTTCCTTGGTCATGATAGCATTCATGGGAGTAGCTAACCCATGTATGGGGGTAAAAACTAGGTACCCAGTGTCATGAACCCCTCCCTCCAAAGATGCCCCTCCTGGGCAGACAATAAAGAATGAATGATAATAACCCCCGAGTCCCACATCCAGTAGGCCCCGAGTTGGCTACTAGCAATAAGGGTATAAAAATATCACAATATGGGAGGAGTGACCTTTTGTTGAAACAAGATCGAGAGATATGATGGATCATCCACAAAACAACTCTGATATATATATATATATAATAAATCAAAAAACACCATCCCACATGCATGCATAATGTAGAACTATTACAAGTAATAAATTATCCAAAGTAAATACTAAACGCAAAGCTAAGCAGTGACATAAAAACTATCAGGATCTGAGCTAGTAGGTTCCATCACAGTCCATGTAATCCTCCTGGAAATATGGAAGTAGTTTTATGTACGTAGGGTAAGATACAAGTATACTCATTAGGAAAACCAAAGTCTCTCATGAAAATGTAAAGGAGGAATACTAATTCACCTATGAGAAACAGATAAACCAAACAACACCTAAGCAGTTATACAAACCATCCCAACCTCACCAAGTCATTCTCACCAAATAACTCAATTCAGGTAGTATAATGTAAAGCACAACGATGATAGGGTTCCCTACACCACTTTCCCCCTGATTAGCTTCTCTCACACCCTGATGGAAAATAAATTGGCACTCCCACCTCTTCTTAACAGACCATTTCCTAAGCCACCCATAGACACATGGGCCTCACAATTGTATCCCACCCACATACACCTGATCCTCACGACTGCATCTCACTCGTAGACACCTGGTCCTTGCAACCGCTTCCCACCTATAGACACTTGGGACTTGAACGGCATCCCACCCACAGACACATGGGCCTCACAACCACATCACATCTCATCTCGAAGACACCTAGGAAAGCACAACAAATCTCATCCCAAAGATACCTGGGAAATTACAAATTGCCCACACACACCTAGGAAAGCACAACTCGCCTGCACACACCTGGGCCCCATGAACCAAAACCTGCTTGAAGAGTCTTGGGATATCACCACCTGGAAGATGTAAGGAAGAGTGAGTGGCTATCCATCCTTCCTCCAATTTGGATGTTTGGGAATGAGACCCTCATCCATAACAATGGGGGAGTTCGGCACATAGTGTTCAACTAGGGTGGGTGCATATAAAAAATCACAACGAAAATAGAAGTATATACATATGTGATACCAAGCACTCATGCCCAACCTATGGGTTCTGAGACAAAAAACCAACTCATAACAATTCCACCTTTACTGCTACCTCTTAATGCATTTATTTTTATTAGCAACAGTCACTTCAAAAGTTGATAAATTTATGAATATTCCCAAAGCTTCTTTTCTTAAAACCTTATTCATTTAATTAATTTTATTTAACTATTGTTAATTGTGAATCCCATAATTTAAATTTTCACTAACAAACTCCATCCCCTTAACCAAACCAACTCATTTCATCTCAACATTATTAATCATTCATTTATTCCATCACTAGTTGGGAAACTATTAAGCACAACACAAACCAGGGAACATTTTGTGCCATAAGATCTCCCTTTAACACACATTCATGGTAAACCACTATCCAACACCTAAACACAGGGCAAAGATTTATTCATGCAACTCATCGAGAAACTCTGGGTGAATTACCCATACCAACCACTACCATAATCATTATTCAAATTCATCCTTCCCAATCCTTCCCCTCAACTGATCAAACCCCCCAACTCACAGTTTCACCCAGCAACACATCTCATTATAACCATTTTTGGTAGCCATACTGCACAACCACACCACAACCATCACAACCCCCACCATAAAACCACATCCATCCACATCCCCACACACAAAATCCTTGGAAAACCACACATCACAACCGTAACACAACTTATTTAGTTTTAACAAGGGGGATATTATTCAAATTCCATTTCTTAAATTGAGGGTGTGATCACAAAATCCATAAGATCCTGGGGAATTCATTTAATTAACTTAATATACATTTTTAATCAATTTCATATAAATAGTCATTTAATAGAAAACCAACAATAAGAATTCACAATACATCACAAGTTCCCAAACAAGGGCCCCCAACAGTCATGATTTTTAGTGGGTAGTTAGCCCATACAGATCAAAATTTCAAAAGGGAATGATGAACAATAAGAACATACATCACTTTTCCTAGCCCCTAGTATATTAATCATAAAGAGATTCAAATATCTATATTAATTTTTATTTAAACATATTCATAAGGGAAAAACATTAATACACCCACCCTGCATGATACATAATTGAGAGAGATAAAGGAAACCCTACTTAGAAGAAGAGGCAATCAGCACTTCCCAATTTCACCATGATAGGGGCGTGCATATGCAGTAGGAAAACTCTAGAGAAATACGATCCATAATCTATAGCCCGATCACACGAATCCTATAGGAAGAATAAATGTGGGCCTCATGTGACAAGGGAAAACAAGAAGGAAGAATAAGGGAGAAGGGTATCTCATCCTAGGAAAGATCTAAATAGAGCATCAGTTTAGATATGTTTTTGATTTTCCATTAAAGGAAGATCTGGTCAAGATATCATCTTTTGACTGTGTAAAAGCCACCAGAAACATAGGAATTTAAGATAAGGTTTATGGGATTCCAATAGGCCTCAAATCCTTTCAAATCTGGCATTAAAGTCATTTTATGTCAAAAGTGGAAAACTAGAACTAGAAACACTATTCACAAGACAATGTCGGGTGAGGCATTGTTGGATGAGGCACTGCTTGATGAGACATTGTTGGGTGAGACACCACTAGTGAGACCCCATTGAGAGAGGCACCAATAGACGAGACGCCATTGGGTTAGACACTTCTAGTGAGACACTGTTGGACGAGGCAGCATCGGACAAGATGTCGTCAGGCGAGACACCACTGTACGAGGCACCACCAACAAGTGACTTCTAGGATGATATGCCACTAGTCAGCCACCTCTAGGGTGAGTAGCCACCAACAAGAAATTGTCAGGGTGAGATACCACCATCAAGACACTTCCATGGTGATCTAATTCCAATGAGCGACCGCCAGGGTGACACTGCCAGGGTTACACTGCCAGTGGTGATGCCTCCAGGGTGACACCATTTGTGAGGAACCATTAGAAAACATGGAAAACTGAGAAACATGAAAAGTGTTGAAAAGAGTCACCTTGATTTCCCAGAAAACTTTAAACACCAGATTATCACAATGTAATGGATCAGAGTGGTATGTTTCATTACATCAGATAACTCTCAAACTATTGCCTCCCTCGTGAATTCAAATCCAAGACCAAAAGAAAGAGGGGTCCAAACAACAACCCTGTGAGATACTTATCACGGGTCTCTCTACACTTGAAACACCTCTAACAACCAAATAGATAAACATTAAATGATAAACCACCATGTGTTGTTATAAAGTTGTAATGGAAACCTCCACATCCAAGAACACATCCTCCAATATCTGCTAACCCAAATGACCACACGACACACCACACAAGCACAAAAACCACACTATCTGAACACATGGACCAGGGAATTCTGTCCTTAGTGTCAAGATACTATCCAATATGGGTGGAATTGACTCACCCACACAGGTTTAACTAAATCAAAATTAACTTGTCTTGTTTAGGAATCAAGTCCTCCCCTTTCCACATGTTAAGACTTTATCATAAAGTGCACCGTACATAACACTACCAAGGTAAAATATCTCATTTTATATAAAAAAATGTTCAAGAATTACATCAAAAAACAAAATAGAACAAGGTAATACTCAAAAAAACATTGGGTACTGGGCACTCATCTACATCTATATCTCCCAATTACTCTCCTCCTAGCCACCATGCCTTCAGAACACACAAACCAAATGAATGATTCGTCCAGGAAGAACCTTATCTTGACGATCTTGGATCTCCACTAGTCACTCCACAAACGTTGTGTCATCCTCAAAGTCCAACTATCCCCAATAAATGATGTGGGATTCATTATGTATAGACCAATGAAGCTGAGAGATGTGGAAGCCATCATGAATCCTCTCTAACTATGGTGGAAATTCCAACTAGTATGCCACATCACCAACTAGCCCTAACACCTCAAAGGACCCAATAAACAAGGGAGAAATCTTACTCCCTATACCAAACCTCCACTACCCACATCAAGGGGAGACCTTCAAGAACACAGTGTCCCCAACCGCGAACAACAAGGAACTCCTCTTACTGTTGGAATAAGACTTTTGTCAGTCCGACACTACTTTTATCCTTTCTCTAAAAAGTTGTACCTTCTCAATCATGCCCTGAACCACATTTAGACCAAGAACAACTACCTCCCCAACCTCTTTCCAGCATAATGGATAATGAAATAGACATCCATACAACACCTTAAATGGGGTCATAATAATGGAATAGTGATAGATATTATTATAAGAGAACTCCACCAAGGGTAGGTGTTATACCAAAGACCTGCCAAAGTCCAAGATGCATGGCTGCAAAATATCCTCCAATGTTTGGATAGTCTTCTCTGTCTACCTATCTGTTTTAGGGTGGAAATAAATTTTGAGGCACAATTGGGTGCCAAAATCATGTTGCAATCCCCTCTATACTCATGAGGTAAACTGGGCCTCCCAGTCTGAGATAATATTCCTCAAAACCCCATACAACTGCACCACCTCATCTACATACCTTTTGGATAAGGCACCCATTGTGCCCAAATCCAAGGTCCCTAAGAAGTGGGATGATTTTTTTAATAGATCCACTATCACCCAGATAACATCATAGCCTCCCTGATCCATGGGTAACCCTTTGATGAAATCCATTGATATTTCTTCCCATTTCCACTCAGGAACATCCAAGTGCTGCAAGAAACCACCAGGGACATGGTGTTTGGCCTTCACCAGCTGGAAAACCAATCACTTCGCCACAAAATCTACCACTGACTGTTTTATCCCAAGACACCAAAACGGAATCCTCAAGACATGGTATATCTTAGAAACTCATGGATTCACTGCCAAGGGTGAGATATGAAGCTCGTGAAGGACACCACTATGAATCACCACTAGAACAAACAACTTTCCATAAAACAACATTTGGTTCTGATTATCCTCTGACCACCCTTCCAGATAATCACTATGGCCAACACGGTCGTGAAACACCAACATCTTTGAATCTCCTCACTAAGACTCCTCCACCTACTATATAAAAGAAGACTGCATCATCATCTAAAACAAATAGCCTCTACCACTTTCCACTCTTTCATTTAATTACAAGGATTCCAACTCCTCCATCACTCTCCAAGCATCTGCAGACTCTCGAACAACCTACTTTTACAACTTCCTACACAAATCATCATCCATGATATTCCCCTTTCCTGAGGTGTAAGAGATATCAAAATCATAAGATTGAAGATACTCCATCTACCTCTGTTGTCGTAGATTTTGGTCATGGTAAGAAAATATATACCTCAAACTCTTGAGATCCATGAAGACCATAAATCACTCCCCAATAAGTTAATGTCTCCAAAACATCAGTGCAAACATGACCGTTTCTAGTTCTGGATCATGGGTGAGATAGTTATACTCATGGGGACGTAACTTCCTGGACCTATAAGAGATCACTACTCACTATTGCATCAGCACGAATCACAATCCCAGATAGGAAATGTTATAAAACACTTCAAATATCACTCCTTCCTCTGGAAACTGAAGCACTAGAGCACTAACCAACCTCCCATTTAGGTAATATAATACTACATGTCACTATTCACTCCACAAAAAAACTTGTTCATTTCTAGTCAGATTTGTCAAAAAATCTGTAACTCGAGATAAATATAGTACAAACCTCTGATAATAGCCTATGAGACCAAGAAAATTGTGAAATTCTTCAACATTCTTGGGTTCTTACCAAGAAACAACTGATTCAACCTTTGATGGGTCAAATACCACACCATGATGAGACACCGAATTCTTAAGGAAATAAACCAATCATGTCCAAAACTTTATCTTGGACAACTTTTCATAGAGCTGGTGGTGTTAAAAGACTTTCAGGACAGTCCTAAGATGATCAGTATGCTACCCCTCTGACATTGAGTAGATCAAGATGTCATTGATGAATATGATGATGAATAGGTATAGAAACTCATCAAAAATGGAGTTCATAAGCCCCATGAACATAGATTGTTCATTTGTAACACCAAATGATATGACTATGAACTCGGAATTCTCATACCTACATCTAAAATCAGTGTTTGGGATATCTCCCTTCTTCACCCTCAACTGCTGATATCTAGACTACATATCAATCTTAGAAAACCAACTTTCCTCTATCAGTTTGTAGAAATGATCATCTATCCTCATAAGGGGAAACAGTTCTTGATTGTCACCGGATTCAACCTCTTGTAGTCTATACACAGCCTTAGACCACAGTCCATCTTCTTTGCAAACAACATTGGGGCACCCCATAGTGACACACTGGGTCGGATAAAACCCTTCCTCATTAGATCATCAATATTATTCCTTAAATCCCTCATCTATGAGGGTTCCATATAATAAGGATCCATCAAAATCGTAGAATCTTCGGACTGTAAGTATATCCTGAACTCAACATCACCAAAACTGGGTAGTGTCAAAACCTCTTCAGGGAAAAAATACAAGAAATCCTCAAAAAATCTAGGAACAACTACTATTTTAGCATCCACTAATTCTACTGATAGATCAGCCAACTAAGAATGAAGGGGATCTACAAGCCAACTTCCCACCTGATAAACCTACTCGCCAATGAAAACCACACATTTTCCATCCACATATGAAAACATGACTCTCCTACAAAAGCATTCGATAATGGAATATATTTAATATAACCATGTGATGCTAAGGATGACATTATATGGTTGTATCTGTCATCAGAAGAGATCCCCATGGGAGTGATGTGGTCCCATCATCAGTCTACACCCCCGTCACACATTAAGTAAGTTAGTATGGAACTTAAATAGCATACTCGACACCAAGGGAATGGGAATCCTATCTACGTCTAGTTAAAGAACGCAGGATAGAGTGGGTGAAACAAAAGAGTGTGAAGATCCTAAATAAAATGAGGCACAACAACGGGTATTGAGTAAACTGATCATACCTTTGACAATCTATGGCCCTGCTGGAACTACTACCTCTGAGGCATGAAACTGACCACACCCAGCTCTTATGCCTCTCTAATGAAGACCACCTCCACGACCATGCTCAGTTCATGGTCCCTGAGCACGAGGGACATCCTAAGATCGGACTCTACCTACTCTATCTCCCCTTGGTGGAGAAAAATCCTGATGTCCCTTCTACTGAAATTATCACACCAATAACTATTGTTGGGGCTGACGTTGAACCTGTCCACCTCCACCAAACTGGGCTTAGGAAACCAATGGAAACTAACTCTAAAGATGGACAAAAACCACATAGAAGAAGCATATTAACCCCAGGCCCATGGTAAAGTCATGGGGATCACTGACAATAGAAATCCATAAATGAAGCTCTTGAGGTTATCTCTCTTCCAGTCAAAACCTCAAAGGCCCTAGTGTTTGAGACCTGCTGCTGACAACCCTACCTCTCAAAGAACTCTACCAACTCCCATATCATGGTAGAACTCCTCTTGAGTGCATCCACTAAATCACCTCTACCTTCTTCTGAACCTCCAGATACATTGGTAACATAAAGAGAGTAACAACATACTAGATCAAAGGACGAAGTTCCTCCTGAAGATGTCTTACATGAGACTCCTTGTTCGGAAAGAGATCAGGTGAAAAATGAAGGAGTTCTGTGAACTTGATCCTTAGATCCCATACTGACATACTCCCCTTCTAGAGGGAGAGTAGATTCTATTTCTTCTCAGCCTTAAAATTTGATGAAACGAACTCCGCCTTGAATTCCTTCTCAAAGTCGACCCACAAAATGTATGCTTCCTTCTTCTCCCCCAGATAAAAAATCCACCATTGACCTGAAGCACCCATATATAGCTGATCACCTAGGGAAGCCAGTACTCTATTGGGGAACATATCAAACTAAAGGTGATCTCCAGATCCTTGAGCTAGCTTTCTATCTCTATGTCTGAAACACTACCTTCATGCTTTCCAAAAGCCTAACGCTTAAAAACATGCAATGCCTTCAACCACTGGTCGTCCTCCTCAACTGGACCGACCCTACAGTGATCAAATCGGTCATCCTAATAAACCTCCACTACCTAATCCACATGCATATAATGTCTAAGATCCATAACTAAAAATTAAACAATGAGTTCATAAGCCTGAGTAATATGAAATTTTATTTAAGATTAATTTTTAAATCACTTAACTCATTTTCTTGTTCATTTCAAGTTTCCACAAACAACCCAATTAAAACAATAAAAAAAATCATTATGATGCATGTAAATCTCCTAGGTATCTACCTTAAAAATGGTGTATCTTCACTTGGTCATTCGGTAGGCTCAGAGTCCTTACATCAAATAATAAGGGGTCCTAAAATCCCATGTCCTGGACAGTCTTCCCTGGCTCATGTCACACACCATGGTAACCTTAAATTGTTTCCCTACCGACCCATGCAACCCTCAATATGCCTAACCCCAATATCCATCCTATCTCTCAAAAATAACCTCTAATATCACTCTATCATGACCCCCTCCCTCCAAAGATTCCCCTCCTGGGCTAGTAATGAAAAAAGGGAGATAATGACCATTGATTCCTTCCTTGATTAGGCCCTAGGTTGGTGACAATCACCAAGGGTATACAAATCTCACAATATGGGAGGCATTACCCTTTTGTTAAAATAATATTGGGAGATATGATGAATAATCCAAAAAACAACTCTGAGACACAAACAAACACACATATATATATATAAGAAATCCTAAAAATACCATCCCACATGAATTAATTATGTATAGCTTTTACATGTACAAAGGTCTCCAAAGTAAATACCAAAATTAAATAAAATAAGAGATACAACAACTGTCAAGATTCGAGCTAGTAGGGTCCAGCACAGTCCATGTGATCCTCCTTGAAACTCGAAAGCAGTTTTATGTGTGTAGGGTGATAATACAAGTATACTCTATATGAAAACCAAAGTCTCTCATCCACACGTGAAGGAGTCATACTAATGAACCCATGAGAAAACAATAGGACCAAACAACACCTAATAAGGTATACTTACCATCCCAAACTCACTAAGTCATTCTCACCAAATAACATAAATTAGGTAGTATAATATAAATAACATCGATGATAGGGCACCCCACAACACTTTCCCACTGATTAGATGCTCTTATACCCTAATGGAAAACATCCCCACACTCCCACCTCTTCTGAACATACCACGTCATAACCCACCTGCAGACACATGGGCCTCACAACCGCATCCCGCCTATAAACACCTAGGCCTCACTACCACATCTCACTCATAGAAACATGGGCCTCCCAACCGTATCCCATCCATAGACGCCTGGGCCTCCCAACCACATCCCTCCTGCAGACACTTGGGCCTCACAACTGCATCACATCTCATCCTGAAGACGCCTCAGAAATCATAACAAATCTCATACTGACGACACTTGGGATAGAACAACTCGCCCACACACACCTAAGAAAGCACAACTTGCACGCACACACCTAGGCCCTATAAACCACAACCTGACTGAAGAATTGTGGGCTATAACTTTTTGGAATAATGAGAAAGGAAGAGAGGGTGGCTATTCATCCATCCTCCCATCATGATGTTTGGGAAAGGCACCCTCCCCGGTGATAATGGATTTTTTCGGAACATAGTGATCAACTAGTGTGGGGTACATATAGAAATCACAAGGAAAATACAAGTATATAAATATATGATACCAAGAACTAATGCCCAACCTATGGGTTCATAGAAAAAAAACAACTCACAAAACTAACACCTTTGTTTCTACCTTTTAATGCATTTATGTTTATCAGTAATAGTCACTTCAGAAGTTGATAAATTTAAGCAGCTTCACAAAGCTTCTTCGCTTAACTCCCATTCATTTCATTATTTAACTTCAACCATAGTTAACCACACAATCCGTCAATTAAATTTTCATTAAAAAACTCCATCCCATTAACTAAACCAAATTAGTTCTTCTTAACATTATTAAGCATTCATTTATTCCATCACTACTCGGGTGACTATTAAGCACAACACAAACCAAGGAACACATTATTCCACAACCTCTCCCATTAAAACCCATTCATGGTAAACCACTCTCCAACCCCTAAACACAGGGAAAAGCTTCCATCATGCTACTGATGGAGAAACATCAGGTGAATTACCCATACCAACCACTACCATAATCTTTCATCAAATTCATCCTACCTAATACTTCCTCTCCATAAAAAACCCCCAAATCACAGCCGCACCCAAAAACACATCTCATTACAACAATTTTCAGCAGCCCTACTGCACAACCACACCACACCCATCACAGCCCCACTGTACAACCACATCCATACACTTCCCAATGCACAAAACCCACAACAAACCACACATCAAAACCATAACACAACTTATTTAGTTTTATCAAGGGGATATTGTTCAACTTCAACTTCTTAAATTGAGGGTGTGATCACAGAATCCATAAGATCCTAGGGAATTTATTTAATTAAATGAATATATGTGGTTAATAAATTTCATATAAATCTCCATTCAATAAAAAACAAAAATCATTCATAATCCATCATAGGTGATCAAACACAGACCCTCAACGGTCATGATTTATAGTAGGTAAATAGCCCATATAGATCAAAATATCAAAAGGGAACAATGAACAACAAAAACATACATCACTTTTCCAAACCAATTATATATTAATCCTAACAAGAATCAATTATATTTATTAATTGGTATTTAACCATATTCTTAAGGGAAAAAATTCATACACCCACCCTGCATGATACACAATTGAGAGAGATGAAGGAAAGCCTTCTTGGAAGAAGAGGTTATCTTCACATCCTGATTCCACCAAGATAGGGGTGCGCATATATAGTAGGAAAACTCCAGAGGAACATGATCCAGAAGCCACATCCCTATTGCATGACTCCTACACGAAGAAAAACATTATGAATCCCATACCAGGGAGAAACAATAAGTAATAACAAGGTTTAAGGGTATCTCATCCTGGGAAAGATCAAAATAGAGTATCAGTTTATATATGTTTTTGATTTTCCATTAAGGAGGATTTGATCAAGATAACGTGTTTTGACTGAGTAAAATCCCTTGGACACTTAATAATTTAAGATAAGATTTATGGTCTTTTAATCGGCCTCCAATCCTTTCAAATATAGCATTAAAGTCATTTTACATCAAAGGAGACAGAAAAAGGGGAAAATTTGGAACTGGAAACATTGTTCACAAGACACCTCTAGGTGGGGCATTGTTGGACAAGGCACCGTTGGATGAGACATCATCGAGTGAGACATTTTCAGCGAGACATTGTTGGATGTGGCACCATCGGATGAGTCATATTCGGGCAAGACACCACTAGTGAGACACTGTTGGTTGAGGCACTGCTGAACGAGACAACATCAGGTAGGATACCACTAGATGAGGAACCATTGGATGAGTGACTGCTAGGGTGAGACACTGTTTGTAATCCACCTATAGTGTGGGCTACCACCAGAGATACACTGCCTGGGTGAGATACTTCTAGGGTGAGCTACCTCTAGTGAGACACCGCCATGATGAGCTACAACTAGCGAGAAACTGCCAGGGTGACACTGCCAGTGGTGATACTGCTAGGGTGACATTGTTAACAAGGCACTGTTGGAAAACTTGGAAAATTGGTAATTTTTTAAAGTGTTGAAAATAGTCACCTTGATCTCCTAGAACACCTCAAACACCATATTCTCACAAAGTAATAGACCGAAGAGGTTTGGTTCATTACACCAAGGGTGGGATTTTTGTTATTGATGTGTGTTGTTACAGTTGATGTTATTTAACCTCGAGTGATGCACTTGTAGTGTTATGTGATTACTGTTTATAAGTTTTTATGATATTTGACTCGTGTACTGGAATAGAACGATATTTGAGTATACATGAATCATTCTAAGAACTCAGGATTAATTTTTGAAAAGCATCATTTTAGGCATGCATGTGAAAATGGGTTTTGGGTAAGCTGTTGAAATTGAACTATTTTCCCTTTCTTGTTAAATTGAACTAAAAATAGTGCATAATGTGAAATGGAGATTTTTAAATGATGAAATTTTTTTGAAAAATCGGTTTCTAATGAGAATCTTGAATTTGAGAATGAGTTTACCCTTTGTTAACGATGACCTAGATATAGGATGGTTGAGGGTAGTAAAAGAACCTCAGTTTTGACTGTGTGGTGGGGTTTTGGGGAATGTCTTATTATGGCCTTGTGTGAATCCCTCTTGTTAAAGGTATTATTGTTGTGTTGTATGTCCAAATACATGTTTTTCAAATTATAGATATATTCTTCTATGAAAATTCATGTTGAGAGGGTGATAGGAGGATAAGGTTGGAGATGCTCCTCTATCAGTGGAACCTGAGGCACCGGTAGTGACGTGTGAGGATGTTAGAGTTCATTTTGGAGAGAAATTTTCTTGGTTTATGAAATTAATGGAAGGAGATCCAGGGAGGTTTGTGAAAATCATGTCTGATTAAACATGGGAGTTTCAGTTATAGAACCCTCTAATGTTTACCGAAGAGGGTGCATCTAAGGTGGCAGAGTTCTCGATTGAGTCTGTCCAAACTATACATGACTATTTAGAGACTCTTGATGAAAAGAAGTTCAATTTTGCCTCTTATATTCTATAAGGATCAGCGAATTTCTAGAGGGATGTTTAGGCTCATACTGGACAGACTGATGATATGTTATGGAATGGATTTTTGGAGAGGTTCCTAGAGAAATTTTATCCAGAGATTTTGAGACATGAGAGAGTAGTTGAGTTCATGTGGTCGAATCAGGGGAACATGTCCCTGATAATCAATGTTGGATGCTTTACAGACCTACAACACTCTTCTCTATCATTGGAATGAGATGATACATCTATGATTGGGTAGTTCTAGGATGGACTTAAATGTAAGATTAAGTCCTAGGTTAACTTATTTTGGTTAAAGAAGTTTGACGAGGTGGTAGATCAAGCTATCATAGCAGAGGGGAACTTGAAGAAGGATTCCAGAGAAGTATAGGTGGTTTCCTCTAAATGATCAGGATGTATATATTCTAAGAGCAGGAAGTGTTTCAATGATAGTGTTACCTAGGGGGATAGTAGGAAGAGTGGAAAGGAGGGAGGATTAGTTACTCAAGATCTTACTTGAGTTATGTGAAACCAATGTGGGGGGTCATGCCACTATTTTATACATTGTCCTGACCACCATTAGAGTGTTAATCTTACGGAAGGATGGGCCATCTACAGAGGTTTTGAAAGAACCCATGACAGATGGGTGGTGAGGGAGGAGCTGGACCAAACTAGAGTGCAGTAAGGGGATATTTTTCACTATATTAGTCTAGCAGCTAGAGTTCTACTGGTCGTGTTAGTAGAGGCAGTGGACGAGGTGCTTCTGGGATAGATTTCTCGTATCAGTAGGGTGTAGTAGATCAGGGGACTCAGACTGCATCATAGAGAATATGGGTAGGATAGTTACATGTCATTCATCCCACTCTTGTGGATAGCGAGGTTGGATTGTCAACAGTAAGAGGTACTATTATTATATCTTTTGTGCTAGATAGCTTATTATTTGATACTGGCGCTTCTAATTCTTTTATTTATGCACAACTTGTGAATGGTTTGATCCTGGTGATGGATTTCATGGGTAGGGTGTTGACGTTAGATACGCCTTTGGGAGTACGGTCGATGGGCATCTGTTTGTGAAAATGGTGTTCTCTCGAGGTTGGGGAGTACTATTCTCTATGGGATCTTTACATACTTAACATTTCAGGCTTTGACCTACTTTTGGGTATGTAATGGTTAGTATCATATTGATCCCACATTTATTTTTACAGAAGGATAGTGACTTTTATGCCTCCTAAGGGTGAAAATTACATTCACCATGGAGAGTGGGATATCCATGTGGGTTGTGCACGTCCAGTTCATCAACAATTGGGGGAGATTATTGCCTAGGTTTATAGTCTATTGTTGAATGAAGGAGGTGAAAATCATAATGTCTTTCCACCCATAGTGGATAGGTTTCAGGATGTGTTTTCTTAATACTTATTAGGTCTTCCACCTAAGAGTGATATGTAATCTACTGTTAAGCTCATGCATGGGGATAAGCTAGTTTCTATTACACTATATTGAATAGAACCAGTACATCTTCAAGAGCTCAAAACTCGACAGGAAGAGTTGAAGGATAAGGGATTTATACATATTAGTACATCGCCTTGGGGTTCTCTAGTTTTGTTTGCTAAGAATACGGACAGGAATCTACGCTTATGTGTTGATTACTGGAAGTTTAACCGGATTACTGTGAAGAACCGGTATCCTCTTCCACGTATTGACAATATTTCTTCCCAGTTGAGGGGAGATTTTGTTTTCTCAAATATTGACTTGAGATCAGGGTATCTTCAGTTGAGAGTTAGACCTTCTGATATACCAAGGACTACTTTTAGAAGTAGGTATGGCCACTATGAGTTTTTAATAATGTCATTTGGGTTTAAGAATGCACAATCAGTGTTTATGGCCTAGATGAAAAGAATCTTCCATCTGTACGAGGATCAGTTTATTGTTTTGTTTATAGATGAAATCTTGGTGTACTCGAAGACTCATGAAGATCATGCCCAACATCTTGAAATCATCATGGATACATTGAGAGAGTTTCTACTATAAACCAAGATATCTAAGTGTCGTTTTTTGGTTGATCAAGTACACTTATTGGGTAACGTCATCTTAGAATAAGGTGTGTTTATGGACCCAAAGAAGGTGCAGATGGTTCTTTTTTAGAAGCATCCCAAGAATGTTTTCGATATCTGTGGTTTTCTGGGCCAAGAAGGATATTAGCAGAGGTCCATCCTGGACTTTTATCGATTGGTAGCATCACTTTTGGGCTTGACCAAGAAGGGGATAAAGTTTGAGTGGATGGAAGCATGTTATAATTCCTTCCATAAGATAAATAAGCATTTAAGAATGATGATAATCTTGATCCTACCTGAGTTGCACATGATCCACATCCCGATTGGTGAGGACTCTTCAAGTGAATCCACAATTCCCAGGATCAAATCATAGTAGAGGCATATTTTTGGGTACTATAGCAGTGTTCTAGAAGTTACTTTAGCAGTTACTATAGTAGGTACTATTAGATATTATAGTAGTGAGAACTATTCCCCCTCGGGCCACCGGTTTGGTCCTTGAGTTTTTTAGGCCTTCTGGCCACCCAAGCCTTCGGGTCAGTAAGGATTTTGGGATACCTTAAGGCCTTCAGTCCACCCCATGGCCTCTGGGCCACCTCAAGGCCTTTGGGACACACGATGTGACGACACAAAAACTAGATAGATTCTACAGGAAATAAGCTCCATATAATGATTCATAGCTAGCGCATTCACCAGAGCAAAGCTATCAGATTTGGAAAAAAGATAGGGTATGGAAATTTTCATCGGTACCAGGCATGTGCATCTCTACATAGGATAACTGGCTGAACAACCATGTGACGGTGGAGAGCTAATCACGATGCAGATGATGGGGAGGGGAAGTTTCAAGTATTCATAGTCTAGGATGAATTCCTCTAATACATTTGGGTCTTGTAATGTCACAAATCCTACATTCCATATTAGTGTTCCCCTTCAACCCTTAAAAGGAGGATTATAAAAAATTAACAAAAATTGAAGTCCTTCATGACATTTAGGTTAGGTTGATCCTACCCAAGCTAGGTGAGGAGTATATGGTGTTTTGTGATGCTTTTGGAATAGAAATTGGATCAGTGTTAATGTAGGGATATCAAGTTGTGGTGTATGGGTCTTAGTAACTGAGGCCACATGAAAGGAATTACCCTACACATGACCTCGATTTGTTGGTAGTTGTTTTTTCCTTGAAGTGTTAGCAGCATTATCTGTTGGGTGAGAAGTTTACTGTGTATATAGATAATAAGAGCTTAAAGTATATCTTTTCTCAGTGAGACTTGATCCTTTGGCAGTGATGGTGGGTTGAGTAAATGCATTCATTTGACTTTGAGCTAGAATATACACATAGAAAGTGAAATAGTGTTACTGATGCTTTAATTAGGAAAACATAGACTCGTGCAGTTTAGGAGTATAGTTCTGAGTAGAAGATGATGAATTTACTGGATGAGATGCATGTTGTGGTTCAGGAGAGTTAGGAGCATATGACTATCATATCATTATCAGTGAAGGTACAAGTAGTATGAGGATTTGAAATTTTTTGACTTGAGGGAAAGCCATGAATGTGTGGAGTCACCTTCCGATTGGAGCATAAATGAGGATGAGATCATCAATGTCAGAAACTGGGTTGTTGTTTCTATGAGTATGCAGGAAGAGATGATGTGGAAATTTCATGCCACAAAGTGGGAGGTGCATTTAGGTGTGACCAAAATAGATCGTGACCTAAAATGATATTTTTGTTGTTCGGTCATGAAAAAGGAGATAACAGGGTTTGTGTCATGATGATACACTTGAAAAAAGGTGAAGTCCATGCATTAATGACCCAGTGGCTTGATATATCTGGTTTCCATTCATGAATGGAAGTATGAATATGTTTCTATGGACTTTGTGGTGGGTCCCCTGAGGATTCCTTAGAATAGTGACACTTTTTGGATGATTGTGGACCGATTGATAAAAGGAGAACATTTCTTTACTATATAGGAGACTTTCTTAGTGGAGCAGTTGGGGGACTTGTACATTTGAGATATAGTCTATTTGAACATGGTGAAATGGACTATTGTTTCATATCATGGATTTTGTTTTACTTTGTGCTTCTAGAAGGACTTTCAGAAGGTGCTTGGTACATAGCTTCTTCTGAGTACAACATTATACCCATAGACAGATGGGAAATCAGAGGGTACTATACAAGTTATTGAGGATATACTTCGGGCATGTGTCCTGGAATTTGGTGAGACTTGAGAGAAGAACCTATATTTGGTGGAGTTTACTTATAACAACAGTTATTAGGAAACTATACAGATGGAACCATATGATACTCTTTATGGTAGGTCATGTAGATCCCCTCTATGCTGGATGGAGGTAGGTGAGTCAATGTTTTTAGGACCGAGTCTCATGCATGAGAAGTCGAAGAAGGTTCAGTTGATTCAGAAATGTTTGAATAAGGTTCATATTAGAGAAAAGTCATATGCTAATAGATATTTATGACCTCTATTATTTACAAAGGGTGGTCGTGTATTCCTTCAGGTGTCGCCTAGATTTAGTCACCACCAAATATGGAGATAAAGAAAGTTGGAACCCAGGTTTGTTGGACCATTTGAGGTTGTGGAGAGAATTGGTCTGGTGGAGTACCTATTGGATCTTCTATAAAGGTAAAGTGCTATGTATGATGTTTTCCATGTGTCAAGACTTCAACAGTATCACCCCGAACCTTCTCTTGTGATTGATGTGGATTATTTTACTCTTGAGATAGATGAACCTTTGAGGATCATCTAATACGTGTGTTGGATCATAGTGAGAAAGTCTTGTCTGGAAATACCATGTCAATAGTTTGTGTATTGTGGAAACATGGGCCTGTGTAGGAGTATACATGGGAGGGAGAAGTGTATATGAGGGATCATTGGCCCAATATTTTTACTTTGGAATCTTATATATACTTTTGAGTACATATAGAGAATACAATTTTATAAGGTGGAGAGATTTTAAGAACCTAACCTTTTCTGGAGATGTCTCAGGCTTTTTTACAGGTACACTTTTACCTTGTTTTGAGTACTTTTTTTGGGTTGTTTCTTGAGGAGTCTCAGGTGAAATTTGAGAAATTTGGAAGAAATATGGGTACTGAAAAGTTGATGTACGGTTTTCCCAAATTGTGCGTCCTAGCCCAGTAAACTATGTAACCATGGATAGAGAGGGATTGTAGGGTTGGTGCATGATTTTTCAAATAATGTTCTCTTTTAGAAGAAATTGTGCACCCCCTAGAATAGGAAATCAGTTTGGAAAATTGTGCACCTCTACCCAAGAAACTGTGTGGGGGGGTTTTAATTAACCCAAAAATTATAATTACAATTACCAACCCCCCCCCCCCCCATTTTACCCCATAATCATCCCTAGCTCGACCCTAAACATTATATCTAATTTTCTAAGGCTTATAGATAGATTCCAAGCCCTTCTGACCTCTATTCTTGGTGAATCAAAGGGAGGATTAATGATCTTCACCTTTCCAGGTATGTGTTTTCTTCCCGATTGATCTTTATGTCTCTCTATTTCCCCTCTTCCAAGATAAAAGAAGGATGGTTATCTATTGTAGGATGAGTATCTAAATCTAGTTTTGTGAGATCTTGATTTTTTTGATCTTGGATCTAGTTTTCATATCAATATTGTGCCCCACATTGTGGGTTTGACCTATCTGTTTCAAATTGGGGTATTTGTTGGCGAGCGTTCGTCACTAATTTCAATGTAGGTGGTTTAATATTCAAATCCCAAAGTCTTCATTAAAATTTCATGTATGGAATTTTAGAATTTGTATTGGATGATTAGCAATTCAATTCTTGAATTAAATTAATAAATTTGGTGAAATAATTAATTATTGGGATTTGTTGTGTTTATGAAATTGATTGAATTGGAATAATTAATTGTTGTTGGAGATATTGGGATTTTTTTAATTAGAATAATTAATTATTGAATTAATTATGGGAATATTGAGATTGTTAAATTGGATTAATTAATTTTTTAATTAATTAAATAAATTGATGTGATAAATTATTTGTTTAATTCATTAATGGGATAGATGGGATTAATTAATTATTGAATTAATTAATGAAATTCCATAAATATGATATTAAATATTTTATTAATTATGTGGTTAATTAATTAATGAGTTTTTGAGATATATGTGATATTGTAATATGTTGATATATGTGATATTATGGTATATGTGATATTGTGATATATGTGATAAATGATAATGATGGAATTTAGATGTAAATTGGGATGATTAATAGTAAAAATGGAATTCAGATATGAAATGATTAATGTTAACAATGGAATTTAGATATGAATTGAGATGATGAATGGTAATAATGGAATTCATATGTTAATTGAGATGATGAGTGGTGAAAATGAAATTTAGATATGAGTTGAGATGATGAATTGTAATAATGTAATATATATATTTGTTATACTTTGGGGATATTTTAGGCTCTAGCATGGGCTGAAGTAGGTATTTAGAGTTTGGGTGTCCCAAGGAACCTAGGGGTTATGTGATTAAATAAACAGTAATTGAAAAAATGTAAATGATTTACTTTATTGCTTTTATTTATTCTTTATACAACTGCATACACTGTTTTGATTGGATATTGTTTTAGACACTGTTGGTGGTGTCCTACTGAGTTGTGCTGACACCCTACTTGGGATTCCTAACTAGTACCCAGATTGATTTCATGGTTTTATAATAGTTTAAGGGTAAAGGCCCTATGTTACATGGTTGAGATGGGATGGAGCATGGATGAGGGATCTAGGTGTGGTTCGAGACCCGCTTGGGAGTTGTAAGTGTATTTGTTTATTTTTGGATTTTATTAACACTTGACACATATTATCATGGCATATCTACTATTTTATATTGGTTATTGTATTCATGTTTTAGTCATCATGTGATTATATTATTGTTCTAGTTATAGTTATATCTATTTGGATATTGTTTTTTTTTTGTTTTACTACTTAGGTAAAGAGGGTGTAGTATCCCCATAATCTATATTATACCCTCACTACTAGTCAGAAGACTCTAGCATACAGAGAGGCATGCCTGAGGTCATGTGACCAACTGACCTGAGGCACCAGTGAGTGGAACCTAAGTCAGGATGTTATAGATATGTTATATCATTAATGAGATATGTGATGTCTAGTTAACATACACACCATGTGACTCATTATTTCCCTCTTTAAAGAACTCATTAAGGATGCGAGCATGTTACATAGACACGTGGTAAGAAAAAAACACGGTGTATAGCTCGTTAGTATACATCGTATATCCCAACCAAGATACACACCAAGATACACACCTAGTTATGGCATAATCATCTTGGACATATAAATGATAAATGTTTGAAAATTATCTATCAATATGTTTACTTATACTCTTTTGAGCTAAAAATACTTAACATGCATCATGCTTGTTTACGAGGTAAAACAACTAAGCCACCTTTTGGTGGGAAATATGAAAGGGCTATAGATAATTTAGAATTGGTACACACTAATCTGTGTATATTGTTTTGAGAAAAATTCAAAGGTAGGTATTCTTACTTAAATACATTTACTAATAATTTAAGTAGATATAAATATGTCTACAAAATAAGGTATAAGTCGAAATCCTTTAACAAATTCAAAGAGTTCAATAATAAAGTAGATAACCAACATGGTAAGAATAGAAATTAGATTTAATTTGATTATGGTGGTGAGTATCTTAACCAAGAACTCATCAACATTCTATGGGTGTGTTCAATTGTATCCCAACTTACTCCTCTTTATACATCACTGTGGAATAGTGTCAGTGAAAGGAGGAATCACACCTTACTTGACATGGTGAGGTCGATGATGATCCATAAAAATATTCTATTATCCTTTTTGGGATATGGATTACAAACTACGACGTACACACTAAACTAGGTTCAAACTAATTCAAAAAACATAATTTTGTGTGAGTTAATGTATAGAAGGAAATTTTTGTGGTCAAAATTACATCTATGGGGTTGTGAGGTGTTTTTTAAGGCTATATCTAGAAAAAAACTATCACCCCGAGGAATAGAGTGTGTCTTTATACGGTATCCCAATAAAACAAGGGGATACTATATATATAACCCCTCAGAAAACAAGTTATTTATCACAAGATATGTCATAGTTATTGAAATAACATCCTCAAGAAGGATACTAGGAGAAATATTAACATCAATGAATTTGATACTCAAGATACACAAGAGTTGGTACATGAACATATTCCATATTTATCAATGGAAGATGTTGTTCCTAAAATACAAATACTATATAGGAACACCAGAGAGGATTGAGAACTAAAAAATATGGGTTTTCTAGTCACTAAAGATGGTAATTCATTATTGGTTAATAATAATTATCCTCTTCAATACAAGGAGGAAGTATAGAGGTCATAAGATAT
This sequence comes from Viscum album, assembly GCA_963277665.1. NCBI lineage: Eukaryota > Viridiplantae > Streptophyta > Magnoliopsida > Santalales > Viscaceae > Viscum > Viscum album. Next base: position 1,965,999,939 of record OY728130.1, on the reverse strand, counting down.
ATGATGGACATAATATCTGAATTCTGACATAGATTCCATATATCAAAACCAAGTTTGGGTTATAGTCAATCCACTAGTTGATGTAAATATCATTACGTGAAAATGGGTATTTAAGAGAAAATTGTTCATGGAAGGTATAGTGAGTACATATAAAAGAAAGGATATTGGATAAAGGGTTTAAAAAACATTAATGCATTGAATATGATTAAACCTTTTCTGTAGATACCATTTTTAAACCCATCAGTATTTTACTTACCATAATAACTTTCCATGACTATGAGATTTGGCATATGGATGTCAAAACAACATTCCATAATGGATGCCTTTAGAAATATTGCTATATGACACAACTTGAAAGGTTTGTGACTCTAAAAATTGATTATAAGATATTTAAGTTACAAAGATCCAATAAAGGGTTAAAGTAGGCATCAAGGTCATGAAACATTTAGTTCAATGAAGCCATAAGAGAATTTTGTTTCATAAAGAATAAACCTGAGTCATGTATTTACAAGTGGTTTAGTGGGAGTGTTGTCATATTCCTAGTAGTGTAAGTTTCTGGTATATTACTTATTGTAAATTTTATACCAATATTTTAGTCAGTTAAGAACTGTTTGAATTAGTGCTTCTCCATGAAGGAATTAAGTGGAATATAATATTTCCTTGGAATAAAAATCATTCATGATAAATCCAAAAGTATATTTGGAATAAGTAAAATTACATACATGAACTAGATAGTAAATATATTTAGTATGGAAAATAAAAGGGGGGATTGGTTCCAATGTCACATGGGATACATGTCTCAAATAAAATTTTCCCTCATGCACAATAGAATATGGATAAATAATTATTAGGATATGATATACATTTTGGATGGGATCTATCATGTATTCCATGTTATGTACTAGGATTTTTGTCTCTTATGATTCAAACTTGGTAGTTAGATATCAATCTGATCAAGAGAATAGTATTGGAATACTCTTAAGGATATCCTTAAGTATATGATGTATACTAAGGATATGTTCCTGGTATATAGAGGAGATGAGACAGTATTCATCACAGGATACACTGATTCTAGTTTCCAAATAGATTAGAATGATCTGAAGTCATTGTTAGGATATGTATTCAGTCTCAATGGTGGAGTTGTGAGTTTTAAGAGTTCAAATCGTCTAGTTTTTTCCAATTATACAAGAGAGTCCAAGTATATGTCATATTTTGATGCATCAAAAGAAGCATTTTGTATTTTTGAACTTCATCCAAGATCTTAATGTGGTGCCTAGCAACATAGATCCTATCACATTGTATTATGATGATTCTAAAATGATGGATCTTATGAAGTAACTAAGGTTACATCAATAGATGAATTGCATTCTCCAAAATATCACCTATAGAGGGATTTCTCACAAGGGGTGAATTCATGGTTAGTAGAGTTTCCCTGGAGGAAAATGTGGCAGGCCCCTTGACTAAATAATTATCTCAGCAAAATCATGAACATCATGTGAGAGCTAGTAGACTAAAGTCTTTTTTCCAATTGGCTCTAGTTCATGTGGGATTCAATTGAAATGGGTGACCTCAAGCTAAATTATATGCAATTTATGTTTACTTGTATTCACATAATGATTATTCTTCTTTGTGACATAATATGTGATAAATTCCTAAGTGTACTTCTTGTGTTGAATGTTCATAGAAATTATACCCTATGATGAGAACTTATAAGTTTCATGGTAATATTATTAAATATAAGTTCTCTAGATGAATGATATCATTTAATGGGATACAGATGATACATTCTATCAGTAGTGGAGACTCATAGTACTTTAAGAAACTTTCTCATGATGTACTCCCTTGGTAATATTCAATGCATGAGATTATAAAAACATGACCTGCTAAATGGAAATCCACATTTATATGTGTCATTGGATATTCTTATCAATATACATGTGTAATGATCCTTATAAATTGATATTATTATTAATATATGTCATGAGTCATGTAATTTTATGTATTGATTAAAACCATGATGAAATATTCTTGAGGAAACGTCGGATAAATTGGGTGCTTCGTGACTGACATTCTGTTAATGAATAATGTGAGAAAGGATTTATCCCTTATATGCTTTAATAGAAGTTGATATCTTGGGACCTTTGATGGGAATTTAACTGCTTGACTAATTCCATGGTCATTGTGGTATTTTCAACAATTTTATTTCTAAAAATTCAATGAATGAGACGTCGAGCATATAGGTTAATGACACTAGTATACAGTCTGCTATATTACCGATATCAAGATAAATGGATTATATTGAATAGTATAAATTCATAGGAGGTTAAATGTAATTGAAATATCAACTTCTTTCTCTATGGAAGCCTTGGTGTGTTGCTAGATGCTGACCTTGGAGTTTATGTAGTGTATTTTAATTCCATTGAGAACATGTCCTAGAGGGGAACATACTAATTTTATTCAAAACCTCAGATAAATTCCATATGAATTTAACAAGTTGGATAAATATTATTCACATGTGTGATTTAATAATTATTCAAGTTTATTTGATTGTAAGTATTCAATCACTAGTTATTCAAGAGAATATATATGTGTTAGTTGAAAATTTAATAAATATTTATTCACTGGATAATTATTTATTTAATTGCATGAATAAAAAATATTTATTTATTCTAGTTTATTCACAATGTAACAAAATATTTATTTACTTATTAATGTTAATATTTAATAAATATTAATTCACTAATTCAGTGAATATAATATTTATATATTTTTTGGTGAATAATATAGTGGTATTTATTTAATTAAATAAACAATCATTATTCAAGGTCCGATTAATATTGAGGAGGGTTGGCTAACTATGTGTAGTGGTCTGAGGAAAAATTTCATATTAAATATTATTTGAATAAATATTTGTTTATTTATTCAAGAAAAATAATATTTATTTTATCCATGAGTTTAGAACATTCCAAGTAAATAATAATAATTAATTTATTGTTTAGATGTAGGGTTCACCAGGGATTAATAAAAATTATAAGGGCCTTTGCACAATTATTTTATTTTAATCCTAACATTATTTAAACTCATTTATGACATTTTCTGTGTTAGTGTGAAAGGTAGATCCACATTCATTCATTGTGCACAATGAGTTCTAGAGAGGATTCTATCATGCCCTAGAGAGAGCTCTCCTTGGATTCTCTAAAGAACGCATATCTTTTCTCCTCCTCTACTGGTGTGAATCCCTTATCCCCTTAAGGATTCAGTTATGATTAACATCCATCATCACAAGCAATAGATTGATTTGTGTTAACACCCAAAATATTATATGGTAACCATTAGAGGTTTTCAAAACCCATGTGGATCATCTCTAGAGATAATATACCCTTGATTACACTAATATAATGATGGTATAATAATAGTGGTCTACCAATTCATTGACATCTAAGAAAGAATTTAATGAAAGGTAATTCTTTAATTAAATAAATTAATTATAAATTATATGTGAATAAAGATAATCTCTTCCTAGTTTCAAGATATTATAAATTAATCATCATATTAATTCTATTGGTCATGAAGATATTTCATCATGTACATCACAGACTATTCATGGATTATAACAGAAATTCAATTATTTATGACTCACTCGGTGCTTCCGTTGCACCCGAAACCTTCAATGACACCCCTGCTCTATTTGTACCCCTCCTGGGATAGCAGTGAAGAAGATTGACCCTTTATTACTGCCTACAATAGGTCCTAGGTTAGTGATTAGTATCGAGGGTATAAGATTTTCAAATGGGAGGCATTAACTTCAGAATTTCCAAGAAATTAGATATAAACAACCACTAACAACTCCATATAAGAAAAAAAAACTAGAAATCCATCATCTTCATTCTCATAAACCAAATTTCATGTACATTCCATAAATAAACATAAAATACATGTATGATAAACAAGAAAAATACTCTAAACATCCTCCAATGCTCACCGAGGTACCTGAAAAACGGTTTCAATCCCCATCATATTATCCTGCAGACACAAGAAAATGGTGGTAGGGTGGGCACTTGGGAGTACTTAATGGGATCAATCCTCTAAATAGATCAACATATTTATGTAATAAATATGAAATAATGGGAAATAGTGAAATCATCCTGGTAAGAAAAATAATAAACACATATACATGAGTAAACAGACATAAAGGGAATAAGTAACACCATCATCAAAACACCACAGCCACCAATCCTTCCATCTCTAACATCTACACCAGAAATATAATTAAAACCACAACCTCCATTAGAACTATCAATATCCTTTATAGTTTTACCAAATATTATTAAATTCATTATTCCATTCAATTAATCATGCCAACCCACCCTATTAATTACTGAACTTTACTGAACACACTCATGGAAAACAAGCCATGATCAATAAGGCCCACAAGCTTTACAAAACAAATACAGTAAACTCCACATGTAATTATTCCTTTAAATTTTAAACTTTACGTTCTTAACAATTTTAATTATATTTACACAAAATCCATTAATTCAAATCATAAGTTCACAACATGAATGGAATGCCAATAATAGTAGTTTTTAATGTGTTGAAAATGATGTGAAGAAGGAGAATAGGGATTCCACCAGATATGACCCACATAATAGGAACCTTGACTGACATATCCACAAAAATTACCCCATAAAAATTTCATCACAACATACCTCAACATGAACTTACACCACTACCAATAATTTATAAGGGAGAGATTGAAAGAAACCAAGTCGAAAGAAGGAAAATTCACCTCAATTTGAAAAATATCAATCTATCCATAGATCAAAGCAATGAAAAGGAGGACCTAGTGGTCACCCATGAACATAAAGAAACAAAAATCAATAATGAGAAAAATTGTAGGGGCCCTAGAATTTTTAGCCAGGCCCAAAAAATCATTCACAACATGACAAGTTATTTAACATCATGAATGATTCATGTCTAATTCCCTAAAAAAATAAAGGTTTCTAGATCTTAGAAACCTCAAAATCATTTTTTACATGGATATAAACTTAACATATGAATATTAGAGACTTATATTTACACTGGATTTACCCAGGTCACATTCATTGCATTTCACAACATTCGCATCGTGAACTCATCCTACAACCAAAATTTCAGCTTCAGCTCAATCTTATCCACCTTAATCTCCCTTTGGACACCTTTGGAACCCAAAACTCATAAAGTAATAAACTCCAAAGGTATTCACCATTAAATCAGATAGATATAAAATTATTATCTTCCTCTATAAATAAATTCAACCCCAAAAGGAAAACAACTACCACCAAAATAGTCTCTTAGGAGATACCTCTCAAACGAAACCAAATTATTACCAACAACCTCAACAAGAGTTGGATCAGGACCCTCCCAACAAAACAACATGTGGAAACCCTAATGAAAATAGAAGATACCTATAAAATAGGATATCACTATCAAATGATTCCAAGTTTCACTATACTCCTCATTCATGATAAACTCTACCCAACTACTCCTTCCACCTTAACTAGGTTTAATGATATCCACATATTGGTAAATAATTTCCTTATATTATTTAAATAACTTAATTTCATTTTAGAAGGTAAACTCCAAAAAAATCATAAAAATATAAATTTATAAATTTATAAATCGTTCAACAGAATTTCAAAAAAAATCAAAATCTACTATATGGTTTAAGTGAATGGAGTATAACTCGGAAAATATTTTCCCCCTTTGTTAACTCTCCATAAAAGACTGGGAAACATGTTAAGTATTGGGAGAGTCATACTGATGGTGACCCACATTATCATACTAGAAACCATTAACTCTCTAGACATAGGACATATCAAACCACTCAACCCCATAGCTCTAATCCACATTATAGCCCTAAAATACCACCTCACTCTCTTCCTTCATGAAGCTCAATACATGTAACATAGATCATTCAACTCTACATTCTCAACCAATCGAGTCGGATATTTACTTGAACCCTCCTTTATAGACAACCCTTTCTCCATAATATTCACCTGGTATCTCACTACTTACTAAGATGAAAACTAGAATGGAATAATGGACTATTGAACATCCGGTATCAAAGAAAATTCAAAATGTTGTGTCATTCCCTCTCCTTAGTTAGAAAATGAAAAAACCAACTAATCAGGTCCATAAAGTGGACCCTAAAATTTCACATACTCTAATACCTCTACTGAATCTACTAAAGATACTTCATATTATTACATATCGGTACTCTTTAATGAAAACGTTCCTGGAATAATTCAAGAATTTTCCCTCCAGGAATCTCTTTTGAATCACCACACTTCATCTCCCACTATCTTCAACCCACTTTCAGAAACAAGCCAACTACCAAAGAAACTCAAAATTCATACATGGTCTTAACCATCCCAAACCAACCTTAACCTTCACCAAACAATCCTCAACATTAGGTCTAGAGGATCCACTGATGAACTTTGACACTTCCTACCTCTCGAATTTAAACGAGGCACAATCCCAAAATCTCACTTTCTCCTTCTCTCATCCCAAACATCAATGGTGTTTCAATGGAATGACTTGGGATAGGGAATAACAAGCTTATCACAAACCACACAAGTGATATAATCAACACACAAGGAAAATTAGAACATCATAAAATCACATTTAGCCAAGACCATTCTCACGAGCCAACTCTCCTGCACAACACCCCACATGACCGCATCACCATCCTGCATCAAGCATAACACCACACCATATATATCACACATCATCTGCATCAACTCAAGACAACTCTATTCCACATAACCATTGGAATCACCATTTCAACCTCTATATATCTTTTTCCAACAAGAACCACAATAACCGAATAACACATCTTATCCCACACAAACAACCAAATGACCACTACTATAGGCACACAAATCTAGGGGACTAATTCATCAAATAAGGATTTTTTATAATTTGGGTGGCCCTAACATGTCTGTGCAATTTAAAAAATTTCATAAATATAATTTTTATTGATGGGGAAAGGGTTACCCTCTCTTAATATGCTTGAATCCATAACACACATTACTAGCATAATTTTAATCACAACAAACCCAAGAAATAGGATATAGAAATAAATAACTTATTATCACTTCTGTATAAAAATTCATGTGTTGAAAGCAAGATAAACTTCATAAATTTAGATATTTTCTCAAAAAATGTTTTTATTACAATCTTTAAGTGGTTAAAATTTTATGGGACGTGGGTGATTCCATTAATAAAACTATAGCATAACACATAATCACAGCATAGATACATGTTTACAGAAGAAAGAGAATTCATATCAATGATCACATGGTTTATATGTTAATAATAATAATGATTTAGGTATTATGAATCATTATAGTACATATTATTTATAAATATACTTTAAAACATCATTTAATATTTTTGAAAATCGGTTTTTGGCAAGTAATATCAACACTTCAATGCAACAATCAATAAAAAATACAACCATAAACAACACTCAACATTTCTAAGTTATTTTTAGGTGAATAGCCATGCCTTACAATTAAATAACTCTAAAATTTGATCAAGTTAAAGAAGAAAATGTACATGTTGTGGTACTACAAACCAGGTTTGACATACATAAACAAAACATTTGATTGTTAAGGAAATATGCTTCCAACAAAAAAACTACACATGCTACATTCTATTACATTATTTTATTCATACCTAAATCAAAAATTTCATAAAAAATTATCATGTAGGTAGATTTCAAATAAATTATGTCTTCAGATAAAAAAAATAAGACTGCACATGTTGCATCACTATGTGTGATGCTTGATATGCTTGAAATAAATAATATTTAAAAATTTCATCACTCAGGTTAACAAGATTATACATCGTAAAAATAGTAAGATGATTTAATTTCATATTTAAATATCACATGATCAATACATAATGTGATTTCATATTCTAAATACAAAATACTAAACTTGATTCATGCTAAAATTTTACATGCTAGAAATTTTATAGTAACAACACAAATGTTTTCAACTTTAGACATGCTTCCTATAATAAACTACTCATAACTTAACATGCGTATAAATTGTTTTCAGCACTATAAATTTTATCTGTATTGAAAGTAGTAGGTTCAATCTTGTAAATAGTTTCCAGTCTCAACAAGTTACCCCAAAGCATGATTATAATTTTACAATAATTTAAAACAATCAATCAAAGTCCCATTTTACAATAAATTCCTAACACCTGCAAGTTGTATATCATGGTCATAAAGGTACCACATGGAATGATATTTATATTATGAAGTTCAATACACATATATAAACAATCCAACATGATAATGGTCTTAACCGTGCTTGGGAGATGAGATATATTTGTTAATTTGTAAACTTTAAAATTGTTAATAGTTATCACTAAGAAAGATTATCATTTTCTAAAATTAGAAAACAAATGAAACAAAATTTCCATCCCTATAATAAATTTAAAATACATGAATACAAAATATAAATGGATTAATACTACAAAACTACAACATTCCAAAAGGAAGGGGAAAATTATTCATGTCAAAGTTTTCAAATTCAAATGAATTATCAATAATAATGATGGTTATTTATTCAAGAATTATAGAATTTAAATAACCAAAATTAAATTTGATAATAATTTTATAACACATGATTATGATATGTCATGAATTAAAAACAATGCATGGAATATAAACTTTCATGGGAACTAGGAAACTCTTAAGAATTGTTCGAAAACAATTCATTTCAATATGCCAGTATGTAATCTTCTTAAGGTAACATGTTTTATAGAGGTTATCAAAATTCAATAACTATTCACAATAAAATACATTAACCATGCTTCAGTAACATGTTTTTACATTCAGAAAATAAGTTAACATGTTATGTACATGAACATTGAAAAAAATAATTTATAAAGGAAAATATTATAACAAGAAATAGAGTATCACATTAAAGGATCATAAAGGTTTAAAACAAAAAGTTCATGCCAGTTAATTACCATTTTACTCCATTATTTTAGGTTATATAACCATGTTAGCAAACAAAAATAGTTAATTAACAATTTCAACATAGGCATAGTCAAATAAATGCACATAAAATTGAAAATTTAAATTCTAATGCAACTAATAATCATGATGTAAATACCTCCTTATAATTATATCTTGAAACATTTGCAATTCCACTTAAAAATGTTTGGTGGGTTGTAAAATTACTTGCATCAGATCACAGGGGGCCCAAAAATATCATTATCATAGCTGATATCTTTGTTCCATGTTGGATGTTAGGCCTGAGTTTTGCTACTTTCCTAAAATTACGATGCAATCCTTTCCTATACCTAACCTTGATCTCTACCTTATCTCTCAACCAACACATTGGATACCACTTTATTTCAACCCCCCCCCCCCCCCCACTGGTACCCCTATTAGGTTGAAACTGATGAGGAGGAGTGACCCCCAAGTCCCACCTCCAGTAGGCTCTGAGTTTGTGACATGATCTAAGGGTATGAAAATGCTCAAATGGGAGGTATTACCCACTTAATTCCCAAGAAGGATGATATAAAAAACCACCAACCCAACTCCATATAAGTAAAAAGGAACAAAAAATCCATCATATTCATTATCATAACCCAAATTTATTGAACATTCTATAAAATAAACATAAAATAAATATAGTAAAACAAAGAAAAAAACTCCAAACATCCTCTAATGATCACCAAAATACATGAAAAACAGCTCCAATCCCAGTTATACTATCCTAAAAAAACTAGAAAAGAGTGGTGGGGTGACCACTCGAGAGTACTTAGTAGGATAAAACCTATAAATATATCTTCATATGTGTGTAATAAATATTCAAGGATGGTAAATATTGAAATCATGTAAGTGAGAAACATATAAAACATGTATGCATGAGAAAACAAACATAAATGGAATAAGCAATGCCATCATCAAAACTCCACTACCATCAGTCCTTCCATCTCCAACAGCTACACCAAGAATATCATTAACATCACAACCTTCATAGAAACTGTAAACATCATCTACAGTTTTTTCAAACATCATTAAATTCAATATGCCATTCATTTACTCATGTCAACCCACCACATTAATTTTCTGACTTACTAAACGATCTTCTGGACAACAATACATACTCAACAAGGACCACAATGTTAGTATTTGAAAGTGGTTATAATACTTAAAAAGTATTATTTTTTTGATAAATTATGATAGATTAAAATTTTATTAATGTGTTTTAATTATTTAATATTTTTTGTTTAAAATTTATAAAAATATTTATGTAATTATTTTTAATAACTTTTCTGTAAATGTTTTAAATTGAGACCCCATAGTATATATTTTATTTACTTATGTTTAATTTTTTTAGTAAACAATTTTTTTCATCCTTTGTGAGGCACCAAGTATATCCTACAACCACTTAGGGGACTAATTGGGATAAGCCATAGTTCACACTCAATTCATTTGGGCCCATTTATAATGCCCATAGAGAATTCTCTCTAGGCGCATGGGTTGGGATACATCGCCTACTAGGTTGTAGGCCCGTGTGTGTGTATGTTTTAATCAGTATTGATCCTCATTAGCAAGCTCGAACTGTGGATTAGCACTACATGTATGATATAACTCTCTCCCTCTGCATTTCCAAATCAATGTGGGACACAATTTTTGTTTTTAATAGTCATCCATCTTTCAAAAATCGAGCAGACATGGTGAGATGCTCAGTCATCAGATCTGATCAAAATGATCCATTCAATATCCCTCCTTTTAATTTGAAATCTCCTCCTTTTTAAATTTTAATTTTTTCATATGACTTCGTGGTTAGGCTCTCTCCAATACTCTTTCGATATTCATAGTGTTTGACGAATCTAACTGAGTTCTTTAAAGCTTTCAATTTTGTCGTGTTTGGTTTGGGCATATTTTTATTCATCTTCTCTACATAAAACATTAGCTTTACCGCTTCTTCAAGCTTCCCACTACTCACCTCTACTTAGGATTCTTCTTTGGTTTGAATCCTTCTCCTTTCATGGTTTATTTATGGTAAGTCATGATTTATTGTGGGATTCCATTGGTGAGTCATGAGAAACCATGGGATTCCAATAGTGAGTCATGATCCACCATCATATTCCAATATTGAGTCATGGTCCACCATTCGATTTTAATGGTGAGTCATTAGTCACCATTGTACATCAACAATGATTATTCTTCTACCCAAAGGTTGTTATTTCTTTTTTTTGTCATAATCTTCTTTAAGCATCAAAAAGATCTCTTCTCCATCTTTAATCGAGTGCAGTAGGTTTCATGTTGTTTTAATTTGTTTTCTTATTTTTATCATAATATTTTTTTATATGTTATATCATCATGTTCTTCATAAATGTTTTTTAGTGAGTCACTATTAGATATCTCTAATATTGGGTCACAAGTCACCATTATACATCTCCATCAGTAGGTCATGAGTCACTATTGGACATCTAATGGTAGTATTTTTTTTATTTCTTCTCCTATATACTTGGTTGCTGGGTGGAATGGAAATTTTTTTGGTTGGATCTTTTTATTTTTTCTTGGAAGTGAAACAGTGTCATCTGCTATATTTTTTCACCATCGTTCTACCACTGCTCTCTATTTTTAGTGGTAGCAAAGTTAATTCACCGCACTCTATTTTTCAAAGTAGAAAAATTAATCCATTGTTCTTTGTTTCAATAGTAGACCATTTATCCATTGTTAGTTAAAATTTTGTTTATAAAATATTTTTATTTTTAATTTTTAATTTTTGTTATTAAAACAATTTCTTTATTAAATTTTTTATTATTTTATGTTAAAATAATGTTTTAATGTGTGTAAAAATTATTTATAGAATTATTTTATGTACATGATTGTAGTTTATAAGTCATGTGATGCTTTTTTTACAATATTCTATTGTCTTTATATTCTGGAAGATTATATTTTTATTTAAATTGTTTTATATTTGTAAATTTTTTACAATTGATTTACTTAACATATTAATTGTTTTATATTAATATTTCATGAAGAAATATAAATCCCAATTGTAACTATGTTATTCATCATGACTTTAACAAGAAAATGTCACAGACATATTATTTAATTGTTATTCTCTAAAAATTGGCGTGCATATACTGGACACAAAAAATCTTCTAAAGTATCTTTATTTTAATCATCTAGGATAAATCATTAAGGAATAAAAACATACACCAGTATATATCATTTTTTTAGAGAACTTGTGATATGTATTCTACATTTTTGTTGCTCTCAATTGTACATGAACTTACATGACTTCTTCACTCTAGTTGTGACCACCGAAGGACTTCAACTTCAACACTATTACATTCAAGTGTTCAATGATTATCAAGCTTAAACATCTTTAACATCTTGATCATCTACTAATTTCTCTATATTTGTTTTTATTCATGTAATATTTTTCTTCTATTTTTATTTATTCGTGTCTGGTTTATGATTTTCCCCATTAAAACCAAGTATTGATTTTATATGGCTATTCCACCACCAAAAAGGAAGTCATGGTTGTGACTCCGGATCAAAATTCTGGAAAACATACTAGGTTGGTCACCTATATTAGAATAGGTTGTGCCTTAAGGGTTATTTAAAAAATAAGTTCTATAACAAGGTTCTCACATTTTTAAAAGTGAGGTTCTTAGTGGGTACAAATATCCTCAAGGAGTAGAGGAGGTTGAGGAGTGGACTAGGATATTTTTTATCTAAACCACTGTAAATATTTTGTTCTTTCATTTTTATTTCTGTTATACCTCTTTTCAAGAACATTGGACCCACTATATATTTGTATTTTATAAACTCTGATTGTTTTTGTCTTTAAAATCATAAAAGACTATTCACCACCTAAGTCATAATTGACATCAATAAAGATCCAACTGTTGGTATCAAATCTAGGTCAATAGCTCTATGGTTCTGATATAAAACAATTGGTATCAAAACCTTGTCTCTGATAGTTTAATATTTCTTATGATTATTTTTAACTCTATGTTAACCTGATATCCAAGACTTAACAATCTAAGGTACAATGAAATTATTTCTTTTAAGATGGAAGGTGTAAATTCCAATTATGGATGCATACCATAGAAACCCCCATTTTTTGATTTGAATAACTATAGTTACTGGAAAGATTGAATGGAAACCTACTTGAAACAACTGAGTGTGGATCACTGGACTATCATGGATAAGCCATATGAGCTACCCAAAGTGGATCTTGAGACACTGGTAGGTAATGACATGGTAAAAAAAATTTAAATTATAAATTTAAAAATATTTTTTACTATACTATAGATAGAAATGTCTATAGACATGTTTCATCTTGTAAGATATCCCACGACATATGGAGAATAGTTAAAGTGACTCATTATGGGACTAATAATCTCAAGAGAACCAAACTAGGAATGCTTCCAAGAAGAATACCATAACTTCAATATGGGATATAGAGAATCCATAAACTATATATTCCATCTGTTCACAGGTATAACCAATGGTATGAGCCCTCATGGAGAATTCTTGGATAGCACAACTCGGGTGGAAAGAGTATTGTGATATCTTTCAAAAATATGTCATGTAAAGAAAGTGTTTATCGATGACAGTAAGAATTTTCAGGAATATACTTTAGATGAACGGATAGGATCTCTCTTGTAGTATGAGTTAGATATGAAAAATATTACTAATGAGAAGTCTACTAAAATAAAATGTATTGAATTTAAATACAATGTTTTTGATACCTCTAATGATATTGAATCAGAGTTCCAGGAAAGTGACAAGGAGATGGCTTACTTCGGTAATAATTTTTTCTAGTTCATAAGGTGGAAGGAGTCAATTCAAGAGGAAGTCCATAAATAACTATAAGAAAGGTAATACTACTAAGAATATTGATGTTTCAAAGTTAACCTGTTATGTGTACATAAATAAAGTTTACATAAGGACTGACTGCCCTAAACTCAAACATCCAAATAAATAAAAATATAAAAGAAGTATATAAAAACAATCTTTTTTTTTGAGGTTGGGATTGTTCAAATAGTTCTCACTCAAGTGATAATTATATGAGTGAATAGGAGATAGGGAATCTTGTATGAATGGGTATTCAATGTGATGTAAATGATTCGCTATTTACTCCGTTAATAACTCCTAAAAATGTTGATCCTAATTCATTATCTGGAAATGAAATTGAAATTACTTCTCATTCATGTTATGATTTTGATTATGAAAATTCCAAAATTAAGGAACTGCTTAAATAAAATGGAGAATTAAAGAATGGTTAAGTAAAAATAATTGAAAAGTATACTAAATTAAAAATTAATAATAAGAATTTTATTAAAGAAAATGAAAAGGGAATGTAATCATTTGAAAATATATGTTTCCCATAATGATAAAAGTAAAGGGGGTTATAATTATGAATTAATAAAACTAAAAGATGAATATGAAAGGGTTAAAAAAATTGTTAGTTATAAATGATAAAGATCAAGATATGATATTTAATTTAGTTATTTATGATCTAACTAAATTTGAAAATAAATGTAAGAAATTAAATCATGAAAATAAAAAATTAAGAAACACAACTTATGGATCCAATGAAAAAATCTTTAAAGATTTAGAAACTATTTAAAAGGAGAATATGGATTTTAACAATAATGTTGTTAATATTAAAGAGGATTTATCTAATTTTTTAAAATGTAAATTACAATATGATAAGATTGTGACTTTAATGAAACTAAAAACCAATAAGAATGGTTTTGGATACAGCAGTATAACTCCAAGTTTAAATAAGACTACCTTTGTTAAAAGCACAAAAGGAATCATTTTAGGTGTAACCTGTTTTAAATAAATAATGAAAGGGCATAATGCCAATGTTGGTTCACTATGTTTTACACAATATTTTGGGAATACTATAATTTTCATCTCTAATGATATACTTTCTAATCATACAACTATTAAACGATTTAAATCTATTTGGGTGCCAAAATTTTCTGCTACTAATCTAGTTGGACCCAAGTTGGCATGGGTACCAAAACAGCCTATTTGGTTGTTTAATTTTAGTAAATATTCCTCAGTGGTCTCAATGACTCATAGTACTGAGACAGTGGTTTATCCTGAAGCATGAAAAGTGATATTTCAATGTTTTTATCATATAATTCATGTGATGGTGGCCTTTTCACATTTGGAGACAACTCTAAAGGTTATATTAAAGGTATTAGTGATGTTGTTTTGTCTTAAATAGTTATTATTTAAATAGTATTATATGTGCATGGTTCAAAATATAATCTTATAAGTATATAATAGTTATTTGATGATGGATTAAATTTTATATTTCTAAATAAAAAATTTATTGTTCTAAAAAATAAATTTGTTTTGTTTTCTGCAAATAGAAAAGAAAATGTATATACTATTTATTTTTATAATATAACTAAACAAAAGGTTAATTGTTTGAATGTTGTAGAAGTAGATAACATTTTACGGCATAGGAGGCTTGGGAATGAAAATTTCAAATTGTTTCACAAACTATTAAAACATGAACATGTTCTACAACTACCGAAGTTACATACAAGTAAGTACTTCAAGTGTGAATCCTATTTAAAAGGTAAACAACATAAATAGAGATTTGAATCTATACATGATGTTAGTACTACTATATGTTTAGATTTATTGAATATTGACTTGTTTAGACTAATATAAACTTCTAGTATTGGTGGTAAAAAATATATTTTTGTAATTATAGATGATTATAGTATATTCTTATGGATTTATTTCTTATCCCATAAAAATGAAACATTATCCAAATTTTGTGCTTTCTATAATCTTATTCAAATTTTCAAAAATGATTTCATAATCTCTATTAGAAGTGATAAAGGTAGTAAAATTTTTAATTGATAATTTGATAAATTTTGTGAATCAAATGGATATAAACATTATTTCTCATCCCTTGATACACATTATGGTGTGGTAGAAAGAAAGAACAGTTATATTCAAGAAATGTCTATGATTATGTTAATGGAATTTAGTTTGATTAAATAATTTTGGGTAGAAGATATAAATAAAACATTACATGTTTTAAATATTGTTTAAATTATACCTTTCTTAAATAATACCCCTTATGAACTTTTCAAAGGGTTTAAACCTAAATTTGGTTATTTCAGGGTCTTTGGTTGTAAGGTTTTTATCTTAAATAAAAAAGATAATTTAGAAAAATTTGACTCTAAATTAGATGAGGGGATGTTTTTAAGACATTACAATGATAATAAAGCTTATATAGTTTTCTATAAGAAAATTTTTATTGTTGAAGAATCTATGCATGTTAATTTTAGTGAATGTAATTCTAATAAGTTGGATTCTGAATCAATCATAGAAAATGATGAGTTTATAGAATTTAATTTTGGTGAAGATAATGACCAAGATAATCATAATTCATTGGTTGGGGGGGAATATCTCTTCTCAAACTAATCCAAATGAATGGAAAACTCTTAAAGATCACCCTATTGAAAAATAAATTGGTAATGTAGAATCTGGAATTCAAACCATAAAATATTTTTTACTTTATTATTCCAATTATAATTTTTTTTTCTTTGTTCCTATAAAAATGATTTAATTGATTAAAATTTCTATGAATGATGAATTAAATCAATTTGAAAGGAATAAATTGTGGTATTTAGTTTCCTTTCTAAAAGATAAACCTATTCTAAGAACTAAATAGATTTTTCGTAATAAACTTGATGAAGCTGGAAACATAGTTAAAAATAAAGCAAGACTAGAAACTCAAGGTTATTTTTAGGAAGAGGGAATTGACTCTAGATATTCTTTTCCTCCTATTGTAAGGATTGAAGTAATTAGAATACTATTATCCTTTTTTGATTTTCATAACATAAAATTATTTCAAATGGATGTAAAAATTGTCTTTTAAATAGAATTATTTAAAAGGAAGTCTATGTAAGACAACCCCGTGTATTAAAAAATTATAATTTTTCAAATCATTTTTTAAAGCTTGATTGAGCCGTATATGGTATTAAGAAAGCTCCAAGATTTTTTTTTGAAATACTAACATAGTTTTTTTACAAAATGATTTTGTTAAAGGAAATTTTGATCTAAACATGTTTATAAAAAGGGTTTCAAATGATATAATTCTTATACTTATATATATTGATGATATAATATTTGGATCAACTAATTATTATATGTGTAATAATTTTTCTAAACTAATGACAAGTAAATTTTACATAAGCTTAATGGGAGAACTAAAAATATTCCTTGGTTTAAAAATTAATCAAAGGAAAAAAATTGATATATGGTAAGTCAGTTGATATTAAACTGTATAGAGGTATGATAAGTAGTTTACTTTATCTCATTATTTTTAGACTAGACATCATGTTATTAGTTTTCTTGTATGCTAGGTTTCAGTCAAAATGGACCTGGATGAATCTGGTATGTTAGTTGATATTAAATTGTATATAGGTATGATAAGTTGTTTACTATATCTCGTTATTTCTAGACTAAATATCATGTTCTTAGTTTTCTTGTATGATAGGTTTCAATCAAACCCCAATGAAATTCATCTCAAAGATGTTAAAACAGTAATAATATATATCAAGGGTATTATTTGTACTGGACTTTTTTATTCTAATGTGATTTGTTTTGATTTACTATCTTACTCTTATTCTAACTTTGGAGGTTGCAGACTTGTTCGAAAAACTACTACAGGTATGTTCCACTTTTTAAGAAAAAGTATAATTTCATAGAGCTCTAGGAAAAATCTTTTAGTAGCACTGTCAACAACTGAGGCTGAATATGTTGTTACTTCAAGTTGTTGTTCATTGATTATTTGGATAAAACAAACTTTGTATGATTTTAATATCAGTTTTGATAAAATTACTATCTAATTTAACAAATCAAGTGTTATTTCTATTTCCAAAAACCCTCTTTAACACTATATAACTAAACATATATATTTTAGATTTCATTTTCTTAGGGATCATGTAAATAAAGGTAATATGTTTAGAATTTGTTCCCACAGAAAAACAACTAGATGACATTTTCACAAAACCCTCAGATTCTTTTAAATTTGAGAAGATGAAATTTGAATTGGGTATATTAGTAGCCTAAAATCTCTATTAGTGTAATATTTTTCCTTAAATATGTTTTTACTTATTTTTTCTAATTGAATTTATTTTCTACCTTGATTAAATGATAATTAGATCATACTATTTAAATTAAATTGATAAACATCCCTATATTAATTCTAATATCTTTGTTAAATTTACACTTTGTTAATTTTATAATAGTTGTTTATGATTAAAAGGGAATCTATTTTATAAAATAAATTATAATATTCTTTTTGATAACTTTCAAAAATGGGGATATTTTTGTTGAAATTTTAATAAATGTTTATTTTTGTAATTCACAAAAAGGGGGAGTTTGTTGGTATTTGAAAGTGGTTATAATAATTAAGCATTATTATTTTTTGATAAATTACTCTCTATTAACATTTTATTAAATTCTCAAGTGTTTTGATTATTTAATAATTTTTTTACAAGTTATAAAAATAGTTATGTAATTTTTTTAAGAATGTTTATGTAAATTTTTTAAATTGATACCTCATGTTATATTTTTTATTTACTTAAGTTTAATTTTTTAAATAAAAAATTTGGGTCACCCTTTTTGAGGCGCCAAGGCTAGCCCTCAACCACTTAGGGGGCCATTAGGTCAACCCCATGAGAAGGCCCACTACAAGAATCCCACAAGGAGGCTAGAGTGCATAGTGTGAATAGTGAATGCTCAATGCATGTGGGCCCATGTATAGGGACCAATGAGCATGCATGTTAGGTTCGTTGTATGATATTCTTTGTTTGTTGGTCCTTATACCCATGTGTGTGTATTTTGTAACCGATGTTGATCCTCGGTTGCCCGCTCGATATGAGGATCAGCACATCATGTATGATATACAGCTCGCCCTCTGCATTGCCAAAACGATATGGGATGTGATTTTTGTTTTTACTATTCATCTATCTTTAAAAACTCAGACAAACATGGTGTGACACTCAATCGTCGGTTGTAATAAAAGTGATCCATTTTATCTTCCATGTTTTAATTTGAAATATTGTGTTTATTCTCTTCAAATTTTGGTCATCTTTCTCAGCATTCAGTCACTCTCCAGTACTCCGGCGATCTTCACAGTGTCTCTAATGAATCTAAATGAGTTTCTCCAAGCTTGACGTTTTTTCTATTTGGTTTGGGCATATTTTTATGCATCTTATCTCGAGAAAAAATAGCTCAACTACTTCTTCAAGCTTCCCACTGCTCACCTCTACTCAGGATGCTTCTCTACTTTGAATCCTTCCCCTTTGATGGTTTCTCAATAGTTAGACATGAGTCACCATTAGACACCAACAATGAGCTATGATCCATAATTGGATTCCAATAGTGAGTCATGAACCACCGTTGGATTCCAATGGTGGGTCATTAGCAACCATCGGATTCCAACAGTGGGTCATGAGCCACTGTTGGACGTCAACGATGAGTCATGAGTCACCATTGTACATCAATGGTGAGTCTTTTTCTACCCACCAATTATTATTTCTTTTTTACGGTATAATCCTCTTTAAGATCCAACAGGATCTCTTCTCCTTCTTTAATCGGGTGTAGTAGGTTTCTTGTTGTTTTAATTTGTTTTCTTATTTTTATCAGATTTTTTTTATTTTTTGTATCATCATGTTCTTAAATAATGTTTTTCAGTGAGTTACCATTGGACATCTACAATTATGGTTCATGAGTCACCATTGGACATATCCAACGGTCGTTCATGAGTCACTATTAGACATCCAATAGTATCATTTTTTATTTATTCTCCTAAATCCTTGGTCGCTAAGTGGAATTGAATTAATTGTGTTTTGGTTGGCTATTTTTTTTTTCTTGAAAATGTAATGGTTATATCTTCTCTATTTTTCCACCATCGGTCTACCAATTCTCTCTATTTTAAGCAGTATAAAAATTAATTCATCACTCTCTATTTTTAGTATTAACAAAATTAATCTATGTTTCTATATTTCAATATTAGATCAATTAGATATTGTTAGCTAAAATTTGGTTTCTAAAAATTTTTTATTTAATTTTTTTAATTATTTATTAAAATAATTTATTTTTTAAAATTTTTATTATTTTATGTTGAAATAATGTTTTAAGGTGTGTAAAAAATAATTATAAAATTAGTTTATATACACACATGCTTACAGTTTAAAATCCATGCGATGTTTTGTTTTTTACAACATTCTATTGTCTTTATATTCTAGATGATTATATTTTTATTTCAATTGTTTTAAATTTTTTAATTTTTTAAAATTGATTTACTTAACTTGTTTATTGTTTTAAATTGATATTTTATGAATAAATATAAATCCCAATTGTAACTATTTTATTCAACACGGCTTTAAAAAACAAAGGTAACGGTCATATTATTTCATTGTTATTATCTAAAAAGTTTCATGCAGATATTAGACATGGAAATGGTTCTAAAGGATCCTCCTTTTAATGATCTAGGAGATATATTTAAGTAATAAAAACATACACCAGTTTAGATCATTTTTATATCTTTGACATTTTTATTGTTCTAAATTGTTCACAAACTTTTGCAACTTCTGAACTCTGGTTGTGATCACCAAAGGACTTTAACTTCAACATTGTTCCATTAAAGTGATCAATGATCATCATGCTTTAACATATTATCAATTTTTATCATCTTATAATTTCCCTATATTTGTCTTTATTTGTGTAATTTTTATTCTTCTGTTTGTATTTCTTCGTGTTTGGATTATGATTTTCCCCTTTAAAAGAATGTTTTTCTTTTCTTTGGTTATTCCACCGCCAAAAAGGAATTCGCGGTTGTAACTCCTGATCAAAATTCAAGAAAATAGACTATGTTGATATCCTTTTTCAGACTATATTGTGCCTCCATGGTTCTACAAAAGGTAAGTTATATAATAAGTTTATCACACCTTTAATATTGATGTTCTTAATGGGTATCAATCTCCTTGAGGAGTATAAGAGGTTGAGGAGTGGACTAGGATCTTTGTGATCTAATCTGTAATGTCTTAGATTTTTCATGTATTATTTTTAAATATTATATGAAATTATTTCTAGACCAAGATTTGTGAAGGAATGCGATTCTGAGGCCCGGATTGCCCATAATAAATGCTTGAAATAATTTAAACACTAAATAGCACGCATGAGCGGGTTTCCCAAAAAAATGAAATAATTTTTAAATAGGTGCCCAGATCAGAAATATGATGGAAATTTTGCATTTAGAGCAGTGACTTTACCATAGGCGAGGCATAACATAGACCGGCGTGGGTTGGCAGAAAAAGTTAGTTTTTGGACGTTATAATGGAAATAAAATAAATAAATTATTTATTTTATTTTGATTTCCTTTTTGACGTAATGAAGTAATTCCTCCCCTGCTAATACCTTCTTATGGAAAATTCATAGGGTTAGCTGCCTAACCCTACGAATTGAAGATTGCCATTGGAGCTTTGGAGGAGAACCCATTGGCAGATGATAGTGGATCAATCAATCAACGCATCTCGGATTCGAAGAACCTCCCAAAATAATGGTATACAGTGATCATTCATCAACTAAATTGAGGTAGGGATTTTGTTATTTCAGTCTGTTTTCTCCATTCTCCAATTAAATGACAAACGCGGATGAACCCACAAACAGGTTGACTCGTGGATCGTGCATTCTTGTGGGAGGGTGTTGTTTTTCCGTTTCATCAAGGTTTTGATTCAGGATCTAATCTATTTATGATAATTGATGGATTATTGTTTGATTACCCATTAATCCTACTAACATGAGAGGATTGAAGTCGTGACGAATGATGGTGGAGGTGTGTTCCTCCTTTTCTTATTGTTTTCTTCCTCCCCTACCCCACGTTCTTAATGTACTTCACAGGGCAATGAACAATGGATCTTTTAAAATATGTTTCGCAATGCTGCAATCCCAAATAAGAAATAAAACATCACGAAGACCTAGTGGAGTTGATATGGAAATGGAGGAGGATGAATCAGTTCTGATCGGGAAAAATCATTCTTCAACTGTTCTTTTCACAGGTGGATTGAAATGAGGTTTTGGGGCCAATAGAACACTTGAAACCCCATGAAACGTCTATGGCATGACAGGGAAACCTTAGATCTTGAGTTTCGTGGAAAATGGATCATCGGAATAAGCATCGAATGATCGATGGAGGCGTAATGATAGAGGATAAAATTTTTGTAAAATTATGAAGAACACGATGTGTTCTCAGATGAACACACCATGTGGGGTCGGCATGGTAGTGGCTAGGTTTTCTGCATTTCACATGGAAAAGAACACAGCATTCTCCTAGGGAGACATGGCTTGTGGACCCCACCCAGTGGCAGCTAGAGTTCCAAGCGACAAGAAGCACTAACACATCATGTGACCATATTCACACTACGTGTGGGTCCTTATATAGACTCGACAAGTATCTAGGAAGATATATGTACATGGGGTTAATTACACAGCATGTACTCTACCATACGTCCAGACAAAGTTGGTAACGTGGGTCACCTCGTGTACTGGTTACAAAGGTTGGCATACACAGGTTAAGGTCTTGTACAGGCACATGGACAGCATACATGGAGCGGACTCTGGATACCTTGACATGACTTGTGATCTTTCTGACAGCCATATATGTGAATTTTTACAAAACATGTTCTACAGACTCAGGTTTTTGTACATAGGCAGTAACTGGAGTCAAGGGACATGATGTGTAACCAAGTCTACACGTTGTGCACTTCCTTTTATCTGGCTTGAGCTTCTTGTCCACCATTCCTTCGATGGGTTTTGTTTTGGTTAGTTCCCCTTTGCTCTCTCCCCTGAAGGTCATCTATATTATCCATCCATAGGAGTATGATCCCTTCAGCATGACTTTTCACGATAGATTCAGGTATCCCTCCAAGCGGCTCGGAGTGATATCCTCTATCCATTCTTGACCCTAGGTAGAGACAGGTATCACCATGACCAATCCTATAAGACATTGATCTTCTACTTAGAATGTGGAATTCGGATGAGTCGTGGTATCTGCCAGGTCCCTGGTAGTGATCCTCATCTGTGTATCATGATCTTTTTCCACTCAGGAGTGTGTTCTCCTAGAATGAGTGTATCTGTTCACTCTTTTGATCTATCAGTGGATATGTCTCTCTCATCGAATTTCCTGACGAACGAAATTCTCAGATGGATTTTATCAGAGCTATCAAACTCATGGAGTGAGTTCTTCTAGATGAGTGCTTCATGGAATCTTCGAACTAAATCCCTAGCATGGGTATGCGGTCATTGTGACTTGTCTCTAGACTATGGGTTTGGGTTTCAAGTGTAACTGGAAGTGTTTCTCTGGTTATATGTTGAGTATACATATACTGTGTAGAGCTTACTATCCCTTTAATTTTTGTATTTCTTTGTGTTTTTCAGGTTCCCCTACAAATTATTGTTTTACTCACCTCGTCACGGGCTTTTCCCGGACGTGTCTTATCTTGTGAAGATGAGTGGCCTTTTGATAGAGTCTTGGGAAAACCAGGACTGGACTGAGCTTTCTGAGTTCCTTACAGGCCGAGGTGTTCCTACGACTATGAGAAGTAGTCCCAGTACCTCTATCATACTTACTGGTTGGACTTGGTAGTTTGAAAACTATTGTTTCTGGTGGGCTTGTATTCTAGACTAGTTTACATTCCGCACTTTACTTTCTGTTTTACTCTGTTGGTTGGGTTTAGTTGTATGCATTCATTTTGTTCCTTAGTGGTTTTTACTTTTTAGTATTTGTGGGCTTGGAGATGTGTGTGTGTGTGTGTGTGTGTGTATACATGTACTTAGGAAATACCTCCCAAGTTAGTAATATGCCTACTCGGTGGTAGTCAACATCCCCTGGCCTATTAGAGGTTGGATTGGGGAGTCGCAGTGTGGGCCCCACTGGGACGGGTCATGATAGAGTTGTATTAGAGTTGGTCGGTTCTAACTTAGGACCATGAGTCTATGAGATTGGTTTGGGGAAGCAATGTCAAGTGTTTCGAGTTTGGATTTCAGGCTAGGGACTCCAGTGTTGGTGCGGGTAGCCGACGTATCCATACACTAGGAATCTGATAACGAGTTTTTTGTCTTGGTATAAGAAAACACTAGTTTATGGGAAATAAAAAAATGGTATGTGCATCATATAGGAATGGTTGGTGTTTTCCATGTCCTTTGTGTCAACTATCCATATATACTCATTGACCATTGTACATCTTCTTTCCTTATAGGATTCCTCCACGACGCATACCTGCTAGTATTCAGCAACTCGATCAGGAGGATGACCCCCTTAATTTTAAGACTTTGATACAGGGACCAGTTCCCTGTGCATTACCTCCAGGTGTTTCACCTGTTATACCACCACGAGTGGAGCAGCCCATGGTACCTATAGTACCAGTAGATGAGGAGCGTAGGATGAGTGTTCTCTATGAGTATTAGATACAGAGACCCCTCAGGTTCCGAGGCAAGCTCGGTCCTCAGACGGTTGAGGACTGGCTTGAGGTGGTGACTAGAGTTTTCTAGCTAGTGAGGACACCAGCAGACAAGATGGTTATCCTTCGAGCGAGCCTTCTTCAGGGTTCGGTAGGACGATGCTGGATTTTGACCACGTAGACTCATGATGAGGATACTCTTTCATGGATGGATTTTGAGCAAATATTTAGGGATGAGTTCTCTCCAGTTACACTAAGAGAAGTTCGTATCCAAGATATTTTTCATCTCTATCAGGTCAGTTTAACGATGGATGACTACTCATCGAGGTTCACCAACCTCGCTGGGTACTCAATGGATATGGTTAGGGATCAGTACTTCATAGCTCGAACCTTTGAGTGAGGTCTCCGATGGGACATCTGATCTAGTTTCATGCCTCAATGCATTTTGACTTATACTGGAGTACTCAAGTGGGCCTTGGTGATCAAGAGCTTTTTAGCGAATAAGGTACAGTTAGTGGCATTCAAAAGCATGTAGACATGTGTAGAGACCTCAGTTATAGTGATCCAACGTCATTCACAGGGTTTGGGATGTGGGAGACTTCATATGAAGACCTAGGATAGGGGATCGACCTCCAAAGGATCTTAGGCTTGATCCATTCATCCTAGGGAGAGGGGATGCTAATCGTACGACGGTAGAGGACATCTCACTAGAGATTGTCCAACCCATTGAGCTGCTGACATGGAGGTGGTGGATGGACCACTGAGGTAGAGGCAAAGAGTGGAGAAGACAGACCCACCAGGCGACAGACATGGAAGAAGAACAGGGATAGATACTGGTGGTGGTAGACACTTTGATCCACTTCTACCACCACCACCCGGAGGTTCGCACCAGGCTCAGGGAGCTGGGAGACAAGGATGGGGACAGCTACATGCTACCAAGGCATATGACCCAGGGACTCTAGTGATTATCTAAGGTATGATTTGTGTCTTTTCTACCTTAGCTACCATAATTATAGTCACAGGTCCTAGTCATTCCTTCCTCGCCACATTTCTTGTGCGAAACCATGAGATTATAGTAGAACCGTGGACTTGAACCTTATGCTTGTAGACACCTATGGTAGGATACTTTATGATCACACATGTTTTCATATGGTTTGATCTTTCCCTTATTGGTGAGAGTTTCAATTGGAACCTCTGGGTGGCAGCGTCGAGGCCTTACATCGTCATTCTTGGTATGGATTGGCTATCTTTGGTCTATTCCTAGATTGACTGCTTTATGCAAAGAGTGTGGTGTTTCTGCAGTGATGGAATGAGGTTTTCCTTTATCGGTGAAAAGGACACCCAGGAAACACAAAATGGTCCAATGTATAGGAGGGTACAGCCGATCACTCTTGAGTTGTCTAGCCTTACCCTTGTAGTAGTATATGTTATGAGCTTCTACTTTCCAGTAGTAGTGGTGAATTATGATGAAGCCATTCCAGAAGGGGTTACCTCCCCACTGGGAGAACAACATCTACATCGACTTACACCGTGGGATGGTATTGATACCCTCACTAACATATCGGATGGATCCCATAGAGCGTTTTAAGATGAGGGTGTAGTTGGAAGATTTTCAGAGTAAGGGCTTCAAAAGACCCAGTGTTTCACCCTAGGTGGCGCTAGTTTGGTTTTCCAAAAAGGCAGACAAGATTTTTAGGTTTTCCATGGATTACTAGTGCCTGAACCAGGTGACGGTGGAGAATAAGTATCAATTTCTCAGGATAGATGACCTCTTCAATCAGCTGAAAGGGGCACGTTGGTTCTCGAAGGTTGACCTCAGGTTGGGTTATCACCGGCTTTGAGTACGGGACAAGGATATAATGAAGATGAATTTCGGATGTCGCTATCGTCACTATGAGAACTTGGTGATTACCTTTGGAATGAAGAATTCCCACACAGTTTTCATGGGACTTATGAGCAGGATCTTCCCACCATACATAGACTGATTTGTAGTGTCCTTCATCGAAGACACCCATGTGTACTTAGCATCGTCAGAGGAGCATGTGAGAAACCTGCAGATGGTTCTAGACATACTCTGAGAGCACCATATTTATAGGAAGTTCTCTAATTACCAGTTCTAGATATAGGAGGTCCACTTTCTTGGACATGTTATATCTGTAGATGTAGTAGCAATGGACCCATCCATGGTCAAGGCTGTGTTATCATGGGAGCCACCTTGGAGCGTGACAGAGGCGTGTAGCTTCCTTGGGATAACAAGATACTATGAGATATTTTTCCCTGATTTATCCCAGATATCAACACTGATGACAACCTTGACCCAAAAGGGATAGCCATTTGTATGTATGGAGAAGTTTTAGTAGGCTTTCCAGTAGTTGAGGCAGATTTTGACAAGTGCACTGATCTTGAGATTTCTAGAAGAGGGTGTTGAGTACATAGTTTTCTGTGACACATCAGGGATCGCGCATGGATGTTTCCTAATGTAGAGTCAGGTAGTGATTTATTATGGTTTACACTAGCAAAGTCCACATGAGTAGAATTATGTGACCCATGATCTTGAGTTGGTGGTGGTAATCTTCGCATTGAAGATGTGGTGACCCTACCTAATGGGGGAATGGTTTATCATCTACTCTAACCATAAGATCCTCAAGTAAATATTCTTGCAGAAGAATCTAAATCTAAAGTAGAGGAAATGGCTTGATTTCCTCCAAGATTATGAATTTGAGATTGTCTATACTAATGGGAAGGGGAACGTTGTGAAAGATTCTATTAGCAAGATATTGAGTTCGTAGCTATTGATCATGGCGCCAAAGCAGTTGGCCTCACTATAGTTATCATTTGTGGATAGAGATGATGTAGCTTATCTCCAATCGATGGTTGTCACCCATATACTCTTATAGTGATTCAGGAAGGTGCATCTAGGGGATATCGACTGCGAGACCTTATGTGACCAGTTATCTATTGGACATGCTCCTTATGGATATTCTCAAGGTGGGGAGCACATAGCACTTTTTAGAGGATACACAATTGTGCCAGTGGCATTGTGGGAGGAGGTTCTGAGGGATTTTCATAAATCCCCCTTGGAGGTATATCCTAGAGTAGAAAAAATGTACCAGGATCTTCGGCATCATTTCTGGTGGATAGGTTTGAAAAAGGAAATAATAGAGTTCATTTCTCGTTACATTATGTGTCAGTAGGTGAAGGCTAAGCACAATGTTCCAGCAGGGTTAGATCACCCCCTATAAGTGCTAGAGTGGAAGTGGGATGGAATATAGATGGACTTCATGATGGGATTACCATGAATGTCTAAGGGAAATGATTCTATCTGGGTGATCATTGATCGAATCACCAAGTCATCCCACTTCCTAGATATCATGGAGCAGAGTTCTGTAGATATCTCGGGATGCCTCTACATGCAGGGGATAGTTCAGCTTCATTGAATCCCTTCGATGATAGTCTCGAATCGAGACACACGATTCATGGGTCTGGAGATGGTGTGAGCTGCCACTATGAAGGTTCAGATCATACAAGAGTTGATGAAGACTGTATAGAGTTGGCAGAAGTCATGTGCTGACAGATAAAGGATACCTCTAGAGATCAACAAGGGAGACTGTGTTTTCCTTCAAGTCTCACTATGATGAGGGTTGTGGAGATTTGGATGAGGTTTCAAGTTTTGTATATGGTTCATTGTCTCTTTTCAAATATTTTGTAGAGTTGGTGAGGTGGTGTACCAAATAGATCAACCACCATAGTTGCATCGGGTACATGATGTATTCCACGTGTCGCAGTTGAGGAGGTATGTACATGACCCATCACACATCATCGACTGGGGAAAGATGGACATTGAGGATGAAGCGACCTTCACAGAGTACCTCATGGAGATTGAGGATTGATAGGAGAGGATCCTTCTTGGGTGAGTTATTCCCTTGGTGCTTGTCTGGTGGTAGCACGGGAATCTTCAGGAGAGAACATGGGAGAGTGAGGCTCAAATTTGGGCGCAGTACCCAAATCTATTTGATTATCCTTTTGTCTTAGCTTTTTTGGGGATTAAAGGCCTAAGGTGGGGGATAATGTAATGTGTCGTATTTTTTATGTATTATTTTTAATATTATATGTAATTATTTCGAGACTATGCTTTGTGACGACATGTGATTCCGAGGCCCAGAGTTCCCAGAATAAATGCTTGAAAATTTTTAAACACAAAATAGTGCATGGGAGAGGTTTTCTGGAAAAAGTAAAATAACATTTAAACAGGTTCCCATATAAAAACTCCAATGGAACCATTGCATTCATATCAACTACTTTACCTTAGGTGGGGCCTAACATCGACCGGCGCGGGTCAGCTGCAAAAGTTAGTTTTTGGACATTTTAAACGAAATGAAATAAATAATTTATTTATTTTATTTTGATATTGTTTTTGACATAACAAACTAATTCTTCCCCTATTAATACCTTCTTATGGGAAATTCATAGGGTTAGCTTTATAACCCTACTAATTGACGATTTCCTTTGGAGATTTGGAGGATAACCCATTGGTGGACGATGACGGAGTGATCGATCGATGCTTCTCGGATTCGATGAACCTCATCAATGAACGCGATGTGGTGATTTTCCTTCAACTAAATCAAGGCAAGGTTTTTTTATTTCGACATGTTTTCCCCATTCTCCAATTAAATGACAAACAAGGATCAACCCACAAATAGGTTGATCCGCGGATCGTGCTTTCTTGTGGGAAGGTGTTATTTTTCTGTTTCTTTAGGGTTTTGATTTGGTATTTGATCTCTTTATGATAGTAGTTGGATTATCATTTGATTAACCATTAAATCTACTAAAAATAGAGGATCGATGTCATGATGAAAAATGGTAGAGGTGTGTTCCTCCTTTGCTTATTTTTTTCTTCCTCCCTCGCCCTGCGTTCTTTGTGTTCTTCACGGGGTGATGAACAACGGATCTTTGTGAATCTGTTTCACAACACAGCGATCCAAAATCAGATATTTAACATTGTGACGACCTAGTGGAGGTGAGACAGAGATGGAGAAAAATGAATCATCTCGGATTGAGAGAAACCATTCTTCGACCGTTCTTCACACGTGTGGATCGAAATGAGGTTTCAGGGCCGATTGAATTCCTGAAACCTCCCGAAACGTCAATGGCATGGCAGGGTGACCTTGGATATTGAGTTTCGTAGAAAAAGGATCACCAGAACGAGCATTGGAAGATCAAAAAAGGTGCAACGACAAAGGATCACGTTTCTGGAAAATTCTGAAGAACATGGTGTGTTCTCTGATGAACATGCCATGTGGGGTCAGCATGGTGGCAGCTAGGGTTTCCACATTGCACATGGTAAAGAACGCAGTGTTCTCCTAGGGAGACACAGAGTGTAGAGCCCACATAGCGGTGTCTGGAGTTTTGGGTAGTAGGAAGCACTAACACGGCATGTGACCACATTCACATGGCGTGTGGGTCCTTACGCGGAATCGATGTGTATCTAGGAAGATACATCGACAGGTGGTGGAGTACATATGAGGTTTGTAACGCGGGCCACCCCGTGTACCGGTTACATGGGTTTTCATACATTGGTTGAGGTCGTGTATAGGCACATGTCCAACATACACAGAGCAGACCCTCGATACCTTTACATGATGTGTAATCCTTTCTTTACTCCATGTATATACGTTTTTAAAAGGAATGTTCTCCAAATAGGGGCCGTTGAACACTGGTAGTACCCGGAGTCAAGGGACACGGCGTGTGACCAAGTCTACATGTTGTGTACTTCCTTTTACATGGCTGGAGCTTCTTTTCCACTATTCCTTGGATAGGTTTTTTCTGGGTTAGTGCCCCTTCGCTTGCTCCCCTAAAGTTCAAGTATCATTTCCATCCATAAGAGTATGATCTCTTTAGTAGGACGTTCCAAGATAGAATCAGGTATCCCTCCGAGAGGCCTGTAGCGAGATCATCTATTCATTATTGACCCTAGGAAGAGTCAGGTATCGATGTGACCAATCCTATAATACACTGATCCTCTACTTAGCAGGTTTAATCTGGATGAGCTGTTGTATCTGCCAAGGCCCTGGCAGTGATCCTTATTCGTGTATCATGATCTTTTCTCACTCAGGAGTGTGTTATCCCGGAATGAGTGTATCTGTTATCTCTTCATATTTATCAGTGAATCTATCTCTCGCATATATTTTTCTAACAAATCGTACCTCTCAGACGGACATCATTACAGTTATCATACTCATGGAGTGAGTTCTCTCAGATGAGTGCTTCATGGAATCTTTTAACTGAATCCCTAGCGTAGGTATATGATCGTTGTGACTTGTCTCTAGACTACAGGTATATGTTTCAAGTATATCTGGATGTGTTTCTCTTGTTATATGTTTAGTAGACATATACTCTATAGATCTAACTGTAACTTTGTGTATTTATTTGTGGTTTTTGGTTTCCCCTATTGAGTAGTGTTGTACTCACCCCTACATAGGCTTTACCCGGACATGTCATGTCTTGTGCAGATGAATGGACTTTTGACAGAGTCTAGGGTGGACCAGGACCGGACTGAGCTTTCTGAGTTCCTTATAGGCCGAGGTGTTCCTACGGCTACGAGCAGCAGTCCCAGTACCTATTTCTTGCTTACAGGTTGTACTTGGTAGTTTTTTGTGACATCCCGACCTAGGTGTCAATAAAAGGTGCCCCGAGCCAGTTGTCCACATGCCCTCAAGCGCACCTCCCCATATTCCAGAGGGTTCCAACTAGCAATGAGGGTTTGGCAAGTCAATCTTGGGGAGACTAAACCCTATTTTATAAGAAAAAACACCAACATAAGAAAATAACAATAACCAAGAGGAAGCATATAAATAACCAGAATAATACCATGTCATATGATACCCAAAGCATGAAAATACAACACTCAACTGAAAGGTAAAACATGCAATGATAATGAAAATGCCAAGTGTCTACAGTGAAATTGAAAGTAAAGACACAACGACTTCCAAATGGGTCCTGAACCACGTCTGGTTCCCACCCCCATGCTCCAATATCAAACTACAACTTATCCTAGGGCCTTTCCCTTATCATGTCCTGCAATGACAACGTCTAATTGGGTGCCGATCAGGAGGCATGAATAGGGTGTGAGTACAACTCAGTAGGCCACCACTAACAGTGTCTAAAATGAGTCTAGTCAAAAGATAGTGCATGCAATTTTATGAAGCAATAAATACAACGCATAATTTAAACAGTTATCACATTGTCATTTAATATTTAATCATCACATTTGGCCTAGTTTCAAGTTATGTTTCTCATTTTAATCATCATTCATTATTATCATTCATTTGGTTTTGAATGTCATGTCAAGCACCACATTCTCACATGAATCATCATTCATTAATATTAATCATTTGGTGTAGGTTTTCATGCCTAGCACCAAATTCACATATGAATCATCATTCATTAATATTAGTCATTTGGTGTAGGTCGTTATTCCTAGAACCCCAATCTCATTGAGTGTAGGTCTCCATGCTTATCACTCCATATCTCATTTGGTGTAGGTCTTCATGCCTATCACCCCATAATCTCAAGCTTGGATATCTATTGAGGAGGAACTCCATGTCCATGTCCCAACATCCAATTGGTCTAGATCGCCATGTCTAATACCAAAAAAATCTCATCCATTTAATCATTTTTTAATTCACAAGAATCTCCAAAATTATTACATTCCTAATATATCAATTAGTTAAACATTTCAAAGTCCATTAGTTAACTCAACAATTAACTAAGCACATAATCCATTAATTAATTAATCCATTAATTAATCAGTCAACACAATTCTCATTCCATAATTAATTATTCACAATTAATTATCCATATCAAATCTCAATTTTTCATAATTAATTCTCATAATTAATTATCTTTGATCAACATCATGGAATAAAACTAATTCTCATAATTAATTATCTTTGGTCAATATCATGGAACATAATTAATTCTCACAATTAAATATCTTTCATAGCCAACATCATTTCATAATTAATTTCCCCAAATTATTTATCTTAACATAATCAATTCTATATATCAATTACAATATCTCAACCCACAACAAATATCCAAAATATCTATTTGGGAAACCCCCCTTTGTTTGTTCTGTAATTCAATTATCAATTAATCACCAAGGTAATCACAAGTCAATTCCACATTCCTAATTTCTCCAATTTAGGAAATCAATCATCATGAGAAATCTAGTAAATCGTAAACTCACATTCACATATCATAAATCATGACTATGGGAGTTTTATTTAGACCACCGACCTCGTTTTATTGACAGAAGGTAACCCAACAGAAATCCCCAAAATACGAGCAGCACAACGTCATCGATCATGATTCAGATCTAAATACCTAAACCAGAATTAAGATCAAAGGCATCAAGATCATCCATGTCTAGATCTAGATATAAAATACTATATCTTGATCTCAACCTATAGGTTTATATCCATGGAAAAAGTTGAGTTTTTTTTTGAAAAGATCAAGTAAAGATAGAGGGAAAAGATATGAAAGACATCAGGATGAAATCAACATACCGAAATAAGAACAGATATTTAATACAGGCTTTCAATCTTGATGAACAGTGTTCCAATCACATTTTAATCCCTCCAGAAGGCTCTAGGAACACCAAGAATTTGTCAAAACCGTTCCAAGGTCAAATTATGGGAGTCCCAGGGGTTCGTGGGATTTTAAAACCAATTTAAAGATAGTTAATACATGTGCGCATGATTTCCTTGGTAGAGGCACACGGTTAGGAGAAACGGTGCACCAACCATGCGGTCTTCTACATCCCACATGACTTTATGGTATCCTTTTTAGGCAAACCGTGTGCTGATCGTACCACAATTCACTGTGTATTTTCACCCTTACACCATTGTATTAAACTGAATGTATTATAAATTAAAAATATAATAACAATATTCACTTCATGTTTGAATCATTTATTTTATGTTTATCACTGTTAGAAAGGTAAATGTTACTTGTTTTGATAATATCATTGAAGGTGGAGGTTATTTTGAGGACCCATGATGAAATCCAAGAAATATGGGAATACTACGCATGATCCAAGCACACTAGTGGATTAATATGAACACTTATACTATACCTTGCATCCAAATGGGATTACATTTTGTGTGCTAGTCTACCATTTACTAAGCTACATTTCATCTCAAGGAACCCAATCCCAATACGGATTCTATGGGGTCCATCCGAACTGATCTATCCAAGACTCTGAATATGAAAAAAGTCAAAAGTGGCATTCTTTAATATGACAATATCATGAGTTGTGATTACCCAAATGATGCCAAAAATTCGGTGGTGATATTAAATATGTGGTGCTACAACTTTACAGATTTGTAAAAAGGGATATTCAACTTTATATTAGCCTAAAACCATCCTCCAAGTGGTTTATCAAAATATGGGTGCCCAAAACCACTTCCCATTTTGGCTATATAAAAGGAAACTTGGGCACCCCATTTAAGAAGTTCAAAATTGTTGACACAAAAATTAATGGTGAACCAAACATCCTAAAAGCATTAGGTACTACCTCCCTAAGGTTCAAGCCCAACACCTCATTGGTTCCGACCACCTTCACGTCGATTCCCAACCCATTC
This sequence comes from Viscum album, assembly GCA_963277665.1. Lineage (NCBI taxonomy): Eukaryota > Viridiplantae > Streptophyta > Magnoliopsida > Santalales > Viscaceae > Viscum > Viscum album. The sequence goes on along the minus strand of OY728130.1, from coordinate 1,965,965,740 downwards.
CTAAACTACGTGGTCTTTGACCCTTTCCATGGAAGGGTACATAGGAAGCCTCTCTGAGGATAAATCCCAACACCTAGTCATTCCAACCCCCCTTCATGTCGGGATTCCCACACCATCCATCTGGACCCTAGGTCCTTATTCACGTTGGTTCACCTTCGTCCCGCATGATGGTAAGCTGTAATCCCCATGCAGTGGTAAGTCGTTGTGTCCCCTAGTCAACAGTAAGTAATTGTGTCCCCCAATCCGTAGTTATCCGTTGTATCCCAATCAGTGGTAAGCCACTACGTCCCCTATTCAGCCGCACGTTTTTGCAATCCCCTTCGTTGGGACCCACATCTTTGGTCCGTCCTAGTGGTGTCAGACCAACCCGGGCTGACAACCATGCATAAGCCCCACACACATCATCGGTTTTTTGTCCTATGTGTACACCCCAATTCAAGCTCATCGCCTGAACTTTCCCTCAGGCCTATGTGTCTTGGGAAGGTCATGCCCCAACCCAGAGATTACACTACCTTCGAGCCTCATATACACATCCATTCTCATAGTCCACCTCCTTAGGCATCCCATCGCCCTCCTGAACTACGCAGACTTTGATTCCCTGCCACGGGGATACGTAGAAAGTCTTCCTGAGACTCAAGCCGAACATTATTGTCATCTTCACGGTGGTTCCATCCCATTCACCACACATTTCACTCAGCACCCCATCATCCATCTTGACTCTTACCCAGTCCGCCACATCCCAGTGAGGTCTTGCCAACCCACCTACATCAGTGTGTCCTCCAGGGGTTACACTCATCTGATCCACTCTAGTCAGTGTTCTGATTAGTCTAATCCATCTCCGCTGGACATTAAACTTGCAGCATACCTTGTGTTAAACATGGGAAGCAAAGGAAAACCTCAAAAACATGCTTGTGGCATATAATTCCTCGCATTCGATGATGGATGCCTTGGGCTTCTTCACCCTCGAGAAGCCCTATAATAAGGGGAAGAAACAAAGACATGCCAGTGTTCCAGCATCTAGACACGCCAGGGATGTCCAACGTGACTACTCCCTTGACCGAAAGTTGCTTCCCTAACCGGACCCTTTGGAATGTCATGACAGAAGCGGTGTAATTAACTGGTGTCCATGAAGATATGGTGCTAGGAATAGTTTCACAAACAACGTCTTAAGTCTATAAGGAAGACTCGGACGAGGTGACGAGTTCCAAGGAAGAATCCACATAAGGAAGAACTAACATCCCATAATCCTATTTCGATCAAGGAGCAGACATCCCTAAACAAGGAACGTATGCCACCCGCCTTTGGAAAGCAAGAATTTGGGGCAACAAACAGTGCCACCGTACCCCCCCCCCCCAAATGAGATAGATGCACGCACCCTAGTGAAAGCATCGAAAACCGAAACGGTGAACCCGACGTGAAGTTATTCTCCTAAATATGGAGATTAGTAGTGTTTGAGGCATCAATGGAATAGCCTGTCACCAGATCAAGTTATCCGGTACTGGGTCCCGTCAAGAAAATAGTGGTTCTAGCGCGAAACTCACTTGAAGTTGAGGTAGTAAAATGTTTCACATCCCATTCCATGTCATTGTTAGCGTGGAATCCTCTTACCGGTCATGGAAGACAAGATGGCACTGGGTAATTTTTCGTCTACTCCTTTTTCTTTCAGCACTGACGAGTTAATCTTCATGCACTTTAATAATCAAGTTGTTGCACCCAGAACGTGATCACTGCCTGCCCACCGATGTAGGAGCAGGGGCAGTGCCAACGTAGCAGTCCCATGCAGCTCTGCCTCTTCCACAACAGCGTCGACACCCATGGCCATGGGGAACCCATGTCCCATCTCTCCATCCGAGGTTATTCAGCAGAGGGTAATCAATGACCTCATGTGCCATTACGAGGAGGAGGGGATCATCCCTATGAAGTATATGGCCTGCCTAGATTTGAAGACGTCTGTGCCTCATCGTCAATGCCGCCCCCAAGGGCCGCGCAAGGAGCTGCTACTCCCCACGCTGACATATAACCATTTTGAGAGCCTCTCCCTAGAATGCTTCGACAACTCCATGCCCTACACTAATGAGGTAGGTGATGTCCGGGCCAGCCCAGTCAGAGTCCCATTCCAGGGGCTCTCAGCGCGGGCTCCCACTCGGCCGCATCAGTGACACCGCCTGGTCTTATTAGGTGAAGATAAGGTAATCCACGTGCCTGCACCACCGACTCTAGTCCGTTTGACCTGATGCCAGTGTTGGGCGTAAGCCAAAGAGGATGCCCGCCAAGGGGCGTCAACGTCAGTAGCTAATGTGGCCCGAGCCACCACCAAAGAATATCACCAGTTCCCTGTATATACTCAGAAGGGTCACTTATACGCCGGACCTATATCGAGGACCCATCCTCCCCATGGGATGGCTGGGTTGACTCTCTTTTCACCGGCATAGGCAGTGGCCGTAGTGGACTAAACCGCAGCAATTCCACCCAGTACGGAAGTCCTCCCCGTACCACTACCACGGAGAGCATGGGCCTTCCCCGCTTCGAGGCTCAGCATGGAGGGCCTCCCCATGAAACCTTTAATCAAATTGAGGGTCTTCCCCGCGGCAGTGATGCTCAGTACGAAAGCCTCTCCCATTCCCACTACACCGAGTGTGGAGTCATTCCTCCTACACCTGACCATCGATGTGGGGGAATTGCACATTTGGTCTCTCTTCAACTTGGGGATCCTCCTCATTTCCTCTTAGTAGCTGTCAAAGGCCCTCCTCACATCGGAAACTAGAGGGGTGAAGGCTAGCCTCGCCTCACTAGCACCCAGCACGGAAGTCCTACCGTTATTTAGCTAGACCGGTACAAGGACCCTCCTCATACTGAGGTCACCAAGGGAAACATGAACAGAGGTCATCCCCATGCTCCTTCCAATTCCAGGGGAGGTCTAACCCACTCTATCACTACCCATGGAGGTCCTCCCCATGTCCCCTTTGATATCTGTCGTGGTGCTCCTCGCACCCCAGTTTTCATGGGTAGAAACCCTCTCCTCCGCAGCACCAGTGTGGCCGAAGGACCTCATGTTAGAAATCTACCATGTCTTGAAGAGCCATACAGGGGTAGGAAGGTGGTTTGTCACTACCATATAATGAATTATGGGAAGGTCCAGATAGAGATCAAACCAGTACGGTTCTCAGACTCCAAAGTAGAATACGACTCCGCGCGGGAACCCTCAACTTGCTCATCTGAGTCAAGGGTTGGGGCAGGAACGAGGCGCATCAGCCTAGTACTCCTAGAATGTGAGGTCCATTAGATTCACACCTCCTTCTGCAGCTATATCTAGGAGGATGAAAATATGGCAACCGTGTAGTTTACGGTCGTGCAATCACCAGCGTCGTCAACAGAGCCACTCTCTACCTCGACTAGTGATCAAGGAGAGCTGTTCTAGGGACCAATGGCAGGAAACCAGAAGCACTGCCTATCGCCAGTAACCATAGACCCTATGCTAGGAACTGCGGCCGTCATCCCGTCTTATCACGACATAGCGGCCAGGTCACTACACTCTTCAGAGGACAACCCGAGAGTCGGCGGCCAGTCAGCCCGCTCACCGTACTCTTCACCGGTCAGCCTGCCAGCCCAGTAGTCTGCCTCAGTGCCACTGCTAGATCATCAGATACCTCCGATTGACGAATGGGGAAATCAAGGTCCAGAACCTTAATCAGAGATGAGGATCTTATGGAACATTCTCGCAGCGGACCACTTCCCTAAGATGTTTAGGCCTGTGGCAGCTCCGAATTTTTGCGCACCGGAATCTCTCACCCGAGGGGAAATTGAGTGTTTATGCCAAACCCTATTGGCAACGCACTTTTTCCTTCATCATCAGTAAGTGGTTTATCCCAGGTTCCAAGCTCATTTTTAAGGAATTGGTGATAAATGTTGTCTAGTAAATTTGGTCGCACTTCTTGTGGCCCAGTGCCCTGAGTCACCAGGCCGCCGTAAGGCCCTCCAACAGCAATGTAGTCAGAGTTTCAAGGTACTCAGCAAGGTTATCAATGATGATTCCCCCCACATGAAAATCTATGGTTGGGGGCAGTATGCGGCTCTCCTCTTCAGTCCTATCTGGTGGCAGCCTGACTCACTAGGAGATATCGAGGATATGCCCCAGGAAGGGTCACAGTCAACATGGCTGACATAGTGGACGAGGAGGATGATTTGGAGCTTCTTGATGGAGAATTACCCCCCCCCCCCAAAGGGTGTGCCACCACTACTTGACCCATCCACAAGAGTTACTCGCCAATAGAGAAATCTACTAGGTCTCCCTGCGCCCAATGAGGCATTAGTACTCAGCCAAAATTCCAGTAAGGGTAAAGAGCATGTCGGAGCTTCCAAACACTCCGACCCATCAGCCTCAGGGAAGAAGATGGAGGAGAACCCTGAAAAGGCCACATTATTCCAACAAATTTCCAAGAAGAAGAAGTCGGTCGATGATATCCTGGTTGAACGCGTTGTAGAGCGATGACCAGACTACGGAAATCCTAGACCAGTACAGCACGGGTAGGAACAACTTTCGCTCGGTGAGCTGGCTCTAGGTAACCCTAATCATGTTGCTCCCATAGACAGGGTTGAATATGGAACTTATGGAAAGAGGGTGTGGTATGTCTCTCCAAACCCCCCTGAATAGTGCGACAATCCAAGGGACCCAGCTCGGGCTCCCCCAGCCGCCCCGAGGGTTGTGCCACCAGCCGCTCCACGAGCCATTGGGCCTTCTTACCATGTTGAAGAACGGACCAATGCACTCATGGTTAGGGATCCATGTAATGACAGGGACCCCCACCCAGATAATCCAATGGCGACACTCATTTCCCGCCTAGAGGCATTGGAAATGCGATAGGTAGAAATCCCACCTAATGTAAAGCCAAATCGAGCATGGGTGGACGACAGGTCGGCACAGCTGGGTTTCGGGAATGTCACATTTTCCCCCTTAAATGGGACAGGGGACCTGCCACAGCATCTGGCCCACTTCGCCTCAAGATGTGGGCCCATGTTTGGGACTCCAACATAGTAGGAGGCCGTCAAGCTCCGATGCTTCAGGTAAATATTAGAGGGTCCTGCATTTTTTTGGTATAGCCAACTCCCCATTGGATCTGTAAACAGTTGGGAGGACCTTCGGAGGAAATTCCTTTACCAGTTCAGCTCCACCACATGGAAGAAAAGTATTGTAGACCTCTTCAAGTGCAAATAGAGGACTGATGAGCATGTCACGGACTTTATCGTCTGGTGGAAATGACTTACACATTCCCTTGACATGCCACTGAATCAGAATCTATTACTGGTGATGTGTGTGTGAAATGTTAAGATGGAACTGGTTCCCTCTCTGATCACCCATAATTACCCTGGATGATTCTGAGTCTTCTCCAATATGGATCAGTGCCTAGAAGAAGCCCTACAACAAGACGGTCTGACACGTATGTTGCCTCCCGAAATTTCCATGAGAAGGGATGTCAGAGCAGAACCCGTCATGGTGGCCCAGATAGAGGCCCCCAAATGGCTAGAATTATTACCGTTGGAGCCGCCTCCGCAACCTCGCAGACGCCCTCCACCACAGGTGCGGCCTCCAGCCCAGCAGCGGCCTCCTCAGAACCGACATGTGCCCCTACGTAATGCATCGCCACCACCTAGGAAGGACAATTAGGCTCCTCCTCCTTGACAGTCTCTTATTGCTCCCCGTCAAGGCCGGGCTCCAATGGCCCCCTTTCCAAATAGAAGAAACCAGGCCAACTCGTTCAATTAGAATCAGGTCCCCAAAATTTTTCTAAGTGCCTTGGAATAGGGGATTTTGCATTTTCTTAAGTGTAAAAGGCCAGAAGAGGTGAACCTCACCAGTCTCCCCAACTACTACCCCTATCACCGAATCCTGGAGCACACCCTCAAGTAGTGTTATGTGTTCAAATACTGTCTTCAAGACCATGTCGATAACAACGTAATCAGGCTGGGCCCGGCTCTGGCACAAGTGGCAGGTGTCTTCGTAAGGCCAGATAGCAGTAGTGACGGTGAAGGCAAGTTGATGTAGGTTTCTAAACACGGTTCCTAGAAGTATGAAGACAATATGGCTCGCAAAATGGTCGTCCGTGCCCATGGTAGCATTCGTGTATGCTTGAATTAGCAGGAGCCTTCAGAAGCTGTAGCTTCCAATTCTACATCACTATATCTACCGGCCTCTTCCCAGAAGTGCAAGCATCGGCAACGCAAGGGAAAGCAATGTACCCCACCAATTCCATCATCTTCTGGTACTCTCAATGACTTCATGCCTCCAAAGATGGGGATTCCTCCCATAATCAACCCATTAGTGGATGACTCTTCAAGTGATAGTCAAGGGTACACTTTGGTTAACACCGTGGAGTTGGTAAACCCCTACATGACTCCCGACAATGGGGAGCACCAGGGGACCTCCCCAACTTCCCCAGCTGACGCCAACGTCAGGAGAGTCGTGACCATATGGGTTTTCAAGGCATATTAGTTGGCACTTCTATCCATTTAATTCACGCTACTGAGACCAGACATCAAGCCCAACGCAGAGCTTAGAACGCGTAGCCTTTTCATCTGGTGTCGTCGGGAAGGCCTCCACCGTCGTTTGTGCTACTGGATCAAGCATAGCCACCTCGACCATGTCACGACCAGCCACGCCCGGCTATAGGTCGGTCTCAGTCATCTGGTCATCATCTAGTAACTAATTTGTGGGCTTCGACTAGTGAGAAGTGGTACATGCCCAGCACCAGTCAGATGTCGGTTCAGCCAGCAGGGGCCACCATGCATCCTGTCACAGAGCATCCTCCTGCAAGATGAAGTTCATGCCTAGTGTGGAAATATGTTGTTCTCAAACACCTTGTCAGCATCCCAGCGAGGATTTCCATCCTCTAATCCCTTCGCCTGTCATCAGATATGTGTGAGGTGCTCGCTGAGGCTTTAAGAAGCCCCCTCTAGTTTGAGACAGAGGTAGCAGCATGACAAGCCTTTCTTGCTGAAGTGGTCAAGAACACTGAATGTCAGACCATCATTTCATTATCGGGAGGAGAGGAAGGTTCTCTCATACAGGGGCACATGATCCCACTGTACATCACCGGACAATTTAATAGAGTGGAGGTTCGTCGTTGTCTTGTTGACATTGGCTCTGGGATCAACCTTATACCAACACGGACACTGTAGAAGCTGGAGTTATCCGAAGATGACCGAACTCCCTTCGACTTACGAATTTAGGGATACGACAGGACAGAGCAGATCTCGGTTGGAAATATCCTTTTGAAGACCCAGTTCGGTGGCCTAGTTTTCAGCACTGAGTTTATGGTTTTCTCCCAAGACACCGCGTACAATGCATTATTGGTTAGACCATGGATCCACCTGCACGTGGAGGTTCACTCATCATATAACCAATGCTTCATGTAATCCCTCAATGGTTGAGTGGGTGTTCTCCAAGGCGACACATCTCCTTTTTCCTCTTCTGAAGCCCTCTACCTGAATTCCAACTATTACAAGAGAAAGGATAAGCAGATTCAGGCCAGTGAGGTTGAACCCATCACGGTTGCAGCTAACTCTTGGGAAAGTCTGGATGACACCTACGTCTTCCCAATCCATCGATTGGAGTCTACAACCCCCGACAAGGGGAAATTTTTTTTTGTCTTTAGTATAAGGGGAAACATATTCCAAAGTCTAAGAGATGGCATAAGATCACCTCATACTCCTACAAAAATCAGGCTCAGGTGATCCCGGAGCCTCCTACCGCTGTAAGGTATCGGGATGTCCACCCCATGGCAACGGAAATACGTCATAAGTGCCTGTTTCATCAGGCTGGAATTAGATGGATCAAGCCGACATGCCAATATTTCTTTGATTTCATCAAGGGTGGCCCCTTGGGCTGAAGACCAGATGGTATTGGATCGACATCCTTCATTGTTATGGTTTCGGTAGCACGTGAATCTCTCAATGCAGTGTCCACAGCCGCCCAGGCTGGTACCAACCTCTCAGAGGAGGCTGTCGACTTAGAAGAAGCTCCTCCCGCTAGACATCCCTCCTCTGCATGTGAAGAAGAGTATTTGGAGGACGCTCCCACTACCTTTGAAGAGGGTGTCTCCACCACGGTCGATGAACTGGTACAGGTGAACCTCGGTAGTGAGGCATATCGGAGACCCACATTGATCAGTGCTTCCATGTCCCTCAAGGAGTAGAAACAATACATAGATATCCTGGAGCAATATCAGGATATATTAACCTGGAGTTATGATGAGATTCCAGGTCTAGATCCTCAGGTAGCCGAACACCACCTCAGTCTCCCGAAAAAACATCGCGGGTTCAAACAGCCTCCTGGGAAGATTCACCCATCTCCAGAAAACCGCTGATCCTTTATGTGACTGCCCTATAATGATATCTTGGCACCCTTCTTGCCCAGAAGAACAATGAGGGGATGAAGAACAATCTTTACTATGTCAGCCGCATGCTCCTCAATACGGAGACCAGATACTCCCCCATCGAAATGAGCTATCTTACACTGGTATTTGTGGTGTAGAAATTGTGACACTACTTGCAGAACCATGAGGTATATCAGGTGCCTCGGATAGACCCGCTAAATTACATTCTAAACATCCCCATGATGATAGGTCATCTAGCATGGTGGGCTGTAATCCTCCAGCAGTTCGACATCAGGTTCGTCCCTCAAAAATCGATTAAGGGGAAAGCATTGGAAGACTTCCTTGTTGCCCACCCGGCTCCTGCTAACTAGTCCTTAGATATCGATTTCCCCAATGAGGTGATCCTCTTAGTAGACCAAGTCATGTCGTGCTGGAAGATGCACTTCGATGGTGCTTTCTGAAGTCCCACCGGTAAGAGGCTTAATGATCCCAGACTCAATAAGGTAGGCTTGGGTATTGTATTTATAACCCCGGCATAAGCCATTCTATCGTACTCATTCCTTTTATAGAAAGGATGCACCAACAATGAGGCAGAGTATCAGGCACTTTTCACTGGCCTCAAGCTGGCCCTCGAGATTGATGTGCCCCATTTTCATGTGAAAGGGGATTACGAACTAGTCATCAAGAAGATTAATGGTGACTACGTCGTCAGAAAACCAGAGCTCGTACCATTGTTGTAGTGCACTCTATAGTTAATGGCCCAGTTCCCATCTCATCAAGAAGTTACTCATGTCCCTCGATCTCAGAACGGTCGAGCAGATGCCCTAGCTGGACTGGCTGCATCACTTGCAGAACCTGAGTAGGATGATCTAATTATCCACATGGAACATCAGAGAGTCATTGATCCCGTCACCCCAGGTGATGACGGTGGCCTATAGGTGAGCCATATTACCACTGGAGCCTCCATGTCAGGACCCCCAGGTCAATCAGATGCAGTGGTTGAACTAAATCCTGATTAGAGATCCCCTTTTGTCGAATATCTCCAAAATGGTTACCTCTCGACTGATCAGGTAGAGCACGAGCGAATCCGATGTTGTGCGCTGTATTTTACCCTCCAGAGTGGTCCCAGTATTGAGCATATCCTCTTTAAGCATGGGTTTGATGGTGTTCTCCTCTGTTGCATCCAAGGAGTTGATATTTCTTAGGTCAGGTAAGAGGTTCACACCGGTTCCTGCGGGGCTCATCAGACCGAGCCGAAGCTATCTCGCCAGATCCAGAGACTAGGGTACTTTTATCCCTCTATGATCCATGATTGCATTGAGTTTTCCAAGAGATGTCATGCATGCCAAGTTCATTCCAAATTCTTGCATCGGCCACCGGAGCCTCTCCACACTACCAAGTACTCTTGGCCCTTTGCAGTCTGGGGACTGGATGTTATGGGACCATATCCACTAGCAACAGCTCACTAGTGCAGGTTCATCCTGACTGCTATGGATTTCTTTTCCAAGTGGGAAGAAGTAGTTCCAATAAAGGAGGTCAAGTCTCGGTCTATCGTTGACTTCGTGAGCTCCAGTATCATCTACCAGTTTGGAGTCCCTCACGATGACATCACCGATAACGGCACCAACTTTCGGGAGGCTGATTTGAAGAAGTTGTACGCCAAGTAAAACATCTATTCTAACCATACATCCCGCTTCCACGCACAAGAAAATGGGCAGATTGAGGTATTCAACAAAACCCTCTTTAACATTTTGCAGAAAATGGTTGGTCAGAATAAGAAGAGTTGGTCGGAAAAGCTCCCCAATGCCCTCTGGGATTATCAAACAACGACTCATAATTCCACCCAGGTGACCCCATATTCCCTGGTGTACGGAACTGAGGTCTTAATTCCCATCAAGATTTAGTTACCTTCATTACGCATGGAAGTTTATAACCAGAAACTGACAGATAATGTAGAAAAAATTCTTCTAGCTGAATTGGAAGCACTTAACGAAAATAGGATTCATACGCTACACAGTCTGGAAAGGAATAAAAACAAGATAGAGAGAGAATTCAACAAGAAGGTTCACCTCCAATCCTTCTTGCAAGGCAACTTGGTATTGGCCCTCCGGACACCAATGGTACCTAGCAGGAAACCACCAAAGTTGGATCCCAAATGGGAAGGACCTTACATAATTTACAGGGTTTACCCCAATGGTGCATACTCCCTGGTGACCATGGATGGTGAGGGTATAACTCCACCCACCAATTCAACGTTTCTTAAGCAATACTTTGCCTATGCCAGTCTATTCTTACATGACATTAAACTATATATAGTCTAGCATGACCCTAAATTGTTAGGTCCTGCATAACCTTAAACTGTTGGGTCCTGCACGACCCTAAACTGCTTTTTCTCGCACGACGTTAAACTGCTCATCGTCCTCACTGCACGACGTTAAACTGCATGGCCCTTTATAACTATGTGTGGCTTGATTATCATACACATGGGATACGTAGGAATGCTCAAGGATTTCATCTCGAGTCCATCCCCAAACTCTTCTCTTTGACTATCCCCCCTGGGTATAGTTCTCATGGAGGATCCTTGCTTGATGAGGGATAGGCTTCCTTAGCCCCACTCATGTCAGGATTACGACGGTCACACCATGTGTCCATTCCCCATTCATTTATCCTCCCATGTCCTCACTGCACGACGCTAAACTACATGGAATTCAAGAACTATGTATGGCTAGATTCTCATCCTCATGGGATACATAGGAACGCCCAGACATTTCATCTGTTAGCCCAGCCCAAATGCCAGAATCTCCCCTCGGGTCAAGACATGTGGTGTGGTTTAGGCTTTTGCCCCAATTCACGTCGAGCTCGTCTCAATCCCGCCATACGTCCCACTCCCTGGAGGTGTCCGCCTCTTTCACAGATGGGCATAGATATGCTTCACCAACTCCTTTGATTGGGAATCCATCATCTTTCCCATCTAGAAGGGCCCCCGAACGGCAGAGATGCTAGGCCAAAGGGATCTCCTACCACTTCGGGCCAATTCCCTTAAGGATGTTGAGCAACAAATTGATGCAAGTCCAGCGTTGCGAGTATGGTCAGCGGTCGATGCTCATTTTTTGTTCCCATTCTAGGTCACTACAAGGACGATGTGTTTTGAATATGGTCAATAGCTATCCTTTGTCATTAGAGCCACCCCAAGAGGTCCCAAACATTGAGTGTAGTGGTTCATTCTGCCCCATTGTATCTCCAAGTAGCGAATTCCCATTGGGTGATGCCAGTTCTCAGACCCTTACAAGGAAAAAGTTGAGTCTGGCTCCTTGTTTCCCACACCAAGAACTACTCACATGGGCTTAGGAGCTATGATGAGGCGGTAACTGCACAAGAGGTCATATGGCTACAGTTGTCCGGGACGCCCAACCTTAGGCCCCTTGGCATTTTCTGGCCCCTTGGCCTTATCCGTCCCCTGGCCTAAGTTCTCATTTAGGATTGTGTGGTGTGGTGAGAACTCATGTCCTCATTCACATTGGTCTATTTCACCATTCCATACATATCCCTATGAGACATCCCTACCTTCATTTATCATCCATCCTGTGAGCACAGGCCCTGCCATGCTTTTCATGCCCCATCATTTGGGTTCCCATCATCCTCTATATCCAGAAGGCCCCCGAATGGCATGGATTCTTGGCCCAAGGGATTTCCTACCATTACGAGCTAAAGTCCTTGAGGATTGTAGGTGGTAAATTGATACGAGTCCCATGTTGTGAATATGGTCAATGGTCAACGCTCAATTGTTTTCCCTGAACTTCAGTCGCATGAGGGCAGATATTTGTTGAGAACCAAGTCAACAGTTTTCCTCAATCATTGTTGCTTCTTGGTGGTCTTCCATAAGCACGATGGTTTTCCCTTTATGTCCCATGTATCTGACATTAAACTAGGCATATATGGTCTGAGATCTATGACCCTAAACTAAGATCACCTTTGTCCTCACTGCAAGACATTAAACTGCAATGTGGCCACGAAATTCTATCTGTGGCCCAATCTCAGGCCCCTTCCCATGTATTAACTCTTACGGGATTGTATGGTGTGGTATGGAATTATGTCCTCATTCATGTCGGGTTACTCGTCGTTCCATACACCTCCCTTGTTTTGGGTAACTTACCCCGTTCTTCGTCCTCATTGCAAGACATTAAACTAAAAACTGGCTGGGACTTTCTGTCTGAGACCCAGCCTCAGGCCCCTTGGCCTTTTCGGGACCCTGGCCCAATTTCTCACTCAGGATTGTACGGTGTGGTATGGGATTATGTTCTCATTCACGTTGGGTTACTCGTCGTGTCGTACACCTCCCTTGTTTGGGGTATTTTTCCCATTTGCATCCTTACTGCATGACGGTAAGATGCGCATTACCCTCTTCTAGAACTACGTGTGGCTTGATTCACATCCTTATGGGATACGTAGGACCGCCCGAACATCTAGACTTCGGGTCCAGCCCCTCTCTTAGAGATCTCCCTGTTATCTGGGGCCCTTGGACTACCCTTTCCCAGGGAGAGGAGTATATGGTGTGGTATGGGACTATGTCCTCATTCACATCAGGTTTTGTAACAACCACGCCATTTACCTTTTTCTCTTGAGAGTTCTTCGTCCCCTTGTTTTATACTCATCCTTTAAAATCATCCACTCTCAAGTTTAGCACTCCCCTCGACCCTCTTTTGTGATTCACCAATGTGTACAAGAGTACTCTGGTTCAGTTTTTGGAGTGTCTAATTTTATGCGGACATGTTTTATCCCATTTTTCAGGCTTCATGTTCCCCTTCATTTGGGATTCCAAAACCTTTCACAACCAAAGGGACCCCCAAATGGCATGGATGTTAGGCCTAAGGTCTCTCCTACCATTACGGGCCAACATCCTCGAGGGTTTTAGATAACAAATCGATACAAGTACCATGTTTAGAATATGGTCAGTGGCCTATGATCATTTGTTTGTCCTCATTATAGGCTAATGCGATATGGATGTTATGTTTCGAACACGGTCAACATTCATCCACCATTGTCATGCCAGCCCCTTCAAGCCTTAAATGTTGGTTACATGATTCACATCATTGTCCACCCCATCATGTCCAAATGGAATTTTAACACTCCTCACACTATCCCTTAGTGCGCATTGGCACGTTATGAGGATAAATCCGTGGTGGAGGCATCATTCGGGGCTCCGCACCGACTTCCCTTTAGTGTGCGTTCAAGTTTTTGCAAAAACCCACTTATGCCCTTATTTCCCACACCGAGTTTGACTGACGTGGGCTTAGGGATCGGGTTGAGGTCTGCACATGGAAGGGTTTTGCTTCTACTTGGTCCGAGATCTAATACCATAAACTAAGATCTCCTGTAGAACTACATACAGCTTGAATCCCATTCCTATAGGATACATAGGAATGACTAGACATCTTGTCTTTGGGTCCAGATCAAGTTCCACTGATTTATCTCTTCTAATCTACCTTCGAGGCTTTAACTCCTAAGAGACTGCGCGGTGGGGTATGGGGTTATGTCATCATTTACGTCGGGTTTTCGCTAGTCGCACCACGTATGCCCCTTTCTAGGAGTTATCCCCCTTACTTCATGTCCCTTTTCAGACACGACGTTAAAAGGCATCTTCAAGAACTACATGTGCCATGATTCCCATTATCATGGGATATGTAGGAGCACCCGGATGTCTTGTTTTCGGGTCCAGCTAAATAAGGAGCTAGTTTCTCATATCCTTCCCCTTTACTCTATTCTTTCCTAACCCCTCGGCCTGAGGTTTCCTCCTCATAATTGCACACAGTTTGGTGTGGACCTTGTCCTCATTCATGTCTGATATGATTTATCACACCGCGTGCATCCCATTTGGAACCACATCTCTCATGTATACATCTGAGCCATATGACTTTAAACTATGATGCTTAGTCCCACATGACTTTAAATTGTTGCATCTATCATGAATGATGTTAAAAGTGCATGGTTGGTCCCATCACGTGACCCTAAACTGTGACATTATCGTCCTGGCCGCATGATAAAAAAATGCCACTGCATCATGATGACCTCACCCAAGGGGGCGTCATGTTTGGTATTGGTTACACACAATACCATTTTTCAACGCCTGTATGTGGCTTGATTTCTGTTGTGATACCTGAACCTTCTATCCTAGGTCCATCGCTTCACAAAAAAAACCATTCATCCAAAAGGAAAAACAAGATATATCAAATACCACTTCTTTTGGTGCAAGTGCCAGACCTGCACAACCTTATTATCTCCGGCACTAGTATCTTACCATGATATCCTTATAAATACGTACAACGTGATCTCCATACTCATGAGGTACATAGTAATGTCCATCTACTTTGTCTCTGGGTCAGCCTAACTTTCGCTTTTGGTCCCTCAACCGGAAACCTCCCCCATGAAGCACACGGTGATCCGGACCAGGTCATCATTCACATCGAGTCTTGTAATTACATCTCCATATGTGTCTCCTTTCCTACCATCCATGGTCTGAGCTCTAAGACCATAAACTAAGATCTCTCCCAGAACTATGTTTGGCTTGATTCACATCCTCATGGGATAAGAATGAACGCCCTTGCATTTTTGTCTCCAAGTCCAGCCCCAGGAATCCACAAATCATGTCTTTTCTTTTTCATCCCCTTGGACCGAACTCATCTGGGAACATGTGGTGTGGCAAGTACCTATTAGGTTCTCTTTCACATTGGGTTTTTCAATAGTTGTACCATGTTCTTCACATATCTTTTCCCAGCGTGGTCCGAGTTCTATGACCCAAAACTAAGATATCCCTACAGGAATTGTGCGTCATGTTTGGCTGTTTCGCTTCCCTGCACACAGTCCATTAAATCAAGCCCTCTTAATGGTCCACCCCAGGACCTTAAGTTGAAAGTGTGCAACCCCAGGACCCTTGTCCTTGGGAAGGGACCTGACTCCCTCTATCTGATATGTCTTATAGTCATATTCATATGAATTTTGACAAAGAGCCCAAAGTGTGGAAGTTTCTCAGGGATAGTCCCCTCGTAAATGTCCAAGCTTCGTGAGCCCATTATTTGGATCATCATCTTCTTACACATCCAAAGGGACCCTCTTCAAAACCTAGTCTCATGTCACCTCAGCTCACCTACTGTTTTGGGCCAACGTCCCTAAGGATCTCAGACGACATTTGTGACAGGTCTCGTTTTTCGAATATGGTCAGCGGTCGACCCTCATTTGTATGTCCCCATTCCAGGATAACGCGATATGGATACTGTGTTTTGAACACATTCAACATCTATCTCATATCGTGACTCCACCATCATTGTGGTCCAGATCTCAAGTGTCATGATTTACATATTTCCACTTCCTTATGTTCAAGTGGAATTCCAACATATTAGTCTTTACTCATCCATGCATCTAGGTGAGCTATATAGGTGGGTCAACATCAGTGGGATGTCATTCACTTAGTTTCCCATCATCCCTAACATGTGCCTACCTGTTATAGGAAAGTCCCATCACTACTTCTTGCTTCCCACATTGTGCATGACTCACATGGGCTTAGTAGTTCTGGTAGGACGTGTACTGGAGTAGACATGTCACACGCACCTTTCCTCATCCCACAGGAAGTTAAACTACGCTCTTAGAAGTACATATGGATTGATTCCCACCCTCATGGGGTACATAGGAATGCCTGACCACTTTGCTTCAGGTCCAGCCTTACTTTCACTCTTGGTCCCTTGACCTTTCGGGGATATGTGGTGTGATTTGGACTCCAAGTCCTCATTCACATCTGGTTTATAGCTACTTCTCCACATAATCCCTTCCTGGGATCTTCCCATTCAATCCACTTCTTATCGTATGACGTTAAACTGCATGAGTTAATATGTCCTCAACACATGGCACTAAACTATGGTTCTACCCTGAACAAGTTCGGGATGCCTAATGTTAATCATGGGATGCGCCCGTTTCCTCTCCATAGAAGATTATCCCTACCAGTGTTGGTCTCTGACCACACTATGCCCCAAGAACTACGTTAGGCTTGATTCCCATTCTCAGGGGATACATAGGAACCCCTTGGCATCCTATATTCAGGTCCAACCCTATGAATAATAATTCATGTTCCCCCTCCCTTTTCGGTCCCTTGACCTGAGATCTTTTGGGGAACCATGAAATTGCAGCTTTACCCTGAACAAGTTCAGGATGCCCCATGATAACATTGTGAGGTGACAGTTTACTCCTCATAGAGGTAATGTTCAGAAGTATGTTTGATCCCTGATCAGCCTGATGTACCCACCTAATGCATTTCCACCACTGTGGTGTAATTTCAAGAGTGTTGGACTCTAGTCAAACAACCCATCACTCCACTCTCCACGCTTTTTGTGCCCTTTATTCGGATCCTCACCCTCTTTCATGTCTAGAGGAACCCCCTAACTATATGGATACTTAGCCTGTGGCTCGCCTGCTGTCCTGGGCCAATGTTATGGAAGACAAATGGATGACATTTCAAGTCAGGCCCCATGTTTCGAACATGGTCATCAGTGATCCCCCATTTTTTATCTCCATTTCAGGCTAATGCAATAAACATACTGTGTTTCGAATGTGGTCAATAGTTATCCTTCAATTTCATGCTCCCCCCCCCCCGCAGTGTTCTGAATCTTGGGTATCATGATTCACACCTTCCATTCCCATCAGTTCGGATTCATTCCAATGTCCCTAGCATTTACCCACTTGTGCGCTAGAGCACATTGGATGGATGGAATGTTGATTGTTATGAGGTCCCCATCCTATAATCAGGCCTCTCCCATTTCATCCTAGAAATTCAGATTGGTTATTCAAAACCCTGGATGCCCAAATCCTGGTTTTCACTCTTACATTTGGATGGAGTGATAAGGTGGTCATCCCTTGTTTCTCGCATCAGGCCCGACCCACGTGAGCTTAGGGAATGATCCCTGGATGCTCCATGAATATCACAGGAATGCAATAAACCAATAGAAATAACGGAACTCGTGCATGCATCTGGCATAAAATAATAGAATCATGAATGTATGTTTGAAGGTCTGTAATCATTACAACACCTGAGGGTCCACCCCTCCCATGGACGGATTAACACCGTCAAAAAAAAGTTGTAACTCTGCCACCCTCCGACTTTTGGCATCCAAGATTTTCTACCGCCTATTCAGTTCTCGCTCCTCCTCGGAAGCAATGGGGTGAATCTCATCGGTTGTAATCTAGGCCCACTCTACATCTGTCTGGATGATGGTCATTTCCTCGGAGGCTCACCTTAGTCCCTCTTCAGCCTCTGCCAGCTGGGCCTTCAACCGCAGTATCAGACTCAATTGCACGTTACGGGTGGCTGAGTGCTCGTGTGCCCAACTCTATAGTCAATGGACCTCATCATCAGCCTCCTGGAGCCTTTTTATGTTCACTGATTTCTTCCACTGCCATCCCAAACCAAGGCCATGGTCGTACTCCCGAATCTTCTCCACCATATGATCTCAGATGAGCAGGTGGGGATGTCGGGCATCCATTCACCCAAACCCAATCTTTTAGTCATCTCTTCCCTTCAGGAAATGTCTACAAGGACCTCCCTGAAAACCTCTTGGTGAGCCATCCTATCCTTAAAATTTTGATAAATTTTGGACTAGATCACGAAGCTTGATCGTGAAGCTCAATCGCGGAGATCGGTTGTAGAGCTCGATCTGGATAGCGGAATCACAGAGCCATGCGCTGACCCTTAGATGCAAGTCATGGAGTTCACTAACGCAAAGTTAAAGATTCATTGTGCACTGCAAGGAAAAAGGCTCGATTCGCAGAGAGCGATCATAGAGTACGCGAATCTTCATGAATATAGAGCGCCAAAAGTTGAGATCACGGAGGAGAGAAAAGGACAAAAGAGAATTCAGGCCCACTATTTATAGGTGATGGCCATGGGCACTTCACGACACATCAAGCCGTGACGGCCTTCACATCACACCCATCTTGCGTATCGCTACTCTGCATCACGAGCCTCTTTCATGAGGCTGCTTCGCGAGCTTCCTTTGCGAGGCTGCTTCGCAGGTAACCAAGGAATTTTGGAGATGGACCCTCATACTTGGAGTCTCATTTTCTCCTCGAATCCTAGTCTGAGGGGGGCCCTTTTTTAACACAAAAATTGGGGGCGAATCGAACATCCTGAAAGCATTAGGGACTGCCTAGCGAAAATAGGTTGCGAAGCTCCTGGAGCCCTACGACCGGTGCCAAAGATCTCATTCACAACCCGCCGTGAAGCAAGGAGGCGGGACAGATACGCGATCCCCATTGAGGTTAGCGACCCACCACGAAGCAAGGAGACGGGATATATCTGCGATCCCCTTTGACATTTGTGACCCAGCGTGAAAACCCGCTGCGAAGCAAGGAGGTAGGACAGCTCTGTGAGCCCCTTTGTCATTCGAGACCCACCACGAAGCAAAGAGGTTTGACGCTTCATGGGCCCCTTTGACATTCGCGACCCACTTCGAAGTAAGGAGGCGGGACATATTCGTGAGCCCATTTGACGTTCACAACCTTCCACGAAGCAAATTTTTTCTTTACACCGAGCGAACCCTGCTTCGCGGAGCCTCTTGCCTAAAAAACTCAGATCCCCTCAAGCCCGGGGGATGGACTCTCTGACCTTTCACCTTCCTAGCTCCCGAATCATGAAACACTTCCTGTTCTATGAACTATGAGCTTCTCAAGGTACTTTTGCTCAATGAAGTACCTCCCCCTTGGCCTTAATTGAGCCCCACTTCTGAGAGGGATGCCTTTCATGAAGGCTATGGGTCTTTGCAGAGGAAGTAGATCCCCAAGGGGACTCGGGTCTTCACGGGGCACTTACGCTTCGCAAAGCACCCTCCATGCGCATGTAACCCAAGTGCCAAGGCCGGGTAATTGTGCATCGCGAAGCACATTTCTTCACGATGATATGATTTTCAAGGAACCCTTGCTTCGTGAGGCATTGATTTGGGAATCCCTTCCCACTTCACAAAGCTCCTCCCATATGCACCTATGCCCTATCCCTAACCTAAGAGATTTCACTTCACGAAGCACATCCCTTTGTGGAGTCCCACTACTTCATTGGGCACCAGAGCTTCATAAAGCTTCTACCTGTGAACCCCTTTTCTATAAAACTTATTTTCCCATGTGGCCCTTTAGGTTTGCATGAAGAAATTTCTAAGTCCCTTGGATGACACTTCTCATTGCGTTGCTTCACCTCATGCTTCTTCGCATAGTCACGCTAACGACTATTGCTTCTTCGCATAGCCCTGCTAACGTGGACCCCCCAATAGATCGCTCCATAACACCCCCTCACCATGGCGTTGCCTATCCCTTCTCTTCACCAAGGTGCAGAGGGTACCAGTTATGTAAGTCCTAGGGGTGCAGATAGAACCATCCCTCGTCTGAGCTACATGAAATTAAACTGCCAAGAACCATCGTCCTAAGAACATAACGTTAATCTGTGACCATTCCCCATGCGTTAGACGTGGGGTTCCCCCACCTTGGACATTCTTCCTGCCCACTGGTCTCCACAGGAGTGAGATCGTTCCTCACATGGAATGAGATACTCTTTATCATAGTGGCATCTGTCTGCAGGGAAAGGGCGACCACACTGGTATAAGACCCCTAGCTTTCCCAGTGGGAGGTAACATCCCTACTCCTCTCTTCCTGGGTGCCAAGTCCCTCTTTCACTGGGTTTTGTCACCATTTGGGCCGCTAACCACGCGTAATCCCATGTTTCCTCTCTGGGCCATTAACCACGTGTAAGCCCCTGTTTTCTCTTTGGGCTGGTAACCACGCGTAAGACCCTGTTTCCTCTCTGGAATTCTAACCATGCGTAAGCCCCTATTTCATCTATGGTCCACTAACTACATGTAAGCCCCCACTTTACTTCCCATGGACACACCTTTCGCGATGTGATCGTTAGGTCTCTACTGCCTCTTGTTTCTCACACCGAGCATGACTCACGTGGGCTTAGAGTAAGCATCGGCCATGACATCCTTTTTGGGTAGAGTAGAGTGTAATACCCACATGGCATAACCAGAACTACGAGGTCTTTGAACTTTTCCAAGGCAAGGTACATAGGAAGCCTCCCTGAGGTTCAATCCCACCACCCATTGGTCATTCCGACCATCTTCACATTAGTTCACCAACACCCGGGAAGCCTAGAGTGTAATCCCCAAACCATCTTGAACTATGAGGAATTTGATCCTTGCCAAGGTAGGGTACATAGGAAGCCTCTACAAGGTTCAATACCACCACCTCGATCGTTCCGACCTCCTTCACATCAGTTCACCAACACCTTGGGCAGCCTAGAGTGTAAGAGCCACACCACCTGATCTACGAGGTATTTGATCTTTTCCAAGGTAAGGTACGTAGGAAGCCTCCTTGAGGTTCAAGCCCAACACCTCATTGGTTCCGAACACCATCACGTTGGTTCCCAACCCATTCCTAAACTACATGGTCTTTGATCCTTTCCAAGGAAGGGTATATAGGAAGCCTCCCTGAGGTTCAAGCCCAACACCCGGTCATTCTGACCCCCCTTCACGTTGGTTCACCCACACCATCCATCTGAAACCCAGGTCCTTATTCACGTCAATTCACCTTCGTCCCTCCTGACATTAAACTGTAAACCCCATGTAGCGGTAAGCCGTTGTGTCCCCCAGTCAACGGTAAGTCGTTGTGTCTCTCAATCAGTGGTAATCCATCGTATCCCAATTAGTGGTAAGTTTTTGTGTCCCCTATTCAGTGGAAAGCTGTTGTAATCGCCTTCGCTGGGACCCACATATTTGGTTCGTCCTAGTGGCATCAGACCATCCCAGGCTACTAACCACACATAAGCCCCATACACATCATCGGGTTGTTGTCCTATGTGTACACCCCAATTCAAGATCATCACCTGACCTTTCCCTCGAGCCTTTGTTTATCGGGAAGGTCATGCCTCATCCTAAAGATTCCACTTCCTCCGGGCCCCATCCACACGTCCATTCTCACGATCCTCCTCTTTAGGCATCACATCGCCCTCCTGAACTATGCGGACATTGATTCCCTGCCACAGGGATACGTAGGAAGTCTTCCTGATACACAATCCCAATGTTACCATCGTCCTCATGGTGGTTCCATCCCATTCACCACCCATTTCACTCAGCAACCCATCATCCATCTTGAATCTTACCCGGGCCGCCACATCCCTGTGAGGTCATGTCAACCCACCTACACCAGTGTGTCCTTGAGGGGTTACACTCATCTGGTTCACTCTAATCAGTGTTATGATCAGTCTGATCTGTCTCCGTTGGACGTTAAACTTGCGGCATACCCTATGTTAAGCATGGGAAGCTAAGGAAAACCTCAGAGACATGCCTATTTCATATAATACCTCACATTCAACGTGGGATGCCTCGGGCTTCCGTTCCCTCAAGAAGCCCTATAATAAGGGGAAGAAACCCAGACGGACCAGTGTTTCAGCGTCCAGACATGCCAGTGATGTCCAACATGACTACTTCCCTGATTTAAGGTTGCTTCTATGATCGGACCCTTTGGAATGTCCCAACAGAAGCAGTGTAATTATCTGGTGTCCAGGAAGATATGGTGCTAGGAAGAGTTTCACGAACAACATATTAAGTCTATAAGGGAGACCCAGACAAGGTGATGAGTTCCGAGGAGGAATCCACGAAAGAAAGAACCAGCATCCCATCATCCTGTTTCAATCAAGGATCATACATCCCTGAACAAGGAATGTATGTCGCCCACCTTTGGAAAGCGGGAATGTGGGGCAACAAACAGCGTTGTCGTCCCCCCCCCCCAAATGAGACGGACATGCATGCCCCGGGGAAAGCATCGAAAACAGAACCAGAAGTGAAACTCTAACATTTTTAAATACTAGAGGAGTCTCCTCCTCATCCTTGAAGTTTTGGAGGCCCCAATCCTCATAGGGGGTCAAGAATGAAGTAGGAGTTCTACCTGAGCTACCTCCTCCCCCTGATGTTGAGCTAAACGGTGGGTATTTGTTGTGAGGGAGCTACGCACATGTCAAGGGAGTTCCGATTCTTATTTTAGCTACTCATTTAGATTAATTTGGGTTCAAAAACATTTTTTCCCATTTATCATACATAATTCCATATTTGAATTCTTGTTTTGATGCATGTGATTGATATAATCTTAATTTCTAAACGATCGATGTGAGGTTTTGAGTGCGTGACTTGGGTTGTTCCAATTGGAAAGCACAAGAATCCTTTTCATACTCAACTTCTTGAGATCTCAATCTGATTTGGAAGCTCTTATTCTATGCATAACTTATGTACCTTGACAATATGATTGTTATGTCAAGGTTTGGTTCTTCAAGCAATGAAATAAAGGCTTAGGAATTAAACGGGATTCCAATTAATTTCAACCAATGAATTATTCCAAACCTAAATTAATCCCCAAGAATGATGAACATGAAAGTGTGTAGTGAACTCACAATGAACAATTTTGTCTCATAATTATAAAACACTACCTTTCATTGTCAACTATTAAACTCTTTAATTAAGTTATTTTATTTTTAAAACTATTTTCAAAAACACCCCCTCTTTTAATAATGTTTACTAAAAATACACACTATAAGCTGCCAATTCTCCGTGAGAGACGACCTAGGGTCTGACCTATAAAACAAAATATTCTTTAAATAACTATCAATTTTATTTTTCATGACAGTGCATTCATATTTTGGCATCGTTTCCGGGGAGCTCTTTGGTTTTTAGTGTGTGTTTTTGTATAAATTATTTTGTAAATTTTGTTTATATTTATTTGTTTTATGTTGTACCTTTACATATATTTTTATGTTCTGATTTATTTCTTATGTAGTTCTTATGAATGATGCATTCTAATATGGGAGATTTACCATATTTCGAACCCGAACCAGAGAGGATCTTACGTTAGTGACCCTGAGACGCACAAGAAAACCCTTTGAAGGAGGACACACAAGACAACAACACTCTTCTTGATCCTTCATCTTCTTCTCCTGGATCCAACATAAAAATTGAAATAAACATGTATAATATGGCTGAAAACAATAGAACACTAAAAGTACAAACCTCACCTGATGTCGATATCCAACCCACATACATTCAATTATAAGGCGAGACACCCAATTTTGAATTAAAATCTAGTTTAATTCTTCTATTACCAAGATTTAATGGACTTCCTAGAGAGGATCCACATAAGCATTTAAAAGAATTTCATACTGTGTGTTCTACATTAAAACGTAAAAAATTGGATGAAGAACAAGTAAAGCTTAGGGAATTTCTTTTTTCATTAGAAGACCCTGCAAAAACCTGGCTTTATTATGTTAATTCACCAATAAGAGGTCGGACGGACATGAAATGCCTTTTTCATGAAAAATATTTCCCATCCTCTCAAACTGCAACTATAAGGAAAGAAATTTTGTAGGATAATACAATATCAAGGGGAAACACTAATTGAATATTGGAAAAGATTTAAAATATTCTGTTCAATTTTTCCACACCACCAAATAAGTGACCAACTTTTAAAACAATATTTTTATGAAGGTTTTATCCATATTGATAGAAACATGACTGATGCTGCTGTAGGTGGTGAACTGGTGGATAAGACCCCAATTGCTTCAAGGACCTTAATTGAGAACATGTCACAAAACACACAAAAATTCGGTTCAAGGTCCAATGTACCCATTCGAGGTGTCCATGAGATGCAAAGTACTAAATTCGAGAAGAAGGTGGACACGAAGATTGAGGAGGTATGTACCCTCTACAAAAACATGCTCTCTCCCAAGGAAAATCTCAATCTCCTCCTCCCATAAATTGTGGAATCTGCTCTTCTAAGACCCATTATTCTGACCAATTCCCCCAATTGAAAGAAAATTCTATGATTTGTGAGGCAATATTTTCAGGATGCCCTTATAACCAACCCTTTAGGCAAGAACCATACTATCCATCCATCTCTGGGTGGAAAGAAAACCAAGATTATATGCGAGGGGGTATTCAAACCAAACTCACAAACCATGGAACCAACAAGGTTAGAGTAGTCATCCACCACCACCACCTAGAAATCCCTAACCACCCCAAAGGCCTTTCCAACCGCCCCCTCCCAAAACCAAGCCTAACCTAGAATATATGATGAAACAGATGGCTACCAACAATCTCCAATTCCAACAAACCA
The DNA here is from genome assembly GCA_963277665.1 of Viscum album. Taxonomy (NCBI): domain Eukaryota; kingdom Viridiplantae; phylum Streptophyta; class Magnoliopsida; order Santalales; family Viscaceae; genus Viscum; species Viscum album. The sequence goes on along the minus strand of OY728130.1, from coordinate 1,965,941,189 downwards.
GCCAAGCTGCCATACAAGACCTCAAACCCCAATTAGGCTAACTAGATAACTCGGTGGGGTAAATTCAAAGTCATGGGTCAGGTAAACTACCCTCTCAACCGATAGTTAACCCTAGGGATAAAGAGAATGTTAGTTCCATCAACCTTAGGAGTGGAATTTATTTTAATATCCATATGACCCCTCTAATAGAGTCATCCCCTCTTGAGGAAACCACCATCCCAACCACTGCTAAAAATGGTCCAAGAGAAGAAAATCCTTGTCCTTAGAGAAGTCCTTCCAAAGGAAAGAGTGTGTGTGTCAATGAGTCTCCTATCCCAACCATTCCTCTTCCATTTCCCCAAAGAGCCACCCAAACAATAAAATAAAAGGAAATTGATCTTAATAAAGAAATATTGGAAACTTTCAAAAAAGTTCAGGTTAACATTCCTTTGATTGATGTCGCGAAGAAAATTCCAAGATATGGATAGTTTTTAAAGGAGATGTGTACACATCGAAGGATACTTTGTGGTGATGAGAAGGTAAGCTTGGGCAGGAATGTCTCTGCATTGATAGAACCATCACTTCCTACCAAATTCAATGATCCCAGAACTTTCTCAATTCAATGCACCATAGGGAAGTATTCATTTTCCAATTCTATGCTTGATTTATGTGCTTCTATGAATGTGATGCCTCACTCCATTTACTCTACATTGAAGGCCAGGGAATTGAACCCAACTGGGATAGTTGTTCAGCTAGAAAATCAGAGTACAGCACACCCTTTTGGTGTGCTAGAGGATGTTCTTATGAGGGTTCAAAATTTAATTTTTCATGTTGATTTTTATGTTCTTAAAATGGAAGATGATCGGATGAATGGACATGCCCCAATTATATTCGAGAGACCTTTCTTGAAAACCACCTAATCATTAAATTAATGTCCACAATGGTACATTATCTATGAGATTTGGTGGTGACATAGTCCATTACAACATCCTTGATGCCATTAAGCACCCCTCAAAAGAACATCTCTCTCTCTCTATTAATTCAATTGATGTAATCCCTTCCCCTAAAAACAACTTTTCTTTCCCCTGATACCCTTTCTAATTTTTATTCATTGATTGAAATTCTAGGTAATGAATCATGTATTGATTGTTGTAGTGGTCTAGAAAAGTGTCATGCATGTTTATTAATTGATAATTTCTTGAAAACTAAGGATCCAATGACCATAGATGATACTAGTAAACTTGTAAAAGCTCATTACTCATCTAAGGATGATACCATTGAGCAGTTAGATGAGATCAGTGACTTCTAACATGTAAAAACAATCCCAAAAATCTAAAATCCTCCTAAATTGGAACTGAAACAACTGCCTTGAGATTAAAAATATTTATGTCTTGAAAATGGAAACAAGTTTCCCTTCATCATTGGTACTTCACTCCCTCCTAAGCATGAATTGTGACTGATTGAACTTTTGAGGGAGTATAAACAATCATTGGGATGGAAACTTGCTGAAATTATTAGTACTATCCCTCAATTTTCAAACATCATATTTTATTAAATGATGAGGCTAAACTAGTGAGGCTGGAACAACGTCGACTGAACCCAAACCTCCTAGAAGTTGTGAAAAAGGAAGTAAAAAAAATTATTGGCTACTGGAATCATTTACCTCATCTCTAAAAGCCAATGGGTTAGTCTCGTTCAAGTAGTTCCTAAAAAAACTGGCCTTACAGTAATTAAAAATGAAAACAATGAATCGGTTCAAAATCATATGCAGAATAGTTGGTGTATCTGTATAGACTATCACCGACTAAACCAACAAACTTGGAAGGATCATTTACCTTTTTCATTCATTGACCAAATACTATAGAGGCTAGCAGGTAATTCTCACTACTATTTCCTTTATGGGTATTTTGGATACTTTCATATCCATATTGCCACTGAGGACTAGGAAAAGATAACCTTCACTTACCCCTTTGGCACATTTTCATATAGGAGGATGCCATTTGGTCTGTGCAATGATCAAGGTACTTTCCAATGATGGATGTTTAATATTTTTTCAGATTACTTGGAGAATTGCATGGAAGTATTCATGGATGATTTCACTGTTTGTGGTTATTCTTTTGATGAATGTTTGGGTAGTCTTTATTCAGAATTATGTTTCTCTATTGAGAAGAATCTCGTATTAAATTATGAGAAATGAAATTTTATGGTGAGACAAGGTATATTTTTGGTACATGTTATTTCTGGGGATGGAATCCATGTAGATAAATCAAAATTAGATGTCATTTCTTCCCTACCATTCCCAAAAAATGTACGAGATGTGCGGTATTTCCTAGGTCATGCTGGATTTTACCGTCATTTCATTCGTGACTTTAGTAAAATTGAACTCCCCCTCTCCGGATTACTCCAAAAATAAAAGGAATTTGTTTTTGATAAAGAATGTGAGGAAGCTTTTAATAAGTTAAAATTGAGTCTCAAGTCACCCCTAGTAATCCAACCACCTCGGTAGGATTTACCATTTGAGCTCATGTGTGACGCCTCTAACTATGCAGTTGGGGAAGTCTTGTCACAAAGGGTCGATCAAGCTCCACAGGTCACTGCCTATGCCTCATGTACTTTGAACCATGACTAAGAAAACTACACCACAACTAAAAAATAATTCTATTCCATTGTGTTTGCCTTGGATAAATTCAGTTCTGATCTTTTAGGCTCTAAATTCATTATGTTCTCAGACCATGAATCCCTCTGGTATCTCCTTAATAAATCGAAAGCCAAACCACGTCTCATTCGCTGGATGCTCCTCCTTCAAGAATTCAATCTAGAAATTATAGATAAAAAAAGTAGAGAATGTGGTGGCTAACCATATCAGTAGGATTCCCCCATCCTTGGACATTGACTCATCCCCCTGTATTCCTATAAATGGCATTTTTCCTGATAAGAAATTGTACTGAGTGCAAGATATTATTCCTGGTATGCTGAAATTTTAAATTACTTGGTACCATTTTGAATTCCTACTAATTTCAATAAAAACCAAGCCAGCCGTCTAAAACATGAGTCTCGTTTGTACATTTGGGATGACCCCTACCTCTGGTGCACATGTAAAGATCAAGTCATTAGGTGTTGTGTCCCTAATACAGAGATTCATTATGTCCTTAGATTCTTCAACACTCTTGCTTGTGGGGGCCACTTTGGTCCACTATAGACTACTCGTAAAATCCTTTATTCTGGTCTCTTTTGGCCAACACTTTTTCGGGATGCCCATGATTTTGGAAAATCATGTCTTCGTTGTCAAAGAATGGGTAATTTCTGTAAATGAAATGAAACTCCACAACAACCATTTCTCTTTCATGACATTTTTTATGTTTGGGGTATTGAATTTATGGAGCCATTTCCCAATTCCTTTGGAAAATTTTACATTATTTTGGCAGTTGATTATGTGTCAAAATGGGTAGAGGCACAAGCTACAAGGACTGATGATTCTAAGGTAGTTTTAGAGTTTTTGAGAAACCAAATCTTATGTAGGTTTGTCTTACCTGGGTTTATCATCAATGACCAGATTTCTTATTTCTACATCCAAACAATGCAATCAATTTTGCGTCGGTATGGGGTCGGTCATCGAGTGTCTATTGTATATCACCCACAGAACAATGGTCAAGCCGAGGTGTCAAATAGATAGGTAAAACAAATTCTTGAAAAAATGGTTCAACCCAACAGAAAATATTGGACTCTTATAATCGATTATCTATTATGGGATTATCGTACAACCTTTAAAACTCCCTTTGGAATGTCACCATATCAGCTAGTGTTTGAAAATAGTTGTCACATCCCTCTTAAGACTGGTCCCTGGGCCTACTAGGCCATCAAACAATGAAATTCTAATCTTTCTAGTGTGGGTTCCCAAAGTAATTTTTAGATTCAGGAGCTGGAGGAAATGAGAAGAGATGCATACGAGAAATTTAGGATTTATAAGGAGCGAACAAAGGCTACCCATGACCATATCATCATTCATCGTCAATTCCACATTGGGTATAAGGTCCTCCTATATAATGCAAGGTTGAAGTTTCATCTAGGTAAGCTTTGTTTCTATTGGTTTGGACCATACACTGTTACTAACGTCTCTCCATATGGTGTTATCCAGGTTCAAAATAAAGAAACAAAGCAAACCTTCACTGTCAACAGGAAGCTGCTAAAGCACTTCCATGAATCCATTTTAGAGTCCCCGGTGGAGGAACTCCATGTTCAAGAATAAATATAAGAATGACACTCAACAGGTTTTTTCCTTCCTTACCACATTCTCTTCTATTAAAGTGAGGACACGACACACTTTAGGTGTGGGGGGATGGGTACATTCCTAGCCTAGTTAGGATTTTCATCTTATTTATTCTTTCTTCTCTTTTTTATCCTTTATTATGGTATTTTCACTTTTCCCCGTATTTCTTAGTTCATTATATTTTTCATCATATTTTTTTAATTCTTCTCTTTTTCACCTTCTTTATGGTAATTTTACACCCCCCCTTTTTATCAAAAAATCATGGAACTTACTGAAAATTCATGTTGAAATTTCTTATTCCATATTGATTTAACATTTGATGGAAACCTAATGTTGTTATGGAATAAATGTTTTTATGAATTTTACATCACGAAGTTATTTTTATTGAATTGTTTTTCAGTCAATGATATAAATAGTTGTATCCCTGTGAAACCTCTGAGATGATTGATTCCACTTGTGCGAATAGATTTTCAGAAAAATGTGTTACTAGTATCTCCAAAAAAAAATTCACCAAACCACAAAGTGTGAATATTTCTTAATTAATAGAAGGTAAATATATGTTAGGTTAATATTTTTCATCTTAAAGTGATATTTCCATATGTTTGTTCCTTATCCGATCTATTTAATTATTGTACCATATTTACCTATGCATGTTTACCTAATATTCGATTGTTGTATGCCCTCAAAAAAATCAAAAAAAAATTGGGTCATATCTTAGGCTGGTAAAAACCCACTCCTCATCAACCTTTGATCTTGTTATAACTATTATAATTAGTGTTGTGAGGAGATCAAAAAAGGGTTGAGAGATGAGTGTGAGATTTGTTCCAAATGCAACTTCTAAAAAAACAAAAATAATAAATGAGGGGAGTGTTGAAATGTGAAAAATATGGGGATATCTAGGTCAGAAGCTTATGGTTTGACTTCTGGGAATTATTAAGTGAGTGGGTCTTGATATATGATTGCAAAGGATGTAGGGAAAGTTCGGTGGACAAAATCATTAAAGGTAAAAAAATGTTAAAATAACCTATATTTATTTGATAGAAAGTGGAAATTAATAGCATGGAATGGTTTAAAACACACACATGGATAGTTTCTGGAATGATTTAATTCTTAATTCCTTTCTCAATTTGGTATCATGAATCTCTTTTAATTTCACTATGATATGATTTATGAGACATCTTTTTCCATTTTCACTAGGAAGAACTCCTTGGTGTTGTTTGTGCATTGATCACATTACTTTAATTAATTAAAATTTCCTCAGATGTTAAATCTTCATGATGTTGGTAATATATACATACATAATTTCCGAAAATGTAACTTTTCCCAAGAGTGAAAATGTTTAGGGGTGGGGGTGTGGTCGTACCACAATTCACTGTGTTATTTTCACCCTTACGCCATTGTATTGAACAAGATTTGTATTATAAATTCCAAATATAATAACAAAATTCACTTCATGTTTGATTTATTTATTTTATGGTTATCACTGTTAAAAATGGAAATGTTACTTGTTTTGATAATATCATTGAAGGTAGAGGTGATTTGGAGAACCCATGATGAAGTCCAAGAAATATGGGCCAAACTGTGCAGGATCCAATCACACTAGTGGATTAATATGCACACTGCTACAAGAAAATTCTTCCAAATGGGTTGAAATTTTGTGGGATGCTCCAACATTTACTAAAAAAAATTAATCTCAAGGAACTCAATCCGGATTCGGCTTCTAAGAGGCCCATCCAAACTGATCTGTCCAAGCCACCGAATATGCACAAAGTAAAAAGTGGAGTTCTGTAATATGTCAATATATAGAGTTTTGATTGTCCAAATGATGTAAAACTTTCGGTGGTGATATAAAAGATATGGGGATACAACTTTCCAGTTTTTTCAAAAGGTAGATTCTACTATCTATTAGCCGAAAACCATCCTCAAAGTGGTTTATCAAAATCTGAGTACCCTAAACCACTTCCCATTCTGGCTATAAAAAGGCACCTTGGGAAACCCATTTAGGAAGTTTGAACCATAAGTGAAACTCTGCCAATTTTAATTCCTAGAGGCGTCTCCTCCTCATACTTAAAGTCCTTGAGGCCCCTATCCTCATAGGGGGATCAAGAATGAAGAAGAATTTTCACCCGAGCAACCTCCTCCTCTCAATGTCGAGCTAAATGGTGGGAGTTCATTGTGAGGGATATACGCACATGTCAAGGGAGTTCTGATTATTATTTTAGCTATTTGATTGGAGTAATTTGGGTGTGAAAACATTTCTTTCCATTTATCTTACATAATTCCATATTTTAATTATTTTTTTGATGCATGTGATTGAGATACTCTTAATGTCTAACCGATCGGTGTGAGGTTTTGAGTGTGTGACTTGTGTTCTTCTGATTGGACAACACAAGAATCCTTTTCATATTTACCTTATTGATATTTCAATATTTCTTTGTATTCTCTTATGACATGCATAATTTCTGGACCTTCACAATATGATTATTATGTCAATGTTTTCTTCTTCAAGCAATGAAATAAAGTCTTAGGAATTAATCGGGATTCCAATTAATTTCAACCAAAGAATTTTTCCAAACCTAAATTAATCTCAAAGAATGATGAACTTGAAATTGTGTAGTGAACTCAAAATGAACCATTTTATCTCATAATTATAAAACACTACCTTTCCTTGTCAACTATTAACCTCTTTAATTAATTCATTTTATTTTTAAAAGTGTTTTCAAAACCACCCCCTCTTTTAGTAATATTTATTAAAAATAAACACTATAAGCTACCAAATATCCTTGAGAGATGACATAGGTTCTTACCTATACTAAAAATTCTTCTTTAAATAACTATCAATTTGACGTGTCACGATAGCGTGTTCATGCTCCAACCATGTCGGCCTCTATTGTCTGCACAGTTAGCTTGCGCATAGTTTGGACAAATCGTGCACAAAGCGTGCATAGCCCCATGTCTTCCCATGTTCTTTAAAAAATTCACCCAAAAACATCCCAGGTCATACCCTAACCCAAAGGTACTTAATGACAACAAAAAGTACCTGAAAACATGCCTGATATTACTCCATAAAAGGTCGGGATCTTATAATCTCTTCACCTTATAACAGGTCATACTCAAGCTGCACTCCCGAACTTATCTAAGATTTTGAGCCAAAAATTTTGGGCCATTGAGCCATCATGTCTACTTCCCATTCCCAAGTTTCCTCTTGAACACTTCCATTATTCCATAACACAAGAACTAATGACATGTTCTTTCCCTGTAACACTTTCTCACTGCTACCCAACACATGTATCAGATGCTCCTCAAAGGACGCATCTATCTCGAGGTCAAACTCTTCCACATAAATCACATGAGAAGATTGGGGGGGGTACTACTGTAGTTGTTACACATGGAAAACATCATTCATAGTACTGAACTTCTATGGAAGTTCTAATCGGTACGCCACCGGCCTGATTCGCTCCATCACCTCAAACAGTCCTACAAACTTGGGCGCCAACTTCCCTAACTCTATATCTGGTGGTGAACAAATCTAGGCAACACCTAATGGAAAACATGATCACCCTGTATAAACTCTAGGGTCATCTCCGTCTATCAGCATACGACTTCTTCCTAGTATGAGTCGTAGACATACGTTTTTGAATCAACTGCACCTGCTCTGATATCTCCTGAACGAGACTCAGTCCCAACAGCTCTAACTCACCTGCCTGTAATTGTAACGCCCCGACCCTAGTTACCCAGAGTCGGTGCATTATTACATAACATTGGCATGATCGCAAAAGATCAAATCTCGAAAGACCGATTGGTTTAGTAGCCTTGGAAACACTAGATATATTCATAAGTTTTACATTACATCATAAAATGAAAAACTACTACAACAACATAATGTCTCCACAGTCCACACTATTGTCCCCTCATAATATCCCTGCAGGTCATTCATAATTTACTTCTTCACTTCCTAGGAAAAATAAAACATAGAAAAGGGGTGAGCTTAAATGCCCAGTAAGGATAACAATATAGGGGAAACTTTCATAAATAATAATAAACATTTAAGGCAATGTATAACTAAAACAAAAGCCTTTTAAACTTGAACATCAACATAATATGGAAACATTAAAATAAAATAATGCCATTTACTCATTCACATGGATATTCTACTAATCGAATAATCACATGCAAAATCACAAACCACTTTCATAATGTTGGAATGCATAATGCCAGACTATCATAACCACATAGCCAAGGCCTCGTGCCAAGACTACATATAAGATTTTGTCAAGGCCTTGTGCCAAGACACTAGTTTGTCTCATGAGACCTACAAATGCATCGAGGAGCTATAGCGGGCTCCACCCGTCACATATTAAGTCCAATGCATTCCCATATGAAACGGTTTAAACATAACATGAACATTCGTATTAAAACTAGCATACGAAATGTCAATAATTTCACTATAAACTATGAATGGTATAAAATAGCACATCCACAGTTAAACATATCACAAAACCTTCAATACAATATAGAAGTTTTGTATTATAATAAATCAACTTCAAATAAGCGTAAAATCCATCAAAGGATGTTGACATAGATGAAATCAAAAAACTTTTTAGAGAAATATCTCTTTCTATTTTTGAAATCATTTAAGAGACATATAAAACAAAATATTTTCTTGAAAATATTCTTATAAGCTTGTAAGGAAAGCTTTGAAGATTTTATAACGGCGAAAAATAACCGCACCCGCCGTATAAGTTAAAAGAACATTCTTACCTCAATTCCATCGAAAAGGTTAAAAAGGACCTTGTTTTTAAAACGACGGAAAGATTCCTCTTATAAAAAGTCAAGAAGGGTATAAATGACTTTAACCCATATTCTTGTAAATAATAAAAATGTTTTGAAATACATTTTGAAGAAACATGGATGTGGATAATAACGAGGTCCCAATAGATAATTATGTATAAACAACCTTGGATAATGAAGAGGTTGTGAAGTAAACCCTTACCTTGTACTTTTCCTTGGTTGGGGTAGGTTATCCTCCTGTATAATGGTGAAATAATTGTTATTAAATTATACAAGAATCATATACATTCATATGATATCATATATGATCTTTTAACATTGCTTTGTTAACAATATCTTAGATTTATCGTTGTTTCGGGTGTTAACTTACTCGTTTTTCTTATATGTTTTGTTACGTAAGTCATGTTTTTCATGGATAGGTTGTATCTTATTCATATCCAGAATGATATCATGTCCTTGAACATTATTTTTAAATCATCAAATGATAATTATACTTGAATGGATACGACGGAGAATGAATCTCATCGCGTTCGTGGAGACGGTAGTCCGTACGTACGCACAAGCGACAATATCATTATTTTGATATTAAAATAATATATAATTGGATAGTATATCATATATAAAGAATCATTATCATGTTATATTTATTATTTACATGAATTACATATCATTATTATACCCATCTAAATAATAATATATTGAATAACAATTACACCACGACGTGGAGACGGTAAGCCGTACGTACGCACGTATGGTGACATGTCATTCAAATAATGGGTAGAATACTGAATATGGTTGTTCCATATTTATAATAACATCACAGTATATAGAAGATACTGGAGTTATAATTTTAGAATTGAAATAATAAACAAAGAGGGAGTGGAAGAAGAAAGAAACATGAAAGAGGGTGATGAAAATGTTACCTCTTCTTCGGGTTCTTCCTTTTGATTTGATCAAAAGGACTCCTTAGGATGGCTTTATGACTAAATTAAAGCTTCTAGAATGAAGGGAGAGAAGTTGGGAGAGTATTTGGGCAGAGGTTGGCCGAACTAAAAGGCTTGAAAGTGTGAATAAGGTGGTAGAGGTGGGGGCCTTTTATAAGAGGAGAGGAGGGGCTCTTTTGGAAAGATTGAAATGTTACATTATTATACCATGCTTTTCGGATTCTAAAGGTCCCACACATATATAATTCGTGGCTAAGATGATAAGGGTTAGAAATCTTCTTCATCCAATGGGCTTTGGACAAGTGTAAGCCTTGGATTTTGCCTTATCTTCTCATTTTATTTAAATCGTTAAATAATGAGGTCATCGCTGCATCATAATGATGTCATAAATAATTTAATTTATTTAATGTCTAAAAATTATAAAAAAAATACTATGATGTAGGAAATCGTTTTAGATTTCTAATGAATATTTATAATAAAAATTTGGACTTGTGTAACCCCACTTAAAAACTGTTTTAGTAAGACAACTCATGTTTGTGTCAATTTAATTTTAACATTAAATAAATATATATTAATGTCATTTTCCAACTAAAGTGGCTCCATGGGGTCCCCAAGTTGACCCATGGGTTGTCTAGGTCGTCCATGACTCATCCAATAGGAGTAGGACAAGTGTCATTCTCATCTCATATTATTAAAACATTATTTGTACCTTAAACTACACTAATTACCTCTAATCGCGATTAAGAACTTAAAAGTTACTATTCACCAAAAATTTATTTTAATCTCATTAAACCACATTTTACTTCTTAATGACAACCATGTATGTCGGATTTTTGAAAATCAAATCACAGAAGTGGTAATATTTCATTTAAATGAAAAATCAGTTATTTAACTACCACTTATTGGTTTCACTATTCATCAAAAATTGAAGTTTTTCAGAACAAAGCCAAAATTTCACCCTAAGCTATAATTGATATTCCGAATTCAAAAATGATGTCTATTTTACAAAATTCCAAACATATAAGTTGCATTAATTAATTTTATAATTAATTCCCACTGTTACAAAAAATGGCGTGTTTCTAAGAAACAATTTATATCAAAAGATTGGCAATTGTTTATGTCCGATTTCAATGTTAAATTAATTCTAATGACCACCATTGGATAAAATGGTAAAAATATATTCTAATTATGCTTTAAAACCACTAAATAGTATAATTTTTCACTATAAATTATTTTGATTTAAAAAGTTGATTTTAAGTATTTTTTACTATTCATAAAAAATTCGAAGTTCTCAGAAAAATACCAAAAATTCAACATAGGCTAATTTCGATATTCCAAATCCAAAGATGAAGTATATTTTGATAAATAAAATTTATAAAATTTCAAAAAGTAGGTATTACTATTCACAACGGCTAGTTTAATTAGTTGTGGTGTGTGTTAGAGCTCGAGGTTGCGTACAACACACGCTATTACATTATTCGAAGGGAAACGTACCATTGAAGCTTGGGGTGTTACATTCTCCCCTCCTTCAAATAATTGCGTCCTCGCAATTTCTAGGGTATAAAAAGTCTCTGGTGGTTCTTCATAATAAGTTCCTCAGGTTCCCACGTTGCCTCTTCAATTTTATGATTTCTCCACAAAACCTTTACCAGACGAGTCGTCCGGTTTCTCAGCACCTGCTCCTTCACATCAAGAATCCTGACGGGCTCTTCACAATAGGAAAGATCGGGTTCCAGTTCTAATTCCTCATAGGTGAGTACATGCGTTGGGTCAGGCATGTATTTCCTCAACAGAGATACATGGAAAACATCGTGAACTTTGGTGAGATTTGGCGGCATCGCCAAACGATAAGCTACAGCCCCAATACGATCTAGAATTTCGAAAGGTCCGATGTACCTGGGACTGAACTTACCCTTCTTACCAAAATGTATAAATCCCTTCCATGGAGATACCTTTAGGAAAACATGATCTCCCACCTGAAATTCCAAAACCTTTCTTCTGTTATCGGCATAGCTCTTCTGCCTACTTTGAGCTGATTTGATGTGGTTTTGGATTACCTTCACCTTTTCCATTGTTTCTTCCACCAGTTCTGGTCCCACAAGTTTTCTTTCACCAACGTCATCCCAACAGGTTGGTGTACGACATCTCTTTCCGTATAACGCTTCATAAGGTGCCATCTGAATGCTTGAATGGAAGCTATTGTTATAGTAAAATTCTACCAGTGGTAAGTATTGATCCCACATACCCTGAAAGTCAAGAGAGCATGATCTCAACATGTCTTCTAAGGTTTGAATAGTCTGTTCTGACTGTCCATCTGTTTGAGGGTGATAGGCAGTACTCAAACAAAGTTCAGTATCCAAGGCCTTTTGAAGACTTTTCCAGAATCTTGAAGTAAAACGAGGATCACGATCAGAAACAATCGATAGGGGTACTCCATGAAGTCTTACAACTTCATTAATATATAATCTTGCTAGATGTTCAAGTGGTAGATCCTCCCGTATGGCCAGAAAATGTGCTGACTTAGTAAGACGATCAACAATGACCCATATTGCATCATTCCTTCTAGGAGTCTTTGGTATTCCCATGACAAAGTCCATCGTAATATTATCCCATTTCCACTCAGGTATGGTAAGAGGTTGCAATACTCCACCAGGATGTTGCCTTCCAGCTTTCACTTGTTGAGAAACCATACACCTCGACACAAAATCAGCAATCTCCCTCTTCATATTGTCCCACCAAAAATGTTCTTTCAAATCTCTATACATTTTGGTGCTCCCAGGGTGTATAGAGAAATTGGAACTATGAGCATCATCCAGCAATTACCTTTTTAGATCAGTTATATCGGGAACACAAAGTCTATTCCTGAATTTCAAAATTCCATCCTTATACACAAAGTCCCTCAATCTTCCATCATTCACATCTTTAATCTTCTTCTGAAATTCTTCATCATTGGTCTGAGAACTCTTAATCCTTTCTAGTAATGATGGTTTGGCAACCATTTGAAAAAGCATTGATGTTTCACCTTCCCTAGTTATTCCCATGTCCATCTTCACTAGATCCAAGAAAATTGGATCCCTTTCAATTCTCATCACATTCAAAACTCCATGGTCTTTTCTACTCAAATCATTTGCCACCTTGTTTTCCTTCCTCAGGTGGTAATGTATCGTGCAATCATAATCCTTGAGTAGTTCAAGCCATCGCCTTTGCCTCATGTTGAGTTCTTTTTGTGTGAAAATATACTTCAAACTCTTGTGATCAGTATAAATCTCACATTTTTCACCATAGAGGTAATGTCTCCATATCTTTAAAGCAAATATCACAGCTGCTAACTCAAGATCATGAGTAGGATAGTTTTGCTCATGAATTTTTAGCTGTCGTGATGCATAGGCAATGACCTTATCATTCTGCATAAGGACACAACCAAGTCCTTTCTTCGATGCATCACTATAAATAACAAACCCATCATTCCCCGATGGTAGATTCAATACAGGGGAATTGACTAATCTTCTCTTTAGTTCTTCAAAACATTCTTCACACTCTTTTGTCCAGACAAATTTAATCCCTTTACGTGTGAGCTTTGTCAATGGGTTAGCCAATCTGGCAAAATTCCGGACGAAACGTCGATAATAACCTGCTAAACCAATAAAACTGTGTACCTCAGTTATACTTGTCGGTGCTGGCCATTCATGGATTGCCTTGGTTTTAGAAGGATCAATGGAAATTCCATCCATAGAGACAATATGTCCAGGAAAAGAAATCTCATGAAGCCAGAATTCACACTTGCTAAATTTCCCATATAATTCATGTCTTCTAAGAGTCTTCAGGATAATGCGTAAGTGATTTTCATGATCTTCGTGGCTTTTGGAGTATACCAAGATATCATCAATAAATACCACTACAAAGTCATCAAGATATTCCTTGATAACTATATTCATTATATCCATGAAAACAGAGGGTGCATTATTCAATCCAAAAGGCATTACTGTAAACTCGTAATGCCCGTACCTTGTTCGAAATGCTGTCTTTGGAAAGTCTTCCTTCTTCACACACAACTGATGGTATCAAGACTGAAGGTCAATCTTTGAAAATTATTGAGCTCCATGAAGTTGGTCAAACAAATCATCAATGCGAGGTAGGGGATACATGTTCTTTATTGTTATAGCATTGATCTCCCTATAGTCAATGCACAACCTCATAGATCCATCTTTCTTCTTATCAAAAAGAACAGGGGCTCCCCAAGGAGAAACACTAGGGCGAATAAATCCCTTATTACTCAATTCCTCTAGTTGTTTCTTTAGTTCAACTAATTCCACAGTGGCCATTCTATAAGGGGTCTTCGATATGGGCCTTGATCCAGGAATTAAATCAATGGAAAACTCAACTTCTCGTTCTGGAGGATGTCGAGGTAAATCTTCCGGAAACACATCAACATATTCTCTCACAATAGGTACATCCTCTATTTGAACATTCCTTTCCTCACCCTCAGTAATTTCCTTCTCTTCCTCCACAATAATTGAATTTAGTTGAGCTACTGGGGGTGGATCTAGATAAGAATTATGTGGCGACGATTCGGCTCTAAAGATAAGGTGTTCTTTATCATCATCATCAAGAATCGTAACCTCTTTCCTCTTAAAATAAATTTTTGTATCATGGTCCGAAAGCCAATCCATACCGAGGATTATATCAAATTCAATCATGGGTATGACGATGAGATCAGCAGGTAAAGAACATTTAGGTGCTCTAATGGGAACTAATCGACAAAACTTTGTTGCAATAATACTTCCCTTAGGGGTTTTGATCGACAACTCCCTTGATAAATTAAATTGGAAATATCTAATTTTCTTAGCAAACTGGGAAGATATGAAACAATGCGATGATCCAGAATCAAATAATGCATTTGCTAATCTTGAGGAAACCATTAAATTACTTGCCACCACTTCTTTCGGAGCTTCTACCTCAGCAGTAGTGATAACATAAGTCTGGCCTTGATCCCTTGGCCTTTTCTGAGGTAAGTTCTCCTGACGCTTAGGACATTCATTTGCATAATGCCCCATCTCCCTGCAATTGTAGCACCGAACGTTGGTAGCTTCCTTCTTCCCCTTGCAATCATGATCTTGGTGGCCTTTTTCACCACACTTGTAACAGACTCACATTCCCTTCAAGCAAGTACCAGGATGTTTCTTACCGCATTTACCACAAGATGGATATTCAACCTTTCCCTTCTTCCCTTTATTTCCATTCCCAGATTGATCAGCAGGTCTCTTCTTCTCTTGCTTCGCTTTAAAGTCATAAGACTTAGAGAATTCCTTTTCCTTCTTGATAGTGCACGAGACAATACCTTCGTATGAAGAGAAGGTTTGTGATACTAAATCTCGACGGAGAAATTGTTTTAACCCATCAAAGAAATGATCAGTCTTACTTCTTGGGTTACGTATGTAATCTGCAGCATACCTTGCTAACCTTGTAAAGTTAGCCTCATACTTTGCGACATTCTCATCCTCCTTCTGCCTCAGACTAGGAAATTGCCTTTCCATATCCGCTCGATGGTCTCGAGGAAAGTATTTTTCTAAGAACAGCTCTTTGAACTCCTGCCATTCCATTTTTGTTAATTCATCATCTTCCTTTGTGTTTTGAATTAGTGACCACCATTGATCGGAATCTCCAGTGAGGCGGTAAACTGCCATGATAACGTTTTCCCTTTCACTGCTCCCCAAAGCCTGAAATATTTTCTCTAGGGAATTTATCCATTGCTCGGCTACTAAGGGATTTGTACTCCCATTGAACGTTGGTGGTTGTTGCCTCATGAATTGATATAACATTGATCCTCCATGCTGTGGATCAGGGTTCTCCATGCGGGTAAGGTTATTATTCATAACATGAGTAAGTTGTCCCAGTATGGTGATTAGCTGATCGGCACCAGTTGCATCACTAGCCCCACTATAATTATCTTGAGCAGGAGGGAAATCCCTACATGGAGTGCGTGCATTGATACGGTTTCCATTTCTTCCACTAGGCGCCATTTCTAAACAATGGCATAAACTAGATCAGTTTATGAATCAAAATACATAATCCCATACTTATAAAACACTTAACATAAATTGAACTATTTATGGATATAATCCATAATCATAAAAATGTTTTCTTTGAGGATGTATATACTCATAAACCCTTCATAATTATTTTTAGAGAAAATGAGAGTTATCCTAAGCATGTCCCTCGGGAGTGTCGTAACCAAGAGTGCAGCAAGGCCCGTTGTCGTGCACCAGTTCCCGTTCGAGTCTAGCTCAAAGCGTTGTTTTCGGGTTTTACCCCTAGGAACATCTGTGCCAGAGCCGCCTCTACCTGCTCGTATCCAGACAGGGATGTATTGCTCGGAAAACTCAAAAAATCTCTACAATACCAAAATTCTAGGAAGTTCTTCTATAATAATCCTCAAAGTTCATCTTAGGTCTATGTGCTCTAATCAGAGTTTATCTAAATCTAGCTTCCAAGGTTTGTACTAAACTTCCTCTGATACCAACTATAACGCCCCGACCCTAGTTACCCAGAGTCGGTGCATTATTACATAACATTGTCATGATCACAAAAGATCAAATCTCGAAAGACCGATTGGTTTAGTATCCTTGGAAACACTAGATATATTCATAGGTTTTACATTACATCATAAAATGAAAAACTACTACAACAACATAATGTCTCCACAGTCCACACTATTATCCCCTCATAATATCCCTGCAGGTCATTCATAATTTACTTCTTCACTTCCTAGGAAAAATAAAACATAGAAAAGGGGTGAGCTCAAAAGCCCAGTAAGGATAACAATATAGCGGAAACTTTCATAAATAATAATAAACATTTAAGGTAATGTATAACTAAAAAAAGCCTTTTAAACTTGAACATCAACATAATATGGCAAAAGTAAAATGAAATAATGTCATTTACTCATTCACATGGATATTCTACTAATCGAATAATCACATGCAAAATCACTAACCACTTTCATAATGTTGGAATGCATAATGCCAGACTATCATAACCACATAGCCAAGGCCTCGTGCCAAGACTACAAATAAGATTTTGTCAAGGCCTTGTGCCAAGACACTAGTTTGTCTCATGAGACCTACCGATGCATCGAGGAGCTATAGCGGGCTCCACCCGTTACATATTAAGTCTAATGCATTCCCATATGAAACGGTTTAAACATAACATAAACATTATTATTAAAACTAGCATACGAAATGTCAATAATTTCACCATAAACTATGAATGGTATAAAATAGCACATCCACAGTCAAACATATCACAAAACCTTCAATAAAATATATATGTTTTGTATTATAATAAATCAACTTCAAATAAGCGTAAAATCCATCAAAGGATGTTGACATAGATGAAATCAAAACACTTTTTAGAGAAATATCTCTTTCTATTTTTGAAATAATTTAAGAGACATATAAAACACAACATTTTCTTGAAAATATTTTTATAAGCTTGTAAGGAAATATTTGAAGATTTTATAACGGCGGAAAATAACCGCACCAAACGTATAAGTTAAAAAAAACATTCTTACCTCAATTCTGTCGAAAAGGTTAAAAAGGACCTTATTTTGAAAACGACGGAAAGATTCCTCTTATAAAAAGTCAAAAAGGGTATAAATGAATTTAACCCATATTCTTGTAAATAATAAAAATGTTTTGAAATACATTTTGAAGAAACATGGATGTGGATAATAACGAGGTCCCAGTAGATAATTATGTATAAACAACCTTGGATAATGAAGAGGTTGTGAAGTAAACCCTTACCTTGTACTTTTCCTTGGTTGGGGTAGGTTAACCTCCTGTATAATGGTGAAATAATTGTTATTAAATTATACAAGAATCATATACATTCATATGATATCATATATGATCTTTTAACATTGCTTTGTTAACAATATCTTAGATTTATCGTTGTTTCGGGTGTTAACTTACTCGTTTTTCTTATATGTTTTGGTACGTAAGCCATGTTTTTCATGGATAGGTTGTATCTTATTCATATCAAGAATGATATCATGTCCTTAATCATTATTTTTAAATCATAAAATGATAATTATACTTGAATGGATACGACGGAGAATGAATCTCATCGCGTTCGTGGAGATGGTAGTCCGTACGTACGCACGAGCGACAATATCATTATTTTGATATTAAAATAATATATAATTGGATAGTATATCATATATACAGAATCATTATCATGTTATATTTATTATTTACATGAATTACATATCATTATTATACCCATATAAATAATAATATATTTAATAACAATTACACCACGACGTGGAGACGGTAAGCCGTACGTACGCACGTATGGTGACATGTCATTCAAATGATGGGTAGAATACTGAATATGGTTGTTCCATATTTATAATAACATCACAGTATATAGAAGATACTGGAGTTATAATTTTAGAATTGAAATAATAAACTAAGAGGGAGTGGAAGAAGAAAGAAACATGAAAGAGGGTGATGAAAATGTTACCTCTTCTTCGGGTTCTTCCTTTTGATTTGATCAAAAGGACTCCTTAGGATGGCTTTCTGACTAAAGTAAAGCTTCTAGGATTAAGGGAGAGAAGTTGGGAGAGTATTTGGGCAGATTTTGGCCGATCCAAAAGGCTTGAAAGTGTGAATAAGGTGGTAGAGGTGGGGGCATTTTATAAGAGGAGAGGGGGGGCTCTTTTGGAAAGATTGAAATGTTACATTATTATACCATGCGTTTCGGATTCTAAAGGTCCCAAACTTATATAATTCGTGGCTAAGGTGATAAGGGTTCTAAATATATTCATCCAATGGTCTTTGGACAAGTGTAAGCCTTGGATTTTGCATTATCTTCTCATTTTATTTAAATCGTTAAATAATGAGGTCATCGCCGCATCATAATGATGTCATAAATAATTTAATTTATTTAATGTCTAAAAATTATAAAAAAAATACTATGATGTAGGAAATATTTTTAGCTTTTTAATGAATATTTATAATCAAAATTCGGACTTGTGTAACCCCACTTAAAAACTGTTTTAGTAAGACAACTCATGTTTGTGTCAATTTAATTTTAACATTAAATAAATATATATTAATGTCATTTTCCAACTAAAGTGGCTCCATGGGGTCCCCAAGTTGACCCATGGGTTTTCTTGGTCGGCCATGACTCATCCAATAGGAGTAGGACAAGTGTCATGCTCATCTCGTATTATTAAAACATTATTTGTACCTTAAACTACACTAATTACCTCTAATCGCGATTAAGAACTTAAAAGTTACTATTCACCAAAAATTTATTTTAATCTCATTGAACCACATTTTACTTCTTAATGAAAACCATGTATGTCGGATTTTTGAAAATCAAATCATATAAGTGGTAATATTTCATTTAAATGAAAAATCAGTTATTTAACTACCACTTAGTGGTTTCACTATTCATCAAAAAATGAAGTTTTTCAGAACAAAGTCAAAATTTCACCCTAAGCTATAATTGATATTCCGAATTCAAAAATGATGTATATTTTACAAAATTCCAAACATATAAGTTGCATTAATTAATTTTATAATTAATTCCCGCTGTTACAAAAAATGGCGTGTTTCTAAGAAACAATTTATATCAAAAGATTGGCAATTGTTTATGTACGATTTCAATGTTAAATTAATTCTAATGACCACCATTGGATAAAATGGTAAAAATATATTCTAATTATACTTTAAAACCACAAAATAGTATAATTTTTCACTATAAATTATTTTGATTTAAAAAGTTGTTTTTAAGTATTTTTCACTATTCATAAAAAATTCGAAGTTCTCAGAAAAATACCAAAAATTCAACATAGGCTAATTTCGATATTCCGAATCCAAAGATGAAGTCTATTTTGATAAATAAAATTTATAAAATTTCAATAAGTAGGTATTACTATTCACAACGGCTAGTTTAACTAGTTGTGGTGTGTGTTAGAGTTCGAGGTTGCGTACAACACACGCTATTTCATTATTCGAAGGGAAACGTACCATGGAAGCTTGGGGTGTTACATTAACCAACATAGAAGTTATCTACAAGGTCTACCATAAAGTGCCTCATATGGTGCCATATGTATAGTTTCCTAATGACTTTTGTTATAGGAAAACTCCACTAAATCCATGTGCTTCCCCCAAGAACCACTACAGTCAAACACACATGCTCACATCATATCCTATAACACTTGTATGGTATGCTCTAACTGCCCATCTGTCTGTGTGTGGAAGGTTGTACTTAATAGAACCTGTGTACCATGTTCCTTCTGTAATCCCTTCCAGAAGCATGAAGTAAAGTGAAAATTTCAATCTAAAACTATATTTCATGGAACCTCATGCAAACAAACTATATCCTTCATGTACGGTTCTCCCAACTACTCTACTGTAAAGGTTTCCCTGATAGGAAGGAAGTGTGCTACCTTCATTAGTCGGTCCATAATGACCCAAATATCATCATTCTTCTTAAAAGTCCTTGTACTTCCTACCATGAAATCCATAGTCACGTCATACCACTTTCATTTCGGAATAGGTAATGACTTCAATAGGCCTCCAGGTCATTGATGTTATGCCTTCACCTACTGATAGGTGAAACATCTTGTTATAAACCATGTTATCTTCTTTTTCATTTTGGGCCACCAAAACTGTCGTTGTAGGTCACTGTACATTTTTGTCACCCTAGGATGTACCACCCACCTTGAAGCATGAAATTCTCACATGATTTTCTATCGAATACACATAGACACAAAAACTTGATTTTTCACAAAGATGATATCATCCTCATCTATTATCCAGTCTGAAGGTATCTCCCCACCTTCAAGGCTTTATCTCAAGGCTAAACACTCTGGATCTTCATACTACCGATCCCTGATCCATCTCAATATTGTAGACTCGACTACTATAAGAACCAAATTTATCCTCTCCTGACTCTCTTGAACTACCACATGCATTTCCGCCAGCAAATTCATCATCTTCCACTCTGCACTCGACTCATGTACCAACTATGTCTGATTTTTCCTGCTCAAGGCATCAACCACCCTATTCCCTTTTCTGGCTGTATATTACAATTCAAAATCAAAGGATTTCATATAATCTACCCATCTTCAATGCCGAATATTCAAGTGACATTATGAAAAGATATACTTAAAGATTTTGTGATCTGTAAAAATTTGTAAATTTTTCACCCGAAAGATAGTGTCACCAACACTTAATATCATAAACCACTACTGCCAACTCGATGTAATGTATAGGGTAATTATGTTCATTTGGCCTCACCTTTTAACACCCATAAGAAATGACTCGATCCCCTTACATTAACACAGCTCCAAGTCTGATCCCAGAAGCTTCTCAATAAACTGTGTACTCCTTACCTGACTCGGGTAAGATCATAATTGGTGTTGATGTCAAGCGCTTCTTCAATTCCTTGAAAGCATTCTCACATGCTCCTGTCCAATCAAACATTATACCTTTATTTTTCAAACCTATAAGCGGTGCTTCCGATTGGTAAAAGTCTTGGATAAACCTCCTGGAATAACCAATCAATCCCAAAAAGCTTTGGATATCAAAAAAATTATTGGGTTGCTCCCAAGAAACCACTACCTTCACTTTTTCTGGGTCTACTTCCACACCTTCTTCCGAGAAGATGTACCCCAAAAAGTGTACCCTATCAATCCAAAACTGACATTTAGATAGCTTGGCATATATCCAATGATCTCTTACTGTACCCAGGACAATGTAAAGATGTTGGGAATGATATTCATGAGTCTTAGAGTACACCAAGATGTCGTCTACGAACACCATCACAAACTAATCTAAGTACAAGTGAAAGATCATGTTCATCAAGGCCATAAACACTGCTAGAGAATTTGTCAACCCAAATGGAATTACGACAAACTCATAAAGTTCATACCTACTTCTGAAAAAATATATTAGTATATAAGAGGTCTGAACTCTCACCTGATGATACCCAGATCTCAAATTGATCTTTGAGAACACCCAATCTCCCTTTAGCTGGTCAAATTGATCATCAATATGTAGAAGAGGGTATCAATTCTTCACAATAATTTTATTCAACTTCTAGTAATTGAAACACAAGCGTAAACTCCCATCATCCTTCTTTGCAAACAAAATAGGTGATCTCCAAGGAGAGATACTTGGATGGATAAACCCTTTATCATCCAACTCCTCCAACTACATTTTGAGATCTTGAAGATCAGTTGGTTCCATTCAGTAAGGTGGATTAGATATCGGATCAGCCCCCAGAATGAACTCAACAGTTAATTCCATATCCCTCTTAGGTGGAAACCCTGAAAATTATTTAGGAAATATATCATGAAATAGTTTCACTACTGGTGGAATGATGTCTTGCCTACCACTCCCATCATCCAGAAAAAGACTAGAAACTTGGGTTGTGAGCTCTCCTAGTTGCTAAGTAATTGTCCCAACTCAGCCTGAATTGATATCCCATTCTCCATGATGAACATACTGGTCACCCTCAGAAGATACAATGGTCCCTCTCCTATGGTAACAATATATGTGGGCTCAGTATGAAACTAAATAGTCCATAGCCATAATTAGGTTAAAGCCCGCTATATCAAGGAGGTAGATATCCCAAAGAAAATGATACTCTCTGATATCTAGAGAACATCCCTTGTATAAATAGATATCTCTAGTTCATGTTCCCAAAGGTGTATCGATATTCTTCACTCCACTTACAGACTCCACCTTCAGTCTCAAGCCATTAATAATATTCGCAGATATAAATGAATGAGAGTAACCAATATCAAAAAAAGTAGTAACTAAGGTAGAAGAAACTGGAATAGTACCTCTCACTATTGATGGATCTGCCTCGCTCTTCACATGTGTAGGTTGAATTGCATATAATTGTCCTTCCCATGTTCTTTGTGGTGTCATATGACTCCCTTAAGTAGCACCACTCTATTGATATGGGCACTCATACCATAAATAACCACATCCACTGCCTCTACTGCCTCTTCCAATAGAACACTAGCTGCCAGACCTATACGTTGTAGAAGACCCCCATCCCACACTCTGACTCTGGACAGTTGTTCCCTCAGCACCAGTATGCCGCTACTTACTATAGAACTTCTATAGGTGCCCCATATTGCCACAAAACTGGCACTCCACTAGTGCTTGAGGACAATGTGTAAGATAGCCTACCACACTGGTGGAAAAGCACATGAGTAATGTCTGGTGAAACTGTTCCTCCTGACTACCCACCTTGTTTTCCAGTGTCCTGACTAAGGTTCTCATGACGGTGCTTCCAGATCTTGGAAGGCATGCACCCTAATCGTCTAGTGACAACTACATGTCCAGTACCAGAAGCCTCCTTTAGGTTTCCCTCTAAAATGAGATCCTGATTAACCACTTTTGAGAAATTCTCCAGCCTAAATATATTCACCTATGACTTAATTTCACACCTAATTCTATCCTGAAATTTTTTTTCTGAAGAAGCCTCGTATGCCGCCAAAGTTAGAGAAAAACACTATAAATCTATGAAATGTTTAGCATACTCCATTATGGACATGCTTCCTTTGGTCAGATTCATAAACTCTGAATCCTTCTCTTATCTCAACATCTCTGGGTAGAAGTGTTCCAATAACTTCTCTAAAAAGTATTTCCATAATATCTCATTAGTTTGTCCAGATCGTACCTGAATGTCCCACCAGCACTTTGTTGAACCCCGTATCATATAAGTAGACAACTTGACCCTCCTCCTAGCCAGAAACACCAAATGGTCTAGTATTGTCTCTATGGATTCAATCCATAATTCATCTCCCTCAGGTCCACCCTCTCCAGTAAAAGTAGGAGGGTGTTGTAGATGAAACTACCATGTCAACTCAAACATTATTTTTTGAGATCACCCTGGGTCTCTCTCCATGAATTGCATGAAACGAGCAAAGTTCTCTCAGAAATATTCATTTTCCTCCTCAGCTTGCACCAATAATTCCTTAAGCTCCATGTGTGGAAGTTTTTTCTAGGTCATACACCTCATTCTCTCCCACAACAATCATCATGGAGGCATATCTATACAAAGCTAAACACACATCTTAAGTCTCTTAACAAAAACTTATAACATTTATGTAAGTGGAGAAACTAACACAACAAGTTTCAATGTGTCCCTTTCCTCTTTTTCTCACCACACAGTCAACACTGAGGCCTTATCACTACCCTTAACCATCCTACTCCTAGGACTTGGTTAATAAGGGTACAATCATTCTCATTAATTAATCCAAACATTAATCAATCACATTATCTGGAATTAATTAATTCAACAATTAATTAATTAATCATACTCATTTCATCAATCAAGGTTCTCGTTAGACACCCATTTATGCTCATTTTTCATCATTATTTCAATATGAAAACAAGAAAAAACATATCAAGTTCAACAACTTAACCATAACCCATTTTCCCATGAGTGCCTAGAATAATGCATACAAACTCAACTATCATGCCACTTTAGGCCATGAATCAAAATTCAACAATATTCAAAACAAATATTACATCGCACCACAAGTGTGTCACACAAGGTGAAATAATATCCAACTATAACAAAAAATAGTAATCACAACAATCCCACCCAGAGTACTCGGATTTTCCCCCATACATAGGTTTGAAACTCCCCTCTTCCTAGAATCTTGTCTACCTTTCCCAAAATAGTAATACAAAATAATAAGAAAGAAAAGAAAACTACACTAATACCACTTTGTGACATCCTGACCTGGGAGCCACTGAACAGTGCCCTGATCCGGTTGGCCACATGCCCTCAAGCATGCCTCTCCATACGCCAAAGGGTGCTGACTAGCTGCGAGGGTTTGGTAAGCCAGCTTTGGGGAGACTATACCCTCTTTTATCAGAATAAAACACCAATGGAAGAAAATAACAATAACCAAGTGTGGAATCATATAAATAACCAGAACAATACCATGTCATATGATAACCAAAACATGAAAATACAACACTCAACTGAAAGGTAAAACATGATATGACAATGAAAATGTCATGTGTCTACAATGCAACTGAATGTAAAGACACAATGACTCCCAAACGGGTCCCGAACCATGTCTGGTTCCCTCTCCCATGCTCTAATCCCAAACTGAAACCCATCCCAGGGCATTTCCCTTATCTAGTCCTGCAAAAATAAATTCTACATGGGTGCTGAGCAGGTGTCCCAAATAGGGTGTGAATACAACTCAGTAGGCCACCACCAATAGTGTTTAAAATGAGTCCAGTCAAAATATTGTGCATTCATTTTTATGAAGTAATAAATACAATGTATAATTTAAACAGTTATCACATTGTCATTTAATCTTTAATCATTACATTAGGCCAAGTTTCAACTCATTTTTCCCATTTGAATCATCATTCATTATTATCATTCAATTAGTTGTTGAACATCATGTAAAGAGCCACATTCTCATATGAATCATCATTCATTAATATTAATCATTTGGTGTAGGTCGTCATTCCTAGCACCACATTCTCATATGAATCATCATTCATTAATATTAATCATTTGGTGTAGGTTGTCATGCCGAGAACCACAATCTCATTGAGTGTAGGTCATCATGTATACCACTCCATATCTCATTTGGTGTTGGTCATAATGCCTAGCACCCCATAATCTCATGTTGGAAATCTATTGGGGAGGAATATCGTTTCCAAGTCCCAACTTCTAATTGGTCTAGAACACCATGTCTAGTACCACAAAAATCTCGTCCATTTAATCATTCTTCAATTCACAAGAATTTTACACATTATTCCATTATTAATCCATCTATTAGTTAAACATTTCAATGGCTATTAATAAAATCAACAATTAAATAAGCATGTAATCCATTAATTAATTCATCAATTAATTAATAAATCAACATAATTCTCATTCCATAATTAATACTTTACAATTAATTATCCATACCAAATCTCAATTTTTCATAATTAATTCTCACAATTAATTATCATTGATCAACATCATGGCACATAATTAATTATCATAATTAATTATCTTCGGTCAAAATCATGTCACATATTTAATTCTCACAATTAATTATCTTTCATATCCAACATCATTTCATAATTAATTACCCCCAATTAATTATCTTAACATAATCAATTAAATATATCAATTACAATATCTCAACCCACAACAAATCTCTAAGATATCTATTTGGGAAACCCCCCTTTGTTTATTGTGTAATTCAATTATCAATTAATCACCAAGGTAATCACATGTCAATTTCACATTCCTAATTACTCCAATTTAAGAAATAATTCATCAAGGGAAATCTATAAAATAATTAACTCACTTTCACATATCATAAATCATAACTATGGGAGTTTGATTTAGACCACATACCTCGGTTTATTGATGGATGTTATCCCAACAGAAATCCCCAAAATCAGAGTGGCATAATGTCGTCGATCAAGCCTCTGATCTAAATCTCTAAACTAAAATTAAGATCAAATACATCACAATATTCCAAATATAGATCTAGATCCCATCCCATATTTTTAGATCCATGGAAATAATGGAGATCTTCCATGAAAAGATCAAGGAAAGATAGAAGGAAAATATGGCAGAAACATAAGGATGAAATCTACATACTGGAATAAGAACTGATCTTCGATCTAGGCTTTTGATCTTGATGAACGGTGTTCGAATCTCTTTGGAATACCTCTGGAAGGCAATGGGAACACATAGAATTTTTCAAGCCCGATCCAAAGTTGAAGTATGGAAGTCCCAGGGTCTCGGGGGATTTTAAAATCAATTTTCAGATAGTTAATACCCGCACGCATAGTTTCCTGGGCAATGGCGCATGGTTAGGAAAAACCAGGCACCAATTGTGCCGACCTCCACTATCTGCATGGTTAGCTTGTGCACGGTTTGGCCAAACCGTGCGCAAACTGTGCACAACCCCATGTCTTCCCAAGTTAATTAAAAATATCACCCAAATACACCCCAGGTCATACCCCAACCCAAAGGTACTTAATAACAACAAAAAGTACCGGAAAACATGCCCTATATTGCTCCAGAAAGGTCAGAATCTTACATTTACAGAATCTTGTTTTTGGTGGGATTGTATTTTGGCCCAGTTTACTTTATGCACTTTACTTTCCATTATACTTTGTTGGGTGGGTTTAGTTGTATTCATGCATTTTATTCCTTAGTGGTGTTAAATTTTCACTATTTTTGGGCTTGGAGATGTGTGCGTATGAGCAAGTATTTAGTCAGTGCCTCCCATGTTAATGATCTACCTATTTAGTGTTAGTCACCAGCCCCTGGCCTATTGGAGGCAGGCTTGGGGAGTCCTGGCGCGAGCCCCACTGTGATTGGTCATGACATGATCCACTATAAATCTTGTGTTATATTGTTTTTATTTCTACTAAAACTCTTTTCAAGAATAGTACACTCACTAAATATTTTTAATTTATAAAAGATGATTTTTTTTATCTTTAAAATTGTAAAATTACTATTCACCCCTCCCCTATAGTCATAATTAGCATCAATAACGATCCCACAAATGATCCGCACACAACAAGGCCAACAAGATATACACATCATTATTCCTTTAAATTACCAGTGTTAAGTGGTTAGCCATTTTAAGGGTATTTCCACAAAATCCATCACATCAAAGCACAATTCCACAACATGAATGAAATTCCAATCTCAACAGTTTTCAGAAAAAATTTCAATACATTACCATATTTAGGTGATAAATTTTTTTATGAGGGAGACGTGGTTTTAAATGGAAATAATATGATAAAACCCCAAAATGGGAATCAATCATGGAAATCAATATATCATAGAAGCATAGAATTCATAATACATTCCCAATTTTCCCATATCCATTTTATCATCGATTTTAGGTTTCATTCCACTTAGAGGGTAAATTTTCACATGTTATCCCCTTTACCATAAATCAAATTAACCAAAGAAAATATACTAGTATACTTGGGAGAAAACAAACCATACAAATCAAGAATATTAATTATATATGAGAGAATATATTACTTGATATCCCATACCTCAATTGAAACTTCATATTCACAATGAAAATGATGAGAAGAAGGAGAATAGGAATGCCGCCAGATCTAACCCACATGAGAGGAACCCCAAATAACCAAACCATAATAATTACCCATCAAAATTACATCCTAATATACCTCAACATGAACTGATACCACTACCAATAATTTCTATGTGATAGATATAAAGAAACCAAGGGGAAGGAGGAAAACTCACCTCAAATCACCAAATATCAATATATCTAAGCTAAGGACTAAATCCGTGGAAAAGGGGGTAAAGCACCTCCCAAATTCAACTTGGGTTCACCTGAGAACTGAGATAAACATAAAAAATTATGAGGGAAATTGGAGGGAGTGATTTATAGCCAGAACCACAAAATAACATTCACGGTGTGACAAGGGATTTCACATCATGAATTATTTGAGTCTAACATCTGCAAAAAAAACAAGGAGTCTAGATCTTAGAAACCTCAAAATAATTTACATCAAGAATATATCCTTCATTAATTAATTATTTTCAACCTAGAATTACACTGGATCTACCCAAGTCACATTTACAGTGTGTAACATCATTCACATCATCAACTCCTCCTACTGCTGGAACCACAGCTCCAGCTCGATCTCTTCCTCCTTGAGCTCCCTCTGAACACCTCTAGCACCCAAAACATACAAAGTAACAAATATTGAAGTTACAAACCATTAAATCATATTCTTCTCAAATTATTCTCATCCTAAAGAATCAAAATCAATACCATAATGAAAACAGCTTCCACCAAAACACACTCTCATGAGATACCTCTTGAATGAGACCAACTTATTACCAACAACCTCAGTAAATGTCAGACCATGGTACTCTTAACAAAAAAAAACCTAGAAACCCTCAAGACAATGGGAGATACCTCTCAAATAGGTTTCCACCTTCAGATGAATCCTAAGTGGCGCCATCTTCCTTTCTCACAAGTAACTCTCCCAAAATACTATTTTCATTTTAATCAAGTTTCATGATATCCACATCTTCGTAAATAATATAATCAAATTATTTAAATCATTTCATTTCATTTCATAAGGGATGTTAAAAAAATTTCATAAAAAATGCTTAAATTTCTAGATTATTTAACAATATTTAAAAAAAATGAAAATCCACTTTAAGGATTGATGAAAGGAGTAGATCTCTACTAAGACATTCCTCATGTGTTTACTCTCTATTGAAGACTAGGTAGAATAATGAATCTTGGGACAATAATAATGATGGTACCCCACATTATCACAACAGAAAAAAGTCAGCTCTTCAAACATAGGAAACCTTGAACCACTCAAACATAGAGTGTTAAGGCATGCTTTAGACCTAGAAGACTACCTCACTCTCTTCCTCCACGAAGCTTGATACACATAAACTAGAGCATTCAACTCCAAATTCCCATCTACTCAAGAGGGATATTCACTAGAATCCTCCTTCATAGTCAACCCTTTATCTACAATCTCCACTTGGTATTTTACTACTTCCTATGAAGAAAACTAAAAAGGTGTGATGTACCACTAATCACCTAGTCATAAAGATGATTCAAAATATTGTGCCCATTATCTCTCCTCAAGAATAAAACAAGGGAACCAACTAATCATGTCTATAATGTGGACCAAAAAGCTTCTCATACTCCCATACCCCTATCGAAGCTCCTAAAGCTCCTTCAAACAATCATTTATCTACACTCTATAAAGGAAACCCTATTTTAATAATTCATTAAGTATCCCCCATGAAACCTCTTTCAGATCATGAAACTTCATCTACCAATATATTCAATCCACTTTATGAAACAAGAAAACTACCAAAGCAACTTAGAACTCATCCAAGGTCTTAACCAACCCAAAAGAAATGTTAAACTCCCCTAATTAATCCTCAGAATCAGGGCCGTAGGATCCAAAAAATAACTTTTAAACACCATACCTCAAGAATTTCAACAATCTCTTTCCTGAGATCTCTCTTTCTCCTTCTCACATCCCAAAACTCGATGGAATTTTGATTACATGGCTTAGGGTAGGGAACAATAAGGTTAACACAAACCACAAAAGCACTAAAATCAACAAACAAGGAAAATTAGCACGTCACAAGAAGCACATTAATCCAAGGACATCCTCACCAGCCAACTCTCATGCAACGAACCCCACATGACCACATCACCATCCTCCATAAAGCACAACACTACACCATTTATATCACACATCATCTTCATGGCCTCAATCCACCTCTCTTCCACATAACCATTCACACCACTCTCTCAAACTCTATATATCTCATGAAAAAACCACCATGAATACCACAGAATTCCCCCTCATCCCACAGAAACAAGAAAATGATCACAATTACAAGAACACAAATTGAAGAGACTCATTCATCGAATCAAGATTTTGTACAATTTTGGGCAGCCCTTACTCATCTATGTGGATTTAGAACATGTCATAAATATAATTTATCTTGATGGGGAAATTATTTTACTCTATACATATGCTTGAATCCATAACACACATTAATAGTATTAGATAAATCACAACAAACCCAATCAATGAGTGTCACGACCCGCCCTCGGGGTCCGTGTCGTGACTACCCCAAGCCCGCCTTCCATAGGCCAGGGGCTGGTGACTAGCACCAAGGCGTAAATCCCGGTAAAAAGGGAAGGCATTGCCTTTGTAATGTAAACAAACACCACAGAGTAGCAAGCGGAAAGTAAACACTAAGCAAAAGTAGAGTACAACTGAAAGTGCGAAAAAGTAAATGGGCCAGTATACAAACCCAAACTGAAAGTAAAGTACAACTCGAAAGGGAAAACAGCAACTGAAAAGTAAAAGCCGCTACGCCGAGCTGTCCACCGGAAATCCCACCTGAAGGGTGGGTACAGATAGCTCCACTGCTCCACGGGTCCCGCCGTCCGCTCCGAGCACGTCCCGCCCAGTGGTCCACCTCCGGGTACCGTCCCGCTCTACAAGCCTCAGCTAAGGTCAACGCTGTCCGTCGTCTGCAACCAACACAACGTAGTGCGGGCAATGCCCGTGCAGGGGTGAGTATAAGCTACTCAGTAGGGACCCCGAGACCCCTGAAGGTCTCTCAAATCCACAAAGGATAAACCACGAAGAAAGGTACAATCACGAAGTAACAACCGACACTGCTTAGGTATATGCCCATACATATACCTAAGTCATCAATTTCAAATACGCTCCAACCTCCGAGCCCAAGTACAACTCAGTCCACTCAGGAAAGTAAACGTATTCCACACAGGAAAGCAAAACGTAATCCACACAGGATTGCACAACACAATCCACACAGGAAAGCAACAGGATTCATCTCACACAGGTATACTTCTTCAAAGGACGATAAAGATGATCTCTGATCCATCTAAGTCATCGGACCCACGAAGGATCGATAGGTAACTAACCCCCGGAAAAGACCCACACAGGATCGGGCCCACACAGGACCTGTAGGCGCTGGTTCACACAGGACCGCTGAGCGCAAGGACCCACACAGGATCGGACCCACACAGGATCGGACCCACACAGGACCTGTAGCACTGATCCACGTAGGATCGCTGAGTGCTGTAGTCGTCGTCGTCGAATCCACACAGGATCTCTGTACTGTCGTCGTCGCAGTCACAGTAGCAGTAGCAGCAGTAGTAGTCACAGTAACAGACGCAGCCAGCACTAGGGTTTCCGCACACAGCAAGCTCGTTCGGAGGGTCCGCTCCATGAGCCGAGAGGCTGATACATCAACTGTCACAAAGTCCAGAGTTGATGTATCCAAAAGTTCCGTATCGTCAACAGGTACTCAACGCAACAGACGGCGCGTCGATCGGACGCCCGGTCTGAGAGTTATTGGCATTTTCGTCCCGGGGGCCCGGTTGGTTTATAAGGCAAAACCAACCCGACCATACTCCACCTGCGTCCAAACCTTGTGCGGAGTATGCCAAAAGATCCGTCTCACTAGGAGGAACACAACACAGCTGACGGCACGTCAATCGGACGTCCGTAGCTCAAGATATGAGCGTTTCCGCTCCGAAGGCCCAGTTGGTTTCGTGAACGAACCAACCCGGCTGAACTCAAAGTAATCCGAAACCTTGAGTGCGATATACCGAAACGACCGTCTCGATCCAAGGATCGTGATGCCGCAGACGGTTCGTCGATCGGAGGTCCATGGCTCATGTTATGGCCAAAAGACCGAATTTGATTTGAAACGGGGGGGTCCGGGTCCGGGTCGACCCGAACCGGGTCCGACCCGGCCTGGCCGGCGCGGCGGCGCGGTGGCCGCGGCGGCCTGGCGCCGCACGGAGGCAGCACGCGGGGGGGGGGGCAAAGCCCCCCGCTTGATTGGGAGGCGGCGCGGCTTTTTAGCCGCGCCTGTTTGCAAACCCCCCCCCCCAACGTGGGGGGCTTGATTGGCAGGAAACGGGGGGCCGCCTGCCCCCCCTCAAAGGAACCGCCCCCTCATAAAGAGGGGGGGTTTAGAGCTGGCCGGGGGATTTTAATTCCCCCAGCCTTTGACCTTCCGGCCGGCCACCTGGCAGGCCGGATTTTCTCCAACCGGACCGGAAAAATTTCTGGTCCCCTTTCCAGCTTCCGACGCGGCGGCCCGGCCGCCGGTCTTCTCGTTCCGCCGCGGCCCGGAACCGGCCGCGGTGTTCGTCGTCCAGCGCGGTGCGACGGCACCGCGCCCCTCCGCCGCACCTTGATTTCCTTCAACGCGGCGTGACGGCGTCGCGTTCTTGATGTTCCTTCCATGGCGTGGCATGACGGCGTCGCGTAAAAAGATTCGGCGAATATCCGCGTGGTGCGACGGAACCACGCCACCTTGATTCATCCGCAAAATAAAACACCAAGAACGAAGGAGGGGGTTCGGCCGTGTTCATGCGGTCCGGACCCCTCACGTTAAAACACAACTTAAATATTCAATATCCTCACGTTAGTCATGCGAACCACGAGAAAGAATAAATAAATAAACAAATTACAACCACCCATACCTCGGGTATAGGTTCTAAGATTTGACAACGTCCCGTGGAAGACAACGTCGCGGAGGTCGGGCGTCGCGGTCGTCGTTCGTCAAATCCGATGACGAAGAGATACGCCCGAAGAGATACGTCGTTGGCGAATCTTCTTAAGTCGACGAAGGGAGTCCGAGGAGGAAACTGTGTTCCCTCTCGTTGACACGGAAGACGAAGAAGAGCGGAGCGGCGTTCTTCGTCGGAACTTGAGCGTTCTTCGTCAAGTTGAGCGTTCTTCGTCAAGTTGAAGAAGAAGGAGGAGGAGCTCTCAAAAACTCTCAAGTTGGCTAAAGAGTTCTAACCCAACAAAAAGAGAGAAGAGCTTAATTTAATCACAAACTTAACAAAGAATTTCAAAGGTTTGAAATTCAAAATGGATAACTCCAAAATTAAACTCACTTATTTAATATACATCAGTTGTATAATTAAATAGAAGTTAAGTTGACAAGCCTTTAAGAGGGAGAGAGGGGAGTTAGGGAACTTGAAAAGTTTAGGGTTCGTGTGGGCCCCACCACACTTAATCCTCTCAAAGGAGGTTAAGTGGGTGTCGGTCCCACCCCTAACTTCCTTTGGGAGAAGTTAACCCACAAGTTTAAATAAATTTGTTTTTCACAAATTTTATTTAACTTAATCTAAAAACCCAAAAACTAACTTTCAACCCGCAACAAACGCAACTTCCGAAAAAGTCTCTTTAAGCGAAAATCGGCGCTGTGAGTTCAT
The DNA here is from genome assembly GCA_963277665.1 of Viscum album. Classification (NCBI taxonomy): domain Eukaryota; kingdom Viridiplantae; phylum Streptophyta; class Magnoliopsida; order Santalales; family Viscaceae; genus Viscum; species Viscum album. The sequence goes on along the minus strand of OY728130.1, from coordinate 1,965,907,381 downwards.
CGGTGCCCTCGGATTTCAATTCCGAGCACCGGATCAAAAGTTAGGAATTCCCGCTCGTTCGTTCACTGAACGTACCCGAGCCAAACTTCGGAAAAAGTTTCCGGGCACTCCGGGTCTCGGAATCAGGTGCCGTCTGAAACCGCACTCTTGTAAAATTCTAAAGAAAATTAAGAAAAAATTTCCCTTGAATTTTACGGGTCTTTGTATTACTCCCAACTCAGGGCTTTACGTCCCCGTAAAGATACATCAAAAACTAGGGAAACAAAAGAGGGTACTGAGCACGCATCTGAGCCTCCCGCTCCCATGTGCTCTCCTAGAGATTTTCGTGCTGCCATCTGATGCGCACAAGAGGAATCGATCGCCCACGCAGGACCCGCTCCTGTCGATCCTCTATCTCCACCGGGACCTCCGTAAATGTCGCCCCATCGTCAACGTCAAGATCCCCATGATCAATGATGTGCGTCGGGTCGTGAAAACCCACCCCATTAATCAAAATAAAAAACACATATACATGAGAAAACAAGCATAAAGGGCATAAAAAACATCGTCATCAAAACTCCATTGCCACAAATCATTCCATCTCCAAAATTTCAACCAATAATATCATTAACACCATAACCTCTATAAAAATTATCAAAATCCTTTAATGTTATAACAAACATCATTAAATTCATTTTTCCATTCATTTACTCATGAAAACCCACCCCATTAATTACCAGACCTTACCGAACACACCCATGGACAACAAGCCATACACAACAAGGCCCACAAGTCACACACAATAAGAAAAATAAGTCATATATATCATTATTACTTTAAATTTACAACTTTAAGTTATTAACCATTTTAATGGTATTTCTACACAAGATATCACAAAAAGCATAAGTTCATAACATGAGTGACATATCAATTACAATAGTTCCTAGCCCACATTTCAATCCATTACTATATTTTAGTGATTAATCCAATTATCTGGGAGAGATGGTTTTCAATAGAAATAATAACATAAAAACAATAACAATGGGAATCAATCATGGAAATGAATTCATTATAGAAGTCTTAGAAGTCATAAGACATTCCCCAATTTTCTCGTATATCATTCATCTTTTTTTGGGTTTATTCCTCTTAGAGGGTAACTTTTCACATATTCTTTCCTTTCTCGTAAACTGAATCACCCAAAAAACATCGTATAATGATTGGGAGAAAATATACTATGAAAATAAAGAATTTTAACTATATAATATATATGATAAGTCTTGAGATTCCCTACCTTAAGTAGTGCTTCACATTCTCATTGAAAACTATGTAAAGAAGGAGAATAGGGATGCCACAAGATCCAAACCACATGAGAGGAACCCCAAACAACCTAACCATAGTGATTCCACATTTCATCCCATCATACCTCAAAATAAATCGAAATCACATCCAAGAATTTCTAATGGAGAGACATAAGGAAACCATGGGGAAGGGTGGAAAACTCACCTCAAATCACCAAATATCAATGTATTCAAGACTAGGATCAAATCCATGAAAAGGGAGCTAGAAAACCTCCCAAATCCATCTCGGTTTTACCCAAGAATAAATAGAAAAAAATAAGAATGAAGGAAATTTTAGGGGGAAGTAATTTATAGCCAGACCTAGAAAATGACAATCACAATGTGATAAGGGAATTCACATTGTGAATTATTATAGTCTAACATCCACTAAAAATCAAGGTGCCTGGATATTGGAATCTTATAAATCATTCATTCCATGAATATATCTTTCACTCCATAAATGTTCACAACCCATAATTACACTAGATATTCCTAGTTCACGTTCACAGCATGTCACACCATTCATGCTACAAACTCCTCATATAGCTAAAATTTAAGCTTCAGCTCAATCTCTTCCTCCTTGATCTCCCTCTGAATTCCTCTGACACCCAAAACACACAAACTGACAGAACCAAAAGGTCTATACTATTATAATACTCTTTTACAGTCACTTAAAATAAATTCATTAGTAAAAAATTGTGGATTTTGTTATCATAAAAACATATGAAATACTAGGATATGTTGGAATAATATAATTATGTCCAAGAAAACCTCTTGAGCTCATTACGTGATTCCATTTCCTTTATTATTTTTCATGAGAATGTCCTTGTGTGTTTTGAGTAAAAAGTATTGAGTAAGTTGAACTCAATATAGTGATTTGGGTAAAGTGATTCTTCTATGTTCTGGTAAACTGACATTTGGAGAGTTCCATCCAGGTACCTGAATTCAACATTGTTGGTCTTCTAGTGAAAAAACATTTGATGTGCACGATTCCCAATATAATATTGGTGGTAAGGAATAAAATGTGTCATTAATGGATAATTTTATAAGGACCTATCCTTAAACATTACATAATGTTGAATTAAGTTAATAATTCACATTGAGGATCTTTTCAGGTTTAGAGATTAAGGGAATTATTCCATAACTATTAAATTACATCTGAAATATTAAAAAGTAGAGACTTCTAATCAGTATCTATTTTTTTCATAAAACAAAAACTCTTAAAAGAAAACAAGAATTATTTTCTTGATATAAATCTTCTTTAATTATTCTGTTCTCTTACCATTCCTTCTACTCTATGAAAATCATTTCAAAAACTTTGCATGAGCATAAAAAGCTTAGTAAGGGTCATAAAATAAATAAATAAGACATTATTCCATCAATACATATAAAACATAATCTCTTTAACTTGCCTCATGAAATCAAAAGATTTATTAAAAACATATAGAAATCATAAATCATAAAGGTAAATTGTGGCATCCATATCATACTAACATTGTAGCTTTCATAGCTACATAGGGAGTTACGTTGGAATACCCATCACAGTATATTCCATAAATCTCTTAGGAGAAACATTAACGTTTACCTCCATCACGTTACCCAATGCATTGGAGAGCTATCTCTAGCTCACCTGCCATAGGTTTATCTCGGAACAGTCCGTATATGTAAAATATGTCCATGAAAAATAAGATAATCATAACACATAAAACAAGCATAAAGTAAAGATAACATTTACACCGTGCAATAACAAGATACCAGTTCAAGATATTGACATAATCAATTCATTCAAAAAACACATTTAAAACATTAAAAAAAGATGATTTTTGGATCAAAGTGTACCATACCACTTTGAAACTTTTAAAGGAGTATAATTTTAAAACTTTAACGCCCATTAAAATAAATCCTTAAAACTATTTTCAAAACATGGACATTAATGAGAAATGTTTAGAAAAATAAATCTTTAAAACTTTTAAAACAATGTTCTAGTTAAAAATCCCCTTACCACTTTAGTAAATACTTGATTAAAAATAATTAATGAATAACATAAAAAAACACTTTAAATGTCATGTGAATATAGTAATTCATGATATAACATATTAAAAGGGATCATATATACACCTTCAAGGATAAATAAGGTGCACAATATCAATATATGCCTCAATGAAAGGATATTGAGATGAATTCCCTTACAAAATTTGTATAAATGACATAAGAGTTTATCAATGGGGTGATTATGTGTAGCAACAGTATATCCACACAACGGAAAGTGGAAATTACAAAATAACTAAATAAATAGTTATTAGACACATAATCCAGCATAATATAATCAACAATGTATGTGTAAAACCCAATGAGTGGAAATTGAGTTTAGAAATTCCCTTACAAAAATTTGGCAGCCTAACTACATCACTTAAAAATTCAGAAAATTAGTTGATGAGAGTGAAAATGGTATCTCATAATTTTGAAATAAAATTTAAATCAAAAAGGATATATTATAACATATCCCAACATAATAATATGGAAATTAAAATACATAACATACAATAATTCATTGACTAAAGGAAGAGGGTGAAAGGTTCTCTTACCTCATGTCCGACTTGACTCGTTCATTCTTTAATTTCATGAATAAAAAACTTAAGTTAATTAATACTTGCTTAAAAAACCTTTTTCAATTCTATTATTCATTTTATATAACTTATTGACTTGCAATAACAATTAGTTAATTATTTTGGTTCATATCGTACATTTTGTCGATGTTCAGAATTTAACTCAAAAATGAACTTGTTATAACTATAAATTGTCCATGTGGTCAAAATTCCATTATCTACAAGATGATATTCATGATTTAGATATCATATATATCATATATATACAGTATATATTTATTTAGAATAGTCCATAGCATTTTGATATAAGAAAATGATTTGCATCGTTCATGGAGACAATAAGCTCTACGTATGCATGAACGCTACTTTCATTTCATTTTCATTTTTTTAAAGGAATGAAAAATAAATGATAAATAGGTATATTATAATTACATTATAATATATATGTTATTTTTTTTACATAATTTCATTAATTTCATCCTTTATACGTTCTATGTATAGCATGAACAAGTAATATCACTTTGAGGGGCGGTAGTCCGCACTTCCTCAAATGAAATTATAGTTTTTACGCATTATGGAAAGCATAAAATTATGTTGTAAATGAAAAATTCATATAAAGAGAGAAAATATAAATATTATATATACCATATATAAATATATTTCCATCAAAATGGCCACCATGAGAGGAAGTAGGAGATAATTGAACAATCATTGTTTCGTGAGTCAGTTGTTCGTCGTCCACAGAAACAGTATGTTCTAAATCTATTAGATGGAGGTGTGTGTGAGTGTAGTTCGATTCCATATCGTATAAACATACTAGTATATTTAGTATACTGTTTTGTTATTTAATCATATAAAAAAAATATAATAGGTATTAAATAAGTAGAATAATGGAAAGTAACTTTAGAGAAGATGTTGCCTATTAAAACGTGTAACTCTCTTAGATTAGAACCAAAAGTCTTTCTTGAATTGTCCTATGCCTAGTAGAAAGATTCTAGGAGGAGTAGGGGGATGTTTTTATCTTCTTGGAGTAGATTGTGGATGATCCAAGGGGCTTGGGAGGTGTGTGTAATGGGTTATAGGTGATGGCCTTTTATAAGAGGGAGGAGGGGCTCTTCAGGAATGTTTGAAAGTATTATTTTATTATAAAATGGTTTTCTGTTTACAAAGGTCCAAAAATCATTAAATTAGAATATAATATGAATATAAGTCGGAATAAAATCATACAACAAGAATTGGAAAGGGTTTTAATGTTTTTTTAATCCTTATCTTTTTTACTTAACCCTTTTTTACTCCTACCATTTTATCAAGCATTTAACACTTTTAGAATCAAAATAGTTACCAAAACATGAAAAATATCTAAATAAAGAGTCTATAATAAAATTTTAGACTTATTATAACTATTTGGACAAATATTATATATTTTTTTGTAATTTTATAATATTTAATAAAATATTTTATATTTTAAAAGATGAATTATTTCAATTTTCATACTATTCATGTCATGACTTTTTTTTAAAATCCAAAACAACTTTATTGATTCAAACAAAATTAATTAATATAAATATAACAAGTAAATTTCATTTATAAAATTCTTTTATGACATAAAAATAACAAAATTACATTTATTTTAACATTTTTAGTATCATTTATTTGAATCCTTTATTAATGAAGCAATCACTACATCACCATTGTGTCATAATTAAATTTATTTATTTAATGTCTAAAAACTATAAATAAAATACCATTATGTATTAAAACTTTTTATATTTCTAATTAATGTTTATATTCGAAAATATCACTTATATAACCCCATATAAACTTTTTTTTACTAAAATAAATATGTTTACGTTACATTTTCTTGAACTATAAATTAATTTTTATAAAATGTCATTTTCACTTACAAGTGGATTCATGGGGTCAGAAAATCGACCCAAGGATTCCTATAGTCAAAAATTTATCATCCAATAGGGTTAGGATATGTTTTAGGTAATTTAATTTTATTATAATATTATGTTTTTAATCTTATTTACCAGATTTACCCTTTAGCAATGGTAAATAAAATATTTACTGAAGTCACTATTCATAATGTCTAAAAATAAAAGTTAACTATTTACACAATTTGGACCTCCTGGTTCCAAATATGGAATCCATTTTTTCAAATTCAATACATAGAAGTTTTATAAATAAATTTAAAATTAATTCTAATTGTCAAAACCAAAAGGCGTGGTTTTAAGAAGTAAAAACTACCAAAGGATTGACACATGTTTATGTCCAATTTCAAAGTTAAATTACTTTAAATGGACAAAATTGGATTAAATGATAAAAATATAAGATAATTAAACATTAAAACCAATTAAAAGGACAGTCTAGTCGTATAAATAAATTAGACTAAAAGGGGGTTTTGAATTAAAATGCAGTATATTTCACTATTCATCAAAAAATGAACTTTATCAAAAAAATTACCAAAATTGTACCCAAAGTAAATTTTTGTATCTCTTTTCTAAAGAATAATTTTATTTTTTTAAAAGGAACATATAAAAGTTAAAAAAAACTAGATTTAAAAAGGGTTTTCCATCAAAAGGTGGAAAATCAACCTTTTAAAGAATATTAAAGTATTTCATGCTTAAAAATGGATTCATTCTTATTTTAAGATTATTAAATTTATTGGATAAATGTAAAAACATTTAGAAAACATGTTTAATTGTATTGTAGTCAGTTCTGTTCATTCCCTCCAGTACAATGGCTAGGCGTTAACTATCAATTAAAATAATAATATTATTATATTATTTTTCAGTATAACTCAAAGTTGTGTGCAACGTAAGATTTCAAAGAAACCCGTTATTGCGTGTTGAGTACACTATCGGACATAGAATCCCCTTAAAAGTAAAATTAATATTTAATTCACAAATATTAATAAATATGAAAATGTCATATTCTTTATTTACCTGGGATGTTACATCCTTCCCCCTTTTCGGAACTACATCATCGCAATTTTGAAATTGGGCTCAAAATTTTCATTAAAAGTCCCACATCAGAAAAAGAGTCAATAAAACTATCACTTTAAAAGAAATAAAGAGAAGTACAAAGGTCACCCAAGATAAACCATACTAGGATTCCATGTATGAAAACATGGATATGGAAGATAAAATAAGTTTCATGTTCTGAATGAGAGTGATAGAAAACATGATCAAGAGAAAGTTAACAACAATAAAATAACAGAATTATGTTGGGTTAAACGGTCATTGGTTTCCTAGTAGGAAAATTAAATAGACAACATTTTTGTTTTATGTTCCATTTCATAAATTTGGAGAATTTATTTATGTGATTGAATAAGGACAAAATTAAATATACATACATTTCAAGTATATTTTCATCCTTTAATAAGTTTCTACCAAAAACTCAACTTTTATCCAATTGATGAGTATTCAAGATGACTTGGCCACACCTGAAGCACTAAAATAAACTTCTAGATAATCACATAATCCAAAAAAGATGAACTATATATTTCCCCTATCTTTACACATTAACCAAAACCAAAATGGTTAGTACAAGATCAGATAATCCCCAAAAAGGATAATCTTTTATAAAAATAAATACTACTCTTAATCTCCAAAATTGAACAAACAATACCCAAAGATCAAAAAAGACCATTCAATAAACAATTTTCCTTAAAAATCCTTCAATATAATCCAAACTAAGATTGAAATCCAAAACTCAAAAGAATTTAATCACATAATCATCCATAGTAATTCTTAACATTTATCTCCAAATAACATCGACTACTCTTAAAGTCTCATACAGAAGTTTAATTAACCAAATCACATATTCTCTTTGATGGGTTAATCATTTCCATGAATAACCCAAATCACCATATGTCCATAATAAAAATATAGATTCTTCCAAAATAAAATTTCAACCATTACTCCACAAATGAAATCTCATAGTATTCTATTTTCCTTAGGCGTATAGTGTTTCCAAAAAAAAGAGAACGTCTTCCAAAATAACCATTATCACTTAATCACAAAATCATTTTCTTAAATTAAGGATACCCATTTGATAAAACATAAGTTCCCAAAATCAACTTATTCTTGATCCATAAAATAATTTAACTAAAAAGAATTAGTCATACTAACCAGGGACTTCACGTAGTCTAGTGGTAGGCGATAAATCTCAATCACACTCTGGTTGCAGGTTCGATTCTCATAGCTTTGTCTGACATGATGGGTTGTCACACGGTCTGGGTGTTGTCCTTTTTCAAAAATTATATAATTTTATGACATTCCCAAAAATGAGATAAATTCCTCAAAAATAACCATAACATATTTTAACCACAAATGTTATCTCATACCTCGCATTTTCATCCCAAAAAGTAATTGTAACAGCCCGAGATTTTATGAAAAATATTCTTTTTTATGTCTTGTGTTGTACGCTACACCAAAAGGAGCTTGCACAGCACACATCCTTGACTTGCCTTGCATTACACGCAATCGCGACCTTCCTCGATAGCGTGTGTAGTACGCAATACCGAGTTTCACTAAACAACGATATGCTATAAAAATATTATTAAAACTAGCCGTTATGAATAGTAATAACCACTTTTTGAAATCCAATAAATCTTATTTTTTCAAAATGAAATTTGTTTTTGGATTCGGAGTATCAAATTTAGCCTAAGGTGAAATTTTGGTACTTTTCGGATAACTTTCATATTCTGATGAATAGTGAAAATTACTAAATTATAATTAAAAACAACTTTTTTAATCGAAATAATTAATAGTGATAAATCATTAATTTGAGTGGTTTTAAAGTATATTTAGAATATATTTTTACAATTTAATACAATTTTGGTCATTGGATCTAATTTCACATTTAAACCAGACATAATCAAGTGTCAATCTTTTGATAGATATTGTTTCTTAAAAACATGCTATTTGTTTTAACAGCGGGATTTAATTATAAAATTAATTAATGCAACTTTTATGTTATGAATTTGGTAAAATAGACTTCATTTTTGAATTCGGAATATGAAATATAGCTTAGGATGAAATTTTGGCATTGTTCTGAAAAACATCAATTTTTAATGAATAGTGAAACTACTAAGTGGTAGTTAAAAAAAACTGAATTTTTCATAAAACTTAATTTTACCGCTTCTGTGAATGGAATTTCAAAAATCCGAGAGACACGGTTGATGTCAGTAAGTAAAATGTGGTTCAATGAGATGAAAATAATTTTTGGTGAATAGTAACTTTTTACTTTTATTTACCACGATTAAAAGTAAATAGGGTAATTAAGGGTAAGAATGATATTAATATTACCCTAACACATGTCCTAATTCTATTGGACAAGTGTATCTCGACCAAAAACAACCTTAAGTGTAAAATATTATCATTTAGGCCCACTTGGATTAGATTAGGGCATTTATTATTATTTAATTCAAAGAAGAGTTAAAAGAGTTAAAATCAAAGTTTATTTACTAAAACATTTTTAATATAGGGTTATACATAAGATAAATTCGATTGTAAATATTAATTAGAAAGCTAAGAATAGTTCCTACATGAGGGTATTTTATTTGTAATTTTTAGACATCAAATAAGTTAATTTATTTATGACACAAAGATGATGCAATAATTATCTTATTAATGAAATATTGACATAATTGATGTTATAAACACCAAACTAAATATAATTTGAGAATTTTTATGAATTCCACTAATTTTCTAGGTTACTATGATATATTAGTGTTGATTTAATCAACTTGGTTCGAACATATAATTCTGTTATGACTTTCACAAAAATCATGTATCAAATAGTGTCAAAATTGACACAAAATAGTTTTTAAATCAAATATTATATTATTAATTGTTATTTTATTCCTAAAAATCTAAGGTTCGGCCAAATGACTTAGATAAGGATATATGTATTAATAATATACAATTTGGGGTTCGTTTGGCATGTTATAGTAAGTGTATTAACCATATAGTGAAAGAAAACAAAAAGACACGGTAAAAGTTAAATTAATTAACTTAGAGTTAAATCTAATTGATAAGGTTAAAATAATACCCTAAACTTGTCTAAATCCTATTGGTTGATAGGATTTCGACCCATCCCCACTTTAGCTTCGAAATAAGACCCTTTGGAACCATTATAAACCGATTTTGACTTTAATATAAAATAATATTTTGAGATATTCCTAAGGTGCCCCTCTCCTCCCTTATAAAAGGGCACCTCCTCCCCCTCCTCCTCACACCAATTTGAGCACTCAAGCTCGGCCAACCCCTACCATTTTCTCCTCTCCACTTCCCTAGAATAATCCTAGAGGTCCTGGTCTTCTCCAAAGACCAATCTTAGTTCCTTAAGTGGAGGATTCAAAGAGGCGTTCCAAAGAAGAGGTAATATCCATTACCGATCTTTTCAATTTCTTTCTTCTTCAACTTCTTCTTCTTTAGTTGTTTCATGATAAAGTAATAACATCAGTATTACTTACATACTGATATGTTATTATAAATATGAAACAACCCTAATTCACCTTCTATCCATCCTACGGAAAAATGAAATTACCGCGCGTGCGTACGTACGGAATACCGTCTCCACGCCGTGGTGTAATCTATTTTCCACCATCACCTTACAAGGATGGGTATAATGGTGTAATGAGTAACTATATATGATTATTATTAAGTTATTTTGATACTGAAATAATATATATATATACTCCAATACAATTCCACGATCATAGGAACGATATCATCACTCATGCGTACGTACGGAATACCGTCTCCACGATGTGATGCGACTCGTTCTACATGATCTTCATTTCATAATGATTATATAAATGAATTGAATGAATGAATATGGTATATACTACACTAATACCATTCTGGAAATGAATTATCTATAACCTAAAGATAAGAATAAGAATTTATTCAACAAAACATGCATAAGAACAAAAAGTTATAAAGACCCGAGTAACAAGTAACAATGAAATATTACTAACAAGAAGCTAATAATATGACCATATATGATATCATATCAATATGTATGATTCTGGAATAAGTCAATAACATTATTTAAACCATTATACAGGAGCTTCGGACACGAACAAAGCAAATCGGACCTAAGGTAAGGGAACTATCACAATCTCATTTTTATCCGAGATTGTTTATTCGTAAGTATTTACTGGGGTGTATTTTATCATCCACATCCATGTTTCATCAATATTTAATATTATTTCCATCCACCTACAATTGTTTAAATCCATTTTTACCCTTCGGTGAGTTTTTAGTAAAAGAAATGAAAGGAATCTTTTGTCGTTTTTCGTATGAGTTACTTTTTGACTTTTCCGACAAAAGTACGAAGAATGTTTTTTTTAACTTATACGGCATGAATGGATTTTTAAAACATTATTTCCAAGAAGCTTACTTTACAAGTTTTCAAGTTTATTTTTAATAAACTTCTTTTATTTTAATGTCGTATGACATGTTATGAAAGGAAAAATGTTTTTGAAGTAGAAAGGATATTTTCCTCAAGAATGGAGTTCAAGTATTTTATCAAAATTATTTTCCATCTAAGACAATAAAAGGGTTCTGTTTTTATCCCTATTATTACATGGATTTGATTATGTTGTGATGGAAACATTTTTATGAATTCCTTTATCTTATATGAATTTTTTTATGATGTCATGTTGTTTAAGAATCCCATTTTTATTACATGGATTACGCTATGATGTATGGTTTATGATTATGTGGCACACATAAGAAAGGATTCATTATAAGATGGGTGGGACCTATATCTCCCTGCAATGCATTGGGTAATGATTTTATATCTCATGAGATAGACATGGCTGGAACGGAAGGTTATTTCGGTTCAGTGATACAGGACTGAAATGAGGAGTGAACTCGGTTCAGAAAGGGACTTTGTCCACTAAGATAGTCTTGGAAATGAGTCATGACTAACAAGAAATGATTTTCCATGACTATGTGTGCATGCCACAAAGTTTCAAGTTTTATGTTATGATTATGGGGATCTTATTTTCACTTCTATGATTTATCCCATGTTATGATATTATGAGCTCTTTTGCAGGTTAAGATTTCCAAAAGCTATGTTCTTATGTATATGATGTGATTGATATTTCTTTTGTTTACCCTTACTGAGCATTTGAGCTCACCCTTTTATGTTTTCTTTTCCCCAGGATATAAAGAAAGGTTTTTAGGTTAAAAAAAGGGAAGATCTTTATGGGAGATATTGAAGATCTTTCACCACGATTAGAAGATTACGTTCCGAGTTTCCAAAGACACTAAACTATTACGATCCTTGTGTGTGTATTTTTGTTATGTGCTAAGTATTCTGCAAATGTAATGTAATGTCCATGTACGTCAGGTTTTGGGTCTCTACAGTTGGTATCAGAGGAAAGGTTTAGTCAACCTTTGGAAACTAGGATGCGAAAACGTTAGTGAGATCCCTAGAGATATTTCTAAGGTATGTCTAGGGATGCCCCTAAGGATAAGTATACGTATAGGATATAGTCTTAGAAATATGGTAACGATATTAGATTAAACCAAAGATGATAGATATTTAAGTTACTCCTCCTTTATTATGATTTTGGCATCTAACACTATTCTGTTTGGGTTTTAGAAAATGGCTGGAAACAAGATGATTCACAATAATGGAGGATATGATGGACAATGGAATGATATTATTCATGAGCAACCAAATGAAATGGGATTTGGATGTCCAAACATCATTATTATGCCAAATCAGCAATCTCACAATATGATCAATAAAGTAAAATTTGGTAAGTTTCCTGACTCGACTAATAAGAGAAAGATGGAGTTCCATGATGATCATAGAGGAAAGAAAGTTCAATTTCCCCTATGTAAATCATGTGGGAAGAGGCATCAAGGAGAATGTTTCTAGGGAACTGGAAGATGCTTTGGGTGTGGAAAAGAAGGACACAAAGCAAGTAAGTGCAAAGGAAAAGGGTCGGTTAACACCATGGATGAGGATAATGGTATTGCTACGACATCAAAAATGGTTAAGTGTTTTAAATGTGGAATGTATGGGCCTTATGAAAACAAATTCCCTAAGGGAAAGACTCATGAAGAGAATCAGTATGGTCATATGGGTAGTATTTATGTGGATGATGATGAAGAGACTACAAATGATATGTGAGATGAAAGAATTTTTGAAGCTCGGTCAATGGTTTGAGAATGTAGTGGAATGATTACATGTTTATCATGTGTAATTTTGGAATAAAGAGACATCTATGGATTGTTACACTGTTGTCTTTCCTTGTGTTTTGAAAGTGTATGATTAATGTTACCAGTATCCATGAAAGGTTATTCAGATATTTTTGGAATGTAGATGATATGCGCATAATGAAGGGATAAGGAGAAAATTAAATGTTTGATAGTATTCATGAGCTCATGATTGATATAAGGACTAAGTGATATCATGGTTTGAGTATATAGAATTTTGAGGATTTCGGTATGTGAAAAGTGTTAACTTTAACTGCATTCAAGTTTTCACTAAGGTTCAATGGGTATTCAAGAGAGTACAAGATTAAGGCCTTTGAATGTTTGGAATGTGACCAACAAGATATATCTTATGATATATGGGGATCAACGATGGTATTAAATCTCTGGTAATCGTTTTCACTATGTTATGAGAATGGACTGCAGTATTATGGATAAGCCTAAAGAATGGAATGGATTATGTTGGACATAAGTTAGTATTGTTTAAGGATAGAAGTTTTTTCGATATTATTGATGGGATGTTATAGTAATATAGTTTTATAAAAAGGACAACCTGCAGGACGAGCGACAACCCATCGCTTCGGACAAGGCTGTGGGAATCGAACCCACAACCGAAGTGCGACCGGCCTTTATCGCCTACCACTGGCCTACAGGAAGTCCCTGTTTAGTAGAAACTAGTTTTATTATATCAAGCAGTATGATATATGAAGTATAAGTCCATTTTAGGTACCATATGTGATTAATCTCACTATAGATCAACTTATGTATATAATTTTTGCTAACCTTTTGAGACAGATGGAATGACCCGTCATTCTATCACATGATCTGCTAAAACTTCACGAATAACAAATTCAACTTCATTTATTTAAGAGATGAAGTGGAAATTGTTCAAGGCATGAACAACAGTGAGATTGTACCAAAATAAAGAAAGTATTTATTCTAATTCAAATTTTCAACTTTAGGGAAATAATCTTGAAAACCAAAAATGTTGTCCTAGTGATCTTATACCTGATGAATCGGATGGTACCTTAGATCGTCACAAATCTATGGATTTGTGATTGTTGGCTTTTCCATAGCCATGTTCTCTACCACTCTCCATCAGAACATGATGGTTATATTTCTCTTCCATATCCATATTTTCACCTATGTGGAAACCCAGTGATTAGTTTATTTGGGTAATCGTTACATTTCATACTTTAGTTTTTAAAGCCAAGTTTTGGTATTCCCTTTTACGATGTGGGTTTCTATTAAAGAAACTTTCGAATAGTAAACCATTTATAACCCCGACGAATTTCGAGGGCGAAATTCATTTTAAGGGGGGTAGAATGTAACAGCCCGAGATTTTATGAAAAATATTCTTTTTTATGTCTTGTGTTGTACGCTACACCAAAAGGAGCTTGCACAGCACACATCCTTGACTTGCCTTGCATTACACGCAATCGCGACCTTCCTCGATAGCGTGTGTAGTACGCAATACCGAGTTTCACTAAACAACGATATGCTATAAAAATATTATTAAAACTAGCCGTTATGAATAGTAATAACCACTTTTTGAAATCCAGTAAATCTTATTTTTTCAAAATGAAATTTATTTTTGGATTCGGAGTATCGAATTTAGCCTAAGGTGAAATTTTGGTACTTTTCGGATAACTTTCATATTCTGATGAATAGTGAAAATTACTAAATTATAATTAAAAACAACTTTTTTAATCGAAATAATTAATAGTGATAAATCATTAATTTGAGTGGTTTTAAAGTATATTTAGAATATATTTTTACAATTTAATACAATGTTGGTCATTGGATGTAATTTCACATTTAAACCAGACATAATCAAGTGTCAATCTTTTGATAGATATTGTTTCTTAAAAACACGCTATTTGTTTTAACAGCGGGATTTAATTATAAAATTAATTAATGCAACTTTTATGTTATGAATTTGGTAAAATAGACTTCATTTTTGAATTCGGAATATGAAATATAGCTTAGGATGAAATTTTGGCATTGTTCTGAAAAACATCAATTTTTGATGAATAGTGAAACTACTAAGTGGTAGTTAAAAAAAACTGAATTTTTCATAAAACTTAATTTTACCGCTTCTGTGAATGGAATTTCAAAAATCCTAGAGACACGGTTGATGTCAGTAAGTAAAATGCGGTTCAATGAGATGAAAATAATTTTTGGTGAATAGTAACTTTTTACTTTTATTTACCACGGTTAAAAGTAAATAGGGTAATTAAGGGTAAGAATGATATTAATATTACCCTAACACATGTCCTAATTCTATTGGACAAGTGTATCTCGACCAAAAACAACCTTAAGTGTAAAATACTATCATTTAGGCCCACTTGGATTAGATTAGGACATTTATTATTATTTAATTCAAAGAAGAGTTAAAAGAGTTAAAATCAATGTTTATTTACTAAAACATTTTTAATATAGGGTTATACATAAGATAAATTCTATTGTAAATATTCATTAGAAAGCTAAAATGATTTCCTACATTATGGTATTTTATTTGTAATTTTTAGACATCAAATAAGTTAATTTATTTATGACACAAAGATGATGCAGTAATTATCTTATTAATGAAATATTGACATAATTGATGTTATAAACACCAAACTAAATATAATTTGAGACTTTTTATGAATTACACTAATTTTCTAGGTTACTATGATATATTAGTGTTGATTTAATCAACTTGTTTCTAACATATAATTCTGTTATGACTTTCACAAAAATCATGTATCAAATAGTGTCAAAATTGACACAAAATAGTTTTTAAATCAAATATTATATTATTAATTGTTATTTTATTCCTAAAAATCTAAGCTTCGGCCAAGTGACTTAGATAAGGATATATGTATTAATAATATACAATTTGGGGTTCGTTTGGCATGTTATAGTAAGTGTATTAACCATATAGTGAAAGAAAACAAAAAGACACGGTAAAAGTTAAATTAATAAACTTAGAGTTAAATCTAATTGATAAGGTTAAAATAATACCCTAAACTTGTCTAAATACTATTGGTTGATAGGATTTCGACCCATCCCCACTTTAGCTTCGAAATAAGACCCTTTGGAACCATTATAAACCGATTTTGACTTTAATATAAAATAATATTTTGAGATATTCCTAAGGTGCCCCTCTCCTCCCTTATAAAAGGGCACCTCCTCCCCCTCCTCCTCACACCAATTTGAGCACTCAAGCTCGGCCAACCCCTGCCATTTTCTCCTCTCCACTTCCCTAGAATAATCCTAGAGGTCCTGGTATTCTAAAAAGACCAATCTTAGTTCCTTAAGTGGAGGATTCAAAGAGGCGTTCCAAAGAAGAGGTAATATCCATTACCGATCTTTTCAATTTCTTTCTTCTTCAACTTCTTCTTCTTTAGTTGTTTCATGATAAAGTAATAACATCAGTATTACTTACATACTGATATGTTATTATAAGTATGAAACAACCCTAATTCACCTTCTATCCATCCTACGGAAAAATGAAATCACCGCGCGTGCGTACGTACGGAATACCGTCTCCACGCCGTGGTGTAATCTATTTTCCACCATCACCTTACAAGGATGGGTATAATGGTGTAATGAGTAACTATATATGATTATTATTAAGTAATTTTGATACTGAAATAATATATATATATATACTCCAATACAATTCCACGATCATAGGAACGATATCATCACTCGTGCGTACGTACGGAATACCGTCTCCACGATGTGATGCGACTCGTTCTACATGATCTTCATTTCATAATGATTATATAAATGAATTGAATGAATGAATATGGTATATAATACACTAATACCATTCTGGAAATTAATTATCTATAACCTAAAGATAAGAATAAGAATTTATTCAACAAAACATGCATAAGAACAAAAAGTTATAAAGACCCGAGTAACAAGTAACAATGAAATATTACTAACAAGAAGCTAATAATATGACCATATATGATATCATATCAATATGTATGATTCTGGAATAAGTCAATAACATTATTTAAACCATTATACAGGAGCTTCGGACACGAACAAAGCAAATCGGACCTAAGGTAAGGGAACTATCACAATCTCATTTTTATCCGAGATTGTTTATTCGTAAGTATTTACTGGGGTGTATTTTATCATCCACATCCATGTTTCATCAATATGTAATATTATTTCCATCCACCTACAATTTTTTAAATCCATTTTTACCCTTCGGTGAGTTTTTAGTAAAAGAAATGAAAGGAATCTTTTGTCGTTTTTCGTACGAGGTACTTTTTGACTTTACCGACAAAAGTACGAAGAATGTTTTTTTTAACTTATACGGCATGAATGGATTTTTAAAACATTATTTCCAAGAAGCTTCCTTTACAAGTTTTCATGTTTATTTTTAATAAACTTCTTTTATTTTAAAGTTGTATGACATGTTATGAAAGGAAAAATGTTTTTGAAGTAGAAAGGATATTTTCCTCAAGAATGGAGTTCAAGTATTCTATCAAAATTATTTTCCATCTAAGACAATAAAAGGGTTCTGTTTTTATCCCTATTATTACATGGATTTGATTATGTTGTGATGGAAACATTTTTATGAATTCCTTCATCTTATATGAATTGTTTTATGATGTCATGTTGTTTAAGAATCCCATTTTTATTACATGGATTACGCTATGATGTATGGTTTATGATTATGTGGCACACATAAGAAAGGATTCATTATAAGATGGGTGGGACCTATATCTCCCTCCAATGCATTGGGTAATGATTTTATATCTCATGATATAGACATGGCTGGAACGGAAGGTTATTTCGGTTCAGTGATACAGGACTGAAACGAGGAGTGAACTCGGTTCAGAAAGGAACTTTGTCCACTAAGATAGTCTTGGCAATGAGTCATGACTAACAAGAAATGATTTTCCATGACTATGTGTGCATGCCACAAAGTTTCAAGTTTTATGTTATGATTATGGGGATCTCATTTTCACTTCTATGATTTATCCCATGTTATGATATTATGAGCTCTTTTGCAGGTTAAGATTTCCAAAAGCTATGTTCTTATGTATATGATGTGATTGATATTTCTTTTGTTTACCCTTACTGAGCATTTGAGCTCACCCTTTTATGTTTTCTTTTCCCCAGGATATAAAGAAAGGTTTTTAGGTAAAAAAATGGAAGATCTTTATGGGAGATATTGAAGATCTTTCACCACGATTAGAAGATTACGTTCCGAGATTCCAAAGACACTAAACTATTACGATCCTTGTGTGTGTATTTTTGTTATGTGCTAAGTATTCCGCAAATGTAATGTAATGTCCATGTACGTCAGGTTTCAGGTCTCTACAGTAATAACCTATAATTGCCTCAAATTAAAGGATTATATAAACAAAAATGGTTCTTTATAACTATATACAAAAAAGAAAATATAATTATTCCTTGAATAACATTTCCACATATCAAAATTTAGGGTTACACATACTAGAAAAATTCTTCCAATGTAATCCCATCATCAAAAGAGCCTTAATACTTTTAATAATTTCATCATCCTAACATCTATCACAACCCTTGAATCCCTTATATGTAGAATTATTAGTCATTCAATGTTCTTAATGATCTATTAACCATTCTTTTCAAACTTATTCTGTAATACTTATTTCCTACAAACAAAATCATAAAGCATATCCTAAGATTAAATAATGTCAAAACATCAGCTAATAAATAATTTGTACCTTTCATTGGTCATTTTCAGTTTCCTCATCTTCAATTGGAATGTCATTAGGAATTGGTAAACATATATTTGTATGATCATGATGATACCATTCCTAAACATTCTTCATAGGATATCTATTTGTATAATGACCATGCACTCCACATTTAAAACATTCAATTGATCCCTCAGAAAGAACTTTTTTCCCTTTCTTGGAGTCAACTGGATGCTTCCTTTTTCCATGGAATGTTCTTCCTTTATGACCTTCATTACCACATCTATAGAATCTTCCCACCCCATTGAAGAATTTTCCTAGGTGTTTCTTTCCACATCCTTGAAACATAATTTTTTAAATATACTGACCTTTATGGTAATTACCTAAACGTCCATAGGGATTCGTTTCTTACATATACGATACCTTAAAAAATCTCCAAGGTTCAGGTGGTCAGTCATTACTCCAAATAATTGGTTGAGAATAACCACAAGAGTTATCATTGCAGCTGCCATTTCATTCGGTTTCTTATTCCGAAAACCGTCGCAGTTTTCTTCACATCCATTATTACTTTGGTTCCTGCTAGATCCATCCATTTAATAAAACCAAAAAGGTTAGTGTGAGTATATCAGTAAAATCATCATATACTATCTTATGAGGAGGGTAAAAGATAAGATATACATATTCATGTTATCTTAAGCTCATTAAATTTATCTAAAATAACTATGACTCTTTCTAATATTCTAACCATTATGGTTATGTTACCTATACTTAAATAAAACCCTAACCTCTAAAGTTATCTAAAATGACTTCTAATACCAACTATAAGGCCCCTACCTTAAAAATTACATAATCTCGAATTAAGTTAATAATTCACACTGAGGATATTTTCAAGTTTAGATCTTTAGAGAATTAGGTCATAACTGTTGGGTTTCTGGGGCCCGCAGCAGAAGCCGGTAGGCCAGCGATTTTAAAATTTTCGTCAGCGCAATGACGGTAATTGTCGTCTCCGACGATCCAAGCCCTTAGAGGTCTGAGGATCTTGCGTAGATTTTTAAGAGCACAAAAATAAAATGAAAACATACCTGTTGCATATCTAAATCCGTTGTCGACCGCTATTTGTCGACGGTGATCCTTGCATGAAGGATCCATAACAATATCCCTCTAGATCGTCCGCACGCGCCTAAAAAATCTGTGGAAACGCCGATCGTCGAACTCTGGGTGCTAGCATGGCGATTCAACGATATCATCGACATCCCGACAATCACTGCATCGTCGATCTTGCGATGCGTGAGGAGAAACTGGATCCGAGCTCTTGGATCAAGTGCTTCTCTCTCTAAGAAACAGGAGGAGAGAGAGGCTCTCAACTCTCATTCCATGCAAATGAGTGAATAGTGAATAACACATCAAAGAGAGAGAGCCTCCTCTCTTATTTATAGAAATGTTGATAAATACCCGGTAGGGTTCCCCGGCCCCCGTTAATGTCAACGTTCTCTAAATAAATACTTATGACGACTTAAAACTGCGTCAATATTATTTATTAATTTTATCACGTACTTGTAATATATAAAATATATTATGTGATAATATCATAGCCTTTTAAATCAACTCGTTATCCCTCTTAATATTAAACGAACCTTGAATATTAAAATAATATTAGTTCGATTAATATATTCTCGTATTTACTAAACTCGGAAATACATTAAATAAATTCAATCCCAAATATTCATAACATGAATAGTAATGAATTTATTTAATTCATTTGGTGATCAAAAACATGGAAAAATGCTCGGACCCTGTGGTGGGGCCCACTATGTCCATATACCTATTCAACTGAATAGGTGTGGATTCTTGAATACACTGTTGTGTGTGACCCTCTAGGCCCTTATCTCGATAATAGTGAATAAAATTCACAGACCAAGAGCAGGGTCTAGCAACCCATCGTGGCTCCTAAAGAGATAAGGATAATCATAGCAATGACTACCATCCTACGAACACTGACTGTGTACTATAGTCTCTTTTTCATTTGATATCTCATAAAGCAGGAAAAATTCTTGTGTCATCATCCTTATCTTTCTTTATTATTTGTTGATCTATCCGGATGAATTTTCCTTTCTACTACTTTGGCCAAAGACTTATGAAGGTGGCGCCATCCTGATCAACCAGGCCAGAGATATACAACTTCCTAAACTTGGAAGCGAAAAATATTTTCTTGACCATTCAACCAATGCCATACCACTAATGACGCACCCGACACAAACTAACTCACCACGACATTACTACCATGGTTTTCACCTTGCATCAAAGTACGTAATTAAATGATATACATTGGTAATGGTCTCAAGTCAGGATACCAATACACATGTCCGTAGATAAGAACAACCAATGACACCCAAAACATGTGGTGTTCCTATTGACGGGTCTGTCCTCATGATCTCACTACTAGAGATCACCAAGTGCGAACATTATGAGAAGAAGTCTCAATGCTTATAAACCCCCAGTACCTGATAGTTAGACATCTACTGTGTCCAGTCAGTAAGATGTATCTAGACTATAGAACATATATTTAAGATCAATTTCATTATATCTTGAGGTTCTCATTATAGCCTGGGATATGCTATAACCCCTCGACATGACAACAAACCTTTGGACATTACCATTACTATAGTGGAAGCAGAAAAGTCTGCACTATAATGGTAAGAAATCATCATGCATACCTAACTATACACATGATATGGTAATCAAAAATACTACATAGTTGGGTCTAGGGAACCCACTATTTCAACACTCCCACTTGCACTAAAGCCAACATGCTAACTAAACTTGTTAGCTACTCGCATGATAAATACCATGCTTCTGCTGAGTAATGGCTTTAACTGCTGGGCCTTCCACGTTTTCGTTGCGTGGCATATCTGTTATATGTAACCTCATCGACCTGAGTAAAACTTCTCAAGATAGGTTATCCCCGAGTATATTAATTTTTTCCATTGTAATAACATAAAAACTTGTCTTGTTAGAATATCATAATTCTCATTATGATAATACTTTTCTCACTAGGTGTGAATCCACGAACTGGGAAAAATCGTTGCGATTTACAACTGCTTCTTAGCTGCTTTATAAGCTTCAACGTACTCGGTATTTGTAGGTTTGGCTACCACAAGCTTTTATGATCTTGAATTGCTCATCTATTTTTCCTAACTATGATACTAGATCAAATTGATCTAAGGATTACTAGTTTTTGTCCCACCATAACTAATATACCTTTCTCTCCATATTCCAGGTACATATCATTTGTACTTACCGAAGTACAAGATAATAGTTCTGATTGCGTCACTTGCAGTGCTCCTGGAAATAATTGATATTTGGCTATAATAAATTATATCCTGGTAGTATCAATTATTGTACATATTATGGAATATGTGATTTATCCATCTCTAAAGCATGTGGAATCAATTCACAACTTTAATCTCTACACATGCTCCGAACATGTTAAACTGGAGAGATTAATCCATGTGACTTAGGCAATAATTCTGAACTTGAGTTGTTCCAACTTGTATTTTTTTTAATACAATGTCACTCTATGTACGATTGACTAAGACTAAGAAACCTGTGGATCTACCTCAGTGGATCCTATTCCCTAGAACTTAGGTTAATACTTAATGTCAATCATTGGAGAAATTATTTTAACTTGATCTTATCTAACTGTAAGATCAAAATCTGTTTTCCATATGTTACCGAACAGATATCACTTGGAAAACATTGGAGCTCCCACTAACCTTTTGTAGACACAAGGAAACGATTCATTTATAATGAATGCTCTAAGATATTTTTGATTAATTTAATCCATAATTGGATTTTAGTAACTATCAATTCTTACTGGCATCATTTGATGTCATCATCTCTTTCTGGTTCCGTCGTATAGACACCTTCCACGAAGAAATGATCTTGACATCCAATGAACAATTAAAAGATATTAGAAGATTAGCTATGACAAGTAAAATTCAAATAGATTTAGGCATACTGATTTGGTATAACCAATCGTGCCTTATTGGTACCATACTTGTACCATCCATGTATCATTTTGTTTGAATACCCACCGCAGTATTCAATTTATAAGCCCCCTTTTCAATTTGATACATGGAATCCATTATTGAATTTTATTTGATCTTGTCAATCTTAGCTCGTTGCCTTATATTTCTTACTTATATGATTTATTACTCTCAATGAATAATTTATCACCGGCCACGGTGAATATAAAACCATCACCATGGTTTCATTATTCTTACGTAGTATGTGTCTTTGGAACATGCCGATTCCACATGTACTTGTGGAACTTATTCCCTATGACAACCATTTGTGCATCTTGAGCATTGACTAAGTCCAAGTAAATTCATCTCCCACTATCTCTAATAGATATGTGCAACCTTGTATAGAAATGTAGTCTAATTATTGACTACATATTTTCTATCTTAGGGATTTAGGTAATATCTTAAGAAACTGTTTGGATAATTACCTTAGATGCACAACATGTTTAACTTGATGTCAGTTTGTTTACATCCTAACAAATGCTTTGCATCTAAACATGTCCTATGACATAATGGTTTTTCCATCATACTATGACTCATATGATATCCATTTGTCATTTTAGTTGGCATATTGGTTATGGGATTATGCTGTTATTTGCAAATCACATTTTGAAATATGATGGATGTTTCCACAAGTTGCAGCATTGATACAACTTACATCATAACTTTAATGTGTAACATATGCGTTTAGGAATTTCTAGATGCTACATGTTTTTTGATCAATGTTAATATTTAAGACTTTATCATCGATCCTCCTTATGAACGTCAACATAGTTATTTAGATAAGGTAATATGCATTTAGGAATTACTCCACGCTACATTATCATGATCGATGATTTCTTGGTCAAGATATTCTTCGGCATGTCGATCCAAAGCAACTCATATCTTCTGACAAATCTTATACTTCCTTGGTACATTCCTTAATGAATTAAAGGAATATTATGAAGTATCTTTACCTCTAGATTTCTTTGGAACAGTTCACACTCTCGTGTTGAACTAACCTCAGAAGCTTTGTGGACTACCTTTATTTCCAAATGTTTCTTTTTCTAAACTAAAGATGTCAATTATACCATAGGTGTTTAGATGTGCCGAGCCTAAATACCATACTGGGTATATAGTTGACATCCACTTTTAGTTTTACTTGACAAAGAATCACATTTCCATAACCGGGTAGGTCTTACATTTTATATTCATCATGTATTTCCATTGATTCAAATAATAGTGAAATATTTTCTGAGTATGTCACCTCAAACAAAATTCATTCCAAAACATGGAATAATGTCTCATCATGTACAAATGGGAACATGAGATAAATGTTTTTGGTTGTACTCCACAACTTGTTCAATTTGAATCAATCACTTTGAAATTAAAAGTTACGTGTTTCTCCCTGCTGACTTAGGAATCACCCTTTCTGAGTTTCTTAGAGAAGACACATTACTTCTAGTAATGTTTCTCTAATTTCTAGGTTATTATATCTCAATAAAAATATGTGAAAATCATATTGTATATCAATACTTAAGAAGAATGAGAGAAAACAATACTTTTATTTGATGAATATTAACTGAGCAAGGAGCGGGAACTTGCTTCTTGTATTTCAGTTTTTAAAACTTCCATGAATTCATTTCATTATGTTATGAAAATAACCTCATGTTAAATAACCAACCACTTTTCTTTGAAGGAAATGATGAAGGTTCCTTTGGCGTAACTTTCCATAGGCCTTTTCTCCTTGTCATTAAATGTATTCACCATAAGAATAAAAGATGGTGTTATCTCTAATATTCTTATTACTTGGCGAAATGTTACCTTAGTGGTAATGATGTGCTTACTCTATGATGTTCATTTGTACCTTTAAACGAAACAAGAGTAATTGGGTGTAAAAGGTATAACAATGGAATGACATGAAACATTGTGAACTGTCTTTCACTTTACACGATCCGAGTGCAATCATCACATTTAAATCTTACTTCGCTTTCTCCTTGAAAGGTTCTTAGAGATGAGACTACATGTAACATCATCCAAGTCTTGATGTGGAAACCACAACTAACATAAGAATTTGATGATAGAATTATTACAGAACCGTCATATGCTTTATTCATGAGTCTCCTGAAAGTATTTTTACACCCTTGCTTCCTGAGTTGGCTTAACAGTTTGGGACATAAGAACCTTGAATTTCCATTATAGTAGTAATGTGTGCAAGCACCTATAATACATTTAGGAAATTCGTGCTATGTTTAGACATTAACTTTGTCTAATATTTATCACAGTTTTATTGTGGTATTACTTGTCATTATATACAAATATACTTTAGCAGATTGTACTTTTATGTGATTACCAGTTTAGACATAATTGATTAATTTAATCATTAAATGTCTCCCACTAATTTTTCGAATTCTAGGAACCCTCTGTACTAGAATCGGAATACTCTTGAGTATTATAGTGGAAAGGATCCCGGAACCTCCCTCATAGTCTACAAGCTAGGGCTACGCCATTACTCAGAGGGTCCAAGGTAGGCTTTAGGCTGGCCAACCGCATTAGCTCGCGGTTCCTTGATCTGTGGAGTGAAGTCCTAGATTCAAAAATCATTTACTGATTTACTCAACGCTTGCCTCTAAAATTAAAACAAACTAGATAAGGCTATATTTTTGCTGTAATTTTAGTTATGTCGACCCACCACACAAATAAGAACTCCCCGGTAGTAATAGGCACCCTCAGCTAAGGCATGAACCGGCACCTAGAACACCCATTTTTGTTCAAACTTGAATGATGGAAGGCTGTTTGTGACTTAATATTTTATTTCAGGGTTTTCTGTTTTTCTCTCAATGAATGTAATCCATTTCTATTAATCTTGTCCATCTATGTTGTCGCACTCACAACTGAACTTTAATAGAAATCAAACGTCGCTTCTTTATGCATTTTATTATTTATAATTTTATGTATCTTTCCCGCTGTTCTAAAATGCATAAAATAATAAATAAATGCATAAAGGTAAACTACTACCTGACTTGTATTGAGCATCTAAATGACCTAAGGGCATCGTATCTGAGTCGAAGCTTAACTCAAAATGCAGCTTTCCCCTTGTGTTGTATGTTTGCCTCACTTCTGGAACATTGCCTTGTCTTGGCGGGGTCCACGTCGCAACTTGGAGTACCGCCTCGCCTTGGTGGAATCCACGTGTCGTCTTGCACCGTCATTCACCGCCTCATCTTGGTGGGGTCTACATCGCTCGACGTCTTTGTCCGAATTACAAAGCTACTCAAGCGCAGGCGAGGGGAACTCGGGTATAAATGTACATCATATAATTATTGGGTGCGCATGCCCTTATACATTTTAACTGAAAAATGAAAGATGATGCGCAGACTGTCCATTTAATTAATTACACACACCGCATGCAGTTTAAAATAATTAATTAAATAAATAATTTAGAAGTAGACATACATGGGTCGATGCTCAAGACCAAGAAACGGGTAATTTAAAATATTGCGCGATAAAAATAAAAATGCAATAATTAAGTATGAGGGTTTATTTAATTAAATTAAATGAATTAAATAATTCAATTAATTTAATTAATTACAAGTCCATCAATTAATTTAATTTTAATGCTTAAAATTAAATTAATTAATTAATTTAATTAAATATCTAGATTAAATTAATTCTAATCGGGTGTTAAAAAATTATTTCACTACAATTAATATAATAATTTATTTAATTAATTAAATTAATTAATTGTATTGATTATTTTAACGAAACCCGAAGGGTTACCTGCCCGCTAGGAGGACTGGGCGGCTGCCAGGTAACATTGGCCAGGGTGCTCCTGGGGAGGAGCCGCTGCGAGGTCTACCGCTGCTGGAGGCAGCCCCTCTCTCGGTAGATCGTGGGGCTTCGCGCTAAGGAACCAGCTGCACGGGGTGGTCGGACTTGTAGCGCGCGGTCTAGAGAAGATTGTGACATTCTCGCGGAGTCTGGTCAGCGGCGAATGGTCGGAGGCTCAGCCGCTGCTAGGTTTACTGCTGCGCGTTGGCAGGCTTCGACCGGAGGTGCACCAGCAAACCCTACCTAGGTCGCGTGCTGGTGGAGGCCGCCGGTTGGGTTGCAGCTCTGACGGAAGCTACTGCAGGCGGGGTTCGGCTGCATGCCCCAGCCGGCCCGCATGTGGGGAACCAATCCGAGAGAGAGCAGCAGGTGAGGGGGCTCCCGGCTGGAGAGGGGTGTGGCTCTGGGGTGCGTCCTTCATGCCAGGGTGAACACCCATGAAGGGAGGGTTGGGTTGCTGCTGAGGTGGAGGCGATGACCTTGAGGGAGCAGTGCTGGCCGAAGGGTGTGGCGGCCTATTGAGCACCGTGCGGGGAGAGAGCCCCATGCAGCGCTGAGGGAGGCGGGAGGCCGGGAGGCCAGGTGCTGGTGGAGGGGAGAGGGCTGCGGCCGGCCGGTGGCGTGCGAAGGAGAGGGGCGGCCAGCTCTGGCCTTCTGAAACCCGAGTGGGAGGAGGGCAGCGCGGTGATGCATGCACTGCGTGGGAGAGAGGGGGTCCGCTCGGACCCCCTGCGTCAACATTTTTTTCTCTTTGATTTCTGTGTCCACGCGGTGGAGACCCCCTCCCCTTCGTTTTTTTTGTTTTCTGTCACGCGGTAGCCACCAGCCACCCTCCTCTATTTTTTTGGGAAGACTTCTTTTAAGTCTTGGTTCCACCCATTTTTTTAAACTTTAAGACTTAGCTTTTCGAGCCTCTTCCATTATTATTCTTAAGGATAAAGATAGCCTTTTAAATTAAATAATAATAAAATTATTATAACAAAATAATAATTTATTATTATTACATTATTCTAATAATAAAATAATTATTATTAAAATAATATAATTATTGGGAAAATTATTTAATTTGACAAATTATAATTTTCCCAATTTTAATTACATCAATTGAACCAATCTCAACTTGATTGGTTCTGCTGGATGAAATAAAATTAGTACTAGAGATCAAATTAGATATTCGATCCAATCCGAAAATTCAAATTGAACGTATCTTGGCCGTTCGAGATCAGATCGAAGCACAGGTTGAACCACTGAGACCATTTTCAAACCCACTACTTAATCTTATGAAAATTAATTTTATTTGGCTCCTGAAATCTATGCAAAAACATTGATACCACTGTTGGGTTTTCGGGGCCCATAGTGGAAGCCGGTGGGCTGGGGATTTCAAAATTTGCGTGGGCACAATGACGGTACTTGTCGTCGCTGATGATCCGAGCCCCGGAGAGGTCCGAGGATCTCACGTAGATTGTTAAGAGAACAAAAATAAAACGAAAGCATACCCGTTGCATATCTGAAGCTGTTGTCGACCGCTACTTGTCAAAGTCGATCGTTGCACGAAGGATCCATAGCAGGATCCCTCTAGATCATCCACACGCACCTCAAAAATCCACAGAAACGCTGATTGTCAAACTTTAGGTGCTAGAATGGTGATTCAACGATGTCATAGATGTCCTGACGATCACCGCATCGTCGATCTTTCAATGCGTGAGGAGAAACCGGATCCGAGCTATTAGATCCAGTGCTTATCTCTTTAAGAAGCGGGAGGAGAGAAAGGCTCTCAACTCTCATTCCATGCAAATGAGTGAATAGTGAATTTCACATCAAAGAGAGAGATCCTCCTCTCTTATTTATAGACATGTTGATAAATACCCGATAGGGTCCCCCGTCCCCCATTAATATCAACGTTCTCTAAATAAATAATTATGATGACTTAAAACTGCGTAAATATTATTTATTAATCTTATCACATACTTGTAATATATAAAATACATTACGTGATAAAATCCAAGCCTTTTAACTCAACTTGATATCCTGCTTAATATTAAACAAAACTTGAATATTAAAATAATATTCGTTTGATTAATATCTTCTGGTATTTACTAAACTCATAAATACATTAAATAAATTCAATCCCAAATATTCATAACTTGAATATTAATGAATTTATTTAATTCATTTGGTGATCGACAACATGAAAAACGCTCGGCCCCGTGGTGGGGCACACTATGTCCATATACCTATTCAACTGAATAGGTGCGGATTCTTGAATATGCTATTGTGTGTGACTCTCTAGGCCCATATCTCAATAGAAGTGAATAAAATTCACAAACCAAGAGAGGGGTCTAGCAACCTATCATGTCCCCTAAAGAGATAAAGATAGTCATAGCAATGACTACCATCCTACGAACACTGAATGTGTACTATAGTCTCTTTGTCATTTGATATCTCGTAAAGCAGGACACACTCTTGTTTCATTGTCCTTATCTTGCTTTATTATTTGTTGATCTATCCGGATGGATTTTCCTTTCTACTGCTTTGGCCACAGACTTATGAAGGCGAAACCATCCTGATTAGCTAGACCTGAGATATACAACTTCCTAAACTTGGAAGCAACAAATCCTTTCTTTACCATTCAACCAACGTCATACCACTAATGACGCACCTGACACGAAATACCTCGCCACGACGTTACTGCCATGGTTTTCACCTTGCATCAAAGTACATAATTAAATGATATACATTGGTAATGGTCTCCAGTCAGGAGACCAATACAGATGTCCATAGATAGGAACAACCAATGACACCCAAAAAATGTGGTGTTCCTATTGACGGGTCTGTCCTCATGATCTCACTACTAGAGATCACCAAGTGTGAACTACATGAGAATAAGTATCAATGCTTATGATCCCCCAACACATGATAGTCAAACATCTAC
The DNA here is from genome assembly GCA_963277665.1 of Viscum album. Lineage (NCBI taxonomy): Eukaryota > Viridiplantae > Streptophyta > Magnoliopsida > Santalales > Viscaceae > Viscum > Viscum album. The sequence continues at coordinate 1,965,877,691 of OY728130.1, read as the reverse complement.
TGTGTCCAGTCAGTAATATGTATCTAGACTATAGAACATATATTTAAGATAAATTTCATTGTTTCTTGTGGTTCTCATTATAGCATGGGATCTTCTATAACCTCTCGACATGACAACTAACCTTTGGACATTACCATTATTATAGTAGACATAGAGAATTATGCACTATAATAGTAAGAAATCATCATGCATATCTAATTGTACACATGACACAGTAATAAAAAGTACTACATATTTGTGTCTAGGGAACCCACTATTTCAATAATAACTATTACATTACATCTAAAATATTACAAAGTAGACACTTCTACTCAGTATCCATTTTTTTATAAAATAAAAACTTTTAAAAGAAAACAATAATTATTTTCTTGATATAAGTTTTCTTGAATTATTCCTTTCTCTTACCCTTCCTTATACCCTATGATTTTTTTAAAAAAACTTTGGATGAGCATAAAAATATCAATAAGGGTTATAAAATTAAGAAATAAAACATTAGTCCATCAATACATACAAAACATAATCTCATTAACATGCCTCGTGAAATCATAATATTTATGAATAACACATAGAAATCATAAATCATAAAGGAAACTTGTAGAATCCATATCATACTTACGTTATAGCTTTCATAGTAACATAGGGAGTTATGTTGGAATACCCATCACAGTATATTCATTAAATCTATTAGGAGAAACATTAACATTTACCTCTATAATGTTACTCAATGCATTGGAGAGCTATCTCAGGCTCACCCGCCCAAGGTTTATCTCAGAACCACCCGTATACATAAATATTTCCCAAGAAAAACAACTTAATAATAACACATAAAAAAGAATAAATGAAAGATAACATTTCCACCTTGAAATAACAAGATATCAGTTCAATATATTAACATAATCAATTCATTCAAAAAACACATTTAAAACATTTAAAAAGATAAATTTTGAATCAATGTGTCCCATAACTCTTTTGAAACTTTTAAAGGAATGTCATTTTAAAACTTTAATGACCATATAAATAAATCCTTAAAACCATTTTGAAAACATGGAAATTAATGAGAGATATTTATAAAAATAAAGCTTTAAAACTTTTAAAGCAATGTTTTAGTTAAAGAGTCTCTTTCCACTTTAGTAAATACTTGAATAAAAATAATTAATGAATAACATCAAAAAACACTTTAAATATCATGATAATATAGTAATTCATGATATAACATTTTAAAAGTGGTCATATATACACCATAAAGGAAAAATAAGGTGCACAATATCAAGATATGCCTCAATGAAAGGAGATTGAGATGAAGTCCCTTACAAAATTCGTATAAATGACGTAAGAGTTTATCAATGGGATGATTATGTGTAGAAATAGTATATCTACACAAAGGGAAGTGTAAATTACAACATAATTAAATAAATAGTGATTAGACACATAATATGGCATAATATAATCAACTATGTATGTGTAAAACCCAATGAGTGGAAATTGAGTTTAGAAATTCCCTTACAAAAATTTGGCAGTGTAACGGCATCACTTAAAAATTCAGAAAATGAGTTGATGAGAAAAAAAGGGCCTCTAATAATTTGGACATAAAATTATTAGTAATAAGAATATATAATAACATATCACAACATAACAATATGGAAATTAAAATACATAACATAAAAAGATGTTTTTGACTAAAAGATGAGGGTGAAAGGTTTCCTTACCTTCTGTCCGACTTGACTCGTTCGTTCTTTAATCTACTGAATAATAAAATTAATTTAATTTATAATTGCTTCATAACATTTTAAAATTTTATTACTCCTTTTATATCACTTATTACCTTGTAACAAAAATTAGTTAATTATTTGAGTTCATATCGAACATTTTGTCGTTGTTCAGAATTTGAGTCAAAAATGAACTTGTTATAATTATAAATTTTCCATGTGGTAAAAATTAAATTATATCTAGAATTATATTCATGATTTATATATAATATATATCATATATATTCAGTATATATTTATTTATAATATTTCATAGCATTTTGATATATGAAAATTAAATGCACTATTCGTGGAGACAGTAAGTCGTACGTACGCATGAACGCTACTTTCATTTCTTTTTCATTTTTTAAATAAATGAAAACTAAATGATACAAAGGTATATTATAATTACAGTGTAATATATATGTTATATATGTTGCATAAGTTCATTAATTTCATCCTTTATACATTCCATGTATAGCATGAACGAGTCATGTCACTTTGAGGGGGCAGTGGTCCGCACTTCCTCAAATGAAATTATCGTATTTACGCATTATGGAAAGCATAAAGGTATGTTGTAAATGAAAAATACAGAATAATAGATACAATATAAATATAATATATAGAATATATAAATATATTTCTTTCATAATGGTCACCATTAGAGGCGGTAGGAGATAATTGAACAATCATTGTTTCGTGAGTCAGTAGTTTTCCGTCCACAGAAACTGTATGTTCTAAATCCATTAGATGGAGGTGTGTGTGAGTTTAGTTAAAATAATTATCATAAAAAAATTCAATTATATTTATGACATTTTTGTTCTTATATAATCAAAGAAAAATAATATAATAGGGAGTAAAAAATTAGAATAGTGGAAAGGAATTTTAGAGAAGACGCTGCCTATTAAAACGTGTAACTCTCTTTTGATTTGAGTCAAAAGACTTTATTGAATTACCCTCCTCCTAGTAGAAAGATTCTATGAGGAGTATTTTGATGTTGGTAGCTTCTTGGAGAAGCGTTTGGATGTGCCAAGGGGCTTTAGAGAAGTGTGTAATGGGTTAGAGGTGATGGCCTTTTATAAGAGAGAGGAGAGGCTCTTTTGGAAAGTTTAAAAGTATTATTTTATTATAAAATGATTTTTGGTGTAAAAAGGTCCAAAAATAATTAAATTAAAAGATAAGATGAATATAAGTCTAAATAAAATCATACAATAATAATTTGGAAAGTTTTGGATAATTTTTTAATCCTTATCTTTTTTATTTAACCCTTTTTTACTCGTACCTTTTTATCAATCATTTAACACTTTGAGAATCAAAATAGTTACCAAATACGAAAAATATTCAAATAAATAGTCAATAATAAAATCTTAGTCGTATGATAAATATTTGGAAAAATATTATATTTTTTGGAATTTCATAATATTTAATAAAATATTTTATATTTTAAAATATGAATTATATCAATTTTGATACTATTCATATTAGGACTTTGATTAAAATCCAAAAAAACTTGATTGATTAAAATAAATTAATTAACATGAATATAACATGTAACTATAATCTAGAAAATTTGTGGATGACATAAAAATAACTAAATTACATTTATTTTAACATTTTTAATGTCATTTATTTGAATGCTTTATTAATGAAGCAATCACTACATCACCATTGTGTCATAATTAAATTTTTTTATTTAATGTCTAAAAATTATAAATAAAATGAAAGATAAATCGTTTTATGTTTCTAATGACTATTTATAGTCGAAAATATCACTTCTATAAGCCCATATAAAAATTGTTTTACTAAAAAAAATATGTTTATGTTACATTTTCATTAACTTTAAATTAATGTTTATAAAATGTCATTTTCACTTACAAGTGGCTCCATGAGGTCCCAAAATAGACCCAAAGATGATCATGGTCGAACATGTGTCAGAAAATATGGTTATGACACCTGTTAGGGTAATTAAATTTTATTACAACATTATTTTTTTACCCTTATTTACCAGATTTACCCTTTAACCATGGTAAATAAAATATTTACTAAAGTTACTGTTCGTAATGTCTAAAAATAAAAGTTACTTATTTAAAAAAATTGGACATCCTAATTAAAAATATAGAATATATTTTTCCAAATTCAAAACACATAAGTTGCATAAATTAATTTAAAATTAATTCTTGTTGTCAAAACCAAAAAACGTGTTTTTAAGAAGTAAAAACAACCAAAAGATTGACATGTGTTTATGTCCAATTTCGAACTGAAATAACTTTAAATCACCAAAATCAGATTAAATGATAAAAATATAATCTAGTTACACTTTAAACTCAATGAAAATGATAGTCTAATAATATAAATAAATTATATTAAAAGGAAGTTTTGAATTAAAATGCAATATTTTTTCACTGTTCATCAAAAAATGAACTTTATCAGAAAAATACCAAACTTTTACCCAAAGAAAATTTTGATGTCCAGCTTCTAAAGACGAATTTTATTTTTTTTCAAAATAAACATATAAAAGTGACAAAAACTAGATTTAAAAAGGGTCCACCATCAAAAGGCGGTAAATCGACATTTTAAACAATATTAAAGTATTTCATGCTTAAAAATAGATTAATTATTATTTTAAGATTATAAAATTTGTTGGATAAATATAATAACATTTAACAAATGTGTGTAATGATATTATAGTTAGTTTTTTTCATTCCTTCCAAAACAGTGGACGGGTGTTAACTACCATTTAAAATAATAACATTATTATATTATTATTCAAAATAACTCAAAGTTGTGTGCAACGTAAGATTTCAAAGAAACTTGTTATTGCGTGTTGAGTACGCTATCAGAGATAGCATCCCATTGAATGTAAAAATAATATTTAATTCCCAAATATTAATAAATACGAAATGTCATGTTCTTTATTTACCTTGGTTGTTACAAATTTATTATCCAAGTGGAATCCTAACTTTTCTAACTTGTTAATATACTTCAACATCTTGAATATAAGATTACTGACTAGATACTCATCTTTAAATTTATACTGGGGGTAGTATAGTGACAATATCCTTTATCATAATCCTATCTTCCTCCTTTTCAAGCTCTAGGAGATAAAATCTCATGGTCTATGCATCCAGTCTTTATATTTCTCCATTATATCTTTATAAATAGTTGATAACATGATGCAAAAATCATTTGAAGCATCCCCTGTATATCATAGTGAAATCAAGGGAACACTATGATCATTTTTTTGTGAGGAAATGGTCTTTTTATAGGAACGATCATAGTGTTCCTATGATTTCACTTTCTATTTTTTATAATAAATAAATGCATATTTTAGTACTTTATCTTGATTAACATATGTGATGTAATAAATTAATTTTATTAAGTCTCCCACTATTTTATCAAAACTCAATTTCCCTTACTATTGGATTTAGAGTATCCTGTCACATAAATATTGTAGTGGCAAGTATCTGTATTCCCAATTAAATAACTCAGATAAGGGCCTAGTCAAATTGCCTAAATCTATTTAGATAGGTAGTATCACCAACTATATTAACTCTTAGTTCCTTGATTTGTTGAGTGGACTTCTTAATATTGAAATCCTAGAATTGAATTTCCTCAACAATTATCTTGATGTTACACCAAGTCTTGTAAGGGAGACTAATCTTGATGCTAAATTGGTTACGTCAGCCCAAAATCTTTCTTTAAAACTCCCCAATAAATGAAAGTGTTTTGATAAGGGTTAGGCCAACATTTTGATTTATGGTTGCATTCTAACTCATGTAATGAAAAGCATTGTTTAACTTAATATTTTATTTGATGGGTTTTATTTATATTATGCATAAATATTCTTTATTTTATCCTTTACATGCTTGTTAATATTAAGTGGATTTTACATAATTTTGTAACCATGTACGATAAAATAAATTATGAAAAATACATTTATTTTATTTTATCTTAGCATTCTTGTTATTTGATTTATTTTATGTGATTGTATTTAAACATAAATAAACAATGCATTTCATTGAATAAATAAATAATCATGAACTAGAAAAAATAAAATAAACATGTGCTATGATCGTGAGCTTTTAACTACTTTTTAGTTTCTCAAGAAGATGATGATCCAACCCTTTTCCCCATGGGAGTAACTCCTTAAGTTGGGCTTGGATTGAGTTGAAATATTCCACTTTTAACATATATATCTCTTTTATTGGTTTCACCTTAACTTGGTCTTGAATTGTATCCTATCATCTAATAGATCATTCCTTTACATATGCTTACTCACTCACAAGTGAGGGGTACCGGGGGTTTAGGGTTACATAAGTTGTGGAAATGTGGGCCTGTACAGAATAAAGAGGACGGTATGATATATAGATCATCATATTTAATAACAAATGTATCAAAAATACCCATGTAATAAATAATTAAATTAAATATAAACTCAATACATACATAAGTTGGTCTAACTCATGATCATCAATGACATGCAACTACCACACATTTAAATTTTCTAGCATTTGTTTTAATTATTTCTTTAATTATATAAAAAAATCTCGACATAATGATTAATTTTCTTATTGATTAATTATTTTTTTCTATCTTACTTATCTATACAAGAAATCCTAAATATTATCTTCCTTTACAATTCTAAATAAATTAAAAAATAATAATTTGAAATTAAAATTGTGTGTTTGATGTGTACTGACAGGGAATGCGACATGTATGTTTATGGTCATAATTAAATTCAGTTTGTAATTTAATATATATTCATGGCATGTAATAAATTTATAATGACGTGCACCCTTCTACATTACATGGTGTTCACTGTCACTTGCATGGCATGTGACTTACAATGTGTATAGTTCTTATTGTGTATCATATACTTACTTGGAATCTGTGCTTACACATAATGTAATGATATTACATGACAAGTTGTTTTATGGGTTAATTCATATAGTCTAAATGACATGTATAACCACATGTCATGCCTAAATATATGTGGAATATACCATTGGAAATGCTTGTAAAGTACATGATGTGTACAAAAACCCTAAATATCATGCAATTTTTAGAATAACCTAGAATATAATAATTAAAGAATTTAATTTCATACAACCCATAAAAAATCACTCATTAGTTACCCTAGGTGGAAAACCCCTTTTAAATGTTGTGTACACCAGCCACACATTGTGTGGCTCAGTTTTAATTTAATTAATTTTTCCATTCATGTGTTTGACTCACACAACGTGTCTATCTCGATTTGGTATAAGTTTAACGACATGTACAACTAGCTACACAATATGTAGTCCTTTTCTGACCAATTTGAATACACACCTAGGGACTCAACATGTAATTCATGTGGGTATTTATGTGTTACAATATGTGTATTCCAGTTACACGTCATGTAATCACATATGGCATGTGTTACTTGATTGACAGTCAATATATGATGTGTGTTTTTATTACATGTTGTGTACTTTAACCACGTTATTCTAAACCATAAGGTATTACATGGCGTGTACAACATCTTCACACATTATAACCCTATCAAGTCATGTTTCAGTGGGTGTTCAATACACGATGTTTAATTAAGCACCACATACTGACCCCCACGCGATGTGTTGTTATTGTCATGGCTCATCCTTGTTTGATTGACCTTGGGAATACGATGTATACTTTTCAATTACATGTTGTGTAATAATGTAACTCAAAAAATTTCCACAACACCTCCAGATGGGATCTTTGAGCATTATTTATCCATTCTTGTCCAATTTTTGGTCATATGAAACTGAATGATCGCATTATCACAACATTCATATTAGGAATGAAAACTAGAAATGAGTTCTAACAAAACAAATGTGGAAATTTTTCAACAATTAATAAATAATTATAAATTAATATGTGGTCACATCGATACTACTTGAAGGTTCCTAGGACATAATGGAATTCATTGGTCCCATTCTCAAAAATGTTTTTTTCGATTTCTTTAGATAAATCCTCAAAACTAAATGAAATATACCTCAGAATATTCACATTGATGATATTTTCCTAAAATAATTTATAATTAATTTAAATAAGAATTATCATGGATTGATAGTTCTTTTTTAATTGATGATTGTAATATCCCAACCTGGTTCTCATACACTAGTGGGGAAGGATGCTCACCCCACACTCATCTCAACTAGGTCGAAGGATCTAAGGCATATCTTGGGGTTTACATGGCCAACCCATATGATATCCATCTTTTCTCATCACTAAACTCTACTTGGGAGTTTCTAAGGGATCCTACTACTAGGGTTGCAGTGTCATTTTCATAAAATTTAATAGGCACCCCTCGTAGGGTTTTAGTTTCCAAGGCACATAGAATTGTAGTCAAGGATTCAACCATCATCAATTGAGGCAATTAAGGTAATTCCAAGTCCCCTCGTGGCCTTAGCACTTTGTCCGGTTTAACTAGGCATTTCATTTTAAATAAAACATTTTATTAAAACATGGTCATTACTCTAAGTGTAAATACCACTATCACCTTCCATATAAAAACATTTATAAATACCATATAGCACATACAAAATACCGCCTACCTTATTGATGAAACCAGTCCTATTATTTCCCAAAGGCTAGAAGCTCATCCTAGGCCCGCCAGGCCTTTTCCAAGGTCTACCCTAAGTCTGGATCATCACTTGAGCTCATTCCTCACTCCAGAAAACCCAAATTTAACCAATTTTAAGATTTATAATTAATTAAACAACTTAATTTCAAATAAGAATATTACCCGTTAACTAGTTTTTTGTCCCACAATCATTGAATATTTGAGTAGTGGGGTGTTGGTTATCCTCAGCACACTCCCAAACCTACACCGAGATAAAGACCCAACATACGCCTCCAATTCCATCATTAAAATAATTTAATTTTAATGAAAAACTAAAGAAAATTCACTATAGTGACAAACCTCATTGAAACTGAAGCAATGACATGCAGATGATATTTTAGGACACCCTCTTCCTAGGCAAAGCATAAGCCTCATCTTACTAAAATGATTCCATCATGCTCTGGTGGATTCAACACCAAATACCTAGTTGGAAATTAGAAGGAAACAACTATGAAAGGAAAATATGGAGAAAGCATGAAGAAATTAACATGTATCTTGGATTCACCACATAATCGCAGCAACACTCACCCTCCTTGAAGGGGGGGTCTAAGGATAACAAAAGGTGGGAGGGGGATCAGATGAATATCATCCACTATGATATCTTTCTGCTTAAAATCGATGGTGGTGACCATTAAATGACCATTTTCCCCTCATTAAAAAATCAGCAACCATGTCATCTGATCGGTGAGCCCAGGATGGCTGCAGGGATATTTCCTTGGCCACCGGCTAGCCTGTGGCTACAGACTGTATCCTCAGACACCCTAGACTTCTCTTATTGCTCCATAAACCTTTTAACTAGCCTCTAATCTCTATTCCAGGTCCAAAAATTTTAAGAAGTCAAAGGGGCCAAAACTGCTGTATGAACATCGATTCAAAACCTGACCCACCAATCAAATGGAAATTCAAATTCCTTCTAGAATTTTCACACCCAAATGGGAAAGGGGTATGGAAATGATTGATATGGTAGCCACTTGCATATCATCATTATAGTGAATAATCCACAGTATTATTCTTAAAGTGGTATCCACACCTACTCCACGAATCTCAGAACATCGTCATTGGTATTCTGGATACTAGCATGGAGAAACAAAATGCCTTGCATCATTCAATGTCAATCATAATAAGAATTATCATAAGTCTTTATAGAATTGTTTACCTTATTCTATCACTATTGAGAGAGAGGATAAGAATTCTCACTCTAATTATTGAGAGAATTATTGAATGGATCTCTTGGTCTTGAGAGAATTTTATTGGGTGAATTTTTTGTGCACAACAATTCTCATAACCATAGAAAATGATATAAGATGAAATATAAAGTTATGGTTAAATATTTGATAATTTCATTGAGGACCTTAATCAAATATTTTCTCCAATATATTCCCCATGTCAAATAATAGTAATGTTATTATTATATTCCATGAAATTCATTAACTCATGAATATTTAAATATCATTTTGTATACAAATAAATTAATATTGATTTAAATGATATTAAACAATATATATCATTTCCACCAGGCCCTTAACTTGGCTCATCAATCCTCGCTAACATTCATTGAATCATGAATAATAAATGTTTTTTTTAATAAATAAATATCTTTATATTTACAAATGGTCGAGGAGAGGGGATTACAAATTGAAAATAAACAAATATATTTATTTATCACATTGAGAATAATAATAAACAATAAATAAATAAATATTTTATTTGTTAACTAGAAAATTATATTTACACTACCAAAAAACAAGCTTTTATCAGTGCTAAAAAGGTCTTTATTAGTGCTAAAAAAGAACTATTAATCGAGATGATATCAAAAGGGGGTTCCGTTTATCAGCGCTTAAAAAGCGCTGATAAAGGACCCCCTTTATTAGTGATTAGAAAAGTGCTGATAAAGGCCCCACTTTTTCAATGCTACTCAAAGCACTGATAAAGTCCACATGTATCAGAGCTTCAACTAGAGTTGATAAAGTCTTCCCTCTCTGAGCGTGATTTTTATAAGACAGCACACCTAGTAACCTGAAAATAAAATAAACACCCAACTAAGCAACCTACAAATAAAATAAACAGCTGACCAAAATAATAAAACCAGCAAAAATAGGTTGCAAAAACTAGTAAAAACCTTCTCAAAAATAACTACTCATAGTATATATATACAAAAGAAAACATACACGATGCAAATGATGAAAACACAAGAAACACACACAAAAGTTTGAAAAACATTGCTATATACATTTTATTGAAATCATGAATAAAAAATATTCCATCACCATATATACCAAAAAAACACTTCTATACACATTTTGAACAATGTTTTATGAAATTACATTTAAAAATATCCATCAAAGAGTTAAAAACATTAATTTTTTCTCTTTTTATGTCTGTGGTCCTCTCTAAAAAATGTCATTTGATGGTAATAGTCATTGAACAAATCATCCCAACTTGAGAAAAAGATTCCACCTATATATGAAAACAAGTATTATAGTAGTAATACTATAAATAAATAAATTAAACAATAATATGAAGAATACATTAAAAATGTCAATTTTTAATAAAACTGACACATTTAGAGCCATACCGGTGACACTGTGCATCGGATTAAGGTGGGGTTGATTCCTACACATCAAAAAAGAATTATAGATCATTGTCCTAAAATATCAAAAACAATCGGTGGTATTTCCACAGTTTTTAGCATGTTTGTTGTATTTTTTTTACTAAAATGTCTTTTCAAACTGAAAACATGAAATTTGAGTCATACCAGTTGCATCATGCGCCATTTTGACATGATACTACTTCATAAATGCCACAAAGGACTTACGAATTGGTGTCTTTAATTTGGAAGACAATCGGAGTGTGTTTACTTGGTTTTCAATGAGTGACATGTTTTGAGTTAAAATGTCAATTTTATAATAATAGCGGACACTTTTAGCACACCAGTCACACCGTTCATCAGATTAAGGTAGGGTTGATTCCTACATGTCCCAACTGACTTGTGGATCATTGTCTTAATGTATCAATATAATATTAATGTGTTTGCTCCATTTTTAGTATTTTAGTTGTGATTTTTTACTTGAATTAATTTCAATTTTAAATAACAAGACACATTTAGAGTTATACTGGTGACATCGTGCGTCGGATTGAGGTGTGGTTGATTCTTACACATCGAAAATTACTGATGGATCATTGTCTTAAATTATGAAAACAATCAAAATGCATTTACTCAGTTTTCAGTATGTTTGTTTTGTTTTTTTAATAAAATGTCCTTTCAAATAGAAAACATGCAACTTAAGTCATACCAGTCTCATTGTTCTTTGGTTTGATGTGATACTACTTCATACACATCACAAAGGAATTAGGAATCACTTAATTTGGAAGAGAATCAGAGTGTGTTTGCTTGGTTTTCAATGAGTAAATTTTTTTGAGTTAAAGTGTACATTTTAAACTGATAGCGGAAACATATAGTGACACCATTCGTCGGATTAAGTTGGGGTTGATTCCTACAAGTCACAATTGACTCATGGATCGTTTTAATAAAGTATCAAAACAATTTGAATGAATTTTATTAGTTTTTAGTATGTGAGTTGTGTTTTTTTAATTGAATTAATGTCAATTATAAATAAAAAGACACATTTGGAGTCATACTGGTGACACCGTGTGTCAGATTGAGGTGTGGTTGATTTCTACACATCACAAATTACTGATGGGTCATTTTCCTAAAGTATCAAGACAATCAGAATGCATTTCCTCGGTTTTTAGTATGTTTGTGGTATTTTTTACTAAAATATCATTTTAAACTGAAAACATGTAATTTGAGTCATACCAGTCGCATCGTGCATCAGTTTGACATGGACTACTTCATACACATCACAAAGGACTTACGAATCGTTGTCTCTAATTTGTAAAATAATCAGAACAAGTTTTCTTCTTTTTCAGTGTGTGACACATTTTGAGTTAAAATGTCAATTTTAAACTGATAGTGGAAACTTCTAGTCACACCGGTCACACCGTTATTCGTATTAAGGTAGGGTCGATTCCTACACATCACAACTAACTCATGGATAGTTTTCTTAAACTATAAAAATAATAGGAAATCATTTTCTCAGTTTTTAGTATGTCAGTTGTGTTTTTTTACTTAAATTAATGTAAATTTTAAATAACAAGACACATTTGGAGTCATACCGGTGACACTGTGCATCAGATTGAGGTGGGGTTGATTCTTACATGTCAAAAATGATTGATGTATCATTTTCTTAATGTATCAAAATAATCAGAGTGCATTTCCTCAGGTTTTAGTATGTTTGTTGTGTTTTGTTACTAAAATGTCATTTCAAAGAAAAAAACATGAAATTTGATTCATACCAGTCACATCGTGCATCGGTTTGATGTGAGACTGCTTCTTACATGATACAAAGGACATACGAATTTCTGTTTTTATTTTGGAAGACAATTGGATCATGTTTTCTTGGTTTTTAGTGAGTGACATGTTTGGAGTTAAAATGTCAATTTTAAACTGATAGTAGGCACTTTTAGTCATATAGTTTGTCCAATTGAGGTGGGGTTGTTTCCTACATATCACAATTGAATCATGGATCTTTTTTATAAAGTATCAATACAATTCGAATGTGTTTTCTCAGTTTTCAGTATGTCATTTGTGTTTTTTTTCTTGAATAAATGTCTATTTTAAATAACAAGACACATTTTGAGTCATACTGGTGACACTGTGCATCATATTGAGGTTTAGTCGATTCATACACATCACAAATGGCTTATGGATCTTTTTCTGAATGTATCAAAACAATTGGAATGTATTTCCTCATTTTTCAGTATGTTTGTTGTGTTTTTTTTACTAAAATGTCATTTTAAACTGAAAACATGAAATTTGAGTCATACCAGTCGCATCGTAAGTCAGTTTGATGTGAGACTACTTCATAAACGTCACAAAGGACTTAAAAATCTCTATCCTTAATTTGTAAAACAATTGGATTACTTTTTCTTGGTTTTCAGTGAGTGACACGTTATGTGTTAAAATATCGATTTTAAAGTGATAGTGGACAATTTTAGTCACACCAGTCACACCGTTTGTCGGATTAAGGTGGGGATGATTCCTACACATCAAAACTGACTCATGGATCATTTTACTAAAGTATAAAAACAAATCTGAATTCATTTTCTCTATTTTCAGTATGTTAGTTGTGTTTCTTTCCTTGAATTAATTTCAATTTTAAATTACAAGACACATTTGGAGTCATACCAGGGACACCATACATCGTATTGTGGTGGTTTTGATTACTACACATCAAAAATGACTAATGGATTATTTTCCTAATGTATCGAAACAATTAGAGTGAATTTCCTTAGGTTTCGGTATGTTTGTTGTATTTTTTACTAAAATGTCTTTTCAAACCCAAAACATGAAATGTGAGTCATACCAGTCGCATTGTGAATTATTTTGATGTGAGATTTCTTCATACAGATCACAAATGACTTAAAATTTTATTTCCTTAATTTGGAAGACAATTGGATCATATTTTATTGGTTTTCAGTGAGTGACAAATTTTGAGTTAAAATGTCAATTTTAAACTGATAGTAGTAACTTTTAGTCACACCAGTCACACTGTTTGTCAGATTGAGTAGGGGTTGTTTATTACACATCACAACTGACTTGTGGATTATTTTTCTAAAGTATCAAAACAATAATAATGCATTTTCTCAGTATTCAGTATGTCAGTTGTGTTTTTTTACTTGAATTAATGTCAATTTTAAATAACAAGACACATTTGGAGTCATACTAGTGACACCGTGTGTCAGATTGAGGTGTGATTGATTCTTACACATCACAAATGACTGATGGATCATTATCCTAAAGTATCAAAATAATCAGAAAGAATTTCCTCAGTTTTGAGTATGTTTGTTGTGTTGTTTTACTGAAATGTCATTTCAAACCAAAAACATTCAATTTCAGTCATACCAATCGCATCGTGAATCAGTTTGACATGAAACTTATTCATACACATCACAAAGGAATTAAAAATGGATTTCATTAAATTTGAAGAGAATTGGAGCACATTTTCTTGGTTTTTAGTGAGTGACATATTTTAAGTTAAAATGTCAATTTTAAACTGATAGTGGACACTTTTAGTCCCACCAATCACACCATTCATCGGATTGAGGTGGGTTTGATTCCTACATGTCACACCTGACTCATGGATCATTTTTATAAAGTATCAAAACAATCCTAATGAATTTTCTCAATTTCCAGTATGTCAGTTGTGTTTTTTACTTGAATTAATGTCAATTTTAAATAACAAGACACATTTGAAGTCATGCCGGTGAAACTGTGCATCATATTGAGGTGTGGTTGATTCTTACACATCAAAAATGACAGATGGATCTTTTTCCTAAAGTATCCAAACAACCATAATTCATTTCCTCAATTTTCAGTATGTTTGTTGTTTTTTTAACTAAAATGCCATTTCAAACCAAAAACATGAAATTTTAGTCATATCTGTCGTATTGTACGTCAATTTAATGGGATACTACTTCATACATTTTACAAAGTAATTTAGAATATTTTTCCTTAATTTGGAAGACAAAAGGAGTGTGTTTTCTTGGTTTTCATTGAGTGACACGTTTTTAGTTAAAATATCAATTTTAAACTGATAGAGGACACTTTTAGTCACACCGGTCACACCGTTCATCTGATTAAGGTGGGGTTTATTCTTACATGTTCAAACTAATTCATGGATCATTTTCCTATTGTATAAAAACAATCCTAATGTGTTCGCTCAAATTTCAGTATCTCAGTTGTGTTTTTCTACTTGAATTAATGTCAATTTTAAATAATAAGACACATTTGGAGTCATACCAGTGACATCATGCATCGGATTGAAGTGTGGTTGATTAATAAGCATAAAAAATGACTTAGGGATCATTTTAATAAAGTATAAAAATAATAGGAATGAATTTCTGAGTTTTTCAGTATGTTTGTTGTGTTTTTTACTAAAATGTCATTTTAAACCAAAAACCTGAAATTTGAGTCATATCAGTCACATCGTGTGTCATTTTGACATGAGAATACATTATAAACGTCACAAAGGACATACAAATCATTGTCCATAATTTGGAAGATAATCATAGCACATTTTTTTGGTTTTTATTGAGTAACACATTTTGAGTTAAAATGTCAATTTTAAACTGATATGAGACACTTTTAGTGACAATGGTCACACCGTTCATCGGATTGAGGTGTGGTTGATTTCTACATTTCAAAACTGACTCATGGATCATTTTCCTAAAGTATAAAAATAATTTGAATCTAGTTTCTTGATTTTTAGTATGTCAGTTCTGTTTTTTTACATGAATTAATGTCAATTTTAAATAAAAAGACACATTTGGAGTCGTACCAGTCACAACATGCATCTTATTGAGGTGGCGTTGATTCCTATACATCAAATATGACTGATGGATAATTTTCATAATGTTTCAAAACAATCAGAATGCATTTACTCAGGTTTCAGTATGTTTTTTTTTGTTTTTTACTAAAATGTCATTTCAAACCGAAAACATGAAATTTGAGTCATACCAGTCGTATTGTGCATCGGTTTGACATGAGAATTCTTTATGCACATCAAAAAAGAATTAAAAATCACTCTTAATAATTTGAAATACAATTGGACTAAATTTGATTGGTTTTCAGTGAGTGACACATTTTGAGTTAAAATTTCAATTTTAAACTGATAGCGGACGCTTCTAGTCACATCGATCACACCATTCGTCATATTGAGGAGGGTTTGATTCCTACATGTCACAACTGACTCATGGTTCATTTTCCTAAAGTATCAAAATATTCCAAATGCATTTTTTTAGTTTTCAGTAAGTCAGTTGTGATTTTTTACATGAATTAATTTCAATTTTAAACAAAAAGAATTACTAGAAATCTATGATATACCAATGGTTTTAAACTCTTGGTATAGTCTGAATAATCGTTGGAATAATATATACCAACGGTTTTCCAAACCGTTGGAAACTAAATCATGGGGATAGACATATCCCAATAGTTATTCATAAACCATTGGGGTATGTCCTGTTACAACACATTATACCAATGGTTTTCTATAACTATTGGTATAACGTTTTACCAATTGTTTTACACCATTGCAATAAAAATCAGTTTATATATATCAATGGTTTTATGAACCATTGGTAAATACGTTTACCAACATTTTTAAGAAATCATTGTTAACACTTTAGTTAACAGGTCTATACCAATGGTTTTTAAATTGTTGGTATAGACTTTTACCAATCATTTGATGAAACTGTTGGTATAGATTGGATTTTCACATCTATACCAATGATTTTGAAACTATTGGCATAGAGTTACTTCAGCTCCAATATCAGTACCAGCGTCCCCTTTGGCAGTTACATAATTCATAATTAATTATATACAGAATTCATAATTAACAAACCTATACATAAATCAAAATTAATTACCTCCAATAATAAAAGCCTATACAGAATTCAGAATTCAGCAGGAAATAATAACAAACCTATAAATCCAATTACTTGTGCAATTACCTTCAATTACAATAATCTATACATAATTCAAAATAACACCAATGAGGACAAAGGGTGTGGGGTGGTGTCCAGGGAGGGGGGTTGTCCATGGGGGTGGGGGTGTCCAGGGGGTGGGGGTGTCTAGGGGGCGGGGTGGTGTCCAAGGGGTGGGGTTGTCCAAGGGGTTGGGGCTATCCAAGGGGGTAGGGGTATCAAGGGGGTAGAGGGTGTCTAAGGGGGTGGGGGTGTCCAGGGGTGGGGGGATGTCTCTGAGGGTGGGGGTGTCCATGTGGCGGGGCAGTGTCCACGGGGTGGGGGTTGTCTAGGGGGTTGGGGGCTGTCTAAGGGGGTAGGGGGTGTCCAGGGGGTGGGGTGTCCAGGGGGAGGGGGATGTCCAGGGGGTGGGGGTGTCCATGGGGTGGGGTGGTGTCTAGGGGTGGGGGTGTCCATGGGGTTGGGGCTGTCCAAGGGGTAGGGGTGTCTGGGGGGTTGGGGGTGTCCATGGGGGTGGGGTGTCGAGGGGGTTGTTGTCCAGGGGGTTGGGACTGTCCAAGGTGGTGGGGGGTGTCCATGGGTGGGGTGTCCAGGGGTTGGGGATGTCCAGGAGGGTGGGGGTGTTGTCCATGGGGGTTAGGGGGTCCAGGGGGTGGGATTCCAGGGGTGGGGTGGTGTCCAGAGGGTTGGGGGTGTCCAGGGGGTGGGGTGTCCGGGTGGTGGGGGTGTCCAGGGGGTGGGGGTGTACATGGGGGTGGGGGTGTCTGGGGGGGAGTGTTTGGGAAGGTGGGGGGCTATCCAGGGGGTTGGGAGTGTCCAAGGGGGTAGGGGTTTCCATGGGGTGGGGTTGTTCATGGGGGTGGGGGTGTCCAGGGGGTGCGGGTTTTCCATGGGGGTGGGGGTGTCGAGGGGGTGGGGGTGTCTAGGGGGTGGGGTGATGTCCATGGGGGTGGGGGTTGTCCCGGGGGTTGGGGTATCTCTAAGGGGGTCGGGGGTGTCCAGGGGGTGGGTGCTATCCAAATGGTGGGGGGGCTATTCATGTGGGAGGGGTGTCTATGGGGTGCAGGTGTCCAGGGGGTTGGGTGGTGTCTAGGGGGGTGGGGTGTCCGGGGGGTGGTGGTTCCCAGGGGGTGGCGGTGTTCGGGGGGGATGGAGGTCTAGGGGATTTGTCCATGGGGGATGGGGTGTCTAGTGGGTGGGGGTGTCCAGGGGTGGGGTGGTGTCCAAGGGGTGGGGTGTTCGGGGGTGGGGGTGTCTGTGGGTGGGGGTGTTCTGGGGGATGGGGTCTAGGGGGTCTAGAGGGGGTTGTCCATGGGGGTGGGGTGTCCAGGGGGTGGGGTTTTAAGGGGTGGGGTGGTTTACAGGGAGGTGGGGGATGTCCAGGGGGTTGGGGGTTGTCCAAGGGGGTAGGGGTGTCCATGGGGGGTGGGGGTGTCCAGGGGGTGGGGGTTTGTCCACGGGGGTAGTGGGTTTTCAGTAGGGGGTTGGGGGTGTTCAGGGGGTTAGGGGTTGTCTAGGGGGGGTGGGGGTTGTCTAGGGGTGGGGGTTTCCAGGGGGTGGGGTGGTGTCGACAGGGGGGCTGTCTAGGGGGTGGGGGCTGTCCAAGGGGTAGGGGTGTCTAGGGGGGGCTTTCCATGGGGGTGTCTAGGGGGTGGGGGTTTTCTAGGGGGTTGGGGGTTGTCCAAGGGGGTATGGGGGAGTCAAGGGGGGTGGGTGGGGGGCTTTCCATGTGGGGGGGGGGGGGGGTTATCCAAGGGGTGGGGGTGTCCAGGGGTGGGGATGTCAAGGGTGGTGGGGGCTATCCAGGGGGGTGGGGGGTTTTCCAAGGGGGTCGAGGGTGTCCAGGGTGGGTGGCGGTTTCCATGGGGGGTGCGGGTTGTACAAGGGGGTGCGAGTGTCCTGGGGGTGGGGGTGTCCAGGGGTGGGGGTTTCTAGGGGATGGGGGTTTTTCCAAGGGGGTGGGAGTGTCTATGGGAGGGGTGAATCAGTCACACATATATTCAGTCACAGAAAATCATAAGTAATGTTTTATTATATATAGATAAAGAAATAAAGATAATGTGACCAACCTAATCACACATATATTCAGGCCCAATAAGTCATCAAACATCAAATGTTAGTAATATCAATAAAAAATGCAACAGATCAATCTGTCCCTCATCACCATCATCATTAGCCTCATTGTCTTCCTCATCATTGTCCCCATCATCAACCATGCCCTCCTCAATGCCATCTACCTCACCCTTGTACTCCTCCTCGGCCTCCTTCTAACCCTCCTCCTTTCCCTCTTCCTCTGTCTCGGGCTCCTCCTCACCATCCTCCTCTACCTCCGCCTTGGCCACCTCCTCACCCTCCTCCTCTACCTTAGCCTCTTCCTCGCCATCGTGTCGACCACCGCAAGAAATACCACCTAGTTCACCATATATAGAACACATCGATGACATATATTCATCACAATATGTTTTCGCATCTGTTGGAAGTGTTGAACGTAAAACTTCTATCAGTTTCATAAATACAGTGTTTTCCCTCGCAAACTATCTTGTCGTCTCTATGGCCCTTTTTTCAGCCTGTTCTTCTTATGCATTAACCTTCTAGATCTCAGTTTCACTACAACTTGTACCTGGGGTGGGTCAACACCTCGTTGGGGCTATACTCTTCCCAGGTTGGCAGCCTACTCTGCCAGGGTGACCATCTCCCAACACCTGATGTAAGTTATCATTTGGCCCAAAATTGTCATGTTCCTAGGCATCAAATCCCTCTAAAGTATCATTTTAAAAATATAAATTGATTATTAAGTTAAAAAATATATATTAAAATTTGAAATCAACAAATTAAAACTTACAATCTACTGCTGAGTTAGTTTGTTAACCTCACTTCCATCTTTCTTCCTTCTACTCGAGCAAAACAGTTTTGCTCGAGGAACTCATCCTTCAATATTCAATGTTTTCCATTATAATGAAATTCAATGTAGGAAAACATAATTAAAAAAAGGTTACCAATAATTAATTTCATAACTAAAATTATATGACAACTTTAGCAATCAAATAAATTATGGAGGAAACAATAAAAAGTGTAAGTCGTAAAGAATAATTATAAATAGTTGTCATGCCTACTTCTTCTCGTGATCTGGAATTGTAGTACATACCAATTTGTGGAGGTATTTTTTAGAATCAATATTTTTTTATTTATTACTGATGATTACTAAATAAAATTCAATAATACAAAATATGGTATTAACGCAAAATATGAAAATTTACATTTAAATACATAAAATGTGATTAATACCTTAAACTGGGTAGTTTTCCAATGAGTAATCATCTGCCCATAATGTTCTATCGAAAAATCATCCATGACAGGGACTACCTCTAACTCTATTACAAATCTATCAGGCCAGTCAATATACAACTCGTGCTGATAGGCTATCCAAAACTCACCTAAATCCTTTAGACGTGATGGTTGTGCACCCTCACCCTCGGGGAAATTAATCCAAAGTTGTCACAAAAATATTAATTCATATAAATTCAAGAATAATATATAGCAGAAAATATAATAATTTTTTACCCATATCTCTACCCAAGAATTATCCTTGACTTCATTTGTCAAATGTCTCTATGAGAGAGGGTTTACAGGAATGATGTTGGAGTATTTGGCAGGCGTCACAAAAAAAACTCTGAAATTGATGCCTTGTTTTTTCAATCAATTGATTGTCTTCATTGTAGTCCACCATCAACTATGTGTAGCGTTTCCACTCTTCACGCATGCATTTACACACCCTCCCCAGCCTCTTATCAGTATATGTATCTGTTATGAATGAAAAACTAATATTTTATCAATAAATGTTATAATAAAAATAAATAATGGTATATAAATTTTTCAGGGTTCTATAAATATACCTACAACAGTTTGATCAATGGGTGTCACTGGATCTATAGAAATTGAAGGAAAACCCTGTACAGGTGGAGTGGGTCCCAATGTATGCTCCGTAGGGACAGAATTTGGTGGTGTAGGAGTCGAAGATGATGGATTATAGAAGCTCAAAGAGAAGGAAGTAGAAGTAAAAGAAGATAGCGCATATGGCTAGCCGAATTCTGGATGGGGAGTGGGAATCATCCTCATATATGGTAAATATGGGTGAGGAGACTCAGATGTAAAGGGTGGTGAAAACATGGGAGGCCTAAATATCACGTGTGTCCCTAATGACACATCGGTATCAGAATGTGGGAAATATGGTATGTCAGTGGGAGGGGCAGGGTCTAATCGAGTATTCCAACCTGATCGTCTAGCTCTCGTACCCCCCCCCCCTCATACAAACACCTTGAGTACTGGAACCACTACAAAGATGCTCATCATATAATTGTCACCTCATATGTGGATCCTGCAAAAATGTTTAAAACAAAACTAATCACATGACATTATATATTATTTAAATATATATATTTGAAATAAAATACTCACTACCAGAACTAGTGGTGGAACTCCCATCTCAGTCATGCGGCGATTGTTTTCCATCATCTTTTTTTGTTGCCTCTCTTCAATTAGTTGCATTTCCTTCATTTGAAAACAAATATGGAAGTAATTTGAAGAAGATAACTAATGTGTAACCCAAAAAACAAAATATATGAGAGGGAAAACATGAATATAAGTAATTAGAATAGGATAACATTTACTGCATTAGAAATTTTGGTTTTGTAGGTTTGAATATAGTTCAATTACAAATTAGAAAATTCAATTCAAATAAAATTGCAACCAATAAACACTGAAAATTCACATAACGTTCAAGTCAAATACAATATATTTGTAATCAATATTAAATAAATTTGAATAGTACCAACCTTAACAACCCAAGTCGAGAAAAACCAATAGAATTGGGAACATGGATGGATGATTCTATATATTTCCCAACACAACTTCAGGTTCATAGTCAAATCTGACAATTGAGCAAAAAGAGTCATCAAAAGTAATAAATGGATTGTTTACAATGGCAGTAGGGATGGTGTCAATTCCATCATCACCATAATCAAAAATATGCCTTGGAATTACGGCAATAATGACACCAAATTCAGGTCGAAGATTGTCTTTGACATAAAAAACTTATTTAACCATTGATGCCAATACATGTTGTTCATCGATAACAAGAGTGTGAGTCATATCAATTACTTGAAATCCACATATATTAATAAATGTGCCCTACCTCTTCATTGAATCAAACCACTGGCATTTCATCATTGTGACTCATCCATGAGAGTAATAATCCAATACTATTATTTTTTCAATGACTCCATAATAACCTTCATTTTCAAATCGTGGTCTACTATCTGATGCACTAGCATAACAGTCTATTGTGGTAGTAACCATAACACCGTCATGTTGTGTTCTCGTGTTCTTTACTCATTCAATGATAATAAATCTGTACCCATTGATAACAATTGATTTACAGTCACGAACCATGGTATTAGGTCCAAAATCCAAAGTTCTTATTTCCTCAGAGAAAGAGTCAACAGGAAAACCCAATACATGAAATATAAATGAATATTAAACTTAATTAAATATTGATTTAATTATTTTAAACTGTAATATTTTTTCCTTCAATTTTAACCAAGCAGAAAACTCTTTGCTATGCAAAGACTCCCTTCTTCTCAAAGATAAAGAACGATGTTTTCAATTTATCATTGCATTATGTTCCCTGTAGATAAAAATAGAAATAGTTTAATAGATATATATGTAAGATATAAATATTCAATTTACTTACCTGATGTAGTCATTGAACAAATCACAGTTGAACAAAACTGTGCGATGTTCCATCTCCCGCTCTTCAAGGCATAATGTCGTCAATGTATATGATCCAGGAATTCATCCTGTTTGAGGAAGCGATAGAAAAATAGGGATTAATTTTCTCTTGCAGTTCTTCTTTGTTTCTCATTAGTTTGTTCATTCTTGTAGTAATATTAGACAAATACATAGAGTAGAAATCCATACATTCTTGATCCAAGTGACTGCTCACGATAGAACCTTCGGGATGATTTCTGTTTCAGACATAATAATTTAATGCCTATATATTTATTTCAGTTGGATACATCCAAAAAAATAGGTCCTACAAGAAGTATTTTAGTTGGAATATGAACAATTAGATGCAGCATGCATGTGAAAAATGATGGAGGAAATATTTTCTCTAACTCACACAAAATTAATGGGGCAACTACCAACATTTTTTAAAAGAAAGACATGGTCAACATCTTAACACAAAGATCTCTAAAAAATGGCACAACCGAATAACAACAACCCATACATTATTGGAAAAAAGATGACGGATTTCTATTTGAATCAACTCATGCATAAGGACGTGATAATCATGAGTCTTCAAAGATTTTATCATCAAATCTATTCTGTTGACCCATTTAGATATATTTCTTGAATAGACACCGGGAACTTTAATAGTCTTTAGTAATTCCAAAAATTGATTTTTTATGTAGGTTTCATCACATAAGAAGCACGTGGAACTTTCCATTTATTTTCACTGATACGCACAATATGCAATTCTGGTCTGATGCCCCAATCCACCAAGTCACGCTGAGACCTTAAATCATCTTTTGTCTTTCATTTAAAATTTAGAAGAATCAAAAGCAACATTTCACAAATATTTTTTTCAATGTGCATTAAATTTAACCAATGACGTAAAAAATTGGTTAAAAAATCGGGAAAACCAAAGAAGATACTCAACTTATTTCAATTGTAATGGGTTTTAGTGGAAACATCCTTTCTCTTTACAGATTTGATTTAACCCTTCCCAAATGAAAAACAGAAATATTCCAATTCATTAAGAACATTAGTTTCATACATATGCTGAGGTGGATAATCATTCTCCATGGTATTGTCAAATCTTTGATTATTATTTCTATATGGATGGTCCATTAGCAAGAACAGTCGATGTCCCATAAAACTGAAACTACAGTGATGTTTTAGTCTTATGGATTGTGTATTCTTCATAAAAACAAGACATGATATTTTTTCCATCATGGTCCATACATACATCATTGCGTAAGTAGGAAAATCATTGATCGTCCACATAAGTGCAGCACACATCTAAAATATGTCTTTTGAACATGCATCATATGTGCACAAACCCACATTCCAAAGAAGTTTCAACTATTTTATTAAATGTTGAATGTATATGTCTATATCATTACCAGGATCAGAAGGCCCAGATGTGAGTATACTCATTAAAGTGAAAGTTATTTTCATATAAAACCATGGGGGAAGGTTATAAATGTGTATAAAAACTATCCATTTGTTTTTCAAAGTAAGAATATGGCCAAACGGATTAAAACCATCAAATGAAAAACCCAGCCTCACAGTACGCATATCAGCTGCAAAATCAGGATATCGATCATCAAATCTATGCCATGAAAATCCATTTGCAGGGTGAACCAAATCATTATTAGTATTCTTTCTTTCGGTATCATTCCATCACATTTTTATTGATATTTTATCCGACATAAAAAGATTCCGGAGTCTGGGGATCAATGGAAAGTGGCACATTACTTTATGTGGCACACTGGATGGTGTTCCATCAGCTTTTGGCTTCAAGCAGAATGTTCCACATTTTATACAATCATTTCATTCATCATTTTCCTCCCAAAATAAATTATAATCTTTCAGGGAATCCTGAATTTTGTTTCTTCAAAATCCAAGTTCAGCAACTAACTTCCATGCCATATAGTGGTTTGAGAGAATATCTGCATCATCTGGAAGAAATTCTTTCAATATGGTAAGAATTTAATTGATGGCAGTATTAGAAATACCATACATAGTTTTCCCATGAAACAATAGGATTAAAAATTATAGCTTTTTCATTTTACTGCATTTTCGGTATACTGGAGTCATGGTATCATCATTCAATTTTTTCACTATAAAAACATCATCATTTTCATTAGACTCATCATGTGTGCTCATATAGAAGTATTCTTGGGACAAATATTTTCTTTTTCATGATGATGAATAAACGGAAACTTGTCATATAACAAATTCTCCAATCCAGTCCTTTCATTTGGTTCATCAACAATTTGAGATTTCATTTTCTCCCCATTGTGATACCACACACAGTGTTTTTCTTAAAAACCATATTTGGTTATGTGGTAGCTGACTTCTTCACTGTTCAATCAAGGTCTTCCAACACAATTGTAACATGGGAAGTGTATGATACCACTATCTGAAGCATTGTGAAATGAAAAATCTAAAAATCTCTCCAAATTGTTTTGAAATTCACTTGAGATCTGATCAGTTTCATACATCTAACTTCTATCCATTTTGTAAAAAAATTGTTATAAGTTATTTAGTAAAAAGAAATTCAATAAGATAGAAGTTTCATCGAAAATATATATAAGTAAATGAGAATTGTTTACTTTATTGGAAACCATAACTGACACACTACTCTATATGAGAATCATAATATAAAAGACAAAAAAATACTATATTTATAACAAAATACTATAAATTAATATAAATCCATGATATTGATTTCAATTATAAATATAATACCATGAAATGTTTGCATATTGAGAGAACATATATAATCTATGGGAGAATTTTGAGAGTCTTATACACCTTGTGTCAAAGAGAAGGATAGATTTCGAACCCATGAGCCTTTGAAGGAGAAGAATTCCATTATTCTCAAGTATTCAATGAACTAAGTAATAAATTGAAAACATTAGATTTGGAGAGTGTTTTGAGACCCAAAAAAATTTTCAAGGAAGGTTTTGAATATATTTGAAGAAATATACATGAGTATACAATATCAGGTACACTTATGGAGGATAATTATTCAAGGTTTGAAATATCATGGCCATACATGTGGATCATGATCAAAGAAAGATTAAATGGAACTAAGAAGAGTTTGATTTCATAAGATGAAAGTTCTACGGAGAAAGGAAGCATGATTCCATGGACATGGAGTTTTAAAATGATGATATTGAAATTTATTTTCCAAATTGGATAATCTATCCCCATTTTAGATATCCATAAAGGATGGGGTTTCTAATTGATTTAGTGAACTATTCCTGGGTTGATACCTTATTATTAAAATAATGTGAAGATATACTAATTCAGTTATGTGTGCCTAAATTTGAGGTGAAATGTGTTTTGGAATTTTTTTCATTTATCACATAAAAGAAGACACCACTGACCTGATAGAACATTGTTCAAGATATTAAAAAGTGAGTTATTTTCATCAAAGATGCAGAATGTGTAAACAGAGTTTTTAAAATAAGTTATTGATGCTAAAAAATGGAAATGTTTTGAAAATTTAGGATATTTTATAACACTCAATACCCAAAGTTAAAGTATTCATTGTGTGGGGGTGTCAAGGGGGTAGGGGTGGGAAGTACAAGGGGGTGGGGGTGTCTAGGGGGAGTGGGGGGTTGTCTAAGTGGGAAGGGGGTGTCTAAGGGGTGTGGGTGTCTAGGGGGTGGGGGTGTCTAGGGGGTGGGGCGGTTTCCGTGGGGGATATCCGGGGGGGGGGGTTGTTCAAGCGGGTGGGGGTGTCCAGGGGGTGGGGCTACTTAGGGGGTGGAGGTGTCCAGGGGGTGGGAGTGTCCTGGGGGCTATCTAAGGGGGTGGGCCTATCCAAGGGGTGGGAGTTGTTTAGGGGGTGTCCAGGGGGTGGGGGTTTATAGGGGGTGGGGTGGTGTCCATGGGTGGTTGTCTAAGGGGGTGGGGTGGGGTGGGGCTATCCAGGGGGTGGAGGTGTCCAGGGGTGGTAGTGTCTAGGGGGTTGTCCAAGGGGGTGGGGTTATCGAAGGGGGTGGGAGTTGTCTAGGGGGTGGGGTGTCTAGGGGGTGGAGTGGTGTCCATGGGGGGTTGTCCAAGGGGGTGGGGGTGTCCATGGGTGGGGGTGTCTAGGGGGAGTGGTGGTGTCCAGGGTGTGGGGGTGTCTAGGGGGTGGTGGTGTCCAGGGGGTGTGGTGGTTTCCACAGGGGGCTATCCAGGGGGTGGGGGCTATCCAAGGGGGTGGGGGTGTCTAGGGGTGGGGGCTGTCTAGGGGGGTGGGGTGGGGTGGTGTCTAAGGGGGTTATCCAAGGGGGTGGTGGATGTCTATGTGTGGGAGTGGGGTGGTGTCTAAGGGGTTTTTCTAAGGGGGGAATGTCCAGGGGTGGTGGTTGTCCATGGGGGTTGGGCTGTCCAGGTGGTGGAGGTGTGCAGGGGGTGTGGGGTTGTCCAAGGGGGGGGGGGTGTTTGTGGGGTGTCTAGGGTGGTGGGGGGTTGTCCAAGGGGGTGGGGGTGTCCAGGGGGATGGGTTTGTCCAGGGGGTGGGGGTGGGGGTGTTCAGGGGAGGCAATACCCATATAATACCTTGAAGATTACATATAACCAATCCAACCAAAATCAAAATTCCAATCCATCACCCAGCCAACATCCGATTCATCCTCAATATCACTACCTTTCACATTATTCTTTAAACAAGAACTATAAATACAAAATCCAAATCTTGTTTTCCACTAAACTAAAGTCCAAAGGAACTACCATATCACCCCACTAAAAAATGGGAAACCACCTACACAACTACCCCAATCATCCCCAATCCGTTCACATGGACCATACTTATATCTATTTCCCACCTTGAGACCATATGACTAATCAAACCCTTTACCATATCTGAGTGGGGATACATCTCACCACCACCTCCATTAGTTCTTATGGTTCCAAAACTCTACACAAAAGGAGTGGTTATGAAGACTTCAAATAAAGGTGATTCTCAAAATCATGATAGTTGAAGTGTAGAATAAAAATAGAAAACAAATCAAAGTGTTTGGTATACAATGTCCTACAATGCATGGAACTCTAGTTTAGACCAAATCAAAATAGAAAATAAAGAAATAGATGCATAACAATAAAACTAAGGTACCACTTACTAATTTGAAGTGTATAACTAAATAATTTATTGAATGAAGATGGATCTATTGGGTGGAAGGAGTTTCACAGCCTAAGGTAAAGAGAGATTTGGGAGAGCTCCAGTTTAGGGTTGTAATCACACAAACAGGGAAGTTGGATCTGTTGTGTATTTGGGGGAAACGTTTCCTACTGGTTTTTAAAAACCATTGATACCAATGGTTCTAAAAAACCATTGGTATACATGATAAAAATTAAAGATATCCCAACATTTTGAGTAAACTATTGGTAAATCTTCATTCTAAAACTAATATACCAACAGTTTCAACAAAATATTGGGAAAGTTTTCTCCAAAAATAGTATACTAGTGGTTTCTTCAAACCATTTGAATAAAGTCCTTTGTAATACCTCTATTTCCACTAGTGAAGACACGTTTGGAGTCATTACAGTGACACCGTGCATCATATTGAGGTGTGGTTAATTCCTACACTTCAAAAATTATTGATGGATCTTTTTTTCTAATTTATAAAAACAATTGGAATTCATTTACTCAGTTTTCAATATGTTTGTGGTGTTTTTTATAATAAAACGTCATTTACAACTGAAAACATAAAATTTGAGTCATACCGGTCGCATCATGCATTGTTTTGATGTGAGACTTCTTTATACATGTCACAAAGGACTTATGAATGGATTTATTTAATTTGGAAGAAAATTGGAGTGTGTTTTCTTGGTTTTCAGTGAGTGACACATTTTAAGTTAAAATGTCAATTTTAAACTAATAGGGTACACTTTTAGTCACACTAGTCACGTCGTTCATCAGATTGATGTGGGGCTGATTTCTACAAGTCACAACTGACTAATGGATCATTGTCTTAAAGTATCAAAACAATCTGAAGGCATTTGATCAATTTTCAGTATGCCAGTTGTGTTTTTTACTTCAATTAATGTCAATTTTAAATAACAAGATACATTTGGAGTCATACCGGTGACACCATGCGTCATATTGAGGTGTGGTTGATTCCTACATGTCAAGAATGATTGATGTATCATTTTTTTAACGTATCAAAACAATAAGAATTCATTTACTCAGTTTTCAGTATGTTTGTTGTGTTTTTTTTTACAAAAATGTCATTTCAAACCAAAAAAAATCAATTTGAGTCATACAGGTCGCATAGTGTGTCAGTTTGATGTGATACTACTTCATACACGTTATAATGGACTTATGAATCACTTACCATAATTTATAAGACAATTAAAGAGTGCTTACTTGGTTCTTATTGAGTGACATGTTTTGAGTTAAAATGTCAATTTTAAACTGATAGCCGATACTTTTAGTCACACCGTTCATCGAATTGAGTTGGGGTTGATTCCTACATGTCATAACTAACTCATGGATCATTTTCCTAAAGTATCAAAACAATATGAACGCGTTTGATCAGTTTTTAGTATGTCAGTTCTGTTTTTTTAATTAAATTAATGTCAATTTTAAATAAAAAGAAACATTTAGATCCATACCAGTGACACCGTGCATCGGATTGAGGTGAGGTTGATTCCTACACATCACAAATGACTGATTAATCATTGTACTAAAGTATCAAGACAATAGAAATTCATTTCCTTAGTTTTCACTATGTCAGTTTTTTTTTTCACTAAACTAATTGCATGTTGATTGGTTTTTTAAAAGAAATTTGTGGTCCTCATTTATTGGGAATGTGTGTTTTTGATAGACCACAAAATATAATGAGTATCCATAAGTGCTTTCCCCATCCCTTGATTTTGTTGTGAAATCTTTGATCCTTGTACGGTTGACACAGAATAACATCCTCCTTCTACAGCATAGCTTTGGTTGGACATGTGAAGAACCAACTATCATATATTCAGGACCTCCGAATTAATATATGACAGTTGGTTCTTCATCAGGTCTACTAAAGAGTGGTGTAAGCTCATGTGCCTGTTATGTCTTAAGATGTCACAAAAAACTCAATGGATGAGGAAACCCCTTCTGGATACTCGTTATATTTTGTGTTCTATCAACAACACACAAGCCCTGTAAATGAGGACCACCGATTTCTTTTAAAAAACCAATCCATATGGAATTCATTTAGTGCACAAACAAGGACCACCAATGGTCATGATTTTTAGTGAGTGACACATTTTGAGTAAAAATGCCAATTTTAAGCTGATAGCGGTCACTTTTAGTCACACCAGTCACACTGTTCGTCAGATTGAGGAGGGTTTGATTCTTATACATCACAACTGACTCGTGGGTCATTTTTCTAAAGTATCAAAACAATCTTAATGTGTTTTCTTAGTTTTCAGTATGTCAGTTGTGTTTTTTTACTTGAATTAACGTCAATTTTAAATAACAAGACACATTTGGAGTCATACCAGTGACACCGTGGGTCGGATAGAGGTGTGATTGATTCCTACACATCACAAATGACTGAAGGATAATTATCCTAAAGTATCAAAACAATCAGAATTCATTTACTTAGGTTTGAGTATGTTTGTTGTGTTTTTGTTTACTAAAATGTCATTTCAAACCGAAAACATGCAATTTGAGTCATACCAAGTCGTATCATGCATCAGTTTGACATGAGACTTCTTCATACACGTCACAAAGGAATTAAAAATATATTTCATTAATTTTGAAGAAAATTGGAGCACATTTTCTTGGTTTTCATTGAGTG
Organism: Viscum album; assembly: GCA_963277665.1. Classification (NCBI taxonomy): domain Eukaryota; kingdom Viridiplantae; phylum Streptophyta; class Magnoliopsida; order Santalales; family Viscaceae; genus Viscum; species Viscum album. The sequence continues at coordinate 1,965,847,185 of OY728130.1, read as the reverse complement.
ACATATTTTAAGTTAAAATGTCAATTTCAAACTGATAGTGGACACTTTTAGTCACACTAATCACACCATTCATCGGATTGAGGTGGGTTTGATTCCTATATGTCACAACAGACTCATGGATCATTTTCCTAAAGTATAAAAACAATATTAATGCATTTTCTTGGTTTCCAGTATGTCAGTTGTGTTTTTTTACTTGAATTAATGACAATTTTAAATAACAATACACATTTGAAGTCATACCGGTGACACTGTGCATCGTATTGAGGTGTGGTTGATTCTTACACATCACAAATGACTAATGGATCTTTTTTCTAAATTATCAAAACAATCGGAATGCATTTCCTCAATTTTCAGTATGTTTGTTGTTGTTTTTAACTAAAATGTCATTTCAAACCGAAAACATGCAATTTGAGTCATACCGGTCGTATTGTGCATCAATTTGATGTGATACTACATCACACATGTCACAAAGTAATTAGTAATCGTTGTCCTTAATTTATAATACAATCAAAGCATGTTTTCTTGGTTTTCAGTGAGTGACAGGTTTTCAGTTAAAATATCAATTTTAAAATGATAGCGGAAACATTTTGTCACACTGGTCACACCGTTCATATGATTAAGGTGGGGTTTACTCCTACATGTTGAAACTGATTCATATATCATTTTCCTAAAGTATCAAAATAATCCTGATGCATTTGCTCAAATTTCAGTATGTTAGTTGTGTTTTTTACTTGAATTAATGTCAATTTTAAATAATAAGACACATTTGGAGTCATACTGGTGACACCATGCATTGGATTGAAATGTAGTTGATTCCTACACATCACAAATGACTGATTGATCATTTTCCTAAAGTATAAAAATTATAGGAATGAATTTCCTCAGTTTTCAGTATGTTTGTTGTGTTTTTTACTAAAATGTCATTTTAAACCGAAAACATGAAATTTGAGTTATATCGGTTACATCGTGCGTCAGTTTGACATGAGAATACTTTATAAACATCACAAAGGACTTACGAATCATTGTACTTAATTTGGAAGAAAATCGTAGCACGTTTTCTTCGTTTTTAGTGAATGACACATTTTTTAGTAAAAATGTCATTTTTAAACTGATAGTAGACACTTTTGGTCACAATGGTCACACTATTCATCGGATTGAAGTGGGGTTGAATCCTACATTTCAAAACTGACTCATGGATCATTTTACTAAAGTATCAAAACAATATGAATGGGTTTTCTCAGTTTTTAGTATGTCAGTTGTGTTTTTTTACATGAATTAATGTCAATTTTAAATAAAAAGACACATTTAGAGTCATACCGGTGACACCGTGCATCTTATTGAGGTGGGGTTGATTCCAAAATGTCAAAAATGACTGATGGATAATTTTCCTAATGTTTCAAAACAATCAGAATGCATTTCCTAAGCTTTCAGTATGTTTTTTGTGTTTTTTACTAAAATGTCATTCCAAACCGAAAACATGAAATTTGAGTCATACTGGTCATATCATGCATCAATTTGAATTGATACTTCTTTATACACATCAAAAAATAATTATGAATCACTCTCCATAATTTGGAATACAATTGGAGTACATTTGATTGGTTTTCAGTGAGTGACACATTTTGAGTTAAAGTGTCAATTTTAAATTGATAGCGGACACTTCTAGTCACACCGATCACACCGTTCGTCAGATTGAGGATGGGTTTATTCCTACATGTCACAACGGACTCATGGATCATTGTACTAAAGTATTAAGATAATCCAAATACATTTTCTCAGTTTTTAGTAAGTCTGTTGTGATTTTTTACTTGAACAAATGTCAATTTTAAATAATAAGCATTGTTGGAAATCTATGATATACCAATGGTTTTAAATCCTTGGTATAGTCTGGATAATCGTTGGTATAATATATAACAATGGTTTTCCTAGCCGTTGGAAACTAACTCACGGGGATAGACATATCTCAATAATTATTCATAAACTGTGGGGGTATATCATGTTACAACACATTATACTAATGGTTTTCTATAACTGTTGGTATAACATTTTACCAATGGTTTTACACCATTGCAATAAAACTCAGTTTATATATATATCAATAGTTTTATGAAGAATTGGTAAATAATTTTACCAACGTTTTGAAGAAATCGTTGGTAACACTTTAGTTAACAGGTCTATACCAATGATTTTTAAATTGTTGGTATAGACTTTTACCAATGGTTTGATGAAACTATTGGTATAGATTGGATTTTCACATCTATACCAACGATTTTGAAACTTTTCACATTGAGTTACTTTAGCTCCAATAGTAGTACCATCCTCCACTTTGAAAATTGCATAATTTGAAATTAATTCTATATAGAATTTAGAATTAACAATCCTATACATAAATTAGAATTAATTACCTCCAATTACAACAAACCTATACAGAATTCAGAATTCAGAAGGAAATAATAACAAACCTATAAATCCAATTACTTGTGCAATTACCTGCAATTGAAATACCTTATACATAATTCAAAATAACACCGATGATGACAAAGGGAGCGGGGAGGTGTCCAGGGAGGGGGGGTTGTCCATGGGGGTGGGGGTGTCCAAGGGGTGCGAGTGTCTAGGGGAGGGGTGGTGTTCAGTTGGTGGGGCTGTCTAGGGGGTTGGGGTTATCCAAGGGGGTAGGGGGTTTCCAGAGGTAGAGGGTGTCTAAGGGGGGTGGGGGCTATGTATGGGGGTGGGGGTGTCTAGGGGGTGTCCAAGTGGTGGGGTGGTTTCCAGGGGGTGGGGGTTGTCCAGGGGGTTGGGGGCTATCCAAGGGGGTTGGGGGTGTCCAGGGGGGTGGGGTGTCCGGGGGGAGGGCGGTTGTCCATGGGGGGAGGGGGTTGTCCATGGGGGGGGTGTCTAAGGGGTGGGGTGGTGTCTATGGGGTGGGGTGTCCATTGGGTTGGGGGCTGTATAAGGGGGTAGGGGTGTCTAGGGTGGGGGTGTCCATGGGGGTGTGGTGTCCAGAAGGTGGCTATCCAGGGGGTTGAGGGTGTCCAAGGCTGTAGGGGTGTCCAGGGGCTGGGGGTGTCCAGGGGCTAGGGGGCAGTCCAGGAGGGTGGGGTTGTCCAGGGGGTGGGTGTCCAGGGGGTGGGGTGGTGTCTAGGGGGGGTTGTCCAGGGGGTTGGGGGTGTCCAGGTAAGGGTAGAGTACTATTCATAAGGGTATATTACTATTCACTGAAAATTGAGTTAATTCTATCAGACTCTAAATATCATCTTGAACACAACCGTGTATGTCAGATTTTGAAAATTCAAATTATTGAGTTGGGAAATTTAAGTTTAATGGATAGGTTATGGATATCTCCTATAAGTAACCATGTCTTGTTCCATATATGCTCAGTGATTCATGAAATATGGGTTATAACTAGAATGTATTTAAGATAAACATACCATGAAGTGTTTGGGGTGCCACAATGAACCCTTACTTTTTCTAACATATCAAGAAGCTGAGAAACTAGTAAAATATGGAAATGAATGTTACCTTGCACATATTATTGAAAAAAAAGGAACGATTTATATTAATGATGTGACATTGGTAAATGAGTACCTTGATGTTTTTTATGATGAATTTCATGGTATTCTACCTGATTGGGAAGTTGAATTTACTATTGACTTAGTTCTTGATACTAATCCAATTTCAAAACCCCCTTATCGAATGGCTCAAATTGAACATTCAGAGTTAAAGAAGCAATTTCAGGAGTTATTAGATAATGTTTTCATTCGACCTAGCACATCACCATGGGGTACTTCTATCTTGTTGGTTAAAAATAAATATGGTTCAATGAGACTTTTCATTGATTATAGAGCATTGAATAACATCACTGTTAAGAACAAGTATCATTTTCTTTATATCAATGATTTCTTTATCATCTCTAGGGAGATAATTATTTTTCAAAGATTTACTTGATGTTGGGGTACCATCAATTGAATTTAAAGGAAGAATACATTATGAAGAATGTGTTTCATAGTAGCTATGGCCATTATGAATTTGTAGTTATGCCTTTTTGTTTAACCAATGCACCTATTGTATTCATGGATCTTATGAATATAATTTTATGTGAGTTCTTGGATAAGTTTATTGATATGTTCATTGATGATATTTTGGTTTATTATAAATATAAAGAGGAGAATGAAAGTAATGTAAGGGTTTTATTACAAACTTTAAAAGAAAAGAAACTATTTTTTAAATTTGGAAAGTGTGAGTTTCGGTTAGAGAAAATTTCTTTCCTTGGTCACATTGTTCCAAAAAATGGAATAAATATTGATCTTGATAAAACAAAAGTTGTTGAATAATGGAAAAGACCCACAAATATAACCGAGATTTGTAGTTTTCTTGGCTTGTAAGGTTATTACTGGAGGTTTGTTGAGAATTTTTCATGGTTATCTAGTCCAATGACTAAGTTAACTTTAAAAGGTGTTAATTTCATTTGAAAAAAAAATGTGATGGTTGTTTTCAGGAATTGAAAATAATATTGGTTAATCCTCTAGTTTTTTCACTACCTTCTAGAAATAGTGAGATTTTTATTTACAGTGACACTTCATTTAAAGGACTTGGTTGTGTCCTTATGCAGAATGATTAGGTAATTGCTTATGTTTCACATTAGTTAAAACCTCATGAGTAAAATTACCCTACACATGATTTGTAATTAGCTGTTATTGTTTTTTCTTTAAAAAATTGGAGGCATCATTTGAATATAGTAAAATGTGAAATATATACTGACCACAAAAGTTTTAAGTATATATTCACTCATAAAGAATTGAACATGAGATAGAGGAGATGGTGGAATTAATCAAGGATTGTGATTTCCCTATCCTTTACCATCCGGGAAAATAAAATAATGTTGTTGATTCTTTTAGTCGAAAAAGTAATGCTTCATTAACAATGATACATTTGGAACAAGATCCTTTGGTTTTTTATTTGATGAATATTGGCATAGAAGTTGTTGGTGCAGTAAATTCTTCTATTTTGATTTATGTGTCAGTAAAATCGCCTCTATCAGATATAATAAAGAAATCGTAGAAGGAAGATAGTGAGTTCCATAAAATGGTAGAATTTGTTTAGGAGGGTAAGTTTCCGGAATTTAACATTGATAATGATTGTGTTTTGAGGTTTGGTAAGAGATTAGTGTGCCTTGTGATTCACAGTTGAAGAATGAGTTGTTATGTGATGCACATTTTTCTCTATTTTCAGTTCATCCTGACAGTACTAAGATGTACAGAGATCATCAGGATTATTACTGGTGGGATGGAATGAAAAGAGATATTGATGATTTTACTGTGAAGTGATTGACTTGTCAATAGGTTAAAGCGGAGATGAAGTTACTGAAAGGGATACTTTAGTCTTTATCGGTGCTAGAGTGGAAATAGGAAAATATATCCATGGACTTCGTTGTGGGATTACCGAAGACATATCGATGTAATAAATAAATCTGGGTTATTTTTGATCGGTTGACTAAATCTTATCATTTCTTTCCTATTAGAGATACTTTGTATTTAGATCAAATTTATCGGTTGTATATTAAAAATATAGTTAGGTAGCAAGGATTTACCCTCTCCATTGTATCTGATCATGATCTCAGGTTTACTTCTATATTTTGGAAAGGCCTTCAAAAGTTGTTGGGTACTGAATTAAAATTTTTGTATAACTTTTCATCTACAATCAGATGGGCAGTCATAACGAACAATTCAGACCTTGGAGGATATTATACATTCTTGTACACTATATTACTAGGTAAGTTGGGACCAACATATTTCTTTGGTCAAATTTTCTTACAATAATAGTTTTTATTACAGTATACAGATAGCTCCATTTAAGGAATTATATGGAAAGCGGTGTTGAACTCCAGATTTTTGTGATGAATTAGGTAAAAGGAAGCTGATGTGACCAGAATTGGTAGAAGAGATGGGAGAAAAAGTTCAGTTGATTCAGAAGCACATAATTACAGCTCAGAGTAGGCAGAAACTTTATGCAGATAACTGGAGGAAGGATATATATTTTGAGGCAGGTGATCATGTATTTCTCAAAGTTTCTCTATGAAAAAGTCTGATGTGTTTTGGTCTGAAGGGAAAGGTGAGTCTGAGGTTCATTGGACCTTATGAAATCCTAGAGAATGTTGGATCAGTTGTGTACAGAGTGTATTTACCTCCAAGTTTTTCCTAGGTACACAATGTTTTTCATGTTTCAATGTTGATAAAGTATATGCCAGATCCATCTACTGTTTTGAGCCCAAAAGTAGTTCAATTGGAAGAGAATATCTCTTATGAGGAACAACCAGTCCAGATTCTTGAATGTAGAGAGAAATTTTTTCCGAATAAGGTGATTCACCATGTAAAAGTTTTGTGGAAAAACCATATGGTTGAATATGCAACTTGGGAATCTGAAAATTTTATGAGAGATAATACACCCACTTATTTTATAGGTGAAAAAAAATTGCGAGGATGCAATTTCCAAAATGGGGGAAGGATGTAACATCCTAGATAAATAAATAAATAATAAATTTTCATAATTATTCATATTTTTGAATTAAATATTAATTTTACTTTAAATGGGTTGATATGCTCGATGGCGTACCCGATACGCAACAATGGGTTTCTTTGAAAGCTTACATTGCAAACTAATAATATAATAATATTAATTTAAATGTAGTTAACGCCTAGATTTTGTATTAGCAGGAATGAATAGGACTAACTAAAATATGATTATTCATGTTTTTTAAATGTTTTTACATTTATCCATTAAATTTTAGAGGCTTAAAATTTTAATTAATTTAATTTTAAGCATAAATACTCTAATTTTCATTAAAAGGTCAATTTACCGCATTTTGATGGGAAAACCTCTTTAAATCTATTTTTTATCACTTTTATATGTTATTTTTAACAAAATAAAATTCTTATTTAGAATTGGGACATCAATATTTACTTTGGGTAAATTTTTGGTATTTTTCTGATAAAATTCATTTTTTTATGAACAGTGAACAATACTGTATTTTAATTCAAAACGGCCATTTAATCTAATTTATTTATATGGTTTTATTATATTTTTAATTGGTTTTAAAGTGTAATGAGATTATATTTTTATAATTTAATCCAATTTTGGTAATTGCAATTAATTTCACTTTGAAATTGGACACAAACAAGTGTCAATCTTTTGATAGTTAATATTTTCTTAAAAACACGCTTTTTGTTCTAACAGCAGAAATTAATTTTAAATTAATTTCTGCTACTTCTGTGTTTTGAATTTAAAAGAATGGATTTAATATTCGTAATAAGTAGTTCCAAATTGTGTAAATGGGTAACTTTTATTTTTATACATTATGAAAATTTAACTCAGTAAAAATTTTATTTGACATGGTTAAAGAGTAAATCTGGTAAATAAGGGTAAACAAATATTACTATAATAATATAAAATTACCCTAACATGTGTATTAATCCTATTCTTTGATACACTTCCGACCATGAGCATCCTTGGGTTCATTTTGGGACCCCATGGTGCCACTTGGGAGTGATAATGACACTTTATATTAATTAATTTCTAGTAGAAAAAACGACATTAACAAATAACTTTTAGTAAATTAACTTTTACATAGCTTTATATAAGTTATATTTTCACCTATAAATATTATTTGGAAATATAAAAACGTTTCCTACATCATGGTATTTGTTTTATAATTTTTAGACATCAAATAAATAAAATTATTTATGAAACCATAATGATGCAGTGTTTACCTCATTAATAAATGTTTAAATAAATAATATTATAAAGATTAGAATAATATCCAAAACCTGTCAATTTTTCACTGTATTATTTTATTTATACCATGAATCCTCTTATATTCGACTTTAATAAGTTTTTCATTCTTATAAACCAAAAAATATTATATAATAAAATAATATTTTCACACTTTTTTAAAGAGCCCCTCTTCCCCATTATAAAATGCCCTCACCTCTAACCCATTCCTCACACCTCTCAAGCCCCTTGTATCTTCCAAACCCTACCCAAATAAGCTCTCAAGATCCCTCTCTTCCATCTATAATTCTTAAGTTAGGTATAAGGCACTTCAATAAATCCTTTTGGTTCAAACCAAACAGAGTTATGTGAATTAAAGGTAACAGTTTCTCTTAAATTCATTTCTTTTATTTTACGTATCCAACCCCTAAACTCTTATTATTATTTTTTTACAAAAAAACAATATACTCAATATAATAGGATGTTTTTATGATAAGTATTATAAATACACTTTTACACACCTCCATTTAATGGGTAAAGAATATATTGTATCTGTGGATGGTAAACTAACGCCTCACGAAACTATGATTGTTCAATTATCTCCTTCCGCCTCTCATGGTGGCCATTAATATGGAATTGTATTTATATATGATAAATATTATGTTTATGTTTTCTTTATTCTTCTTTATTTTTCATTTATATCATACCTCTATGGTTTCCGTTATGGGTAAACAAGATAATTTCATTTGAGGAAGTGCGAACTATCGCCCCCTCAAAGTGATATGACTTGTTAATGCCATACGTGGGATGTATAAAGGATGGAGTTAATGGTATTATATATTATATTATACTGGAATTATTATATACCTATGTATAATTATGTTTTAATTCCATTAAAATAAGAAATATAAATGAAAGTAGCGTTCATGCGTACGTATGACTTACTGTCTCCATGAATGATGCATTTCATTTCTTACCTCCAAATGTTATAGACTATTATAAATACATGTATATACTGGATATATATGATATATATGATAAATAAATCATGAATATAATTCTGAATATAATAACCTTTGACCACGTGAACAACTTGTAATTACAATAAGTCCATTTTGGACTCAAGTACCAAATATCATCAAACCAACCATTGCTAACTTAAATGATTAAATAATGTTTATAACATTGTTATATGTGATATAATAGGAATAATAAAAATGAAAAAGGTTCTTAAGTAAATATTAATTAACATTAGTTTATTTTTTAGAAGATTAGATAACGAATGGGTCAAGTTGGGCATTAGGTAAGGGACTTCGTCTCAATCTTCTTTCATCGAGGCATATTTTGTTTTAATACACGAAATTATTTTATACTCTATATAAAAAACATTGAATCATTATTTCATTCAAAGGGAATATTTTTCTACGAATCATTTTACTAAATGAAAAAATTCAATATTTATTTTAAATGTAAGAAGTTATAACGACCTTTCTGTCGCCGCGAGTATTATTTGATCTTGGATTCCTTAACAAGTCATCATGTTTTTAAAAGGAAAGTAAATACCATTAAATATTTTTACGTATATTGGTATTGAAAATGGTTTTTATAATGGATTTATTATTTCAATATATTTAAATGATATCTTCTGATTGAAATGTGGAGATTTTATCTTTCCTTTATATTTGTTTTATGTTTTATGAATATGTTATGGTTCTTGGGAATTGTTACGTATACAAGTGGTTCTGTGATAAGCGTGAGGCGGGTGATCCCGATATAGCTCTCCAATGCATTGGGTAACGTGACAGAGGTAAATGTGAATTTTTCTCCTAAGAGATTTAGGTAATATACTGTGATGGGTATTCCAAAAGTAACACCCTACATAGCTGTGATAGCTACAATGTAAGTATGATATGGATGCCACAAGTTACCTTTATGATTTATGTTTTCTATGTGTTATTCATAAATCTTATGATTTCATGAGGTATGTTAAAGAGCTTATTTTATGTATTAAATGAGAAACTAATGTTTTCTTTCTTTTTTTTATTACCCTTACTGAGCTTTTTTTTCTCAACCTATGTTTTGAAATGTTTTTCACATGACATAAAGATGAATAGGGTCAATGATGGGATCAAGGAAATGTCATGCTATCTAAAACATGGGACTAGACATTACTCATTTTTTGAAGAGTTTTTATTTTATGAAAAAATTGGAAATTGAGTAGAAGTGTTTACATTGTAATTTTTGAGATGTAATGTAATAGTTATGGACTAATTTTATAAAACTGTAAACCTGAAAAGATTCTCAATGTGAATTATTCATTTAATTCAAGATTATGTAATTTTTAAGGCCATGTCCTTATAATTATTCTTCATATATTTTTTTCTCTAAAATTTTATTTTTTGGGTAATATAAAAAATCAATAAACTTAATAATTATAAATTATGATAATTTTAAGTTTGTTTAAGAACTATAATTCACAACCCCCTGTATTTTTTTATCAATCATACCTTAGGATAAAATTTTGTATCCATTCCTTCCTTTTCCTTGGTTCTACTTTTTTTAGTTTTTTATGATAAAACATTTAGAATTAATAAAATTTTACTTAATTCTAAATTTCATATGGTTTATTGTATTTTTAACTCATTTTCCTTACACAAACTATATTGGTAGATGAAAGATATATTGTGATGGAAGGAGTACCAATTAAAATAGTCAAAAACTTCAATCTAGTCACAACACCTATTTTGTATGTCAATTCATGTATCATTAATACTAGATTCAACAAATTTATCATGATGATAGGAAACTATAAAGTCCCCGAGAAGAAGATGCTAAATTTTCACATTAGAAAAAACATGACTATCAATTAAACCATAAAGTTCATAATACTTTATTTTGATCTACGTCCATTAACATCTATATCCATATATCATCCCATGAAACAAAAAATAGAATTTGGGAAAAGATTGAGTTGACGCATTTTGGAACTTCCAAATTTTTGGAAACCCACAAAGCTATAGTAAAAGATTATTATCAAGCCTTTCATTTCCTACCTATAGAAATAGTGACTCAAATTCATCAATGTTTTAAAACAATTGTAAATATTTTAAAATATTTGGATGAAAAAGGGTTATCATAAGTTCAACTCATTGAAAATATTATTAATGTTATTCATAAATAATGGGATTCCAAGACTGTAATAATCAATGTTAGTAAACATTTTAAAAAGGTAAGTATGGATGAATTAATTGGAATAGTAATGTAATATGAAATCAAACTTATAAAGGAAGCTGAAAAGGGGAAAAGGAAGAATGGAGTGGAATTTATTTATACTTTAAGTAACCTTAATTATATCACTTTTAATACTTATACTAACAATTATAAATCTATTATTTTAAAGATAAAATATAATAATTTAGATCGAAGTTGTTCGGATGATAGTGACAATGAAATTGATCAAATTTCAAGATGAATTTATAAACTTTTTTGTAATATGAACTTATGGAATGTATATAATAATGACTGGAAATATAATAAGGCATTAAGAGATGTAATTTTCTATGAATATAAGAAGGTGGATCACATTATAACTGATTATCCTAAACTGAATAGGAAAAATAAAAAATAAATCAACTATTCTAAAGTGACCCATGCTTCATATACATAGATATTTCATACATTTAGAAGAATTTTCATTATAAATCACAATAATACATGTCTGATAACAGCATAGGTTTAGAATGTTTCAAAACGTGCATACATGAATATCTATTTCAAAATAATAGACACCATATCCCACTAATTTATTTACATATAGTACTATTCATAGTAATAAAATACTTAAATATTTTATTCATAACCGGGGGAAAGGGAAACATAAGAAATAGTGAGCTCAGATTCCCAATAATATAAAACATAAGGACCCATCCCTAAACATTACATAATCTAGCGTCTTTATACTATAATTCATTTTATTTCATCCCCAAAGATATTTTAGGTTTATATAGTTAGATAATTATTTCATAACACTTACATAATAATCATATATGTTATAAAGTGGACACATCTACATAGTATCAATTTTTCCCATAATATAAAACTTTTAATGTAAAACATGATTCCTTTTCATGAAAAATTTTCAAGACATTAAATTTAATTTCTTCCCTTACCTTACCCATTCTTAAGACTTGTGAAAAACATTTTAAAATCATGGTATGATAACAAAAATCTCATTAATACTTATAAAAAAATAATAAATATATTAATCTAGTGGAAAATATGAAAACCGATTATATGTTAACCTTTATACCAATGTTCATTGAGTGAATAAAATAAATCATTTCAACATAAAACACATACACTTTTTCTCAAAGAAAAACTTTAAAAACAATTGATAGAAAATAAAAATTCCTTTAGGAGACATAGAGCTTTTCATTTATAACCCAAGTCAGAAATAACTAAATCCTAACAAAATCTATCTAAGAACCCACATTGGTAAATTCCCTCCTTCTTGCATATAAAGACAATGTACATTACTCAATGAATTGTAAAGATATAATGTGCCTCACCCTACAAATAATCTATATCCAGGCCACCCATTAATCATGAGCTATAATGGGGCTCAACCCTTTATATATGATATATAAATCTCACCCATTTCTCATATATAACTTTCAAGTATCATATTAAGAATAAAACTTTTTATGCATGTACATTTTCATCATAAATCCTTTGAAAAACTCTTTTAAGATTATATGAAAAACACTTTCGGATATCAAAATACCCTTTTCATAGACAAATATTTTCAATACCAAAATACACAAAAAAATTATGGTTTTTATTTAAATAAAAAAAATTAAATCATGTAAAATAAACTAAATATTAAATAACAACTACGTTAGCGGGAAAATTCAGTATCATTGTATACTTTAAAATAAAACATTTACTTTGTCTTTTGCTAAAAAGTCAAAACATTATATAAAAATATTAATTTTGAAAAATATTGAAGGAAAGTAAAATGAGATGAAAAATTTCAATTTTTATTATTTTTTATCCATATAAATATATCCATAAAACAATTTTAAAAATAAGGATATATAAGAAAAAGAGTTGGAAGGTAAACATTAAAATGAATTTTTAAATTAAAGTCCCTTTCCTCTAGCCAATCTCATCATCTATGTTATTTATCTCCATAAATAAAAAACTTATGTTAATTACATACTTTATTAAGATAAATTTTAAATCTTAGTATTACTTTTATTTTATTTAAACCCAATTTATATACAATTACTTAATAAATTAAGTTTAGTTTAGATGTTTTGACGATATTTGGCTCATATTTCCAAAATGAATTTGGCAGGATTACTATTGTAAAAGTTGTCATTATTCAATAAAATATACAATTATAATCATTAAATAATTATAATTTAAAAAAATTAATTATACATTTAAAACCAATCATGAAATGTGGTTATGAAAAAATGAACAATGTTACAATCATGGAGATGGTAGGTCATACCTATACATGTGTAACGTATCCATTTTTTAAATATAATTATAAAAAAAATGTAAGTATTATTTTATATTCAAATAATTATAATTTCATGATAAATTTCATATTAATTTTTAAAATATACTTATATGTATAATCCATGTGATGTTGTGATAAAAAGTGAATTACATCACTTCATGGAGGTGGTAGTCCTCACGTATGCATGAATAAAGTTGTAATTTTTTAGTGAATGGAAAGGTAAGAAAGTAAGTGATATATTAACTTTTCAGAATTATAAATATGTTATTTATATTATATATATATATATATATATTAAATCCATCATTATAACTATCCATGAGATATGATGATCGAAAATGAATTACATCAGTTCGTGAGTTAGTAGGTTGTCGTACACACGAATGATGGTTTCATTTTCCTTTTTATCAAATATAAAATGGATATAGGTTTTAAAATTAACATTAAAAAATATATGTGTATGTATTGTAGTTTTATTATTATTTAATCATGTTTTAATAACATTTTAAGGAGGTGGATGATGAAATAAAACAAAAACTCTTGGTTAACAATTGTACAACTTCTTTGGAAAACAAATTAAGGTTTACACCAAAAACATTACTATATTGGTTTTATTATCAAAATAATGAATCTAGGATGTTATTAGGGATACAAGTAAGGCATTTCGATGTTATTGGTAGAAACAGAAGGATTTTTATGTCTGATTAAATGAGAATAAGATATTAAATTTTATAAGAGTGGGGAGGGGCAATCTTGGAATTTCCTAAAATATTAAATTAATTTCCATGTTAAAATAGATCTAAATTGATAAGATTAAAATATAAGAGGTGTATTATTTGAAATAATATCATAAAATAAAATTTTTATAATTTTATACTGTGTTTTCAACCTTAACTATTTTTTTACACCCCATATTACCCCTTTTCGCACATGACACCATAAGAAGGGTTTTACACTTTAGAGGTAAATAAAGTTACTATAAATGGATAAAACTGCCATAAATTGACCATAGTAGATATTTTAAAATATTTTCCAATCATGTTTTTTAATATATAATTTTTTTCAATTTTATATGCTTTAATAAAATATTATTTTCAATTAAATATCTTTAATGGGAATTTTAGAACTATTCCTTTACTTTGACTGTAATAACATCACAAAAATAAATGAATTAGAATATAATAAATTTATATATCCCTATAATGTTTTATTTATCGAAAAAAAATACATGTATTGCTATAATTTGTTCAAATTATATTACTTTTAATATTTTTAATGTCATTTATTTTATTTTTCTTTTAATTGAATAATAACTACATCAAAAATGTGTAAACTTTTAAGGTAATTATTTCATTAATTAAATTCTTAAAAAAAACCATGATAATAAAAATCATTTATTTTTTAAATGAATATTTTTAACTAAGGATATTCTCTATTTATACATATTTCAGAAATATTATAGTTATTAAAATCAAGAGTGTGATATTTTTTACTTTAAATTCCGTTAAATATTATAATGGTAAAAATTAAGTAAAAGTTAAAAAATGATATATATTTGAAATTTTAATGTTTATGGGTGATTTTTATTCATCCAATAATATTAAGGCAAGTTTTATAGTCATTTTGAGTCCATAACATAATATTTTTATCTTATATTACCTGATTTACCCTTATCAATGAGACATAAATACACTAAGGTTACTATTCCATAACTACAAAAATAAAGAGTTCATTTTAAAAAGAATTAGACCAACTAGTTAAAAATATTGATTCCTTTATAAAATATTAAATAATATTGAAGTTTAATAATTTCATTTAAAATTAAACCGACAAAACACAATAAAAAATAGTTTTTAAAAAAATGCGTTTTCATGAATATAATGTTTTTATACTAATTTCAACTATAAAATTCATTTGGAACCCCGTAATTGGATTATTTTAAATAAATATGAACTAATGAGATTTTAATACTAATCCCAAATGAAAATTGACTTAGTAAATAATTTAAAATAACATACAATTTTCCAAAAAAATAGTATTTCACTATTCATTGACCAGTCAAATTTTGAGAAAAAAATTAAAATTTCACAACAAGATAATTTTGATATTATGAATTTAAATATAATATCTTTTTAATCAAATAAAAATTATAAAATTTATAGAAATTAATTATAATATTTTCTCATGAAAACTGTTAAAACCCATTTTTAAAGAAACCATTTTTTAATGAATATAATGAATTTAAAAAAAAATTGGTTAATTATTTACTCGTGGTTAATCAATAAATTATTATTATTTAGGAATTATATATATATATATTTAAAAATTATGTTAATCTAATTCACACCCATCAACAAAATGGATATGTTATAAAAATCTCTTTTTAATATTAATATTTCATGGTGTGTTTATGTTTTGTGTTTCTTTTCATAATGCTATCAAATATAATGTCTCCTTAAAAATATCTAGGTGTTAAATTCTCCCCCACCCCTAAAAAATTACATCCTTAAAATTTCAACTTGATCTCAGTAATAAAAGTTTTCCTATCTAAAAATTCCATTATTGAAATCTCCCATTGTAAAAAGAGGTAATAAAACTTCCTCATGAAAAGAGGGAAACAGAAATATAAAGATCATATAGAAATAACACATTATATGTTAGGAAATATAAGAACATTAGTGATAAGTGAAAATCTATAAATAGAATAGAAAAATAATTTGCAATTACTGATAGTGAGTGATAAAGAACGTAGTTAAGATAAAGTTAATGACCATAATATCATAAATTTATGGTAGGTGAAGAGTACATCAATTCATCAGAAATGAAGGTAAGAAGATAAAAGTGTTGTTTCAATATCCTTTTCTTTATAATTGAGGAATTATTTTACCATCAAAACTATGAACATAAGGAAATATACTTACTTTACAACTATAATTTCATCCTTTAATCAATTTCCTCCACAATCTCTTCTTTTTATCCAAACAATGAGTATTCAAAATGAATTTTTTATGCCTAAAGCACTAAAATAAACATCAATCGGATCATATAATCCAAAAAAGGGATAAACAATATTTATACTATATTTAAATATTAATAAAAAACAAAAAATGTTATAAAAAATAATATAATTCCATAGATGAATAAACATTAATAAGAATAAATGCAACATTAATCTGCAAATCCTTAATAATAAACCCCAAGTTACAACTTAGATTATTTGATAAACAACAAATCTTAATATTATTTAAAATATTTCCAACTAATATTGAAACCCAAAGATTAGAATGAATTGATAACATATTCGTCTAAAATAAATTTAACATTTATCTCTAAATAACATCAATCACTCTCAAAGTCTCATACGAAAAATGTATATTTACTACAAATATAATACCCATAATATGCTATTAATTTCTATAAATAACATGTTTCTCCAGAAATCCACATTAAAATCATATATTCTTCCTAAATAAATCCAACCTTTAATCCTAAAATATAATCTCATGGGATTATATTTACCTTAATCATATAATGTTCCAAAAAAATATAATGATATTTTTCTAAAATTCATTTAATCACCAAATAAATATTCAATACCATGTTTATATATATGAAAAAACATATGTTCCCAACATGAAATCAATACTTATTTGTAATATCATACTAACTAGTACATCGTGTAGGCTAGTGGTAGGTGGATTACCCTTGTGGCCCTTCGGTTGTGGGTTTAAGCCCCGTGACCTTGCTGGATGTGATGGATGGATTCCCAGCTGGTGGGTTGTCCATTTAATAAAACTATACTAATATAATTCTTATTACATTTCTAAAAAAATTATGACCATCCTCAAAAATATCATAAATAATAAAATAACTTTTTTATCGACAATTTGTTTCAATACAACTCATTTTTCCACAGAAAAAAATAATCAAAATTTACTATCCTCAAGCACATATTAACTAAAAGGATTATTCAACCCTTTATCATATGTCATTAAATTATTGACTCTAAAAATTATCACCTTTTTTGTACATAACTTTTCAAAGGTATCAATTTCATATAATAAATTTTTCCATATTTTGAATAAAAATATATTATATAATGTTTCATAATTCTCTTAGTATTGAGAATATATCATAATTTCATTGATAAAAAAATCCTTCATTTAACTTTTATTTTAAATTAAATAATGATTTTTTTATGATTCAATGATATGAAATTTTTCCATATGATTCATGTTTCATAATTAGAACATAAAAAAAATAATTCATACCTTAAATATTGAAATCAGGGCATTCCATAATGTTGTTGATATTCTCTTTATCCTTTAGTATGAGGTTCATATCTCGAGAAATTAATTAGTAAATTCATTAGTGGAATTTACCTTGATGAATGAGATATAAGAGTTCATATTTTTATGTGAAATGAATTAAGTACCATGATCCATATAAATTTTAAATAAATAAAAAGGTGTTGGATATATCAAATAGTTTCTTATAGGTGATTTGTATTTTTCAAAAGTCTTTCAAAATCATTTGAGAAATATTTTTCCATAATAGTGACAATTAAGTCATATATAAGAGGTAAGAATGATGTTTTAGATCATTTTCCTTACATATTGAAAAATGATAATTAATATATAGATAATAACATAATTAAAATATGAAATGAATTATTTCATGTTAAATTGAAAATGGTCTTTATAAGGACAATACCCATAGAAATTCCCTAATACTTTATCCTTCAAATAATCCAATATAACCTTAATAAATTAAATTATAAAGAATTTTTTAATGTCAACGGTTATCACATACCTTTTTCCTTACATCCCCATAAAGTAATATCATTCTTCTGAAATAATATTTCATATTAAACCTAAGGGATACATATACTTCAAATAAATAAAAAATCTTCCAAGATCTCATTAATCGTCTTAAAATTTCATCACTTAAGACCTTCAAGGGGTGTCTAATACTTTGAACTTATGATCTAAATTAAACTCATAATCCCAAGATGGTATCCATAACTCTTAAGATAACCTATCGTGATAACATCTTAATCTCCAAAGTTGTATAAACTCTTCTCCAATACTAACTATAAGGACCTAGCTTTTAACATTACATAATATAGTGTCTTTATACTAGAAATCATTTTATTTCATCCCAAAAGATATTTTTGGTATATTTTTTTAGAGAATTTTTCTATAATGATTATTTTACAATCCCATATATTAGAAATTGGACACTTCTACTTAGAATTAATTTTTTGAAAATATATAACTTTTTAAGTAAAACATTATTTATTTTTATGATAAATATTCATGAATTTGAACCGGATTTCTTATTTTCCCTTACCCATCCTAAATCCCTATTAAATTCATTTTAAAAATATGGGATGATAATAAAACTAATATTGAGGTACATAAAAATAATAAATATAGCATTCCAATGAAAACCCTAAAAACCCATGATTTATTTACCTTTTTTTCAATGCTCTTTGAAGGAATAAAATAAATAATTTCCACATAAAAAACAAACATAATTTTTTCTAAAATAAAACCTTTAAAAAATATATAAATCAAATAAAAACAATTTTAGGAAACTTAGATCATCACATTTATAACTCATGTTATAAATAACTAGATCCTAGTTAAATCTATAGGAGAAACCACACTATTAAAGTCACTTATTATTGCATATAAAGACATGGAACACTACCCAATGGATTAAAAATCAATAATGGGTTCACCCTTCTTATAACATATATTGGGATCACCTATTCATCATGATAAATAATAGGGGTAAATCCATGAAAAAAGATATATTGGGATCACTTATTTCTTATACATAATTCTCAAGTACCATATCATGAATAATAAATCTATTCTTTCACTTTTTCTTCATAAAACATTAGAAAAACTATTTTAAATACCATATTAAAAATAATTTTAGATATCAAAATTCACTTTTATTAAAAAAAATCAATATCAAATTAATCAAAACAAGTAAAAGAGGGGTTCCCTTTGAAAAAATATAGATTATTGAAAAGAAAAACCAAAAATAAATAATGGTTATAGTAGAGGGGAAAGACATTATCATTGGATATGTTAAAATAGTACATTACTTTTTTCTATTCTAAAGAATGTCAAAACAATTATATAAAAATATTCATTTTGAAAAAATTTGAAATAAATTAAAAATTAATATAAAATTTCAATTATAATTATTTCTATTATATATAAATACATCCATAAATTAATTTTAAAAATATGGATACGGAAGAAAAAACAGTTTCAAGGGAAACATTAAAAGAGGATTCTTAAAAAAAGCCTCTTACCTCGAGTCTGAATCACCACATATGCTCTTTATCATCCAAAATAAAAAAGTTATGTCAATTATTTAATTTAATAAGAACATTTTACAATTTCATTATTCCTTTTCTTTTATTTAGTATCATGTTATATATAATTACTTAATCAATTTGTTTGTGTCAAATGTTTTGAAGATATTCAGCTCATATGTCCAAAATGAACTTGGTAGTTTGAATATAATCAAAGAGGTAATTATTAAATTATATAAAAAATAAAAATAATGAAATTTATATCCCTTTCAGAAATATATTATACTTTTAAAACCAATCATGAAATATGGGTTTGAAAAGTGAACTACATTATAATCAAGGAGATAATAGGTCTTACGTACACATATATATCATTTATATTTTTCAAATATAATTATAGAAAAAGGTATGTATTATTTTATATTTTTATAAATATAATTATATCCAACATAACAAATTATTTCCTTAGTTTTACATATATGTCTCATCCATGAGATGTAGTGATGAAAAACTAATCACATCGCTTCGGGGAGGTGATAGTCCACGTATGCACGCAAACAAAATTATAATTTTTCATTGAATGGAAAGGATAAAAATTAAATGATATATTATATTTTATTAATGATAAATATTTCATTAATATCATATATAAATATTAAATATATCATTACAACCATCACTAATGGACATTGTGGGAAAACTAATTACATCAGTTCGTGAGTCATTAGTCTATCATACACATGAATGATGGTTTAGTTTTCTTTTTTATGAAAGTGGATATGGATATAGGTTATTACATTAAACTAAAAACATATACGTATATCAATGATATTGGTGTTTTTATTTTATAATTTTTGAATAATATTTAAAGGAGGAGGAAGAAGAAACAAAACAAAAATACTTTATTAAGAACTATACCTCTTTTTCACACAACCTCTTAAGGTTTACACCAAAATCCTACTTTGGTTTGTTTTATGATAAAAAATGCCTATTGGATATGAGGAGGGATTTAAGGAAGTTATTTGGGAATTTATTTTCTAAACTAAAATGTTTTTGATAAGTCAATAGAGGATAATTAGAGATTATGTTTTATAAGAGAGGGGAGGCGCACTCATGAAACTTTTTAAAATATTAAATTAATTTTCTTGTTCAAATGGATCTAAATTGATAATATTCTAAGATAATACGTGTATATGTTGAAATAATATAATAGTTTAAAATTTGGGAAAGTTTACCCAATTTTTTTACCCCTAACGTTTTTTAACCCCCTGTTACCCTTTCACACTTATTTCAATAACATGGTTTTTTAATCTTTGAGGGTCGATATAGTTACTATAAATGGAAAACAACACATAAATAGACCATGGTTTATATTTAAAACCATATCACAATTCATTTTCTTAATATAAGGTTTTTCATTTTGAAATAATTTAATAAAATATCATTAGTGTCAGTTTTGTAACTATTCATTTACATTGACTTTAATAACATCAGGATAAAAAAAATTAATTCAAATATAATCAACTAAAATATCCCTAGAATATTATATTTATCCATAAAATTTCTTGTATTAGAAAAATTCTTTAAAATTATTTAAATTTTAATATTTTTAATATCATTTATTTTATTTTTCAATTAATTAAATAATTACTTCGTTAGTGTTGTATAAGCCTTTAAGGTAATTATTTCATCAATAAAAACTAAAAAAATAAAATGATAAAAAAATTAATTTAGATTTAAAATTATAAATTATAACTAAACATGTCCACTATATTTTCTTATGTAATTAATATTATAGTTATTAAAATAAAGACCGTGACACTTTTTACTTTATATTCACATAAATATTATAAAGGTAAAAATCATGGAAAAATAGAAAAAAAGGTCATAAATTTGACATTTGGATGTTTATGTACATTATAAACTCATAAATAAAATTAATTAAAGTTTAAGAGTCATTTTTGAGTCCTTGCGATATTATTTTTTATCCTAAATTACATGATTTACCCTTACCGAGGTGACATAAATTTACTAAGTTTATTATTCATAATATACTAAAATAAAATAGTTCTTTTTAAAAACATTAGACCCACATATTCAAAATATAAAATAAATTTTTCAATATTAAAATTCATAATTGTTATGATTAAATTTCAAATTAAAAATAAAAAACATGACACTAAATAGTTTTTCATAAAAATTCTTTTTTCCAAGTATAAAATGTTTTTGTATTAAATTAAATTATAATATTAATTTAAAAAATAATAATTGGATTATTTAAAATCAATATGAACTACTAAAATGTTAAAAATAATAAAAAATATAAATTTAGTTTGTAAAAACATTAAAATAAAATGCAATTTTAAATAAAAACAATATTTTCACAATTCGTTGAAAATCACACTTTTTAGAAAAAATTCCAAATTTCCCCAAAATATAATTTGGATATAATGATATAAAAAATGATATAATTTTAATTAAATTAAATTTATAAAACTTATAGAATTTTATTATAATATTTTTCATGAAAATCAATAAAAACCATTTTTGACGAAGACATATTTTTTTGAATAAAATGATTTTACTAAAAATTTAATGATTATTTACTAAAAAATAATCCATAATATTTTTTTGATTACGACCTATATATATTTTAAATTCAGTTACTGTTATTCATACCCACAAATTCAATTATTATTTTATAATGTTCGCATTTAAATAATAATATTTTGTGTTTCGTTTAATCTCGGTGTTGTGTGCCGTATACACTACTGAATATAAATTTCTTTAAAAATATCAGGATGTCACATAAAAAATGGGAGTTATATATCAATTATAATATATGGGAATAATATAATCATAAGTTTATGATACCATAATCCAGTTCATCTTCTCAATAATAAAAAATCATACCTAGAAAAAGATAGATTAGAAACACCAAAAATCAAGTCATATCAAGAAGCATGATCAATAAGGGTGTCAAAGAAGTAATCATAATTCAAAAATCATAACATAAACCTATGGAATTATAATAATAGTAAATCATATTATTATGAACATATATAATCAAAATCATGTCTATGAAACATATTCTGATCATAGCTGGAATGTGATAATACTCACGCATAAAAATGTGAACAAAACTATTCACAATCTTGTCCATAAATATTCTTGTGAGCATAGCTAGAAGCAATCATACTCATTCATAAATGTATGAAAGAATCTATTCCAAATCATGTCCACTATTATAATCCTCATCTCATTATATATCAATATCACATTACCCAATGCGTTGGAGAGGTATAATAGACCTAATCATCACATAATAAAAATCCATTCATATGAATTCAAGAAAATCATAAAACATTCATCATATCATCATAAAATAACATCTATAAAATAAAAATGTTTTATAAAAATGTCATCATCCTAATCATAAGCCATCAATATAATTAATAACTGTGATATCATTGGACCATATCCCTAGTAAAACATAATTAATAACAAATGATGTTATAATATATGGAAATTTTCTTTAAAATATCACTATAATATTTATTAAGAAAAATACCATTTTTATCTTAAAATCAATTATTTAAAATTTAAATTTTTAAAAAATATTAAATCGAACATTTTCTTTGAAAATAATAATGGAAACTTGTGAAATAATATTTAATGTTTTGGGCATCCATGACGGTGGGAAATTTAGTTTATGACATAATCATTAAAATAATGATTATATTCACACCTTTAGAAAAAAGTGCCTTATTCAGAAAACAACATGAATATTTTTTAAAATATTTTCTGTTGAAATTAAAAAATGTGAAAAAAAATAATTTTTTAAAAAATTAAATAATAATAATAATAAATCACGAAAACTTTTTATAAAAAATGCATATAAAAGAAAAACATTTTTTAGATGAAAGAGGATAAATAAGAATTACTTTTCTTAAAAAACATTCTGGACCATTTTTTGTACCAAAGAGGGAAAATAGATCAAAAACATTAAAATTAAATAAATTAAAAAAAATAAATTAAATTAAATTGTTTTATTAGAAAATTATCATATAATTTCTTTAATGATAATTCGATCATAAACAGACCTGATTAAAATTAGATGGAAACATAAATCTCTTACCACATTGATAACTTTTTAATCTTTAACCCCATTAAAGAATAAATTTAAATGGAAATTTTAATATTATTAAAATAATTATATTCATGATATATCATGTTAATGTGGAATTATATACACCTCATAAACATAAATAGTCATTAACATCAAACAAGTCTCAATGAAAAAATATTGAGATAAAGAACCCTTACCACTTTGGCAATCAATGAATCAAAGCCTTATGGAACAGAGAGATTTATATTTATTTTTAAATCCATATAATTTTAATTATAAGCATTAAAAAATTCATTCATTATTATTATAAAACCAACATAACGGAAACAAGTTGTGAATATGACATATGTCTCAAAGAAATAAAAGTGAGACGAGAAACCATTACCACAAGTTTTATCTTACTTCGTACGCGTTCAAATATCATGTATAATAAATATATATTTATTATACATATATTATATAACCATATTAATACATTAAATACCATATTTAATTTACTTATAACAATTTATGATCAATTTATTAACAATTTTTTATTAAATCCTTTGTTTTGGGTGATACCTACTTTGTTTTCATGTATATATCAGTTACATGGTTTTGGAACTTGCACCTTGGACATGGTTAAATCACATATATAATACTAATAATTAAATTATTATCATATTTATTCATAATATATAATTTTTTAACTATTAATTTGAATCAATGATGAAAAATTAATTACATCACTTCATTGATATGATAGTTTTTACGTACACACGAGTGATGTTTCCACTTCTCGATGGTTGGAGTGAAAAAAATGTAAATAATAATTCACCATTAAAGAATCATTATTAT
The DNA here is from genome assembly GCA_963277665.1 of Viscum album. Taxonomy (NCBI): domain Eukaryota; kingdom Viridiplantae; phylum Streptophyta; class Magnoliopsida; order Santalales; family Viscaceae; genus Viscum; species Viscum album. Next base: position 1,965,822,588 of record OY728130.1, on the reverse strand, counting down.
TTAATATATATAATATATATTCATTAAACATATCCATATTACCATCAATGTAAATCTAAAATGAATATTTAATAGCATCGCTTCGGGGAGGTGGTTGTCTACACGTACGCCCGGGCGGCATTATCATTTTTTCAACAGATGGAAATGTAAGAAGATAGATGAGATCATATAATTAAATAATAATAAATATTTCATAAATATATTATATATTAACACTAAATCCATCATAATAACCATCCTTAAATTATGTTAATGGAAAACGTATCATATCTCTATGTGGAAGTGGTAGTCCACACGTACGCATGGGCGATACTTTCATTTTCCATTTAAAAGAAATGAGGGTTGATAATGGTGGTTACATAGTCATAATATAGTATTAGTATATTTAGGATACTAAATTTATTATTTTATTCTGTATTCCATATATTTATAGTAATTATAAAAAGGAATAAATAGAAAGAGTTCGAGTGGGCCAATTACCTCTTCTTCAGTGGTCCTCCGTAAAATGCCTTCTTAAAGACACTTGGAATGATATTTTAAGAACATAATAACCTATAATAAATTTATATAGAATTTTATGAGAAAATATTCCATGGTTAGGTTGAGATGTGTGGATCAAAGTGGTGTAAATAAGTGAGAGGATGGTGGTCCTTTCATAAAGGAGGAAAGGACACACATGGAATTCATAAAAAGTTTTAAATATAATAAATTTATTTTCATGATAAAGTGGAACCATGTGACCATAATTTTAAATATAAGATACTATATACTTAAAATAATCTTAGTTAATAAAATTTGGAAATGTTTAAGTGATATTTTAAAACATATCTTTTGTTTTAAACTCATTGTTATCCAATTTTAACCTTAACTGTTTTAACAATTTTTTCAATATTAAAGGGTTATAATTTTAATTATAAGGAAAAAAATAGATAATAAATTTCGAATAGATGCAAATTTAGACCATTTATCTTCTTAATTGTTCCCTTTCAATATTTTTATTATTTTTTCATAATTTTAAAAAAATTATTTAACAGAAAATACTATTAAATCCATTTTCAGAAATATTCATATAATTTCGCATCAAATACATCACTAAAGATATTTAATATGAATATAATTCATCTAACCATCAATAAGACATTAATATTAATTGTAAAATTCTTTTTAAACCGTTATTAATCCCAAATACATTACTTTTAAATTTTTTTCAATTATTTACTTTGATTTTTTTATTTCTTGCATATACACTTTATCAGCATTCTCTAAGAGTTTAAGGTAATTATATAATTTTTTAAAAAATATAAATAAATAACATAATTAAAATAATTTCATTATTCTAAAATTAAAATTCAATATTTTTTCAAAATTTATTTTTATCACTATGTTTACATATAAGAGAAATTTTAAAGCAACATAGTGACATTTTTTATTTTTATTTACGAAAAATAATATATATGCCACTATCAAAGGAAAACCTAAAAAAAACTTCATATATTATAATTTAGGATGTATATAGTTTAATTAATTTCATCCAATTAAATAAATACAATTTTGGGTTGATTATAAAACCTTATATCATTATTTTGACTTCATTTTACCCATTTTACCATTATCGTGGTGATAAATATTTACCATGGTTACTATTCAAAACGACCAAAAATAAAAGGCACCTATTTACAAAATTTTATCTCCATAATCTCATATATAGTACCGATTTTTCAATATTAAATATTCAGAAGTGTTAGAAATAAATATTAATATTAATTCATAAAACATAATGAAAACTCTTTTTGGAAAAATGTGGTTATAAGAAAAACAAATAACTTATATCAAAATCATAAATATTGGAGATTATAATTGAATTAATTAAATTATTATAAATAAAATATACTATAAATAAATTTAATAACAAATCAAAAATAGAATTATAATTTTAAATGTATTTTTTTAATAAAAATAAATAATAGTATTTGAAAAATCGCTATTTTTTTCTATTCACTAAAAAATCAATCATTCTTAAAAAAATACCCTAAATTAATTATGAAATGGTGATTTCAAAAATTATGATGATTTTATAAAAAAATCTAAGATTTTAATAAATCAATTATAATTTCTACACATTGAAATGTAATAAAAATAATTTTTGAATAAAAGGTATTTTTTATACATAAAATGACTTTACTAAAAATTGATTAATTATTTACTAAAAATTAATCAATAAATTTGTACTGATTAGGGACATTATTACTATATTTTATAATTAAGATAATTTTATCCATACCCACCAATTCAATAGATATATTATAATGGTAAAATTTAAATAATAATATTTCTATAATGTATCACAATTTTCTTAAAGCTCAGTGGTGTGTGCTAAGGAAGCTATCAAGATTATTATTATTTTAAAATAATTTTATAGGGTGTTTTATATTATATTAAAATTAATGGAAATACTATAACATTTATACACCTATGTTTCTATTGAAGTTGGGACATCTTCATATAGTCTATTAGAAGATAGTGGATCAGAAATCCATAAAATAGTTAAATTATTTTAAAATATTTAAAGTAAAGATAAATAATTCATAGTAAAGGTAAGTAAATTATTCATTAAAAAATTTATGCCTTGATTCTAAATTATATTGTAATCTGGATGATGATTATTCAACATTATTAGAAGATGAAAAAGAAAATCCATCAAATGTTGGAAATTTCAATTCATGTGTATATAAAGAAACATTACATTTAATAGTTAAAATTTATAGATATGTAACTCTTATGAATAAATAAAATAATAAGTTTAAAAGTACCTATTAATTTACTGAATAAAAACATATTAAATTTAATAAAATAATTTTGAAATTAACTTTAGATATTTTAAAATTTTCAATCAAATTATATTTAGAACCTAATTATTGTATGAATTCTATTTATTTGAATTTAGTTAATCAAAAATACGATAATTAAAAATTATATTATCGAAATTTTATTATTCTACTTAAATATAAAGATTTTAGTTTTAAAAATATTTTATCTAAATTTAATTCTAGTAAATAAAACTTCTGTAAAATGAATAAACAAATAAGACCCACAAAAACATTTAATATAATTGGTTGTACTTATAATAAAACTTTTTTTCAATAAAATTGTTTTATAACTAAATGTGAAATTTTTTAAACTAAATGTCAAATAATATGTTACTGTATTAAGTATTGTAACTTAAATAATGTTTTTTATTTTGGTTTATAAAATTATTTATTTCAGAAGAACTTGTATTTGTACAACATAAAATAGTTAGGAAAATGCGGGTTTATAAAATTTTAATTTCTAAAATAACTAGACCCATACATGTTTAGGTACCAAGAATTTTTTTTTATATTTTTTAGGAAAAGAAGTTGAGTACCAATAGTATAAATAAATTGAATGTGGGTAGTGGTTGTTGTCAACATATGATAAGAGACAAGTCCAATTTCAAGAATTTCAATAAATTAAAAAAGTATGTCTCACTTTTGGATACAATGTATAGGTTGAAATCAATAGAATCAACGGTGCCTCTTTTCTTGGAAAAACATTAATTTCAAATGTTTTATAATTTTCAATACTTAAGAACAACCACATTGGCATAAGTTAGTTATGTTCTGATGGATATATTATGAACTTTAGGAATGATTAATTTTATATTAAATATTCACAAGGTGAGTTTTATTTTATCTATTGATAGACATGAAAATACACACTCAAATATGAAGAACTAAGTCATCATAATTTTCCTTGTTTAAGTGAAACTGAAGACTTATCTTGGTTATTTCATTAGATATCAGGATACTCTAACTTTCCAACATTAACTAAACATTCTAGGATGGGATATGTTATGGATCTTACAGAACATAATTTTAATTCAACCAAAGTCGAAGATCCTTATTAAATAGGTAATCAACATAAGTCTAGTTTTAAATCTAAAAATGAAGTATCAACTATTAAATATTTTAAATTAGTACACATTGATGTATTTGGACCTACATAAACTAGAAGTATTGGAGGAAAATACTATGTGTATTACTTGGTTAATTATTACACTAGATTTACTTGGGTTTGTTTTATTTCTTGATAATTCAAATATGTTAATTGTTTTAAGGTATTTAATTATTTTATTAATAATTAGAAAAAAAATGAATTTGGTTACTATCTATAGTGACCATGGTGGAGAGTTTTTAAATACTGAATTTGGATCTTCTTATAGTATCAAAGGTAGTAATCATTATTTTTATGCACCTGGGACGCCACAAAAAATGGTGTAGTCGAATGAAGAAATAAAAAACATCAAAAAATTACTCAAAAATTTATAAGTGGGTATTATAATCTTAGATAGTTTTGGGTTGAGGCTATGAGTATTCCTTGTTACACTTTAAATCTGGTTTTTCTCGGACCTTTTCTTAATAAAACTCATTATTAGTTATAGACTAGATGATATCCCAAGAATTCTTATTTTAGATTTTTTAGGTGTAAAGTATTCTTCTAGAATACAAAATATAAATTTTATAAATTTTATCAAAAAACTAATAAAGTCATTTTCATTGGTTATTATTACAACTAGTAAGGCTTGTAGAGTTTTTTATAGAAGAACAAATGTTGTTAAGGTAACAGTTAGTGTAAATTTTGATAAATCTGATCCTTTTGTTTCTATAAAACCATCAAATATTCGTAATTATAATGATGTTTTTGAAAAAAAAAATATTTTACCAGAAGATGATATACAACTACTGATTATAAATCCTCTAGAAGTAATACCATAATATTCTCAATATTTAGAAATCACATCAATAAAAGATGTATATATTTTAGTTGAATTTAATATTACCAATTTACCAAAAAATTAGTTGATATAAAAGAAATATCCATTGGATTATTTTATTGTGAATGTAATTCATCTTGTTAAAATGAGAACATCTGTAAGAAATCAATTTGAGTATTATACTTTACTATCATAATTTTAACCTAAAATAGTATATAATACTTTATGTGATGAATGATGGATAAGTTACATGACTGAAGATATTAATCAATTTGAATGAAACAAAGTATTGAACATAGTTTAAAGTTATATCAATCTATTGATAATTAGGGTAAAATGGATTTTTAGAAACATATTTGATGAAAATGTAATTATAATTAGAAATAAAGAAAAGATTATTATTAAAGGATATTTTGAAGAAGAAGGCACAAACTACGGCAAAATATTTTCACTGGTATCTGTATTAGAATATATTATGATCTTATTATCCTTTTCAAATATTTATAATTTTAATTTATTTCAAATGGATGTGAATTTTTTTTTCATTAAAGGTTATTTTAAAGTGTAAGTTTATATGGAAAAAGCAAATGGTTTTGAAGATATTAAATTTGTTGATAAGGTGTTTAAACTTACTAAAGAACTCCATGGAATTAATCGATCTTCAATACCTTGTTATGATATAATTACTAGTCTATTATCTTAAAAATAATTTTGTTAAAGAATATTTTGATCTAACACTTTTCATAAAGGTTTTTTAAAAAAAATACTACCATTTTTAATTTTTTTTTGAAGACATTATTTTTTTTAACTTAAAAATATATTTCTAATAGTTCTTTTGAACTTATAAAAAATTAGTTCTATATGAGTATGATAGGAAAACTTAAATATTTCCTTGTTTTGTATGTCTTTAAGAAAATGGAGAGAATATTTTAGAATAACATAAATATATTAAATATTTACTCAAATTATTTGGTTTTGGAAATGCATCAAATATAATTACTCTAGTAGAAACTTCTATAAAACATGGTCATGATGAAACTGTTAAATAGTTTTATCAAAATCATTATAAAAGTATGGGTATAAATTTTCTATATTTTACCAAAAGTTTACTAGATATTATGTTTTTAGTATGCTATGTGTTCAATTTCAAGATAATCAAAAGATCACATTTAATAGTAGTAAAATGAATTTTACAATACATTAAAGGTGATTTAGAACTTGTATTATTCTATTCTTTAGGAAATTATTTTTTTCTTAAAAGTTTCTCAAATAATGAATTTTTTGTTATATGTTAGATAAAAATTTTACTTTTGGAACATTTCATCTTTCAGGATAAGTTTTTGTATTATGGTCCACTAGGAACAAACATTTTATATAACTTTACACTTTTGAAATAGAATATAAAGCAATTAGAAGTTTTTGTGATCAAGTGTTTTGGTTGCAACAGAATATCACAAGTTTTTATATTATTTTTACTCAAGATAAAATTATTATTGATAACATTAGGGTTAATTTCCTTTTCTAAAATACTATCACATCACTTGAAAGAAATGTATATAGATGTAAGACACAATTTTCTTTGGGATTGCACAAAAAAACAAATATTGTTGACACTCTATTTTGTCACGTGGATGAAAAGGTGACAAAGGGAAATACCTTGGAGAAAATAGATGGAAAGAAGTGAAAAAATTCAAGGTTTTGAAAGGCCTCAAGGGTCGTTCACAAAATCCCACCTAATTATTGTCAGCGTACAAGCTACCTACACAGAACCCTGCATGTTAGACCTACATAAAACACCTACATGAGATGTCACCTTCACCCAAGGTCCAATATTTTCCTATAAATTGGACCCTGAGGTAACCATTTGTAAGGAAAATTTTTTTAAAGGCCATCTAACACTAAAATCTCCCTAGTTCTTTTCCTAAGACATTTTTAACATTTTTGGTAGTTGTATAACTCCTAAAGAATAGGGAATTAAAGGGTAATAGGGAAACTAAAATCATCCTAGGGCTTTGAATGAAGAACAGCTCTATGAGGCATTCTACCAACCCCTGAATAATGATGTACAACATGAGATACCCTTCCTCAAATAGGAAATTATGTGAGTCAGCTTTGTTAACACCTATAGAAATTCTTTTAAGTCTTGACTAAATTCTCACCCAAGTGTAGTCACCCAGGTGGTATGTTTCCCATGGTGTTATCAGTTCACCCATACCTTCCTATGTGAAGCAGCCCCTGTGTGGGCCTCCTTGGTTTCCCTTACCCTCCAACATGTGTGATCCATTAATTATGCCTTCTTCAAAGCCATAAATTGTATAGTATTAACTTCGTAGGATCCATTTTATAAAATTAATTAACTCAAAACCTCCACCAATTCCTCCTGACTTTCAAAATAATGGTAAAAGGCATATCAGAGTGTCTCCTATTTGGATTTGTATTTATATGGTTAGATATTTCCCACATTGGTTCTAACATACAGTTATTGTCCTCGGGGAACATTTAGATTTATATATATACGTCCATGAGGATCCCTACCTTAGGGATAGTGTAGGGGAGCTCCCCGTTTCGGAGGATTAGGGTTCGGACCATGTCAACCATGTTTCATCTCTAAGACCTAGAGCCTACAGTTCCCAGTGAAGAGGGTGATGATTATGTTTTATATTCCATTCAACATTGTAACCAATTTTAGGTAATACCTCATAGAGTAAGGCCCTATCCTTTCTTGTATGTGGTTCAGTCTTTCTTCTATCTACCTATGCTTCCTTCACCTTCATTATTTCCTCACCTTGGACTCATGTCCAATGTAAAGTGAAAAGAGGGAAGTTTAATATCCATGGCCTCTTCCACCAATGTAAAAGGAAAAGTGTGTGTTTTGTTGAATATTATGATTCCTCTTGTTTCCCGCACCGATCATGACTCACGTGGTCTTAGAGGTTAGTAGTGATCATGACACCCATACAATCCATGCGAAAAATTGAACTATGAGAAATTTTATTCCTATTTTAACTAGGATACATAGGATGTCTACTTAAGGCCCAATATCGATAGTTATCCTCCATCTGACTAAGCCCTAATCTAAATCCCCAAATTACCAGGGCATCCTCCTTAAGAGTAAGCCCTGAAAATTCATCGTTTGGGCCCCCTCCTTATGTGTAAGCCCGAAATAATCTTCCAAATAACCATGAGATAAAACATCACTCATGGACCCTTCTATATTAAATAATATTTAGTAATAATACCTAAATTAATCTTATCAAAGGGTCATACTCCCCTCTAAGGCTCACCAAACTACGTGGGATTTGATTCCCATCCAAGTGGGATATGTAGGAAGCCTCTCTGTGGTTCAAACCCAACACCTAAAAACAACCATGTTCCTTCCTAAGACACATTCCTATCAGGGTCTAATTCGACTTGAGAATCCATATTTTTCTCAAGTTCACTAGGCTTCTTCGGTATAAGTCCCACACCAAAAATTGACTAGGCATCTATCACCTAGATGTTTTTACCACATTACATTAAACTATACGTTTAGCTCCTTATCACATGACCTTAAAAGGTATGATGTTCCCCATTACGCGGCACCGAACTGTGTGGGTTTTGATTCCTTTCACAAGGGTACCTAAGAAGCTTATCTGTTGGTTCGATCCTAACACCAAAAAAATAATGTCTCCCAAGATGATGATAAACTCCACAGTTAAACGTATCTCATTGGATGACAATAAACTCTAGACTGCCCCACTGTGTGGCTAGAAAACCAAAATCATTGTAATAATGACCAAAAGAATATCTATGTAGTATATATATATATTAATGAAGAACCTTGGATACATATAGGTGATTATATGTTTTATACACGCTAATAATTGATTTCTAATCTTACAATGACCCACATCAATTTTGAGATTTAATGAAAAATTCCCAAACATTTATTAAATATATAAGAGTGTCTCAAAGTTGATAATAATTTCCCCAAAAGGGTGTGATGAGTCTGGATTCTTATCCTATTGACCAATGTGATTTCTTAACAATCGTTGGTCAAAAAACCTAATGAGATCCTACCTTTAGAAAGTAGGTACCTTTAGATATAGAACCATTGGGATTTTCCGGTTCCATGAACATACCCATTAGAAACTATTCGGAATGATCAAACCATCATAAGGCATGAAATAATAGCGGAAAAAATGGTGAACCCAATGTAAATCCTTAGCCATTTTGATAGTATAACCCACCTGTTAGGGACCTTATACTCTCAAAATGAAATAAGTCCAGACAAGGAAATCAATCACCCATGTGTTCAGTCAAATGATATGATGCTTTGATAGAGTTACTTATTTGTGTTTATCATATAAAAAGACACCCCTTTTAGAACTCTATTCGATCCAATGGACTCCTTCAAGTTTTCACCAATGAATGTTCTGGCTTCTGTTCAAGTCGGATCCTTGTTCGTGTGAAGGACATCATCGTCAACCCAGTGTCTTCAACACTGGGTCTCAAACTCATTGGTCTAAAAGTATCATCAAAATGGTACGATCCCAACCTTGGAGGGCACCTGAAAAGCCCTCTAGTCTGTGAAAACCCAATAATTGTGTGGTCAATGATGACCAATGGTCCTAAAACTCACTGTTTCGGGCACCATCTTCAATTATTTCAGGAGATTAACCTTAGAACTAAAAAACTATTTCCGCCCATATTTTAGGGAGTTGGATCAAGATGCCACATACAACCTCATACAGGTGACACATGGGTCCTTCTCAAGGGATCCTACCAACAATCACCACTGCCAACACCGTGTGGCTGTTAACCCTAGATAAGATGAGGGTGTTTCCCTTGGCTGTCTGGCTCAGGTTATTCAATCCTGGCCACACAATATGGCCCACCAGGGACAAAAACTGGTCAATAAGAAGTAGTTTCACACCTTTTCCCCTCTATAGAAGCCCACCAACCCAGTTTGGTGGAAAACATGGATCTGACATATACACCCTTTTGCCTTCATTAATCCATCTAGAAGAATCGTTTGGCGGAATTCAAGGAATTCTGATGTTTTAATATTGTGGAAACTTGTGAGTTGGAACATATACCTCCCCACACCCACCAATCCTTATAGAATCCTCATTTGAAAAAATCTAGATTAGTCATTCAGAAAGTCCAGATGATAAGAAGGGGGTAGACTCAACTCCCTTCCCCCACACATGAGTATTTTTAATATCCATTGGTAGAGAAGGGAAGACGGGAGTAGGCATATACACCTAATCATGATTCTAAATGGGAATATAACCTCATTCTAGTCACTAAAATCACCAATAATATCTTGCTAATGGTGAAAGGGTAGACACAAATCTCTACCCACATCTGACAAACTTTCTAGCACACCATAAAAGCAGAAACAGTAGTGCCCGAGGGATGGATACATAACTATTTCCCCACAAATAGGGTGTATCATTGACATAAAACCCCAGATTAGACGCCTACCTCTTCTCTCTTCTAGAATTTTTATGGTTAAAACTCCCCCATATTTTACAGATAGCTGGATCGGGAACATACACCCACTCCAATCAAAGATAATCAGCCTATTCTAATGGCCATTATAAGGTAGTCCCAACACCAACCCATGACAAATAGTTCTCCCAGTAAGTGTATCTAATCACTCGTAAGAAGGAATCTAAGAAGAAGATTCATTAAACATGATTAGAAAATATAATTTCGATCAATGATCAGGCTTCGCTTAATGCTAGAGTTATTGAATCCCTCATATGATTATCTATCATAGGATAAGATCGTACCCTCTCAATACCAAATCACAGTATCATTAGCAGTAATTATGAGGATCCTCATTAGAAACTTCACCATAAAGGATTACTTCATGGAAACAATTTGGTTGATCCCATGATTTTATCTCTTAATGAGATCCACAGCAACCGTTCATGTGGCCAGAAGACCAAGGAGAGAGAGGGTATTCCCCTTGTCGTAATCAACCCTGGTGGTCCTCCCCATAATTATGTTCAATACGAATGTTCTCTCTATAGTATTAATTCTCATTGTCAAAAGAATTATACAATTGGAAATGTAGTGATGAGAAATCCCTCTTATCATTAAGAACATGAAAACAAAAGTCTAGTCATGTTTGATGCCTTTTCATTGGCAAGTGAAATCCTTTCTCAACTAGAAGATAGCCCAAGGCGACGGTCATTATATGAACCACCCTTGGGCCACTTTCCTTCCAACATAGTAGATGAGATCCCAACCAATCCTATTGCTTATGGTAAAACAATTGGCAAGTGTCCACTCTGTTTAGACCAGGTTGAGGAATCTTTGATAAAAAGCAAATAATATCTAATAAACCTAAGGAAACATATGGCTAAAAAACATACCAATCAAGTTTTTCCTTTGTTCAACCCTTAATACAACATTCCAGAGGTGTTTGTGGAATATTATATGCATGAAAACTTCCTTGACATATGGAAAATTCTTCATCACATAAATGAAAATTTATTACCTTATGATGAGTATCAAACTCAGATTGAGGTAATAGAAGGGTTGCATTTCCAAACTGATGAGGCTTCTCTCTAAGATTCATGACACCCAAATATTGAGAAATATCAAGGAACCATTCAACACACATGTCTTGATGCATTAATAAGGTTGTGAAGAATGATTTCAGATACCCCATCTGGTATTTTTATCAGTGGATGGTGAGCACATAGAGTGCTATATTTTCCCGCACTCCCTAGCCAGAAAATCCCTCCAAATGTTGTATCATGAAACATAATTTCCCTAGTCTATCTATTATAGACAGAATCTATTCATGACTTAAGATATACTCAACAATAATATTCCCTGACCAACTCTCACTAACTACGGGCCATAATAGAGAGGGATGTTGAGATACTTTTTCATCATGAATCATAGATCATCAAGCAGGCATCCTGTTTAGAGGATTTCATCCCTAAGATAGTAAAAATATTTAAAATAGCACAATGGACTTCTAAAATGGGAAATTTATGTGAGTGTCGAATAATACACATCCCACATTAAAACAAAAAATTATAAAATAAAAAGAGTAGCTTTGGTAATATCATCCACAGTAGTTTGGGATAAAACCCATCCATAGGGATGGAAGATTTTCTAATCCAACCCTCATGGACACCCAATCATACCTGAAGGGTTGTGGAAGTAGAAAAATAATATCCCCACTCTTATGGTTTGGGTTTTTTTCACATCAACAATCCCCTCCTTAGTAGGAATCAGTTTTCTACAGATTAGGTTAATGTCACAAAATGAATCCTCTCGGTTTATCTTATCCCATGATCTAGTACATTCACATAGAACATGCATGAATGAACTCTATGGGAATTACCTTCGGGTTTTCATCCGTCAAAAAACTCCCATGGAATCTATAAATAATATGATACAGTATCTTTGAGGGCATAAAAGAAGGAAATCTCACAGAGATACCAATAGAATTACTGTGATGCATTACTCATTTGTGAATGTCATTAACGTTGTTGTTGAAAACCCCCTAAAACCTAATGCCAATTCATAGGATTTTGAAAAATAAGTTCTATTTCACAATAAATTCTACAAAAAAATGAATGGAGGAGGTGTGTGTACTCAGAACTAGAGGATTTCCTAGAATTTGGGTACTCCCTCTAATAATCCACTATTACCCCTTGAAAGGCACACAATAGGGAAAAGGTAAGGGTCAAATCATGTCTCACCTCCCTCCCAGAGAAGTTAAGTCTCTTTCATTGGAGGAAATATTTTCTCTAAAATAGGAAGAAATGAAATAATTTATGAGACTCAATGCATAGTTACTCTATGGCAACCTTCCTAGTAGATATTTTCCACAAAAAGATCCTAAAATTGCACTTCCATTTAGTGCACCTCAACAAAAGAGTATTTTTTGTGATAACTGAAGTGAGTTTGGGACATCCACCCAACATGGGATTACAACCACCAATATATTTGTATTCCATAACAGTAGATAATGAATTCCCACTATTTAATGTGCAACTAGAGTATAGTTAATCACATCCTTATAGACTTGACCCTGTTAGTTACCCATATAATAAGCTAGTAATTCCACCACCCATGTTCCTACAAGACATTTCACCTATACAGGATCTGGTTATCGTACCTATTTAGGCTTCAGATGCCATACCTTCTCAGGTATCGGCTTAGCTAGACATTCCTCCAATTCTTATGAACACCATTGAGTCATTGATGGATTTATTGGAATCCATAGAAGAATGGTGCAGACCAATACAACTAAAAAAAAGTATTACCCTGAATGAGAAGATCTGACTCTTCCCCCGTCAAATTTTGGGGATCTTACATTTCTAATATTCAATGGATAGGGGTATTTAGAGTATGACTTGGCATATTTATTCTCCCACTATGATCCCATGATGGGTACCCCTGAACAATTGGAGGCGGTGGATCTCAGATGCCTCATGAAATCATTACAGGGGTCATCCTTTATATGGAACATGAGTTGGAAGTATCGATCAATCACTCTGTGTGAAGAACTCTCTAAGAAGATCCTCTTCTAGTTCAGTTCAATGTTTTAAAAGACAATAGTCTTCAATATCAAGAACTTCAAACAAAGTGGGAATGAAATGGTCTCAAAATTTATTTCTTGGTTGAAGGGATTGGAATACTTATTAAACCTACCCCTCTCTTAAGAATAGTTGTTTCCCATCTGTGTGGTGAATCTTCATGATGATTTATGCAAACCATTGATCCCCTTAAAATATATAGGAAGGTTTTAGGATATGGACTCAATTTCTCAATAAGTGGAAAACCCTATCGCAAAGACCAATGACAAGTCCCAGGTAATTCCATCAACTCGGGGAAGGATAATAGTAAAATCATAGGCTACTATCGTTAAACATAAGCAGGATCTTATACCCACTCCTACTTCAAATCCCACGTCATACTGTAAAGGTACACCTCTCTAGAATCAACAAGAATGACCTCCTCATAGGGATGATTAAGGATTTTAGAGACAAAAATAGTTTGAGGAGATGAGGAATAAGGTTTATTCCTTTCAAAATGACTGATTCCTTAGTTACTTTCTCTCGGAATTAAAAAAAACATAGATTAGTTTCAAAAGACTAGGAATCCTGAACAAGAATATGAAGAATATCTCCCAAACTATTTAACATTCCATAAAATTATGGAGAACCCAATCTTGGATTTTTTTTGTTTTCAATGAGATTCTACAAAATGCAGTGGACTCTGGGTAAGTGAAACTGAAAAATTTACCAACCCAGGTATCATGTGTTTCTACTATCAATCCATAGGTGTAAGGTAAGTGTAATGAAGTTAAAACATAGAGTACATAGACTTTCAGTGAATGGATGTTCAGAAAAATGACCAACCAGACTCATGCTATTCTCTGATCATAGTTGAAATAGATAATTGTTCCCTTGACCCCTTCCACTACAGAAAATCTGACTTCATCAAAATCTTAGTCTTTTGAAGGCCAATCCTCAAAAAACTGACATAGCCATAAGGATAAGGAGAAAAAATGAGTTTTTTGAAGGCCAAAGTTGTCCTTAACCTTGGTTGACTTCATTTTAGATGTACATGCACTACTCTACCAAATGAAATAATAATATTTGACCCGTTATGTAGAGTATTCATCATATGAGGAGTTGATCTTCGATTTAGTTAATGTTATTCACTTAACAGATCCATTTTCACATAATTATTCTAATTATGAACCTAATTTTCCTACACTTAATTAGGGAATTGGGGGCAGAGGTCATCAAGATCAAGGATACAGGGGAAGACATAGTCATTCTAGGAGCCAATAATTCAACTAAACCCCCATTCAAACCATCTATGCAGATGAAACTCATGGAAAGATATCCATCAAGATCAATAGGAACAAGGGATTTATTCCTCCATGCATGATAGGGTCATCCCTAACATGATCATATTAGAAGACCAATTAGCGGATATTCCACCACTTTCTCGATGGGTAGGTCGACCCATTCATCCTAATCAACTGAGAAGAGGAACATTTCTAGCTCCTATCCCAAGAGACATCCCATCCACATTTGGAACATCAGTTCCTAAATTTCTTGAAAAAGATAATCTTCATAATAGAAAGCACATACCTTTGGATCCAAAATATGATGTCTTGAAGCAATTATCCCAAGTGTCAGTTAATTTATCAATCATGGATTCTCTGAGTCTATCAAAGGACCTCTAAGAATCACTTATTGAGGCATTATCAAGACCTCAGAAGTTTGAATTGACGTTGATGATGTTGAAGTATATCATGTGGAGAATGATTATGTGGAATGTCATGTGGTCATATCTTTCACTATCCAGGATGAGGATGATATCAAACAAGGACATGTCAGACCTTTGTATATATGCAGTAGGTTAAACGACATTGATATCTGATGATCCTTTATTGAAAGAGATCATGAGTCAACCTCATCCCAGTTCGGAAACATTTTCAAATATATCTCAATGAATCTCACTTTTATCCCTCTAATCTAATGTTACAGATTTATGATAATAATGAGAAATATTTTCTCAGCGGGATCACACTCATAACTCAGTTTTGGGATCTTGTGTCTGAATCCGAGTTCATAGTTGTTCAAAAGGATATAGATTTCAATGTTATGCTGGGAAGACCATGGTTACATCATTGTGAAACCATTCTTTCACCATACTCCTGATGTCTCCAATATTGTATCAATGATCAAGTTGATATATTTTATGGTGATAAGTCTCTATTCAAATCTTGCGAGACACAATAAATAGATTCAAGATTCTACCACAAGGGAGGGAAGAATCCATGGATAATGATGTCGCTTGAATTAATGCCCAAATGGATTGGAGATGATCCCAGATAACCCTTTAAAGTATCTCAGTGTAGATTATGTTCTTCCCATTAATCAATTTGAAGTTGTGGGATCGAATTCAGGAACTCGTTCATCATCTTATGTGATTTCAACTACTATAGTTGAGCCTGATGGCATTGAAGAAGTTATCAACTCTCCAAGTGGTGGTGAAAGCTTGAATGAAAATTTATTCATTTCATCCCCTGAGATCCAACAAAGCCAGGTTCTATCAGATGGGATTTAATAAGTTTTCATGACTATAGGAAAAAGTGAAGAGACTCATTCTCCATACCTTTTTTCCCATTCAGGACTCCAAGAAGGCTTCATGATAGGAAGTGATCCCAAAACAATTTATCCATCCTATGGATGTCCAAATGATGGCTCCCCTCTTCCCTCAAAGGAACTTTTTTCATCATCTCCTCCCCATAAATAAGTGCAAGAAGTGGAGCATAAAGATGATGGACAAGAATAAAATCACAAGGAAACCCCTCTAGCATTTTAGTAAAGTGTATCCACCACCTTGGATGATCTCTGGTAGACATATTTGGGTATAAAAGAAGATCCACGCCCCTCTTTGATTAGTGCATCCATGACTCCCAAAGAACAATAGGTATATACCCCCTTCTTAAAGAATAATTGGGATGTGTTTGATTAGAATTTTATAAATATTATAGGCCTTGACCCTAAGGTGGGCACCCATCACTTGGGTTTTCCAGAAGATCATCGGGGATGCACAAAAGAAGCCAGGAGGACGCACCCGACTCATGCCTCTATTATTGAGGCCGATGTGGAGAAACTCATAAAGGTTGATTTTATCCAATATGTAAAACATCCAAAATGGAAAGCTAACACTGTCTTTATAAATAATAATAATTGAAAAATTAATATTTTGAATCAATTTTAGAGATCTCAACTGGCATTGTCCCAAAGATGATTTCATGGTTCCAATAACAGAACTCTTAATTGATGAAACATGTGATTATCAAGACCTATCCTTAATGGATGTATATTCAGGGTACAAAAAATTTTAGATGGACCCATAATATGAAGAATACATAGCTTTAAAACCCCCTCATGGAGTGTTCTACTATCGAGTAAAGCCTTTTGGCTTAAAGAACACAGATTCCACATACCAATGTGGAATGAATCAAATATTCAAAACCTTCTTGGGGAATTTTGTTGAATGCTACGTTGATGATCTAGTGGTCAAGTCCTGGTAAAATTTTGACCAATTGGATAACCTAGAGACCATCATTAGTAATCATTAATGGCATAACTTCAAGATGAACCCCTTTAAATGTGCATTCGTGGTAACCTCAGGAAAATTTATTGGATTTGTTGTATGCCATCACAGTATCAAAGTTGATATTGAGAAGACTAAATATCTCCTTGTAATGTCACCTCCTTGAAACATAAAATAATTTAGAGGACTTCATGGACACTTGTCCTAAATCAGAAGCTTCATATAAAACCTCACATAAAAGTGTTTACCCTTAACCAAATTGATGAATAAGGGGGTCACATATCAGTGGACCAATGGCTATCAATAATCATTTGAAACCCTTATGAAATACCTCATTAGCCCACTGATATTGATTACACCTGTTGAAGTAAATCCATTCATTCTGTACGTGACGGCCCTGGAGTGATCACTGGTAACCTTCCTCACACAAAATAATGAGGCTAAGAATGAAAATAGTCATTATTATCTTAGTCAAACCATTCTTGATGCGGAGAATCCTCATTTCAATATCGAGATTAGCTTCTTAGAAATAATATTATATATTCATAAGTTGAGGCACTATCTGCAGAACCATGAGATCCACATGGTTTTTCGAAATAACCCACCCAAATTTATCCCCAGTCATTCTATGTTCATAGGTTGTTTGACACACTGGGAAGTTGTTCTATAGCAGTTGTAGATACATTTCATGCCCTAGAAAGTTGTTAAAGGTCAGGTTTTGGAAGATTTCATCACCAAACACCCATCTACAAAAGAGATACCATTAAATACTGAATTTTCTAATGATGAAATATTATCTATTCAAAATGGCCCCAAAATATAGGAAATTTATTTTAATGCTGCATCAAGTGACCAAAAAGAAAAATAACGAAAGACCATGAACTCAATAAATAAGTTTTAGGGGTTTCTTTATCTCCCCATAGAAGGTAGTGTTGTCATAATCATTTCTATTATCACAAGGATGTATCAACAATGAGGAAGAATATCATGCTCTCATCTTAGGACTAGAATTGGCACCTAAAATACTTGTAAACCACCTAGAGGTGAAAGGTGACTCAGAGTTGGTAATCAAACAAATCAATTGGGATTAAGCCATTAGAAAACAGGATATAATTACCCTATTTGACTCTGTCTGAGAGTTAATGGAAGAATTTACCTTAAATAAAACATTGAATTACATGTCGAGATCACAAAATTCCCATGCAGATGTGTTGTAAAATGCATCAATAGATTTGCAAGATCCAAATCAGGACCAAACAGTCATTAGAATTTCCCACCACTGAATGGTATCACCTTTTGTTTGATTCTGAAAATAGGAGATCAATGAAATCAGTCTCATCCCTAAGCCATATGGTTATACCTTGTTATGGATGACCCCCATCATGGAATACATTCAGGATGGCGCTCTCCCACTAGACATAGTTGGGAAAAATAGATCTGGCGATGAGCAACCAATTTCACTCTTTATAATAGCCCAAATCACCAGAAAGTCCTCTATAAAAGAGGATTTGATGGATTCCTTCGTAGATATGTAGATAGAGAAGAGACTACGGCTCTTATGGAATAATTTCATGCAAGAACATGTTGTTACCACCAATAATGGTATTGTCTTTGTGATCAAATACAATGGCTGGGATACTTCTGGCCTTCCTTGACATAGGATTGTATAGAATTCCTCAATAAATGTTTCTCTTTCTAAATACTTTCAAAATTCATTCACCAACCCCATGTGTTTCTACATACATCCAAATACTCATGGACATTTTCCACATGGGGGTGGATGTTGTTGGACCATATCCTCTAGCTATGGAAAAGTAGTTCAAGTACATCTTGAAAGTTAATGATTTCTTCTCCAAATGGGATGAGGCAATACCCCTCAAAGAATTTGGGGCCAAAATCATTGATAGCTTCGTCAAAAAACAATCACCACCAGATTTTGTGTCCCTCATACCATATTGATGTAAAATATCACTGATTTCTATTCTTCTAAGGTAGAAAAGATTTATTAGGAGTACAATATCAAATCCAACCATTCATCCATCTATCATGTAGCAGCTAATGGACAAATAGAGGCTTTTAACAAGACCATAGAGAACATAATCTTGAAAATAGTGGATAAAGATTAGAATTCCTAGCCTTACAAGATCATTAATTCCTTACAGTCTTATCGAACTACAACTCGTACTACAACTTGGAAAACCCCATACTCATTGGTGTATGGAATAGAATCAGTCTTGTCCACTGAAGTTCATTTTCCATAGCTCCAAATTTCTATATGTGACCATATATCAATATATGAATAGTCTCATAAATGACTGGATTAATTGGAGCAACTAAAATAAAGGTGATTTCATATCTTTAATCACTTGGAGGTATATTAGAATTGGATAGCAAGGTCCTTTAACAAGAAAGTCTTCCTTCATTCATTTCTTCAAGGAGAGTTGGTTTTTGTTCTTAGGACTCTAATGATATCCAGAAAGAAGCCTTTGATGCTTGATCCAAAGTTGGAGGGACCTTACTCTATACATAAGGTCTATTATAATGGAGTTTATTCCTTAATATTGATGGATAGATAACTCACTATGACCCCAAAAAATTCAAGGTTCCTAAAGAAATATTTCATGTAATTACATGATCATTGTCCAAGCTAAAAGATGTTAAACTGCATTGTAGGTCCTTATGGCATGACTTTAAAATTCATGACACAATATCATGTTGCGTGATAATAAACCGAAAGACACATGTTTTCCTTACTTCATGACATTAAACATCACGGTTAACATCCTTTCCATTCGACATTAAGAAACCTATATCATATCACAAATAGAGATATATCTCATGTTACATTAAATATGGGCCTTTGTCTCATAATAAGTCCCAATTGCATCGATCTGACCCCTTAATGAGTTAAGATAACCTTTTGGCCATACTTCAGGAAGAAAGATGAGCCACCCTTATTCATAAGCCCCACTTACATCATCTCTACTCTATAATAGAATTTGGAACCCTTTTATAGGTATAAGTCCCAATTTTTCCATGTCCTCATCATATGACGGTAAAATTCATGTTACATCAAATAACTATGTGTGGATTGATTCTCATTCCAGTGAGATATATAGTGATGCCCAAATATACAATATTGGTTTCATCCATGACTAAAAATAAAATTTCTTATTTTCCTATGTTCAAACAAGATCTACATAAGGATATTTTCTAGAACATTTTGATTGATTACAATGAGATGTGAGATGATGCTTAGCCTCATGTTTTGGATACAATCATTATTCTGGAATGTATTTGAAGCCCCTTTCCCCACTTCATAACTCAGTTGGTGTGGGTAACCCTCTACAAGAACTAAGTTTGTCTTGATTCACATCCTATATAGATACGTAGTGATTCCAAAATCTCTTATCTTGGGTCCAACCACAATTAAAAAAACCCTTCACTCCCTATGTGTATGAATCAATCCTAATCAGGGAACATTTCTAGAACTACATGTGAATTAATTATCATTCCAATGAGATATGTAGTGATGATTGAATCTATAATCTTGGTTCCAGTCACGATTTTAGAAAATAAAACTCCCTTTCCTTTTCCTCGTGTATGAATCAAATATGCATAGGGAACCTTTATAGGAATTATAGATTGATTCTCATTACAATGAGACACATGGTGATACCTAGACTTGATGATTTAGGCCTAACCATAAGCCTATAAATTATCAAAGATCCGTTTTCCCCACGTCAAATCCCAATTAATGTGGGGAAAATTGTTGAGAACTATATGTGACTTGATTCTTGCCTTAGAAAGATATATAGTGATGCTCTGGTCATGCACCCTTGTTCAGCCATAAAATTTCCTTCTTCCATGTCAATTCATCTTCTTCCTTACTACAGGATGTTAAATTGCCTGGGATATCAAGAACTATATATGGCTTGCTTCTCATCCTAATGAGGTACATAGTGATGTTTGGATCATATTTCCTAGCTCAGCCACCACGTATCAACATACCCCTATCCTTCACTTCTGTTTCCATTACATTATAAAATTAATCATTACCACAAATTATTTATCACACCAAGAATAGATCACGTGGGATTAGGAATTTGTTAATGTATTTACCCACATGATTAAGATATATCGATTCACATTAGGGATATTATAGCCCTGGATACAAGGCCTTAAAAAGAACACCATATATCCTTATCGCAGGATAATAAACTATTCAATTTTTTTAAGAAATATGCATGGATTGATTATTACCGTAGTGAGATAAGTAGTGACACCTAGGTCCAGCCATGATATTCCCTTTCACATAGAAATCACCCATGTCCTTGTCTCATGATTATAATCTACATGGTCCTTCAAAAACTATGTGTGTCTTGACTCTCACCCCTATGAGATACATAGTGACGTAAAGATATTCAATATTTGGTCTAGCCACAACATAACATGAAAAAATAATCTACTCTTCCATGTATGAGTTAGATCTATATGAGGAGATCCAATACGAATTCTCACCTTACGTGTAAACCTGTATCAAAGCCCCAATGTCCTCCACACATGAATTCAATCTGTATGGGGGGCCTTTTTTTGTAAGATCTATGTTTGGCTTGATTCTTACCCTAATGAGATATGTAGTGATGCCTAGGCCTTAATCCTAGTCCCATCCATCTGTAAAATAAAAATAACCCCTCTCCTATATACAATCAAAAATCTATACAAGAGCTTTTATTTTGGATACCCTCATTATGGAGCCTGCCATGGAAACAGAGATGGAAAATATTGGTCCAAATACTTCCTTTGTGCTTATACATACCCCATTCCCATTTCATACTCCTGATCTCAAAGACTTTCAAATCTTCATAATCCTTCCTCAACTTCTGGGGTCAGAATGTATGATACCTGAGATCTCTTTTTACTGACTATGCAGTACCTTCCCAAGCAAGCCTTGCATGAAATGAACCTTCTAACGGGAATTTCATCCAAAGGATGATACACTTTGGATGTACAGTACATGACTTATTTGTACTTGCGTAAACCCCCCCCCCCAAATTGGATTGTCAAATAGTGGTAATTTTACCCTTGGGAGAACCCTCTTTTTTCCCTTTAAGATTTAAAGAAGGTATGCTGGAACCCATGATTCAAAGTTTGCAGTCATCCCTTGCATATTTTACATGTATCCTTTCTCCTGACGAGAAATTATCCAAGATTTTGGGTTATATTTTCCCTCTTTATATGTTCAAATCATACTAGAATAACCTTGGTCCATTTGACCACGTATCATCCGTAATTTCCATAATATTATGGTCCTTATCATATGAACTAAAACTACAGGCCCCATACTTTCTATGTTTGTGTCAGACCTTCATAGAGATCATATTCCCCTCATTCTTTGGAAATCATGAAATGAAATACCCCATATGTATTCAGGTACTAATCTGCAAAAACAAAACTCTATGCTTGGGGATATCTGAATCTCCATAACCATTGATTGGATTTTAGCGATAAAATTTTATAATTCATGAGATATATTTTTCCTAAATATGCATTACATGACCTAAATGTCCAGTTATAAAACAGACCTTATAACGGGTCTATCAGCCAAAGGATTCCACTATTTACTATTCAGCATGTTCCCTAGTTTCCCATACAAAAAATGACCTTCATAACTGGTTTTCTAAATAGTGGTAAATTAATTCTCTGGAGAGACCACCCCTAATGCTATAATCTATTTCCCCATACCACTCTTCGGATTTGGAGATCCTTATGTTATAGATTACAACTTTCCCCTATCACACATAAATATAGTAAAACATTTCTAGATATATTACCAATAATTATAGAACCATAAAACCCTCAGTCAAAGATAAAGACCTGAAATTAAATCCCCTATGATTTCCTTGTTGCATGACTTTAAACTTCACAGCATGATGTCCTTACTGAAAAACATTAAACTGCAGAGCATGAATTCCATACTGTATGAATTTAAACTTCATATCATAAAATCCTTGTCATAATACGTTAAACTATATGGTCAATGTCCATGTTGCATGAAATTAAACTGCACAATACTTCAACCCTTATTAGAAAGAGGGACCTCCCCTCAGATATTGGTTTTTTAAACAAAACGTTACCATTTTTAAACACTAAATTTTTATAGGATCAGTTTCCCATTTAAATACAATGCTAATACAAATGATCCATTTATTCTCAAACCCTTTTCCTTGAAAAAACTGCCACTTGTGGACTTGATAAATCTAAATCTTCATAAACATCCTTCACCCATGAGAAATATAATTCCAAAATTTATGAGAACAAATTTTCTTTACCATGAAGTATGCACCCAATTTTTCATTTAATAAGCCACCCACATAATGGTTTTGTCAGCCCAAGGATACTGTTACATGACTATGCATCATTTTCCCTAGTTTTCATTGCATAAAACAACCACCATAATAGGTGTTTTCAACCATAGGTAATGGAGTCCTCATGATAGACCTCTTATATCCTCATATTTCATGTTATAGATTTAGAAACCATAAAAATCGTGACTCAAGATTCCCCTTTTACATATCTAATGAATATCAAAACATTAATAACCATCAATCCTTGTTTGGGTTATTATCTCAATATTCATGTTCAAATATGTTTGACCTAAAACACTAGCCTCATTAGTCTGTCATTCATGGATTTAAACTACCCATAAAGGGATACAGAATAATCACCAATTTGAAAAGCCACAAATGGAACTTTCGAAAAAATTTGAGTCTCATATCACTAGACATGTACACCATACAATTGAAGAAAAATAGAGTAATGAAAATAAATATGCATTGAACCTGTTATGCTGAAAAATCAAGAAGGTAGTTCTAATAAAAATCCATGTCTTGTCCACTAAGACCCTTTCTTATTGATCTTTGGAAAAAATTATAAATATAGTAATCGAAATACATAAAGTTTGATGGGTTGTCCATACAACCCTAGAAATAGTCAAATTATGCTCACTAGGCCCTTTGGTTTATAATAAAATTAGAGCACCACCCATCCCTATTATTGTGATTATGATTGGATAGTATTAATATTTCATGCTATAAAAATAATCTTCAACGTTATGATTAAAGGAAGAGGATAGGGATCAAGACATATATGATCAGAACAAAATTTCTTTTCATTTATGGAGGGAAATAAATGGGGAATTCCCAAGATGGACTCACTCTTTCATATATTACAAGAGGCCTTCAACATAACTCTTCATCTGTTGAATAGTATTTTAAGCCCCATCAGTCACTTGTTGAAGCTCATTCAGTCGACCATTTTCAGTCACCTCATCCCAGTGAAGTTATTATATTGTAGCTACAACTATAGTTGACCCTTTTGATTGGGATTCTTCTATAGTATATTAGATCTATCTTCCTATGAACAACATCTAATTCCTCTTGAACGTGTGACACTTGAATGGTCTTCTCTGTGATTTTCTAGTTAAATTCTACGAACATTTTTTCATAGTTGGCCTCCACTTGGGATAATGTAGCTCGAATGTCATCAATGTTGTTAAGTAGTTTGTACATTATGGGATATTTCCAAATATTATGCGCTCACTCCATCTAGTGAACAGTCTCCTTCACAGGATAATGGATTAGATGGTAATCAAACCCATTGAATCCCAACATTCCAAACATAATTGGACGTCATTATATTTATGAAGGAAATTCCTAAAGGGGTGTCTTAGAGATTATCTTCCATATATCATTCCATTCCTTGAAAATTTTGATGTGTAGAGTATTATGCAACAATAAATATGTTTCAGAGTTCCTTTTAGAAAGAGATATGTACTCTAGGATTAGTGCACTCAAAGAAGTTCCCTACTCTATTCCCTCAAAAATAGTATCTTCTTCACTTATCAATGCTAGATGAATTGTTATAGAAGCTTCACCCTCATACATAGTCACAAAATCTGATAATTTTAAATGATGATCTAGAATCATTTTTAGATTTAAAATATTATAAATAATGGGTCACAATCACAATAGTTGGTGACATTTACCCAATAACAGCTCACCAACCTGGGAGGATTCCTCCCTAGTATTCCCAACTTCATCAGTTCAAACTGAAACCTATTGATGAGAGGAAATTTCCTAGGTCTACCTTAGATCCTCCATATTAGGCTCATGAAAACTCCACATCTCTAGGTTTACCTGAGTTGACCCCCTCAACAATGGGACTAAGATGAAATTCTAGTTCTTTCACAAGCTTCGCTGCTGTAACATCCTCTATGGATGGAGATTCATGATTCGAAAAGCTATGGCCAGATCATTAGGTAAAAATATTTTCTATGCAAGAGATAAATACTCACATCCATTCAATTCTCTACTAAGTGATTCAAAGTCTTGTAAAGTAGAAGGAGTTATAATATGTTTCATTATTTCAAAAAATTGAATTCAAAGATTTTTCATGGAATATATTTGTATCCCAAGCCCCGTGTTAATCTCACTCGTGGGAGAACATAGAGAATTTTGTTCATGACCCTCCTCAGACGTATTGAAACCCAAAACAACCTCATCGATGAAATTCGTAGGGTCAACATCAGTATTCATGGGATTCTATGGTGAATGAGAAGAACATGAAATATTACAGAAGTGGAAATCAGTCATTATCATGTTGCATCTTATAAAATATATATAACATTACTATATTCCTCCTACATCTCTATAGCGGTGACATGAATAGTGATAGGAGCAGTGCTAGGAGAAGATGATGCATCGTATTACCTCGACACCTTTTCATCCAAAGGAGATGACCCCACAGTAGGGATCTATGCTCGATTCATAGCACCCTCATTAGTTCATGGAGGATTATCTGTAACCCCCTTCAGAGAAGAAAGGGAAGGAGTTTATGCAATTCAAGGAAGTTTAAATACTAGTTATGAATAAATCAATGATTAATGGAACTATAATGACATACTACTACAAGAAAAGAACGGAGTCAGATATTTCACCCTCTGACATTTCTTTGTCATCATCATTTTTTATGAAGGAGGAAAAACATCAACATCCCCAAAGACATGTATTACCAGTGAAAGTGAGAATTCTCCATCCATCTCATCCTCCATAGCCTGTTTTCCTAGAGATACCTTTCCCTCTAGCTTGATAAAAACTTCTAATATGGAGTTTCCCCATTATCAATACCACTTTGACTGAAATATAAAGGAAAATCAGAATGTATTATGATTATAGGGAAACTTACAACTTTGGGATTGAAAAAATCATGCCAATACTTAGAAGAAGAATGATTGATACCTTCAGTAGTGTCGCATTTAATCATGTCCTCCACTCACCTTGTGGAATAAATATGATCATCTGTTTCATAAATGAGAATCTCCAGCTATCAAATATGAGTCCCCAATTCAAGAGGATTATCCTCAACGAGAATATAAAGTAGGGATCATACATCTCCTATAACCAGAATCTACAATCCCTCACGTAGGAGCACCCATGTGATTTCAGCATCATAAAATAGGTCCTACCACAATTGGACCGCCTCTAGTCATATGAATTATGAATACATCATGGTACATAACAAGGATTACCCAACAACTATGGATTTCATGTATTTCTATAACCTTCCTATCACAAATGAAGGATGAGAGAATGGAACTCAAAACACCTCTTAGAGGTGACGAATAGACCATATTGGTGTAGCCTCATTTGGTGCGGCCCTTTTTATTCTAGTTGGTGGATTATACCTACTCAAGGTCCTTTGGATGAGCTGGGAATCTCATTATCCTCACCCTCTAATGTGGATGAGGAAACCTCTAAAGGAGATGAAGCACCTTAAAAAAGAGAGGAATATTTCCTACTCTGCTTCTTCTTCCCAACCCAAGGAACAACTTTTTCTAACACCCCTTCGGGGTATCATACAAACCAAGCATCAGTATAACAAGAGGTTAACCCACTAATTTCATTCAAGAGAGGTAGGATGATCATCACCTACATCAACTCCATGGTTGTGAGAATCCATAGTTATCGAGCTACCAGTGGATTTATTTCTAATCGGATGTACACTGGGTGTAATGTTATTTGCTGCAGAAAAATAAACTGGAATGAAAACCAATATAGTGAATATTCCTCATATATTATTTCACTGTAGATCCCGATTACCAACACACCATCCTGGAAGGCCGTCATGTAAAACCTTAGCTCAATGTTGGCCTTCCTTTCATCAATAAAGCTCCCTACGGGTATATTCTTATGGGTAAAGAATTTTAACTACTTAAATGTGCTCATCCTTGTAGGATTTCATGGGGTTTTAAAGATAGAGGAAGAATACTAGATACATCATGGATATATGGTCAGAACGTACTCCTGAGGACCATGATCTCTTTCTACATGGAGTAAGTTTTTAAATGGGATGTGATCCATCCCCATAAAACCTCGAACATCCTACAATTTTGAAATGAGTATTCCCAAGATGGATATGTATCATACTCATATAGATTTTTTCAAGGATGAGGATGGACAATCCCTCAAACTTATTCTCCACCAGTTTGGATGCAATAATGAACATTCTTGAACATATGATTCCATTAGAATCATGGACAAGAAATAAATGGACACTGAGACACATGGTCGTATATCCTGAAGGACATGTAATAGATAAAACGTTGGGTCTGATCTCATACCCCAACATATCATATCCCCCTGTTACAATTTTTCCCAAAATGTGCTAGGTAATCTTATCTTTTCTACCTTAGGACAGATCTTAAGATGATTTCAAGTGGGGTCTTCCCCATTTTTCTTCAAGAAAGTGTCCATCCACACCTTCAAATGAATATCCCCCTTTATACGGGGATCTACCTTCTTAATATTGTAAGCTATTTTTAGCATCTCACACACTAAAGCTGATGTCCAGATGGTATCATCCTATGTATCCCTCGGTGGTATAAACTCATTATATATATTCCCAAGGATTGGAGCCTCAGAGATCTTGTAGATATCCCAAATAATAATGTCAAATTCTCCATGAATCATATGGATAGTATTAGTATGTGGACTTCACTGGTTCAACATCTCTAGAACAAACTTTTCATTCCTGTACACAAGCCTTCCCTACCCATATGGACTCATAAAGTCCAATATCTTCCAGATCCTTTTTTAATTATATACAAGCTTGGAGTACCTAGTATCCCCACATCCATGTATTCTTAACACCCCCTCCTAAGAAGAAGTCCCAAACATTCTTCCATCCCTTTGATTGATCTTTCTGTGAATACTGAAAGATGGATGAATATAAATACATATTTAATTCAACCGTTTGAGGTATTAGATTAATATTACATAGGGTTTGATGCATTAAACAGGTTATGGATTATGTTCCAACATTGATATATGCACCCATACTAGAAATGTTAGTGTTTGTGAAATTCTTATGATCATGAAACCAAGAGGCTAGTACATAGTTCTTTGGAGATGGTGTGAGTACTCCCCATAGATGACCATGACCATAAAGTGGAAGATAAGAACTATTCAAGAAATTAATATGGTATTTCTTTAAGGATCCATCTTGATCAGGGAGAGTAGTATCACAAACATAATAATATTCATGCCCTACCACTTTCATCATCTTCTAAATGTGTTTACTAGCTTGATCATCAGAAGCCAAAATCTTTCAGGAAGCCATTGAACCTACAAATAAGTATCAAATTCATTTTCGAGTAGGTTCATTTTGAAGAAACCCATAAAGCTAAGAAAATTTGTAAAATGAATAATTTCACACAAGTGGCTCCAAAAAATGGTTCGTGCAAGTGACTCACTCAAGGACATCATTCAAGAACCCTTTATAAGTAATTCTCCTAAACCTATGCATCATGAATCCAGTTACATACCCTGTTTGTAAGAAGAATACTTAAGAGAGAAAGCATCATCAGAGGATATGCACGGATGACTAGTGTAGCGAGTCCTAAAATTTTGGAGTCGCGTGAGCTATTAGAAAAAATGAGGACCCTATTTATAGGTGAGGAAGCCTCCTTACATGACCCATGTGTTGGCTCTGTCTCTAAAGTATAATAAGTGGGACACTAGTGTGGGATCCCAGTGTGAATACCTTGCATGAACCATTCATCCTTTGCATCCCTTTACATCAGGATCAGAACCTCCATTTTCTGATTAGATCCAATCTTGAGGGGGGATTTTGTTGACACACTATTTTTTCACATAGATAAAAAGGAAAAAATGTAAATACCTTAGGGAAAATAGAATGAACAAAGTGAAAAAAATCATGGTTTTCAAAGGCCTCAAAGGTCGTTTACACAAGCCCCTAAATGTGTCATCAGCCTGCAAGAAACCTGCACGGACAACTAGCACACAACACCTATGCAAGATGAAACCTTCTCCCAAAGTCCTATACTTACGTATAAACAGGACCCCGGGGTCTCCATTTGTTTGAACAAAATTCTCCAAAGGCCAGTCGATTCTTTGATCTCCCTTTTGATTCAACCAATCCCTCTATAACCTTCTATGTAGTTCTCTAACGCCTAAAGAAGAGGGAATTAAAGTATAATAGGGGAACTAAAGTCCTCTCATGGTTTAAAATGAAAAAAAACCTACACGAGGAATTCATCCAACCCTTGAATAACGAAGTCTAGACTGAGGTACCCTTCCTCAAATATGGACCTACGCAAGTCACCTCAGGGGAAACCTATAGAAACCTGTGAAGGCTCATGTATGGTCTCTCCCAAGTGTAGTTACCCAGGTGGTTCATTGCCCAAGGTTATACCAGTTTTCTTAGACCTTACTATTCAAAGAACCCCTTGCGTGATCCTCATTGGTTCTCCTTACCATCCAACCTACGTGATCCTTTCATTGGGCCTTCTTTAAAGCCATCCATGGAAGGCGCTTTACTTCTTTGGCTCCCTTATCTGAAAGGGATCAACACAAAACCTCCACCAAGGCCTCCTGAAATACAAAACCATGGGAAAAGACACATTAGAGTGTCACCCATTTATATTTGTATTTCTACTTTCATAGGTATTACACATTATTATAATGGATGGTTAGGATCCTTAGGGAACATTTAGATTTTTATATCTACGGTCCTGAGGACCACTGCCCTAGGGATAGTGTCAGGAAGATCCCAGTCTCATAGGAATAGGGTTTGGGCCATGTCCACCCCTTTTAGTCTCTGAGACCTGGAGCCTCTAGTTCTCATATTGGAAGGTGAGTATTCTGTTTACATTTCCATTAAACAAGGAATTAGATACTCATCCAATTGTGGAACCAATTTTAGGGAATCCCTCCTGGAGTAAGCTCCAATCCTTTCTTTTAGAAGGTTGTAGTATTTCTATTCTCTATATTCGTATCAATCACCTATATTCCTTCCTCACCATAGACTCATGTACAATATAAAGTAAGGAGATGGAAGTTTCATATCCATAGCCTCTTCTTACAATAGAGATGAAACCGTTTGTGGTTTTTCGAATCTTCCACTTCCTCTTGTTTCCCATGCCAAGCATGAATCACATGGACTTAGAAGTTTGTGATGATCATGACAGCCACATGATCCATGCGATATGTTGAACTTGATAACTCAAATTCCTTTTTTAAATAGAATACATAGGATATCTACATAAGGCCCGAGCTCAATGGGCATCCTCCTCCGGACTAAGCCCCAATCCAAATCCCTAATTTACCAGGTCATCCTGCTTAGGAGTAAGCCCCAAAAATTCATCCATTAGGATGCCTCCTTAGATGTAATCCCCAAATAAGCATCCAAATCACCGTGAGATTATACATCACTCATTGTCCCTTAAATAGGGCGTCCTCTTCAGGAATAAACCCCAAATGAATCCCCTCAAAGGGTCATGCTCCACTGTGAGGCTAACCGAACTACATGGTCTTTGATTCACATCCAAGAGGGATATATAGAGAGCTTCCTTGAGGTTTAAAACCAACACCTCAATTCAACCTTGTTTCTTCTAAGGCTACATTTTCAGAAAGGTATAATTTGAACTGAGAATCCATATCTTTTTCAAGTTCTCTAGGATGCTTAGATATAAGTCCCACACCAAATTTTGAAGAGGAATCTTTTACTTAGACTTCCATACCACATGACGTTAAACTATATGGTTAGGTCCTTATCACATGACCTTAAAAGTTATAATCCTCCCTATTAAGTGGTATTGAACTATGTGGGTTCTGATTCCTTTCACAATGATGCATAGGAATCCCATATATGTGTTTGATCCCAACACCAAAACAAATCATGTCTCTCTTGATGATGCTAAACTACAATGTGACCTTTGTCTCCCAGGATAAAAATAAAATCTAGAGTGCCCCACTACATGGCTAGAAAACCAACATTACTATAATAACGACCTAAATAATCTCAAAGTAGTATACAGATATATCCATTAATTGAGAACCACGGATACGTACAGATGATTCTAAGATCTATACATGCTAATAATTGATTTCTAATAATGTAATGAACCACATCATACTTGGGATTTATTTAAGGATTATTGAACCTTTCTTAATTCTATAAGAGTCCTAGAGTAAAAAAATAATTCTCCCTAAATGGGTGTGATGAGCTCGACCTACCATTTCCACGACCAATATGAGTTCTTAAGAATCGTTGTTCAAAACATCTAACGAGCACCTGCATTTGGAAAGCATGTCCCTTTAGATATAGAACCATTAGGTATTCTTGGTTCCATGAACAATCCCATTAAAACCCATTAGATAAGAGAAAATGGTCACATAGTGAGAAATCAAAGGGGAATAGAGATAATATTCTCAACTTTAAAGAAACATAAAATTATATAGCTGATATTTTTACAATACCTCTAACTTATGATAGATTCAAATTTATTAAACAGAGGTTAGGAAAGATCAACCAAAGGTGATTTTCAATCCACTTATTATTTTATCTATCTCTTAAAATTAAAAAAAAATACTCAAGTGAAAAAAGAGGAGATTTTTCAATCTTATCAGCTTTTTATTTTTAAAGTATTTCAATATTATCAGCTTTTTAATTTTATCAGGTTTTCAATCTTATTAGTTTTCATATTATTGGTTTTTCATATTATCGGTTTATCCATTTATCTATTTTTCCTTTTTATTATTTTTTAAATAATATTATTTTTTATTTTTATCATTTTTTCATTTTTTGAACCAGATGATTTTTTTCCTTACTTTCGTCTTGTATTTTTCTAAGATATTAACTATTTAATTTAAACAATCCTTGAAAGTGGAAGATCATCTATTTCTTTTAGAATATAACTTTAGCAAGGTTTAATCTTTCTAACAATGTCTTTTTATGTTTTAGTATTCCCATGCTATTATTGTTTATTATAGGGGAAGATGGTCAAAATCATATTTTTTTAATTACTTTTCATATGAGGAGTCTTTATTGTTCCTCATAATGGTAAAATTTTCGTTTCCCATTAATAGAAATTTTAAATTTAATTCCTAATAGACTCTACATGACATATGTTTTAGCCTTAAATATTTGGGTCTATCTTTGAGGACCACTTATATAATAAAAGACAACTTATTAGATGATAGAAATATTAATTTCCAATATAAATATTAAAATCTAAATAATGTTTTTCCAATATGTTCTTCTATCTTCACTTTTCTATATTGAAATGATTTCCACTGAATGTATCTTTATAATAGTATTTTTGAAGAAGATATGAAGTCCATCTGTGAAGCTTAAATATTACCTTACAAAATTAATAATAACATATGATATAGATAAATCATTCAATCTGATCATTAGTGAAGAAGGTGAAATTAAAATTCTGATAATACAGAATCATGTATACTATTATATGGATATTCCTAAAAAGAAACATAATATTTGTGGAGAAAGTGAAGCTCAACATGAACTTACTTTATAATAAGATCATTTATAAGAAGAAATCGTGGTCTAAATGGTACTGATGTTGAAAATTTTGATTACATCCAAAATGATAAAATAATTTCTATTAAAGATATAAATAGTTGTAGAAGTTTCAAAATAAATCAAAATATATGATAAAAAAATTCTAAAACCAAATTAAATTTATAATTTATAATTATATTTTTTCTTCTTTATTTCTTTTTATTTCTTATCTATATTTCTTTTTCAAAATAAAAATGGTGGTAAAATTTATAAATTTTTTTTTCACATTAATCATTAGTATGTTCTGGTAAATATTGTTTTTCAAAGGAGGTCTAAAATTTTCTAATGAATTATGCTTAATTTTGTCTGTTCTGATCAATTTGTATTTTCTTTAAGTAATGGTCTATTCTGATCAATATTTTTTAAAGGAGGTGTAAAATTTTCTAAAGAAGTTTTTATAAATAATTCTAAAAAAAGTAGGATAAATTATCTATAAAGAAGATCGTAGGGAATTTTCCTCTTAAATTTGGATTCTCCTTTTCAAATTTTCTTTTGTGTATTATGTTTTCAAAAAAGGGTAAATTATTGAGTCAATGAATCACTTCATTTCATTATTTTTGAAATCATAATTCGTTTTATATTAAAATGATCTAACATTAGTTTTTTTAAAATTTTATTTTCTTTTACAAAATGAACATCATAAAAATAAAATACTTAAGAACTAAATTTATTTTATGAAAATTTGATAATCTGAACTTATATACCAGATTAAATATATAAAATTTATAATCACTATAGAAATGCTAATTAAATTCATTGGTAATTGTATATGTTCCTACTGATGTAGTTATAACTTACTCTATGTTTTTAGAATCCAACTATTTATGTTTGTCACAATAATGATCATAAATAGAGCCACACCTCGAGTATTGGAATTATGAACGATTTATTACACATCAAACATTTTAAAATTTATTATTTTTCTTGATGGTTTTAAATTTCTTGTTGTTGAGAGCTCTTTTGATCAATTTAATATTTTTCTTTTTGAGTGTTTCTATTAAGAGATGTCATTGAAAGGTTTGTTTTTCAATTATATTAGAAAATTATGTTGTTGTTATTATTTTACTAATCCTATATGATCGAGGGGTTCTGATGATATAAAGAAAAATGAATTTGTGATCATATGGATTAGGGGATTTTTTTTCTAGGATGATTGAACTTTAAGTACTTTTGTTGTGTGGAAGTGGGATACTACTAATATTTTTTTCAAGGGATTCTAGGGATAGGAAACTAGAACTTATAATTGATATAAAATCAAGGATAACTTTCAATATATTTAATGTAATGGATACCTTGGATCTGGTCTACAAATCCACCTTACACTTTATTTTAAAATTTTAATTTTAATGACATCATTTTAAACGAGTTTTTGGTTTAATAACTAATAATCTATCATTTTATAAAATTTCCACTGTATTATTTTTGAATTTATATAATATTCATTTTTTAACTACCATTATGTTACTTCTTATATTGGTTTCTATAATATTGATAGTTTAAATTTCCACCATGATAACACTTTCATTAGTAATTGTTCAAATAAATATTATTTTATTTACACTATACATAATATATTTTATATAGTTTATAATTAGTATAGATACATTTCTTTTACTCTAATATTTGATTTGATCAAAAATATGAAAAACTAATCATCTTAATAGTTTTAAAGGATGAAAATTATAATTTTAATTTTAAACTATAATTCAACACTGCCTTTTATTTTAATATCCATTATGCCTTAGAAAAATAATTATTTCATTTTATTTATAAATGAAATATAACACATGACCATGAATTTTGAAATTTTTCTTATTCAATTAAAGGTATAATAATGGGAATTAATTTTTTTTAGCTTACAACAACAATCTTTCTTTATGTTTATTTCTCTTCTATTCAATTTTATTACTAAAAAAACTTGATCAATGAATTTGTACCTAGTATTTTATTACATTACACCACCAAAAAAAATAAAATCAAACAAAAAATTTAAAAAATAAAAACAGGGGGAGTGATGAAAGGTAAAATATATGGGGATATATGGGTTGGGAGATTAAGGTTTGACTTATAGGAATGCTTAATTGAGTGGGTATTGAAATTTTATTGAAAAAAAATTAGAATATATTGGGTGTAAAATAATCTAGTAAGAATAATAGTTTTATTTTACCTCAATATACTAAATAAAATATTGAAAGGAAATCTTGAAATGGTTTTCACAAACATACATAAAGAATTAGTGGAATAGTGGGCCCATGAATTGTTTCACCATGATTAGTTTAATAAATCTAATTGGAATCTATTTTGATAAAATTTATGATACAATGAATTTCAGGTTTAATGATATTGAATTCTTGATTTGATTCATTATTATATTGTGTTTTTATCATGTATTAATAAATTTCCACATTCATATATTGCCATATTTTTTTGTAATACATGACATATGATTTTTCCCAAGAGTACAAAAGGGTAAGTATATGGGGAAGTTGATAAAACATATTTTTGTTGAGTATTTTTTTTGATAATAAATGATATATTTTTCCCAAATTTTTCTAAATAATTTTATATATGGAAAATATGGGATTAGAGCATGAAATTTAAAATTTTATGAAAATTCTATTTTTATCCCTTTAAAGTACACTCTAGTATTTTTGAAAAAAAAATATTTTTCTAGGAATAATTTGGAACCTAAATTTCATGAAACTATTCTACAATATATAGGATAAAGTGTTTATTTGGACAATCCTTTATGGATCATAAATTTAGTTGGAGAAAATGGGTCATTAATTCAAATCTAATCTGGACCCATCAACTTGGACACCACTTCACTATTTGGGATATATCTTATTCATTAAGGATTATATTAAGATGAAATTTAGAAATTATATAGAAAATAAAATTCCACACAAATAATCCTTCCATAAGGACAAAAAGTACACACATTTTAGAGGTTAACAAGTCAATATTGTTGGGATAAAAATATTTAGTTGAATTTACGATTCACATTTGTATCCTCTTATAACCATTACCTCCCCATCACCCTATAAATTTGTATTTTTATAATTTAGAGGGTTTTGAACATGAATTAGGATATTTATGGTATAGAAGAAGTGGGTTCACTCTATTTATCTAAGAATTATAAGAGGGATAACTCTTGAATCCAGGATCTCTTCATTTATGTATTCTTATTCCTCTTTTTCACATTGTAGATTTTGTTTTTTCCCACACCTGGTTTGTGTTACATTACAATTTTAATTGTTTCATTTATGTTATGGAATTGTTTTATAGGAGGAATTGTAATGGGATATATAATTTGGATATAGTATTCAGTTCATAGTGTGTACTATTTCTAGGCATATTTTTATAGGAATTTGGTGAAGAGCGTTCATATCATGAAAATTCAATTCACAGACTGAATGGGATTCAAGTGCAAAATGAATTTTGGGGATTTTAAGTGAGTTGATTAAAATTTTAGTTCATATGGATATCCCAAATATTCACGGGCTGATCTAGTCTTTAACGTTATGAATTTGGCTAGTTTATCCAACCCTTTTCATTACAATGCCTTTTGGCTCTAATTAGGTTTTCCTATTTTCCCTTGAACCCTAGGTTCTCTATAGGAAATTTTAGTGATCCTTTACCTTATAAAGACAGGTTCCAATATATCATTGGGAATTGGACTTATAGAATCAAATTATTCATTGATGGAATAGAAAAGGGAGGCCAAATATGTAAATTGTTGAATGATTCAACAGGTTGAGCGCTTTTCAGGTAGGTATCTTCTCCACCTATCATAATTTCTTATAAATATAAGGCTTGATTATCTAATATATATACGTTTTGTTTCTTGATGAAAAGCCTATGATTGTTCTCCCTATTGAACAAGATTTTGAAATGATGGGTTGTGGGCTTCTCCCATAACATGTTTGAAAATTTTCTAAAATAAGAAATTTATTTCAAAAACTATTTTTTGTTTTGAGAACGTGGAATAGAAATGGATGTGTGAGTTTATGATGCACATGAAATGGTCCTCATTATGTTAAACATCATTTAGTGGTCGATTTGAACTTAGGGGAATTTACCAATAAGTGAAATCATGGGTTAAAAGAGAAAGGTATCACTCATAAGTATAGTTTGTTTTGTGGAATTTTATTGAGAGGACATACATGGGGTGTGTGAGTTTCATGGGTATGCGTTCATTACATGGGAGAACATTATAGTGTGAGTTCTATCACTATTTCTTTATATTTATATCTATAAAAATTGTTTTATTTTAATCAAAACTTATTCTATTTTAATTTTAATCCAATTTTTTTCTTATCCTAGTGGGGAATATGGGAAGTATTGTGGATTACTTACTAAGTAAATATAATCACCCCCAACATATTCATCTCAGTGAATTTTTTTACGTTGAATATTATGCTATATGTAAATGATAAGTCCCATAATTTACTTGAGGAGTATTGTGACATTGTATTCTTGTCATGTTAGAGTTAGAGCTTAAAGATGTCTTAAAGTGGAGTCTATCATGGTTCCACATCAGTGTCTAGTTTATTCAGGTGTATATGAGACTTTCATAAATGTAGAATTTTTAGTGTCTATTTTACTATTACAACATTGATTATGTTCTAGTTTTCTATATCATTGGATTATTTTAGGGTTTTTATATCATTAATTATGTTAATTTTATTATATTTATTTTTTCTATGTCAATTTATTATCTATGTACGGGTAAATTATCCCTCTTAATTTTGGAAATTTCTTGGAATTTATTTATAGGCTTTAGTGTTTATGGAATATCACCTAAGGTTAGTGGCACCTTGGATCTCCCCAAGCCAATGGGTAGGGTCAGGGTATTACAATTTGTATTAGTTTGGTTAGTTCGTCATTCAGGAATGGTAGGCCTAAATATATGATGTCTTGAGACATGAAATATAATTATGAAAAGACATAGATAACTTTTTCATACTGAACATCAATTTACCATAGTAGTTTGGGTATTCATGTTTTTTCAAACACTTCTAGATATTTTTTCACCTCTTCATCATGAGTGTAACCTATGAGAGTCCACTATCATGCATTAATGTAAGAATTTCCACTAGGACTACATTATTATGTAACACCCCAACCTAAATCACTATGTCTAGTTGGAGTTTCACACTACCTCTTACATGCCTCCCCATAAATAAGAGTTTACCGAATAGAAATGAGGGGAAAAATAAAAGTATAGGGAGACTATGCCCTTGGTACATATATCCAACCAACACATATACATGATGAAGAGATAATAAAATAATAGATCTATACAATAGAAGAAAATGACACAAAACCGTGTTTTAATAATATTTCATACAAGAAGACCAACAACCATCCAGCTATAAGTCAAGAACTAAGGACATAAAGAATGAAGTTAACAAAAGATGATATAAAAAACAACCCAAAGTCCACCATAACTCCACTCATCTTCCCTAGTCCTCCAGCTCAGTCACCCAACACATGTCCCTTTCCATTTCCCTTGAATGAGTCCTTGACCATAAATTCTGCATGTACACCATGGTTCCCAAGCAAGGTTTCAGTATAAATTAAGTCGAACACCACCTATATATCCTTAAAATAAGTGTATTGTATATGTAAAAGTTTAAGAAATGATAGTGATGTAAATGCACAAGTAAACAATCACATGTTAGGTTGTTTTACACTAAATTTTCTATTATGAACCCTGGACCTACATGCTTTAGCTCTATGTCATAGGTTGTTACCTTGAATCTTAGAACACGCCACAAACCAACATTAGTCTTGGAATAGTACAGAAGGCCATCATGCCTTGGGTTAGGCTACAGGGACATCATACTCTAATAATTATCTCAAGATAGGCCATAAGGTCATCATGTACCACTGCCAGTATTAAGTTACATCTCAATGTCTTCATTCCTTTACAATATTCATTTATAACCCCGCTATAATCATCATGTCTCGCATCAAACATGTGGTCCCCCTCTAAGGGATTAACCAATCCATTAAGGTTCCACTTGTCACATTGATATGAGATACGATCCATGCATATATATACATACACAAGGAATTTCAAGGAAGTTATACTAATATACACATGAATATGCATGTCATATAATGATATATCTCACAGGTCATGCACACACACAAGCATATCATTAAATACAGTTTTTCAAATTTTTCAACATGGTAAGAAACATCCTACCTTCAGTGTATCAAAGTAAAACATCAAGTTTCACTACTCAAATAAATCCCACACACCAAGAACCCTATAAGTAGACCTAGTTAACCACATTAGAATCCAACAAAAAATATCCATGAACAAAAACTTGTAATATTCTAGGAATAGTTAATACTTTACTAAATAGATCCAACATAATGAATAGATTTGGATTAATCCAATAATGATCATGAAAAAATTGATCCACCTTCCTTTTCCCCAATAATGTGGAGGGAATAAAATTATACCCTGTATAAATTCCAAGGTCTATCTAGGATAGTGTGAATCTAGGGTCTTCTATATGGAGAATAAATAATACCTAGTAATAATATGAAGAATAGAGGACAAATGATCACTTAACATCAAATCCCTAGGTCTTATATCTCTAGATCCAATTGAATCACTCCCATAATGAAATTATTTCACCCAAAAAACTACTACAAACCCTCGAATAAAGGTCCTTGGGTGTATGTGGAAATAAGGGGGGGGGGGTTTGAGTTTTAGGATTAAAATAAAATTTTTGGGCTTATTTAATTCCCTAATAATATTTTAGTCATTATGTTTACAAAATTGTGTTTCAGCCGTGAAAGGTTCACTACTACTTCAAAAAACCAAGAAGGTTTAGTAAACCACACTCCAAATATGAATTTTCTTCTATTTAGTGTTACAAAGTTACCAAGGGAATGTCACATGGTTAGCTCTAATTGTACACCACCCAATGATCCTCAACAATAGGCAACACAGTTACCTAGGGAAAACTGAATTGTTTCCCCTAACCATGATCAAACCATCCCCCCTATAGGATTCTAAAACCCTCAAAACTACTTATAATATACACTAGACATAAACCAAAAAATTTATAACTAAAAAAATTAGAGAAGTTTGGAAAATAAGGAATAACCAACATATAATGTATGAGGTCACTATGATATCCCCCTCTTAGGACTTCTCATCCATGAGAAGTGTCTCTAAAGGTCATACTCAAAAAAAATCATTAAATTGAAATTATAAATAGTATTACCACTAAATAAATTCTTCTTCAATTTTTATTTGTTCCCATAAAACTCATATAAGTGGTTTCATCTTCCCTCACAGTACACTTTCTCTTTGATTAACAATCTGCACCAGAAATGTCTCAAATAAAGCACCTGCCTCTACCACATTTTTTCCACTATCAATCACATAAGAAGGATCCAGATCATGTTTCCTTAGATAATACACATAGAACACATCATTGATTCCTTGATTTCATAGAGGATGATCCAATCATTAATCTACTTTCCCAATTTTTTTTACTTTATTGAGTATTCCTATAAATTTTGGTGTCAATTTCCCCTGCCTCCACAGTCACGGTTTCCCTAATCAAGGTGATACCTGTAGGAAAACTTGATCACCCATGGAAAACTCTAAAGGTCATCATCATTAGAAAATATAAGAAAGATTTTTCATCTGATTAGTGACCAACCAATTCTTGATTAACTACATCCACATAGAGGTTTCTTACACTATAATTTCATTCAAAACTGCTGACTCATCAGCTACATGAAAAAAAAATCATAGAATAACACTATCAGCCATAATATTCCTCAAAAAGATCCATATAAAATGATGTATGAGAATTTTTATTATATGAAAACTCATACAAATCCCTATGGTCATCACATGCTCCATAAAAGTCTAAAACAGATGACCAGAGTATATATTCCAAAATATAGATCATCCTCTCAGATTGTACATGAGTCTAAGGATGATATAAAATAATAAAATTCAGTTGTGATCCCATTTACTTCTAAAAGGATTTTCAAAACTACAACTTAAAGAGTGCATCTTGATCTGATATGATACTGATAGTCACTCCATACATTTTCACTATATCTATAATGTATATCCTATATAAATCATCCATGTATTGAGTTTCACAAATGGAAAATAAATGTAAAACATTTTTAATTAAATCTATTATAACCCAAACTTCCTCCCAAGCTCTTAGGGTCTTGGGAAACCCCTTGAAAAAGTTTATTACCACCTCATCACACTTCTACTCAAGTATAGGAGGAGGCTGAAGTAAAACAATTGGTTTTTGGTCTTCTACTTTGATCATTT
Source organism: Viscum album (assembly GCA_963277665.1). NCBI lineage: Eukaryota > Viridiplantae > Streptophyta > Magnoliopsida > Santalales > Viscaceae > Viscum > Viscum album. Next base: position 1,965,781,411 of record OY728130.1, on the reverse strand, counting down.
GGAATGTAATTCAATGAGTGACAACACTATCTATATTTTTTTTCATTCATGTCCCTCATAAATAATTTTAGATATCATGATACATATTAGTTAATCCTATATTCACCACACATTTTTTAGGTGTGTGAGTCTCTCATCAATTCCCATCTCATGGAAGGATGAACTACCACTCTGTCATGGACATGAAGCATGTAATTTTCATTTAAAGACCATCCTAAAACAATTTTTTCTATTATCAACATCTCCTTCATTACTAGAAAATAAGGTTCAACCACTTTTCAATCCTTGACTTAGTCAACCAAAGAATAATTGATAACCTAGGGTACACAAGATACCTGTAACAACCACAACCCTAATATCCTGGAACTGATTCCTTACATTATTATATTGGTATTATGAACAATCAATTGTATCCCAAAGGAAAAAATATTTTAGTAGTCTTGGAAACTAGATACATACATGAAGTTTTAATTACATTTCAAACATATAATACACAAATTATTTTCATTGAGAACAATATTATTCTTCATAGCATAACCCTGCATGTCCAACATAATTACATATTGGCATACTGGGGAAAAATAAAACATAAGAATGGGGTGATATCAGATGCCCAGTAAGTGTTACCATATATCAGAATCTAACATAAATAAACATAAATAATAATTCTAGGTGAATAAAAAAATCACATGCCATTAAAAAATAATCTCGATCATAATATTTCAGGAATAAACACTGATCAAATAACACCATATAAATAATCACATGAGAATGAAACTTAACCATTGATATAATAGTTGAATAATCACATAGAATATCAATAACTAATATCGTAATGAGGCAATGTATAATGTGAGAGATCATAATCATACCATCAAGGCTTTGTCCAAGACACCATACATAATGGGTAAAAACCCGGTCTAGTTTTTCTCACGAAACCTACCGATGCGTCAAGAGGTTATAGATGAACCCTACCATCACATATTAAGTCCAAGTCCAATTTATTACTTATATGAAAGCGGTGGAACATAATCAATATATACATTCATATTAAAACTATCATATGAAAAATTAATAACTTTCTTCAAATAATAAATGTAATTATAAAACATCTAGAGTAATATAGAGAATGGTACCAAGATAGTACATCCCCAAAAATAATCAAAAATAATTCAAAAAAATATGGTAGACGGTAAAATAATAGATCAATATCAATAAATAATAGGGTTCAATAAAGTGTGTTGAAATATATGAAAATATTCTGATAAAATCATTAAGGAATTCTAGAAATACACTTTTTAATAGGAAGCAAGAGTTATTTTGTAAAATCATTTGTATTTGTCATAAAGTAAGATTTTAAACATATATAACTTATATATTATATCCAAATGAAGTGAAAACATGTAAAAATTGTTTTCTATAAACTTTATAAATGGCTCACTTAATCACGATTTGTGGTAAAATATAAATGAGTCTTTAAAGATGAGAAAAAGAATAATTGTTTGCATAGAACCAAAAATAAAAAAAAAGATAGTTTCTCATGATAAAAATATTGATTTTAAAATAATATTTTGGGATTAAAATATATAATGGATTTTTCATGAAAATGAGTAAGAAATTTGGAAGTTCCCTTTAATCGGGCTTGCTTATCGGGGGGAAATGAAAAAGGAACCTTATAAAACATGTACTTCTCCATCAAATAATGAAGAATTGAGCTAGGTATGTATATTGTTAAAATACACACATAATTTAGGGTTATTACATAATAATAATTAATAATTAGATTGTGGTAAAGATATAGAAAGCATGACCTAACAGAAAAATAGAGGTCCAGGAAGAAACTCTTACCACTTTGCAAACAGTAGAACCGTATGCCCCATAATATTAGTTATCAACAAATAAAACAATTAATACCATAAAAATAAAGATATTTGTGACATAATTCATCAATGTTACTTATAAATACACAAAACATAACAAATAGAGGTTAATAAGGCATATCTCCCAAAAACAAAAGTGAGATGAGAAAACTCTTACATTAATTCTTGCTTAATTTTTTCGTGTTTGCACCTCATGAATAATAAAATTATGTTTATTAAAACATTGATCCAGAAGTGAACTATAGTAATTTATAAAACTATTTATCAATTATAATAATTTTTTTAAATTTATTAATCTTATTATTGAAGAAATTGAAGCATTGTGATATCATGTTTTTCTTTAAAAAAATTCCATATTCCTCGATTCCACTATTTTTAAAATTTAAATAATAAATTAGTATAATTAATTAAAAAGTAATATAATAAATTTAATTTCATATTTATATATTATATATAATTCAAATCTTCCATCCATTAAGGTGGTTATAAAAATTTTCTTAGAATTGTTTCCATAAGTGGTTAACTAACCTTTAACGGGACGTTGTCGAATGAGCCGGAAAACAAAGTATGAAATTTATATATGTCAAATATATGATACATTAAGTAGGTTAAAATTATTATTATCATGTCAAATTATTAAATAAATTATTTTATAGTATATGGTCATGAAAAGAATTGAAAAAAATAAGAATTTGAAGAAGAAAAAAATGAAGAGTTAATGGAGGCTTACTCATTCCTCGGTGGGGCTTCTATTATACGAAACTATAAATCATTGGTGATTAGATTTTTATCACTCCATAACATGACTATAGATTCTAAGAGTCTTAATATATAAGATTTTGATCGATCATTGGCTTTCTAATGGGTGGGATGAGTGGTTTTCCAAGGGAGAGGGAGAGGGTTATTTATACTTGAGGAGAGGGGTATTTTTAGAATAAAATATTATATCAAAGGTGAGACCTGTAATAGAAATTATTTGAAAATACAAATTATATATTAATATAATATATTGGGTTTGATAATTTAAAATTCCGTTATAATTCTAATTCATTAGTTTATTAAAAATTAATGTGGAAAACAGGAAAATTTTTATTTTCAAGAATCACTTTTGACTTTAGGTTTTGGAAAATATTTTTTGTGTTTCGAAATTGATTTTGTTGTATTTTAATGAATAATTTTTAATATTAAATATATAATATCAAAAAAATTAAGTTATATACATTATAAATTTACTAATACATCATGAATGATGCAATTTAATTTACACGGGTTAGGTGAAAACTATATTTTTATTATTCATCATAAAAATTGAAGTATTTCAAAGAATTACCAAAAAATCACACTTTAAGAATTTCCACATGATAATTTCAAAATTGGACACTATTTTATAGAAATAATTTTATTTATATGGTAAATTTAATTTTTTTTAATTAAAATAATTATTTATTCGAAAAATACCTATTTTAAAATTATAACTGATTTTATGACACTATAAAAAATTAATTAAGTTATCATAAAATTATCTGATAATCATAAGACAAAAAAATTAATTTATGAATCTATTTTTTGATAATAATTTTCTTTTAAATAATTATATTAATTAAAAAAATTAAAATAAACATTTACATTTCACAAAAATTCAAATACATAATTTATCATTTTTAAAACATTTATTTACATATTCCATGATATAAATATATTATATTTTCATTATTAAGATACCAAAATTTTATTTATAATTTCATATGTGAGGTTACTATTCTATTTTCTAGATTACAATTCCTAATGGTCACAGTACTATTCCAAATTTTATGTTAATGTTTTATAGTATATCATGATTTGTTTAAGCTTGGTTCATAAGTTATCAAAGATGTTAAATTTAAAAGAGACATTCCATAAGATCTCGGGGAGTTACATTCTCCCCTCCTTCAATAAATTGCATCCTCACAGTTTTAAAATTTCAATGTTAAAATCTAAGGGTGATACATAAAAATTACTTTGTGGAAACCCACATCATAAATTGCATTAATAATACATCCACTTAATCAGAGGGAAAAGGAAATATGAAGGTTTCCATAAAATTAGGCATCTGAATAGGGTAACATTAGTGAAAATCAAAAATAAAGACATGGAAGAAAATCTTACCATCAAGTTATGATGGTTATTGATAGAGAACATGGTCATTATAAAGTAAACCATCACAAAGTTATAAATATTTGATCGGTTAAAAGACTATTGATTTATCAAAAATAAATGTAAATGGATGAAGTTTTTATTCCAAAATCCTTTTTCTAGATTTGAGGGATTATTTTAAAATCTATATAATCGCTTCTTTAAATAAACTTACTTGATTATTTTCCATGTAATAATCATAATCCCATCCTTTGGTTGTGCTTAGATTTATTTTAACGTACTTCCTTTCACTAGGAAATGAATTTTCATGATGAATTTTTTTTAATCCTGAAGAACATTAATGTATCATAAGATCCAAAAGTCATTCCTTCAGCCTTTAAATGTTTAATGAAACTATAATTTTTATAAAATAATATCCAATAAAATAAATAACACTTTAACCTCAAAAAATAATATCCATAGTTCAACTTAATCCATTTTGTAATTAGTTAATTATAAGACTCGTCCAAAATATGTCTTTCCAAATTCAATGTACAAAAATTTATAAGGAAGGTCACTAAATTCCAAAATCAACTTAACATTATATTTTCCGCAAAATAAATAATCTATCTCTTATTTTCACATAATAAATATATTATTAGCATAATCACCTTAAAACCATTTTGTAAACATGAATGATTCAAAATCCATAAAGAATAATTACTGTAGTACAATCCTCATTCCATAATTATTATGACCAGTACATCATTGATAAAATAATCAAATGACATAATTCTTTCATCCAAGATTAATCACATTAATCATTCATATTCGTGTAGGGTAAGATCATAATCTTGAATGTGATCCCTTAGCTTCTTTTGATGCATATTCCTTTGATGCTTGCAGATTTCTCTTGTGTAGTGCCATAGATCCTTACAGTTTAAGCATTAAACATTAGAAAATTATTTTCATTCCTTATAATCATGATCATGGGGGCCTTTTTATCTACTCTAGAAGAAAACACATTTTCTTATTAATCATATACCATGGTGTTTCCTTCTCCATTTATCACATGTGGTAAAATCCTTCATTCCCTTCTTCCCATTATCCATATTTTTTACTTTTGTCCTATTCTTATTGTGCTTCCTTCTGAAGCTATAATACATAGATAATTATTTCACTTTATTGTTATAACATGATAATATTTTTACATATTATGAGAATATTTTGGATACTAGTTCCCTTTGAAACATTGTCTTAAACTCATTGAATTAATGATAATTCTTACTCTTTGGATTGTGTGCATTGATATAGTTCTCATTCCTTCTAATAGGTTTCATTTTAAAAAATATTATACACTAGATTAGATCATAAAATTATGAAACATAATGTATAATCTCATTACTAGTTAATTATATAACCAAAATTTAAAATTTAGGTATAAATAATATCTAAATAATAAGTTAGTTTCTTTGGTAATATTTTGAAATTATGTCATATGGATTCATTATCTAATATATGTTATCTTAAATCTAGTTACTAAGGTTTATAATAAACTTACTCTTATACCAACTGCAATAACCCCATCCCATGTAGCCTAGAGCTGATGACTTACTTTATTACATTGGTACTATAAAAAAGTGATCACATCCCAAAGGACTGAATATTTTAGTAGTCTTGGATAACCAAATACATACATGTATTTAAAATTACATTTAAAACATATAATAAGAAAAGTATTTTCTTTTAGAATACTATTATTCCCCATAGAGTAACCCTGAATGTCAAACATAAATACATCTTGGAATCCTTGAGAAAAATAAAACATAAAAAAGGGGAGAGGTTAGATGCTCAATAAGGGTAAGTATACAGAAGAATCTATCATAAATAATCAAAAACAATAAGTCTATATGACTAACAACAATCATATTTCATTAAAAGATAATCTTGAGCACAATATAGTGGAAATAAAATTTTTTCATATAATGAAATATAAATAATAAAATGAGAATGAGTCTTTACCAAGGATATTATAATATTCTAACAATCACATGGAATATCAATAACTAATCTCATAATGAGGGAATTAATAATACATTACATCATAAAAATATCTTCAAGGCTTCATCCATGACACCATATATAAATGGGTAAAAACCTGGTCTATTTTGTCTCATATGACCAGCCGATGAATCGATGGACTATACAGGGATTCAATCATCACTTAATAAGTCCAATACAATCCTCATATGAAAGGTTTGGAACATAATCTATATATAAAGTCATATTTAAACTAACATATGAAATATTAATAACTTTCCCCAAATAATAAACACAATCATAAACCATCCAGAGTAATATGAAGAATGGTATCAATATAGTACATCCCCAAAAATAATCATATACCATTAAATAAATATAGTATATGTTAATATAAAAGATAAATCTCAATAAACTATAGGATTCAGTATAGGATGTTGAAATAAATGAAAATATTCTGATAAAATCCTTGAGGAATTCTAGAAATGCCCCTTTTACTTGTAAAGAAGAGATCTTTTGGAAAATCATTAGTATTTTTCCAAAAAAAATTGTATACAAGTATATATTATAAATTATTTCTAACATAATTGAAAACATGTAAAAACATTTGGTAATAAACTTTATAAATGGGCTACTTCAGCGTGGTTTGAGGGAAAATATAAAAGAGACTTTAAAGATAATAAAAGAATAATTGTTTGCATAAAACCAGAAATAAACTAAGATAGTTTTTCATGATAAAAATATTTATTTTGGAAAAAATATTGGTGTATTAAAAGTGATTATATAGTGTACATGAAAATGGGTAAGAAATTGGGAAGTACCATTTAATCGGGCTTGCTTATCCAGAGGAATTGGAAAATGAACCTAATAAAACATCTATTTCCCCATAAAATAAAGAATAATTGAAATAGGTACATATATTTGGAAAATAGAACCATAATTTTTTAGGGTTACATAATAATAATTAATAATTTCTTTATGGTAATGATATATAAAGCATAACCTGAAAGAAAATAGTGGTTTGGGAAGAAACCCTTACCACATTGCAAACATTCAAACTGTATACCCTATAAAATTAATGATCATAAAATGAAAAATTGAATAAAATGAAAATAAATGGATTAATTATATGATACATAAATGGTAATTTTTAATACACTACACAAAATAAATGGTGTTTAATAAGGCATATCTCATAAGAACAATAGTGAGATGACAAAACCCTTACCTTAATTCCTGCTTAATGTTATCGCATTTTCTCCTACAAAATAATAAACTTATGTTTATTAAAACACTGATCTAGAAGTGAATTATAATAATTTATACAACTATTTACAAATTATAATAATTTTATTAAATTTATTAAAAAAAATTATGGAATTGAAGAATTTTGATGTAATCTTTTTCTTAAAAAAATCTTGTTTTACGTCGAATTCACTATTTTGTTAAACTTAATTAAACAATTCGTATAATTAATTCCAAAATAATATAATACATTTAATTTTATATTTATATATTAAATATAATTCATATCTTCGATCCATTAATATTCTTATAATAATTGTCTTTTCAATGTATTTGTAGGTGGTTAACCGACCTTTAACAGGACATTGTCGAAAGAGTAGGAAAATGGAGTATGAAATTTATATATGTCATATATATAATGAATTCAGTATGTTTAAATAGTTAATATGATTTTAAATTAGTGAATAAATAATATTATATTATATGGTTTTAAATTTAATTGGAAAAAAATAAGGAGAATAAGAAAAAAAAGGAAGAGTTAATAGAGGCTTACTCATTCCTCGGTGTGGATTCTCTTCTACGACACACTAACTCCTTGGTAATTGAATTTTTATCACTATAGAATGTTACTATGGATTATAAGAGGCTTAAGGTATAATATTTTGGTTGATAATTGTATTTTTAATTAGTGGTGTGAGTTTTTTTTACAATGGAATTGAGAGGGGTTATTTATACTTGAGGAGATGGGTATTTTTAGAATAGAATATTAAATAAAATATTATAATAATGATGAGAATTTTAATAATGAATTTTTTACAATATAAATCATAAATTAATATAATATAATGGGTTTAAGACTTTAAAACACCTTTATAATTTGAATTAATTAGTTTATTAAAAAGGAAAGTGGAAAAAAGAGTAATTGTTATTTTAAAGAATCACTTCTGCCATTACGTTTTGGAAAATAATTTTTAGGTTTAGAAATTGAGTTTAATGTATTTTGATGAATAATTTTTAACATTAATTATATAATAACCTAAATTTTAGTTCTAGATATCAGTATTTTACTAATACATCATGAATAATGTTATTTAATTTACACTAGTTATGTAAAAATTGTATTTTTACAATTCAAATGAAAATTAAAGTGTTTCAGAAAATTACTAGAAAATCACCCTTAGAAAATTTCTACATGATGATTTCAAAAATGGACACAATTTTATGAAAAGAATTCTCAAAAAATGAGAAGATTAATTTTTTTTCATTAAATTCAGCATTTACTGGAAAGATACTGATTTTAAAATTATAACTGAATTTATGACACCTTGAAAAATTAATTAAGCTCTCATAAAATCATATTATAATCATAAGAAAAAAATTTGAATTTATTAATCTATTTTGTAAAAAATAATTTTTCTTTTAAATCATTATATTAATTATAAAATTTTAAATAAACATTTACGTTTCACAAAAATACAAATACTTAATTTATCATTTTTAAAACATTTATTTACTTATTACATGATATAAATATATTATATTTTCATTATTAAGATATATAAATTATATTTATAATTTGATTGATGAGGTTACTATTCTATTCTCTATATTACTATTCCTAATGGTCACATTATTATTCCTATGGTCATGTTAACATTTTATAGTATATCATGATTCATTTAAGCTCAGTTTAGAAGTTATCAAAGATCTTAAATTTAAAAGAGATATACCATAAGATATTGGGGTGTTATAATACCGCCTATTGATCCTTATTTTCACTCACCTACAATGAGACTCATCAGCTTCCACTACTCATCCAATATTTGGGATCCCCATTAATGTACCTTCATGCTAAGTGAATCTATAACAACATTAAATTTTCTAGGGGCATGAACCATCTCAAAACCAAATTCTTATAGATACTTGACCCAAATTCTCTATCACAGATTCTAGCCCCACTGGGATGAAATATTTTGTAATATTTTGTGTTATAAATAGACTAAACCCCTCTCATTGAAGATTTAATGACACTAACATTTTAAGTCCAAAATAGCAATAGCTAACTCGAGGTCATGAGTAGGGTAGTTTCACACATGGTTTCATAGATATAAATACTCCTAATCAAATATATAGTGACCTTAATTTTTCATACCTAAAGATTACATCTTTTTAAAGATAAACATAAAAATAGCGTTATAAATCCAGGAACAGATGGTTTATTCTCTTAGGAAAATTAAGATCATATATAGATTTTACATAATAAAACATAAACATTATATAATTCCTTTTATTTGTCTTATTAATAGACCTCATATTCTACTTAGTATAATTAATCACCTGAGGATATACATCAATGAAATGGGTGAGCTAAAAACTCAGAAAGAGTATGACTAAGGAACATGAATCAATATAACATGGGTGATAATAATGATCATATCATAACCACAGTATCATCATGAATATCATGAGGGAAACATGTGATAATTCATGGAATGTGGAAATGCATAAAAATGAAACATCATGCCTTAGTGGTCAAATACCACACATAGTTATGAACAAATATAGCATCATGTTCATTCATAACATATGGCCATAATCATAACATAATCATCATAAACAAATATAGAATCATGTTCATGCATATTTCACATTATCTAAGGAGATACATCACATTAATTAATGAATTAGAGGTCAACATAATTTTAGGCTCACCTGTCAAATCATAACACTTACATAATCTTTCATGCCACATAGAGTATATAACAATCAAATTCATGAAGTAAACCTAAGTAATATAATTTTTTAAATAAGTATTTCATAAATAATACATTCAAGAATAAAAATTTTGGCTCCAAAATGAATAATTTAAATCATACTTGTACATATTACATCAGTAGTCATGAGTGGATAAGAATTGTTTCAAGATGAGTAAAATACAATGTTTTGGAAATTGAAGTCACTTTGAAAAAAAGGGATTTTTTTAGAAAATTTTTTGAAATGGTATGAACATTTATATCCCCAAAGTAAAAGGTAAAGGATATTTTAAGAACATATTATGAATATTCATACAGTGGAATAGAGAATAACCCAAAGAATGGAATTGGGCTTGAGAATCCCCTCATCTTAATTCTTTCTTTATTTCATCATTTTTTCTAAATCCTAAATAATAATGTATATTTATTAAAACATTGATCCAGAAGTCTATTATAGTCATATATACAAATATTTATCATTTATAATCATTGTATTATATTTATTAATTTTCATTGATCAAATTGAATCGTTTTGATATCATGTTTTTCTTTAAAATTTTCTATTTATCTTTGATGTAATTTATACATTAGTATAATTAATTACAGAATATTATATTTCATATAATTACATTTTTTTTATTATATATAGTTTATAATATCTATATATGCTGATATTTATATGATTTTACATGGAAATGTATCCATATGTGGTTAACCAACCTTTGGCGAGACATTGTCTTGAGAGCGGGGAGGAGAAGTTTAAAATTTATATATATAGTTTTATAACACTTACAGTAGGTTAAGATCATTAATATAATGTTTAATTACTGAATGATTCATTATTTTAAGGTATTTTATGAAATTTTTTGTGAAAAAATAAATAGAATAGGAAGAATAAATAAAAAAGAGAGAGTAGTGGTTCAAAACTTACTTAATCCTTGATGTAGCATATCATGTATAACACTGTAACTCTTGGGTGATTGGAGTTGGAATGATCCAGAATATTCCTAAGTATCTTTAGGGTATTCATAAAGAGGTTTTAGGTATATCTTGGGCTTTCTAATTGGTGGGATTAGTTTTTTACCAAGGGGATGGATAAGGTATTCATTCTTGAAGAGAAGGGTGTCTTTAGAATAAAATATTGAATAAAATAATATATCAAAGGTAACGCTTTTAATAGTTATTTTTTTACAATAAATAAAATCTATTAATATAATATAATGAGTTAAAAACTTTAAATCCCCTTTATAATTATAATTCACTAGTTTATTAAAAAGGAAAGTGGTAAGAAAGAAAAATTGTTATTTTACAGAATCACTTTTGACTCTAGATTTTGGAAAGTTTTTTTTAGTATTGGAAATTGAATTTATTTTATTTCAATGAAAGATTTACAAAATTAAATATACCATGTCTGTAAATAAAGTTATATAAAGGATTGTTTCATTATTAAATCATGAATTATGTAATTTAAGTTACACCAGTTATGTGAAAAACTATTTTTTTACTATTCACTTAAAAATTGAAGTATTTCAAAAAATTAACAAAAAATACCCCTTGAGTAATTTCTACATAATTATTTAAAAAATGAAATTAATTTTATCAAAATGAATTTTATAAAATTTATAAATTTAGTTTTTAATATAGAAATAATTATTTTATCTAAATACATTAAAATACAATTTATAAAAAATGTTCTTATATTTTCTTTGAGTTTCCTAATCATGATATTTTTTTTTTTGGAATTATAATATTTATATTTAAATAAATTAATCATGATAAATATTATTTTGATTATAATTTATTATTTGAGATAAAATTACTATTACAGCGGTCAGGTTACCATTCCCAACAGTCGCGTTATTATTCCAATGGTCACATTACTATTCCAACAGTCATATTGCCTATTAAATATAATACTCTATTCTTTTCACTCAATATTCAAATAAATAACTCTCAAGGTTTTATATTTCTATAATTTTTCTTTTTTTACTAATATTTTTCTTCTTCTCTCTAGTGTTTTCAGTGGGGGTGATGATTCTTGTATATTGGGGCGATCCATATTTTTTAATTTTGGATTTTATATTTTATATTTTTTGTCTAGTTGAAATTTTTGGAATATTAATTGGTTTCGTTGTTGATTAATGTAAAGGTATTTAGTAATGAAACAAAGTATTTTTTTGGTTTCCTTATATTTTTTATGTGTATAATATTATATCATATAATACAACACACATATATTCAAAAAAAAATTACTAAAAACATTGGGTCACTAAATCTTTCCCCCTGTTGAAATTTTATCCCCTAAATTTCAACTCATATTCTCAGTTGAGAATATATGAGGGTACTTCTATTTCATTATTTCCTCTAGTTCCCAAGTCCCCTCTTCATACTTATGGTTCCTCCACAACTCTTTGACAAGGTGAGTTGTCTTATTTCATAGAAATTTATCTATACGGTCCAAGATATTCACTGATTGTTCTTCATATGAGTGGTCATTCTCTAATTATACCACCTCTGGATTCAGTATATGTGAGGGATCGAGTATGTAATTCCTTAGGAGTGATATTTGGAACGTGTCATGAAATTGAGCCAAACTTGGTGGAAGTTCAATTCGATAGGCCACTACTCCTATGAGATCAAGGATATCAAAGGGACCAATGTACCTTGGGAGAATATTATATTTCTTTCTAAACCACATGACTCTCATCCATGGTGATATTAAAAGGAAAAATTTATCTCTATCATTGAAGTCCATATCCCTTTAGTGGTTGTCAACATATCTCTTTTTTTAACTATGGGAAGCTTTTATATGCTATTGGATGGCCTAAACCTTCTCTAACATCTCTTTCACAATATCAAGTACATGTATCATTATTCCCCCAACTTCATCCCAACAAGTTGGAGTTCAACATTGCTTCCCATATAGAGATTTATATACATCCATTTGAATACTTGAGTCGAATCTTCTATTGTATGATAACTCAACCAAGAGGATATACTGATCACATCCTCATTTATATTCAATTGATAAATCTCTTAGCATGTTATCAAGTGTCTGATCTATCCTTTTAGATTATCCACCATTTTTGGGGTGAAAATCCATGCTGAAATTATATTCCATAATAAAAGAATATTGAATAATTCTCCAAAATTTAGAGGTGAACCTTGGATCATGATCAAATATGATCGAAAGTGGTTCCCCATAGAACTTCACTAATTCCGTAAAATATATCTAGACAAGTTATTCAGGTGAAAAATCTTTCCAAATAGGGATAAAGTGGGAAGTCTTGGTGAGTTGATCCACCAAAACCCATATTGTAGTGCTTCCTTTGTATGTTTTTGGGAGACTAGTGACAAAGTCCATATTGATGTTCTCCCATTTCCACATGGGTATAGGAAATGGTTCCATTATCCCATTGGACTTATTCTGCTCTACTTTAACATTACAATATACCTAACACCTTGAGATGTACTCAGCAATATCCTTCTTTATGTTTTCCCACCATAATTGTTCTCGAATATCATGGTAGATGTTTTTTCTTCTAAGATGTATATAGAAAGATGAGCTATGTGTATTATCCAATAGAACCTTCATTATATCAAGTGTTAAAGGCACAAAAAACCTCATTCCAAACCAAATCATTCCATCATCATTTATGTGGAAATCATATAGCATCCCTTCCATTAAATCTTTCACCTTATTTTGTAGCTCTATATCATCCCTTTGTGCCTCCTCGATCTTCTATTAGATAAATTATTGAGAAATAATATGGGAAATGTAGGATGTATTCCATACCTTTATGATTTCCAGATCGATCCTTTGAATTTTCATGAAGATAGGGTCTTTATCAATCCACATCATGGATAGAGTAGCAGGTTATTTTATGCTAAGAGCATCAACTACCTTGTTCACCATCCCCAGATGGTATTGAATAGAGAAACCATAGTCTTTGATTAGCTCTAACCATATCCTATGATGCATGTTTAGATCCTTTCATTTGAATATATACTTAACGCTCTAAGAATCAGTATATATGTCACACTTATCATCATAGAGGTAGTTCCACTATATTTTCAAGGAAAAACTCATATCTTCTAGCTACAGATCAGGTGTCAGGTAGTTCTTCTAATGGATCTTCAAATATCATGAGGTGTAGGCAATCACTTTATCATTTTTGTCATGATTGAACAACCCAAGCCTTTCCTTGAATCATCACTATATATCCTAAAATATTCTCCACTTATTAGTAGTGTGAGTATAAGTGCAGTTATTAGACTCTTCTTGAGATCCTTGAATATTTCCTCGCATTCTTCCATCAACACATACTTTACCCATTTCTGTGTTAACCTAGATAGCGGGATATACAATCATGAGAAATTTCTCACAAAACATCAGTAGTACCCGGCTAAGACAATAAAACTACAGATTTCCATGACACTAGTGGGTCTAGGATATTCCTAAATTTCATTAATCTTTGAAGGGTCTATAGAAATTACCTCATTTGTTATCATATTCCTCAATAATGAGACTTACTACATTCAAAAGACACACTTTCTGAACATAGCATAAATTTTCTACTTCTTTAGTGTCTCCAACACAATCCTTAAACTCTATTCATGTTCTTACTTTATCTTAGAGTAAATGAAAATGTCGGCAATAAAAACTACCAGAAAAATATGAAGTATCCTATAAATACTCTATTCATAAAATTCATAAAGATTATGGAGAATTATTAGGTCCAAAGGGAATCACTATGAACTCATAGTGCCCATACCTTGTACATAATGAAATATTTTGAATATATTCCCTATTCACCTTTAGCTGATGATATCTAGAATGAATAACCAGCTTTGAGAAGTATTGAAATCCTCTTAGTTGATAGAATAATTACTAAATCCTTAAGGGATACTTGTTCTTTATGGTGATCTTGTTGAGCTCCCAACAATCAATATACAGCCGCATTGATCCATCCTTATTATTGAAAAAGAGAATTTATTCACCCCATGGGGATGCACTAGGGAATATGAACCCTTTGTCAAAATTATCTTTAAGATTATTTTTTAACTCCTCTAGTTCGATCAGGTTCATCCTGTAGGGGCAATTTGAGATATGATTATCTTTGGGTATGAGCTCTATTCAGAACTCTACCGCATGATCTGGTGAAATTTCAGGTAACTCTTCTAGAAATACATTAGTGTATTCCCTAACAATGGGTGTTTCCATGAGGATAATATCATCCATTGACACAACCATTTGAGTAAGGAATGTTTCTTCATAGGGTATCAACACCCACACCATTGAGGTATTTTCCAAAGTAGGTTCATGATCTTCCTTTATTTTTTAGTGGAGCATTGTATGGTTTGTAATATGAAAATAGATTTCCTTTTCTTGGTAGTTGATCTGTGCTCAATATAATGAGATCCATTCCATGCCTATTATAGCATCAAATTCCACCAATGGAATCATTATGATATTCTATGGAAGAATCTTCTCACATACTCCAATGGGAGAATATTCCAACACCTTGGTTGCAATGATAGCACCACTAGGTGTCTTTACGAATATCTCTACTTTAAGTTGTCATGGGTTCAATTCAGTAGTTTTTTAAATCATGTAGGATATAATGGAATGCGTAGAAGTATAATCAAATAAGAAAATTCCATTCTAGAGTGAATATAAAGTGTACCTTGTACTACTTCATTTTCTTTCTCCACTTAAGTAGTAGTGACGGCATAAGATTTACCGTGATCATTTTTCTTTGGTGGTTGTTGATGTGAATTACCCTCAAGGACTCAAGGTTTAGTGCACTAGATTGGATATTTCTCTTAATCCCTATATTTGAAGCATTGAACCATAGGTGGAACGTTAGCAGGTTCCCTTCTTTCCTCCATAATTTTGGTTGGATTTTTTTATGTATATTCGACAGTCATGAGCTTCGTGTCCTTCTCTCCCGCACTTGAAGCATTTCTCTATTCCTTTTAGACAATTCCCATGATTTTTCTTCCCACATTTTCAACATGTGGGTTGTTGGATCATATTTCCTCATTTTTAATTTGAACCACTGTCTTTAAACATTGTTCTTTTCTTCTTATCTCTATAACTATGGGACCATTCCCCAAACATTATATCCACTTTGAGAGTGCATCGAACAAATTATTTATAACTCCCAAATTTTTGGATTGTTAGAGCCTTTTGAAGGTGTGGTTTTAAACCACTAAAGAGTATATCTGTTTTTTATCATTGTTGATAACAAAACATGAGGCATATATTACAAGCCTTGTGAAGTTTTCCTCATAATACATGATAAATTCACCTTCATTTTTCTTTATCTTGATTAATTCACTCTTCATATTTTTCTAAATAGTTTGACTAAAATACCTATTAAGAAATATTTTCTTAAATTCCTCCCACTCCATCACTTCTACTTCATCCTTCGGCTTGGTGTTCCTAATCAACACTCACCATTGATCAACATATCCAACTAAATGACATAAATCTAGAGTCACCTTCACCTTCTCAAAACAGCGAAGCATGGAAAACAAATTCTCCATTGAGTTAACATAATATTCTTCTACAAGTGGATCGTAAGATCCACTGAACTTTAGTGGTCGTTGTTAAATAAAAGATTCAATATCTAGTTTCTCCTTCTTAGGTGAGGGTGGAAATTCCATATTTTTCATGTTATTTTTCATAACCTGTGGAATTTGGGTAAGCATCCCCCTGAAATGTTGAGCTCCACCTCCCAAATCATTGGGGATGTCGTTTGGGAAATCACTACATTGTCCCTCTCACTGGTTGTTGTCCAGGTTTCTCCTACTTCCCAAAATTTTCTAGAACATAAATTTTTTGAATAAAACATAAGTCAACAAGTAATTAATATATAATTTATTCCTTTGGGAAATTAACTCTAAAGAATTATATTATCAATGATAAAATTATAATTATGATGTTTTAAAATGGGTGTGTTGCACATTATATATCCCTACAATTCATGCAGTAATCTTTCTACATCATGTGACATAATGGTGCACAAACAGTAAGCATTTAAAACTAAATCGGATGTGATGTTATCCTTTCCATCTATTCTATGTTTAAAAGTAACGGATCATTGACTTATGATTATGATTTCATGTTTGTATTTTCCCAAAAAAATTATTGATTTTATGATCTAATGTTATTATTATTGTTTAATCATTATTCATAAGATATCATATCTGTGTTGCATGCTTCCAAACTTATGATAATCCTCATTATGATATAATTTTGATCCTCAAATCACTCATATCATTCTTTATTACAATGTTTTACCTTAGTATGTTATTGGTCTCACCCCTCATTATGTTTACCTTTCACCACATTATGAATGAATGTAATATATATGTGTTTTTAATACAGTAGCTTATATGGAGTCATTAAAGGACTAGTTGAAAACGTATTTTGAATTTATTTTCTTCTTATAGTGAGAAAAAGTGCCAATTTTATTATAAGAATTTATATTTATTAGTTTTTAATTTGTAATAATTCTCAAATCCTAGGAAATAATGGGTCAATGGATTGAAAATATGAGAATTATATTATAATCTAACATGTAACATACCATTACTGATGTGACATGAATGTATTTAACCTTGTCAGGGTAATTCCTTTTTTATTTATTGGGTAGGGTTGAGAATGAATTGTGAGTATACTTATAATGGTGATGTCATAGATTTTTTTGGACTCTTAGCTTTAACCAACCTTTTCAGTAGGCTTCCATAGGGTTACACACCATGTAACTAGGTTAGACATCATGTAATGGTCACTGGTTCATACTTTGAAAGGTTCACAATATGAAAGTTACATGTCTTAGTGAGCCTTCAAAATTCATGATCTATTTAATTAACAATTTTTATTTTTAATGTGATACATTTTTTCTGGTTATGAAACATAATTATTTCACAATGTGTAGTGGGATTACACATCATGTAATATATAGACTGTAGTTTTAATACTGGCAACATGACTGAGATAGTTTTTCCCTCCTCTCATTTTTGTTTTCTATCAACCCAAAGCCTTCCCCAAGCAATCTTGGAGATCTCCAATGCTTTTAAATCCTATCTTTCGGTGTTCGATCATCGTTTCATTGGCGGTGTGATTTCTGTGTAAGTGTTCTCTTCATTCGCCAAATTTCTCTTTTTCTACTCCCTTGGGATTTCAATAGATCATCTTGAAATTGTTAGATCTATTCTATTTTCAATGGGAACTCATTTCTAGTTTGATTTTTTAGCTCTTATAAACCTTCGTTCTCATTGACGGATTCCATTGCGAGTGTTTCTTTTTTGAGAAAAGGTAGGTGGTTCCACTCTGTTTTTCCAAATTGAGTAACCTTGTATTGCTTGATTTATTTCAATTGTTGATTTAAATTCAATTTATGAAATTTTATTCAAATTTATTTGATAAAACCCAATTCTAGTGAATTTGGAGATTTGAAATGGTTTTGGCATGAAAACTAGGAAAACCCACAATTTCATTGAATTGGGGTGCGATTGTGGAAAATTGTTGATTTAAATTCTTTAATTTAAATTGTAAATTTGAGAAAATCTATTTAAATTGAATTTTTTAATTTAATTATAGAAATGGGTTGTGAAATCAATGGAATTGGTTTTTAATTTATTTCAAACTTGTTAGAATGGATAAAACTCATTTTTATAGAAACCTGCTGTTTTAATCCTTTTAAATTGGTAATATTCTGAATAAAACCTATTTTTTGAAATGGAAATTTTCATTTGAAATGGGAGTAATGGGATTTAATTGTATTTTAAGTAGTCATAAAATAAATCACCCTTCATTAATTGTTTAGGAGAACATGCAATACTTAGGTAGTTTTTCAGTTAGTGGGACACACTCTATGATTATACAATGCTCTAAAACATAAATGCATTTGGTCATATACCTAATGATATGGTGATGAGTCACCTTTGACAATGTCTTTGGGAGGTTCATATACACATATTTTTGTTACCACTTATAGAGTGTGTAGTCCTCTAGCTTAGAAATTTATTACCTATTTCAAAGATGACCATTTTGTTCGCTTGTTTTATATTTGAGATATAAATATATTCCAATGTGGTTGAACTTATTTACAAGCCTTATGGATTTATATAAATTGTTTTATACAAATATTTTATTTTATCCACTGTTTTAGTAATTTTCCATCACCTATAAATCCTTTTCTTAAAATAATTTTCCATAATTAGAATTGTATATCATGATTTGTTTAAATATGATTTGAAATTCCAAACATTTTTATTATAAAATTGACAGAATTAATTTGGTTAATATATTATTTGAATCTAATATGGAATATGTGGAGAGGCCATGTTGATATTTTTAGCTCACACCCCACATATTCCTTCGGGTTTTTGTATATTACTCCTTCAAGGTTTGAGAAAGGGGAAATAATCTCTTGGGGTGGATCCAGTTGTTTAACCTTGGACTTGGTGAGTTGTGTACATAGGGACTTGGGTTGTTTTTCATAGTTTTAGTACTTGTGTTTTATTAATTTGGGCATTAATTTGATTTTTAATTCTAATACATTACTGAAAATATAGTTTTTTTATAAAAATTGATATTATTAACTTGCTTCCACTATGTTTTGTGCAAAATTAATTCTCAATTTCATGTTGTATGATTTCATGTTGTAGACATCGACTCATGGGGATCAGGAATTCCCTTTAGGATATGTTAGGTCTAGCTCAGTTATGAGGTTATAGTAGTACCTAGACTAGTTTATAACAAATTGGTATCATATGGATGTCATTGATCTTTTGTCTTGAAGTCACTGTGCATTTTTTTTAATCTTATTGAGACTTATATGGTAGTTGTGATTGATTATCTGGTCAGCTCTCAAAGTAATGAACTTTATATCTCCATGGGAGTTTAGGAAAAGATTTATTATGAATTATTTATAGTATTTTCCCTAATGAGATTTGGATATACTTAAATCCATATCTTTCTAGTTTTGTATGATGGGATTAATTTCCCTTCTTTCTCAATTTGAGGGTTAATTTGTTGTCCTCTTTGTTTTCTGCGGATGTTGTGTTGCATCATCCATCTGAGAAGACATGAAAATCAGATCCCAGAGGATACGGCTGATAAACTACAGTTATTGAATCCTCTAGTAGACCTAAATCTAGTTGAGGTGATTGTTCACATTTTCCAAGCTCTGGGACATGCACCACCTCAAGTTTCTTTTCATGATCCAACTATGGATCCTCAAGGGGTATTCTTTGAAATTTTTCTCAACTGTACATTCTCCAAAGCCACTAGTTTTCCAAGGCTCCACTAATCACTAACATGATGAGGAATTGTTGGGTAGGATAGAATGTCTGTTTGAGTTCTGGGAGACAATGGATGAAAATCAAGGAAAATTGTTCCACCTTCATAATGGAAGGACTGAGCAGGAGATGGCGGGACAATGTGGTGACGACAAAGAAACTTAATGGATTAGAGGGGAAAGACCTCAAGGATATTTCCAAAAACAAGTTCTATCCATATTCAATGGTTTTGTCCAATGCTATGAAGTTTTTCAAGCTTGATTAGACTGATATAATGGTGATTGGGTATTAAAATCACTTTGCTGAGCTAGTGCAATTTTCACCTAATATTGTATCTAGTTAAAGGATGATGGATCAACAGTTTTATTTGGTGCTTCGATCAAGTATCCATTCTCAAGTTTTCTTTTTTATGCATCCCTTTAATGATGATATGATAGATAGCATGATGATGGTTGATTAGGACTTGGCTAAGAATTTAGGGTTGATGGCAGTTCCTTTTTCTAAAATTGAAAGTGTGTGCTCCTTCAAGGGAAAGAAGAAGCTTGATGATTCTCATGGTAGTTCTTTATGTAAGGGGTCGTTAAAGACCTCAAATAGTTCAGGAGTAAGTCCTTTTATTTTCTATTAGTGTGGAAATCCAGGATATTCTGAAAGAGTTTCCACTAAGGCAGACAAGAACTGTAGCTCTGGCAGAAATTCTGGATACTTATAAAGATTCCACCATATCTTTCCTACTCCATATAGTGGAACAAGATCATCATACCCTCCTAAAACTATGGGTAAATTATATTCTTCACATTTAAAAGGGTTTTATCCTTAGGAATCTAGAATGAATAAAATATACAAAGAGGAAGAGTCTCTAAATGAAGTTGATACATGTCTAGTGACTATGAGAGGTGCCATTACTATAGATTTTTCATTAGTGACTTCTCTATTTGATACTTGTGCATCTAATTAGTTTATTTAAACCCATATTGTTAATCTACTAAAACATACTATGAGGATCTTATCTTGAACAATGGATATTACTACATCTATTAGGTCAAAAAGAGAGTGGGGTCTCCATAGTCCCTCTTATGTCTTATCCTTATCAGAGATCGAGCTAGCTTGGAGTTATTTCTCCCTTGATATGAAACCATTTACATCATATTTATAATTAATTATTGAATTACCCATAAAGCTTTGATGGATATTTTTTCTTTGGTGGGTCTACCTTAATAAACCTGATGGTTAATCACTTGTCTTTCAGGAAAATTGGACCTAAGGTTAGGCAGAGCTAGACCTTCTTATCTGGATATGGGGAGAGTAATATCAGTGTTTACTTTTGATTTGGATCTGTAATCAATGAGTAGTTGTCTCCCTCCATTTTTCATCAAGTTTCCCAACGCATTTCCTTCTGATTTCTCTAGTTTTCCACTAGTAATGGAGTTTGTGTTTTGCATTTAATTAATTCCTAGTAATCAACCTTTTCATATTCCCTCTTACTGTATGGATCAAGCTAGAATTAACAATTTGAAGTCCACATTGGATGATCTTCTTGTGAAAGGCTTTATACACCCATGTGTGTCACCATGTGTGGTACCAGTTCTATTCGTTAAGAAATTAGATTGTTCTCTTATCACATGTGTGGATCATTGAAAGATTAATCAATTTATAATGAATAAAAAGTATTTTTTTCCACTTATTAATGATATATTTGATCAGTAGAAAGGGGTTATGTGGTTTTCAAAAATCAATGTTTTATCTGGTTACCAACAGTTGGGGATAAAAGAATATAACATTCAGAAAACTTCCTTTCAGAGAATGTACGACCATTATGAGTATATTTTTATGAAATTTGTGTTAAAAATCCTCATGATGTTTTCATGGATTTTATGAAAAACATTTCCCAATAATATATTGATACCTTTGTGGTAGTACTTATGGAAAAAATCCTCATCTACTCAATGTCTGGGGAGGATCACATGAATAATTTGAGAACAGTTCTAAGTCTGCTCAAAAATCGCCAACTTTATACCAATCTTTCAAAGTTTAATTTGAAGATTCATGAATTGAAATTATTAGGAAACGTGGAGTTGTAAAAAGGAATATTAGTTTATCCTGAGAAGGTGATTGATGTTATGAATTGGGAGAAACTATGTAATGTCTTTTCGATTCAGAGCTCATTGGGATTAGCTAGATATTATTTCATGTTCATGAATGACTTCTTATAGTTGGATTCTCAGATGACTTATCTAACTCAGAAGCAGGTAAAGTTTTATTAGAAAGATAATTGGAAGATTTATGTTATTGAGCTAAAATATCTTTTGACAACAGTTTTATAATTGACTCTTCCAGGTAACAAGAAGGGATATGCGGTCTTCTATGATGCATTTTGTTTAGTATTGTCATGTTTTCTTATATAGGTTGATCATGTAGTTTCTTATGGATATAATCAGATTAGGACACATGAAAAGAATTATCCTACCCATGACATTGAACTTGTAGATGTGATGCACACGCTTAAGAGTTGAAGAAACTACCTTTTGGAGATTGGTTTACTATGCATTAGGACCAAAAAGCATGAGTTATATCTTCTCTCAAAAATATTTTAATCTCTTATAGATTCATTGGTTGGAGTACATGTAATATTTCAAATTTGAAATTGCCTACACACTAGGGAATGGTAATGTCATTGCCGATGAGTTGATGAGTAAAATTCAAACCCTGACACTGAAAGAATTGTAGTAAGGATGGAATTTGATGGATATATTTTCATATATTCATATTAGAGTTCTAGATAAAGGGGTAAACGTTTACTTAAAACGTTTTTAGTTTAATTCCTCTCTAATAGAAATTATTCTTGAGGACCAAGATCTTGATTAATAATTCCATAGCATTAGATACTCTCTTAATGGTGGGGATATTGTTACCCATTAGTCATTCAATAAATAGGGTGTTAAATTCTATTGGGATATCTTTTTTTGTTCCCTTAGCAGCAATAAAGACTATGATGGGGAGTTTTTATAATTCTGAGTGGGTGGTACCCCCAAGATCCACTAAGATGTTTTGTGACATAGGGTGGTAGTTCTGGTGTCCAAGCATGAGATAGGGAATTAATGAGATTATTTAACATAGTTCTGATCGTCAAAAAGCTTTAGGTTTATATCAGCCACTTCCATTCCCTACATGGAATTGGGATGAAAACAATATGGACTTTGTGGTTAGGTTGCCTCATAAGTAGAAAATGAATAACGTGATATGGTTTGTGTTCAACAGGATGACCAAGTAAGCTCCCATAATACCCATTCATGATACAACAAAATTTGAAGAGTTGGAAAATCTCTATATGAGAGAGATTGATCACCTCAATAGAGTTACTTATGCTATAGTCACTTATAGGGATACCCAATTCACTTATATCTTTTAAAGTGGCCTTCAAGAGGCACTAGGATCTCTGGTCTATTGGAGCACAACCTACCATCTGTAGTCAGATGTCCAGACAGAGAAATATATACACATTCTTGACGATATGCTTTGTGCATCTGTTATTGACTTTGGTGGGGCTTGGGATGATCAATTGGGATTGATTGAGTTTAATTATAACAATAATTACTGGTATGCAATCAGAATGGAACCTTTTGGGGCCTTGTATGGACAGCCTTGTAAATCCTTATTGTGTTGGTCCGAGATTAGTGAAAGTTCATTTATTATACCAAGATTGATTAAAGAGACGACAAAAAAGATTCAAATAATTCATCAAAGTACTTTGATGGCACATTGCCGATATAAGTCTTATGTTGATCATAATCATAGACCGTTGAAGTTCCCAATTAGGGACTATGTTTGTTTCAAAGTTTCAACCCCGGTTGGGACATTGAAGGTTTGGGAATCAAGGGAAACATTCTCCATGTTTTGTGGGACATTTCAACATTGTTGAACAGGAGGAGAAAGTAGCATACCAATTATCATTTCCACTACAGCTGATGTTGATACATAACATATTCCATGTATCATAGCTGGGAATATATTTATCTGATACAACTCATGTTTGAACTAGAGCGATCTTGAGATTCAACATGATTTATCTTTGAATGACCAGCAAGTCAGGATAGTTTATTCAAAGACCATAGTACTTCATTGGAGGATGATGCCTTTGGTTTATGTGTTATGGAACAATATTTCTACTAATCAAGAGATGTAGGATCATAAGATACTGATGAGAGAGCAGTTTCCTCATCATTTTAGACTATAATATTCTTCATAGGCTTTCTAGGAAAAGAAATTTATTTTTGTGGAATTATTATAACATCTCATTACTAATCTAACAAGTATGTCTTTGACCTTGTAATGGTTTTTCATTTTCATTGACTGGGTAGGTTTTGGAATGAATTGGAAGGACACTAATAATGGTTAATTCAAATATTTTTTTCACTCTCAACATTAACTAGACTTTAATACATGTGGTCATAGGGTTACATGCTGTGTAACTAGGTTAAACATCATGTAATGGTCACTAGGATCATATCATGAATGGTTCACATTGTTGAAGTTACAGATCATGATGAGACATTAAGCATCTTGATTTATTTAATGAAATTTTTTTCTTTTTAAATAGACTCCTTTTCTAGTAGTTATGAAACATAACTATTTCAAGATGTGTAGTGGGATTACATGTCATGTAATACTCCGACTGTAATTTTTAAATGGGTAATACGGGTGAGATACTTTTTCCCCTCCTCTCTGGTTTCATTTATCTTGACCAAAATCCTTCCCCAAAAGATCTCACAGCTCTCAAACACTTCCAGATCCTCTAGTTTGGTGTTCAATCTTCTTTGCATTGGCGGTGTGATTCCCAGGTAAGTGTTATAATTTCTCTTTGTGTTTCACTCTTTCTCCTCCTTTGGTACTTCAAAGGATCGTCTTGAAATTTATAGATCTATGGTCTGTTCTTTTGGATCTCATTTCAAGGTTGAGTCTTGGGGTCTTCAACACTGTCAGTCAAGTTGACGGGTTTTGTTGTGAGTGTTGGTTTTTTGGGAAAATGATAGTGGTCCTGTCTCGTTTGTCCAAATTGACTGACCTTGTAATGATTGATTTATTTCACTTTTTTATTTAAATTCAATTTCCCAAACACTATTTCAATTGATTTGATAAAACCCAATTCTAATGAATTGGGATATTTTAAAAGGTTTTGGCTTGATAATTGGGAAAACCCCAGATTCTATTGAATTGGGGAGCATTTATGTAAATTGGTTGATTTAAATTTTTTATTTTCAATTGTAAATTGTATGGAATCTATTTAAATTTAATTTTTGAATTTAATTATGGAAACATATTTTGAAATTAATGGAATTTGTTTTTAATTGATTTCAAACTTGTGGGAATGGATTTAAAATGTTTTTGAAAGAAACATATGGGTTTTATATTGTTAAAGAGGCATGTTTGTTTTATTTAAACGGGATTTGGTTTTAAATGGAAATTGGATTTTGAAATAGGAGGAATGAAATTAAATTTTATTTTTATGTAGTATTAAAAAAAACTACATAGCATTGATTGTGCAAGATCACATGCACGACTTAGGTAGTTTGTGAGTTATTTGGACACACTCTATGATTATACAACATTCTAAAACAAAAATACAGAAGGTCACACACATGATGGGATGGTGAAAATTCACCTTTTTCACATGTTAGTGGGATGTGTTTACACACATACTTCTGTTATTACTTTGAGTGTATGTGGTCCTATATCCTAGAACATCCATACCAATTTGGTAGCGGACCATGTTTCTTGCTTATTTTATATTTGAGATATAAATATATTCTAATGTTGTTGAACTTATTTACTTTACTTATATATTTATATAAACTATTTTAAATAATTTTTTTATGTAATCCATTATTTTAGAAATATTCCATCACTTGTAAAGCCCTTCCCAAATGACTTTCTCCATCATTTGAATCGTATGACATGATTTGTTTAAATATGAATTGAAATTCCAAATCAATTTTTTATCAAATTTGAAGTATTAATTTAGTTAATCTATTATTGCAATCAAATATTAAATTCATGGTGAGACCCTAATGGTATTTTTAGCTCCTAGCCTACTTATTACTTCAGGTGTTTTTATAATACTCCTTCTAGGTAGGAGCAACGCGAAAGGATCGCTTGGAGGTGGATCTAGATGTTTATCCTTGGACTGATAGAGTTGTGTCCTTAGGGACTCTAGTTTTTCTTTATTTTGGTACAAGAGTTATAGTACATTGGGATTTAATGCCTTGTTGACTTTTGGTACACTACTCCCAATGGAGTTTATTTTGTATGCATATTGACTTTCATGTCTTGTTTCTGCTATGTTTAGTGGAAAATTTATCCCCACTTTCTCATTCTATGATTCCAGGTGGTAGTCGCTAACCCATGGGGGTCTGCAATACCCTTAAGGATATGTTAGGGTCTCCTTGGTAATTGGGATACCAAGGTACCTTGGATGGTTAGTTACATTTGATGTGTATCAAATCCAGTGTTGTATGTTCTTCTCTTTTTAACTGAATTCAAGAGCACGGATCCTGGGTATCTATAGTGTTGAGATCTAAATGGAGGGTATTTACACTGCATTGTATCAACTATAGAACCCAACATCTTTTTTAGCCTCTAGAATATGGAGTGGCATGCTAGATTCCATGTGATACATCATCGTAGGAAAATAGTTTAATGACATCTAAGTTAGGGTATTACAACTATGAGATTCTTCTGTCACATGGCTGAAAAATTCAACCCATCATATATAATGAAACATTAATTATTTCTATATAAAGAGAAGAAGTAAATTATTTTTACCCTTATATAATATATTTAGTTTCAAACCTCAAACATTAAGATAATAATAACATCATTCTTTGATATATATATATATATTATGTTAATACTTCCATTAAAGAACCTAAACTATACGCCTTCATTATTCATAAAATAAAAGAAAATATAGTTCATAAGGATAATATTGAACATAATTAATGAGATTATTATAGTAAATTTGTTTTTTCCCTTGGTTTCTTTTTAATTAATATTTAATTATACTGTTTTGTTTGGAGTGATGATGTTTATGGGATTTTATGCTGAGTCTTAGTTCCATTATATCTTTCTATAATTTTCACAAATTTCTGTTATAATTAAATTTTACTAAATATTTTATTAGATTTAATAGAATCATAAAAAAAATTATGTACCTAATGCATGATTTGTTTATTACCATAATTTATTTCTTGACGTTCACACACCCCTACTACATTACTCTGTTCACTCACATTTGTTCAATATTGTTAAAATTTTCATATTTTTGTTATTCACCCTAGGTAATGTCGTGTGTAATAAAAGATATCCTATTTTAGTTATTTTTTACAATAATCTATCGCATTATAATTCGTATGACACTTTCTATAATAAACTATAATATTCTACCCATCAATTCTTCATAGCACAATATTTTATAATAATTTTTCTGGAGAAAGGGAATATCATTGGAACGTGTCCAAAAACACATTTATTTTGATAATAAAAAATATATATTTACATTATGAATAATATATTTAATTTTTAAAAAATATTATATTGAGGATTTCCTGATTGAATATATTCTCTTTTAAATTCACTAGGTGGGATTAGTTAATGACCTTTTTTCTGTTAGTTGTATAAAAATTCATCGAACCTTTTTTGATTGATTACATTAAAAAACCATTTATGTTTACATTGTTGAGTTATTAGATTTATGAAAAATAAGTAACAGAAAAACGTTTACAAGGTTGAATGATCAATGAAACTGACTATAAGATGGAATGATTCAAAATACATCATAGTCATATAATCCCCTAGTAGAATTCGAAGAATAAAATTGAGAGGAGTGTAGTTTTACATTAATAAAAAAAGACGCCTCTTTAATTTTTAGTTTCTTCCACAATTTTATATATACTTTATGAATCCAAATTAAAAATATCATATTCATTTATCTCAATTTCATCTTAATAAATTTATTGACTTTCAATGAGTCTTTACTTCCCATCACATCTTATTAATACATTAATACTTGACTCTAAGATAACATGTTTTGGGTTTGAATTATAAAATTTTACTTAGATTCTTTCTATACTAAAAAAAGTTGACTTCACTACCTTAAATTTATAAAATTATTAATCAAATATATGTTTTCAACCACCAAACAAGGATATTATAAATATCGTCAACTATATTTTAAGAATATTACCCTATTTAAATTATTTGAAAATTGAATATATATATATATATATATATTATCTTTATAAACCATGGAATATTTAACATAAACAGGAGAGGTTATCATTTAGTTGCAGTAGTTTCATAAAAAGAATATTAAAATATTTTCATAGATAAAAATAATAATGCTGAGTTACCTTTCATAAGTTAAATAAAAAAATGTTTTACATAGTCATAGAGTAAACCATGATACATTAGATATAAAATTTTAACCATATAATATCCAATTTTCCCATATATTATAGGCCACAACAAGTTACATAAGTCATGATGATAAAAAAATTACTTCTAAAACGAAAAGATATCACCACTATGTGATTTATTCCCCATGTCGGCTAATCTAAACATAATTAATTTGTAGAATTTTAATCATGGGTTTTAAATTTAAATAATGAATTATTGATAAGATAAACCATTATATAAATAACTTGATATAATAACCATGTAATTTTTTAGTACTGAAATGAGGTGGTTTTATCTATAAATGTTATGGGTGTAGTCGAAGCCAGTCGGTCCCATAGCCAATGATGACCTTTCATTGCTTATAATGAATAATACATAAGAAAATAATGATGAATCATCATGTATCTGGAATAAACCCAAATAAACATATAAAAATAATCTCATAAAACTATAGAAATGATCTTTTCACATTAAACATATATCTAATTTAATCACAAGAATGATACCTTGATCTTGTGATTTCCCAATAACATAGATATTGATCATAAGAACTCAGTTTTGATTTTACAATAATTTCACTTAGAGGATCCAATATATTTTCACTCTAGATAAGATCCACACATTCAACATAGTATTGGATCATCATCGATTCATTTATATGTCATAGATGAAAGGGATCAATAACCTTGTTTCATTCATATTGATTGAAACAAGAGGTCATTCAACATTAGGTTCACTTATCTTTTAATCTCTTGATCATTATAGGAAGGATGATGTGGTAATCTTTGATCTATAGAGAAACCTAGAGCTTTTCCTAAAATATTTTTATAGTGTTTTATTGTTATACACGAAAAAATTTCAACCAATCACAAATTATATGATATATAAATATATAGTTTTCTGGTTTAATATTAGAAATTTCACATGGACCCATAATAAAATATTAAATCCAATATACTATCCAGGATAATAACAAAAATAGTAATAATAATAATAATAATAATAATAATTAATGGCATCTATTAAACCTCACGTCCATTAAATATAATTTCTATCCAATAAACAACATAATAATTATTTAATGAAATCCCATTCTTTTTTAATTCATGGTAATAAGAACATGTGTTGGAATGTCTATCCTGCATAGAATCTATTAAACATCAAATAACTACTAGCATTTAAATAAATTTCACCTAATAAAAAATTTATGTTAACAATCCTATGAAAAAATATTTATTTTAATATTCACATAAGTAAACAGATAGACAGTTAACCATAAATATTATATATTACCTTGCTAATAAAACATGTTATAAATAAATATTCAATTGTGTGGGTTTTTCGAATAAATTCTTATGTAATATTATTTTCACAAAATATACCTTAAAAAAATTATAATTTGTGACTAGATATATGATGTCAATGACTTATAAATATATGTTAGTCCAAAATATTGAAAATATTATTTATTCAAAATGTTAAATTTCTATATAATCCAACTAAGATCCTTGAAAAACATTTTATATGACCCTCTAGGCCTCTTTATTAGTTGAATTGGGTGGGTTTTCCTAATTCCATTATAAGTGTCTATTAAAACTTTAAATAACTCTTAGTGAAATAAGTGAACATCAAAACTATGAGAACCACATTTGAATGATCCCTGGGTAATAGAATCCATTAGTATTAATATTTATCATCAACTATTTTTCATAATCGTGTTTTTAACCTTTAAGATGGATATATATTTCTCTAACTTCTTAAAATGAGCCAATCAATTCACTATAGCCATGGAATTTTAGTTTGACTGCAAAATTTCTATCAGAGTGATTTATAAATAAAATTAATTAATCATAAGACACAAAAACACTACTTACTTATTTCTAATTCCCATAACATAAGACACATGGTATATCCTACATCTAAGTGAACATAGAGCATAATTTTTCTAGTTAATACATCAACATACATAACCCATGATATGCATTAAAAATAATCTCAAGTACAAGGATCAAAATACATATTATCAAATAGAAATATCCAATGACACAAAAATATGTAGAATACCTAGTGGAGGTATTATACCTATAATTTCCCATCTAAGAGATTTCTAAGTTAAAACTCCATGAAATAAAGATTCATCTTCATTCAAAAATAATGAACCTAAAATTAAACAAACTATGTGTCTAATCATAGAATATTATTCTAACCATGGAAATATATTTAGAAAGAATCAATACCATTAAAAAATCACATCATAGTGGGGAACTATTATGTCCATTAAGTAATACCAATACCCCAATGACAATTTGACATTAATGTACCATATAAGAATAAATAATCATGTGAAAATATAATTAAAAATTAATATTCATGCCATTAAATATTTATATGTAATCTAATGTTCATAGCGGTTGGTTGTAGGGAAAAAATCCAATCATTTAATGTACAATGTATTGGGTTCTAGGGAACCAACTCCAATAGAAACCCACTTATATTAGATAAAAAAAAATCTTGCTAGCTCTCACATAATTCTTATGATTCTGCTATTTATTGACAGAGATACTTGTTCTACCACATTGGATAGGTTTGGACTTCCATAAGTCTCTATGGAAAATCTAAACACTATAACCTTGTTTCATTGAAAAAAATACCCCAAGCAGTGATACATCTAAGAAACCACCTATTTTACCCTTTTCATAAACTTTATATCTTTGATATTACCATATTAGATGTTTACCAAAATGATAATTCAATTACTGCATCTATAAAACAAAATTGGAATAGATCATTTTATAAACCTTTATTTTGAAGCTGCATCAGATATGTTGGTATACTCAATTATTGGAGATATGGAAACAAATAACTATAATGATATTTCATTCCTAATTACATAAGTATTATGGTGATCCTTGTTAAATTTATTAGATGTTAAACTATTGTTACATCCCCTTGAACTCTAGTATTTACATTTCCCCGTTAACTAGGAAGTTATCTTGTTTTATTTTCTCCAGTGATTTTAAATAGTTTTAACAAAAATTTAATGTAGTTTTCATGGTTTGATTTTATATTTTACAACTATGAACCATGCATATGAAATATAAAAGTCCATTATATAGCACAGAATGTGATATATATTCCTTGCATAGAATCTTATAAAACTAAATTCATAACAACGATCTCATTATATTCCCACCTATATAGTCCTAGAGATATTTCAATCCATGTGACATAGCCAATATTTCAATTATGAACTAACCTCCCAATAATTTCTTCAATACCATTTCAACATGTATCCCATGAATATATTTCGTAGCCCATAGATCTATATCTATATTTTTTATTCCATATAATTTTTTTCCAAATTTATGTAATTATAATATAAATTTATTCCTCATTCATAGAAAATTAGTTTGAGATAATAATACCATTTCATATATTATCAATATATATCTCATACATAATTATAGTTCTCCCACTATCCTTTTGTGGACATGTGTATCTCCTTTATTCGAAAAAATATATTCAATGATCTCTATGTTTTTTTCTAATAAATGGATTTTGTGAACATTTCATAAATTTATTGGAATTCATTTTTGTCACCAACCACTTTGTTTATTACATATTGACATCCTCTATAGGGTATCCAATAAGTAATATAGAATTAGCTTCTAGTTACTCAATATAATTATCATAGAAAAGTAATTATATGTGGAAATAAAATTAATATAACATAATGATTGATTTAATAGATTTTTTATAGACTACGTCTTAACACTAGATAAACATTTTACTAATAAATCTTTCTTCATTGGTATTGTCTTGAACATCTGGTGTTGTTTTTTTTGAATTCCCACCAAAATTATGAAATTATAAAATATACTAAAATTTTTAATCTATTAAATTTTTTCTATGTAATTCATTATTCAATTACAGTAAAACATATCATTTTCATCTTATTTCTAATTACTACTTCCTTGTGGTATTTATTACTATTAATAATAATATGTTAGTCACTATGAGGAATATCAAAATCACCTTTTGGTTTTAACTCTCCTACACAGTATATCATTATAGAATAACTCACCTATTTGAGCTTAGTAGAGTTTAGTCTTCCTATACCAAATCCTATTCCTCTTGAGCTATGAATTCTTCAATGTGTATCTATCTCCCTCCATATATTTTTGATATGTGACCTCATTAAAAAATATGGTTACTTATTAACCATATTTCTTTCTTCTTAGGGGTCATATAGGTTATACCTTTTATTTTCAATTGGGTATCATAAGAAGAAACACTCAGTGAAATGGGGTTATTTATTATTTACAAATATATCCTTAAAAATGATTCATAACCCAAATATTTTATATATATATGAAAAAACACTCCTTTCTCTATATCACAATTTAGGTGGAATATTGAATTTTTCATTAGTTCTATTCATGGTCGAATGTTGCGATTCTATTTGAAAAACAATCCTTGGAATAAAATATGGAAAATTTTCAATACAAATAATAATTTTTGTTGATTCATTTTACCATCATCAATACATTTAATTATAATGTGATGTGAGTTTGGTAAAGAATTCACTTCCTATATAAATTATTAATGAATAATTTGTTAAGATATACTCCGATAAGCCTACCTAAAGAAATCTATACCTCTTACCAAGTTGATTCATTACTCTAGAAAGAATTCTTGAAATTTATTAAATTAATATCATTATGTATAATAATATAAATCTAGCGACACTTTATAATAATTCAAATAGTATTTATAAACTAAGTCAAAAACAATAGTGTGCTATTATTTCTAATGGATTATTTATGTAATACATGATCATGTATCTTAACAATATACATAGTTTATTATATCAAAAGAAAGACTAAAACCCCTTATATATGTAAACATATTAACTAATATTATTTTAATTTGATAAATAATTATCCTTTCAAAATCAGGAACTCATAGACTTATTTATATTTATTATTACCTTTGGACTTTGAATATATGTTAATCAATAATTACTAAACAACATGTTAAGCATGAAATACCAAAACAACATTCATTTCTAATATAAAATAATGCCACATCATATATAAATATATAATAAGCTAAATATTTTAGTAATAAAAACTAAAATAGTAGTTTAAAATGAATCCATTGGGATATCTAAAATTCATGATCTTTAGTACACTGTTCAATTCATAACCCTTCATTGTCTTTAAGAGAAAGAAACCAATTTTTTGTAATTTTTGGTTTCGAAATTATAATAAATATATTTATAAAATCAGATTATATTTTCAACCATATATATATAAAAGAAATATTATAATAAATATACCTTAAATATATATAATTATTTTATACTTCTTCAATTAATTTCAATTTTTTATAGTGACCTTTCATTCCAGATGATTTGTGGATGTCGTTCAATTCATTTCACACACATTAAATCCTTTTTCAATTTTAAAATAATTGAATGGAAGGAATTATTTTTATTTTTTACAAGCTATTTTCAACCTTGTATTTCAATGTGTACACCATAAGAGGTGATGAACTATGTTCCCACCCATCCTAATCCTCTCAGTGATGGATTGTGAAAGGATTCTAGAGAAATTTATCCATAGTGTTCATCCAATATTTTTTAACTAGTAAGAAGAAACTCACTAGTAAATATGGTATTATGAGATTAATGGACAATTTCTTATCTGGATAAGATCTCAATGTTACAAATTTATGAATATACCATAGTATTTGAATCCTTGAAAATTATATATAAACACCTATTCCAGTTTATACTAATATAGTGTGGGGAAAATATTATTTAACTCTATTCCTTACCTCTCATTCTCAACTGATAGAATATGTGATATAATAGTGTAAGTATTCATGTCCTTTTGTGGAATAATTATATCTCTTGATATAAATATAATAATGATAAAAATAAGTATAAGATGCATCTTCTATAAATTTATAAAAAGTTTCCTTTTCACCTTCACTCACTTGGTATGGTGGTAGAACATGTATAATAAATTTGTTAATATAACATGATATTCCTACTAATTTTGAAATATATTGTTAGGTCCACTAGGTTAGATACCCACGTAGGGGGTGAATTAGGGTATGACAGCTTAAAACTGCTGCCCCTTTTGATCTTGTTTCATTGTTAGAACAAAATATCTTCTTAGTGTTTATTTTTTGGAGATTATGAACGGATATTAAATCATGCCCATGACATAGAAATTTTACTTGGTTCACCCACACTAGGATACGTCCAAGGAGCATACACCAATGATGTGTCGATGTACCAAATACACTATAAGCACACAATTATTTACATGTTCAAAGAGGACTCATTTCCACTCTTTTTACAACAAATCACAATTAAAAATCTCACATCTCTCTCAACTAAAGATAGTTATTTACTTCTTTAGATTATCCGCTCACATTTTAGAGGATTTTAGGTACTTTCATTATCTATAATGAATGAATCCTCCACTATTTTTAGATTCTCTATTGAAGTCTAATTTTCATCCACTGAACAATACCCCTTTTCCATTGAATTCTAGGAAATATCCTTTGAACTAATTTTCAAAAGATCACTTCTTCACAAAGCTCCCTATTTTCCAAAGCGCAAACAAGCCTTCGAAAAGTTCCTACCTCTAAGCAAAGCACACACATTCACAGAGATCATTGCTTTGTAGAGCACACTACTTCATGGAGTAGACTGCTTCAAAAAGGCCAAGCCTTCAAAGATCTCAAGCATTCACAAAGATCAAGCCTTCTAAGAGATCAGGACTTCGTATAGCTCAAGAAAATGCAGAGTGAATTCATTAATGAAGCTCACTAAGACAATGTTGAACACCCCTTCTTGATGAACCTCTCAATAATTAAAGGGATTGACTTCGGTCAATACTATGATAGTCTTTTCACAATGCTAAAGACTTTCTTTGAAACCTTACATTGCAGAGCACCCCTTTCTTTACGAAATCAAAACAACTCTATATTTTCTCTCTTAAGATCATGTGGAATGAAGAGGAGTGGCCTCTTATTTATACGTGCAGTCGAACACGGAGCTCCGCTTCTTTCAGCATGATTTCTGGATTGGTCAGAATCATCTCTAAGGTGTATCTTCCCTTTTCAAAGCACCCTTGAAAATTTTCATTTCCATAATGATCTATGTTAAATGATTTGCACTGACACAATGCTCCAAATCTCATATTTCGTAGAGCCTCTTTCAAAGCCTTTGTGTCGCCACAATGATCACTTGTAATGCTCTTTACCTCTACCGTTTGCGAATATCACTATTATCATAGATATCACCATCACCATTCTTCATGTATTTGTGAAATTCAATTCATGGATATTATCATCAAAAAATTCATTCCATTTAGATATTTTGATGAGATATTTAAGAAAATCCACTTTTCACAATTCTCACCAAACTCCAAATTTTGGACCCCAAAAATTTGGAAAATACTGTAAAATAGTGCCACATAGAATTTTCCTTTTTAGACTACTTCCATATATTTCACTACTTTTCCATGTTTCTTTTTCAACATTGATTGTCAATAATATCTATGGAACTCGAAAATTCACCATGAAAACCTTCTTTGTCAACCAAACAACCAACCCAAAAATATTGATGCAATGTTACCTTGAGGGATTTTTTCCAACATATTTAAATGAATGTTCCACCCTAGAAAGATAGAGTAGGAAAGGACATGGACTTTTTCAAAGAATGATCTGTGGAATTTCAAGGTAAAAAACATTCTATTTTCTTTCATACAATATTTGAAGTAGATTATTAGTACATTATTTTGATTAATATATTTTATTTATCTAATTAGTCACCCAGTATTCTAAAAATTACCAATATAACTCACCATATGAAACATAATTTCATTCCACATGATCATTCTAGTGTAATGGATCGACATTTATCTTCACATAACCTAGAAAAGGGTCTAGTCATTTAGTCAAATGTATTTAGGTATGTTTTCTTACTAATGGTGATATCATAGCTCTTTGATCAATTCAGTCGTCTCCTCAATATTGAAATCTAGAAACAAATTTCCAAAAAAAATATCTAATTTATACCTACTCCTATAAGTAATTATCACCTTGATGAAAATGAAGTTAATTCAATCTAAACTCATCATTAAAACATACTGATAAAATAAATTTCCTTTAAAAGAGAGAGACTAAAAAAATTGTGGTTTCTTTCCGAATCATGTAATAAATGTCTATTTAGCATAATATTTCATAGATTAATTTTTAATTACTAATAATTATTATTATTTTATCATTTTATAAGCCCTATTAATATTATATGGATTATAAATAATTTATTAACCATGTGTTGATAAAATATTAATGCATAATCCATTTATTTTACATTGTTTTTCATTTAATTTAATCTCATATAATTTATGTGATCTTATTTATGATCATATAAACATTAATTTTAGAAAATATAAAAACATGGACATAGAGAAAATAAAATAAAAATGTAACTTGATAGTGATATTTTAAATGGATGATTTTTTTGTATGAAAAAAATTAACTTATGACCTAAGTGTGAAAATTAATGAGTTGTAATGGGGTCGAGAATATAAACATTCAACCATTGAAGATTGTATATTATTGGTTGGATTATCTTAGGATTGGTTTTTTTAATATCTCATCTATTTTTTGACCTATGCCTCACATGTTCTATACTCAAATGTAGGCAAACCAGGTGGCATGGGACACATAAATTAAACCATGGAAACATATATATTATATAATAAATGGATGGGATTACATGTTGTGTAATACCTGGAGGGTTCAATATGTAAATATCTTTTAAATTATGCTATGTTTTATAGGTAACATTACAAGAAAAAAAACTAAAACAAGTCATGAATTATTATAGTAAACCATGAGTAAAATTATAGTCTCTATTAAATTATGATACATAAATTGTTTTATTTTCTTTAACTCATATAATATTAATATTATAAAATAAATAATTATTGTGATATGATTAATATCAGTCAATGATTATAGGTTTACTTTCAAATAATTATTTTTCTGGTCTTTTTATTTTCTCAAATTGATCAATTTTAAAGTAGTTCAATTTATGAACTAATAATTAAACACATAATTAAGTATATATTGATATTAATAAAATTTGAACTAGTTAGAGTTTAATAGATTCATTTTTCTATAAAATAATTTTTATTTATAATTTGTTTTTTTAGTTAAATGCTAAATTTATAAATTATATAAAACTAATTTGATGAATTAATCATAATTTTTTAATTCATCATTTTAATATTAACTAAGGAATTCTTTTTGGTCTTCTTCTAAGAAGTTTATTTTTAGGTTAATAGTGGAAAATACAATTTTAACAAATATTATCATTTTATAACATCATTATTTAATAATAATGACTTGATAGTTTTTAAAACCGTTTTAAAATATATATATATATATATATATATATATTAAATATGTAAAATAACTAACATAAAAAATATTATTTTGAATTTACAACCCATTTTGGATATTTTGGAAATCTAAGTCATGTTTTATTCAAATAAATATTATTTTGGATTGTTTATTCTAATAAATTATTCAAAATATTCCTTTTACTTTTTTTTAATTAAAACTATATCTCTTTTATTAAAAAATAATCCCCTTAAATCCTTTTTAATCAACATTATAGATTATTTTGGTATATAATATTTTTTATGCATAAAAGGGATTTCTTCAAAAAATTATTCTCTTTGCTTTTTATAAAAATATATTAAATTCAACAATTACCGTATATAGAAATTTAATATTAGAGAATGGATTCCATATTTTGGATCATCATGTTCCATTATCATAATTAGATTTATTTAAATTTTGTTTATAATGATTAGTTACCTTGGTAAACAAAAGTTCTCCATGGTGAAGGTTAAAAGGGTTTAAGATGGGGTTAAACCACAAGATAAAGCTAAAAATATCTCAAAATCATGTATAAATGTGTTTTTGATAAGTGATTTGACTTCTTAAAATATGTAATATTTAAAATTCAATTAAATTGGATCCATATTCAGTGAGATAAATTTATTATATTTTAGATTTATTAATATTTAAAAGTTTCCAATCCCCTGACTTATAAAAGTTAATCACCTAAAATAACTTATACACACATCCAAATCTCTATTATATAAATTAGAATCAACCAAAATACCCTCAAAACACCATTTCCATGATCCTAGAGGTATTGGTCTCACTAAATTCAAAATTATTGAAGGAATATGGTGTAAGAAAATGAATTATATCCAAGGTAGATGTATGAGTCCAAACCAAATTACTTCAATATTATTTAATCTTCTACCACCCTTAAATATATTCCAACCATCCTAGTATAATTAAATAATTCCTTTTATTATAATAAAATGTTATAATTTTAATTAGACAACAGTTTTCTACCACATCCTCATCTAATGGGAAATAAAAACACTATTAATGCATGCAAACATACAACTATCTCAATGAAGTGTTGTATCTAATTCTTCATCACCCTCACACTTGGATGTTTATAAATTAATAATTAATAAATATATATGATATTCATGATGTTAATATTATTTTGTAAAAACAATATATTATCTACCTTCATACCCTCCCATCTGTTGCAAAATGAAAATGATGCTCATGTGTAAGTACAAAATACCACCACCAAAAAGGAATATTATTCATTTTATATCACCATATTACATGGATGGTTATAAAAAAAATTAATGATTAAATATTATATATATGTTTGTGTGTGTGTGTGTGAGAGATAGGATTAATATTATTTAGGTGATGATTGGTGAAAGATTATGAATAACGTGAAACAGTGGGGTGGCAACGGGAGGGGGTAGCTGTTGCGGACCATATATATTCATAAGACTACCTTTCGTACAAGTTATGGGAACTACAAGTTTCTGATAATTCCCTTAGTACTTACTAATTCCACTATAATATTCATGGATTTGAGGAATAGATTCTTTATACATTACCTCGACAAATTTGTGGTAGTGTTTATCGATGATATTCTCATATACTACAAGATAAATGAGGAATATGTAGAACATATAACACTTATGTTGGTGACATTAAGGAATGAGAAATTATACGGGAAGGTCAGAAATGGTGAATTTTGGACTGATAAAGTCACTTTCTAGGGACATGGGATCACATGTGAGGGAATTTCTATATACCCTTCAAAAAAAGGCAATTGAGGAATTCCCTAGACCCTCTAGTGTCACAAAAATCTATAGTTTTCTTGGATTCGGTGGGT
Organism: Viscum album; assembly: GCA_963277665.1. Lineage (NCBI taxonomy): Eukaryota > Viridiplantae > Streptophyta > Magnoliopsida > Santalales > Viscaceae > Viscum > Viscum album. Next base: position 1,965,741,290 of record OY728130.1, on the reverse strand, counting down.
ACTATTTATATTTTGTGAGAAATTTCTAATGATTGTCTAGACCTCTAACTAAGTTAACAAGGAAAGGGGTATATTATGTATGGATGGAAGAATATAAGGAATGCTTTAAGGATCTAAAAATAAGGCTTATCACTGTACTTGTACTCACATTACGAAAAATTGGAGAGAGTTTTGTGATATACAGTGATGCTTCCACGAAAGTCTTGGGTTTTTTACTCATGAAAAATAATAATGTGATAGCCTATGCCTCACTATAGTTGAATATCCATGAGCATAAATAACTGATGCCTGGTCTGGAGAATGCGGTAGTGATTTTTTCCATGAAAATCATGTGGTACTACCTCTATGGTGAGAAGTGTGACATATATACCAATCAAAAGAGATTAAAGTACATATTCACAAAATATGTGTTCAACATGAATCAAAGAAGTTTTTTAGAGCTATTAAAATACTATGATTTATCTATTCATTATCATCATGGAAAGGCAAACAATGTAGCTGATGCTCATAGAATAAAAAAACTTTCCACTCTATTCATGTTATGGATTGAAAATGACCATATATTTTTGAATATTCAAAGGGTGGATTTGGAAATAAATAGGATATATAATGCATCCTAACTTTCACAAGTTATTTACCAACCATACATCCAAGAGAAGGTTAAGGAGGCACAAAGGGATGATCTAGAGTTACAAAAGAAGGTGAATGTAGTAATGGAAAGGAAACTGCAAGAGTTTTATATCGATGATGATTGTGTGATTCAGTTTGGAATGAGGCTATGTGTGCCTTTATCAACTAGGGTAAGGAATGAATTATTGGATAATGCACATAGCTCAACTTTCTATATCCATCCTGACAGTACCAAGATGCATTGTGACTTCCAAGAACACTTCTGGTGGGACCACATGAATAAGGATATTGCAGAGTATATCATAAGGGGATTGATATGTTATAAAGTTAAAGCTAAGTGATTTAAGTCCAAAGGAATGATGCAACAATTTCATATACCCATGTGAAAATGAAAGAATGTCACGGTGGACTTTATCATGGGTCTCAGGAAGACATCAAACGGAAATAATGTGATATGGGTTGTAGTGGACCGACTCACCTAGACTACCTAGTTTATTGATATTCGGAAAGATCTCTTACATGAATAACATGAAAATATATATGTGAAAGATGTAGTTAGACTACATGGGGTTCCAATCTCGATTATTTCTAATTATGATCCCAATTTCACATCTATACTCTGGAGGATTCTTCAATATGCTTTGAGTACTAAATTAAATTTCATCACAGCCTATCACCCCCAAACAGATATGAAATTTGAATGTACTATTCAGATGATAGAAGATATGATAAGATTCAACTATTTTTAATTCAAAGGTGGATGGGATCAGTATCTCCCATTAGTTGAGTTCTCATACAACAACAGCTTCCACTGGAGTATTCAGATGGATCTATCGGAAGCTCTATATGGAAAGCGATGTATAACTCCAACCTATTGGGATGAAATTAGTGAAGGAAAGATACATGGACCTGGTCTTGTACAAGATATGACATAGAAGGTTAAATCCATCCAGTAACATATCAAAACTACTCAGAGTTAGAAAAAGAGATATGCAGACAAACCCTAAAGGGACTCCGAGATCGATGTTGGAGATAATGTCTTCCTTTGAATATCACCAAGGAAGAGAATCATGCAGTTTGAAAAGAAAGGTAAGTTAAGCCCAAGGTACATTGTCCCCTTTGATATCCTTGATCACATTTGAGATTTATCCTACCATCTTATACTTTCACTGAATATATCTCATGTTCCTGATGTGTTTCATGTATCACTTTTGAGGAAGTACATACTAGATCCCTCACATGTACTAAACTCAGAGGAGGTATAGCTGGAGGATGATCTCTCATGTTCTAGACCAGAGAGATAAGGTTATACGAAACAAGACAACCCAACTTATAAAAGTGTTGTGTAAGAACCATAAGTATGAAGAAGCAACATTGGAACTGAAGGAGGAAATGAAGTAGAAGTACCACCACCTGTTTATGTAATGTAAAATTTTGAGGGTGAAATTTCAAAGTGGGGAAGAATGTAATGACCCAAAATTTTGTCAATAGAGTTTCTCCCTTCTTATAGTAATGTAATAAATCACATAAAATCACTTATAGACCATAATAAAGACTTTATAAATGAGGAATTAATGAAATAGTAAGTATTTCTAGAAGATAAGGATCCAATACCAGTAAAATAGTAAAATGACCTTAGGAATAGTAATATTACCCTTATGAATTTTAAAACAACCAAATTAATAGTAGAATCACCCATGAAAGTACAAATAAAATTTAGGAATCTTATAAGTATAAGTATTATATAACTATATCGTAGTATATGTAAGTAAATATTTTAAAAATTATTCATTAAGTGTTGGTATTTTTATAAGTCATGAATATTTAATTACAAATTTATGATTAATTTAATAATTTAAAATAAAAATTATTTTCATAAAATGTAATCATAAATTAATATTTTCATATATTATTATTTTAAGATAATTTTATGAGACCTTTAGTAATTTTTTCAAAGGGTTTTAAAATCAGTTATTATTTTAAAATATATATTTTCCAAGTAAATGATGATTTTAATTAAAAATTAAATTACTCATTTTTAGAAAATTATTTTCATACAAGGGTGTTCATTTTTTAAATCTTCATGTTGAAAATTTATTAGGGTTAATATTTCGGATTTTTCTATTGTACTTGAATTTTTTATGAATAATAAAATATGATAATTTACAATAAAAGACAAATACATGAATAATGGAGTCATAGATGATGTAAGGTTGATGTGAGCCCAAAATCTCTGACCATACTTAATTATTTTAATATAATAAGATATAATTCTCAAACTATTCATAGTGTTGATCCAAAATAATCAACTAATTAATATAATAATGAGAAAACACCCCTCACCTCTACTATACAAACCACCCCTCACCCCTATTCTACTCACATCTCTCAAGCTTTAAGACTTTCCCAATAATATTACCTATCCCCGTTCCCAAATCAAAGATCTATTTTTATCATCAAAATACCAAAATTGTTTTCCCAAGGAGGTTCTCAAGGAGGATAAATCCAAGAGGTAAAACACTCTTATATTTTCTTTTTTATTTCTTTTCAATTTAATTTCATTTATTCTCTTCTCCACACCTTCTCTTAGCCAAATCGCATGGTAACTCCAATATATTTTATATACTATTATGATATCATGTTAATTTTATATCTTTCATTAAACACCTCCCTCTCTCCCATTTATTCTAAAAATGAAATCATCCCTCGTTATGTGTCAATTTAACCACATTGTGGGCGATGCACTTTCAATTACCTTTAAAACATTCAAGGATGTTGATAAAACCTTTAAATGTTTGAAAAATGATTCTAAATTTTATGTTATAACCCTTTTTATATTCTATAGGTAAAATTTTTATGTTATACTAAATTATAAAACAAAACTAATTTGGTGTGATCGAAAACCCGCCAAAATTAACCAAAAACGATCATTATTAACTGCTATCTAATGATTCATCCTCTTTACAAATTTACAAATTATTAATAAGATAATTTAAAATTTTATAATATCAATAATAACAGATAATAACAAAAATTATGGATATTTAGACTCTTTCTACATGAACATTCATTCATACAAGTGAACCAATATTGAAAACTAGGAAAACAAATGCTCTCAAACAATGAAATTAAACTATATAACTTATAAAAAGGCCCATAAATGAACTTAATAAAACTATGATTAATCAAATACATGTATAAAAGTTTTTTTACTTTTAATTAATGAATGTAATTTGATTATGCGGGATATTAATGTGAAGGAATCTTTCAGACACAAGGTAAGAGGAATTCTCAAACCCAAATCTCTTTTGGTTTTCCCTCTTTCACACCATTTTAAGTATGGATATTCCATAAATATAATTTATTTATCATTATATTAACATTTATGGTATTTAAATTTTTCTATAATTGAGTTTATGACAAATATATGTGTTTCCAAAAGATCGTTTCTTTCAAGAAAATACACCTTTTACTTCTCAAGATTGTTTCTTCTTCACTCAAGGTTGGTGATTGTTAAATCAAGTATGTTAATACCTATTTCATTTAGGAACCCAAAGTTTATGAATGTATGATTTATTAAATAAAAATCATTCCTTTAAATGGTTTATTTTTTATCCAATATTGATATATGTTCTATGTGGCATGCATGATAATGTAAATGTTATGATATAACAGGTGCACCCAGAATTATATAGTGCTCCAATTCATTGGATAATGTGATTTATCTCATGATAAAAGTTAAATATGAGTGATAATGATTCTATATGTTTTTACAACTATGTGTGGTAGTTGACTACTAATGCATAATGTTTAATTTTTATGCATTTCTGCATTCCAAGCCTTTTCTTAATGCTTCCTCTCATGATTATGATCATATGCCTATGTTATGATGATAATGATTATGATCACCCCATGTTATATTGTTTCTTGTTCTTATCTATCCTCATATCTCACACAATTTTTATTTAAATCCTTAGGTTATTACATGTACTAAAGATAATTTGAAGACCTCTAAGAAGCTAGAGAAGAAGGAATTAAATAAATGTTTTTATTTTATTTTGTAAAAGTTGTGTATGATCATAATTTTCCCAAGACACTAAACCTTTAGATCCCAGTTGTGTAACTATTTTATATTGTTCATATTTAAAATTATGTAATAATAATGAAATAAAAGCATGGTCTCTATAAGTTCCACTAAAAAAGAGGGTTTTAGGGATTCATAAGAAGAATAAACCACGATCCCTAATCTGAAAATGAGAAGAAATAGGATTATTAGACACACCCAGAGCATTGACCAACAACCAACATTACTCCAAACACCTTGAAATGAAGGAGATCAACCCTTGGGATGATTGGGGGAGTTTGGTTCGTCACTAGGGCAAGAGGAGGAGTAAATGGGGAGAAATTAGGGTTAAAAAATAAAATATTGAGGGATCAATTTGGTAAATTTTCACATTTTAATGGGGAATATGGTTTAGTCATATGGTTTTCCAAATCAGGTTCCAACTATGTGACTGCCTCTATCCTAGAGGATTCTAAGTCACACGGTTACCTTTGGATTCCATATGGTTTGAAAAAAATCTCACCAACCATGCAGACTTCCCCGATCCAATGTTATATGTTTTGGCTTTCCCCCTTGCATGGTTTACTTTAACCATGTGCCTACCGTGAAACATGCATTGGATGGACCAAATTTTCTTTCCTTCATGTCCTAAACCCTCAAAACACCCTTGAGCTTCATCATACACATAGAAAATCATTAATTGGAAAAATTTAAGGGATACAAACCAAAATTTAAACAAAAATGTACCTACATGAATTCGATGATCTTACAACCTGCCCACTTTATAGTGCCTTTTCCTTAATCCACACTCCCATACATCTTTGAGCTTCTAAGGGAAATAGATTCGGCCCCCGGTCCCACATATCCAACTCTCATTAAAAAATTTATTCCTAAAGATTATCATTCTACCACTGCAATAATTTGATCTTTTTGAATGATAATTGTTCCTAAAAATGTGTGTTATATTATTTTATACTCAAAAAACAATATCTCTTTAATAATTAAGTAAATATAAATTGAAATGTGTCCATCGGGTTTCAACCATTATATGACCATTGGTCAATTATGACAGTTGGTCAACATGACAATTGGAAACAATACTCTTAATAATAATTTTAATGTTATAATTGTTATTTAAATTTATAAATGAAAAATGATAATTAATGAAAAAAGGAGAAATGATGTCCTCAACTATTATAGTTGTCATATGAAGCCCATTTTTCAGAGCATGGGAGAGAGGTAGCATCACCGAGGTTTTATCTTTACCAATTGCAATCTGAGAATGTAAAAGTGATTCTTGAATGAAATAATATTAGTTACATAATGGGTAATTAAGTTGTATAAATTAATTTGTTTCCCATCAATTCCATTTTATGAATAGTTTTTCTTAACAAAATTTAGATTGAATTTGACAAATTGATTTTTTAGATAAAAATTTTTCTTTCTAGAAAAGATATAAATATATATAAGAAACTAATATATGAGGTAAAAATTATTTTAATGAAATAGTATGATAACTACACTTTAATATAAATATAAATGATAAAATAACATTTTTTTCAAGTGTTAGAAATTTTACTATGCATTTTCATTCCGTTGTTATTTTTAATAAATAGATATTTTTATAATTAAAAGTTAAAATTATCATATTTATATAATTATTCTGATAAAATAAATAAATTTTTTGAAATTATCATTTAGAAATGAGGTGAGGGATAATTTATTATAATTTTTAAAAATACATTATTTTTTAAATAATAGTAAAAATACAGTTTGAGTTTTGATATATGTTATGGACATAATAATTAGGTCATAATGATTTAGTAACTAATTTACCACAATAAAAGAACAAAAATATATGTTATTTTATAAATTTCAATTATTTTAATATATTTTAATAAATTTCAAAATATATAACTTACTTTCCAAATTATAAAATGGAAACTTCAACATTAAAAAATTTATTTTATGAAAAATTTAATTTTACTTTCCAGAATAAGTAATATAAAATTATGGTTGACTCTTGTGAATTAAAATTACCTGAACTTTTTCCCAATTTTCCAATACCATGGGAAAATACTATGGTCAAGCCCATGGTTTTTAATTTACCACTACCTAGGTGTATAAGGAAATTAATAAACAAATCCTCTTATTTTAAAATAAATACCCACCAATTTTTCTATTTCTATTCACTAAAAATCAATAATATAGAAAGATCTAGTAGTTTTACTTCCCAATTAGTCAACCCAAGGTCCCAATTCCTATGTTTTAGGAGTCACTCTTCAAGGTAAGTGAAATCTCTACTTCCCTTTTTCGTTCAAGTTTCTGCTTTATGGGGTATGTATTTAAAATTTCCAAACTAAGTTATTATGTTTATTTTATTTTATCCCTTTTCTATATTAGGATTCATTAATTAATGGGATACCCATTTTCCCACTATTTTGACACTTTTGGAAAACCATGTTTTATATCTGTTATGTTGCTGATTTTACTTCTCAAAATTTCTATCTTCCCCTCAAGAAATTTGATTTATTTTACTTTTTAGAATACCCAAAAATCTTAAATTTATTTGGTTATTAAAAAATATGTTAAAATTATTTTTTCTTGTTTTTAACATACATAAAACCCACATTCCCTTTCTTTTGATTATAAATGAAAAAATGATCATGTTTTTTAAAGAACTTTTGAAACACTGAGATTTTGATATAAAACACATTTTCTTTTATTCGCCATGGATTATTTATGAAATGATTTATTATTGTCTATTTGGATCACATGAAAATTATGGAATGTGAAGGGTTTTACATGATAGTGATCTAATTCAATGGGTAATGAGTTTAATCTCTAGATATTACATATTTCACGATACCTTGGTAAATAACCTTGGAAATTCTTATGACACCTCGGTGACAAACCTTGGTTATATGCTTATGAAAGATTCCTTTAAATGTTGTAGCTACATCCCTATGCTATGATTCAGGTTATTATTATTATTATTATTATTTTATTCCTATTTTTCCTTTACTCATTCCTTTATGATATTCTTCAAGTTCTTAGTGATATTTCTCAACAAAAAATGTAAACTATTTCCCTTGTTTTCCCTTATTAGGCATTTTTCTCACCCTTTCCTTTGATGTATGTCCCCAGGTTATGAGGTGTAGTAAAAGTAATTAATTTGAAACAATTATGAATCCTTTCATGTTTTTTAGAATAATTTTATATGTTCTAATGTATTATGTACCTTTTCCATGAAAATAAACTTTAAAAGATTTCATAATTGGTATCTAAGTATTATTTAGTTATTTTTAAAAATTAGGATTTGAAAACTATATGAATAACCTTATAAAAATGTTAAAATATAGGAAGACATCCTGGTATTTCGGTGAAGTATTAACTTAGTGGTTTCTGAGAAAATAAATCCTTATCTCAATATGAACATGTAGATATGGATCTAGAAAAAATGTATCTATGGGTAAAACCCAAACACACCTATTTGAGCTAGACTTGAATGAGAACTAGTGCATGAAAATAGGCCTTTCTGCACTCCTGGTTTGACACTACTAGGAATTATATTTGGTTAATAACAATATTTTTAAGAACCATTATGAAATATTTATAGACAATACCCCCATCATTTAGTAATACATTGACATATTTCCTGTGGACTTACCTAATCCTCCCCCAAAAAGAGAGGTATTTTTCTCTATTAAAATCATGTATGGATCAAGGATGATGTTAAAGACCCCATATAGAATGGAAAATGTGGATCTTTAGGAATTAGAGAAACAACTTCAAGATATTTTGGAGAAGGGTTTTATCTACCCCAGTGTGTCCTCTTAGGGAGCACTTGTTTACTTTTTGAATAATTAAGATGGATCAATGTGGGTATTCATTGATTATAGATAACTTAATGGGATCAAAGTGAAGTAAAAGTTCCATATTCCAAGGATTGATGATTTATTTAACCAGATTAATGGGCCTCAATTCTTCTACAAGGTTGATCTTTGATTTGGTTATCGTCAATTTAGGGTGAATAAAGAGGGTATTATAAAGACTGTATTCCGTTCAAGATATAGGAATTATGAGTTTGTTGTTATTATATTTGGCTTGACTAATTGTCCTTATATTTTTATGAATTTTATGAATATATGCCTTAAGGACTGACCTGATAAATTTGTGGTAGTTTTTATTGATGATATTATGATATATTCCAAAATTTGTGAGGAGTATGAGGATTATATAAAAGTTATACTATAAACTCTACAAAATGAGTGCATATTTCTTTTGTTTATAAAATTTAAATTTTGGTTTCAATAAGTTTATTTCTTGGGGTACATTGTAATCAATGAAAGAATCTCATTTGAACCTATAAAGACAATGGTTGTGGAGGTGAGGTCACATCCTACAATAGTAACTGAGATTCTTAGTTTCATTTTTTTAGTAAGATATTATAGGAGTTTTGTGAAAAACATTTCACAACATTCTAATCCAATAATCAAGTTAACTCAAAATGGGTCTATGTTTATCTGTAAAAAGGAGTGTGATGAAATTTTCCAAGAGATAAATAAGAGATTGGTTACTGAAACTATGTTAACTCTACCCACTATAGGAGAAGGATTCATCATTTTTAGTGATCCATCTCTGAATGGGCTTCGGTGCATCCTCATTAAAAATGGAAAGGTGATTGCTTATGCATATCAACAATTGAAGCCTCATGAGTAGAATTATCCTACGCATGACCTAGAACTAGCTATGGTTTTTTTCTATAAAGATATAGAGGCCCTATCTTTATGGGGATAAATGTGATATATATATATACCACCAAAGTTTGAAGTGTAATTTCATAGAAAATGTATCGGACATGAGATATATGATATGGTTGTAACTTCATAAAGACTATTACTGTTCAATTCATTATCATCTTGGAATAGAAAACAAAGTTGATAGTGTATTAAGTTGGAAACACCTTATTCTTATGGAAGTGATGAGGATTAAAAGAGATCATTTGATCAAATACCTAGTAAAATGGGGCATGGGAATCATATGGGAAGGTAAATAATGAACCATATCTCAAATGATTCCTCAAACATCATTATTAGAGATGATCAAGAAATATCAAAGTGAAGATCCTTTTTAAATATGAACATATAGTATGTGAAGAATGGGAAGTTTTCTGAATTCCATATTGATCAAGATGGTGTACTAATGTTTCATACAACTTTATGTGTTCCATAGATTCTATAAATAGAGAAGAAGATGGTGGATAAATCTCATATCTCTAAATTCTATATACATCTTAGAAGCACTAAAATGTATAAGGACCTTCGTGATCATTATTGGTGGGATAACATGAAAAGGGAGATTTCTGACTACACTATAATGTGCCTTGTGTGTTAACAAGTGAAGGGAGATTGAAAACTTTCTAAAGGGGTATTACAACTACTACCCATACAAACAAGGAAGAGGGACAATATAACTATGGAATTTTTCATCGGTCTCTTGAGAACATCCAAATGAAACAATGTGATATGGATTATAGTGGTCCATCTCACTAAGACTACCCATTTTATCTCTATTCAAGAAGATTTCTCTCTTAACTAACTCGCTAAGATATACATGATGGAAGTGGTATGATTTTATGGATTCCCACTTTATTTAATTTTTGGATTATGATCCAAAGTTTACATAAATATTCGAGAGAAGTATTTAACATGATCTATGTACTGAATTGAATTTTAGTATGGCCTATCACCCCCAAACTTATGGACAATCTAAAAGAAATATTCAAACACTCATATACCAACTGAGAACATACTTAATGGAATTTTAAGATGAATGTGATCAACGTATCCAATTATTTCAGTTCTTATACAAAAATAGGTTTTATTTAATTATTTAAATGTAACTATATAAGGCTCTATGTGGGAAACATGTATAACTCCTACTTGTTGGGACAAAGGTGGGAAAAGAAATCTTCTTAGGCCTAATCTTGTGCAAGGGATGATAGGAAAGGTTAATTCCATCCAAAAACACATAAAGGCTGCTCAAAGTCATATAAGAGCTATCCCAGTAACCATAGAAGGGGCTTGGAGTTTGATGTTGGTGACAAATTATTCCTTTTAATTTCCCCTTGGAAGAGATTCATGCGGTTTGGGATTAAATAGAATATTAACCCCAAGTACATTGGCCCCTATGAAATCCTTGATTGCATAGGAGTAGTGGTCTATTAGCTTGAACTCCCCCCAAATCTATATTATGTTCATGATGTATTCTACATATCTCTCTTGAGGAAGTACATAACCGACCCCTCACAGGTATTAAATCTAGAAGAGGTACAACTGGATCATGACCACTCTTATGAGGAGAAGCCAGTGGAGATATTAGAACATAGAGACAAGGTTCTATGAAAAAAGACTACTCACATTGTCAAAGTGTTTTGAAGGAACCATAAATATGAACAAGTGATGTGGGAACCCGAGGAAACAAAGATGATAAAGTAACCACATTTTCTCAATTGAGGGAATGATATGAACTTTTGAGGACAAAATTTCTTATGGGGGGAAATTTAGTGACCCAAACTTTTTAAATGATAATTATTTCTTAAAATTGTGTGTTATATTATGTTGTACTAAAAAACTATATCTCTTTCATAATGAAGTGAGTATAAAATGCAATGTAGCCGTCAGTTTTAAACCGTTATATAAACATTGGCCAATTATGACTGTTTTTCAATATGGATGTTTGAAACTATACTCTTAATGATAATTTTAATGTTATAATTATTATTTATAAGTTAAAATTAAAAATTTCAATTAATGTAGAAAGGGGAAAATGGCCTTAACCAAAAGGTTTGTCGTATTAATCACATTTTTCATACATTTGGAGGGAGGTATCATCCCTAAGGTTTTCTCTTGACCAAGCACAATTTGATCTTCCACGTGTGAATATTGAATGGAATCAACTACTAGAGAAGTTCAAGTAGGTGGAAATTACCACTTAGGAGATATTAGCCAAGCATCCCCATGAATCTATCACTATTGTACACTTTACCCATTGGTCATATGATAGTGTTATAAGGGGTTATGTGTCAATTCCTTAGTTACATAAAGTGCAATTCCATTGTATAAATAAAATTTTTTCCATCAATTCCATTTTAAGAACAATTGTTCTTAATAAAATTTAATTGGAATTTGAAAAATTGATTTTTTCAAACATAAATTGTACTTTCCAAAAAAAATTAAAAAAAATTATAATAAACTAATATATTGTGAATAATACTTATTTTAATGAAATAGTATTACAAAAACACTATTATTTAAATATAAATGATAAAATAATTTTTTTTCAAGTGTTAGAAATTTTACTATGCATTTCAATCCACTATAATTTTTTATAAATTAGGTTTTTTATATTAGAAAGATAAAATGAAAATATTTATTGAAATATAATTATAAAATAAATTTCATTTTTTAAATCAACACATTGAAATTAGTTTAGGGTGAATTTATGATAATGTGCTAAAATACTTTATTTTTTCATGAATAATAAAAACACATTTGAGTTTTTTCAGTATGCATTCACATCATAATTATGTCATAATGATGAAATAACTAATTAAACACAATTCATAACTTAAAATGTGTTATTTTATTTAAATCAAGTATTTTAATAGATTTTAATAAATATCCCAATATTTAATTTACTTTCCAAATTCGAATATGTAAACATTAACTTTAAAAATATTTTTTTGTGAAAACATTACTTTTCCCTCAAAAAATAAGCAATATAAAATAATGGAAGTCACATTTGGACTAAAATAACATAAAATATTTCCCAAGAGTCCAATAACATGGTAAAATACCATGGTGAATCTCAAGGTTTCATATATTCCACTACCTAGTTTTCTAAGAAAATTAATAATCAAATCCTCCTCTTTTTCTATAAATACCTACCCATTTCTATATTTCCATTCACTATAATTTCATCCCATATGAATATATAGTAGTTTTACCACCCAATTATCCCCCCCAAAGGTGACCTAAATCCCTAAGGTCCCAATTATTAGGTTTTAAGAGTCGCTCTTCAAGGTAAGAGAAATCTCCACTTCTCCTTTCCATTCGAGTTTCCTCTTTTTCTGGTATGTATTGAAAATTTTTAAACTAAATTCTTTTGTACATATTATTTTATCACATTAATGTATTAATATAATTATATGAATTGATGTCCAATTTGTAACACCCTGATCTTCCACGATACGCTTCTCATTCAATAATGCAATGGCTTGCATTGTACGCAACTTCGAGTTCTAAAACACCGCGACTAATCAAAGTAGCCGTTATGAATAGTAATAACCACTTTTTAAAATTATAGAAATTTCATATTTAAAAATGGACTTCATTTTTGTATTCGGAATATCGAAATTAGCCTATGTTGAATTTTTGGTATTTTTCTGAGAACTTCTAATTTTTTATGAATAGTGAAAAATACTTAAAAACAAATTTTTTAATCAAAATAATTTATAGTGATAAATTATACTATTTAGTGGTTTTAAATTATAATTAGAATATATTTTTACCATTTTATCCAATGGTGGTCATTAGAATTAATTTAACATTGAAATTGGACATAAACAATTGTCAATCTTTTGATATAAATTCTTTCTTAAAAACACGCTATTTGTTGTGACAACGGGAATTAATTGTAAAATTAATTAATTCAACTTATATGTTTGTAATTTTTTAAAATAGACATCATTTTTGAATTCGGAATATCAATTATAGCTTAGGGTGAAATTTTGGCATTGTTCTGAAAAACTTCAATTTTTGATGAATAGTGAAACCACTAAGTGGTAGTTAAATAACTGATTTTTCGTTTAAATGAAATATTACCACTTCTGTGATTTGATTTTCAAAAATCCGACATACATGGTTGTCATTAAGAAGTAAAATGTGGTTCAATGAGATTAAAATAATTTTTGGTGAATAGTAACTTTTAAGTTCTTAATCGCGATTAGAGGTAATTACTGTAGTTTAAGGTAAAAATAATGTTTTAATAATATGAGATGAGCTTGACACATGTCCTACCCTCATTGGATGTGCCATGGCCGACCAAGAAAATCCATGGGTCAACTTGGGGACCCCATGGAGCCACTTTAGTTGGAAAATGACATAAATACCTTTTATTTAATGTTAAAGTAAAAAATGACACAAACATAAAATGTTTTACTAAAAAAAATTTTACATGGGGTTATACAAGTCATATTTTTGACTATAAAAATTCATTGGACAGATAAAAAGATTTCCTACATCATAGTATTTTTTTTATAATTTTTAGACATTAAATAAATTAAATTATTTATGACATCATTATGATGTAGCGATGACCTCATTATTTAACGATTTTAATAAAATGAAAAGATAATGTACAATCCAAGGCATACACTTTTCCAAAGACTATTGGATGGGAATAATTCGAACCCTTATCACCTTATCCACAAATTATATAAGTTTGGGACCTTTAGAATCCGAAAATCATTGTATAATAATGTAAAATTCCCTTACTTTCCAAGAGTTCCCCTCCTCTCCTCTTATAAAAGGCCCCCACCTCTACCACCACATTCACACTTTCAATCCATTTGGCTCGGCCAACCTCTGCCCAAATACTCTCCCAACTTCCCTCCCTTACTCCTAGAAGCCTCACTTTGGGAAGAATTCTTCCCAAGGAAGCCTTTGGCTCAAATCAAAAAGAGTTACCCGATTTTTAAGGTAATGTCTTCTCTAATGTTGTTTTGTTTTATTTTGGTTCTCCAACCCCTTAAACTCTTTTCATTACATTCTTTTGTAACAACACCAGTATCTACAATATACTAGGATTTTGTTAGGATAAGGATTTGGTTTACACTTACACACACCTTCGTCTAATGGTTAAAGAACATATTGTTTCTGTGGGTGGTGAAATACTGCCTCACGAAACGATGATTGTTCAAATTCTTTTAACACCTATAATGGTGGCCATTTTGATGACAATATTTTCATATATGATATATATATTATGTTTATGTTTTCCTTATGCTTCTGTATTTCTCATTTATGGCATACTTTATGATTTCCATTATGGGTAAACGCGATAATTTCATTTTAGGAAGTGCGGTTTACCGCCCCCTCAAAGTGATGTGAATCGTTAATGCCATATGTGGGATGTATAAAGGATTGAGTAAATGATATTATATATGATATTATACTGGAACTATATTATACCTTTATATAATTATGATTTCATTCCATTAAATACGAAATAGAAATGAAATTAGCGTTCATGCGTACGTACGGCTTACCGTCTCCATGAACGGTGCATTTCATTTCTTACCTCTAAATGGTACGTAATATTATGAATGAATGTATATACTGGATATATATGATATATATGACATCTAAATCATGAATATAATTCTGGAGATAATGGATAGTCTACCACATAAACAACTTGTAATTATAAGAAGTTTATTGTTGACTCAAGTACCAAAGATCGACAAAACGACCGTTATTAACTTAAATAATTACATAATGTTCATAACATGGTAATAAGTGATATAAAAGGAATAATGAACATGAAAAAGGTTCTTAAGTAAATAGAAATTAACTCTAGTTTATTATTCAGGAGGTTAAAGAACGATCGAGTCAGGACAATACGCAAGGTAAGGGAACTTCTTAACCCAACTTCCATTCTTTGGGTTAATCTCCTACTTCCAAATTATGTCATGATATTATTATGTATTATTTTGTATTTTTACTTTCTTTATGTGTACCTATAATGAATACACATAATTGATCTATTTTATTTTAAAAATGATCTTTGTAAGGACTTCATCTCAATCTCCTTTCATTGAGGCAGATTTGGTTTTATACACAACTTTCTTTTATACAGTGTATAAACCCTTTTGACTTTTACGTTTATTCAAAAGGAATATTTTTATACAAATCGTTTTACTAAACGACAAAAAGGGAATGTTTTTCTTTCCGTACATATGCGGCGACAATGACTTCTCCGCCGCCGTGACCATTATTTGAGTTTCGGCTTCCTCTACAAGCCATCGCTTTTTTTTAAATGAAAAATAAATTACAAAGTTTTAACTTTCTTTTATTTTGGTATTGAAAATGGTTTTGAAAGTTTTTTTATTATATCAAGGTGTTGTATTGATATCTTGTGATTGAAATGTGGAAATTTTATGTTTCCTTTATGCATATTTTATGTGATATGATTATGTTATGGTTTATGATATGTTTAAACCTGTTCATATGAGGAATGCATTGGACTTAATAAGTGACGGGTGGAGCCCGCTATAGCTCCTCGATGCATCGGTAGGTCTCATGAGACAAACTAGTGTCTTGGAACGAGGCCTTTACAAAATCTTATTTGTGGTCTTGGAACGAGGCCTTGACTACGTGGTTATGATAGTCTGGCATTATGCATTCCATCATTATGAAAGTGGTTATTGATATTTCATGTGATTATTTGACTAGTAGAATATCCATGTGAGTAAGTAAATGGCATTATTTCAGTTTACTTTTGCCATATTATGCTAAAGTTCAAGTTTAAAATGATTTTGTTTTATTTATACATTTCTTTAAATGTTAATGTTTATTTATGAAAGGTTCTGCTATATTGTTATCCTTACTGAGCATCTGAGCTCACCCCTTTCAATGTTTTAATAATTTCCAGGATGTGAAGAAGTTTTTTATGAATGACCTGCAGGGATAGTCAGAAGAGGATATGAGTGTGGACTATGAAGACTTTGTTATTAGTTTTTCACTTTATGATTTAATGTAAGATTTATGATTGTATCTAGTGTTTCCAAGGCTACTAAACAAATCGTTCTTTCAAGACTTGATCTTTTGTGATCATGCCAATGTTACGAAGTAATGCACCGACTCTGGGTAGCTGGGGTCGGGGTTTTACAGTTGGTATCAGAGGAAGTTTAGTACTAACCTTGGAAGATAGATTTAGATAAACTCTGATTAGAGCACATAGCCCAAAGATATACTTTAAGGATTAGTATAGAAGAACTTCACAGAATTTTGGTATTATAGAGATTTTGTGAGTTTTCCGAGCAATGCATCCCTGTCTGGATATGAGTAGGTAGAGGCGGCTCTGGCACAGATGTACCTAGGGGTAAAACCCAAAAACACTGCTTTGAGCTAGACTCGAACGGGAACTGGTGCACGACAACGGGCCTTGCTGCACTCTTGGTTAGGACACTCCCGGGGGATATGCTTAGGATAATTCTCATTTTCTTTGCAAACCACTATGAAGGGTCATGGGTATATACTTCCTCAAAGGAAACATTTCTTTTTATGATTATGGATTATATCTATAAATAGTTAAATTTATGTAAAGTGTCTTACAAATATGTAATTATGTATTTTATTTCATAAACTAATCTAGTTTATGCCATTGTTTAGAAATGGCGGCTAGTGGAAGGAATAGAAACTGTATCAATGCACGCACTCTGTGTATGGATTGCCCTCCTGCTCAAGATAATTATTGTGGATCTGGAGATACAACTGGTGCTGATCAACTTATTACCATACTGGGACAACTCACACAGGTTATGAATAATCACCTTACTCATATGGAGCACCCTGATCCGCAACGTGGAGGATCAATGCTAGACCGTTTCATGAGGCAACAACCACCAACCTTCAATGGGAGTACAAATCCTATAGTAGCTGAGTAATGGATAAATTCCTTAGAAAAAATATTCCTTGCCTTGGGGGGTAGTGAAAGGGAGAAAGTTGTCATGGCAGTTTACCGCCTCACTGGAGATGCCTATCAATGGTGGTCACTAATTCAAAACACAAAAGAAAGATGATGAATTGACAAACATGGAATGGAAGGAGTTCAAAGATCTGTTCTTAGAAAAATACTTTCCTCGAGACCATCGAGCGGATATGGAAAGGAAATTTCTGAGTCTGAGGCAGAAGGAGGATGAGAATGTCGCAAAGTATGAGGCTAACTTTACAAGGTTAGCGAGGTATGCTGCAGATTACATACGTAACCCAAGAAGTAAGACTGATCGTTTCTTTGATGGGTTAAAACCATTTCTCTATAGAGATTTAGTATCACAATCTTTCTCAACATACGAAGATATTGTCTCATGTGCTATCAAGACAGAAAAGGAATTCTCTAAGTCTTATGACAACAAAGTAAAGCAAGAGAAGAAGAGAACGGTGGAACAAGAGACAGATAAAGGGAAAAATGGAAATAAGGATTTTCCATTATGTGATAATTGTGGGAAGAATCACCCTGGTACTTGCCTAAAAGGAATGGGAGTTTGTTATAAATGTGGAGAAAAAGGTCACCAGGCGCGTGATTGCAAGGGAGAGAAAGAGGCTATCAATGTTGAATGCTACAATTGTAGGGAAATGGGGCATTATGCAAATGAATGTCCTAAGCGTCAGGGAAACTTACCTCAGAAAAGGCCAAGGGATCAAGGAAAATCTTATGTTGTTACTACAGTTGAAGCAGAATAATTAATGTATTGGTTCTTTTGGACTCATGGATTATATTCTGGTTATTAGAATAATGTGATATATATATATATAAGGATTTTACTGCAGTACTTGTTGATTTCAGTAAGGTTTTAATATGATTAAGGTAATCATATTTTTAGTATATGACAATAAGAGAAACTTTTCTTTGTTTGGGGAATCTGATGTTACAATTGATTTTGGAATTTAGAGACCTTTTAGAGAAAGTTTGGACAGAGGTATTTTGGATAACTATAAAGGTTGGAATGGATTAATTTTTACTTTGGATAGTATTGTTTACGTTTAAAACATTTCTGAAGATTATTTTTGGAATATTATAATACTATAGTTTTAGGAAAAGGACAACCTGCAGGGTGGGGCATAACCGTCGTGTCGGACAAAGCTACAGGAATCGAACCCACAACCATAGTGCGAGAGGCCTTTATTTCCTACCACTAGCCTACAGGAAGTCCCTAGTTATTACAAAATAATTTTACTAATCTAAATGGTATGTGTTAACATTTAGAACCTTATACAATTAGGATAAGTATAATATTTTTGAGTTCTATTATCTTTTTGAGTGAAAGATGAGTTGAAGGTTGAAACTCTAATTGTCAAGCATAAATATAAATATACCTATCTCTTATTCAATGAATAAATTAATTCTTAAACTTTAGTAAAGGGATATTAAAACAAAAAAAATGTGTTATCCTAATACCTTATGTCTTGTTGAACTGATGATATTTTAAATCAACATAGATTGAAGGCTTTGAGGACCTCAATTTGACAGTTGATTGTGATTGATGACCTCAATCACTCCCTATAAATATTTGCGTTTTTCCTCCAATTATATGTCTCTAATTGGCACCAATGTTCTCCTTATCGAGATCATAATTTGGTGGTGAATTTCTTATTTCCATTTCCCTCTTATTAAGGCTAAATTTTATTAATCTTATTTCCGATGTGGGTTTTCCACAAAGGTATTTTCTCTTTTCAACCTTTTATTTTCAAAGAAAAAATTTCAAATTGCGAAGACGCAATTTATTGAAGGAGGGGAGAATGTAACACCCCGAGCTTCCACGATACACTTCTCATTCAATAATGCAATGGCTTGCATTGTACGCAACTTCGAGTTCTAAAACACCACGACTAATCAAAGTAGCCGTTATGAATCGTAATAACCACTTTTTAAAATTATAGAAATTTTATATTTCAAAATGGACTTCATTTTTGTATTCGGAATATCGAAATTAGCCTATGTTGAATTTTTGGTATTTTTCTAAGAACTTCTAATTTTTTATGAATAGTGAAAAATACTTAAAAACAAATTTTTTAATCAAAAGAATTTATAGTGACAAATTATACTATTTAGTGGTTTTAAAGTATAATTATAATATATTTTTACCATTTTATCCAAAGGTGATCATTATAATTAATTTAACATTGAAATTGGACATAAACAATTGCCAATCTTTTGATATATAATTGTTTCTTAAAAACACGCTATTTATTGTGACAACGGGAATTAATTATAAAATTAATTAATTCAACTTATATGTTTGGAATTTTGTAAAATAGACATCATTTTTGAATTCGGAATATCAATTATAGCTTAGGGTGAAATTTTGGCATTGTTCTGAAAAACTTCAATTTTTTATGAATAGTGAAACCACTAAGTGGTAGTTAAATAACCGATTTTTCGTTTAAATGAAATATTACCACTTCTGTGATTTGATTTTCAAAAATCCAACATACATGGTTTTCATTAAGAAGTAAAATGTGGTTCAATGAGATTAAAATAATTTTTGGTGAATAGTAACTTTTAAGTTCTTAATCGCGATTAGAGGTAATTAGTGTAGTTTAAGGTAAAAATAATGTTTTAATAATATGAGATGAGCTTGAAACATGTCCTACCCTCATTGGATGTGCCATGGACGACCAAGACAACCCATGGGTCAACTTGGGGACCCCATGGAGCCACTTTAGTTGGAAAATGACATAAATACCTTTTATTTAATGTTAAAGTAAAAAATGACACAAACATAAAATGTTTTACTAAAACAATTTTTACATGGGGTTATACAAGTCATAGTTTTGACTATAAATATTAATTGGAAAGCTAAAAAGATTTCCTACATAATAGTCTTTTTTTATAATTTTTAGACATTAAATAAATTAAATTATTTATGACATCATTATGATGCAGCGATGACCTCATTATTTAACGATTTTAATAAAATGAAAAGATAATGTACAATCCAAGGCATACACTTGTCTAAAAACTATTGGATGGGTAGATTTCGAACCCTTATAACCTTATCCACAAATTATATAAGTGTGGGACCTTTATAATCCGAAAATCATTGTATAATAATGTAAAATTCCCTTACTTTCCAAGAGTGCCCTTCCTCTCCTCTTATAAAAGGCCCCCACCTCTACCACCTCATTCACACTTTAAATCCATTTGGCTCGGCCAATCTCTGCCCAAATACTCTCCCAACTTCCCTCCCTTACTCATGTAAGCCTCACTTTGGGAAGAATTCTTCCCAAGGAAGCCTTTGGCTCAAATCAAAAAGAGTTACCTGATTTTTAAGGTAATGTCTTGTCTAATGTTGTTTTGTTTTATTTTGCTTCTCCAACCCCTTAAAATCTTTTCATTCCTTTCTTTTTTAACAACACCAGTATCTAAAATATACTAGGATGTTGTTATGATAAGTATTTGGTTTACAATTACACACACCTTCATCTAATGGTTAAAGAACATACTGTTTCTGTGGGTGGAGAAATACTGCCTCGCGAAACGATGATTGTTCAAATTCTTTTAACACCTATAATGGTGGCCATTTTGATGACAGTATTTTCATATATGATATATATATTATTTTTATGTTTTTCTTATTCTTCTGTATTTCTCATTTATGGCATAATTTATGATTTCCATTATGGGTAAACGCGATAATTTCATTTTAGGAAGTGCGGACTACCGCCCCCTCAAAGTGATGTGAATCGTTAATGCCATATGTGGGATGTATAAAGGATGGATTAAATGATATTATATATGATATTATACTGGAACTATATTATACCTTTATATAATTATGATTTCATTCCATTAAATATGAAATAGAAATGAAAGTAGCGTTCATGCGTACGTACGGCTTACCGTCTCCATGAACGGTGCATTTCATTTCATACCTCTAAATGTTACGTAATATTATGAATGAATGTATATACTGGATATATATGATATATATGACATCTAAATCATGAATATAATTCTGGAGATAATTTATATTCTACCACATAAACAACTTGTAATTATAAGAAGTTTATTGTTGACTCAAGTACCAAAGATCGACAAAACGACCGTTATTAACTTAAATAATTACATAATGTTCATAACATGGTAATAAGTGATATAAAAGGAATAATGAACATGAAAAAGGTTCTTAAGTAAATATAAATTAACTCTAGTTTATTATTCAGGAGGTTAAAGAACAGTTGAGTCAGGACAAGACGCAAGGTAAGGGAACTTTTTAACCCAACTTCCATTCTTTGGGTTAATCTCCTACTTTCAAATTATGTCAGGATATTATTATGTATTATTTTGTATTTTTACTTTCTTTATGTGTACCTATAGTGAATATACATAATAGATCTATTTTATTTTAAAAATGATCTTTGTAAGGACTTCATATCAATCTCCTTTCATTGAGGCATATTTGGTTTTATACACAACCTTCTTTTATACGGTGTATAAACCCCTTTGACTTTTACGTTTATTCAAAAGGAATCTTTTTATACGAATCGTTTTACTAAACGACAAAAAGGGAATGTTTTTCTTTCTATACATATGCGGTGACAAATACTTCTCCGCCGCCGTGACCATTATTTGAGTTTCGGCTTCCTCTACAAGCCATCACTTTTTTTTAAATGAAAAATAAATTACAATGTTTTAAATTTCTTTTATTTTGGTATTGGAAATGGTTTTGAAAGTATTTCTTATTATATCAAGGTGTTTTATTGATATCTTGTGATTGAAATGTGGAAATGTTATGTTTCCTTTATGCATATTTTATGTGATATGATTATGTTATGGTTTATGATATGTTTAAACCTATTCATATGAGGAATGCATTGGACTTAATAAGTGACGGGTGGAGCCCGCTATAGCTCCTCGATGCATCGGTAGGTCTCATGAGACAAACTAGTGTCTTAGAACGAGGCCTTGACAAAATCTTATTTGTGGTCTTGGCACGAGGCCTTGACTACGTGGTTATGATAGTCTGGCATTATGCATTCCATCATTATGAAAGTGGTTATTGATATTTCATGTGATTATTCGACTAGTAGAATATCCATGTGAGTAAGTAAATGGAATTATTTCAGTTTACTTTTGCCATATTATGCTAAAGTTCAAGTTTAAAAGGCTTTTGTTTTAGTTATACATTGCCTTAAATGTTAATGTTTATTTATGAAAGGTTCTGCTATATTGTTATCCTTACTGAGCATCTGAGCTCACCCCTTTCAATGTTTTAATATTTTCCAGGATGTGAAGAAGTATTTTATGAATGACCTGCAGGGATAGTCAGAAGAGGATATGAGTGTGGACTATGAAGACTTTGTTATTAGTTTTTCACTTTATGATGTAATGTAAGATTTATAAATGTATCTAGTGTTTACAAGTCCACTAAACTAATCGGTCTTTCGAGACTTGATCTTTTGTGATCATGCCAATGTTACGAAGTAATGCATCGACTCTGGGTAGCTGGGGTCGGGGCGTTACACAATTTACCCTTTCTTTTTTACCATTTTCTAATACTATGTTTTATACCCATTATGTTGTCTATTTTACTTTTAAAATTTTCTCTCTTCCCCTAAAGAAATTCCCTTTAATATTATTTTTGTGAATATCCAAACCTCTTTCATATCTAGTGGTATTCCCCAAGATGTAAAAATGATTTACTTTATTATTTTATTAACATACATAAAACCCACATCCCCTTTCCTTGGGTTATAAATGGCATAATGATATTTTTTTAATGAAATTTTGAAAAGCCATGATTTTGATATAAAACTCATTTCCTTTTATTCTCCAGAGGTTATTTATGAAATGATTTATTGTGGTCTACATGGATCACATTAATATTAATATATATTAAGGGTTATCTTTAAATCTCTCTAATGAATTTGTTAGATAATTTAATCTCTAGAGATGAAATTTTTTACGATACCTTGGTGAATATCCTTGGTAAGTTTTATGACACCTCAGTGAAAAACCATGGTGATATTCTTATGAATGTATCATTTAAATGATGTAGCCACATCTCCATGTTAAGAATAATGTTGTATTTATTATTTTATGCCTCGTTTTACCTTTTTTATGGCTTTATGATATTCTTCAAGTTCTTATTGATATTTCTAAAGAACACATGTAAACTGTTTCTGTTGGGAAAAATACATCAAGGTATCATTGAAGCATTTATGGGTTGATTGTATTTTTTGACAATGTGGGTTTCCATGATAAGTTATAGAGTTACTGAGATATTTTTGACAACATATGTGAAAAAATATATAAGGAAAAGGAATGGAGGTTCTAGAGGTGGTACAAAATGATCGTATACATGGATGCAACGTTTCTAAGACTTTGCCAAAAAATTTGGGTCAAAAATTGAAGAATGGACAAAATGTGTTTTGGGAAAAGGATGTTGTGCACAAGATTTTAGATGTTTTGGATGTTTTTTTGCAAGAAATGTTTTGGGATCAACACATCAAAATATGGGAATGTCTTGAATCATGCGAAATATTTGGATTTGCATAAAATATGAGGTTTTGTGGAAGAGACTTTCGTGCCCAATATGATTTCAAATCGGGTTTTCCACACTCGGGGAAATGTTTTGTGCGAGGAAGTAAGCTGGTGATAATATTTTATATGGGTTAGGAAATTCCTATATATAAGTGGCTACCCCCCCCCCCTCATTTTTAGTAGATCAGCCCTTATGTAAAATTATGGCTCTAAATCGCGTAAGAATTTTGCGTGAAGGGAGTTTCATGTAAGAAGAGAGTTGCACCTAAGAAGAGATTGGCACGCAAAACATAAAATTTTTGTGCAAGATGGTTTTCCAAAACAAAGGAATTTTTTGCAGAAAAATGATAACATTTCATGCAAGGATCTCAAAGGTTGCACAAAATTTTTATGTTTCCTAATAATTATATGGTAAAATAGTATTCATCAAGTGGGTGAGAGTGGAAATTAATGATACCTCAGCACATTGAAAATAGTAGTGAACTTTTAGTGTATTTGGTACATCATCACGTTATCATTGTATGTGCCTTCAATGTAAACCATTTATGGTGAACCAAGTATAAATTTTATGTCTCATTCATGCTTTATTTTTTATATACATTATTGTGGGAAATATATAAAAGTACGTTTTTTAACAAGGAAACAATATCCAAATGGGAAATTTTTTTAATCTGTTATACCCTAATTCACTCCCACCCCCCTT
This sequence comes from Viscum album, assembly GCA_963277665.1. Taxonomy (NCBI): domain Eukaryota; kingdom Viridiplantae; phylum Streptophyta; class Magnoliopsida; order Santalales; family Viscaceae; genus Viscum; species Viscum album. The sequence goes on along the minus strand of OY728130.1, from coordinate 1,965,716,562 downwards.
AGGGTATTTAACATAGTCAGGATAACAATTGGTATCCGAGCCAAAGGTTAATTTCCAAATTTCTCTCATAGATGTTATTAATCACAAAGGGATTCTGATCTATGATGGAAACAATTTAGAATTATGGAAAATGGGATGCATCACTATTTTTGATCCTTAGGTAAAGATATTTATACATTAGAAACACATTGAAATATAGCTAGTGTGGATAGTAGTGATTTTTCAGAATCTGATGGAAGGTAATTATATGTTGATTCTAGAGGAATCTAGGCATTAGGGGGTGCCATATCCAATGAAATATCTACAAAGGTGATGTCAATTATGTCTACTCATGCCTTTTTGTAAAATCCATTGAATATCTATAAAGGTAATTCAAAAGTAACAAAAATAAAAATTTTATTTTCTCTAGAACTAATATGACGATCTAAGATTAATCCGCAATGAATCTATCGATGTATTAATTGATAAGTTGAATTTTTATTTGGAAGAAATGTGTAGTCATGGATAAATTATTTAAGATTTAAAGATTGTTAAGCATATCTTGATAATACTTCCACCTTGGTTAAATCCAAAATTTTCTATGTTGGAGGATAGAGATCCAAAGGAGTGAACATTGGATATCTTGTATAATAAACTTTTCACATGTGAGATGAAAAATGAATAAATTATGTCTATGGAAAAAGGTGATTCCAAAGAGGTGTAATTCAAGTCCATGAAGAATCCCACAATTTAATATTTTTAGGAATAAGAATAGTTAGATAAGGTGATGTCATTCCATTTTCTCAAATCAACGAAGAATAAAAGGAAAGTTCAAAGGGAAACTTATAATAGAATGATTTCGATGTTTAAAGGTTTCTCATATTACAGTAAGGATCCCCAAGAAGTTATAAGAAGATGATGAGGATGAAGGTGAAATTCCCATGAAGAATTCTTCAACCTATGTGAAAGGTAAGAAACTGTTGAAAAAAATTCTTAAAAAAGAAAAATATTCATGACTAATAAAATGATAGTTCAAATAAATCTATGGTTTGAGAGGTATATAAATGCTAAGATAGTATAGATAATGTTATGGTGGCAGTCATATCTATCTCTTAGAATAAGAAATAAAGATACATTGATGAAGAAAATGTCAAAGGAAGAGTCAATATGCAAGCTGAATTTGAATCCTATCTTGAATAAATAGATGTTTGTATATCCAAAATGAAGAAAGCCAATAAAGTGGTTTTTGATGCCAAATTCTCCATGCAGCAACAAAAAAAATAGAACTTTGAGTTAATGGAATAAATTGAAAATCTCAAGTCTTCATTTTTAGGGGACTCAAAAATGATTATTTGGAATAAACTTAAAGTTAAAGAATTGAAAATGGTGATATATTGTTTGAATAAAACCTCGAAGAAATAAATTAAATGCATTGGAAAACATAAAGAGGAAGTCGTTGGTCTATGATAGAAAGTTGAGGATAAAGAAAAACTCATAAGTCCTATTATGTATCGGTATATCAGAGCATTCGGGTGACAAACAAGACAGGAGTAGAGCATAAAGTTCTATTAGAAAAGAAGAAACATCCAAGTTCAACTGATATGGGGCTTGACCAAAAACAAAAAGATAGGATGAATAAATTCAGACTGCATGCACATGCTCCTTTGTTGCAGATTTATTTGGGTATACAGATTAATCAAATGATTCATAGATCCCAAGGTAAAACCATTGGTGTATTAGTGACCCATAGGATTTCACCACATATCCAGAGTTATTACTGTGGAAATATAGGACACTTACAAAATGTGTATTCCATAACCAAGAGATACCTTAGGGCACAAGAACAACAAATGAATCCAAACATATCTCAATACTCTAGAATATATTTATAGGGATAATATTTTTTGTTTGGGGGATTTAGACACATGGATAGATATTGTACATCAGCCATGTAGAGGAATGTGCTGAAGAAGAACCGAAGTGGTCTCATGCAACAAATTAATGAATAAGTAGGTGAGAAGAAAATGAAAAATCTATTTACATCTCTGCAAGATGATGTTGATATATTATACTCTAAAGAATATCAAGATTATCAATCTATATCGGGTATGAAATCAAACACATGGATCAAGAAGAAAAGATTTGAGAAGGCATTGGTTGCAGAAATTTCCCTTAAAGCACTAGTGTGTTCAAGTGTATGGATCATTGATAGTGGATGCACATCCCATATTATAGGAAATAAAGATATTATTACAAGCATAAAATATGACAAGGAATGGGTTTTAAGATTTGGAAATGATTATTCCTAAAGATAATTGGCTCGGGGAATGATAAGTTTGGGGGAAAATGATACAGGATGACATCTTATTCATTGAAGGTCTCGGTCACAACTTGATTAGTGTTTGTAAGCTATATGACTCAGGGAATGCTATGAGATTTAACAAGAAGATGTGTATAATCAAAGGAAGAGATGGTACAGTTGTTCTATAGGAAAAAATAACAAATGGGAATGTATACCTTGTAATTGGAGAAGAAGATATGTTCTTCTTATCTAGAGAAGAAGAAAATAAGTTGTGGTATAAATGACTAGGTTATATATTCCAACCATAACTATAAGATCTGGTAAAATGTTATGAAACTAGATACCTCCCTAATATATCATGAGATCATACTCATATGGGTGATTCTTATCAACAAGGGAAGATCATTAGAAATACGTACATGGAAAAGGAGGAGAAGTCAAACAGAGTGCATGAATTGGTGCATGAAAATGTATGTGGACCTATCTCGCCAAGATCCATTTACAAGAAGAGGAATTAAATTATTTTGATTGATTATGTTAGTAGGATGGCATGGGTATTTTTCATTTACCATAAGACCGATGTGTTCAATTGAATAAAACAATATTGGAGGGAATCATAAAGAATGATTGGACAAATAATTCTTAAGTTTCATACTGATAATGGTACAAAATTTACAAATATCTAAGTGGAAGGTTATATTGAGAAACATGGGATAAAGAATCAATTTTATTTAGTAAAAAATCATCAATAAAATGGAGTGGTTGAGAGAAGAAATCATATTATTAATAAGATGGCCAGAATGATGCTTTTTGAAAAATACATACCAAAGAAATTCTAGAAGAAAGAAATATTGAAATCCATATACATATCTAACAGGGATTTTTTATATTTGAAGGAAGAAAAGACTCTATATGAGATGTGTTATCAAAATAATCCCACATTGAAATACTTTTGAATCTTTGGACACTACAACAAAACCGATGTTTAGTAGTGGTTTTTTAGCGGCGGTATATAATAAACCACCGCGAAACATTGTTTTTTTTTAACAGCCCCACAATTCCCCCCACCCCGACCCTCCTCACCCTAGTTCCCCCGGCCCCCAACTTCCCCCACGACCCCGGCCCCACACGACCCCAACGACCCCGTGACCCCGACCCCGGCGACCCCGGTGACCCTGAACCTCTCTCTTTTTTAGTGGTATGTGAAGCTTCCAAGGTAAGATTCTTTGGATTTTTTGTCATTTTCTTCCTCTTTTATCTTTACCATCATGATTTCATGATTTCATGATTTCATTAGTAAGATTTATTATTATAAGGATTCATGTGAATCACATTTTGGTGCAGTTAATTATTTTGTGATCATTTCATCATCATTGCGGAGAATTTATACTATATGTAGTTGTAAAAGGAGGATCGAGATTTTTTTCATTTAGGGAGGTATTATGCAGCGACCAAATGAATGTAATGAATTTTATTAACAGAAATTTATTGGTAAGTGGTAGGAAACACATGTTTTTCCACATTTAATGTTTTTTTATGAGACATTTTTTATTCCTTTTCTAAAAATTATGGGTTTTGGGAGTCTAGTTTTAGTTATAGTTGATCTGGTTTCAGAACCCCTATTGTGTGATTGTTATATATAACCATTTATTAAGTGTATAATCACTTATATATGGATAATGAATCAATTTTCCATAAGATATTATCTTTTATTATAATTCCCATGAAAGTAATAAAGTGAATGTTTTGCATGACCTTTTTGGTTAAATTGAAAAGAAATATGTGAAAAGTGGTTTTTATGTGTTTGTGTGAGGAGATTTGGTTGTGATTTGCAGCTATTGTGAAGTGAATGTGGTTGTGGTGTGTGGTGGTGGAAATCCTGGTCTTGCTATCATGAAAATGTGCATTATTTTGGTGATTTGTTTTGATTGTTGTTCAACATGGATGAAATTAAATATTGATGATCAAATTGGAATATAAAATTGGTTGAATTTTCCAATGTGTTGGAATGATTAATACATACATAAATTTAAATTGGATGTATATCTTAATTTTTTATTTTTAAATATGAAATAAATAGGAAAGATAAATGAATTTGGTTGGTTACTATAAAATTAGCGAATTGGATTAATATGAAAAGAAATGTTGAAAGTGATGTGGTTTTGGTGTCTTCCTTGGGTTGTGTAATGCATATTGAGGAGGAAGTGAAGATGGAGGAGGTTTTAAGGCCATTTGGTGATTTTGTGAGTAGTGAAAGAATCCATGTTATGAACCCATTGGTTTGTATTGTGTGTGTGACTAATATATTGTATTGTCATTGTTCTTTCTATATTCACCCCACCCATACTGAGTAGTATTTTCCAATAGTAAAATGATTTTGGCGGTATTTCTCTAATCATCCTAGATGTTGAGGATGGATGGTCAGCAACCCCATATTCCCCAGTCTCTCTTCCAAGTAAGGTTCTTTTTCTTGGGATATGATGTATAGAATCTGAAAGTGTAATAGGTATAATGTTTGATGTGATGATGTAGTGGTTCAGGGTGGGGATCATGTATAGTATCAGCAGGGAGTGCTGTTTACTTCCTTTATTCTAATTATACCCTACTATTATGGTCATGAAAATAGTTGATATGGGATATGATGGACTATGTTTCATCCAGGGGGGATGTGATATTCAGTTTCATGCATGGTGATTGGAATGATGGATTTTTTCAAGTGTCTTAGGGTATGATTATACAAATGAGGTGGGAGAACCAGGACATATGATGTAGGGGTGTGAGACTAGAAACTCATTGATAATTTTTTTGGGGGTACCCCTTTTCCATATTCTTATTATTATGTTATTTAACTTTGGTGCATTATCTAGTGAGTATTCATGCATCACGATAGGCATATAGTAATGTATATATTGACATTCATTCTTCATAGTAGGGACATATTTATTTCATGTTCTATGTTCGTTCCTTTATGATGTGTTTTGATAAACCTATTGTATCTGATAAATGATTTACTCTCCCAAACCTTTAATATTAGGAAATGGATTTGTTTTATGTGAATAAATATTATGTAACCCTTCACCTTTGTAATGATTACTGAAAGATGAATCGAGTCATAGTAAAGAACATGTTTCAAAAATGTATCCATGGTTTACACCTAGACACCTATCCCACAAAGCCAAAGCATTTACATCTCAATTTATCCCCCTATTTTCCTGTTTCAACTCCTCTCCAATCTGTATTTTCCAAATGAGGTTCACACTTATTGGAGGTGGTATTTCATAATTACTTATAAAAAATGGTGGTTTAAAACGAAAAGTAAATTTGGTTTCATTAGTGTGTTCCTTGTTTAATTTATACATTTTTTGTATTTTATTCTTACTTTTATATAGAATAATTAGGCTTTATTTTGAGTATTTAATTGGTATCGTTCATTTAGATGTTATTGTTTTCGACTGTAATTTTTAAAAAGGATTATTTAGTACTTATTCTGACCTAAAATACATGTTGATTTGTTGATGTTAAATCATTTTCAATCTCGGACACCATCATAGGATTCATGAATCATTATCTTCCTTCATTAAGTGTTTTTCAAGGGTCAGTGGAAGCAGGTAGGTAGTTGGAACAAATTGAGGTGATCCTAAATTATCTTAGGGAACCTGATACTTTGTGTGTGAGAATTTTTTAGCACTGGATTTATAGTTTCAGTAGAGTCTTGTGGGAGTCAATGGTACCTTCTTAACTTCATGAATGTATGAATTGGAATCTCATCAAGATTGATTTTTTAATGGTTATTTCCAAAGGGAATGAATGTAAATAAATAGACTGAGCTCATGAGACTTTTTATTGGTGACAGATCAGTATGGGAGTATGTCAATAACCATTCAAGGTTTGTTATATATTCTCCAAATATAGGGGTCATCAATTATGAGAAAGATCAATTATTTGGTGATGGTCTTCACCCAATCCTTGGTACATCTCTACTTTCTTTGGGCATAACATCCATTTTTGAGGTTGTCACTAGGTACATGTGAATGGAAGCTAAATATTCTTGGAAATCGATGGTTGTTCATTCCTTAGTTTTATCAGGTATGCAACAAATTAATATTTGGAATGAAGAGATTCTAGTGTGCAAGGATTAGAGGTAGGATGAACCATAACATGATGAAAAGGACCATTCTTATAGAAAGAGTTCATCCATTTTGTGCTTCTAGTTTAGGGACTTTGAGGAATTTTGAGACCCATTTCTTGATATATCCTTGAATTTTTCTCTATTATGGAAATTTTTTTCATCATTATTTGTTTTTGATGATGGGGTTATAGAATATGTATCATGTTTGATTCCTTGTTTTTTTTGTAGGAACATTGTGATATACATGGATAAAAGCTGGATCACATTACCGAGGAACACACCTTAGTATGTTAAGGGTTTGAATGAGTTTTTAGATTTTTCAATTTCTAATCGATCCGTTGAAGGGAGAATAAAATGTACATTTCCTAAATGTAAATTTAGAACATGGTTGAAGAGAGATGAGGATTATGAACATTTAATACTGAATCAATCCCCTGGTCAATATTTGTGTTGGGTTTGGCATGGAGAATCGAACGTTACAGAACGATTGAGCACTGAGGTTAATATGCAGAATGAAGTCCCGAGTTCATCGAAAATGGAAAATGAACTGCAAAACCTAATAAATGATGCATTCGGCACTGCAAGACACCACTATCAGCATCAAAACATATCATAACAACAATAAGAGGGTGCTACAAATTTCAACGTGACAAGTGATTTTTTTGAGACTGTAACACAGGAAGATCAAGATTATCACATATCATTGGATACTCCTCTTGATTCTGGGGATCCAAATGTAAGAGAAAACTTCACTGAGGAAAATGAGTTTCATGATTTAGTTGATGATGGAAATCAAGAGCTGTATAGTGGGTGTTTAAAATATTCAAAGCTTTCATTTTTGCTGAAGTTGTACCATATCAAATGTCTATGTGGAATTAAAAATAATGCAATGTCCATGACATTGGAATTGATTCATGATGCATTTCCTGAAGAAAAAATCTCAGAATCTTATTATGATATGAAAAAAGTTGTTAACAAGCTTGGTCTGAATTATACAAAAATATATGCGTGTCCCAATGATTGTATGCTTTATTGGAGGGAGGATTCAAGTAGACATAATTGAAAGAAATGTTATTCTTCTAGATGGTAGGTAAAGGGTGATGTTGGAATTCTTAATGAACATAATTTCATGGAGAATAAGAAAAGGAGCACACCTGTAAAGGTTTTGCGTTACTTTCCTTTGAAGCCTCGATTGCAAAGATTTTTCATGTCATCGAAAACCAACGAACACATGAAGTGTCCTTCTGTAGATAATAACAATGATGGGTTAATGAGACATCCACGAGATTCCCAATCATGGAAGACATTTGATTCATTACATCTCGATTTCTTAATTGATCCTAGGAATGTTCTATTGGGATTTGCTGCCGATGGATTCAACCCATTTGGGACTTTGAGTACCAATTATAGCATTTGGCCAGTTGTTTTGATCCCTTATAATCTGCCTTCATGGATGTGTATGTAGCAAACATCTTTTATCCTTTAGATGATTATTCCTGGAAAAAAATGCGTGGAAATGATATTTATGTATACTTGTAGCCTTTTGTTGAAGAATTGTAGGAGTTATGGAGCAACAGTGTTGAGACATTTGATGCTTCTTCTAAAACAATGTTCAAAATGCATGCTGCTTTAATGTGGACCATTAGTGACTTCCCTGGGCTTGGAAATTTATCTGGTTGGAACACTTACATGGGTTTGTCTTGTCTCATTTGTAACTTTGATTTTGATCCCAAACGGCTACCTCACAGTAGAAAATGGTGCTTTATGTTTCATCAAATATTTCTCGATGCATCTCAAATATTTCGGATGAAAAGATCAAAATTTAATGGTTCCATTGATCGTAGACCACCTCCAAAGTTATTAAATGGTTTTGAAATATTTTCACAGCTTGAAAATGTTGAAATAGAATTTGGGAAGGTTCATCATTTGAATGATAGCAGAAAACAGGTCTGAAGTGCATCATCAAGCGAAACCAGAATGCAACAATGGAAGAAAAAAATATATTCTTCAAACTTCCGTATTGGGAATTTAATTTGTTGAGCAATAATATTGATGTGATTCATATTGATAAGAATGTCTATTACAATTTTATTTTCACATTACATAATGAGCATGGAAAGTCAAAGGATCATCTCAATGCTCGAAAAGACTTATAAGCAATGAACATAAAACGCGATCTCTGGCCAGATTAGGATGAAAAGTATCCTCCAGCAATTTTTGCAATGAAAAATAGGGATAAAGATACATTCCTTTAAATGTTAAAGAATTTTAAGGTATCTGATGGTTATTCAAGTAACATCTCGAGGTGTGTTGACTTGAAGAATCGTAAGTTACATGGATTGAAAAGCCACGATTCACATATTTTGTTACAACAGTTACTACCATTGGCATTGCGTACATTATTACCTGGAAAAATTACTTCTGTTGTACTCCAGTTCTGCACATTTTTTAGAAACATATGTGCGAAATATCTACATCAATTTTAGCTTGACAACCTCCTAGATAGGTTTGTATTGACCCTTTGCTCAATGGAGATGATCTTTACTCCATCCTTTTTTACTGTAATGATGTATTTAAATGTGCATTTGGTTGAGGAAGCTAAATTATGAGGCCCCGTTCATTATCGATGGATGTATCCAATTGAGAGGTACTTTATTTATATGTTTTCAAGTTAAGTAAACAATTTTTGGTACTTAATTAAATGCATAATTATGTTTATTTTATTTCACAGATATCTTGGGCATTTGAAATCATACGTGAGAAATAAAGCTAAACCAGAAGGCTCAATTGCTGAAGGCTATGTGGTTGAGGAGTGTATTACCTTTTGTTCTCGATACTTGGATGATATTGAGACAAGATTTAATCGATTTGGATGTGTTGACGACACATCGACTCAATCTCAAATACATCATAAATCCAAAATATTTCCTGCTATTGGCCGATCAGTTGGGAGGACCTCAAATGTGACACTGACTGAATTGGAATTATTATAGGCACATAGATATATGCTGCTGAATAGTGAATTTGCAGATCCATTTATTGAAGAGTTGAGGATACAAACAAAGATACGAATGAGAGGCCGAACACGAAATGATAAAGATATAACGAAAGCTGTTAATAAAGAGCTTGTAGAATAGTTTTCATGATGTGTAATTTTATAAATATTCCAATAAATACGAATATTAGTTTTACACATACATTTGGTAAATCTAATAAAGTATATTTCTATTTTCAGATCATGAATACTGATACTCGAGCAGAGGTGTTAGAAGATTTGATGTTTCTTGCTAGAGGTCCTCTAAAAAAAGTTAGAAAGTTTGACGCTTATAATGTGAATGGCTTTAGATTTCATACAGTCGATCGAGAAGTGGGTTTGAGAACACAGAATAGTGGTATATTTACATTTTCTGAAGTGGAATAGTATGTAAAGCCGCATGATATTATTGAATTAAACTACCATGGACATTTTTTTGTCGTTTTATTCAAATGAAAATGGGTCGATATTATCAGAGGTGTTAAAAGCGATTCCTTGCAATTTACTTCTGTGAACTTCTCTCGCTTGATGGATGTTGGTGATCATGAACTACATGATCCATATATCTTAGCATCGAGAGAAAAAATGGTATATTATGTGAATGATGTTTCCGATGAAGGTTGGAGTGTAGTTGATCACGTAATAAAAATATATTTGTATGATATGGGTGATGAAGTGGAAAATTTGACCTCTGAAATTGAATTTAATCAGCAACAGGAAGCAGAATTATTTGTCCATATTGATATTGAAAATATTATTCTAGCAAGGATGAATGAAGTGGATGAAGCAATAGAGCTGTAAATAGACATGATTGATGGGGAAAATGATTGTATGTACAATTATTTATTTATTCATCAACCATTTGTTTCATTTCTGCAATCATTCATTATCATTGTTATATATATTTTGTCTGTTAGTACTCCATCTGTTATCATTTTTAATTTTTTTCTGCATAATTTTTTTGAAATATATATTATGAACTTAATTTTATTTGATTAAATGATAGGAATTCCAAGGAAGAAGCGTTACATTATTTCATCCAGTTCTGCAATAGATGACTATCCATCTGGCTCCCTCCCCACGACATTTGATGCACCAGCTGCCGAAACCCCTGCACCATCTCCCCCTGCACCATCTCTCACACCATCTGTGGATGTACCAGTAGATGTTGATTCATCAACTCCCCCTTCAAGAGCCTCAGTATTGGGGCAGCGACGCGCCCCTTCCAGTTTATCACGGACATACTGGAGTGTCACTATCCTAGGTTCAAATTTTAATTAAATAAATTTATTGCATTTTTTTATACTAATTGTTTGCTCATTGAAGATGACAAAAATGTAACCATGGAGAAAAACATAAAAATTTCAGATGTTTGGAATATGAATGGCGAGAAGATTATTGTGCCATTTGATTCTTACGGGGTCCCTACGGATGATGTTGCGGGGTTACATGGCCAGATTCTAGGCCAGCTGGCAGCTGAGCCCATTTCACTTCCCATTTCATATGAAGATTGGAGACATATGCCTCCAAGATAGAAAAATGAAGTGTTTGATTCTAATATCAAGGTAAATTTATTACATTATTGTTTAATTGAATGTCATGTTACTAATATGTTCAAAATGAATTTCTGTATACAGATGTTCTTCCACTTTACCTTTGTTGATGTGATAGAACGGAAGTGGACGTTGAAAAATCTAGGTAAGAAGTGGAAAGATTTTAAATTGAGATGTTGGTGTGATGTCAACGATGCTTCGTTGACCGCACTACAAATATATGAGAAGCTACCTAGTGGGGTACCGAAAGAGTAGTGGAAAGTGTTTGTTGACAGGCATCGGGATCAGAAGCGGATGGTATTGAAATATATATATTATTATATTATCCTCATTTTACATTTATAAATGTATATGAAAAGGACATGACATTCAATACATCAGTATTAAATTGCTTTTTATTTATTTCAGGATCTATCAAGATAGAATGCGTCAAACCGAGCGAAGCAAGTCATCCCGCACACTGCGGGCTCAAAAAGTTTTTCTAGAAATCGAAGTACATTGGTAATCTTTTAATTAGTTTAAATATTTATAAGAAAATATTATCTATTTAATATATTGAATTGTTTATTTATCTTTTATTAATTCAGTCACAGAGTTTAGGCCATGAAGCATCCAGAACTGAACTATGGTTGGATGTTCACAAGAAATCATATTGATGTTTTGTTAATGAGCCTGCTAAAGAAGTTGGGGTATGAAGTCAATTTTTTATCATAATAACGTATTATAAATTTTTAATGTGTTAATATATATTGATATTTGATTTATAGGTCATAATTAAAGAACTATGGGATTCCAATCCTACGCATTCCTACTCTGTCTCCCAGGATGACCCGGTTTCTAAAGTCCTTGGGAAAGAGAATCCTAGGAGAGTGTGCGGGATGGGTTTGGGACCCATGCCACCTGAGGTTTTTAGCAGGCCACTAGGGATAACTTCTGCATCTACTCCTGACTTTATTCATCCCATACCCGAAGATTCTATGAAAGAGATTGTTTCATTACGAAACATAGTTCACCAGTATGGGGGTCAGATATCCGCATTGCAGAAAGATTTGACTGAAATACGTCAGCAGATGAGAAGATATTCCCCCAATGGGAGTGCATCCATTGGTGGTATGCAGGTAAATCACAGAAAATCAAAATCATTTAGTTTTCTAACATTCATTGGTTTTATGTTTTAATATAAATATGTAACCGTATTTAATTTTCAATACAATTTTCTTACAGGTGACAACACAAAGTGGAAATGAAGGTGGAGAGGGTGACGATGCATCATCAGACCCTAAGTAGTTGTATTGTTGATGTGTTGAACAAAAATGGAAACAGTTGGTTTGTATATGTAACATTTGTGGCACATAGTTTCCACCACGAATTTTCATGTCCTAAAATTTCCTTGATTTCTCATTTTCTTTTTATGCATTTTATTGATTTCTGATGTTTCTTTTTTATGTCTTCATTTCTCGAGTGTGGTATACATCATTCCATTTAGGTCTGTGTATAAATTGGTAGTCGAGATTTTGGATGACTAGGAGTTAAACCCATTGTTGATGTGTTGAACAAATTGGGTCATTTCATAGTGATCAAGGGGATAGTGTTGTGGACACATTGGTGAGGCCCATTGTAGAAAATGTCTGATTTAAGCATCAAAATTATCTAAACATACTCTAGCTCTTCTAAAATGTCATGAGAATGTTCTAAATCAAGGGTGGTTCACTAAGATATTGGTGTGACTGAGGGGTGATAAATTAACATAAGTCCATAAATATAGGCAAGAATACTTTATAAATTAAAATATAATCTCAAAGATGGATTTCGACTTCACGCATAATTGGTATGTCTTATAAAAACATGAATTTTAAGAAAAGACCTTCTACCAAATACTTAAATATTAGGATGGTTAGCTCATATATTTATGTCTCTCGATTTAATAAAAAATATATGAAAATGGATAACCAGAAAAATAAACTAAAAATAGGTCATATAAGATTACACAATGATAACACTTAGAGAAATGAAGAAAACAAAAGAGGTAAAAGGAGCAGAATCCAAACCCCAATCCTTCCTCTTCATTAAATGGATGAATAAGTGGAGGAGTATTGAGTTTTTTATTGGAATTTTTTAACGATACATACCTCCACTTACTAGAAACACAAAATAAAACTGACCGGTTACAATGGACCATTTCCAACCATAACTGTTTTGATCACTAAACTATTACTGCATGACTTCAACTACATTCCCAACACAATTTCCACTTAATCATGGTCTATCGGGTAATTATAACCTATCATTATGTCCCTGAATTAATTATATAATGATTCTTAATTCCATTTTTTGATTCATTACAAGCTATCCGGTCATGAAACTTTAATTATTGGAATTCCAGAACATTCTTCTTTACCAACACTGGGCCTTATAGGGAGATGTCATAGGTCTGGTACAAAACACATCTATCCAAACATACTCATAAGAAACCATAGTTACACTCCCATGACTCCATGTAATGGTTGTATTGAATTTGACCAACACCCACATCTAGAGGATGTCCAATTTAATAAGACCCCCCAAACCACCTCTCATCACCTGTCCCTAGGTTTCTTTGCCATCTGAATTTTATCCAGAAACATTAAACCAAGTGACACCACTCAGAAACATTAACAATGAAAACTACTTAAAGTGATCACCACATGATTTAGAGGTCTATGGTGTCTTCCCACCATAGTAATTCTCAAACCACTAAACCATGAGCACTATACTACTATACATCACTTCTAGTTTCACATTGACATGTTCGAGATTTGCTTGCTTTATTTAAGACAGACCTCACTTGAGCTCACATGAAAACTCCTTATGAAGCGGGGCCACATGAAAACTGCTACCTCCATTTACAAATCAACCATCACTGTTAATCTAGTCCTAAAAATTTAAACTAAAGGGTCATAACCAAAACACACTATTCATTATTAATACATCTTACACAAAGAAATCATAGCTCACAACATGCACTAATTTACTGAAATTTCAGTCAGAACGCTTTAGGTTGACTTAGAAATGAGGGAATATTACTTTTCAACTCAAGAAAAATCGAAGAATATAAATGCTTTAATAAGAGGCTGGGAAATGTAGTTGAAGAAAATGATGTCACTATAGTGGAAAATGAAACAATATTCAACAACACAATGAGTAGTTCCTTGATGAGAGTGATAAAGAGGTAAGAAAAATAGGGGGAGAAAAGTGAAAGATGCTGACTGTAACGTCCTGGCCCGGCTCACCATCAAACTGGTGGCCGGACCGGTCACCACATGGCCTCATGCGTGTATCCCCGTACGCCAAATGTTTCCGACTAGCGGCGAGGGTCTCAGGAGGTGATAGTGGGGAGACTATACCTTCTTATCAGAGTTGAACAACAGTATCTCAGTGTAAATAACATTAAAAAGAGGAAGCAGTAATAGATAAACAATGAACACACAGCAACGGAAGACAAATAGTGATCATTTTTTTAAAGGGTGGCCAAAGCCAGTTTACATGATATAGGGATGATGAATGATGCAATGTGAAAATAGGAAACAATACAGCATACTTGAAATACAATGAAAAAGAATAAAGAAAAGACAGCAAGGCCTGACGGGCATTCTCCTGAGCTTCTCGATCTCCCGCTCGGTCCTTTGCTCCTATCTCCAGGTACAAACAACACAGCAACCAACCTAGGTCCTACAAACAAGAAAGGTCTACTCGGGTACCCCAATGCAATGGCGGCCTGAGCAGGGTGTGAGATATAAATCTCAGTAGGACGGCATCACCAGTGTCAAACCCAAACCAGACAGTGAAATATTAATTAAAGCAGGAAGTAGGTATAGCAGGATTCAATAAACAGAACAATATTGAATAACAACACCCGTCCAGGCTTCCCCAAAAGATGCCCAACGGCTATACCAGCTTCGGCTCATTGCTGGGATATCAGTCGGATCATGCCACTACAGTTACATATATATAAATTTATAAAAGATGGTGTGGGTTAAGCATGCCTCCCACCCATCCGCTAAAGATAGCGGGCACGAGGTAAGAATGAATCTTGTCCCTAAAAGTCAACTGGCAAGGGGTAATAATGACTCCCTTCCATCACATTCATTAAATCTTCATGGGGTATAACTGCCTCCCATTCATCACATTCATAATACTGGCATAGGGTATAACTGCCTCCCATCCAGACACATAATCATCAACAGATGTCAACTGGCAAGGGGTAAGAATGCCTTCCTTCCAGACACGTAATCGTCAACATAAGTCAACTGGAAAGGGGTAAAAATTCCTCCCTTCTAGACACGTAATTTTCAATAGAATTCAACTGTCAAGGGGTAAGAATACCTCCCTTTCAGACATGTATTTATTACAAGGTGGAATCAGTATGTGCTCACCATTATTATACTTCATTATGTGGCATCAGCATGTGCACACTCACAAAACAAGAAATTCTATAGTATACTGCTTATGGCAGTACCTCATAAGCATTCAAAGGTCATATCCCAATCATAATCAATCATACATCCCATATCCGTGTAAATGGTTATAATCATGTTCATACAATTATACTTAAGGAAAACCATCTCAAGTATCATTATCACATCATTTAACGTATTCATCACATTTGTATAAGTTACATGAGGCAACCCACTCATGTACATTATTGTCTAACCCCCAATTCATTCTTCATTCCTTTTATATCATTTCAAAGACATATGGGGATTTAAAAAGCATAAAGAGGTGCTATGGACTACCCCTTCTAGTTAAGTCCCATCCACTAGATCCATTCCATTAACATAAGTCGTTCTTATTCAATTATTATAAGGCATGGTCTTACCACCCTAGCCCATTTCATTCAAGTTTAACCATTTAATAAAAAGGGTACAACTTTCAATCTTTAACCATTTGGTACCATTCAAAGGAAACATGACATCATCAACTATCACCAAAGCATAACAAGAATTTAGCAGGCAAGCATAAGAGTCTACTTCTTACTTTTGTCTTGAAGACAGTGCACCTCTGATCGAGGGGTTTTATTTTTAAATCGTTAGATTAGTGACCAAACAACCCTTTTAATCTTTTCCCTGAAATTAACACTCTTTGCATAGAAGCAATCACTTGAAACTAAACTTGCATGATTAACATACTAAATAAGTGAAGAAATAACTCATTAATACTTCACTTTAAATTAAAGGGCAAGGAGAGGGACCATACCTCAAGGTGGATCCATCCGTCCACTCCGGATCTTGATTCTTTCTAACTAAGAGCCGTTGCTGCTCCCCCACGAGGCATATGTGATTTCACATATGTATAACTACACCTAGCCTCTATGCACATGTCCGGCATGGCCATGAGAATTCGCAAGAGGATCCTTACGCATATGCTTATACACATAAGCTTGTCTCGGCTCACTTGTGCATGCACCTTTATATATGCAATGGGGACAACTAGCCTCGTATGTGTATATTCGCTTCCATGCATGAATATAAGCATACCGGGGGAACCCACAAACATATAAATATGTACATATGTCTGCACAGGCGAGTCGCCTAAGCTCTGGAAACCCGAAACACGACCAAAACCACCAACGCACTAACCAGAACACACTAGGAACCCTTAGAACAACTAAAGACATTACTTGGAAGCTGTGAAACAACCAACAGTAGAAAACCCTTGCCTCGGAAACAAACTGGCGGTTCGAAATCACCGCAAACCACCTCTCCTTCGGCGGTGGACACCGAATCTCACCCAAAGGTGTCCCAGTGGACCCTTTGCATTAACCTAGAATAAGAGAATCAAGGAAGAATGCAAAATCAAAAACCTATCCTAACCCTAGGGTTCGGCCAAATGAAAAATAGGGCAAGGGGAATCCCTAAAATCGGCCGATAAGGGAGGAGGAAGGAGGGAGGAAGCTTACCGCGAAGATTCGAAGGAGGAAATGCCAAGAATGGAGGACGAAAGAGGTACTGTCGAGAGAGAGGGCTCATACGAGGCTGGCGGCTCCAGGGAGGGGGTTCATGTAGTTCTGTGAAGAAGAGGGGAGATTTTATTATTTTAGGTTTTATTTTAAATTTCTTTTAAATATTTTAAAAAACCAAATAGGGCATGTCACACGGCTTGGGCCGCACGGTTTGGAAAACCATGCACCAACCGTGCATCCCCCACTGGACACCCATGACACCCTGCATGGGCTGGCCGCATAGTTTTGGTAAACCGTGCGTAGGCTGTGCAGACTCCTCTGCCTCCCTGATTTAGGCCACACGTCTTGGGCCGCACGGTTTGGGAAATCGTGCGTCAACCGTGCACCTTCAGCTATTCTTTAAAAACCAGCCGTCTTCGGGTCCGCCACATCTGGAACCCCTCAAGACACTTTGAAAACTTAACGTGCATTTTCCCATGTCGAAAAACATTAAAAAGAAGGATCCAAAACTTTGGAATTTCATTCTGAAGCCCAATCTTAAATTCGACTGGTTCAGTAATTGAAAAGATCAAATTCCTTCATTTTTTTTAACTCGGTTCAAAACGCGGGTCATTACAACCTTCCCACCATAGACCGTCTTGTCCCCAAGAAGCCATTGGGAACAATACACACCTCACTCGACCTATAAGGGTTGAGAATCTTCGCTCAAATGATCTCGTTACGTTTCCCAATGATCAACTCTCCACGATCATCCACTTAAGCACACAACACTTAAGTCGTCAACACCCGAGCCAATGCTCGTTTTCCAACCGAAACACCCAGACGAATCTTACCTGAGCCCATCATACCAGAGACCCCATCTCACCATCATCTCATCAAGAAACATGTCAAAGGTACTTCCCACCTTAGATTTTTTATGTTAAACGGCCAAGACTCAAACCACAGCTCCACCAACTTTTGAACTGTTTTTCAAAACCACACTCTAAGCATTCCAACGACGCACCTAGCATGATTTTGAAACGATCAAAAGGTTGATTTCCCCATTGACCTATAAACTGAAGTCGGAAAGAGTCAAGCCACTCCGGCTGACTATTCAAGAAGACGCCCAGCTTAGTCGGTCGACGCTTTACAAGTTGAACAACGATGCCTTCTCCTAAGGCATCCCGCATTCACTACGAGGACATTCACTGAAAAGCTCATACCCGACTATCGGTGATGTCTCAAAGATCAAACCATGAAAAAAACCACGCATGCAGCATGCAATGCTGAAAGGGAACAACTAACCAAACTCAAAAACTTTTTAAAACTTTAGTGCGGCGTAAGACCGACACTCTCTTAGCGCATCCAGGACGAAAGCAAGATAGGGGACAAGCTCATCGGGTAGCAAAGTACACTAAGAGGATTGAAAACGGATTCCAGTTATTTATACCCAAAAACTGGAAAAGAGATCAGTTGAACCACCCATGGTCGACTCTAAAGAAGAAACTCGTCTTCACCTACCGATGCATCAAGATTTCAACCGATCATGATGCCTCTTCCCAAACGAGGAATTCGTCGATCAACCTTACCACCAAAACCCAAAAGCATTCGAGCAAAACCCGACCATTTACCAAGATGGTCCTTCTTGGCGTGTTCCTTCTACCTGGAAGGACGCTCTTTACTCAACTGGCACGATGCTTCCCACCTTAGAAGGGTTCACATCATCGAAAGGAGAAAGATAAGCTGCTCATAAGAAGACTTGTTCATAATTAACTGAACGGACGTGCGTCGCTCCTCCGAGCCACGATCACCTCATCAAACATACAAGGAATCCAAACCAAAAAGACCGGCATGTCAACTACTCGAGTCTTCTAAAAATCATCCTGAGCATTGAGAAAACTTGATTCTCAAATGCTCAGGTCACTCTACCACGGAGATGACCCGAGACTGTACACAGTAGCACAAGAGATTTAGTCGAACACCATTTTTCCCTATACGACTGTTTACATATACGACAACATACCCAGTTATCCATCACCTAAGGAGTAAAACAACCAACCAGAAACCAACCATGCCTGAGGCATGTCTACAGATCATTAACTGATGCTCAAACCCTAAACAAGACCAAAATAAGCATGACCACCCATCCGAACAAGAGTGTTATTAGAACTGGAAGTCCTACACGGGACAATGGTACCCGAACAGTACCAAACTTCTGAAAGTTCACTGAATAAGCCAAGAACATAAGATCTAAGGGCACTACCTACCACGGGCTAGCCCCTCACGAAAAAAACCGTCGACCCAAGCACTTGGTGATGCCCAACAAAAGTCACCGGGCTCAAAGCCTAACATTTAATGTCATTTCTAAAAGAAAACAGCCTACGGAAAACGCGTAATGTTTCATTCCAAGGCACTCACAAGAAAGACTTAACCTACCCACACCCAGGGTCTCAATAGAGGACACCACTAAAGGTTACTTTTTCCAAGACCATTATATTTATTCACATTTATCATTTAATCACCTTAAAAGATTAAATTCAACACATCAAGAACCCTTTTCCAAACAAAAATTCACTAGGCACTTGATCATTTTATCAAACAGCTCAAAGCATAACAGGAAAGTTTCAACCAGCTTCATTTTAACAACTAGGCGACTTATGAGGGTCGAAGAAGAAAAAACATTTCATATCAAAATCAAACAGCTTTTACACATGTAAACATCACACAAAGCATCCTTCCATTACATTCCTTATGGGTTGCCTCTTCCCAACCTATAAAGAGCCCATACACTCCATAAATTGAAAATTGGATCCCATTAAACAAAATAGATCATATTTCATAAATTAACATGCTCAAATACAATAATCCAATCATAAGGGTGGACACCTACGAATATGCAAAGCACCCATACACCTTACAGTTTGGCATTTGGCTCCTTCTAATCCAAACAAATTCCATTTTACAATTAAAACTTTAGCATCCCTTTTTCAGAAATCCGATTAAACAGGTTACCCATTCCCAGCTATAAGGCACCCATACATCTTACAACTGAAAATTGGCTACTATCGTAACCGCAATCACTTAATCTATCAAAGTAACCAATTTCATTTTTGATCGAAAACAGCTTGTTATCGTTAGCAGTAACACAAAAAATGCTATATCACATAAACATAGAATAACTACCATAGTACCTATCACAACAGCAGGCATTAATAATGCATACTAGATGGCATGGCATGTGATTTCTAACAATGTGCCTATATGATGCATGAGATGGCATACCCTCTTATCATCGGGTTGCAACAGAAATTGAACCCAAAATTGCATCAACAGTATTAACAAAAAAACATGTGCATCACCCAACGGTGAAATAAAATCAACCATAATAATCAAAATCATTAAAATAATAACTGCATTCGAGGTAATTTGGCTTTTCCCTATGCACGGGGTGGCCAATCCCGGACACATCTCATTACAAAATTCCAATTCCTTCCTATCCATGTCTAATGTTGCCAAACAGTAAAATAAATCAGAAGAGAAAACACCTCTGATACCACTTTTTAATGTCCAGGCCCGGCTCACCATCAAACTTGTGGTCGGACCGGTCGTTAGATAGCCTCAAGCGCATCTCCCCGTACGCCAGAGGTTGCCGACTAGCAGAAAGGGTCTCAGGAGGTGATAGTGGGGAGACTATACCCTCTTATCATAGCTGAACATCGGTATCTCAGAGTAAATAACATTTAATAGTAGAAGTAGTAATGGATAAACAATGACCAAATAGCAGCGGAAGACAAATAGTGATCATTTTTATAAAAGGTGACCAAATCCAGTTTACACGATACAGGGATGATGAATGATACAATGTAAAAACAGGAAACAATATAGCATGCTTACAATACAATGCAAAAGAATAAAGAGAAGATAGCAAGGCCCGACGGGTGTTCTCTAGAGCATTTCGAGCTCCCGCTTGGTCCTTTACTCATATCTCCATGTACAAGCAACAAAACAACCAACCTAGGTCCTGCAAACGAGAAAGGTCTACTCGGGTACCCCAGTGCAATGGCGGCTCGAGTAGGGTGAGAGATATAAATCTTAGTAGGACGGAACCACCGGTGTCTAACCCAAACCAGACAGTGCAATATTAATTAAAGCAGGAAGCAGGTATGGCAGGATTCAATAAACATAACAATATAGAATAACAACAACCATCCAAGCTTCCCCATAGGAAACCTGACGGCTATACCAGCTATGGCTCGTTGGCGGGATATCAGTCTAATCATGCCACTACAGTCACATATATAAAAATTTATTAAATATGGTGTGGGGTATGAATGCCTCCTACCCATCATCTAAAGGTAACGGGCACGAGGTAAGAATGCCTCTCGTCCCTAAAGGTCAATTGCAAGGGGTAACAATTCCTCTCTTCCATCACACTCATTAAATCTGCATGAGGTATAATTGTCTCCCATTCGTCACATTCATAATAGTGGCATAGGGTATAACTGCCTCCCATCTAGAAACGTAATCATCAACAGAATTCAACTGGAAAGGGGTAAGAATGCCTCCCTTCCAGACACATAATCATCAACAGAAGTCAACTGGAAAGGGGTAAGAATGCCTCCCTTCAAGACACGTAATTGTCAATAGAATTTAACTGGCAAGGGGTAAGAATTACTCCCTTCCAGACATGTATTTATCACTAGGTGGACTCAGCATGTTCTCACCGTTATTATACTTCATTATGTGGCATCAGCATGTGCACACTCACAAAACAAGAAAGTCTATAGTATACTGCTTATGGAATTACCTCATAAGCATTCAAAGGTCATATCACAATGACAATCAATAATACATCCCATATCCACGTAAATGGTAATAATCAACTTCATACAATTATACTTAATGAAAACCATCTCAAGTATCATTATCACATCATTTAACGTATTCATCACATTTATATAAGGTACATGAGGTAACCCACTCATGTACGGTATTGGATTACCCCTAATTCATTCTTCATTCCTTTTGTATCATTTCAAATACATATGGGGATTTACAAAGCATAAAAAAGTGCTATGGTCTACCCCTCCTAGGTAAGTCCCATTTTCTAGATCCATTCTATTAACATAAGTCGTGCTTATTCCATTATTTTATGGTTTGGTCTTACCACCCTAGCCCATTTCATTCAAGTTTAACCATTTCATAAAAAGGGTAAAACTCTTATGCTTTAACCATTTGGTACCATTCAAAGGAAACATGACATCATCAACTATCACCAAATAATAACATTAATTTAGTAGGGTAGCATAAGAGTATACTTCCTACTTTTATCTTAAATACAGCGCACCTCTGATCGAGGGGTTTTATTATTAAATCGTTAGTTTAGTGACCAAAAAACCCTTTTAATCATGTCCCTGCAATTCACACTCTTTGCACAGAAGCATTCACTTGAAACTAAACTTGCATGATTAACATACTAAAGCGGTGCAGAAATAAATCATTAATACTTCACTTTAAATTAAAGGGAAAGGAGAGGGACCCTACCTCAAGGTGGATCCATCCGTCCACTTTGGCTCTTGATGCTTTCTAACTGAGAGCCGCTGCTGCTCCCCCACGAGGAATATGTAATTTCACATACGTATAAGGACACCTAGACTCTATTCACACGTCTCGCATGGCCATGAGAGTGTGCAAGATGATCCTTACCCATATGCTTATACACATAAGCCTCTCTCCGCTCACCTACGCAGGCACTTTTATATATGAAATGGGGGCAACTAGCCCCGTACTTGTATATTTGCTGCCATGCACGAATATAAGCATACCGGGGGAACCCACATACATATCAATACGTAACTATGCCTGTGCAGGCGAGTTGCCTAAGCTATGGCAATCCGAAACACGACCAAAACCACCAACTCACTAACCAGAACACACCAGGAACCCTTAGAACAACTAAAGATGTTACTTGGAAGCTGCGAAACCACCAACGGTAGAAACCCCATACCTCAAAAACAAACCGGTGGTTCGAAATCACCGCAAACCTCCTCGCTTTCGGTGGAAGATACCAAATCTCACCCAAAGGAGTCCTAGCGGACCCTTCGTATCAACCTAGAACAATACAAACAAGGAAGAACGTGAAATAAAAAACCCATCCTAAACCTAGGGTTTGGATGTATTAAAAATAGGGCAAGGGGAAGCCCTAAAATTGGCCAATAAGGGGGGAGGAAAGAGGGAGGAGGCTTACCGCGAAGATTCGAAGGAGGAAACGCCATGAACGGAGGAAGAAAGTGGTGTGACTGAGAGGGAGGGATCACGTGAGGCCAGCGGCTCCAGGGAGGGGGTTTGTGTGGTTCTTTGAGGAAGAGGGGAGAGTTTATTAGTTTAGGTTTTATTTTAAATTTCTTTTAAATATTTTAAAAACCCAAATAGGGCACGGCGCATGACTTGGGCCGCACGGTTTGGAAAATCGTATGCCAACCGTGTGTCCCCCACTGGATACCCATGAAACCCCACACGTGTTGGCCGCACGGTTTGGGTAAACCGTGTGTAGGTAGTGCAGACTCCTCTGCCTCCCTGATTTAGGTCGCATGACTTCAGCAGCATAGTTTGATAAATTGTGCACCAACAGTGCACCTTCAGTTGTTCTTTAAACACCAGTCATCTTCAGGTCCGACACTCCTGGAACACCTCAAGACACGCAAAAAACATAACTTTCACTCACCCATGCCCAAAAACATTTAAAATAAGAATCCAAACCTTTGTAATCTCATTCTGAAGCCCGATCTTAAATTCGAACGGTTTAGTAATTGGAAAGTTCAAATTTCTTCGTTTTTTTAACCCGGTTCAAAACGCGGGTCATTACACTGACTCAGAAGAAGATACTAAAAATGAGTAGGAGGAATTCATATATGTATCTTCATAAAAGACAAAGAGTCGAGCTTAATTTTATAGGAAAAATATCATTAGTGACCAGAAAACACCTGTTCAAACAAGAATAATGAAGTCATTACAGTAAGAATCCTTCCTATCTCAGGTAGAGCCTAAATGTTTTGAGGAAGCTTCTAGATATGAGAATTTGTTTGAGGATTTGAATTAATAAATTGAGAAAATTTATAAGAATCAAATTTGGGAGATTCTTTTGAGGCCAATAGATAATAATTTCATCGGGAAAAAATTGATCTTATGTAGTAAGATTAATGAAGATGAGGAATTTATTCAGAAAAATCATAAATTGTGTGAAAATGGTACTCCCAGATAGAGAGTATAGATTTTGATGATAAATTTTCTCTTGTTTCAATGATAGAGACAATAATTTTATTCTTTTCCATAGCTCGGTAAAGAAGGTTCAAAACTTTCCAGATTGATGTCAATTCCGCATTTCTGAATGGGGTTCTAGAAGAAGAAGTGTATATTATTAAACCATATGGTTTTATCATAAATAAATATGAGAATAGAGTTTATTGACTGAGAAAATAACTATATGGGTTTAATTAAGCACTATGGTCATGGTATTCATGGCTCGGACAGTTTTTGAAGAAACTAGATTTTTAGTGTGGTGGAGTTAATTATAATCTCTATATCAAAAATGAAAGTAATAAAAGAATGATGGTTCTAGTGTATGTTGATGAAATAATATTTGGTGGATTAGATGAATATTAGTGTAAAAATTTCACCAAATTCATGAAAAGTTAAGTCAAAATGGGAATGATTGGTGCACTAATGTTTTCTATTAGTTTACATGTGACACAAGGAAATAATGGCACATTCATTTCTGAATATAAATATGCAATTGAGGTTTTAAGAATATTTTTAATGGATAATTCCAAGGAGATTACAACTTCTATAGCTACCTGGATGAAATTATCAAGATATGATGAAGGCAAAGTGGTTAATGTTACAGAATATAGTTAGATCAATGGAAGTCTATTGTGCTTGATATAAAAAATACAGGATATTGTTTTTTCCATGTTCCAATCATCATGATATCAAATTAATCCCCTAGAAATCCAAATACTTGTAGTGAACAGAATACTTCGTTATATTAAGGGTGCAAAGGATTTTGGTTTACTATGCAATGAAAAATATCAACAAAAGTTATTGGGATTTATTGAAGCATATTGGTCTGGATCAACGAACAATATAAAATAAACATAATGTGTTGTATTCTATCATGGAGGATTATTTATTTATCGGATAACAAATAAACAAGATTACATTACATTGGGCACCGCAGAATCTGAGTACATTGTGGCTACTCATGTATTCATACTGTTATTGTGGATAAAGAAGTAGCTTGATGATTTGGAAGTTGAAGTGAAGTCTCTGATCAGAATCCATTACGACAATTAAAGTGCTATAAATCTTATAAAAAATCCATTACATAACTCAAAAAAAAATCACATTGAAATAAAATATCATTTTATCAAGGAGAAGGTAGGGAAAGTGCTTGTGAAGTTGGATTATGTGCCTATAGAACTATAGGTTACAGACATCCTGACAAAGGTCTTTCCCAAAGTTGAATTTGAATGACATCACCTTGCTCTGGAAGTTTATTAGACTCCCCACACTTGAAGAAGAGTGGATGTGGTACCCCCTCTCTTTAAGGTAGGTGTATTATTCCCTAATATATTGATATGTGTTATTTACCTTATTGTAGAATTCAGTGAAATAACATTCCAGTTCATTGACAAATGGGGAGAAATTGTGGCTATTCAAGAGGAGAAAATATCTTAACCAAGATAGGGTAGAATCTGGAAGGGGGGGTCTATGATGTAGGAGTAGTTATTATAGCATTTCATGGACATCATTTAGCCTTCCAAATCATGGATATCAGAGTTTTTGTTGGATGTATTTATGAATTCCAAGGCTCAAGAACCCAAGAAGTGACATAGGGGGAGTTTTACATCTGATGATGATAAATATGATTGATCAAAGGTTAAATGTCACGATAGAATGAGTTTGTGATGAAATCAGATGAATGGTTTCTGAATTAAGTGTTTTTTTAATGAAATTTTCAAGTTACTATTGTTTCTCATTCTAAGAAACACTCACGTGGGATTAGAGTGTTTTTTTATTAATCCATTCATATCTATATAAATAGTAAGATGAGAATGGTGGTGTAATGTGGAATAAGCATTAACACGGTATCAAAATGTTTAGAGTTTTCAATAAACCAAATGGGGAAAATTATTGGGAAAATCCCTAAATGTAACATTGAAGAATTTTTTTCTTAATTGTGTTTATTGAAAAAGCAGGTTTTCATGATAATTTTTGGAGCTCCAAAGATATTGTTGACAAACTATGTTGACAAAGATCCAAGACAAAGGAATGGATTCACTAGAGGTGGTTTATAAAGATTGTATACATGGTTGCACACAAGATTGTAGATGGTTTGGAAAGTTTCACACAAGACATGTTTTGGGATCAACACATCAAGATATGGTAAAATCATGAAGTGCATGAATGATTTGGATTTTCATGAAAGATGAGGTCACACAAAAGATACTTACTTAACCAATGAGATGTCAAATCATGTTTTTCTGGCTCAGGGGAATCTTGTGTGAAAGGTAGTTGATAGACAAGAATATAGTGCACATGGTCAGAAATGCCTATAAATAAGCATCTTCCCCCTCATTTCAGTAGATTAATACTTATAGAAAATCAAGGATATAAATTGCATAAGAGTTTTTCATGAAGGTAGTTTCACATAACAAGAGAGTTGTGTGTAATAATAGGTTTGCATGAAAAACATAAATGTTGTGTGTAGGTTGGTTTTCTATGATAAATGAAAATGTTTCACACAAAGTGAAAAAGTTGTGCATGAGGAAATAAAAGGTTGAACAAAATATTTATATTTCCCATTAATTATATGGTAAAGGGGTATTCATCAAGTGGATGAGAGTGGAACTTGTTGATACAATAAATGAGTTTTCAAACATATTGATTCAAGAAATAAAAGGAGGATCTTATGAAGAAGCAGTGAGCACACATAAGCTAAGAGAGAAGTAAGATTTCATATTGTGATTGGTTTTGAACATAGAGGGATAGTGAGTCCACTATGAACATTGTAATAATAAGTTCTCTTTTATTGCATTTGGTACATCGGAACATTTCTATTGTATACTCCTTGAACGTAGCCTAGTGATGGTGAACCTAGTAAAATTATTATGACTCGTGCACACTTTAATTTTTTTCATACATTGTTGTGGGAAATAGAGGAAAGATAATTTTTTTTAACAATGAAACAAGATCCAAAGGGGTAGTTTTTTTAATCAATCACACCCAGTTTCATCCTTCTCCCCCTCCCCCCTCTCAAGGTATTTAGCCTAGTTAGGCTAACAGTTTCCCTTTTTCTCCCTTACTAGGTCACATGATCACACTTTCCTTTGATGTATGTCCCTAGGTTATGATATGTAGTAAAATTAGTTTGGATGAATCAATAAATAATCCTTTCACTTTGTTTATAATAATGTTTTATGTTTTCAAGTATTATAGACCTTTTTTCAAGAAATTAAACATGAAAATATCCTATATTTTTACCATGTAAATGAAATGTTTATGTAATAAAAAGGCGGGGTGACATAACCATAAAACTCAAACCAAGGCAATAGTCTTTCAAAGTAAGACATTCTCACTACTATCCATAATACAAACCAGATGCTCCTAAAAGGATGCATTTGCCTCAAGCTAAGCATCCTCAAAATCAATCACATGATATGGGTTAGGGTGATACTATCGATGATGTAACATGTGAAAAACATCATTCATACCATTATATCACTGTGGAGGAGCCAATCGATATACCACCAGTCTGATCCTTTACAAAATATGAAATGGTCTCACATACCAGGTTGCCATATTTCCATTATTTTGAATTTTATGGTGACCCAACCTTGGAGACATGTACAGAAACACAAAATCACCCACCATAAACTCAAGAGGTCTACAATGCCTATCCATATAAACATTCAGCATGGTTTGAGCCGTACCCATATGCTTCTGAATCAACTAAATTTGTTCTGACATTGCTAGTACGAGACTCATCCCCAACAAATATGATTCCCCAGCCTCCATTTAAAATAATGGAGACCTACATGACCTACCATGGAGAGCCTCAAATGGTTCATATGATTATTTTCATGGTAACTATTATTATAGGAAAACATAACCATCACTGGATTTTTTTCCAACAATCCAAAAAATTCTATGACAC
Source organism: Viscum album (assembly GCA_963277665.1). Lineage (NCBI taxonomy): Eukaryota > Viridiplantae > Streptophyta > Magnoliopsida > Santalales > Viscaceae > Viscum > Viscum album. The sequence continues at coordinate 1,965,688,433 of OY728130.1, read as the reverse complement.
GAGAAATAGACATATCCTCTAGTACTTGGATAGTACACTCTAATTTACTTCCCATAGGAAGGTGGAAATCCATACTCAAAAACACATACGTACCAAGAGCCTAAAGTAATACCTACTAGAAGAGGTATTTGAAACTTCGATCACGATCCAAAACAAGGTTTGCGGCACCCCTTACAACTGCACTACCTATCGAACATACAACTCACCCAACTAATCTATAGTGAATGTATCTTGAATTGGAAATAAATTATCCAAATTAGTTAACTAATCCACAACTACCTAGATCGCATCATTATAATGAGGCATACTAGATAGACCTAGTAAAAATCCATCATCACACCATCTGACTTCTATTCTATAATGGGAAATGGTTGTAGCAAACCACCCAACCGATGATGCTCGGACTTCACCTTTTGGAAGATAAGGTATCAGACAATGAAACCTATGACCTATTTCATTATCCCTATCCACAAATACTACCTATAGATAACACAATACATTTTGGTCAAACTAGTTTGCACTACCCACTTTGATTCATGGAACTCTCACATCAACTCTTCCTACATTCACATTGGCCCAACAACACAACCAAAAACAAAAATTATCTAATATTATCCAATAGTCCAACCAGTAGGTTCCTTACCACCATTAAATTTTTTCCTAAAAGCTAAAAATTCTTGATCCTCATACTACTTGTCCTTAATCCGGCTCAACAACATGGACTCAAATGAAAAAAACGCAAGTGTAATTTTCCCTTGGCCATCCTACACCTCCCAGTGGAACTCAGTAAACAACATCAACATTCTCTAATTGGAACTGGATTCTTGAACCACATGATTTTGAGTCTTCTGACTCAATGCATCTATAACCCAGTTCTCCCTTCCTGGTGTATAGACCAGCTCAAATTCAAATGAATACATTTACTCAAATCATATTCACTTCTAAAGACTCAAATCAAGCTATGAAAAGATGTACTCAAAGATTTTATGATTAATATACATAGATAACTATTCTCCCAATAAGTAGTGATGACAAAACATCAAGGTGTAAACTACTGTGGCCAATTAAATATCATGTTTAGGGTAATTTAATTCATTTTGCCTCAATTTTCATGACTAGTTCATGACTATCCTCTCAACCTGCATCGAAACTACCCCAAGCCCAACACCAAAAACATCACAAAATAAGGTATACTCCCTAACAGGTTCAGGTAAGATCAAAACCAGTGTGGTAGTCAACTACATCTTTAAATTATGAAAAGAATTATCACATGCTTCAGACCATTAAAGCTTTATACCCTTCTTAGTAAGGATAGAAAGTGGTGCTTCCAAATGGGAAAAGTAATGAACCATCAGTAAAAGCAGGACAATACTTGAAAACTCAAGACATTAGAAATATTCATGTGCTGCTCCCAAGAAACAACCAGCTATACTTTATCCATGCCAACTCACACACATTCCTCGGAGATTATGTGCCCAATAAATTCACCCTATTGATCAATAATTGACATTTAGATAGCTTGATGTATATTCTATACTCTCTTAGTGTACTCAAGATGATGTCATGAAGTTTTTCATGATCTTCATAAGTCTTACAATACACCAATATGTCATCAACAAAGAAAACTAAAAACTAATCCTGATATGGATGAATGATTTGATTCATTAGTTCCTTAAATACTATCGACGCATTAGTAAAGCCGAATGGTATCACAACAAAATCATACAACTTTTCCTTCATCTAAAAGAAAATATGTACTACATCATAAGGTATCACCCTAACCTTATGATATCTCAATCTCAATTCATCCATGGAGAACACTGTTGAACCTCTCAGTTGGTCAAAAAGATCAATAATTTGGAGTAGATGGTATCTATTCTTTACTACAATCTGATTTATCTTACTATAATCAACACATAGTCACGATGATCTATCAATATTCTTGGAAAAAAACATAGGAGATCCCCAAAGAGATTTACTAGGATGAATAAACCCTTTATTTTAAAATTCAATTATCATATTTTTTAGTTCCTAGAATTCAACCGAGGTTATTCTATATGGAGGAATGGAAACTGGTTCTTCTCCTAACAAAAACTCTATTGTGAACTCAACATCCCTCTTGAGTGGAAACCCTTAGAAGTCCTCAGTAAATACATCCTAAAACTAAAACACCACAAGATGAAAAAATTATGCCCTATTTACCCATCATCAAGCATGATACAAGCCATTTGGTCTATGAATTCACCCAACTGTTGAAAAACCGACCCCTGCAAGGCCTGCCCAGACATCCCATTCACCACAATGGACATATGTGTCTCCCTAAAGAGATGTTAATATTACCCTATGATGCTAACAGTTAATATTTACTTGGTGTAACACTAGTAAATCCATTCCCAAAATCAGATCAAAATCTGAAATCTCTAGAATATGAAATTCCTAAAGAAAATAGAAATAAAAAATCTCGAGATCACACACCATATACTACAAGATATTTTATTCTCACACCCCTAATGGGGTATCAATAGAAATAACCCCAAACATAAATTCCATCTATAGGCCTAACACAAACAAGAACTGAGGAGATATAAAATATTGTTAATCAACTGTATCAAACAAATCACTATCAAATGTGGAAGCTATAAGGATCATTCCTCAAACAGTCAATGGTCCAACCTCACCACTTCCTGGCATTGACTAAACTTAATGAATCTAACCCTCCAATTTTCATTAGGCCTCGATCTTTGTTACTAGTACTACACTGCTCTACTGATATGGATGCTCTCTACATGGAGTACCATATCTTCCACCTCTACAGTACAGCTAGTAAATCTCCAACTACCTACCGGGAATGGGGTAACTAACCCCTTGACTACACTCAGCATCACCCTCAATACTCCCTCCATGACCAGCTATAGAGGGTTACTATAGAACCTCTACACATTCCCCATTCTTCCACATGATAGACACTCAATATGTCATCAGGGTCACAATCCACACATGTGCCATGGAATCCGACACTAATAGAAAAACACATGGTCACCACCTTGAGAGGTTGATCCTCTCTTATAACTATGCTACACACTTCCATCCTGGTGAATATTCCTGAAATGATGCTTCCTACTATCAGAAGTAACACCATTGTTCCATCTAACTAGAACCAAAAACCAACTACCTGAATCCTTCCGTTATGTTATCTTCTAAAATAAGGTCCTTATCCACCACTTCGGCAAACCAATTTAAATAGAAGTTGTTCACCTGGAACTTATTCTCATTTCTATGTCCATCCTAAAAGAATCTCACCATAAATGGCTCATCCCCTTGCAACACTAGAATAGATCATTGAAAATCTATAAAGCTATCATCATAATTCATTAATGACATCATTCCCAGGGTTAACCTCATAAACTCTACAGCTCTCTCATGCCTCAAGGTTTTTGTGTAGAAATTCTCTAGAATCAATTATTAGATGTGTTTACATAACATATCTTCTACCTACTGAGTATGAACCAAAATATCCCACCATCTCTTTGTTGTTCCCCACAACATATATACTTCCAACTTAACTCTCTTATATGTAGAAAATTTTAAGTGATCAAAAATCTTTTGGATGGACTCTATCCATAACTCTATAGCCTTTGGTCCACCCTCTCCAGAAGACATTGGTGGGTGCTACAACTAAAACTCTACGGTCAGATCAAACATACCTAGAACAACCGACCCTGTATTATGTTCCATCACTTGCATATAATGACTAATGTTCTCACAAAACTTATCTTCTCCTCGGTTATTTTTTACAAAAAAAATTTCTTGATCCACTACTATTGGAGTATTCTAGATGATATCCTCTCAATACCCAACTAACACACGTCATTGTGGATTCATTTCTCTATAATGCCAAACACGGGTCTTATAACACATAAAATAATGCTTTGACAATTTATATAAAAATATGGCTCTATACTAGCTATAACAACCCATTTTTCATACACAAAACCAATGGAAATCATCTCACATAGTACACTACCCTCAACTATCCTTACCACTATTCATGGTTAACATGGGGTAAAACAAATTACATAGTCACAGGTCCTTCATTAAACACCCTTATTAAACTATTTCCCTACTAACAATATATATCATCCTCTTAGGCACATTTACCTTTCTATAATTTGTTAAAACCAACATTTTGAATCATTTAAAAAATTTTATTGAGCACAATTTCCTTAACCATTCTTTAACAATCTCTCCATTTACCCATTTGTATCATCTTTATTGGACATGATTTTATTCAACATATTATGTAATTTAAAATGAATCCCACCCTTCACGTCCCACACACCCGTCCCATGTGTGCCTATCATAATCCATGCCACCTATATCCCTGGGTTCCTATAATGATGCATGAATTAAAAAACTCATTCCATTCTAGTGATAAGAAAAATATGATAAAATAGTCACATCACACAACAACTTCATCTCCCAGTGGTGAAATATCATTAAATTGTAACAACACACACCATGAAATACAATTCCCCCTAAGTGCATGGGTTTTCCCTTATACATGGCTCAGATACCCCCTTGCACGAGATCATTTTCAAGGCATGACAATTCCTAATATCCCTTCAATTTCCCAAATAGTAATACTATAAAAAATAACCACTCAGATACCACATTGTTACATCCTTGATCTGGAAGCCACTAAATCAATGCCCCATGTCAGGTCTCCACATTACCTCAAGTGCACCTCCCCATATGCTAGAAGTTTCCAACCAGTTGTGAGTGTCTAATAGATCATGCGGTGATACTATACCCTATTTACTAGAGTAATACACATTAGATAATATATGAAATAATGGAAACAAAAAACAATAACATAGAACTATGCATTACCAGCCAAATCCCAAACATGGTAAAACCACAACCAAATAATAAATATTTCATGTCATACTAAAAGTGCCAAAGTGAAGGAAACCCCAAAATAAAGACCAATATATGAATCCCAAAAATGGGTCCTGAATCCATGTTCCAATCCACAACCATGCACATCCCAAGCCCAACTCAAATCTCTAGCATATGGCCTTTCCCCTTATCATGATATTTAACCCTAAAATATGCTTTGGTACCCAATTATGACCCAATAATGTGTGAGTACAACTCAGTAGGCCACTACCAATAGTGTCTACAGAATATTGAGTCTAAATAGAGAGTGTGTGCAAGTACTGAATAACTGATAAGATAACAAAAGTATAAATGAGGTTCCATTAATTAACAATATTCTCTTAAACCATTTCAATTGTTTGTTCCATTTTCAACACTTATAACATATTTATTACTAAATTAATTTTCATCACTTCATCCATGGGGTAGGAATTTACATCATTTACCCAATGGCCTATATTGGTCATTTATCATGAATAAGGGGATAATTAGTTTTCTTGTCTCATTAGGGATAAATATTTCACAAAAAAAATACAATACACTCACCTTTCAACCTTGGTTTTAATAGTTTCATCTAGTGAAACTGTTAGGGGTATAGATCCTCATTATCCTTTCCTAACTCACGCATTATGGGGTGGGGTTTAGATCTTCATTCTGACCAGACCCATGGGCATATATCCTCAAGTCCAATATCCCACATATTATAAGACATGTGCACAAGCATATTTAACCATTAACCACATATAACACATCATAATCCATACATATTAAACACACATAACATTCACACTTCATATTCTTTCACAAATAACTGAATATCAATCCTAAACCTTTAGCACATTTACCATTTATATCACATATCCCATTTAACCCATTTCCCTTTTCATATCGTAACCCATTTATCATGTTCAATAATCTCCATAAATTAACTCATTTAACTTAATTCATCAATTCACATGCATTATCCCATTTATGAAAATCATTTACAACCTCATAAGTAATTTGACACATTCACATTATTCAATTTAAACCTTTTTCACAATTTTCCAAACATCCCCTTATGCCATTTACAAAAACTAGACACTACTACCATTAGTTCCTTTTTATAATCCAAACTAGCATGTCAACCTGTATATCAGGGGATATATTTCAACACAAATGAACATTGGACTTAACATTATAATTTTCCATGTTGGAGAATATTTACACACCCCATGGGTGGGCCTAAACTAGTTTAATCATCCTCAATGCATCCCTTAGGGATCACGAGGGGTTAAATTAACCATTAATCCTTCAATTTCACTAAATAATACTAAAGGAATCAAATGAACAAAAAAAGGGAAGAAAACATACATCAATGAAAGCATAAATCAATATCATGATTATGGGATATAACTTTTAGACCACCTACAAATAATATAAAGATGAACGCACCCTTAACCTTAAACTTATATCCAAATTCAAGCTCACTTTAAATCCAAAACCTATGATCCCCTAGAATATGTGGGTTTTAGGGATTTATAAAAATAATTATGAAACCACAACTCCTCATCAAGAAAATAGATGTAAGAGGAGTGTTAGACTTACCTAGAGCATTGACCTATGACCAACGACACTCCAAATGGATTAGAAATTAAAGATATCGACCCTTGGGAAGATTGGGGGAGTTTGGTTCATCACTAGGGTTTGAGGAGTATTAAATGGAGAGAAAATTGGCTGAGGAACTTAAAATTATGATGAGGAAATATGGAACTTTTTACTTTTTAATGGGGCCCATAGTTTGGCCACATATTTTGCCAAACCATGTGCTTTCCTCTCTCTAACAGGGGTCTAAGTCACATGGTTACTTGGTGATTCTACATGGTTTGAAAAAACTATGCTCCAATCAGGTGAAATTCCTATATACAAAGTCACATGGTTTTTCTTTCCCCTTTTAATATTATAATCTAACCATGCTCCAACTGTGAAACATGCACTGTATGGTCCAATTTCACTTTCTTTCATGCCCTAAACCCCCAAAACACCCCCGAGCTTCCTCGTACAATGAGTAAAGATTTAATTTAAAAACTATAAGGTATTAAAACCAAAATATAAACAAGTACATACCTCCATGAAGTATGGATCTTACAGTTATTTCTTAAAGTGGTTGTTTGAACCCCATATTTTTCCTTCTTGTGGGTTTTTTTCTTGATTTCCATGGATGAGCACTATTTGATAGGTATCTAATATGATTTTACATATTCCTAAAAACCTTTTCTTTATTATTCTCATGGTATTTTTGGTACTGATAGGGAATTTTGAGGTGTTTGGAAGTCTATGAGAGATTTATCTCTATTCAAAGCATCTCAACACCATGGTGTTGGTCATGGTGATGGTTGTTTTGTCCTTGGGAGTTGTGACATTAGTTTTGGGGCTGGTTTTGTGATTCTAAGATGAACTATAGTGAGAAAAATGGTATGGTTTTCAGTGTTGTTGTGAATTACACTTGGATGGTCTCCTTATGTAATCCCATAAGTTTAGAAATACCCAAGGAAAGGTGTGGTGATGGGTGTGGTATTTTTGGGGACTATCTATGAAACACTGGGATCAGGAGCTCATCATGCGGTGGTACTAGCTGTGGTGAGGAGAAAATATCCAATATTTTAGTGTTATACAACAGTGGATGGCCTGGAAGATGTTAGAGGATCGAACATTGATTATACCTTATCATGGATTAATCCCTATTTACAGACAAAGTAGTTTTTAGAACATTTAAATAATAAAGAAACTACCTCATGATATTCATATATTCTTTAAATGATGGATACCATGATGTAGTAGGGTGTATACACATTGTGATAAGGATATTTGTTATTTATCTATAAATAGAGGGCTCGATCCCCCTAGATTCAATTTCTCTTATTCTCTTCCAAGATTTATCCAAATATAGGCCCCCTTGTAACCCTTTGATTATCTCTCTTGAGGTTTCCAACTTCTTGGATTGTAGAATATTGTGTTCCCTTGATTCAAGGAACCTTATTATCTGATTTATACTTTTTTTGTTCTTCCCTATTTTTTGGAGGTTTATTGTGATGAACCCCTTAATTTTGGGAAGGATTATAATTTTTTTGGTAATGGGATGTTACGATTATGTTCTGGTTGGTTAACCTTCAACAATGGTTATGTTTAATCCCTCAATTATTCCATTTTCTATCATGGTTCACTTTGAATCACCAATCAAGGTAGGGGATCCCAATTCTCTCCATTTTTAGTATATGTGTGGGGATTCTATACTTTTGAAATATAATAGTGGGATGGAAAGGGTTAGATTAATGAATATGATGAATTATATTAATATAAAGTTGAATGGGATTTGAGTTCTCATAAATATTTTACTTGTTTGTAGATATTTCTTAAAGTATTATCATTTTTTGGTTCCTTGATAAAAAAACATCATTGTTGGGGCCTTTTTTGTGTTATGATATTTGTGATTTTGGAAACTCTTGTGTTGTTGATTTTTTAAAATCACCCATTTATAAAATCATAAAAACATATATATTCATAATGAACCTATTTCCCATTGAAATATATAATTTTCTGATAATGTACATGATAAATAATATTTGATGACATGATTTGGTTTGAACTAAAATTATGTTAGATGTGGAATTTTAGATATGTTTTTATATCATGATTTTATCGAGATGATAAGAGTATTTTATTGGATATTTTTGATGCTTCCAAAATAAAGAAATGTTTATGGAGAAAAATGGATGATTCTAAATAATTTCATTAGAAGAAGTCAAAATCATGTGAATTCTAATAGGATGATATCCAAATTAGACGAATACTAGTTGGAAAAATTATTCTTATGAACTCAATTGGATAAATTTTTTATAAAAATTATATAACATAGATATGTAATATTTTTAAGTAATAAAAGTTCTTTCATGATGATTGTATGAATGTTTTGTATATAGATCTTAATAAGAATGTTAGTAAATTTAATTAATGAAAATTTAATTATGATAAATTTAATTGGACTGAAGAATATTTTGGAAAAGGTTTTTGAGATTTTTTTTTGATGTTTATAAAATAACAATCAGAAATAGATTCTATGGATGTGTTTTTTTAATTATTTTTTACCAAAAAACTTTTTAGTGGTATAATTTTTTACTGGTCGAGAAGTTATCATCAATGTTTTAATAATGATATTAAATGTAATGATATTTTTTTATCATTCATCATTTTAAAATATCATGGAAAAATAACATTTATTTTCATTGATGTTGAATGAATTATACTTAAGGTAATGAATTTGTTTTTTGGAGAGGTTATAAGAATCCTCTAGAATCTTTCATAGAAATCCAAGAAAAATTTACTTACAAATATATTCAAATTTATAGTTTTTATTAAGAGGGAAAAAAATTTAGATCCAACCTTATCTTCAATAAACACATATAAAAATATGTTTCAAGTATAGTATGGGGTGAAGTGTGTACATTTCATTCATGAAAAATCTAATTTGATAAAGAAATTGTGTTCGATAGAGATACCAGATAAAATCTGAAAACCAATGTTTTCACAGGGAATATTTGTAAACTATGAAACTCTTGGTTAATGGAGAAGAAGCTTATAATATATCGAGAATTTTTTTTATTAGGGTAAACTCATATAAGTCAATAGAAGAAGTTTTAAATTAGGTGGAATCAGACAGATAGATAGTAAGGAAGTTTCATCGATTATATGAATACATCAGACAATGTTTTTTGGATAGAAAAATCCGACCAAGAAATTAAACGAACCATGAATAAACCTAAGTTTAAAAAATAACTAAAATGATAAATTTAATTCCTATTTTAAGGAAATAATTTGAATAATATATTTTTATAATAATAGAAAATGTGAATAAAGTACATGTAGCATAGTGACAACACACTAAACCTATTGGTGAAGGTTTCTAAATTTGTAACAAAATCAATGTCATATATTATTTTTTTCGAAGAGAATATGCACTATTATTTTGTTCATAGTTCAACTAAAGTGTAAGGATAATACCCTCTTATTGTAAACAAATTAAAATGGATTTTATTCTTATGTATTTTATTGTAATGAATTATTTCCAATCCATAAAAAGGATTAAATACTCTTATCAATTAATGAATATTATAAATTATTATCTTTCTGTGGAATGTGATTTTTTTTCTTGATTTTGGAAAGGATACAAATCATTAATAGGTGGTGGATAATGTTTTATAAGAATGAAATTGTAATATGAAAATATTATTAATCCCCCTCCTCCACATCTTAGTGATCACATGTATCATATTGGGATCTTTCATGTGGTATCAGATAGAAGGATTCCTTTATTGACTCTTTATTATATTAGATGAAAATAACAAATTTTATAGATGTTGTGAATTCTATAAAAAATAAGGGTATTATAGTTTTTGATATAATTAAATATCATATTTGTAAATATATAATTATTGCTTATCTTAGGTATATTTTTTTATGATGCTTCCAAAGAAGCTATAAATCGTTTCCCACCAAGTAATGAGGGATATAACCTAACAATTGATTATTGGAATAATATTGAGAATGGTGGGTTGGATAGAAATCTTATATTCTCTTTTTTTGTTGAATGTGAGTTTCTTGGAGTTAAAATAGTTGGTATGGGGAAGCATATCATGAAAAAGTTGAAAAAACAATTAAGGGAATATAGAATTTATTAAGGAAAGGTTATAATTCTAGATTTTGAATAATTAAGATCAAAATATGGGTGATTATGAATCTTTTTGTGATTTCTTTAAATGGGTGAAGGAAATTTTTATCACTATTATATGTGTCATGAATCAACTTGAATTGACCCCAAACCAGTCAGTTGAGCCAACCTGCGACATCCCTAAGGTCAATCCATGATCACCCTAGGGTTACTTTATGCACCACAAAATCATATAGTAATGGTGGAAATGATTTCTCTAATTATAAATAAGAAAAATTAGTGGAATAATAAAATATATTCCTAATAAAATAAACAAAGAATTTAAAAAAAAACTACACATAAATTAAAAATAAAACCAATATGAAAAACATAAACCGAACTTGAAGACCACTATAACTCCCTATGACCCCATAGGTCACTCTCAAATACCAAAATTTATATCACCCATGGAAATAAATACCATGTTGGAACATTCACCTGAGACTAAAAACAATACTGAAATATATATATATATATATATATATATATATGTCAGTATAAACACTCAGTAGGTATTCCCAAGTAATCCATTCCCAATGCATTTCCATTAAATAAAATATTCATCAATTTTAGGTTTTAAATACAATATATAAAAGTACTTTTCACACAATCCTTTTAATGTTGAATTATATCCCATATACCTTTTCATTCAAAACACAATTCTTTTTCCTAGGGAAGGAGGCCTCTATATCACTAGTGGAATTCGGACATATACTAACACTTATTTTCTAATGGTTTAAAAAAACTATTGGGATAAAGAACCTTTACCAATGGTTCTAGTAAACAGTTGGTATAGGGTATTATATGTTGGGTTTTCCAATGGTTTTGTTAAACCATTTGGAAAGAAAAATTTTACTTAAGATTTTTATTAACCGTAGGGAAAGAGTACCCCCAATTTAGGACTCCTTATCCCGGGTGAAATGTCCCCGACCTCTTCCTCCCTCCCCCCTCCCTAATCTTGATCTCCTCTCAGCCTCCACCTCTGCCTCCTGGCCCCCTCCCTCTCCTCTGGCGGCGTTCCCCTTCCCCTCTCATCTCCCTCTCTGATGACGACATCCCCCTCCCCTCTCGGCTCCTAGAGAGGTTCCCCCCTCCCCTCTCGTATCCCTCTCCAGGTGACATAACCCTACCATCTTTGCTCAATCTCCTCCGGTGACGTCCCCCGACCACCACTCCAGTCGCGCGTGAGACCCCCCATGGACAAACACCCTGTGGGATGTCCCCCTCTCTCGTCTCCCTCTCCTCCCGCCAGGGCTCTTGATCGGTATTTCCAAGTAAGAATTAGTCTTCTTTTTTTAAAAATGAGGCAATAAGGAATGAATTTTTAGGATTATATTTAGGATAATCATTCATATTAATCGTGCATTTTCTAGAGTTTTGGTTAGTAACCAACTCATGGTGTGGTGAATTATTGGGTAAATTGTGAATTTTTTCAAAATAGAGTCTTCCAGAAATGTAGGGTTAGATTCAAAGGATGTATTCCATCCATTTGAACAGTGAATTCAATAAAAAGTTCATGCTTTTTTAATAACCTCATATTTTTCTCTATAGACTCCTATTAGACCTTATATTTTGTTGGATTTTTTTGTTAATCATGATATATATGTGATGAGGTTGTATCATTATTAATATGTGCAATGATGTGGGTTAATTGGAGGTGAGTGATGATATATGAGATTTTATGGATTCCGATGAGGAGTTTCATTCCCTTTAATTGATTGGTTCATAAAACATTAGTTAGTGCTTAATATATTATGTAATTGGAATTGGTAAAGTAAAATGTTGGTATCGGATTTCCGATTTGGTTATTTGGATGGTATTCTATATCAAAAGTGGGTATAACTCTATTCACTATGGGTGTATGTTCCAATTGAACAGTGTATTTATTAAACTGACCATGAAATACATATTTCCCACAATACGGAAGCACCACAGAAATCATAGATAGACACTACACACCAGAAGACACCCATGGGAGACACCCCTTGAAATCTAAGGATATTTAAGAGGCCATCAACTTAGGAACTAAAGTCAATTGGCGCTCAAGGCTTGAGAAATTCCTATTACTGGTAGAAAAGATACCAAAACCTTTATTCTTAGTATAGTATAATGAAATGGTTTACACCCTCATGACCAAGTAGACCATCTGGTTCATGGACTGGTGCCCAACCAGGTTCAAGAGTATGATCAACTACTAAACATTGATTGCGGTCCCTATGAGGTTTTCTCTATAGTGAAGAGGGTTATGTGCACAATCTTCAACTCAACTGATGTAGCATAGGTTCATATTCAATGGCTAAGTTTACTAGTATGGTGTTTCCAACAATGTGCTATATAAAGAACATAATGAAAAATGAAGAGATTATTAAATGGATCTGTTTCCCCCTTGCTTACAGGAACATGATTTGACCCATGGAGCATTGTGGTTCTTATATATTAGGCAGTGACATGTATAGTCATAGGATATAGGTATGTTTTTGTTTATTTTTTATTTTATTTTCTTTATCGCATTGGAAACTTAGGTATTTTAATTCTTTCTACGGATGGAGGGTAGTGATGTTATCCTAACTAGTTGACATAGATCACTTGTATACTATAATACCATGAGGTGTGAGTGTGAGGAAACATTGGAAGATAGAGGAGCCTTGGGGTATTCCATGAGATGGATTTGTTTTTCTAAAACATTGTGAGGGAACATTTCTAGAGTATGTTGGAGTCATGAAATAACCCCAAGTGCCTCCATGAGATAGCATAAATAACCCAAAGTGTCTCCATGAGATAGAATAAATAAACCCAAGTGTCTCCATACATCGTAACATCCTCGCATGCATTGGTCACTCAGCCAATCCTATCAAACCTATCCTAGTCTATCCTCTCAGTCACATAGTCTAGACTCATCTCTCATGGATTATCCCATTCCTCGATGCACATCTCATCATCCAACTGGACAAAGAGGATTATTCACCTTATGATTGTCCTAGTCACAAAAGCACACCATGTTGAACCCTTCTACATTATATTCTCAATAATCTAGTCAAGAACCTCATTACAATCCTATATTATAACCCAGCCCCACTAACCAGGTTCCATCCTTAGCTAAATCACACTAAGACTCTTGGCATTATAATGCCAATCTGTCCAATAATACCCATTACCCACACTATCATCTCATCCTTCATCTCTTTAGTTGAACTCTTGAATCATTAAATGGAGTAAAACCTTTCATAGTACATTTTATATACTCAGAGGGACCATCCCACTATAAGAACCTACCAAGATTCCAATCCATCCTCATAAGTATTTCCTCATGAAACTCTAGATGTTCAATTGCCACACATATCACTACAAGGCCCAATCCTCTTATAAATATTTCAGTTGATCTAAATCCTCATCATTAGTGACATCAATCACATTAAAGTTCATAAATGTCAATTGAACCCTACATTCCAAGAATTATTCATGTGGATAGGCCCCATGGAAACAAGGTATGAACTACAACTATAAATAATAATGCCAAATACATGCATCATTTTTAAATAAATATCTCAAGTGTAAACATAAAAACCAATAATAATATGACCACATCCCTTGTATCAAAAAAACCAAACTAAGTTGAAACTCGGGAAAAATTGATTATATACCATTAATAGGAAGAGTAATTTTTAATTAATAGGAATGTATTATTTGATAGTATCATTTTGAAACATTGATCTATTTACCCTTTGCATGCAGGAACATGATTTGACCCATGGGGCACTGTGGTACTTATATGATGGGTGGTGACAAGTATAGTCATAGAAGACAGGTATGTTTTAATTTAGTTTTTATTTTATTTTCTTTATCGCATTGGTCACTTAGATCCTTGATTACTTTCTACGGACAGAGGGTAGTTATATTCTGTGAATGGGGCCAGAAGGAGTTCAGATTGATTACTTCCACGAGCTTTGATCCGAGGTAAGATTTTATGGTTACTACTTGTCTTGCACCACATGTATTGGGGAATTTAGTCTTTTTTACTCCATATTATGTTTTTGGTAGGGAGTTGGATCATTTTGTGTTGGTTCGAGTGGATTTGGTTCTCCGATACCAATCTAGGTAAGGCTTTAATGCCATTGGATGGTTTCTCACTGGTTATGTAGCATCCTTTATGTGTTTTAAGGTTCTTAATATCCTTTGTGTATTGTGTTGATCCCTTCTCGTTGGTTTTGAGTCACCTAGTCAAGGGAGACTCACATGCGTGTGCATAGGTAAGTAAGTATATGTATGTGGGTTCCCCTGGTATGTTTATAGTCACCCATGGAAGTGATTATGCACGTATGGGGCTAGGTGTGCCCTTGTATATATATATAAATGCATACGCAGGTTAGTGGATACTGATATATGCATATAAGAATATGTGCAAGGATCCCCTTGCACATGCTCATGGCCATGAGGGTGTTTGCATAGGGGCTAGGTGTTGTTACGTGTGTGTGAAGGTGTGTATACCCAGTAGAGGAGCATCAAATTTTAGTTAGAAAGCTCCAAGAGCCGAAGCGGATGGCTTGGTTCCACCTTGAGGTAGAGTCCCTCCTGTAGCCTCTTTAATTTAAGAATAATTTAAATCGAATTTATCTTCTTTCTTAATTTTGCTTAATTATATTGAATTGCATATCTTGAATATGTGTCCTTAAATATAATTGTTTCATTTGATAAACAAAGTCATGTTTTATAATAAAACCCCTCCAACAGAGGTGCGATGTCTGTGAAAACTCACAGTGATAGTTTAGGGTGTATGATTCTTTTCTGTCGTTTCGTTTCCCTTTAGACGTTGCGTCATTGTGACACTCACTACAATCTTACGATGACAATTTGATATAACATATTAAATAGTTCATTTGTTCTATCCTATCCTTTGTGACCTTATCTTATGGAGAAACCCATTTCGGGTGTTTTCCTGGCCTCTTGGCCACCACTTTGGGTGTTTACCTGAGCCTATATATCTAAAAACACTGATGGTGTCATTGTTTAACACCTATCAATCTTATGGTGCTCCCCACTATAAGCTTCATCTTAACACTGTTCGGGGTGTTTTCATGGCCTCGATGCACATCTAATTTTTTACATATATGAATTCTCCCATAAGATTTGTGTTGCATCCTAAGATGTTAAAACATACTCAAATTATATTGTTCTCAAGGTGACGGAAGTTTTATTATTAGAGTTACATGAAATTCATATACCATTGATAAGTAATACACCTGCATAATTTGACTCTCAATCAGTAGTTTCAACTACCTAGTACCACTTTTAAAAACAACAAATATAAAATATATATCTTTATCATACCACAATATTGAATCAAGAGTCTTTTTTTATAACATAAGATCAGTTTCTATAATGTTAAGGACAACTACATAGAATTTATTTAGAATCTTGGCTGGAAGATGTTGCCCTGTGGATGTCGCTGGACCGGGCCAACATGCTGCAGTCATGCCCGGGTAATGCCGTGATTTTTCCCTACTCTAAGACGACACCCTGCAGCGGTTCGCAGTCCTATCATAATTCAATGTATGATACCTAGATAGAGTTTTAGATACATTACCCACCCATAATTAATGGGGAGGGAGGCGATGGCTGGAATGTTTCCCCACCTCATCATGCTCCCTTCTCTCCTTCAAACCATAAAATCATAAGGAAAGTACCATGCAAGGACCTCCCATTCCCATTAGCATACATCACGGAAAGAGATACATCCTAAGGGTGTTTTTAATAGAGGAAAATTTTATGAAGGTTCTAAATAGGACTCAAGAAACCTTTTAGTGACAAACCATTTAGAAAATAACCAAACAGACCATTTACAATCCAAAAATTTCTATAAATCAAATGATAAACCCAAAACATAATTTATAATGCACAATCCATTTTTAAAATCCAACTATGAAATTTATCAAAAAATAGGTGCTGAGAGTTTAGTAAAGTAGATTCATACAATCTGATATAAGGAGTAATTTAATTTATTTCATAATATATTTTTTCATACAAATCTTACATCACTATTTAGTATGAAAGAAAGGTTTGAAAGGAATGAAATCAACATTTTATCAATTTAAAGGACAAATAAAAAGGGAAACCTACCTGAAACTGCAAGTGCTTGGAAAAAAAAATCCCAAAACAACACCATGAGCGTGAAATAAACCAAGAACACGCACAAGGGAACTTAAAAATAAAAAATGAATAATTTAAAACCAAGGAGACAATAACACTTAAACCAAGAGACCAAGGAAGAAGAGTAACTCAAAATAAAATGAGAGGAAAAGGAATATAAAGAAGATATACTAAATATAACTTGAGAAATCACACTAAAACATTGAATATTCCAATTAGAATCAACATAGAAGAAGGAGGGGAAGATTAAGAAAGAACAGATATCTCCCATTGGGTTTCATGAGACAAATGAGGGAGATTGGGGTTGTTTTGGGGTTAAAATTGAGAGGGGTAGAAATGTTATTTTACATTTTCAATAAACCTAAGTATTATTCATGGTTAGACCACACGGTTTCATAAATCATGTGCCAAACATTCACCCCTAATTGGACTCATTGAACACCTACAAGGTTTGGCCACACGATTTATGAAACTATGTACCAACTGTGTGACTTAGTTCTGTTAACAACTCCACTCCCATGGGAATGTCTTTTTCATGGTTTGGTCTAACTGTAATGAGGTTGTGCACCCTCATCCAGCAACACACAAGACCCAAAAAGTTTCTCCTTGGAGCCACATGGTTCTTATCAAACCATGCACTACCCATACCATGAAATAAGAAAATCAACTGAAAAGGGACACAACACTAGGAGGCCTAACAAAGAGTCCTTCAAATCCATATCCCCAAAAACACATGTATTTTCAGGCCTTGTGAGCTCACTGAGACCACTATCCCAACTCGTATTTATTTCCTCAAATACAGAACAACCAAAAAAACCAAAAAAAATGACAAACAAAACCCAACTTTAAATGAAAAATACAAGGTTCGGCACAAAATGTGTTGGCCATACACTTCCTCATTAATACACCCAAATTTTTGACTGTCTCAATCCTTCTACCTTGACAACAGCAAACAATAGAGGGCACTCTAGAAGCAAGTTACTCTGATGAACCTATGCTCTGATACTATTTTTTTAGTAACCAACCCGAGTGGACCCCAAATTTATCACTTGAACTAGCCTATGACATCCCTGAGGCATGTTCTCGATCATCCTGGGGTGGAAATAAGCACTAGGACATCATAATGTAATGGTGGAAATTATTTCATCCAATATAAATATAAAAAATTAATGGAATAATAAAAGAGAAGACCAGTTAAATAAATAAAGCATCTGAACAAAAACAACACATAAAATGAAAATACAACCAAGTCTAAAAAACAAAAGCGAACCAAACTTGACGACAACTAAAATTCCATCCGACCCCATGGGTCACTATTTGATGACAAACCTAACATCACTCATGGTGATCAAGGCCAATATGGTGTTGGATCAGGTTATAAAAAATACACACAAGAGGGGGTTAATTTTGTATTTTAAAAATTCTTCACAAATTTTAATGATGAACAAGTATGTCCTTTTATATTTATCAGATTATTTATGTAGCGAAAAATAAAAAATTAAAGAACGCAAGTATGTATAGTGGTTCGGGGAACAGAAGGCCCCTAGTCCACTCCACCAATGCTCTACTCCATGAGGATGGTGATTTTTACTATCTGGTACTCTTATCAACAGACCATTCACAATTGAGTGCAGGCAGTTGACAACTTTACAAATTAAGGATAAAATAGAGCCTTCTTGTTCATATATATAACTGAATACACAGATTAGTACAAGAAGCTAGTTACTCAAAATAAGAAGTGTATTTTTTTTGAAAATTATTTCCAGTTATTTCTTCATAGTTGAAATAGCATGAAACTGAAAGTAGATAGATCGACATCTTTAGAAAGAACAATATTTAGGTAGAAGTTGTTCTGATCCGATCCGGTTTGCAATAGATATAGAAATAACTTCAGTAACTTTAATATGTTCGCAAATGATCTTCGATGAAGAAATGATGAATCTTCAATGTGTTTATTCTTCTTCAGAAAAAAATGTTTGATCATAACTAGTGATAGTAGATCTGTAAAACTCGAATGTCTCTAAAAATCGTAGTCATGAAAAACTCAAGAATATATTCTTCTCATCTCTTTCACAATGATCTATATCATGTAATCTGTAATTAAAAATAACATAGATATATATAATAAAGAAAATTGTTTTCCTTTCAAATTTAGATCTACAAAATTCTCTTATAATATCGTGATATTCAAAAGTTTTAATAACAGAGTAGTCGTAACTCTCCTTAATATTGAGCATGAAAATCTCCTTTAAAAATGATCCTTTGAATCGAAAACAAAACATATTTGAATAAATAAAATGTGTGCTTTAAAATTGAGCTTTTAATCTAGCTTCAAATCATCCAGATAATCTACATAAAGACCGTTACTCTATAAAATCATGTTTGAATCTTCGATTCCAAACGTAGGGTTGAACTGCAATGCATATATTCTCTCAACATAAGTTTTACAACATAATGTTCACAATGTAAGGTTGATAAACCATAATTTTCTCTTCAACTTTAAAACGTACAGTATATAATCCACAATTTTATCAGCTTCAAAACATAAGGTACATGATCCATACTTTTTGATAAAATGTAAGGTTGTTTACAAAAGTAAGGATGATGAACCATACTTTTGAGAAACAAACATAACATTCTATACTAAACATAGGGTTCTTCTTCCATACATTTCTGATATCCGAAACATAAGGCTCCTTCCAAATGTAGGGTTCTTCTTCCATAATTTTATAAAAACATATGGTGGCTTAACCATACTTTTCTGATAACCCGTAAATGATGGATTTTATCCTTTCATTACGCTCCGTAACATAGGGTATGAAAAGTGTTTACAGAACACGCTAAAGTGATTTCTGAACATTTAGAGCATGAACAATGTTTCCAGAACACACTAAACCGCTAAAAATGATTTCTGAACACTTTATTAAATATTCCATGCAGATGAAAACGCTTAAATATTATTCGAAAATAGGGAAATAAATAATATTAATTTCCTAAAATATACTCAAAGTAAAATCATTAGAATAACAAATAAGGGTATTTGTGAACATAAAAATCATCATAAATAGATACAGTATTATTGAAAACAACACTTTCTCAAAAATCTCCCCCTTTTGATGATCACAAAATCCATGAATTAACCAATGAAATTATCTTATAAAATTAATTTCATATAATTTAGTAGTTTGAAAAGATAAAAAAAATTGTTTTAACAAAATCATTTCTTAATATTTACATTTTCTCCCCATTTATAAAGAAGAAAAAAATCTCCTCTATAAATAAAGACATGTGTGAATTGTGTTTATCCATATTTATCCTCCAAATTTTTTTTGTGTTTTTCAATATTTTTCCCCCATTTAGTGATATCAAAATGAATGATAGAAGAAGGAATAGGACACATTTTAATATAGCACTAAACTTATGTAAATTCTATTATAAAATATTTATCAATATCTAAATCTGGATTACTGGAATTCTAACATATACAGGACAGTAAAACAAATTAATAACATAAAAATGGGGGATGAAAATATATTTTATTGAAAATATAATTACAAGTACAGTAAAGCTAATGAGAATCAAGGTTGGGCTAAAAAGATCTGGGAAATAGGTTTCAGTTCCTCTGAATGACTTCCTTGAGCTCTGATATCTATAGTCTCAACCTTTTTATTAGTCCATGGCCTAACTGGACTATGAGATCCTTTCCTTCTTGATTCATATGGATGTAATCAATCAAATTGAATATGAAAAACTCATGTAACCACTCTTCCTTCTCTATAAACTGATTGAGTGTATCTGTGAATCTGTTCAACAAAACTCTAATCCCAGGTTTATCTGAGGTAAGATGGTCAACAAGAAACTTTTTATTATCTAGGAGAATACATAATAGAGCATTGTTGCACTGTATGTCATACAATCTGTCATTCATATGGCTCATTTCTGCTGTAATGTAATGTAATATCCTCATCAGATCAGGAAAAGTACCTGAGGTACATGCTTGATTGTCCATGATAGTAGAAAATTTTTGCTCCCTGAAAATTCTAAAATCCGCTAAATCTAACTTCATTACCATTTTAGATTTCAGTTTTTCAACTTCAAATAACATTTACTTTTTAAAAGCTTTCACTTCCATTTTTGAAACTGAACTATCTTTCAAGTTCTGAAACTTCTGTCTCTCCTTTTCTAATGCTCTTCTCAAACATTCATTTTTTTCCTGAAATTTATAAAATTTTCTGATCAACTCATCCACATGATCGTTATCAGAATTAGAGGCACCTTGTGTGTGATTCTCAGTCTAAGCTTCCACTAGATTTATCAGTTCTAGAGATAGGGATTCATCATCTGACTTCTCTTCACCATTCCTATGTACTGGATTATCCAAAAAAACTCCCTCGATTCCTTTACTTGCTCATCCATATAAAATTCATCAATAATAATTTCAGTTCGAATTTCAGAAAGGTTCACTACTTGATTCATATTCATAGGTTCTTTCTCATCTTGACCAACCTCTAAAATAGGTTCCTCTTAAGCTAATTCCGCTGGAATAATCTCAGTAGTCAGTATAGTTTTAGATCTATCCACTTCAACTTCTCTAGAATTTTCAACAGTTAAAGGCACAATTTCTTTTTCCACATGAGGAGTCACCTCAATCTGAGAAATTATTGGTTGGTCGACTTATTGTACTGGAAATTCTCTAACAAATCTGTAGCTTAGAAGAGGTTCAGTTGTTCCAACAGTTTCTTGAACATGCTCCACAGCAACTTGAGCCACTCTATTCTTTCTCCTCTGCAGTTCTTCTTGACTTTCCTCAATATTACGTGTATCAACGGTCTCAAATCATAGTCTTCTTGAGATTCTACTAACTATTGATTCATCCATTCCTTTTTGGATATAGTATGTTTCTCCCCCTGAGATGATTTCAGGTCTTCCTCGACTCCAATAAGAATAATCTTGATTTTTATAGTACTCCAAAAGAATACAATCTTCCTCAAAGTTCCAGCAATGCAAATATTGTCGTGATGGCATCTTACTTTGGCATCGATTATTCTTACCATATCATATTTAAACAGTAATTTCGAAATGAACCTTCCATTGGGATAAAAGTTCACTCTAGCCTCTAGATTACAGCAGTAGTTGAGATATCTTACCATATATCTTGGAAAATTCAGCTTGATTTCACTCATAATAAAAAAAATTAAATACATGTCTGGAAACAAAATATTCTCCATCTCTGACATCATAGGTGCAATACCTGTCTGTAAAAACATAACAAGAATCTTATGATTAGGTTCCAGATCCTTCACTAACATTTTCCTTATGATTGTAGAACTAAATAAAAATGACATAATTTCCTCTGACTTAAGTTCATTATCTCTAATATTCTTTAAATCGAAATGATAAAATCCCTCATGAGTGAAGTTTAAGATTCTAGTTATTTATACAGAAGAAATTGAAAAATCCTGATCTTCAATTTTCGCACATATGGTGTCCATTGTAACTCCAAGACTGAACTGGATAGATTTGAAAAAGTGACGAAGCTCTACCTCATATAGAAACTCTGTATTTTCTCCACTGAAATTTTGCTCGATATTTTAAAATGCAAGACCTTGTTGCAGCATTTGATCTATTTGATACTTCCATTCCAGGTCGATCACTTTTCCTTGTAGAATATTTCTTCCTACCATGCACTGATGCTTGGCATTACTAGATTCTCCTTCCTTGATTCTCTTTATCTTATCCATTTTTGTTTCAAAGTTCTGAAGGCTCAAAGGTTTAGGGTTTTGAAGGTGTAGTAGATGGTAGACAAAGGTGGTAAGGGTTTTTTTGGTCTTTCGAATGGTTTTTTTAGGGAAAAATGGGTTTGGAATTTGAAATGGTTTCTAACATACTTGATTCTTGTGTCATTATGCATATAGTAATTATTACATTAAAAAGTAAAAACATATGCGGAAAAAAATTATAGCAGAACTGACGAAATTTTTAAATCAATAAAAACAAGAAATAATAAAAACCGATAAAATAAGAATTATAATAAATAATTGGAAATTGAAAATTTAAGTTAAAAATAAATAAACCTAGCTCCCCATTAAGAAAATAAAACCTTGTAGTGGGAAGTGGTTTCGTAAAAATATCAGCTAATTAAATTTATGTGCTTACAAATTCTAAGAATATATCATTTTTAAGAACATGATCTCTTAGAAAATGATGTCTGATATCAATATGCTTAGTTCTAGAATAACTAATAGGGTTTTTTGAATAATTTATTGCACTTGTATTATCACATAAAATAGGTTTATTATTTAAATTTATTCCAAAGTCCATAAGAGTTTTTTTCATCCACAAAACGTGTGCACATCAACTTCCTGTAGATACATATTCTACCTCGGTTGTTGATAGGGCAACTGAGTGTTGTTTCTTACTAGACCATGACGCAAAATATTTTCCAAAAAAGTTACAAGTCCCTGAGGTGCTTTTTCTATCTAATCTACTGTTTCCAAATTCTACATGTTAATATGAAATTAAATTAAAATAAGAAGTTTTTGGATAGAGAAGAGATTGAAAAACAGTCCCTTATAAATATCTAAAAATTATTTTAACAACACTAAAGTGAGATTAATTAGGATCAGATTGAAATCTATCACAAAGAAATACTGAATACATTATATTTGTTCGGATAGTATTAAGATATAAACTACCAATCATACCTCTATATAACTTCTTGTCATATGATTTTTCAGTTTCATCCAGATCAAGTTTTATATTAGTACACATAAGAGTTTTATATGTCTTACTATTTTCAAGTCCAAATTTATTTAGTAAACCTGTAATGTATATTCTTTGATTTAAAACATTTTCAAAATCATTTTGATAAATTTGAAGTCCGAAAAATAAATTTAATTCACCCTTCATACTCATTTCAAATTATTTTTGCATTAAATTTGAAAACTCATGACAAAGTATTTTGTTTGCTGAACCAAAAATTATATCATCTACATAAATATGAACCAATAAAATATTCGAGTTAACAGTTTTCATAAATAATGTATGATTTTATATCCCAATAGTAAAATCATTTTTCAAAAGAAACGAACATAATCTTTCATACAAAGATATAGGTGCTTGTTTAAGGCTATAAAGAGCTCTAGTAAGTTTGAAAACAGAATCTGGTTTTTGTGGATTTTCAAAAAAAGAGGTTTCTCAACATTAACTTCCTCCAATAAATAAACATTTAAGAAGGCATACTTAACATCCATTTGAAATAATTTAAAGTTTATATGAGATGTATAGGCTAAAATGATTCTATTGGATTCTAATCTAGCTATAGGTGAAAAGATTTCATTATAATCTATACCTTCTTTCTAATTATATCATTTAGCTACTAGTCTTGATTTATTTCTAGTTATTATTCCTTGATAATCTTATTTATTTCTGAATACCCATTTAGTTCTTATAACTAGATAGTTCGGAGGTCTTTCAACTAAATTTCAAACTTCATTTCTCTTGAACCGGTTTAGTTCTTCATGCATTTTTATCATCCAACTTTAATCAACTAAGGCTTATTCTAATATATTAGGTTATAATTGAGATTCAAAGGCAGATAATTAAACATGATTTCCAACATTTTGTCTAGTTTTTATTCCAGTGTCTAGGTTTCCTATAACAATTTCTAAAGGGTGATTTTTTAGGATTCTAGATTGTCTAGGTAGTACACAGTTAGGTTCTTCAATGTCATGTTCTTCTAAACTGGACTAAATTTTATTTATATCGTTTTCAAAATCATCTTTCATGTTTTCAAGTCTCATTTATCATTAGAGTAATATTCATCAATTTGGTCTTTCCTTTTCTCAAAAGGATAAAATTCATCAAATTTCACATGACCTGATTCTTCAAAAATCCTTTACATTTTATTAAAAACTCTATAAGCTTTGGAAGTAGCAGAATATCCTAAGAAAATGACTTCATCATATTTTGGATCTAACTTACCAAGATCTTCCTTGGTGTTTAAGGTGTAAACCATGCATCCAAAAACATTAGAGTAATTTACTTTAGGTTTTCTATTATTCCAGAGTTCATAGGGTGTCCTTTTAAAAATCTGTCTGATTAAAACTCTATTCATTATATAATAGGCTATTCTTACAGCTTCTACCCAGAAATAGGTAGGAAGCCTATATTCATTTAGAAATTAATATCCATTCTTTGAATAATTCTATTTCTTCTTTCAAAAATTCCATTTTATTTTGGTGTTCTTGGTGCATAGAAGGTGTGTTCAATACCCATATTTTAGAAAAAGGAAGTAAATTCAAGATTCTCAAATTCTCCACCATGATCACTTCTTAATTGTATTATTTTAAAACATTTTTCATTTTGAATAGCTTTTCATAAACATTCAAATAGACTAAAAGCTTCATTTTTGTATTTTAGAAAATAAATCCACGTAAATATGGAGTAGTCATTAACTAAAACATATACATATAATTTACCTGCCAAACATGATATTCTCGAAGGTCCAAAAAATCCATATTGATGAGTTTTAGAGGCTTAGATGTAGAAATTTTGTTAACATATTTGAAGGATGATTTGTAATTCTTTCCAAGTTGACATGAATCAGAGAATATTTTACTTTCAAATTTGAGACTAGGAAAATCAAAAACTAATTGTCTCTTAGGGAACTTATGTAAAGCATATATGTTTTAATGTCCAAGTCTTCTATTTCATATCCATGATTCATTTATCATAGTATTTAAGCAATTTACCTTTTGTTTACACAAGGAATTTATGTCCAGGGTATAAACATTATCAGTTTTGAGTGCTCTAAATTTATGAAATTTATCTTTATAAACAAAACAACAGTTTTTTATAAAAATCATCAGAATATCCATCATTATAGAGTTGAGATATTCTTATCAGGTTGTGTTTCAATCCTTGTACATAGAGTAATTATTAATTGATATGTCTTCTAGATCACCAACAGTTCCAATTCGAATTATTTTAGCTTTGTCATTGTCACCAAATGTGACTAATCCTCCATCCTTTTGAGTTAGAGTTCTGAAATTTGATGAGTTTCCAATCATATACCAAGAGTAGACACTATCTGTATTCTATATTTCAGTTTTTCTATTTCTGTGACCTACTTCTTACAAAGGCATTAAAACAAAGGTTTCTTTTGGTTCCCATATTCTATTGGGTATAGTAGTGTTAGTTCGCAAAGATTTGGGAACCCCGACTAGCTTAGTTTTTCTATAATCAATAGAATAATATAAAATGCTTTCAACAAAGTCTTTATTAATCCCACTAATTTGGTGTTGCCTTAAAAAGCAATTTTAAAATATGTGACCTTTTGTTCCATAGTAGTTGAAAATTTTGCCTTTTATACTTGGTACAAAATAGTTTTTATATAGTTTGGGTTTCTCAACTTTACTGCATATTCCATACCATTCCTTTTTAATTACATTTTTTCCAAGAATTTCATTTACTATACTTTCTCCTTTTGTAAAAAACAAGGGCATCACTTTTGTATGTTTCTACTTATGTTTGTAGTGTTTTTATTTTAGTTTCATTATCTGTACAGTTTATGTTTGATGAATTATATTTTTCAATTAACTCTTGATGTTGTTTTAGTAAAGTGTTTCTTTCTCCTAAAAAAGAAGTGTGAATATTTTTCAGTGATTTATGTTTCTTAAATAAGGAATCATATTTATTTTCCAACATATTGTAGTTCCTTGACAGTTTATCATTTGAACAGCTAGAAAAAGAATCTGAATCAGATGAGTAATAGGATTTTACCTCATCTTCTTCTACTATAAAGCACATTTTTTCTTTTAGATTTTATTATTTCTTTTCTGAGTCAGACATTGATGAGCTTTTGAAGTCTTCAGAAACACTCTAGGTTACTTTCATTGCTCCTTTTTCTTTCTTCCCATAATCATTGTTTTTGAAAATTTTATTTTTCTTTTCTCCTTTTAATTGAGGTCATTCAGATATATTGTGACCCATCTTTTTCCATTCATAGAATCTGACTGACCTTGGTTCTTTTTCATCCTTTTTGAAGGATTTTATGAATCCCTTCTTCTTTCTATATAATTTGTTTAACTTTATCGCTAGTTGAGCCAGTTCCACATCTGAATTTGATGAATCATAATTTTCTAATTTCACTTTGATTTCATTCCTCATTTATTACTTCCTTTGGGATATTACATTCAAAGCATTATTTTCTCTATTTATCAATAATTTATGCTCATTTACATCATCTTCCATCTCAGATTCATACATCATTATAGTTCCAATTAACTCTCTCATTGTAAGCTTTTTCTCTAGTGATGATTGCCTAATGGCAGCCGAAATTCCATTCCATCTTGGTTGTAGTACTCTTAAAACTTCCAGGGCCTGATCTTCTTGTTTGATAGGCTCACCAAAGGCAGTGATATTATTTACAATATTTGTAATCCTTCCATTAATATTGTTGAAACTTTCTCCTTCAAACATTTTCAATGTGTCAAATTTCAATTTTTTAGTGAAATACCTCATCTATCTGGAATTTCAAGTTCCTTCATAGGCAACTGCAATCATCTTCCACATTTCATAAGATGTCAGGCACTGAGATAATCTGTTGAATTCATCTGTTCCAAGACCACATATGATAGCATTCATATCTTTCATGTTTATGTCATACTCTACTTCTGTACCAGTACTCTAGGTTTTAGGTTTCTATGGAATCACATATGGAGTTAGAATTTTTGAGTAGATTCTGTATCCAAGGTTCTTTAAGTAAATGATCATCCAAGATTTCCAGTATCCATAATTTTCATCATTGAAGTTGGGAGCATAAACTATTGACATACCATCTCATGTATCAGCCATTATGCTTTGTATAAATTAAAAAAATGATTGTTATAGATTTGGGAAAATTTTCTCCTCTGATACCAATTGTTGGATCGGATTATACCAAATACACACAAGAGGGGGGTGAATTGTGTCTTTTACAAATTCTACAAGAATCGTGATGATGACCAAGTCTTCCCTTTTATATTTATCATATTTTTTATGCAGAAGAATATAAACAATTAAAGAACGCAAGGATGTATAGTGGTTTTGGGGAACATAAGGCCCCTAGTCCACTCAACCAACACTCAACTCCATGAGCTTGTGGATATTCACTATCTGGTTCTCTTATCAATAGACCATTCACAACTGAGTGCAGGCAGTTGAAACTTTTACAAATTAAGGCTAAAATAGAGACTTTTCATTCATACACAGAATCGAATACATAGCTTAGTACGAGAAGTCGATTACTAAAAATAAAAAAGAGTATTTATTTGAAAATATTTTCCTGTTTTTTAGTGACAGTTTCAACAACAAGCTACTGGTAGTAGATAGATAGACATCTTCAAAAAGAATGATCTTTAGGTAGAAGTAGTTCTGAGCCAATCCGGTTTTCAATAGATATACAAATAACTTCAAAAACATTAATATATTCACAAAAGATCTTCAATGAAGAAATGATGAATCTTCTATGTGTTTCTTCTTCTTCAGAAAACCAAGTTTGATTATAACTAGTGAAAACAGATCTATAAAACTCGAATGTCTCTGAAAATTATAGTCGTGAAAAACTCAAGAATTTGTTCTTCTCATCTCTTTTACAATGATCTATATCATGTACACTATAATTTAAAATAACATAGTTATATATAATAAAGAAAATCATTTTCCTTTCAAATTTAGATCCACAAAAGTCACATATAGAATCGCGATATTCAAAAGTTTCAATAATAGAGTATTCATAGCTCTATTTATAATTATGCATGAAAACCTCCTCTAAAAACAATCCTTTGAATCTCAAATAAAACACCTTTGAATAAATCAAATATGTGATTTAAAATCAAGCTTTTAATATGGCTTGAAATCAGCCAGATAATTCGTATAAAGACCGTTACTCGATAAAGTCATGTTTAAATCTATGACGCCAAACGTAGGGTTGAACTACATTGCATACATTCTCTAAATGTATGGTTCACAATGTAAGGTTCATAATTTACATTTAATAAACCATACATTTCTATTAAACTTTCAAACGTACAATATATAATCCATACTTTTGTCATCTTCTAAACATAAGGTATATGATCCATACTTTTTGATAAAACATAAGGTTATTTACAAAAGTAAGGTTAATGAACTATACTTTTGAGAAACAAATATAACATTTCATACTAAACATACGATTCTTCTTCCATACTTTTCTGATATCCCAAATGTAAGGTTCCTTCCAAACGTAGGGTTCTTCTTCCATAATTTTCTGATAATGTATGGTTGCTTAACCATACTTTTCTGATAACCCATAAATGATGGATTTTATCCTTTCACTACACTCCATAAGATAGGGTATGACAAGTGTCTCCAGAACATGATAAAGTGATTTCCGAACATGTAGATCATGGACAATGTTTCTAGAACATGCTAAAGTGCTAAAAAACGATTTCTGATGTAACACCCCAAGATTTCATAGTGTGTTATTTTCTTCAAAATAATTCAATAACTTGAACTACACGCAACACCGAGTTTAATCACACCATGAATTAACAAAAAAAAAATCATTCAAAAGAGGTTATGAATAGTATTAACTAAATTTTAAACTTTATATAATCCTTGTAATTTTAGAATCCATATTATGACTTTCTTAGACATAATGCAAGAACAGATTCATTTTCAGTATTGCACTTTTATCAACTTTTAATAGTGAAACCTTTTCAAATACAATATTTTAAACTTTTTGACTAAATGGGGACATCAAAAAAATTTAAAATGAAACATCCCAAGCTTCCACGGTACGCTTTCCTTTGAATAATACAGTAGTGTGTGTTGTACGCAACTTCGAGTTCTAACACACACTACAACCAATCAAACTAGCCGTTATGAATAGTAATACATACTTTTTGAAATTATATATATTTTATATTTCAAAATGGACTTCATTTTTGGATTCGGAATATTGAATTTATCCTAAGGTGAAATTTTGGTACATTTCGGATAACTTTCATATTTTGATGAATAGTGAAAATTACTAAATTTTAATTAAAAACAACTTTTTTAATAAAAATAATTAATAGTGATAAATTATGAATTTGAGTGGTTTTAAAGTATATTTAGAATATATTTTTACCATTTAATATAATGTTGGTCATTGGACATAATTTTACAATTAAACAGATCATAAACAAGTGTCAATCTTTTGATAGTTATTATCTCTTAAAAACACGCTTTTTGTTTTGACAGCGGAAATTAATTTTAAATTAATTTCTGCCACTTATGTGTTTTGAATTTAGGAAAATTGATTCCATATTTGGAATCAGGATGTTCGAATTTTTTAAATAGATAACTTTTATTTTTAGACATTTTGAATAATTACTGCGGTAAATATTTTATTTACCATGGTTAAGGGTAAATCCGGTAAATAAGGGTTAAAAAAATAATATTATAATAATACTAAATTACCCTAAAACGTGTCTTAACCCTATTTGTTGATACATGGTCGACCATGGGCATCTTTAGGTCGATTTTGGGACCCCATGGATCCACTTGTAAGTGATAATGACACTTTATTTTAATTAAGTTAAAATCAATACAAAAATGACACATGCATATATCTTTTAGAAAAACAATTGTTACATAGGGTTATATATGTTGTATTTTAGATTATAAATATTCATTAGAAAGATAAAAATATTTACTACATAAAGATATTTTATTTATAATTTTGAGACATTAAATAATTTATTTTATTTATGACACAATGATGATGCAGTAATTACTATAATAGTGAAAATTAAAATAATTGATATTATAAATACCCAAATAAATATAATATGAAACTTTTAATGAATTAAACTAATTTTCTAGGATAATATGATATATTAGGATTGATTTAATTGACTTTGTTCTAAGTAATCAATCTGTTATGAGTTTCACAAAAATCAACTATTGAATAGTGTAAAAATTGACATAAAAGAGTTCTTAAAACAAATATTATATTATTAATTGATATTAAATTCCTAAAAATCTATGATTCGGCCAAGAGACTTATATCATGATAGTTTCATCATTAATGGACAACTTGGGGGTCTCTTGGATGTATATAGTAAGTTTATTAACCATATAATATAAAAATACAAAGAGACATTGTAAAAGTGAAACTAATTAACTTAGAGTTAATACTAAAAGATAAGGTTAATATAAGTACCCAAAC
Organism: Viscum album; assembly: GCA_963277665.1. Lineage (NCBI taxonomy): Eukaryota > Viridiplantae > Streptophyta > Magnoliopsida > Santalales > Viscaceae > Viscum > Viscum album. Next base: position 1,965,657,369 of record OY728130.1, on the reverse strand, counting down.
CTGTTTAAATTCTATTGGTTGAGTGGTTTTCGACCTATCCCCACCTTAACCTTTGAATAATCAACTTTTGAGCCATTAGAAACCGAATATGAATTTATTATAAATTAATATTTCTAGCTTTTCCAAAGGTGCCCCTCACCCCTCTTATAAAAGGGCACTCCTCCTTCTCATTTCTACACACCTTAAAAGCCTTTTGGTTCGGAAAAACTCTGCCCAAATACTCTCCCAACATCCCTCACTACAACCTAGAGGCCATAGTTTGATCAGAAAGCCAATCTAAGGAGCCCTTTTGATCAAATCAAAAGGAAGAACTCGAAGAAGAGGTAATGTTTTCACCACCCCTTTTCAAGTTCCATTCTTCTTCCACTTCTTCTTTCTTTATTCTTACCATTATAAAATAATAACTCCAGTATATCACATATACTGTGATGTTATTATAAATATGGTACAACCATATTCAGTATTCTATCCACCCTTTGAATAACATGTCACCATACGTGCGTACGTACGGCTTACCGTCTCCACGTCGTGGTGTAATTGTTATTCAATATAATATTATTTGGATGGGTATAATAATGATGTTTAACTCAGGTAAATAATAAATATAACATGTTAATGATTCTGTATATATGATATACCATCCATTTATATATTATTTTAATATCAAAAGAATGATATTGTCGCTCGTGCGTACGTACGGACTACCGTCTCCACGAACGCGATGAGATTCATTCTCCATAGTATCCATTCAAGTATAATTATCATTAGATGATTTAAAAATGATGTTTAAGGACTTGATATCATTCTGGATGTGAATAAGATACAACAAACATGGCTTATGTAACAAAACATATAAAAGAAAATGAGTAAGTTAACTCCCGAAACGACGATAATTCTAAGATATTATTAACAAATCAATGTTAAAAGATCATATATGATATCATATTAATATATATGATTCTTGTGTAATTTAATAACAATTATTTCACCATTATACAGGAGGTTAACCTACCCCAACCAAGTAAAAGTACAAGGTAAGGGATTTTCTTATCTCACATTCAATTCCGTGAGATTTCCATTATTCGCCACTAAATTATTGAAAGTGGTGTACTGTGTACTTGAATTTGATATATATTATCATGATTATATTTATATTCATGTTATTCTGTAAATAATTCGGTGGTTATTAACTTTTGTCCATACGACTCAGTTGATTAACATGGTAAGGGGTTTTCATTTCACTCTTTATTTCCGTGAGATTCATGCCATATTTCCACTATTATCTTTTGTGTGGTGTATGTACTGCCCATAATTGTATTCTTTGTGTAATAACCTTTACCTTATGTGTATTTACATTTTCATTTTATGATACCTCTTTAATGGGTTGTATGTTTCATAAGTTACCAAATTGATAAGAGTTTACTTCACAATCTCTTTAATATCCGAGGTTGTCTTTACGTAAGTATCTACAGGGACATATTTACTATCCATGTCCATATTTCATAAAAGAGTTTTCAAAGGGATTATTTCTAAGGGAACTTTTACTAAAACATCATTTTAAATGTTTTAAATATTTATTCTTCTAAATCATCCTCATTTATGTCCACGTTTTCAAAATGGTTTTTAAGGATTTATTTATATGAAAATGAATGTTTTAAAAGTGTTAATTCCATTCAAAAGTTTCAAAGTGGTATGGGACACTTTGATTCAAAAATGTATTTAAATGCCTTACTTTCTAAATTGTGTAACATTAAAATGTTTTCATGAAAAAGGGATATTTCTCTCAATAATTTTTAAAAAAACATTTTCATCTATGTCAACATCCTTTGATGGATTTTAAGATTATTTGAAGTTGATTTATTATGATTTAAAACTTCCATATTGTAATGAAGTTTTGTGATATGTTTGACTGTAGATGTGTCATTTATATAGCATTTGTGGTTTATGAGTAATGTATTGACATTTCGTATGCTAGTTCCAATAAGAATGTTTATGTTATATTTCAACCTTTACTTCATATGAATGTGTTGGACAAGTATGTTCCAGGTTGGGGACTGGTAAAAGTAAGCCCTCCAGGTTGGGGACTGGTAAAAGTAAGCCCTCCAGGTTAGGGACTGGTAAAATTAAGCCCTCCGGTTTGGTCTCCGGTTATTATAGGCACTCCGGGTTGGTGTCCGGTTATTAGAGTCACTCCGGGTTGGTGTCCGGTTATTAGAGGCACTCTGGGTTGGGTTCCGGTTACAGTTAGCCCCAAGGTCTTGGGACGAGGCCTTGAAAAGAAATTAAAGTTTAGCATTATGCATTCCATCATTATGAAAGTGGTTATTGATTTTGCATGTGATTATTCGTTTAGTAGAATATCCATGTGAATAAGTAAATGGCATTATTTCATTTTACTTTTGCCATACTATGTTGAATTTCAAGTTTAAAAGGCTTCTGTTTTAGTAATGCATTGCCTTAAATGTTTATGCTTATTTTGAATGTTCTGCTATATTGTTATCCTTACTGGGCATTTGAGCTCACCCCTTTTCTATGTTTTATTTTCCCCAGGATGTGAAGAAGTAAGTTATGAATGACCTGCAGGGATATTATGAGGGGATAATAGTGTGGACTGTGGAGACATTATGTTGTTGTAGTATTTTTTCATTTTATGATGTAATGTAAAACTTATGAATATATCTAGTGTTTCCAAGGCTACTAAACCAATCGGTCTTTCGAGATTTGATCTTTCTTGTGATCATGCCAATGTTATGTAATAATGCACCGACTCTAGGTAACTGGGGTCGGGGCGTTACAGTTGGTATCAGAGGAAGTTTAGTACAAACCTTGGAAGCTAGATTTAGATAAACTCAGATTAGAGCACGTAGACCTAAGATGAACTTTGAGAATTAGTATAGAAGAACTTCCTATAATTTTGGTATTGTAGAGATTTTGTGAGTTTTCTGAGCAATACATCCCTGTCTGGATACGAGCAGGTAGAGGCGGCTCTGGCACAGATGTACCGAGGGGTAAAACCCGAAAACACCGCTTTGAGCTAGACTCGAACGGGAACTGGTGCACGACAACGGGCCTTGCTGCACTCTTGGTTACAACACTCCCGGGGGATATGCTTAGGATAATTCACATTTTCTTTACAAACCATTATGAAGGGTTTATGTGGATTTACTTCCTCAAAGGAGAAATTTATATGATTATGGATTATATCCATAAACTCTTTAATTTATGTTATGTGTCTTACAAGTTTGGGATTAGGTATTGTTATTCATAAACTAATCTAGTGTATGCCATTGTTTAGAAATGGCGCCCAGTAGAAGGAATGAGAACTCCAGCAATGCACATGATCCAAAGAGAAAGAAGGATCATATCTTTCATGGCCTTAAGCCAAAATTTATACGAGAAATAGTCTCCCATTTATTATTATCATATGAAGAAATAATATCTTGTGTTGATAAGATAAGTAATGATTTTATTGAGTCCTATGGCTTTGAAGGGAAGCAAGATAAGAAAAGGATGGAAGAGAGAAAGATGGATAAAGGGAAGAGGGAAAAGAATAATTTTCCTATATGTGATAACTGTGGGAAGAAACACCCTGGAACTTGTCTGAAAGGAATGGGAGTTTGTTATAAGTGTGGTGGAAAAGGGCACAAAGTACATGACTGAAAGGGTAAGAAAATGGTTTCAAATGTACATTGCTTCATTTGCAAGGAGTTTGGACACTATGCGAACCTATGTCCCAGTCATCAGAATATGCCACAAATGATGCTATTGGATAATAATCAAGTTATGATACTACCACAGATGAAGAGAAATGATTAAAGTTCTTATGTTGATTATGTAATTTGAGTGTTGTATCAACAATGTACTTGTTATAATAATTATGGAGTATATAAGGATTGTATTGCAGTACTATTTCATTTTGGACTTGAGATTGTGTGGAACAAAGAAAAGTGACTCAATAGCAGGATAAATTTTTGAAAAATATATGGTTGAGAGAATGATAAACCATAATATGGTTCTGATACCGAGGTAGTGATTTTAGAATAATACATGATTGATTTGGATAAATTATATTGGATATTATTGACTACATTGAAACTAATTAATGATTTGTATATTCCATCATTGTTGGGGTTTAAAACATTTTTGGATTGATGAAGTATATCCAGCATTCTATATGGAATAAGGGAGCATGAATGTAATCAATATGGATTATGGTAATTCATGATGTTTCAGTGTTTTAAAAGAATACATGATGAAGGTATTCATATGCTATTACGTGGTAAAAAGGATCTACATTATGTTTAACTTTTTTATAAATGTTGGGCTGTCAGTTTGGTCAGAAGTATTTTGGATAAATTCTAGTTTGCAATTATTTTTGGATTTCCATAAAAGGACAACCCGGAGGTCGGGCGGCAACCCGTCGCGTCTGGCAAGGCCGCGAGACTTGAACCCACAACCAAAGTGCGACAAGGGTGTATCACCTACCACTGGCCCAAGAAATGTCCTGGATTAAATAATGTAGTTTTTTTTAAAAGATCTGGTAGATGAATTATAAATTCGTTTATTTTGGAACCCTGTACGAATAGTATAAATAGAATTTTTTTACGAGTGAAAAATGAGTTTGTGGTAGAAATTTATTAATGGAAAAAACTCTAGTTATAAAGTAAGTATATCTCCTTATAATCTTAGCCAATCTCATAAATAAATTCCTCAACATTAAGAAAAGGAACTTAGAACAAAAATGTTGTCCTAAATGGTACCTTAAATCATCACTAATTTATGGCTTTGGGATTGTTGGCCTTTTCATAGCCATGTTCTCTACCACTCTCCATCAGATAATTGATGGTTAGATTTCTCTTCCATATCCATATTTTCCTACATGGAACCCTAGTATGTGTTATTTTCGGTAATCTTCATACTTTCCACTCTTTATTTTAAATAGAGGCCTCATTAATTCATTTTTCGATGTGGGATTTCAACTAAGATATTTTTGAAACGTCATAAATGTGTTATCCTAATACCCTATGTTTTGTTGAACCGATGGTATTTCAAATCATCATAGATTGATGAGTTTAAGGACCTCAATTTTTTACTTTTTTGTGATTGATGACCTCAATCACTACCTATAAATATTTACGTTTTTCCTCCAATTATATGTCTCTAATTTCCACCGATGTTATCCTAATCGAGATAATAATTTGGTGGTGACCCTTTCATTTCTCTTTTCCTCATATTAAGACTAAATTTTAGTAACCCAATTTCCGATATGGGTTTTCCCACAAATATATTTTCTATTTTCAACCTTTTATTTTCTAAGAACAATTTCAAATTGCGAGGACGCAATTTATTGAAGGAGGGGAGAATGTAACACCCCAAGATTTCATAGTGTGTTATTTTCTTCAAAATAATTCAATAACTTGCACTACACGCAACACCGAGTTCAATCACACCATGACTTAACAAAAAAAAGTCATTCAAAAGAGGTTATAAATAGTATTAACTAAATTTTAAACTTTATATAATCCTTATAATTTTAGAATCCATATTATGACTTTCTTAGACATAATGCAAGAACATATTCATTTTCAGTATTGAACTTTTATCAACTTTTAATAGTGAAACCTTTTTAAATACAATATTTTAAACTTTTTGACTAAATGGGGACATCAAAAAAATTTAAAATGAAACATCCCAAGCTTCCACGGTACGCTTTCCTTTGAATAATACAGTAGCGTGTGTTGTACGCAACTTCGAGTTCTAACACACACTACAACCAATCAAACTAGCCGTTATGAATAGTAATACCTACTTTTTGAAATTATATATATTTTATATTTCAAAATAGACTTCATTTTTGGATTCGGAATATTGAATTTAGCCTAAGGTGAAATTTTGGTACATTTCGGATAACTTTCATATTTTGATGAATAGTGAAAATTACTAAATTTTAATTAAAAACAACTTTTTTAATAAAAATAATTAATAGTGATAAATTATGAATTTGAGTGGTTTTAAAGTATATTTAGAATATATTTTTACCATTTAATATAATTTTGGTCATTGGACATAATTTTACAATTAAACAGAACATAAACAAGTGTCAATCTTTTGATAGTTATTATCTCTTAAAAACACGCTTTTTGTTTTGACAGCGGGAATTAATTTTAAATTAATTTCTGCCACTTATGTGTTTTGAATTTAGGAAAATGGATTCCATATTTAGAATCAGGATGTTCAAATTTTGTAAATAGGTAACTTTTATTTTTAGACATTTTGAATAATTACTGCGGTAAATATTTTATTTACCATGGTAAAGGGTAAATCCGGTAAATAAGGGTTAGAAAAATAATATTATAATAATAATAAATTACCCTAAAACGTGTCTTAACCCTATTGGTTGATACATGGTCGACCATGGGAATCTTTGGGTCGATTTTGGGATCCCATGGATCCACTTGTAAGTGATAATGACACTTTATTTTAATTAAGTTAAAATCAATACAAAAATGACACATGCATAAATCTTTTAGCAAAACAATTGTTACATAGGGTTATATATGTTGGATTTTAGATTATAAATATTCATTAGAAAGATAAAAATATTTTCTACATAAAGATATTTTATTTATAATTTTGAGACATTAAATAATTTATTTTATTTATGACACAATGATGATGCAGTAATTACTATAATAGTGAAAAATTAAAATAATTGATATTATAAATACCCAAATAAATATAATATGAAACTTTTAATGGATTAAACTAATTTTCTAGGATAATATGATATATTAGGATTCATTAAATTGACTTTGTTCGAAGTAATCAATCTGTTATGAGTTTCACAAAAATCAACTATTGAATAGTGTCAAAATTGACATAAAAGAGTTCTTAAAACAAATATTATATTATTAATTGATATTAAATTCTGAAAAATCTATGATTCGGCCAAGAGACTTATATCATGATAGGTTCATCATTAATGGACAACTTGGGGGTCTCTTGGATGTATATAGTAAGTTTATTAACCATATTATATAAAAATACAAAGAGACATTGTAAAAGTGAAACTAATTAACTTAGAGTTAATACTAAAAGATAAGGTTAATATAAGTACCCAAACCTGTCTAAATTCTATTGGTTGAGTGGTTTTCGACCTATCCCCACCTTAACCTTTGAATAATCAACTTTGGAGCCATTAGAAACCGAATATGAATTTATTATAAATTAATATTTCTAGCTTTTCCAAAGGTGCCCCTCACCCCTCTTATAAAAGGGCACTCCTCCTTCTCATTTCTACACACCTTCAAAGCCTTTTGGTTCGGCAAAACTCTGCCCAAATACTCTCCCAACATCCCTCACTACAACCTAGAGGCCTTAGTTTGATCAGAAAGCCAACCTAAGGAGCCCTTTTGATCAAATCAAAAGGAATAACCCGAAGAAGAGGTAATGTTTTCACCACCCCTTTTCAAGTTCCTTTCTTCTTCCACTTCTTCTTTCTTTATTCTTACCATTATAAAATAATAACTCCAGTATATCACATATACTGTGATGTTATTATAAATATGGTACAACCATATTCAGTATTCTATCCACCCTTTGAATAACATGTCACCATACGTGCGTACGTACGGCTTACCGTCTCCACGTCGTGGTGTAATTGTTATTCAATATAATATTATTTGGATGGGTATAATAATGATGTTTAACTCAGGTAAATAATAAATATAACATGTTAATGATTCTGTATATATGATATACCATCCATTTATATATTATTTTAATATCAAAAGAATGATATTGTCGCTCGTGCGTACGTACGGACTACCGTCTCCACGAACGCGATGAGATTCATTCTCCATAGTATCCATTCAAGTATAATTATCATTAGATGATTTAAAAATGATGTTTAAGGACTTGATATCATTCTGGATGTGAATAAGATACAACAAACATGGCTTATGTAACAAAACATATAAAAGAAAATGAGTAAGTTAACACCCGAAACGACGATAATTCTAAGATATTATTAACAAATCAATGTTAAAAGATCATATATGATATCATATTAATATATATGATTCTTGTATAATTTAATAACAATTATTTCACCATTATACAGGAGTTTAACCTACCCCAACCAAGTAAAAGTACAAGGTAAGGGATTTTCTTATCTCACATTCAATTCCGTGAGATTTCCATTATTCGCCACTAAATTATTGAAAGTGGTGTATTGTGTACTGGAATTTGATATATATTATCATGATTATATTTATATTCATGTTATTCTGTAAATAATTTGGTGGTTATTAACTTTTGGCCATACGACTCAGTTTATTAACATGGTAAGGGGTTTTCATTTCACTCTTTATTTCCGTGAGATTCATGCCATATTTCCACTATTATCTTTTGTGTGGTGTATGTACTGCCCATAATTGTATTCTTTGTGTAATACCCTTTACCTTATGTGTATTTACATTTTCATTGTATGATACCTCTTTCATGGGTTGTATGTTTCATAAGTTACCAAATTGATAAGGGTTTACTTCACAATCTCTTTAATATCCAAGGTTGTCTTTACGTAAGTATCTACAGGGACATATTTACTATCCATGTCCATATTTCATAAAAGAGTTTTCAAAGGGATTATTTCTAAGGGAACTTTTACTAAAACATCATTTTAAATGCTTTAAATATTTATTCTTCTAAATCATCCTCATTTATGTCCACGTTTTCAAAATGGTTTTTAAGGATTTATTTATATGAAAATGAATGTTTTAAAAGTGTTAATTCCATTCAAAAGTTTCAAAGTGGTATGGGACACTTTGATTCAAAAATGTATTTAAATGCCTTACTTTCTAAATTGTGTAACATTAAAATGTTTTCATGAAAAAGGGATATTTCTCTCAATAATTTTTAAAAAAACATTTTCATCTATGTCAACATCCTTTGATGGATTTTAAGATTATTTGAAGTTGATTTATTATGATTTAAAACTTCCATATTGTAATGAAGTTTTGTGATATGTTTGACTGTAGATGTGTCATTTATATAGCATTCGTGGTTTATGAGTAAAGTATTGACATTTCGTATGCTAGTTCCAATAAGAATGTTTATGTTATATTTCAACCTTTACTTCATATGAATGTGTTGGACAAGTATGTTCCAGGTTGGGGACTGGTAAAAGTAAGCCCTCCAGGTTGGGGACTGGTAAAAGTAAGCCCTCCAGGTTAGGGACTGGTAAAAGTAAGCCCTCCGGTTTGGTCTCCGTTTATTAGAGGCACTCCGGGTTGGTGTTCGGTTATTAGAGGCACTCCGGGTTGGTGTCCGGTTATTAGAGGCACTCTGGGTTGGGTTCCGGTTACAGTTAGCCCCAAGGTCTTGGGACGAGGCCTTGAAAAGAAATTAAAGTTTAGCATTATGCATTCCATCATTATGAAAGTGATTATTGATTTTGCATGTGATTATTCGTTTAGTAGAATATCCATGTGAATAAGTAAATGGCATTATTTCATTTTACTTTTGCCATACTATGTTGAATTTCAAGTTTAAAAGGCTTTTGTTTTAGTAATGCATTGCCTTAAATGTTTATGCTTATTTTGAATGTTCTGCTATATTGTTATCCTTACTGGGCATTTGAGCTCACCCCTTTTCTATGTTTTATTTTCCCCAGGATGTGAAGAAGTAAGTTATGAATGACCTGCAGGGATATTATGAGGGGATAATAGTGTGGACTGTGGAGACATTATGTTGTTGTAGTAGTTTTTCATTTTATGATGTAATGTAAAACTTATGAATATATCTAGTGTTTCCAAGGCTACTAAACCAATCGGTCTTTCGAGATTTGATCTTTCTTGTGATCATGCCAATGTTATGTAATAATGCACCGACTCTAGGTAACTGGGGTCGGGGCGTTACAGTTGGTATCAGAGGAAGTTTAGTACAAACCTTGGAAGCTATATTTAGATAAACTCAGATTAGAGCACGTAGACCTAAGATGAACTTTGAGAATTAGTATAGAAGAACTTACTATAATTTTGGTATTGTAGAGATTTTGTGAGTTTTCCGAGCAATACATCCCTGTCTGGATACGAGCAGGTAGAGGCGGCTCTGGCACAGATGTACCTAGGGGTAAAACCCGAAAACACCGCTTTGAGCTAGACTCGAACGGGAACTGGTGCACGACAACGGGCCTTGCTGCACTCTTGGTTACGACACTCCCGGGGGATATGCTTAGGATAATTCTCATTTTCTTTACAAACCATTATGAAGGGTTTATGTGGATTTACTTCCTCAAAGGAGAAATTTATATGATTATGGATTATATCCATAAACTCTTTAATTTATGTTATGTGTCTTACAAGTTTGGGATTAGGTATTGTTATTCATAAACTAATCTAGTGTATTCCATTGTTTAGAAATGGCGCCCAGTAGAAGGAATGAGAACACCAGCAATGCACATGATCCAAAGAGAAAGAAGGATCATATCTTTCATGGCCTTAAGCCAAAATTTATACGAGAAATAGTCTCCCATTTATTATTATCATATGAAGAAATAATATCTTGTGTTGATAAGATAAGCAATGATTTTATTGAGTCTTATGGCTTTGAAGGGAAGCAAGAGAAGAAAAGGATGGAAGAGAGAAAGATGGATAAAGGGAAGAGGGAAAAGAATAATTTTCCTATATGTGATAACTGTGGGAAGAAACACCCTGGAACTTGTCTGAAAGGAATGAGAGTTTGTTATAAGTGTGGTGGAAAAGGGCACAAAGTACATGACTGCAAGGGTAAGAAAACGGTTTCAAATGTACAATGCTTCATTTCCAAGGAGTTTGGACACTATGCGAACCTATGTCCCAGTCATCAGAATATGCCACAAATGATGCTATTGGATAATAATCAAGTTATGATACTACCACAGATGAAGAGGAATGATTAGAGTTCTTATGTTGATTATGTAATTTGAGTGTTGTATCAACAATGTACTTGTTATAATAATTATGGAGTATATAAGGATTGTATTGCAGTACTATTTCATTTTGGACTTGAGATTGTGTGGAACAAAGAAAAGTGACTCAATAGCAGGATAAATTTTTGAAAATATATATGGTTGAGAGAATGATAAACCATAATATGGTTCTGATACCGAGGTAGTGATTTTAGAATAATACATGATTGATTTTGATAAATTATATTGGATATTATTGACTACATTGAAACTAATTAATGATTTGTATATTCCATCATTGTTGGGGTTTAAAACATTTTTGGATTGATGAAGTATATCCAGCATTCTATATGGAATAAGGGAGCATGAATGTAATCAATATGGATTATGGTAATTCAGGATGTTTCAGTGTTTTAAAAGAATACATGATGAAGGTATTCATATGCTATTACGTGGTAAAAAGGATCTACATTATGTTTAACTTTTTATAAATGTTGGGCTGTCAGTTTGGTCAGAAGTATTTTGGATAAATTCTAGTTTGCAATTAATTTTGGATTGCCATAAAAGGACAACCCGGAGGTCGGGCGGCAACCCGTCGCGTCTGGCAAGGCCGCGAGACTTGAACCCGCAACCGAAGTGCGACAAGGGTGTATCACCTACCACTGGCCCAAGAGATGTCCTGGATTAAATAATGTAGTTTTTTTTAAAAGATCTGGTAGATGAATTATAAATTCGTTTATTTTGGAACCCTGTACGAATAGTATAAATAGAATTTTTTTACGAGTGAAAAATGAGTTTTTGGTAGAAATTTATTAATGGAAAAAACTCTAATTATAAAGTAAGTATATATCCTTATAATCTTAGCCAATCTCATAAATAAATTCCTCAACATTAAGAAAAGGAACTTAGAACAAAAATGTTGTCCTAAATGGTACCTTAAATCATCACTAATTTATGGCTTTGGGATTGTTGGCCTTTTCATAGCCATGTTCTCTACCACTCTCCATCAGATAATTGATGGTTAGATTTCTCTTCCATATCCATATTTTCCTACATGGAACCCTAGTATGTGTTATTTTCGGTAATCTTCATACTTTCCACTCTTTATTTTAAATAGAGGCCTCATTAATTAATTTTTCGATGTGGGATTTCGACTAAGATATTTTTGAAACGTCATAAATGTGTTATCCTAATACCCTATGTTTTGTTGAACCGATGGTATTTCAAATCATCATAGATTGATGAGTTTAAGGACCTCAATTTTATACTTTTTTGTGATTGATGACCTCAATCACTACCTATAAATATTTACGTTTTTCCTCCAATTATATGTCTCTAATTTCCACCGATGTTATCCTAATCGAGATAATAATTTGGTGGTGACCCTTTCATTTCTCTTTTCCTCATATTAGGACTAAATTTTAGTAACCCAATTTCCGATATGGGTTTTCCCACAAATATATTTTCTATTTTCAACCTTTTATTTTCGAAGAACAATTTCAAATTGCGAGGACGCAATTTATTGAAGGAGGGGAGAATGTAACACCCCAAGATTTCATAGTGTGTTATTTTCTTCAAAATAATTCAATAACTTGCACTACACGCAACACCGAGTTCAATCACACCATGACTTAACAAAAAAAAAGTCATTCAAAATGGGTTATAAATAGTATTAACTAAATTTTAAACTTTATATAATCCTTATAATTTTAGAATCCATATTATGACTTTCTTAGACATAATGCAAGAACAGATTCATTTTCAGTATTGCACTTTTATCAACTTTTAATAGTGAAACCTTTTTAAATACAATATTTTAAACTTTTTGACTAAATGGGGACATCAAAAAAATTTAAAATGAAACATCCCAAGCTTCCACGGTATGCTTTCCTTTGAATAATACAGTAGCGTGTGTTGTACGCAACTTCGAGTTCTAACACACACTACAACCAATCAAACTGGCCGTTATGAATAGTAATACCTACTTTTTGAAATTATATATATTTTATATTTCAAAATAGACTTCATTTTTGGATTCGGAATATTGAATTTATCCTGAGGTGAAATTTTGGTACATTTCGGATAACTTTCATATTTTGATGAATAGTGAAAATTACTAAATTATAATTAAAAACAACTTTTTTAATAAAAATAATTAATAGTGATAAATTATGAATTTGAGTGGTTTTAAAGTATATTTAGAATATATTTTTACCATTTAATATAATGTTGGTCATTGGACATAATTTTACAATTAAACCGAACATAAACAAGTGTCAATCTTTTGATAGTTATTATCTCTTAAAAACACGCTTTTTGTTTTGACAGCGGGAATTAATTTTAAATTAATTTCTACCACTTCTGTGTTTTGAATTTAGGAAAATGGATTACATATTTGGAATCAGGATGTTCTAATTGTGTAAATAGGTAACTTTTATTTTTAGACATTTTGAATAATTACTGCGGTAAATATTTTATTTACCATGGTTAAGGGTAAGTCCGGTAAATAAGGGTTAAACAAATAATATTATAATAATACTAAATTACCCTAAAACGTGTCTTAACCCTATTGGTTGATACATGGTCGACCATGGGCATCTTTGGGTCGATTTTGGGACCCCATGGATCCACTTGTAAGTGATAATGACACTTTATTTTAATTAAGTTAAAATGAATACAAAAATGACACAAGCATATATCTTTTAGAAAAACAATTGTTACATAGGGTTATATATGTTTGATTTTAGATTATAAATATTCATTAGAAAGATAAAAAGGTTTCCTACATAAAGATATTTTATTTATAATTTTTAGACATTAAATAATTTATTTTATTTATGACACAATGATGATGCCGTAATTATTATAATAGTGAAAAATTAAAATAATTGATATTATAAATACACAAATAAATATAATATGAAACTTTTAATGAATTAAACTAATTTTATAGGATAATATGATATATTAGGAGTGATTTAATGGACTTTTTTAGAAGTAATAAATCTGTTATGAGTTTCACAAAAATCAACTATTGAATAGTGTCAAAATTGACATAAAAGAGTTCTTAAAACAAATATTATATTATTAATTTATATTAAATTCTTAAAAATCTATGATTCGGCCAAGAGACTTATATAATGATAGTTTCATCATTAATGGACACCTTGGGGGTCTCTTGGATGTATATAGTATGTTTATTAACCATATTATATAAAAATACAAAGAGACATTGTAAAAGTGAAACTAATTAACTTAGAGTTAAAACTAAAAGATAAGGTTAATATAAGTACCCAAACCTGTATAAATTCTATTTGTTGAGTGGTTTTAGACCTATCCCCACCTTAACCTTTGAATAATCAACTTTGGTTCCATTAGAAACCGAATATGAATTTATTATAAATTAATATTTCTAGCTTTTCCAAAGGTGCCCCTCACCCCTCTTATAAAAGGGCACTCCTCCTTCTCATTTCTACACACCTTCAAAGCCTTTTGGTTCGGAAAAACTCTGCCCAAATACTCTCCCAACATCCCTCACTACAACCTAGAGGCCTTAGTTTGATCAGAAAGCCATCCTAAGGAGCCCTTTTGATCAAATCAAAAGGGAGAACCCGAAGAAGAGGTAATGTTTTCACCACCCCTTTTCAAGTTCCTTTCTTCTTCCACTTCTTCTTTATTTATTCTTACCATTCTAAAATAATAACTCCAGTATATCACATATACTGTGATGTTATTATAAATATGGTACAACCATATTCAGTATTCTATCCACCCTTTGAATAACATGTCACCATACGTGCGTACGTACGGCTTACCGTCTCCACGTCGTGGTGTAATTGTTATTCAATATAATATTATTTGGATGGGTATAATAATGATGTTTAACTCAGGTAAATAATAAATATAACATGTTAATGATTCTGTATATATGATATACCATCCATTTATATATTATTTTAATATCAAAAGAATGATATTGTCGCTCGTGCGTACGTACGGACTACCGTCTCCACGAACGTGATGAGATTCATTCTCCATCATATCCATTCAAGTATAATTATCATTTGATGATTTAAAAATGATGTTTAAGGACTTGATATAATTCTGGATATTAATAAGATACCACAAACATGGCTTATGTAACAAAACATATAAAAGAAAATGAGTAAGTTAACACCCGAAACGACGATAATTCTAAGATATTATTAACAAATCAATGTTAAAAGATCATATATGATATCATATTAATATATATGATTCTTGTATAATTTAATAACAATTATTTCACCATTATACAGGAGGTTAAACTACCCCAACCAAGTAAAAGTACAAGGTAAGGGATTTTCTTATCTCACATTCAATTCCGTGAGATTTCCATTATTCGCCACTAAATTATTGAAAGTGGTGTATTGTGTACTGGAATTTGATATATATTATCATGACTATCTTTATATTCATGTTATTCTATAAATAATTTTGTGGTTATTAACTTTTGGCCATACGACTCAGTTGATTAACGTGGTAAGGGGTTTTCATTTCACTCTTTATTTCCGTGAGATTCATGCCATATTTCCAATATTATCTTTTGTGTGGTGTATGTACTGCCCATAATTGTATTCTTTGTGTAATACACTTTACCTTATGTGTGTTTAGATTTTCTTTGTATGATACCTCTTTCATGGGTTGTATGTTTCATAAGTTACCAAATTGATAAGGGTTTACTTCACAATCTCTTTAATATCCGAGGTTGTCTTTACGTAAGTATCTACAGGGACATATTTACTTTCCATGTCCATATTTCATAAAAGAGTTTTCAAAGGGATTATTTCTAAGGGAACTTTTACTAAAACATCATTTTAAATGTTTTAAATATTTATTCTTCTAAATCATCCTCATTTATGTCCACGTTTTCAAAATGGTTTGTAAGGATTTATTTATATGAAAATGAATGTTTTAAAAGTGTTAATTCCATTCAAAAGTTTCAAAGTGGTATGGGACACTTTGATTAAAAAATGTATTTAAATGCCTTACTTTCTAAATTGTGTAACATTAAAATGTTTTCATGAAAAAGGGATATTTCTCTCAATAATTTTTAAAAAAACATTTTCATCTATGTCAACATCCTTCGATGGATTTTAAGATTATTTGAAATTGATTTATTATGATTTAAAACTTACATATTGTAATGAAGTTTTGTGATATGTTTGACTGTAGATGTGTCATTTATATAGCATTCATGGTTTATGAGTAAAGTATTGACATTTCGTATGCTAGTTCCAATAAGAATGTTTATGTTATATTTCAACCTTTACTTCATATGAATGTGTTGGACATGTATGTTCTAGGTTGGGGACTGGTAAAAGTAAGCCCTCCAGGTTGGGGACTGGTAAAAGTAAGCCCTCCAGGTTAGGGACTGGTAAAAGTAAGCCCTCCGGTTTGGTCTCCGGTTATTAGAGGCACTCCGGGTTGGTGTCCAGTTATTAGAGGCACTCCGGGTTGGTGTCCGGTTATTAGAGGCACTCTGGGTTGGGTTCCAGTTACAGTTAGCCCCAAGGTCTTGGGACGAGGCCTTGAAAAGAAATTAAAGTTTAGCATTATGCATTCCATCATTATGAAAGTGGTTATTGATTTTGCATGTGATTATTCGATTAGTAGAATATCCATGTGAATAAGTAAATGGCCTTATTTCATTTTACTTTTTCCATACTGTGTTGAAGTTCAAGTTTAAAAGGCTTTTGTTTTAGTAATGCATTGCCTTAAATGTTTATGCTTATTTTGAATATTCCTCTATATTGTTATCCTTACTGGGCATTTGAGGTCACCCCTTTTCTATGTTTTATTTTCCCCAGGATGTGAAGAAGTAAGTTATGAATGACCTGCAGGGATATTATGAGGGGATAATAGTGTGGACTGTGGAGACATTATGTTGTTGTAGTAGTTTTTGATTTTATGATGTAATGTAAAACTTATGAATATATCTAGTGTTTCCAAGGCTACTAAACCAATAGGTCTTTCGAGATTTGATCTTTCTTGTGATCATGCTAATGTTATGTAATAATGCACAGACTCTAGGTAACTGGGGTCGGGGCGTTACATCTGAACACTTCATCAAATATTCCACACAGATAAAAATGCTTAAATATTATTCCAAAATAGAGAAATAAATAATATTAATTTCTTGAAATATACTCAAATTAAAATCATTAGAATAAAAAATAAGGGTATTTGTGAACATCAAAATCATCATAAAAAGATAGAGTATTGTTGAAAGCAACACTTTCTCAACATGTAGAACCTAAACCTGAGACTAAAAACAAGAATGAAAGTATAGGCGTGAGTATTAAAAATTAGTATCCATTCCCAAATAATATATTCCCAATGAATTTTATTTGAATAAAAGATTCATCAATTTTTAGTTTGAAATATAGTTTTAAAAGTAGTTTTTTAGGAATTTCTTCTTAAAATGAATCATGGACCATTTCCCTTTTCATTTTAAAAAATCTTCATTTTCCAGGGGAATAAGGATTTAACATTTTAGGGATAAAAAGAGAGGTGAGGTGTTTATTAAAAAGGTAAAGATGGTGTAAAATTTTATTAATTCATTTTTAAATGAAAAATTTAAAAAAACACAATTATCCTTTCTAAGAAAAGAGTTACACCATACAATAAATCATGATAAATGATCAAACAAAAATAGTAATTGAAAAACACAACATCAGAGACCAAACTAGATCAAGCCTATAAATTATCCACTATAAATAAATAAGTGCCAAGGGAACAAGGGAGTACCTAGGAACTTAGGGGATATCTTATATGATATTGAAACCTAATTCATCTCATAGTCACACCTTACCTGATTCCATCAACCAACCCAAATTCTCATTCATACCCTACCTAGTCTAACCAAGCGTCACAATCAAAAGTCACAATAAGTTCCATACTAAGGCCCACTATCCAGAGAATAATTATATACTATTTTAGGAAATTTTTTCAAAAAATACATTATTTATTCTAGATCCCTATGTCATACCAAAAGTTGGGGTGATCCAATAAAATCTAAAAAATCTAAATACTTATATATTGTACACAAGCAACACACATAATCATCACCACTGAATAATCCCAAGGATTATCCCTTTTCATTCAAATCATCAAATTGAGAAGGAAAGTCACTTGATAAAGACCTCCCATTCCAATTATCATCCATCAAGGAAAGTGATTCATTATAAAAGAGTTTTCAAAAGAGGACAAATTTATAAAGGTTCTTAATGGGCCTCAATAAACCATTGAGTTATGAACCATTTCGAAAAGAATCAAACACATCATTGAAAACCCAATACCATTTATAAATTCATTGATAAACCAAAAAAACACTATTTATAATCAATAATCCATTTATAAAATCAAATAATTCATTTAATCAAACAGTTGGTTGGTATATTTTTGTAAAAAACGTTCATAAAATTTTATACAAGGATAAATTTATATCATTTCAAAATAATAAATTTTTATGCAAATAATCATCACTATTTATTACAAAAAAGTTGATAAAGTAATTAAATTTATTTTTTTTAAAGTTAAGGGCCAAATGAAAAGGGAAATTTACCTAAAATAGAAGTCTCTTAGACAATGGAAACTCAAAACAACTCCACAAGGGTCCAGAGAAGTAAGAACACCTACAAGGGACCTTAACAATACCAAACCCCGAATTTAAAACTATAAACACAAGAACCTTAGTCCCTGGAGACTAAGTAATAAGAGGTACTCACGAGAAAATAATAAGATAAGGAAGAGAGGATGAAAATACATTGATAAATCACTCTAAAACATTATATAATCCACTTATAATCACTACAGAAGGAGGAAGGTAAATATAATGAATAAGGGGGAGATTCCCTAGGGTTTCATGGTCCAAATGGACCAGATATGGATGTTTTAGGGTTATATAATTATGCAGAATTTTAAATATATGTGATTTTCAAATTGAAAATGGGTATTTTCCTAAATAATTTATAAATGATCTCATTTAAATTATATTCATCTATGTCAACATCCTTTTTGAATATTATGCTTCATTGAGGTTGATCTATTATGATACCATCTTATATACTTTATTAAATGTTTTATGATCAGTGCGATTGGGGATATACTATTTTCATACCATTCACCATATTACTCTAGATGGTTTGTGATTATGTTTACTCTTTAAGTAAATTATTTACATTCCATTTGCTAGTTTCAATACAAATGTATATATTGATTATGTTTCACCACTTTCTTAAGATAAATGCATTGGAATTATTAAGTGATTTGTGGGGCCCTCTATATCCCCTTGATTCATTGGTAGGTCTTGTGAGACAAACCAGTTAGGGTATTGCCTGATGTCTTACCCAATTATAAAAGGTGTCTAGGCCAAATCCTTGACAGTATGTTTCTAATGTCCCAAATTAGGCATTCCCTCATTATGAGATGAGTTATTTATTTCCTTGTGATTATTTGATTAGTATAATATCCATGGTTATTTTTTCTAGACCATGTGATTATTTATATGTTATTATTTAATCATATTTTATTCTGGACATATTATGCTCAATTTATTGATTAAATGAATTGGGTTTTAGTTATTTACCTTTCCATGTTTATTTATGATTATTTACAAGTGATTATATTGTATACATACCCTTACTAAGCATCTAAGATCACCCTTTTCATATTTTCATTCTCCTTGGAATATGAAGAAAGGTATTAAATTTTGATAAGACAAAAAGGGCTCTCATTAGGAAGGAATAAATGGGAGACAATGTTGATGTTTTATGAACCAATTTTTTTTGTTCCTAAGTTTCCAAAGACAATAAACCCATAAGTTTATTGTATGGTTTTTTATAATATTTTGTGAATATTTTTCTATTTCTATGTGCTAACTAAGTATAAAAAGAGTGGGTTGTTATATTCAACAATATTGGGATATTAATGGTGGCTTGATGATAGTGAGAGATTTAATTTTCTACGGTAATCCATGATGTTGGTTCTTCTTTCTTCTTAAATCTGATTTATTAGATTTTCCTAACCAAAAGTTCAATAGATTTTGTTGGTTTAGTATCCTTCATATCTCATTTTGGTGTCATCGGAATATGCAACATGGCTTTGTCTTCTTTAATGGACAGCTTGGGGGATCTTGTATTCTCAAGTCAAACAGATGTGGCACCATAAGTTTATTTGGCTTCCAAGGGTGGTGATCATCATTTCTTCATCTTCAGTTAGTACTTCATGCGATAAATGGTTCTAATTTCTATTCAAAATCTAGGTATATATCTTCTTCAATCCTGGTTGGTGTTCATATTCTTTAGAGGATGTGTGGTTGTGACCGTAGTCATCTCCTACTTCTCAGTTAGGTTATCGGCCTTTTGATTTTCTTCATGGGATATCATCTTGGGGGTTCATAGATCTTCAGGATATAATGAAGAGGAATCAATAACTGGTTTGGTTCTATTCCCATCACGAGCATTAGTTTTATATCTCCATCAGTTCAAGGTGAGGGTGTTGTCAATCAAGATGATCGAACATGAGAAGAGGTTGGTATGGCTGATCCTATCCTTTTTGAAATTTCCAAATCACCCACGGTGGAAAGATTTATAGGATCATGGTGGTTATGCCTTTTTTTAGTTAGTAAATACATGTTGAAAATTTTAGTAGTTTTTTATGGTTTATTCAAAATAAAAGGCATGGTTTTTTGGTTTTTTATGTGACAACTCCATCCCTTCAAAAAATGTGGTTATAGTAGATGGAATTTCAAGTGTGTTCAATCTATTTTTTCATGCAGTTGATGAATTAACTTTCCAAAAATGAAACTCATAACCAATCTTCACAAGCATGTTCAATCGAATATTTTTCCCAAAAATTATCTATAGAAGATTGAAGATTACTATATGTGGTCTCTCCACAATAGGCTTGGTCTCTTTGATAGTTTTTCAAAAAAAAAGTTGCATTCGAATGCACACTTGTGGTTGATCATTTCTTTTTAAATTTTTTTCAATGTTCATATCAACCATGAGAAGGATAAATGGTATTATGTATCTATCACTTTAGAAAATTTTAGATTCCAAAACACAAAACTATGATTTTTTTAGCACAAATATTTCTTTAATTAATTTCATAAATAAATAAGACAATTAAACTTCATGATTCATCATCCAATCAATTAACTCAATAAATCCCTTTAATAACTTTAATTCTAATTTTAATCGATAAATTTAAAATTCATAGTTTAAAATATAAATATATTTTTTTTTAAATGTTATTTAACACAATGATAATCTTTTTTATTATCTCCAAAATAATTAGTAGATGATTGAAAATTAATAATTATTCCATTTTTCCATTAATTCCATAATTTAAAAAGTCAATAAAAATCACTATTTTACCTAGGGATTAGATTATATTAGGTGTCTTTTCAATGAATATTAGACAAAAAATGTTGAAATTTTCATCTCTCATTAATCCCCCACACTTACACTATTACACTCCTGTTAAATTTAATCATTGAATAACAAAAAAATATTGATTCTTCTACATAACTTCAAATACACAGTTAGAACTGAATGATATCAAATAATTATTCCACTAAATGTTCATTCCTTCTATGTGAATTTAAGATACTATTTTACTTCTAATCAGATTCAAATTCAAGTTCCATGAGTGAATTCAATAGATTTAATTGGAATTAAAATTTTAACAAGTAACACCTCTATATATCCCTCATTCTAATTCATATTAAACCAAAGTTCATTTTCACACTTCATTGATACTTCCTACATAATTTTTTTTAATTCAATTTCCCCATTTATGGGTTTAATATTCATCTAACCTAAATGAATTCATTTTTGACATATGAGAACTTTATTATTCTTCTTTTTTTCATTTTTACCATCCTTTTATGTATAAGGCCCTGTGAAAAAAAGCACTTATTGAATATATAAAAATGAATTATCAAACACTTAGGGCCATTATATTATAGATTCATTGTGGGATAAAAATTTCTCATTTTATTCCAAGATCAAAGGACATATATGAATTTATTTTAAGGAGGATCCCTAAGGTGTTATTCAATAAAAATTCAGGTCACTCAATATTGAGTTTGTAATTATAGTGACCACATGTTATGATTATCATTCCACAAATACATTTTTAGTTTTCACTCTATTTCCCTAATCTTAAAATAAATTTTCCATATAACATAGGTTTCATTCGCTCAGTAATAATTCACATTTGGTAATTTAGAACCAATTTACTTCTTAAATCTATAATGGTACTTTATTTAGTCATGATATACTAAATTTTAAAGTTCATTTCCATATTTTATTATTTATTTTCCAAAAAACATAAAACGAAAAACATATAGAAACTATGTATAGATTACTAAAACAAATTTTTAGATTTTATTTTATTTTTTTATTTTTTCTTAAATACATAAAATTAATTTGAAATAGAAAATAGTATTTACATCCTAAAATATACTTATTTCTAATACACTTCTATTCCATTTATATAATGTATTTTATCATGGAAAAATAGTTCAAAATAAAATCATGTAAACTAGTGTGAAGGAAAGATAGAGCCTTGGGTTCTTTATTTAATGGTTTTAGGGAGGATTTTGGATTCTTCCATTGGTTCTTTCCAAAAATATTCATGGTCATTTTTAACTTGATAAATATTTACTTTGAAGGGGTTTTTTTGACTCAGATCCCTTGATCTCAACTACACCAAATGTAAAAGTGTCATTACTATGTAAGGTCCATTCCATTTGAATAAAGTTTACCTAGAATAAGTTTCATTATTGAGGAGAAAAGAAAAATGTGGTATCCAATTTTAAAATCACACTTCTAGATGAATCTATCATGTATAGATATAGATTTCTCCTTGTACAATATAGAGTTCTCATAATCTTCTCTTCTTATCTCTTCAAGATCCATCATCTAAAACTTCCATTGCTCTCCATCTTTTCTAAACTCCATGTTTACTCTCCTAATATCTTAGTAGTCTTTTTGTTGTAACTCAACAAGTAGTTGGAAGTGTTTTCCATAGACTATTATTTGAGGATACATACCTAAGGGTTTTTTTTAAGAATTATTGTACACCCATAGTGCATTTTATGACTTTTTTCTCTAGTTTATCCAATTCAGTTGCCCTATCTTCTCCAAAATCCTTTTCATCTCTTTGTTGAAAACCTCATCCATCCCATTGGTTTGTGGGTGGTAGGAAGAGGAAGTTTTATGATGTATACATATTTCTTCATGATGTATTATATATTCTTGTAGTAGAAGTGTGTACCTTGGTCACTAATTATTTCTCAAGGAACTCTAAACCTATAAAAAAATTATTTTATAAATTCAATAACTATTTTGGAATCATAAGTCTGGTAGATTTTTTATCAAAGCACCTATAAACATAATACACTCCTAAAAAATGTAGGAAAATAAAAATGACACAAAAATGGGACCCTGAAATATAATCCTAATATATAAAATATTTCACATAAAATCAATGGTTTTAGGTAATTTCATGTATTTTGGAAACCTCTCCTATAAACTAGTAGTTTAGATATTTTTTTCCAACATTATATGAATATTCAAAAATTTATGGAATAAATAAATAATATCATAAAACATTCCTAGCTATTATTTTTGTCTAAAATGGCCTCTACAACCAAGTTTGTAAAAAATATGTAATTACATACTTAACCAATTCTTCAGTGATACACCTCCTTATTACTTGACCACTACATACATTCTATATATATGGGTCTTCCAAAACATAAATTTTTTTTGGTATTTAAATTTAAGTTCTTACCGTTTAGAAAAGAATGGAGGTGCCTTTGATGTGACTATAAAATTAACTAAATCAATATACCAGGGTACTTGAGTGGCTTCATACAATTTCTCACCAGGAAATGAGTCGTCCAAGTTTGTTTTAGATAGAGTTCATACCTCGATAATGTGGGATAGTCTACTCATTTTTTCTACATACATATTCTCATAGTCTTTATTATCCTTAATTTATATGTTTAATTATAATGGTATAAATATTCATCTCACTAGCCTCATATTTTTATAAGCTTTCTTGATTGAGTACCTCTGCGCTGCATGTTCAGAAAAGATAGTTAGTTTAATTTTTAACAAATTAGATTAATATTTCTATAAGGTGAAAACAATAGATAAAAATTCATTTTATATTGTTATATAATTGAACTAAGTTATGTCAAATTATTATGAATCATAGGATATAACTAGTGAGTGTCCATCAATATTCTAGGAGGGTGGGGCTTCTATAGCTCTATTTAAAGCATCACATGGAATCTCAAAGAAGTGGTCCCAGTTTGGTGGGAAGATAATGGTGGAAATGGTTAAGATCTATTTTAGTTAATAGAAATTTATCCTACATTAATCATTAACCAAAAACATAGTTACTTTATTATGTAAGATATTTAAGGGAAAAATCTTGCTAAATTCTTTAAAAAACCTTTCTTAAAACCCATAATTACCTAATAATGATATAATGTGTATTATAGTGGTAGGGTAATGTAGCATAAAAATTACATCAATTTTAGTAGTATACAATTCAATTAAATATTTATGAATGATATGTCAAAAAAAATCTATTTTCTACCATAAAATGGTATCCTTCAAAGTTTAAAACCAAGTTTTCTTAATGAATATTTTTTTAAAAAAAATCCATAATCTCTAGAAATCTTTGAAAACAGGTTCCATAGATAGTAAATACATCAATAATTCCTCTAAGTCTCTCTAAACCCAGTCTAATAGGATACTTTCCATTCAATAATGAATGGTAATTGAGTAATTTCAAAGACTTATAGGCATTCTTCGGTAGAAAATGTATTGAATGGACATGTGAAGGTGGACTTATCTTTGTTTTCCAGTGACATTAGAGCATAAAAATACCCAAAAAAATCTATTAATTATATAATCGTTACCCTTATAAGATAGTATGAATTGCATTTATTCAATAAATGGTATGGGTAAGTGGTATATACGGGTCACATGGTTCAATATCTTGTATTTAATTCACATTCTCCAACTATTCTGGATTCTTATGGGAACTAGTTAATTATTTTTATTTTGTAAAATTGGGTATCGAGATTTCTTTGGGACTATTTGAATAGGACTCACCCATTGGGATTTTGAAATGAGGTAAATTATTTATTCTCTTGGTAGTCTTTCTAATTCATCTTTCACTACTTCAAGAAGGGCCAGGTTGAGCCTTCTTTGGGGTTGTCTTAGTGGTTTGGACTCATTTTCCAACAAATTTCTATGTATGTAGGTGGTCGGGATAATCCTTGTAATATACCCTAATTTTCTTCCCATTGATTGAGAACTTTTCTTTTTAAAATTAAAAATTGATATTAATTCATGGGTTTTAAATTATTAGAAATAATCATGGGTAGTTTTCATTTTCCATTAAACACATATTTCAAGTTTGAGAGAATGAGTTTCAATTATAGATCCTGGGTTATTCTAGTATAGTATTAAGCTCAATGTTCTCAATTTTTAAAACATGAACATGTATAGAAGAAGTATTAGTAGCACATTTGAGTATCTCATCTAAATAAATTTCATCAATTTCTTTAAATTCTTCAACACTCAAATTTATTTATAGATTAACCTCATTTTCAAAAACAGATTCATTTAAAATATTATATGTCTCCAAATATTATCCTAATATAATTATGTCATAAACCATTTTGATGTCCACCCTATAAGAATAAATTAATTAAAAAAATTAAGGTAAAAATTGATTTCTCCTCACGTGGGAATTTCATTGAATTAAGGATATTGATGGGTGAGTGATCTTTACCTTTTAATTCATCCATTTTGTGAATGTGGAAGTCAGTAGGAAATGGATAACCTTGAAAACTTACCAAGACATCATCAACAACACCTACTATATAGGTAGTGGCTTGATTGGTGAGTTGCACAACCACCCAGGTGGGTTTGGGTTCTCCCATTTGTAAAGAAGAATAAACAGTATAATTCATTATATTAATTGATTTTATTAAATCACACAATGCATTGGAAAAAGTAATCTTACCAATAGTTCAAGGGGTGCTGAAAGTATCTAAATATTCACTTTTTTTGGGAGATTTTGGTGTAATAAAGGCAGTGACATTATTAACTAGTTTTACTTATTAATTACCTTTCAATATCCTTCTCCCGATGCACATTTATTGAATTAATTTTTCATAAAATGAAATTTGGTAGATGGTCTCCAACATGGGGATGTTAATCTTCACTTTCCTGAATATTTCCAAAATCACCTATTGTAGTGTGTCCTCGCAAATCTTCTCGGGTGGTTTAGTCCTTTTAGAGAATGTTGGTTGCGATTTGTTTGGGTATTCAATATTGGATTTCCCTTTGTCTTTCTTCATTGGTGGTGTCCCCATTGGTGGCTCCACTTATTTTCCTAGGTAGATTCTTTGGGTACTGTGGGTTTACCACTTCTAACTTCCTCTAGAGATGGTGATTCTTTATTTATTCCCATCTCTTTGCCCCTCCTTAAGGTAATAAAACTAATATTTCAATTAATTTTAGGAATAGATTGATATGAGATCTTATCAGAGCCTTTATTTTTCAAGTCATTGATAGAAATAATAACATTACTATACTATCCTTGCATCCCCATTAGTGATGATCTATAGTTGTTGAGAGTAATCTTTTGAGTGGTGTGAGATGTAACAATATTTTTTAGAAACTCATTCAAGATTTGTTTTTTATTTTTCTCATGTTGGTATCTCATAGTGGTTTGAGATATTCCTCTTTGTAATGGTGTAGGTTGGAAAGATGGTTGAAAACTTTTCTATAAATGTGAACTTTTTCTACTATTGGTTCACAACTCAAAACTAAGTATTAGAAAATTCTCTAAATCCTTTTTTATTTTATGGCTATTATAAGAACTAACTTTTTCTCACACCATCACATATATCTATTTCTTGGAATTCATGATATTATTTGATGAAGTGGTATTAAGAGTAGAAAATATAAGAGAACATTGGATATGTGGGAGATGATGTTTCCTATACATTTATCATCGCTAACTGTATCACAAGAGAGGTTAGTTCTTCAATTTTATTTTTATGTAAAGGGGAGTTATAAATTTTTACATCATATACTTATCTTTTTTTGGATCTAAATCAGAATTTTTTGGATTTTTGGGAGATCCTCTAAGTTAGATCACTAAATTTAGTGGGAGGCTTGTCTTTTAATTCACCACCAGAGGAAGCATATAGTATATTCTAATCATTATACCTCAGTACTTAGTTAAATAATACCAAGAAATTTTGATCTTCAAAAAGCGGATATGGGTAGGAATTTTTCAATTGCTTGAATCTTTCTCAAAACTCATCTGGAGTTTCTCTGCTTGCATACTTTATCCCATAGATCTCTTTCCTTATTTGAGTGCTCACTGAGGTAGGGGATTACATCTGTTGGAATGTATTTTTTAGCCCATGCCATGTGGTAACTTACCCAATGTGGAGTTTTTACATACATTCATTGGATACCCCTTCAAGAGTAAAGGGTGAAACCTTCTAAATCACTTGATCCTCTGATATTCCTCTGGGCTTGAAATTACAGCAAACATTAAAATTTTATCTTAATTTCTAGTTAGGGTCCTCTACTTCAAGACATGAAACTATGGTTGGATTTTGATCATATCAGTTCTCATTTCAAATTATTAATGATTATCAGGTGCTTGGATTCGATTTTCATTAATGAAATTACATGCATATAGTTCTCTTAAAGTAAAATTAGATTATTCCAATTTTTTCCAAGTTATCACACCCTAAAGTAACTATGTTCGAAGAACAAGTTAAGGATTAGGAGTTTTTCAATGAAACTATGAAAAATTGTTACTCCTCTTACTCTTTGATTGTTAAGGTTCTCAATCTCACCATAAAAAATCATTCAACCTTTTAATCAAGACCAATGAGGTGACATGAACTACATCTAGTAATTTTTTGAAATCATTTCAAAAATAAAAATAGAGTTAAAACACAAATATTTTCCTCTCTATAAATGGTTCTAGGTTTTCTGATTATTCTATAGTGAGGCACTCAATAAAACTATTTTTAACCTAAGTAAATGTAGTGGTGGTGGGACTTAAGTTTGTCTTCGAAGAGGACTATGTTTTTTTGTGTAATTAGTGAAGGCAACAATGTAATTAAATTGGGTTGTTTTTTTTAATTTAATTTTAAAATAATTTTCCTAAACTTTCATCATCCCCTTATCTTTCATGTTAAATAATTATTCCAATTTTACACTCCTTTTTTCTCTATAATCAAGTGAAATTTCACCTGATTGCTCTCTCCTATAATTTTTTGTATAACCAGGTAGATGCAATGATGACTCTAGACACTAATATACTATAGACCAATTATCAAATACCACAAATTTCCCTAAATTCAACCCACTTCTTCTGGTTATAATTAATAGATAATCCCTAAGAAGCCTCTATGTGTGATCTAGTTAAGAATATAAGACTAATTCAAAATAAAAGAAATAAAAAATCTCTTACTTATTAAACAATTTGAATAAATACAAAGATTAATAAAAGATATAAAAATGTTAAAATTCAGAATTCATTAATAGGGATTTGGGGTAATATCATCAACTCATCCACTAATGGATTAGTGTGACATCACCGGAGAATTTTCATAATAAAATGAAATAAAGAA
Source organism: Viscum album (assembly GCA_963277665.1). Classification (NCBI taxonomy): domain Eukaryota; kingdom Viridiplantae; phylum Streptophyta; class Magnoliopsida; order Santalales; family Viscaceae; genus Viscum; species Viscum album. The sequence continues at coordinate 1,965,628,678 of OY728130.1, read as the reverse complement.
AGAATAAAATGCCGAAAAATATATGTTTTGATGATAATGGGAGCACAACATTTTTTCTATCTGGTTAACAATTCATATTATATATAATAATTCTCTCAATTATTCAATCTTACATCCCCCTCTATGTGACAGACAAAATCTTCCCTTTCAACATACCTAACATACCAAGTTCATTCCTCAAATTATTATCCCTCATATCTTTATTTATATATTTTTCCCTATGCATAATTTCAAGGTCAATATTTATCTAAATTTTTGTACTTAAATATTTTTAGTGAAGCATTATGATCCCATGATTGGGCTCTTTACTCATTAACGAAGGATCATAGAGTAATTATTCAATACTCCACAACTTCAATAGAAGATGAGTGTTTCCCTAGCATCATGTGAGGAGTTGGAGAGATGATGCATGTGTTGGGTTTGTGGACTTAAATAATTTTATTGAATTCAATAAAATAGACTTGGTCCTAGGATTTCAATCCTTATAATTGTACTTGGGTCTTGATAGTGAAGGATATGTCTTGGAATGAGGCTGGATTTTACTGCCTTCATCTTTGATTTCATTGTGCTCTATTTTTCTATTTTATGATTTTCTTCATTGTAGTAATATACAACTAAAGTTATTACCCACTTAATCATTGACTTTTCATATTGTTAATCCTTACTTATATCTTGGTCATTCTTGGAATTCATCTTCAAAATATTCAACAATTTTTATTAATCAATGGTGAGTTAGATGCTTGTTTGGTTCAATCCACTTTGTCAATTTCACAGTCTTTCCATAGTGCATTGAGACGTTATAGAGAGTAATTGGTGTAAATATCTATTTGATGATGAAATCTGTTTATTTAAGGCTAATAGATTCCTCCTATAATATTTATCTTCAGTAGGAATAAACCATACAGGCATTTTATAAACATAAAAAAAACATTTAACTCCATCACCCGTATGCCTCTATTCTGGATCATTTAATGGTACTCTACATTTCATAAACCTTAAGCTTAGATGTTGGTCAGGGGATTTATCATTTAAATTAGTTTATTAATGTTCTTCCATCTTATTCATGCTTCATAGGTCGGTATTATTGAGATTCGGGGGTTCTTCATCCATCGGTCAAGAATAAGTGCAGCTTTGGAATTCTTCACTAGGTCACTACGGTGGAAGCTCAACTATTCCTAATTGTTCAAATTAGGGGTCAACATGACCCATTTTTTATTCATCAATGGTTCTTTATTTGAATAGACATTTGGGGTTCTTATTTCATGAATCGTTTAGATCTTAAGCGAGCTTGTCCAATCAATGGTGGTTCATCCAGGGCATCATGATTTTTTCGATGATAATCCATGGTCATAGTTATTCTTTCCTATTAAATATAATTTCTTAAATTTATCTAACCATACGTTTTATATATTTTTTTAGTTAATGATCATTGGGATCTTAGGTTGGTATTATTGGAATAGGTGGTGTGGATTTATCTTCTTCAATGGTGTTATTGGAGGATCTCATATTCGGTAGTCAAACAAACATAGTAATGGAAGTTTCTTTGTATTCCATGATAGGAGAGCATTAGTTGTTCATACTCAGATAGTATCTTCAGGTGACGTTGAATTCAGATTTTTCTTCTAGATTCAGTCATGAATCTTCTTCAATATTGTTCGGTGGTTTTTTCTTCAGAGGTGATGTGGTCATGACTTTGGTCATCTCCTCCTTCATAATTAGGTCATCGTCCTTTTAGTTTTGTTCATGGGATTTTAGCTTGGTGGTTCAACGATCCTCAAAATAGAATAGGGTGGTATGGGTGAACAGTTCAATTTAATCCCCATTTAAAGATTTGGTTTCATATCTCCATTACCACAAGGTGAGGGTGTGGTCGATCGGGACAATCGATTATGATAAGAGGGTGGCGTGGTCATTCCTATCCTTTGTGAAATTTCAAAATCACCTATCGTAAGAAAAATTCAAGGATTATGGTGGTTCTACCTTTTACTATCTATTAATTGAATACATTTTCTAAATTTTATTAGTTTTTTCATGGTTTATGTCATATACAATTCATGGTCACTGTTTTTGTGCAGCAGCTCTATCCCTTAACAAAATGTGGTTGCGGTAGATGGTATTTCAAGTTAGGCTAATCTATTTTTTCATTAATTCAATGAATTCCATTTCCAAATATCACACTCATAGAAACTATTTATATTTTCAAACAATCCAATAGTTTTCCAAAAAATTATTTGTGGAATCTTGAACATTACATCATGTGGTCGTACCACAATAGGCATGATCACTCTAACAATATTCTAAAATTTCTAATTGTATTCGATTTCACACTTGTAGTCAATCATTTCCTTTACCTTTTTTTCATTGTTTAGATCGACTGTAAGAAGGATAAAGGGTAAGATTGATCCATCACATTGGAAAATTATAAATTCGATTTCACACTTGTAGTCAATAATTTTTTTTACATAGGGTTTGGATTAAATTGGGGGTAGTTTTAACTAATAACATACAAAATATATTGAAATTTTCAACTCCCATCACTTTCACAGGAGGGAAATCTCAGGTTTTGATATGTTTTCCATTACTTTAACTAAAAATCACCTATAAATAATGGAATGTACTTAATTATCTCAAATCATTATGAATATTTATCCATAACATAAAAATATCTAAAAATTAATTGATCATTATAGTTGTTTATCGTAATGTCATTACATGATATGTTGTTCTAAAATATAGTTCCCAAAGGTCTTACTAAAATTTCTTTGATACAAACTATAACAACTCTAATTCCAAAATCCCAAATCTGGTGTTTACTTTATTTCTTTGGTACAAGGTAGAAGTGATTTCACCTTAAAGGGTTGAATTCGTTAAGAGTCATGGTAAAATAGATATATACATGATTCTCATAAAACATTGGAAATATAAATCATAGATTATAAACTTCTTATAGAATTTTAATTTTATTTAGAGAATCCTTGAAATCTTTTAAAGATTCCTTCTTGGTACCCTAGAGAAAGGAAAACATAATAAATGGTGAGCTCAAATTCTCATTAAGGGATTGGGTATAGTGGAATATATCATGAATACATAAGTAATAAATAATATTTTAGGGTGAAAATAAATAATCATTACATATAATAAACAACTCGAACATAAAATATATCCCATTATAATAATGTATATAATCACCTGGACAACAATAATTTATTTCATAATGATAGAATGCATCATTCAGGACATCTTAATTCTCAAGACAATACATATTGATATTACTACCAATGCCTCATGACAAGATATAATGATCTTACAATCAAGGTATGCTATCAATTCATCATGATGTTTTTATCAATACCTTGTTCCCATAAATCATGATCATACCATCAAGTCCTTATTCCAATATATCATATATAAATTTGTAAGGCATATACTAAATACCTAAGATAGTTTGTCTCCTAAGACCTAACGATGCATCGAGGGGCTACAAAGGGCCCCACCCATCACTTAAACATATACAATCAATTCCTAATATATTTAATGATTAATACAATAAATAAAAAAATATGCCCTAATAATCAATAAATACCAGTATTATATCAAGTATACGGAATTTCAATATTTTCCCAATCAATGAAATAAATTTATTAGTAATATTTTATTTGAATAATACTATATATATTAATGGTATAAGATAAATAAAATATTTAAATGATTAATATATCCATGATATAAAAGAATATGGATATAATTTTCAAAATAATAAGGAATAGTGATAGAGAACATAACTTCAAAGAAGTAAAGAAATTGAGACAAATAATTGTTTGAGAGGTAAGGTGAAAACCATAAATTAGTAAAGGATGAAAAAATACATTAAATTTCTCATAAATTAATGTTTTTTAATAAATTAAAGTGTTTTGAAATTATTTAGGAAAATGGAAAAAAAATTAAAAGAACTTTCTTAAAAAAAATAAAGTTAATTGTAAAAATGAAGATGTAATTCATTCGTAAAACTCTTTTCATGAGGTGTCTAGGATAACTTTAAAACTCTAATTATAAAATAATTTAAAATAAAAGAATATTTAAAAAAATAATTTTATGTAATAAAATTAATAGGGTATGAAAAAAATATATTTAAATAAAATGAAACCCCATTCAAATCTTTTGAAAAAATAATATCTCTTTATTTTTGGTGACTTTTAAAAATGAAAAATTAATAGAATAATGGTATTGTTATTTTCTAGGAAAACCCATAGAAAATTTTAAAGTAATATTGATAATGAATAATAGCTATTATTGTGGGAAATTTTAGTCAACATGTAATTATAAAAAAAATGTTCTTTTCACCCTTTTGTAAAGAGAGTGAAAAATAACTCATATAGAAAATGATAAAAATATTCCTTTAAGAATATTTAATAGAAATAAAAATTTAACATAATTTGACTTTAATAAATTATTGGGGTAAATAAATAACTTTACTAAAAAAAATAATGAATATGTATATGGAGAAAAATATTTTCGACCAAAAATGTGAAATACGGTCGACTTTTATTAAAAATATTTTTGGTGGTTTTAATAAAAAAAAGAGACTAAAAATGGAAAAAAAATAATTATAAAACCAAAAAAATAACCATAGTATAATAAAATATATATTTTTAAGATATAAATATAATATAATTCCCCTGAAGAAGATTCAAGCGTAAACAATCTCGATTAAAAGTGAGATTAAAACATTAACTCTTACCTCGAATTTCCGCTTGGACGCACGCATTCCAATATCCTATATAATAAATTTATATTTATTATTAATAAACATAAGAATAATATTTATATGTATCTTTATAAATATAATTTATTCACAAATTATTTTTACCCATTTAATCATAGTTATTTGTTAAAAGAAATTATTTAGGTGTTAACTATTTTTTTTCATGCATGTTTTGATTTGGTGGTTTCAGTACTTGGCCTTGGTCATGGTTTAATTACCCAAATAATTTTTAACATGTTATATTTATCATTTTTACACATCAAATATACTTTTATAACCATCCATGTATGTATTTCAAGAAAAATTAAATGCATCATTCATAGAGGCGGTGGTCCACATGTACACATGTGTAGTGTTTCTATTTTCCAACAGATGAGTGGGTAAGATGGTAGATAATATATATTTTTTAAATAATTATAATTATATCATAAAAATAATATATATTAATTAATTATATATTTGTAACCATCCTTGTGAGGCAGTGATGAAAAATGAAATACATCACTTCGTAGAGATAGTCGTCCTCGTGTATACACTAGTGGAATTTTAATTTTCCAGAAGATGGAAACAAGGATGAAAATAGTTATAAAATAAGTATAATAGAATTTTATTATAATAAATATACTTATTTATTTATATTATAGTGGTTACATTATATTTTAATGAGGTAGAATAATAAATAAACTTGAAATAATTCGGTTAAGACTTATACCTCTTCTTTGGGTGTCTTCTTTTAGATTTTTCTTTAAGCCTTCTTAGGTTGGTATTTTGGTGTTAATAGAAAAAAATAGTACATCAGTAGGAGATTTGGAAAGGTATTTTGGTAGTGTTTTGTTATGCTAAAGTGAATAGGATGTTTTTTTAAGGGAAAGGAAATGGGTTATTTATACTTGAGGTGATGGGTGTTTTAGTGTAAAAATATTGATTGTTTTATCATTTAGGCATATTAATTTTGAGAAGGGATAATTCCAACGAATTTTTGGGTATACAATTAAAAAAATAAAAGTTATTTGATATTAAAATAATTTGAAAATAGAATTTCATCATTGAACCATCACACGAAATGTAGATAAAATATAATTTATTATTTGAATAAAATATAACTTAGGATTAAAATTTTTAAACATAGGTTTATAAATTCATATTAATATTTTTAAAATTTGTAATTTTATTCCTTAAATATATTTTATTTCAATAAAAACCTAATCTAAACACATATAGATATTTTTTTATGATATTTTAAGCCTTTACCACTTATTTTACCAGTTTTTACCTCATTTTACCATTACTACGGTATCTTAATTTTTACCAAGGTCACATATTTTTTTACAAAATGAAATTGGCCTTATATCCAAATTTGGAAATTATGATTCCAAATAAGGAATTATTTTTCAAAGATTCAATTTCCAAAAATGATTAAAAAAAATACTGTTATTATAAGTACTCAAAACACAACGAAAAACAGTATTTAGAAAAATGCCTTTTAAATAATAAAAATAAATTTACACCAAAATAACGTATAAAATTGATTAATATAATTTATTTGGTTTATTATTACAAAAAATAAGGTTATTTTGCATTTATATTGATCTAAAACTTAAATTAACTTGTTAATCACTCAATTAAATGCAAAGAACTAAAAATAATTTAGAATAAAAAAATATCATGTTGTAAAAAGTAAATCACGGGTTTATAGACTCAAAATAATATTTTTAAATAATTCATTATACTCCTAAAATACATATTTAGTTGTTACAAAGGTTTTATAAATTTTTAATTCAATATTATATCATGATAATGTTGTAAATGATACAATATTTTTTAAAATTGTAATTTTCATTATTCAACCAAGAATCAAAATTTTCCGAAAAAACTCAAAAAATCACCTTAAGATAAATTTGACATGATTATTTAAAAAATGAATTTAATTTCACCAAAATAAAATTTAAAAAAAAATTAACTGAGGTTTTAAATGAAAATATTAAATATAAAGAAAAAAATATTTTATTGAAAAATAACTTTTTAAATCGTCAATTGTTCTTAATATTATTTCATGCCCATTTATTGTTAATTTAGTGTTAATTTTATAGGTCATACATTGGATTCTTTTCAAAGTGGTCAGTTTATTAAAATACACCACTCTTGAAAAAAATTTCCTTAGAAAATTTCACTTTATGACACTGAATGGTTTTAATCATATCACATTAATTATTTATTTATTAATCATTAAATTTTATTAGTAAAAAGAAAATAATACGATGTAAGTATCATAATTTATTAATATTTTTCAATTTACTTAATTTTTATTATAATATGTCATGACTCATTTTAGTTTGATATTGTGTGTATCACAAGCTATCATACATGGTATTTATTTAAAGGAAAATACATATTAAAATCATGTAGAGTTATACATACAATGACTCTAATGAAGCCTTGAAAATGTAAAAGAAATAGATATTGTTATAGGAAAACTCAACCAAATGAAGTCACTTTATCTAAAACCCACCAAAATCTAGAATATATGCACACAACATGCCATGTAATATCTGAATGGTCTTCTATGTCTGACCCTTAGTTTGAGGATAGAAACTGGTGCTAAGGCATAAGTGAGAGAAAAAATAAACTAAAATATTTTCTAGAATCATGAGGTAAAATGAGGATCCCAATCAGAGTAGATAGTCCTATACACCATATAAAGATTAACTATCTTATCCATATACTACCTCACCAAAACATCCATAACACTTGACTACTTAATTTCTAAAAAATGAGATGACTTTGTCAATTGATCTACTATAATCCAAATAGAATCATATCATCCATGGTCTTGAGGAAAACTAGGGATAAAATACATCAAAATTCCCTCCCATTTCTATTTTGGGACATCAAAGACTATAACAAACATCTAAGAACATTATTCTTTTCCTTTACCTACTGGAAAACTAAACACCCAAACACGAACTTCATCACCGACTACTTTATCCCAAGCAGCCAAAACTAACTATATAAGTCACGATACATCTTTGATATACCAAGATTCATCACCAATGATGGTATATGAAATTCATGATGAAAAAACTCTTTTGTTACCAATAATATGAACAAATTATCTCTAAATAACACCAGATTTTGATCATACTCAAACAATCATTCAAGAGTTTTATTATGAAAGATGTGGTCTTGAAACACCTTTACCAATTAGTCTCTCCACTAAGGCACCTCCACATTCTGAAAAAGGATTGTTGAATTATTATATCATATATAAAACTTATACCAATATATTCCTCCACGTCAATATATATCACTACAAGATCCATCATCACCCTCCATGTATCTCCAGGATCCCAAATAGCATCACTCGGCAACTTGCTACTCAGTGTATCAAAAACTACATTTCCTTTCACCAAGGTTTATGAGATATAAAATTCAAATTCCTACAAGAACTATGTCCACCTCAACTGACACTGATTAAAATTTTACTAAGAGAATACATACCTTAAGTTTTTATGATCGGTGAAGACCGTAAATAAGTCACTGATGAGGTAATACCTACATAGATTTATAGAAAACACCAACACTACCAACTTTATATCAAGGGTGAAGTAGTTATTCTCATAAAGACATAAATTACTAGACCAATATGAGATTTCTAACAATTTTTTTCTATTATGATTCACCCCAAAACAAGGTATTAAGCCCCATAGAAAACCTATAATATGATTCCTTCCACTATGAAGTAAAAAATATAATCATTAAACAAATTCTCATTCAGGTAGTAGAAAGCTACCTAACATTGATCAATAAACAAAACAGACTGGCTCTTTATGGTCAAGGTTGTCAATAGGGCCACATTCTGATAAAAATACGACATGAACCTCCTATAATATCCAATAATATTAAGGAAGCTATGAACCTCTACAACATTCGTGGGGGTTGTAACACCTTGACTTTTTCTATAAGGTACAAAACTTTTTTTACTTCAAGTAAATTCCTTAGATTTAGCTTTATATGAGTGCCTAAAGATCTTTTGGATGTTTTGAGTGTGTATGGGTCTAGTTCAGATCCCAGATCCCCATCTTTTGGAGGAAACAACTAGGTCACATGGTTAGTAGAAACTATTCAACCCGGTCTACAGGGTTTGTTTAAACCGTGTGGGGTTCTTTAGTACACAGTAGGGGAAACAAGATTTTTCCTAACCATGAATCACATTTTACATAGCTATGTGAATGCTACAAGTCATTTTATAGAGATGATTTGTATGGTATGTTCATGGATAGTCTAACTATTCACCAATATTATGTGATAGGTGCTTTTGGATAGTGCTTGCCTTATAGTTGGTGCACGGTTTTCCCAACCATGAAACCTCTTAAAGAGGGGTTAATTTATGATTTTTCCTCCTTTCTTTTATTTCTCATCCTCATTTATTCTTGTCAACCATTGCACAATACCTCACCCTTCCGTTAGAGCTCCCATTTGGCATCAACCTAGGCATTGAAGTATCTCCCTCATCTGGAATACAACTAGACCACTATTTATATTGTTGGATTCCTCCCGATAATATATTTGATCAGTCACCTTCTTTTCTTGGTTTATCTCTTCATAATCTATTCTATTTTGGTACAAGATAATATGACTTATTTTCATGTTATTTTTATATTCTTCTGTTTAATCCTAATTTAGGTCAAACCAATGTCTAGTACTAGATGAGTGTTCCTCTACCTCCATAAGGAATGTGGTTTATACCTTTTCCCAAAGGTTTTTTCATTTATTAAATTATCACTGATGTGCCACATGTTGTACCTTCTAGATGTTTCTCCTAAAATTAATCTATGTCTCTAATTAATTTTTTAATCCTAAAATGTGATGCCTATATATCACCTTGAAATAGTATGAGGTTATCAACCTTTACCCAAACCACCCACAAGGTGGGTTAATCCATTTTTCTAAGCTAAGAACCACCCCATTGGGTATGTAAGATTTCCACCTAGTTGTGGAAGCCTTGAATAAATTAAATGAGTTATAAAAGGATTAAACAAGGATTTTGAAATGAAATTGATAATTTTACTTGGGTATAGACACTAACATAGATCTGAATTTTATGATACTTATTGATTTTGATTAATACAGTATGGAACCTATGATTATTTATGGTATGTAACTACTCATTATTATAGTATGAAACTGATCATTATTATAGTTTGTAAGGGATAAAAGTATGGAACCTATGACCTATGTATATATTCATATCTCTGAATATTAGGTCTCCTTACTCTACAACCTTGGGACCTAACCCATGTAGGGTTGATATTATTTTGAGTCCCTTAGGCTCAAGGAGGTCTCCCTGGTCTACATCCCTAGGACCTATCCCATGTAGGTCTAATACTTTCACTTATGAAATGTAAGCCAGAGATGGTAAATACTTGAAAACTTTACTTTTTTATATTGATACTCATCTTGTATAGATTGATCATAGTTACAGCCCCTTTTCATGGACTTATTTATATCTATCATTCATATTACTTCTTTCCCTATTATACCTATACATAGGTATAGTATTCATGAATAGGGTGGAGTTTTTATAGAAAACATTTGCGGTGGCCTACTGAGTATATATCACACCCTATTCGAGTCACTGATTGGTACACAGATAGACTTCATAGATGTAGAAGGGACAAGTTCGATCACCCAGTCATGTATTCTTGATTTTTCCATAGTATTTTAGTTTGGGAACACAAGATCGAGCCTTATCTCAAGATTCTAGAGATAGACTTTTTGTTATTTTTTTCTTTGGTTATTCATATACTATACCGGATTCCTTCTACCATATATGTAATTTTCTTTTTATAGCATCATTGAATGCTCATCATTTTATATATTATTATTCTTGTGACTTTCAATATTTACTACTGTATGGATAATTTATTTCCGTAATTATGTTCTTCATTATCATGATTTTTCTATTTATTCATTTATTATCACTGTTGTTCTACTCTCACCATGAGGGTATAGTCTCCCCATCGTACCTCCATATACCCTTACTATATGTCGGTAGCCTGTAGCATATAGGGAGGCGTACTTAAGGTCATGTGGCCAACTGAGTTTAGTTACTAATAATTGAGTTAGTTCGGGGACATTACAAGGGTTTCCTAAGAAAACATGGGTTTAATATTTGAAGGATTGACTACTACCCTGGTTGAGATTCCATAGGATTAAGAAAATTCATGTCATTGATTCAAAACTTTAACTTGGACAGATTCCCATAAAGTAGGTGTCTCTAAAGAACTTACAATACAGACCTAAAATTATCAGCATGATTCCCCTATGAATTCAATTACATGATAATTTCATCAATAAAAACTACTAGGAACTGACCTAAGAACTCATATAACACACATTTTATGCATCCCATGAAAATAGTTAGGGAATTTATGACATTGAATGACATAACCATGAACATGATGTGCTTAAAAAGACTCCAAAAAGTGAGACATATTTCTCATTCACCCAAATCTGATCATATCCAAAACACATATCAATCTTTCAAAACTGACTAACTCCCTTAAATTGATCGAAATATCATATATTCTCATAATAGGGTAATGGTTCTTGACCATCACTGGATTCAACTTATTCTAATTTATACACAACCTTGGACTACCATTCGTCTTCTTGGTTAGAAACACTGGAGCACCCCATGAAGACACTCTACGCTAAATAAAACCAACTACATCAAATCATCTATCAAAATCATTAATGCCCATAACTCAAAAGGTTTCATTCAATAAGGATCTATCGAAAGTAAGATACATCGAGTTGTAAATATATCATGAAATTGTTATCATATCAAAGAGGTAGTTTTACAACCTCTTCAAGGAAAACACCTATAAAATTCTAAATGGAATTAGGGAACACCATTTCTTACACCTTAATAACCACTCCACTAGCTAAGATAAAATACGCTCTGAATGCCTATGACTCATCTAATGGACCCACTTTCCAAAGAACACTACATTATGGCCTTCTGCATCAAGGAACACAACTATCCTATAGAAACAATAAATGATCACATAATTAGAGTATAACTAATAAATTATTATAATGACATTTTTTGGTTATATCCATGGAAATAAGAAATATATCAACAATTAGTGTTTCCCCATCATCTGATCCCAAACCTGAAACACATTAAGAAAACAAGACTGGACATTAACTAGCATAATCAACACCAAGGGAACTGGATGCCTCTATACCTTGATCCCATGAATAGATCAATTCAGGTGTACTAAAGGAATGTGGAACTCTATAATTAAATAGCATAAAATCCAAGGTAGAAGATAAATAGAAGTTAAATATTATGATAACGAGACTACCTTGTACTAGAATCTCCATGGAATTGAAGTTCCCATATCATTCTCCCTAATCTTGTTGACCCTACTGATTTCTACCTATATAATTGCACTCATCCCTATTCCCTTATAGATGTGAATCTTAGAGTATTATCCTATAACTTCTCCATCTCCTCTCAACTAGAAAAAAATCTATTGACCCTACTACTAAAATTTTTTTAGAGGAATCTTTCATAGAGCATAAAATAGAAGTTAATTGTCTATACTGCATTGGCTATCAAGAATATAGAATTACTAGAAGAAGTGATAAAAATAAACTTCATAATAGAAACACACTAGAATGGATCTCTTGGTGGATGCATGAGAACTTATATCTCTAAAAAATAATGAAAAAACCATAGAGGTTAACCCTCCATTGGTCGAAACCTCGGCTTCTGTGACATCCGAGATCCACTGTCTGTAGCACTACACCTTAATAAGTTATATTAAATCCCTCTTGAGATGATCCCAACTTGAAATTCATCCTCTCAATCACATATACTTTCTAAATCACCTATAGATATGTATAAAACATAAATGGGGTAACCTAATACAAAAAAGAATGATGCAACACCTCCTCAAAATCATTCCCTAGACTCCTCATTCGAGAAAAGCTCTAGGGAAAAGAAAATAAGGTACTCAAGTAAAAGCACAAACTCCTACACACTTATACTCCCCTACTAGATGTAAAGTAACTCATGTAAAATTTTTTCCCTCATCATTGATTAAAGAAACTCTACCAAAAAATTCTTCTAGAGATCATCTCATAAAATCACTAACCCCTCATGCACCCCAAGAAATAGTAATAACCACTAGAAAAGAACTCCTATAATATGATTAATAGCCAAATTGCCCCAATTTTTCTTTCTATCACATATAAAATTGAAGTTGATCTCCATATCCTCCAACCAGCACTCGATATCCTGATTAGAGAAACTTCTATCATACTCTACCAAACTCTGATGTTGTAACTCACACAGCATCCTCCTTCAAGGATTATCCCCCATAACTAGGGAAACCCTCATATGGTCAGTCAGATCATCCCAATACACCTCAAAAATCTAAAACACACATAAATAATTATCAGAATCCATATATGCAAGTGAATAAAGAAAACTCATAAGCTTGGGAACATGTAATTCATTTAAGATCATTTAATTTGATTTATTTTAATTTCCAAGAATCATCCCAATTCAAACACAAATTAAATTAAACATGATTCATTTACCACTTCTGGGTTTCTACCCTACAATAATCATCACCACACCTAGGGGGTTCAGTGAGATTTAGGGACTTGTGTTAGATAATTGGGGTCCCTAATCATTTGTGTCTTAGTTAGTCTCCCATGATACATCACACACTAAGTTTAATCAACACTGTTATCATACCAAACCCAATTATTAATATTTCCAAACTCTAATTTCCACCCAACTCTCATCCATATCTCTAATACCACTCTATCATGACCTACCCGCATTGGGATCCCCTCATGGGTTGGTAATTAAGATGAGTGTGACCCCCAAAGCCTGCCTTTAATAGGCCATGGATTGAAAACTAACACTAATGTTATAATCCAACATAAAAGAGATGAATTAATTTATATTACAAGAAAAATAAAATAAAATAAAATCAATTCCATAAAATATAAAATAAACCCATTCCATAATGTATGAAAATTTCATACAAAACTAAGACCTGCTAGATAAAATAACAAAATTCACTCTTGAGGTACCAACTCCAATCCTTAATCTAGTAATGTTTAGTACGGTCACCAATATCCTCCTAGAAACCTCTAAAATGGATTTATATATATAGGGGTGGGTATATAAGGATACTCAGTAAGTCCCTCCTTAAAACCTCTCATGAAAATTTGGGAGGTTCATAATAATTTCTGAGTTAATAAACAAGAAAACCAACATGCACCTATGCTAGGTAAACTATCACTCAACCTCATAGAGGCTCTATCACCCAATATCACATCCAAGTGTAATAATATAATATAAAAACAAAATATGTCCAAAAGGTAACCTGTAATCACTTCTCTTTTGGTTTTTCACTGTCACACACCAATAAAAATTGCCTTGGTGCTCCCATCCCGTCCACATCCACATATCCATATAACCACATTCCATGTATTAGTTACAAACATATATACAAATCCATATGACACATCACCATATTACAACTACATCATGTATCCTTATCGTAGTAGGGTATTATGAACATAAATGTCGTCAATCAAGTTCTCTAATCCTACCATGCATGACCCCTATAATGTATCACATCCTCTATCATATCATAATCTCATCATCATCACATCATCATCACATTATCATCATATATTTATTTCATTGTCATCACCATCAAGGACACTCTAACTACATGCCATTATAGCTCATTCATCATGACCTTAGACTATTACAGCCTATACTACACCTTGATGAATGAGAGGGGAAGACAAAGTAGTAAATCATATATTCTATCACTAAATGGATGTTGGGTAAGGAATCCATAACCCACAAACATACTCAATTAGTGGTGTGTAAGAAATAAATATAAAATATAATTAATATAGTAGTCACACACATTCCCAACCTAAGGTTTTACACCAAACAAACATTGTTATCACCCATATCAATCATCTCATCATCACTACCATTCACTAGAAATCGTTGTCATCTCTACAACATAACCATCCCCATCTATTCACACAAGATAGCGACAACAATCATAATTTCCCATTTAATCATATCATCATTATGATTTCCAGGTTTACAATTTACCAACCTAGTTATATTCATTATTTTTTTTATTTATCAATAATTAATTTCAACCCATTCATTAGTCATTATATAAATTTACTCCATCTACTACTACATCATTGTGTAGTACTATTTAAAATTACCAACCCACTTACCACTATTCATTAATTTATTACTTAAATTATCAATTTCATCCATCATGATTTTCCATTAATAGCCTAGTGTTTATCAATTTCTTCTCATTATCCCATCATCAATTATATTTAATCTAAACACATACCATGCTACCGAGAAACTGTAACACAAACACTACAATAACCAAACCCATCACTATGTGAAGTACCGCAGAACACATACCCACAGCCACTATAACAGCTACAAAAATGCTTCCTTTCCACATTACAATTCATTCCACCACTTCATTATTCACTTACATTTCAAATTACCAACCCCCTTACCACTATTCATTTATTCATTACTTTCATTATTAATTCCACACATCATCATTTACAATTAAAAACATAATTTATCGATTACATCCCATTATCCCATTACTATTTTCATTTAATAAATTTGTATTTTATGCTACCAGGAAACTATAGCACAACCCTAAAATAAATAAACTCTTAAATAAATGAACCACCACATAACACATACCAACAACCACCATAACAATCACAAAACTACTTTCATTCCACATAACCAGCCCTACCACCACTACCATAATCACTCAACAATACATCCACCACCACTTCACTAATAACCATACCTTTTCCTCTAACTAATCACAACAACCGACCATAAAACCTAAAATCAAAATAATAAATACCCAATATATATAACCAAAAAATCAATATAAAAACAATCAATGCTAAGGGAACTCCTCTTAAGAATTATTTCATCTTAAAGAGTAATTTTATATTCCAACTCCAACACCTCAATTTTAGGTTTCCACACAACCAATTCATTATCAAATTTAAGTGATTAATTCATTATGAAAAGTTATTCCGACAATTCAATATTAAGAAAAAAATTATATTTCATGGCGGTAAATAAAACCTCTAAGCAGAAACATTAATATCATGAAATCATGTGAAACACATTTGAATCACTACTTCCATTCAATTTTCTTTGGACAAATTCATCAACTACATTAGGTTAATGCATACCATCCACTCAAAGAACTGAAAATCATGATGTTTCCACAATTTTCACATAAATAAAGAGGCATAAGTCTTGAATCCCCTACCTCAATCAGAAACTCATCAATCGTTACAGGAGACAATGAGGAAACATCAATCAAACTCCATTTAATACATGATGACCAACCATAAGGCCTGAACTTGATAATTACCCATTGAAAATACAACACAACTTCATTATAACTGAATCAGCAATACTGCCATAGCCTCCTTAAGAAATAAGTATATTGAGAGAACTAATAATTAGAGTAGTGAAATTCATCTTAGATTAAAATGTGGTTGATTTATATAATAAAATGGAAAAACCAATCAGGGGATAGCTAAGGATCTCCAATGATGAACCTTTGGCCACCTATTATTCAAATGAAGTTTAAGTATTTTTGAAAATTTTGAATGAGTTTCCAAATTTAAAATAGAAATAGAAATTTAAAGAATCATGAAATTATGGGTAATGATCATGCAATAGAAATACTAAATAAAACACACCTATGAATGTCACATTTTGATCTCCCTTATCTATCCTCAAATATCATGGTCAAAATTTCCTTAACTCTATGCATTTAATTAAATACATGGTTAAATAAAGGTGGTTACACCACATTACATGATCCTTCGAAAAAAAAATGTAATCCCCAATCAACTCACCTCAAACTCGATAAACCCTAAAGAAAAACATGGTTTAATGAAAGAAACAATGGTGTAACAAACCCCAGATAAACAAAACCAATAAATAGATTGCCTAATACTTCATGCCACAATGGGTATAATTGTAACACCTCAAGATTTTATGGGATAGATTCATTTTATTTTATTTGATGTCTTGTGTTGTACACTACACCAATATTAGCTTTCACTATACGCAACACCATATTATTATTCATTATAACCAATACTATTCTTGGCTTCTGTTACACACAAAAGTGACGTTTCTCAATAGCTTGCATTATACGCCATACCGAGTTTCACTAAACAACTATATATTTTTGAAATATTATTATTTAATGGGATATAAACTAGCCATTATGAATATTATTAACTGAATTTTTAATTTTATATAACATTAACATTTAACTTATTTATTTTCTTGACATGATATAAGAACAAGTTCATTTAGTCGGATAATAGAAGTATTTTTTAAAAAAATGCAGTTTTTCCGCCTTTTGATGGCGCACCGATTTCAAATCCAGTTTTAAACACTTTTATATATTATATTTGACAAAATAAAATTATTATTTGAAATTGGGACATAAAAATTTACTTATGTTTAATTTTTGGTATTTTTTGATAAAATTCATATTTTAATGAATAGTAAAAAATACTGCATTTTAATTCAAAACTACATTTTCATCTAATTTATTTACAAAGTTAGATTATCATTTTAATTTTTTTAAAAGTGTAATTGGATTAATTTTTTATCATTTAATCCAATTTTGGTCATTGGATAAAATTTCCCATTGAAATTGGACATAAACACATCATAATATTATGATAGTTATTACTTCTTAAAAACCAGCTTTTTGGTTTAGACAATAGGAATTAATTTTAAATTAATTACTACAACTTTTGTGTTTTTAATTTTGAAAAATAAATTCCATATTTCGAATCATAAGGTCCAAATTGTGATAATATTTATCTTTTATTTTAAGAAATTATGAATGGTAACTTAAGTAATTAATTTATTTACCTTGGTTAAAGGGTAAATCTAGGGTAAAAAATTATATTATAATAATATTAAACTACCCTAACACATGTAATAGTCCTATTGGATGAGATATGTTCGACCATGGTCATCCTTGGGTCTATTTCTGGACACCATGTATCTACTTGGATGTGGAAATGACATTTTATAAGAATTAATTTAATGAAAAGAGAAATATAACATAAACATGTATCTTTTACTAAAACAAATTATATGGGGTTATATAACTGATATCTTCAACTATAAATATTCATTATAAATCTAAATATATTTCATATATCATGTAATTTTATTAAAAAAATTAGACATTAAATAAATAAATTTAATTATGACACAATGATGATGCACTAATTGCTTCATTAATAATGGACTCAAATAAATGATATTATAAATACTAAAATAAATATAATTTGATTATTTTTATGACATACATGAATTTTATGGATTATATTTACATATTATATCTGATTTAATGACTTTTTTTCAAGTAATCAGGTTGTTATAAATTTCTTAAAAAAGTAAAGCATAAATCATTTCAAAAATTGACATAATTCATAACTTAAAAGATAAAATAGTTTATTAAATGATAATAAATTTATAAAAATCTAAGATTCATAAAAATGGTTAAGAAAAGTCAAAATTTGTTATAAATTAATTTTTTTGGGTCGTTAGACATGATTTGGTAATTACATTAACCAACAATGTGTAAATAACATGATATCGCTTTAAGATTTCAAATGGTGAAATATGGGTTAAACCAAAAAAGATAAGGATAAACGTTTATTAAAAACATATCCAAAAATTATTGGATGATGATTATTCAAACGAAAATCATAATATATTTGAATTAAATGAGTTTTGGACCATTGGTAATCGGAATTGAATTTATAATAAATTAATATTTTGAGAGTAACCTAAAGTGCCTCTCTTCTCTCTCATAAAAGGGCACCTACTCACATTCCCATTCACTCAATTTTTGAGCCTTAAATATCAGAATACCCCTATCCATTTCTGTTCTCAGCTTCTCTAGTTACATTTTAGAGGTACCTATCTTCTCAAAAGTCCAACTATAGTTCTCTAATGGTAAATTTAAAGGAGGCATACCGGGGAAGAGGTAATCTCTTCTACTGATTCTTTCAAATTTCTTTCTTCTTCTACTTACTATTCATTAGTTGTTTCATTATAAAGTGATAACATCAGTATCACTCATATAATTATATATTATTATAAATATAAAAAATCACTATTTCACCTTCTATCCATCCTACAAAAAAAAAACAAAATCACCACGCGTGCGTACGTAAGGCTTACCATCTCCACGTTGTCGTGTAATCTTTTTTTCACCACCACCTTACGTGGATGAGTATAATGGTTTAAATGATAAATATATATGATTTTTATAAAATGATACTAATTCTTAAATATTATACACCATCCACTTAAATACCATTCAATAGTTATGGGAACAATATCGTTGCTTGTGCATATATACGGCTTACCATCTCCACGACACGATGAGATCCATTCTCCACGTTAACCATTCAAGAATAATTATAAATTATATATAATAAATAATCATGAAATATATGGCATAATAATGATAATGGATTTATAAGTGTGTGTGTGTGTATTTCATTTACATACTTCCATTCAATTCAATAAGCAAAACGAAAACAGCGTTCATGCGTACATACGGCAACTGTCTCCATGAGCGGTGTATTCCATTTCATTTATCTATATATTATATAAATATATTTATATAATGAATATATATGATATATAAAAAAATTTACATTATATAATTAAGTAAATAATTATATATGTAATAATATCAAGAATAACAAGTCCACACACGTATGATAAATAAAACGATTATTACCCAAAACGTTGCTTTGACATGGAATAGATAAATGAATGTGTAATATAAAGTCATAATTAAATAATATATGATTTCATAAATATTATTATGGTTCTTTTACAAGTTAATAATATGTTTAAACCCACTATATAGGAGTTTCAGACACATATGGAAGAAATCAAACCTAAGGTAAGGGATAGTTTTGTAATCTCATTTTTATCTGAGATTGTCTATACGTAAGTATTTACTAGGGGTATATTTATCATCCAAGTACATGATTTCTAAAATAATTATCATTAAATTTTTACTATTATTTTTATTTTAAAATCATTTTTACCCATTTTTGACTTTTACTACATGGTATGAAAGGAATCTTTTTTATGTTTACAATATGAGGTACTTATTGACTTTTCGGGTAAAGTATGAGGAGAATGTTTTTTTAACTAATATGGCATGAATGGATTTTTACGGTTTCATGACTCCTTCTTTCCATGAAGATCCCAATACACTATTTAAATTTTATATTCAACTAATTTCTTTTATTTTTAAATTTCATGGAATTTTGAGAAAAGAAAATGTTTTTAAAGAAGAAATAATATTTTCCTCAGGAATTAAGTTCAAGTGTTTTATCAAAATTATTTTCTAGCTAAGATGATGATATTTAAATAGGGTTATGTTTTTATCCCTATTACTAGTATGATTTTATTTTTTAATGATGGAATGATATTTTATATGGATTATGTTATGATGGAATGATGTTTAAGAAGCACATTTTATTTCTTGGGTTATGCTATGATGAATGGTTTATGTTTTTGTGGCACATGTAACGATGATTTCATTATGAGATAGGTGGGACCTATATCTCCATCCAATTCATTAGGTAAATATTTATATCTCATGAGATAGACATTACTAGAATGGAAATTAAATCCAATTCAGTAATACATGGTTGGAACAGCAAGTAAACTTGGTTCAGTAATGGACTTTGTCCACTATCATGGTATTGGCAACAATAACATGGATACTATAGAAATCATATTATATGCTTATTTTTATCCACAATTACATGTTTTATAACAATTTTATTTTATCATGGTTAATGTTCCTTTATGATCTATGCCTTATGAACTTCTAAAATTTATTTTAGGACTCAAAATTTTTTTATTTAAACTTTATGTTCATGTTTTTATGTTCAAATGTTTATGATTTGATTTATGTTCTCCATGTTTACCCTTACTAAGAATTTGAGCTAACCCTTTTTATGTTTTCTTTTACCTGGGAAATAAAGAAAGGTTTTAGGTAGGAAAAAAAAGGGTAATATCTTTATGGGAGATGTTGAAGAACCTTCACAAAGTTAGAATATTAGTTTCCAAGTTTCCAAAGTCACTAAATTAATATAGTCTTTGAGAATATTTTTGTTTCTTGTATTAAGTATTTCTCAAAATTAATGTAATTTCCTGGTATGTAAATCTTGTGTCATTACAATAACCTTGTCGCAATTCTAACTCATATGTTATTTGAAGCTTCCAGGATGTATAAAAATCATTTGGACTCATTCCCAATAATGTTTTTTCATTTATTTCTTTGGATAAATCCTCAGAACTAGATGAACATAACCCTATAATATTCATAGAGAGGATATTTTTCACATATTTTTTTAATTAATTTAAATTAGAATTACCTCATCTTGAAAAATCTTTCTTTATTTATGATATATTTGGTTTCCTCTTATATATTTTCATTAAAGTGAATAATAAAAGGTATAATTCCTCTATTGGTATTTTCTAATGCTCCAAGAATTAAAAAAATCATTGTTTTCATTCTAGGTGCTTTCATTGTGGAACCAAGTGCCTTGTATCATTTCCTATCAATCTCAACAAGAATTATCTTTGGTCTTGAAGGAATTATTTCACTTTTTCTCTCAGCCTTGAGATGGAGGATTTAGATTATCACTCACATTCTTGAGTGTGTTTCTAAGAGGTTCTCTCAATATTGAGATAATTATATTCGGTGAATCTAATGTGCACAATAATTCTAATAACCCTAGAAAATGATATAAAATGGAATATGTGGTTAGGGTTAAAAAATTTATAATTTTACTGAGACCCTTAATCATGTATTCTCTATGATATATTCTCCATTTCAAATATTATTATTATTATTCTTATATTCCATTACATGTGCTTACTCTAAAATATTTAAATATTATTTCTTAAAAAAATAAATTAATATTTATTTAAATGATGATAACTAATTTATAACATTTTTACTAGGCCCTTAACTCAATCAGTCAATCCTCATCAGTATTTATCAAACCTTGAATAATAAATATTTATTTAAATAAATAAATTTTTTTATATTATTCATTCAATAAATAAATAAATATTATATTCATTAATTAATGAATAAATATTTATTTAATATTCATGAATATAAATATATATTAATTTATTTATTACCATGTGAATAGTCATAAATAAGAGATAAATAAATATTATATTAATTAACTCATAAATAATATTTATTTAATATTCAAATTATATATATTTTAACTTGAATAACTAGTAGTTGAATTTATGCAATAAAAATAACCGGAAAAATTATTATTCATCATTATTGAGAATAACATTTATTCAAAATTTAAATTAAAATAGATTTTAACTAGGATTCTAGATACATTTTTTGGGTGATCCTCTATCCCACTTTCTCAGTGGCATTAAGCAGTCTTATATTAAGTCCAAGGTTAGTTTCTAGAAACACATCTAGGAACACATATAGAAAGTTGTTAATGTCATAATGATGAAAATTTCATAAGAATGCTTATTATGTAATACAATCTCTTCATCTCAATATATCTTCAATCAGGTTGCATACTTGTGTCAACTACCTATATTCTTGATTATATTTTGTTGACTACCTAAAATAAACTTATAAATGAACTTCCAGGGTCATAGAATTAATCAAACATTTCCATTTTAATTAAAGGGATTGAGATATCATATTAAATAAATAAAAAGTGAAAAAAAATCCTTTCTAAACTTATTCATTAATATCATATCACCCATAAAGAACCCAGTGTATCTTACTTAATTATGAGCATATATTTTCATGGATTTTGAAATACATCAAAGTATATGATTTACGATATACATTAATAATAATATCAAGTAAAAGAACCAATGAACATGTTTTCATATGGAAATATCTAATGACACATATAACATGTCGAATTAATGTTGATGGGTATATCCTTATAACCTCATCTATTTTATATTTCCAATTGATAATATTCATGAGTTGAAGCCTTATCTAGTTATGAGTATCCAACACCCAATATTCAAAACAGCATATGTGCCGCATCAAATAGATATCATCCGGACCATATGAAATATTTCTAATTATACTTTCATAGAAATTCAAGGTTTTAATTATAGTTGGGAACTATTATAGATTTTTTATGTGAAAAAATACTCTTAGGAAACTATTGCATTAATTTTATGTATAAGAACACTCATTCTGTATTAACATATTTATTGATATATAGATATTTTAATATTTTGGTAATCGAAAGTATAGAGTTATATGGTTATAGGGAACTAACTATAATGGTCTCCCAATTTCACTAGATTCAACTGTTAACTAATTTGTTATCATCACATTATAAACATGCATATATTAAGGTATAGCTATAGTTTTTTGGCCTATCATGTTATTTTGGTTGTTTCTATTACTGCAACTTCACCCCTTTAAGAAATCCTCATGGGGTAATATCACCATGTATAAACCTTTTATCTCATTCCATAAACTTAAAATATTTTCTAAAATCAAAACCTAGAATAAAATCATTTCAAAATCCCTCCTTAAGGTGCAATAAAATCCACAATGTACTTATTCTAAGTAAAAATGAAAACCATTGGTTATAATAAGTTGATCTTTTTTATTTCCTCAACCTTACTGTGGTGCTAGATCAAATTTATCTAAATGAAGACTTGTTTTATATCCCCTAGAAAACCAGTATTCCCGCTTCTCCAAAAACTGGTAACTCATCCATTATACTTTCTAAATTATTATCAAATAGTTCTAACTGTAATTCTATTCAATTCTATTGGTTTTGTTTGATATTTATTATTTATTATTTATGTATAAGTAATATAAAATCCTAGTACATATCATGGAATATGAGATAGATTCCAAACTACTCTTAAGAATATATAATTCCAATTATTATAAGAAAACCCTCCCTTCATAGAGAGATATCATGGAATGTGATATCAACAACAATTAGATCTTGAATTATTTCATCTTGTATTTTTCAGTACCTTGTCAAATTATACATTAAGACTTGATCTAATAAGACTCATATATCCATGTCTATATATCTTATTCCGTAGACTTGGGTTGCTATATTAATTCATTCTTAGAGAAATTTTCCTTAGTGTTAATTAACTAAAGGACTAAACATCTATTTTCCATATGTTATCTATATATCTAACTTGGAAAAGTATAGTGCTCACACTAACCTCTTGTAGTCACCTAGAACACATTCATTCCATATGAATATTTTATGATCATTACACCTGATCCATTCCATAAATGGATTTATTCAACTTTTATACCTTATTATATTTATATGGTGTCACCAACCCTTTTGGTTACATAATATAAATATCTTTCATAGGGAACCTTCAAGAAAGGTGGTATTAATATCCAATTGTTCAATACAATGATCATATAATTTTGTTATGACAATTATAATTCTAAAGTATTTTATCACGATGATTAGCATAATGTGTATCACAAAATTTGTCAAAACATATCTTATAACCTTTAATAACCAATCATTTTTTATTGGTGCCAACCTATACCATCAATGTATAGTTTCCTCTTAAAACACCACCAATACATTTATATCAACTTTAGAAACTTCCAAAATACATAACTATATTTTGATACATGGAATCTATTTATGAATTCATATGAACTTGTAGATCATATATTGTTATTCTTTATTGTTTCCTTATAGGATTTATGATTATTATTCAATAATCTATCAATATTCTTACTAAATATAGAAACATGTCTTTGTAATTAAATTTTGTACATAGTATGTGTCTCTAGAATAAATATTTCCATTGAAACTAGTATATTCTAGTGTTATTATCCCAACTCAGGTGCATCTAAAGCCCAAAATTCATTGAAGTATAGCTATATATCACTATATAAAAAATAATTGTTTATATATTATATAAATATAGTTATTCTTAACAAATACCTTTCTATATTTAGGATATAATTACACAGAGTAGCATTAGGATAATTAACTAAGATGCACCTAGTGTTTTCCTTGATGTATGTTTGTAGCTAAATCTATATTTAAAAAAGGGTTCTCATAAAACATATGAAGCTATGACATAATGTATTTATTTAATATTATAAAACATATAACATATATTAGTCAATATGGTTGGAATATTTTTAGTTTTTTCACTGTTATTTATGAAATGTGTCTTAAAATGAATTATGTAAGTATTTCAATACATAAAAGACATATCACTAGTCCTCCTTATACATTCATCACATATTTTTATATGTATAATTTAATTTGAGTTTAGGAGTATCCCCACCCTACATTTAAATTATTTATGAATACTTAGTCAATATATTCCCCAACAAGCCCACTTAGAGGATATGATATCTTTTACCATGTTTATTCGTCACTTACATTATACATTCCTAAAATCCCTTAAATAAATATCATAAATTATATGAATTTACCTATAGTTTCTCCATAGAATAATGCACTCAATCTTGCTAAACTAACTCTATATTATTGTGGTTATATATTTAATATCAAAGGTATATCTATATAAAACATAATGGGTAAGTATGTCAAATACACAAGAGTTCTTGATCCAAAAAGTATAAACACTCTTCGGTCATATACTTGACAAAAAAATTATTTTTACTAGACTAATAATTATATTTAAACAATTGAGTATGATTATTATATTTTATATTCATCATTGTTTTTTTATTTAGATATATTTTATTCAAGTATTACTAAACTATTAAGTATGAAATTCCATGACAACATTGATTTTAAACATGAAAAACTTCACCTTGTGTATATAACTAAAAACTAAGATTAATGTTTTGGTAATAATAAATAAAAAATAGTTTAACTAGAATCAATCCACATAGCAATCTAAAGTTGTGTGCTTCTATTTTCATACTTACATATCACCCTTCTTTAACTACTTAGAGAGTCCACCTTACTTCTTTAAATCTATAAAAAGTTCCTTAGTTATTGTATTTGAATATAAATATATGGGTTTCATATTGTATTTAACACCCAATAATTCAAAAATAAATATTATATGAAATTATTAATATCCTTAAATTATAAAATTCTTCTTTATTCTCCTTCAATTCATTATTGTTCCTCTTCTATTAACCTTTGATTCTACATGAAGATCAAATAACCTCATGTTCACTACCCTTCCTCTAAATATTTTTCTTATTTTAAGGAAATTATAAAATTTCCATTAGATTTTAACTAGTAATATGATTTTTAACCTTTTATTTTACTTCATTCACCATAAGGTTTGAGGAATTATAGTCCAACTAATCTTTATTTTTCTAGTGAAGCATGGTCAGAAAATTATTGAGACACTTCTCCATACTGTCAATCATGTAATTCATGATGAATATGGTGGATCTATTTGGATTTTAAAGTATCTAAAATTATTATAGTCAATTTACCATAAGGAGAAACCCAAGATAACCCTTTATTCTTGATAAACCAATGGAAATAGGGATCTAGTGGATTGATTTGAGGTTATTAGAAGTTGAGAATTTTTTATGGATGAAAAGCATTGAGATCAACTCGTTGGACGTTTAGAAGATATTGAGATCCTCAGAAGTAATACTATGTATACATATGAATCACTCTCATAATGGAGATTATAATAAAGTAGTGGGGCATATGATCATTATTTATCTACAAGTGATAGGCATTCAGATCGAGGAAAGGTGCAGGGAATTAGTAGTCGTCAGTGTAATGGATAAAACCCTATGAATATATGAGGTTGGTGAAACCGATTGAATGGGTGGGAGACTATATAAAATGGGGTGGTACCACATCATATGGTGTTAATAGATTAATTTTTTTAGTGATCTAGATAGATGAAAATTCACGATGATTGTAACTTTGTAATTTCGATAAAATGAATGTTTTTAATGCTTCTCTCATGGAAATGGGATGAAATTATGAACAACATAAACCTCTTGAGTTATTTACATAATTTAATTTCATTTATTAGTTTTCATGTGAGTTTTTTTGTGATGTTTTAATAAAAATTCTTGATTAAGTTGAACTCAGTGTAGTTATATAGGTTAACCAATGCTTCTAAGTTCCGATAAATTGATGTTTAGATAGTTCCATATGGTGACTAGATTTTTCATGTTGTTGGTCTTTTGGTGAATGAAATTTCAATGGTAGAAGTTTTTGTAGGAGTATCAAAAAAATTATCAAAGTATAGTTTCTCTTATTTGTTCTCAAATTCTTAGTAGTTTACCCAAGAAGATCACAAGTAACGTTCTTTCTTTCTTATACATTTTTTCATTCAATAGGATTTATTGTATCAGAAGATATGGAAATAAAAATATAATAAGGTATGAGTCAAAAAATTCAATTTAATGGATTTAATACTATATAGGATTAGTTTATAGTATTGTCCCATCCATAAATATATGAAAATATTTGAAATTTTTAAACTAGATATGATAAACAACGGAGAATGAGAATAACTAGATAAGAAGTCTTTGGGTTTGGTGAGGATGTCATTAGTTTGAAATTTTTCTCTAGACATCTAGGAGTTAAACACTATAGTGGAGTTAATGTCAACTCCAGTAGATATATATGATAATCCTACCACACTCAACAAAGTGTTTTTGATGTGACAGTTGTTCATCATAAGGTTATTAGTTGGAATATCTATAATGGAACGTAAGAATAATTTCTACTTGATTAAAAGTTAGCTTGAATAAGTGATGGTAGAATTAGTAGATGATGTTTGGGTGATATTATTATTATCATCATGGTAGGAATCTTGTGATGCAATGGTGAAAACAGTGAGTTAGTCCAGCAGAAAAACCAACTTGATGTTCAAGGATTTTTAGTACATGATTCTTAATGAATGCTTCCAAATGAGGGAGATTCAAGAACCTTTTGTAAATTTATTTATTTTGGAGGTAATAGGATTTTAACCTCATTAAAAGGTTTAATATAATTAGAATGTAAGTTAAGAGATAAAAGTAGAGGTAAATCTACTAGACCCATCCCATCCTTTTGGAAATGTTGTTAAAGTGGTCACCTCAAGAAGGATTACTATGATCGCAAAGTAAATTCCAAAATAAAAACTTATAGTGGTTTAAGTTCCATAGATTTAACTATTAAGTGTAATGTAAATCAAATTTTTATTGTCAACACTCTACTAGAATCTTGGATAATAGATTTTAGGGATCTTTCAACTCCACTGGTGAAAAGGGATACATTCAAACTGTGTGTTTGAAATTTTTGGAAGAGTGGATCTAGATTATGATGAATATATTATTATTTTGGTGAAGGTAGATGCAAAAGTTTAGGTGAATAAAGTCAATTTCATTAAGATAAAGTATGTTTATTATATTCTAGTCCATTGGAAGAAATTTATTTCAATTGGATAGTTTTATTAAGTTGGGGATAGAACTACCTTTACAACTTGAGTGTGGAGAATCACTCATGGTTCATTGGTTATAGATAAATTTGTAAGTATGGAACATTGTATTGAACAATAAGGGTAGTGGGAGTTACACTTGTCATATCATCAACTTCCTGAAGTTCATATTTTTGGCATTCCCAGCTATGTGACATTAATGAAAAAGGTATGAAACTTTTTGAAATAAAATGCATACAAAATATGGATCATTCGGAATTTTTATGTTGTGATAGTTTTATACATGGTAAGTAATGCAATGTGAGCTTTAACTTGAGTGGAATAAAAATGAAATATAGTATGCTATATCTTGTACATACAAATGTTAGTGGACCTACCTTGGTTAAATCTCATGGAGGGTCATAATATTTTGTGACATCAATTAAATAATACACTAGGAAAGTATGGGTATACTTCCTAAAACATAAGTTAGTAGTGTTTGGGGTCTTTGTTTAGGGTAAATATTTGGTTTAAAGAAATACAAGATACAATATTAAATGTTTGAGGTCAAATGATGGAGGTGAGTACACTAGAAAAGGTTTTTGGAACTTTTATAGGCACCAAGGTATTAATTATAAAATATTGTACCTGGGATGCTTGAGAAAAAAATTTAACTGAAAGGATGAATCAAACATTTATTTAAAGTTTATGGAGTATGAATTTTAATTTGTTAATGCCTATGTTTTTTTGTATAATATCAGTAAATACCTTAACATACTTAATCAATCATAACCCTTTAGCACTACTAGGATAGGAACTATCAGAATCTCTATAGATTGGGAAAACACTATATTTAGTTCAACTTAAAGTCTTTAAAATTTTATCCAATATTCATGTGGATTCCAAGGATATATATAATATTGAAGAAAAATATCATGCATGTTTCTTTATTGAATATAAAGATGAAAATATCAGATTTCAACTTTTGAATGGTGATGAAGGAAAGTTATAAAAAGTTGAAATGAGATATTTAATGAGTGGATTCAATGGAAGGAGTGAAATTTAGAGGGAAATAAAGTTAAATTAAAATAATTAACTTTAATCCTTTTTTAGCTCAATAGAGGCACCATAAGTTCAAAAATTCTAGAGAGTTCAAATGAATATGAGTCCACTGGAAGTTCACATATTCAAGAGGAAAGTTTAAAGGGTAACACATAAGGTTTTATATTAATACTTGTGGAAGATATACCTAAAATATTGAAAACTGGAGAAGATTGGTATAGTGTTTTGAAGGATGAAAATCTATAGGTTTTGTTTCCAAAGATATTGGAATTTTATGCTAAATTGGGAAGGTCTACAAGAGTTGGATGATTGGTACTGATGTATATAACCAAATTGAAATTATTACTTTTAATGGATGTTGGGGAACTAGAGAGCCTAGAAGAATCATATATTCATAGGGATTCTGGTAAGTGGTAGTTTTAAATGAATGAGGATTTGGAATCACTTCATGGGAATAACACCTAAGAGATGACAGATTTACAACTCAGAAAGAAGGAACCTTAAAAAAGTGGGGTTTTAATTAAAATATTATGATAATGGAAGTAAAAGGTATAAATAAAGGCTTTTGGTTGAATTATTTTAGTATAAGGAGGGAATATACTACTCTAAAATATTTTTTTTCTAATCATAAAAATTAATATCATTCAAACCATCCTCATTTTAGTTTCTTTTAGTGGTTTATATCTAAAACAAATAGATGTGAAGATGGATTTTCTTTATAGGGATCTAGAGGAATAAATCTATATGAAGAAACATGATTCTTTTATGGATAAATGGAATCAAGTATTGGTGTATAAACTCAAAAGAAGCCTATATAATTTGAGACAGTTTCAGGATAGTGGAATTTTAATTTTGGACTCATTTAGAGAGTATAATAGTGACATGCATATAAAATCAAACCATTTTTGTTAATAATAAAAGTATAGTAATGAGAAATACATTATTTTAAATTTTTATGTGGATGATATTCTATTGATGAGCCTTTCAATTCAACAAATTAAAAAGATAAAGAATGACTTGTCAATAAAGTTTGAAATGGAAGATCTTTGTGAATCAAAGAAGATATTGGGTATGAGGATTGAATGCGATATGAAGATAAGAAGTTTGGTTCTATACATAAAATAGAATATTAAGAAGATTTCTGAAAATTTTATGATGGATGGATGTAATGTTGATTAAAATCCTCTAATTAAACACTTCAAACTCCAAAAATAATCATCAATATAAATAGAGGAAGATGAAAATTGAATATAAATAATACCATATGCATTAGTGGTAGTAAATCTCATGTATTTCATAATGTGTGCTCAACCAGATATTTCCCATGCAGTCATAGAAAATCTAGGGAAAAAATTTCTAAATTTTGTAGAGAACTTGAGATATATTAAAATAACTATATATATTACACCTTACATCAGATAGGATGATACATTGATTGGTTATGTTGATGAAAACTTTAGGGGACACTCATATTCATGGAAAATCACAAATGGATATGTCATTACCATTGGTGGAACTGTAGTTAATTGATTTTCAAGGCCACAAAAAGTGATTGCACTCTCCAAAATAGATTTAGAGTATGATGTAGCAATAGAATCAAGAAATTAAATGGTATAGTTTATAAATCTGATTAAAAAGGTTAGATATAGCCAATAAAGTGCATTGCTTTATATTGGAATTCATAGTGTGGTGCACTTGGCTAAAAATCAAGTGTTCCATGCAATGATAAAGCACATCAACCTAAAGTATTAGTATATCTAGAAGCTTATTTAATATGTAGTGTAGGTATTTAAGAAGATAGTTGGATGATAGAACCTAGAAGATATTTTCAACAAGGCTTTATCCCGAGAGAGTCTGAGGAATCATTATGCCTCAGTTGGACTTGGATGAATAGAATAGAAATAGAGATGTGTTTCAAGCAGTGGAAGAAAAAAGGTCTTCATTTACCATAGTGTTATAGGATTTCATAGAATAATTGAAGTAGGCTTAAACTGGTAAATTATTATGATTTTAGAGACACTTTAACCACTGAAGTCATTTTAACATAAGTAGATACTCTAAAAACCCTTCGATATTGACAGATTAGTGATATCAGGTTTTCAGCGAGTTTGTTGTGAGGTTATTGAAAATTTCATATTTCTAATGAATTCAATGCATGTATGTCAAATCACTAGAAGTTTAGTATATGTTAATGTCATATTAAGATAGAATATTTCTTTGTCTGAATCACTATCAACATAGAGTTGGTAGAAAAGGATTAAGGCATAGAAGAACTATTGATCTACTAGTGATTGGTGGTCAGTCTAAGGAAAGCTACTGGGAATTAGTAGTTTAATAGTACAATGTATTGAACCTTGAGAATATAGAATTTCAATGAAACCAATTAACTATGTGAACCCTTCTATAAAAGGGGGTTGAACCACTTACTAAGGTGTCATGTGATTACTTTTGTTAGTGATCTATGTGGCTAAAAATCCACAAATATTGTGACTTTGTACTTCTAATAAAATTAACGTGTGCAATAATTCTCTCATAGAAATAGGATGAATTTTCTATCCATGTATAACTTTTTCTCCCGATTGGAGTTTCACAATGACTCAAGAGGGGGTGAATTGAATTTTTGAAATTTTAACTTCAATTATATTCATCCCTCAAACTATTCTTGACTCTTTTATCATATAAGAATTATAAGTAAAAATAGAGAAGATAAAAAATTACTTTTTTAGTGGTTTATGGACTAATAATCTCATAGTCCACTCCACTAATCACTCTCTCAATGATCTTAGTGAATTTCACTGTGCATTTCCTTTTTTTAGAGACCTTTAAAGTTGAGTGAAAGAAACTAAAACATGTTACAAAAGTACCAAGATCTTTTATAGGTCTCTCCATTATTCACAAGACTTATCCAAGGACATTACACACTCAGAGAAATGAGTACTAGTCTGTAAAGAAAGATATGAATAAAAAATGTTGTAGGTTCAACACATAGTTTTAAACTATAACTAATGGATTAAAAAAGAATATCTAGATAGATATAATATAGATTCCAATATTAGATCTATATTTTATTCAATATTAAATGATAATCTTGAAATCACAATAGAAACCTATGTTTGTTCTTAATTATAAACAGATATTCATCAAAATTAGAGAATGTAGTTCACATGTGTGAATGTCTTGAATCATAACACCAACTCTATTTATATTCAGATTTGAACACTACCTTCACTTCAAAGGTTGAGAGAGTAATAAAATATTCTAAACAATATTTTAATTCATATTCTTCCTTCTTTTACAAGATTGGTAAATATGGAGGTATTTGTTTCCTATAGTTTTGGTTAACCTTGGAACTATACATGTTCTTAGAAATAGAAAAATACTTAAATCATCATTTCCTTATTCAGAAACACATATATTGATATAAAAAGGTTAATAGTGGTCTTTTCTTTAAATAATACAATTGTAATAATTTTTTTCCATAATCTAATTAAATATTGTAAAATACATAGTTTTATCAATCTTTATCTTTGTAATACATTTATTTATAAGATGTTAGATTTTGGAAAGAGACTTTAACACTTCATATAACTTTTGGATTCGGGAGAATTATTCTACATTGTAGGATAATTTTTCTTTGAAGAGATATCTTAATCCTCATAAGATATTTTACATCATAATTCTTTTTCTAAAAAATAACTAGAAACACTATTTTGTAAGATAATATTACTTTTTATATGGTGTTTTCTATAGAAATATGATATTTAACCTTTGTTTAGTATCTGACTTAGTTGAAACAGAGTGTGTATGCCTTTCTTATCTTGTAGGATATTTCCCTTTAACATATATTCATTGTATAAGACTTTCTAGCTTTGTAGGATAATACTCATTGGAGGTTTGGTTTCATATTATATTTATATTTCACAATACATTCACAAGATATTTACTTTTCCATTTTTCAAAAATCTAGAGTATATTCATAAGACAATTTCAACGTGTATGATAATTTCTTGTGTGGTAAATATTTTAGTTTTATAGCACATGTAATATTTTCCTTAGAAAAATTTCTTCAAAACTAAAATGAAAAATAAAGTACTCTTCTCAAATCACATAGAATAAATTCCTTATTAAAAATGGGGATTTTGTGAGAGTAGAATCATATAAAATACAAGGATATTTTAGAACAACATAAGTGTGACTAAAAATCTCTCCTATTTTAGGATCATAAAACCCATAATAATTTTAACAATAAGAATTACATATATTCTCCCTATAATATGAAATTTTTTGTCACTCAGATTATCTCCCCCTTTTATGATATCAAAAAGAAGATGGTTATTTGAGATTAAACATGAATGAAAAAAATAGAGTGTGAGAATATAGAGGAATGAAATGAATAGATATAGTGCATTAACATGGTTAAACATATTTAAAAAGAGTGTGATAATAGACTATTAAGTAATGGTAACCAATCAAAAAATAAAAGTGAAGTAACAAGAGAACACAAAAATGGATAACTATAAGATTTAATTAATAAAGAAAATAAGTTGTACAGAAGATATTATTCCTTTGGCTTAGGGTGATACCTGGTAGGTTTGGTATTAAGAGTTTTTTTCTTGAAATAAACCAAGAAGGAAGGGTTGGGTTTAAGAATTAATGCAACTGAAGGTTTCAAATAGTGTATCTCGGCAAATG
Source organism: Viscum album (assembly GCA_963277665.1). Classification (NCBI taxonomy): domain Eukaryota; kingdom Viridiplantae; phylum Streptophyta; class Magnoliopsida; order Santalales; family Viscaceae; genus Viscum; species Viscum album. Next base: position 1,965,594,557 of record OY728130.1, on the reverse strand, counting down.
GTACAGTGGAACAGCAGTCTCCACCAATAAAAAATTTGCCTCTCATAGATATTTTGCCTTTAATATCTATGATAATGTCTTGATAGTCCTTAGATTTAGCTTTTTCACATTTATTGGTTGTATAAAAAGTGAGTCTTGTGGAAGAAGTAGGATGATACGGTGACTTGGCTTTATCGACATACTTCTTACTTTCTATCTGATAGAGGAAAATTAGATCAAATATAGATTTCATATTTTTCTTGGTGGTAGGAAAGTGTTCAAGAATGGAAGGACCTAGGTTTTTCCTATTTATAATATTATTTAGGGAATATTCATATATATCAATACTTTTCATAATGGATTTTTGGTAAAAACCAATATAACCATATAGCTTTTCCCTATCTTCCATGTTATTAATGTTTCCCAATTACAAAATTTTGATGTGTCAGTATAGATTTTCTAGAGAGTTCTCACAAATTGTACTTTACATTCTAAAAATTCTTTAGAGGGATAAGAATATACAACCACTAGTTATGGTGTACATGAAACAACCAAATCCTTTTCTTAGGAAGATTCTTGAAGTCTTAGAACTGCCTACTCAAAATACTCTATAGTAGATTCTTTAGAATCAATGGTAAGAGAATCATCAACAGTCTGTTGTATCTAGTTCAACTTGGTATAAAATATATTAAATTTATCATCTATTAGAGGAAACATATTCTCTAGTCCTACCACCATGAACTAAGAAACATCAATATCTTTTTCTGTAATCTCACTTAGAGAAACAAGGTTCTCCTTAATAAATCCATGGAGATCTAAGAGAGGTTCCTATATTCTATTAATTTCTTATCAAATAAGAGCTATAACTACCTATATTTTAGATTTTGTTGTCCTGTATGGATATTGAAAGGTGTCTTGAGATATATAATCACATTATATAGATTCCATTATCTCATTCAAAGCATCAAGAGTGAAGGAAATATCCATTAACTTCTCCTCAATTGACATTGGAACTGAAGAGAATCCAAATGCATCTACATGAATAGATTATAGAGTCAAGGGTTGAGAATAGAATAATCTTTTTATGTAATAAAATTTTAATATCATTGTTTTATTCAAAAAATACAAGTCTACTTTAACTTTATCTTTAAAAGAACTTTTCTCTTCCAAGATAGTAGTATATATATCAAATTGCACAGCCAGAAAATTATGAATCATTCTAGCTTGAGCTACTAGAAATGTTGTTAACTTAGTCAACTATGAATTAATAATATATTTTTCTTGTAGTTAAACTACCTATTATCTCAAACCACTCATCTCAACTTTTAGTAAGGTGAGATTATAATCCAATTTCTCTGAAAAAGTTTAATGGTGACTATCTGAATTAGTACTTTAATATCCTTGATCGGTTGGATAACATATATATCTTTCCATTTCTATTTCTTCTTCAGTACAAAATGGTTTATCAAGAACCAATATCCTCAATAAAATAGTTATTTTTAATTGGATATTTACACTTTTACATCTCGTTTTGTTTTGATAAATAAATCTTACATCACATTTAATTAAATTTAATTTTTTTTCAAAATTAATTTTTATCATTATCATGTTTTAATATTTTATTTTAATCCTTTTTTTTCTTATTTTTCTTATTTTTCTTATGTCTTTTTAATTTTTAAAAAAATTAAACTTTCAGCACAAGATGCTTAGGCCGAACCTTCAACCACATTTAGGGGGACCCATAGGTCAACTCCCATGGGAGGTCCAGCCCTTGTGGCATGAAAAAAGCCTGGGTTAGGATATTTCATGATAATAACATGAGGCCTCATTTATAAGTCCCTCTAATAATTACCTTAAGAGTATAGGTGGTCTAAGTATCCCACTAGACCCACAATCCCTTGCGTGTAGTGTTTTTATTCTGACCAAGCTTCAGCGATTCATCTTTGATGTACCTCTCAACTACAGTGTCTTCAATTTGACATGGGATGCAAGTTAAACACTCATATTTAATATTGGAATTTGGTTCAGTTTTATCTTTTCCATCATATCTCTCATCTTATCGTACGTGTGTTCTCATTTTTTAAACTCTTGCATTTCATTTCTTCTACCCAGGTAGATATTCATCTTGCTTGGCGTATCATCTTCCTTGGTCGATCATTATTCAATCTCTAGTTGACCAATGATATTTCATTATGTCACTATCATCTAAAAACAAGTATCTTTAAGACTTTATATCGTGTTTTTTTGTCTTTTTTTCTCTTATTTGATTCATTTATCAAGAAAACACTACTCGACTTCATCTTCTACCTTATGAATTTTGGGGATCTTTATCTTTTCATCATATTTTTCTTCCTTAGGATTATCTTCTATTTTGATTACCCTTCCCTTTTAATGGTCTATTGATCGCATGTCTAAGTCACTATTGGAACCCTATGGTGAGTTATGAGTCACTATTGGATACAGATGGTGAGTCATGAGCCACCGTTGAAACCCAACAGTGGGTTATGGACCTACCACTAGCTTTCAACGGTGAGTTATTTTTACCCACTATTGGATATAAATTATTGTTCATATTCTATCATGTTATGACATGTCCTAGAGGTTCATGTTTCATGACTACCCCAATCCCACCTCCAATAGGCCAGGGGTTGGTGACTAGTACCAAGTAGGCATATCCCACAAATGGGAATCATTAGCCTAAAGTACATATACGCAAACACACATCTCCAAGACACAAATACTGAAAATGTAAAAACACTAAGTTAACAATTTTTTAAAACCAACATATCTCACAACCAAAGTAAAATAGTGAAACTATTGGAAAGTAAACTAGGCCAAAAGAATCCCACCAAAAGAAAAGAGTATGTAACCACAAGTCCAACCTATAATAAAATAGGTACTGGGACTGATGTCTTAAAAGCTGTAGGAACACACCTTGGTTTCTCCAGTCTCACAAAGCACTATTTGGTCCTCATCTGCCTAGAAATCCATCAAAGGGTCAATCATCGACATAAGACATGACACATGCAGGAAAAGCCTGTGCAAGGGTGAGTATTACAATACTCAATAGGAAACCCTGAAACCATAAAAAACCACAAAGCAATTCCACAAAGGAATACCACAAAAGAATACCATAAAGGAATACCACAAAGGAATATAAAAAAGGAATACCATAAAGGAATACCATGAAGGAATGCCAGGAAGGAATACCAGGAAGGAATACCAAAATGGAATACCACGAAGGAACTCCACAAAGGAATACCACACAGGATTTCCACAAAGTATTTCCACAAAGGAATACCACAAAATATTACCAAAAACTAATACCATAAAGGATTACCACACAAGAATACCGTACAGGAATACCACATAGAAATACCATATAGGAATACCACACAAGATTACCATATAGGAATACCACACAAGAATACCACAAAGGGTTACCACACAAGAATACCACATAGGAATGAAACACGTGAATACCAAACAGGAATACCACACAATTATACAACAATGAGATACCTCATAGTAATTACACATAGGATTACCACACAGTATTACCATATTGGAATACCACATAGGAATAAAATAAAGGAATACCACATAGGAATACCATATATGATTACCACACATGAATACCACATAGGATTACCACATAGGAATACCACGCAGGATTACCACATAGGAATACCACACAGGATTACCACATAGGAATACCACACATTAATGTATAGTCATCTCTACATTGGTATATGTATAAATCACATATAATAAGAATATATATATATTCAATCTTAGACACATAGCCTATAGGCAAGCCACAACCAATTACCAACCACATGATTTTTCTCAAAGAAAGATCGTTTTTTCATAACTCACTCTTCAAGCCATGATATCGTTGGAGACACTCGCAAAGGCTTCTAGCTCGTTGGATCACCACTCAAAGAGAATGAATTGTACAGGGAATATTATGATACATAGTGAGGGGATCCATCCAAAACACATCGGGGAATAAAAATAACCCAATCTGGATCAACCAGCAATATATAGGATTCTGCCCAGAGACACTGGGGAATACCATTGACCATACCGATGCGGACCACTAGATGGAGGACCAACTCCCTCCTCTCAGAGGTTATTTTGATTCAACAAAACTCTATTGGAGGTTATATAAGATCTCTCTAATACTGTGGATAGATACCAAAACTCTATCTTGGACTCGACCCCTAAAGGGAACTACAATACAATAATTTGGATGTAATGTTGTATTGAACCCTCAAGGAAAGAACCAAGGGAACACTCTCAACCTATACTGGTCCAAACTAGAAACTCAACACATCATCTCAAAAATACCATCTCAATTTCAGGGTCTCAAAGTCATAGACGGATCTTCGATTGGACGATCCATTTAGAAGTTATGGTCATTTCAAGAAACTGCCTGAAAGCCTGTCAGGGGCACGAGGGACCGACCATCCATGGACCAACCACCATAGTCGGTCCACCTACTGTTGTGGTCAACTACACTATGGAAGCTCGAGTTTTTATGGCAGCCAACCATGCGACCACGCTGGGTCATCCCGGCCAACACCGTCTGGGCCCTGCCCAATCCACCTGGGCCAAGCCCACTCCACCTGAGTCAGGACCGTGTCCCATGAGGTCCGCCTCTTCCAGCACCACTACTTCTGATCCAGAATCATCAACACCATTATCACCTTATGCGACCACCTATGGTTGTACCGCTGCGCGTGGCTCCACCTCCATGTGTTGTCGGTGTTTCCACCAGTCGTCATTGGTCCCTTCTACGGACCATTTCACCTCCTCTGATTCCCAAAAATCAAAATGATTCTAGATATGAGCTCCTCTTGTCTCAATCTACATAGATCTATAATTTTTTGTTGGTTTTACTCCAGTGTGGTGGTTAGAAGATGTTCGAAGCCACCCTAAAAGTCGATCCATGACCAAGGGGATCCAATGGTGAAGAACACAAAGAAATTGGGGAAGAAAAGCACAAAGAACACCCTGAGGAATGAACCTCGTCCTTTGTTCATGTCACACCCTGACCTTTTAATTTTTTTTATTTTTTTTTGGATTTGGTTATCCTCATCAAGGTGCGTGTTGAGTGCATGTTTATTTTTATTTTTTTGGATATTTGATGTTTTTGGTGGGTTTCAGACCGATGCACAGGCACTACACTGTTGGCAATAACCATACAGTCGGCCTGGATTCCCCTGAGGTTACCCATTACTTAATATAATAAAAATTTATGAGAATTAAATAAAGTAAATGTCTAAGATATAAAAATAATAACATTATTGTGTAGATAAATATGTTTTTAATTAAAATTACTAATGATCTTATTATCATTAAAATTGTTATAAATATAATTATTATTCAGTTATTATTAATTTTTTTACTATTTAAAAGAAAATAAATAAAATTATGACTATCATTATAATTATTATTATTATTATTATTATCATCATTAATAAAATTAATGGTGTTGTTATGATTATATAATTTTTTATTTTTATTATAAATGTTGTTATTAAATTTTTTTGTTATTATTATTTAAATTTAAATTTTTATTATTATTGTTATCGTTATTATTGTTATAATCATCTTTTTTTATTATTTATTTTTATTGTTATTAATTTTTTTGAGGGTTTTAATCATCCCTCCCCCTTTTCTTATCCCTAATTCATCCCCCTCCCATTTAATCCCTTTTTATCCCTATTTCCACTCACACCTCTCTCCAAGCACCCCCCCCCCCCCTCTCTCCCATTTAATCCCTTATTTTTTTTATCCCTCTCTCCACTCAAACCTCTCTCCACGCACCTCCCTATCTCCCCATTTATTCCCTATTTCTTTTTACCAATCACACTCATGCCTTTCTCCCTATACTCCCTCATGCTCATCTCTTTTTTATCCCTCACACGCTCACCCATCTTCCCACTTATTAATTAATGCTCAAACATATCTTCCCCTTACCCCCCCCCCCCCTCTCACGCATGCCTCCTCCCCTCTGTTGCTCCTTCCGGCAGTTTCTCTTCCCTCTGGCGGTTCCTTCCAGCAAGTTCTATTTCTTATATTCTCCTCTCCTCACTCAATTTCTGGGGTTTTCCATATGGTGTTTCTTTTTGGACGAACCCTAAATGTTAGGGTTAATGTGTATCTTGGGTTTCATTTGGATTTAGGGTGTGCAATTTCTCTTTGGGGTGTTGTTCTTCCTTCCATTGAAGTTTCATTCCAATCACGTGAGATTTCAGTTGGTGTTTGCATGTTTTTCTTCCTAAAACCTTTCCTTTGATGCTTAGAATTTTGAATAAATATATAAACTAGTTTCTCACCTCTATGTAACCCTTTCAAAAATTATTATAGCAGTTTGGAATTTATTTGGTTTGTTAAAAAAATGTTTTAAATGAGTTTTGTGTAAATTACCTAGGTTTGGGGTACCCAGGAATCCTGTTCGAATTGCCTTTATTATTTTAACGTGGAATTGGGTTTTTATGAAATGTATAGTGATTATTATGTTGAAATGGAATTGTTTTTTAATGAAATTGGTATGGTTCATATGATTTGGTTATGTTATGGCTTTGTTATTGGGTTAAAACATGTTGGTACGGATTTAATGGCTTCAATGTTTTGTTTTGTTTTCTTTTAAAATAAAGTGGGTGAGTGGAGATGATTTAAAAGAAAACTGTTTTTTTTAAATGGTTTTTGGGTAACCCTTAGGGTGTGTGATGAACCATTAGATTTTAAAACACCCATGAGTGCACTAGGGGCACACATGGATATGCCTCCAAATAAATATGGTGATATAAAATGGTGTTTTTTTTAAACCTTGGTTCCACAAAAAGGCTCTTCAGTCAACATTGGCTTCATGAAACTATGATTCATGAGTCTCCACTGGATTTCCAATGGCAGAAAAAAAAAATTATTTCATTTACTGAAGCCTTTGGTTGTACTATTGCATTGAATAAAATTTATTTTGGCTAGTTTCATTCATTTTTTCATTAAATTTCATAGGTATGTAATACTCTACTTTTCCAGTATTGGAGATTTCCAACAGTAGGTCTTGATCCACCACTCTTTGATTCAACAATTGGTCATAACCCACTATTGGTTAAAAAAATCTAATTTTTTTCTTATTTTTAATAATGTTCTTAAAATAAATTACTTTGTTAGAAGATTTATCATTTTATTTTGAAATATAATTGTAATAGTGTGTGAAAATAATTTTACCATTATTTTATGTACACTGGTTAATGCAGAACTGTTTCTCATGCGATGTTCAGTTTTTGAAACATCCTTTTGTCTTTATTTTTGGGAAGAATATATTCTTATTTAATTTTTTTTTAAATTTATAATTGGTTGTAATTTTTATACTTAAAATGTTAAATTATTTATTTTAATGTTTCATGAATAATTATAACCGGGATTATGTTTTGTTTTCAATGGAGATTTAATAGATAAGAGGTACTAGTCATATTCTAATATTGTTATACAATAACAAGTTTTCTGTAGATATTGGTAATAGATATTCTCCTAGAAAATATTGATTTAATGATAAAAGATATCTCTTTAAGGATTAAAACACATACTAGTGTAGATGAATCATTTTTGAAGAGAATATAAGGATAAAATTTCTATTGCTCTGTATTATTCAAGAAAATTCTTCAACATCTAATATTATGTTATGATCACTAAAAATCTTCATCACTTTCATCTTCCACCACTTGATTGATCAAATAACTCAATCTATGCTGAATCTATTCATCATCAACTCGCATATTAGTTTATTTATTTTTTATTTGTCCATTATAATTCTTCATACCATCTGTTTTCCCTATATATTTTGGTTTAATCATTTCCCATTCAAAAGATGTCATTGGGTTATTCCTCTCATCTAAAAGAAAGGTCAGGTTGTTCCTCCCAGACAAAAGTAAGGAAGGTTGTGACTCCTTCAAAAGTCAGGGGTTATACCACCATGTGTGAAAAAGGTACATTTGTATTTGTTTGTAAATGGGTTTTCACACTCATTCAAAAGTGATGGTCTAGTGAATACCAGTATCTTTGAATAGTAGAAGATATTGACGAGAGGACTAGGATCTTGGTGATCCAAACCTCTATAAAATATTCATGTGTTATATATTTTATTTCCACTAAAAATTTTAACATTGAACTAACTCTCACAAATTACTATTTGTTTTTTAATAACCCAAAAAGACTATTCACCCCCCCCCCTCTAATCACTACTTCCATAATAGGGGACCTAACATGAGTTTCTTTTACATCTTCCTTTTCTAATCCAACAGCCCCAGTTGACACAAAATAACCTCTCTCAAATTTTACTCCCCATCCATCAAAAGTTCCTGAGAGAATATCCACAGTATAAATGATTGTAGACATGATAAAATAAATCATAAGCAATATTAAAAATAGAAATAGACCTCATATCATTAGAGTATATAGAAACTCACCTACAAGTTTCAAGGAATATTTATAAACTAGAAATAGATATCAAAGTATCCACAGGATTAAAAACTTCATTATTATCCATAGCATCAATAACGGACACCACCATTTCAAGTAAAAGGTTAAAAACGAATCGCATCAGGTGATTGAACTTTTTCTTGATCAAAAACCACTTTATCATCTTGAGAAACTTCATCTTATTCTCTATCTTTAACTTCAATAATAGGTTCATCTTGAACCATTGCAATTCTAGAATCTATCAAGGGAATCTAAGAATAGATTACCTCATAACATTTGAATGTTATAGCAAGAGGCACATTGTATAATTTATCCTCTAAGTCCTCTTCAATAGGAACTTTAGAAGTTATTGCTTCACATCCTTTAGTAAAAATTGTATCCCTTAAGATGTTCTCCCCCTCAGTACGATCATAGTGTAATTCAACAACTTCTGAACTGATGGAAATTAACTTTCTAAATGATATGTTTCATAAATAAACAATCTTTTTCAAAATACCATTTATAATGGTATTTAACCTATGGATATTGGATTCTATATCATCACTAAACTATGTCTCCACTTTTTGAAATAATAGAATTATAATTCTTCCAAAAGGATAGAATCTCTAAGTTATATTTCTTATATAGTACATATATCTCATTATGTATCTTGGAAGATTGAATTTATTCTCAATAAGTGGTATGTAAATCCAGTAGATGTTTGGAAATAAAACAATTTCAATCACCCTATTCCTCTAGTTTATCCCAATCTCGATAAAATTAACAAAAACTTTTCACTTGACCTCCAAGCTTTTCACTAACTTGTTTTCAATAATTGGATCTTTAAATGAAGATTTCATGATCTAAAAAATTCAAAAATAATCCACACAAACCAAGGATGAATTAAACTCATTTAATCCATCATAATACCATTTAAATTAATCATCAAACTTATTTTAAGAGATAGAGAAGCTTTTAATATTCACTCATTAAAAGACCAAATCTTCAACATCACCAAAATTAGAACCTACATTTTTTGTAAAACCCATGGGATTATTTTTTATAAAAGAACATGATTCTTTTCTAAACAAAGATTAACTATCATACTTTTAATTTCAATACTTTCTTTATGAGAATGTCCATGTGATCTAACTAGTAAAAATAAATGGCCTTCCCATATACGACTTTGTGAAGAGCCTTTTCTCTTTTCATGATCTCAAAATTAATGTATTCATATATTTTTTTATCCTTACATTATTTTTGAGAGTATGTGGCTTGAAGTATGAATTATTAGGATTTTGTTTATAATGGTTTGAATTTGGGAGATAATTTTAGCTTAGAAATTTTCAAAATTTTGTGCCAAAGATAATTATTTCTCTTGCACATAATGTGAAGAGTCACTAACAGTGATGTAGTAAAGTTAATATAAATAAAATTATAAATTATCTAAGGGATTAATGTCTCTTTATGAATCAAAAAATAATAATTTAACCACATAAACATAAAATTATAATTAAGAAAATAGATTTTTATAACTGTTAATAAATAATAAAATAGAATACTTGGATAAATAAATAAAATTCTTAATTTGAATAATAAATATTAAAAAAAATACACCCAATTCACTTTTTATTAAATCAAATATCTCAAAAAATAATTTCACTTTAAATATATCAGCAAGTTGAAATTCAATGCTTATGAATTATAAGGGGATATCACCCTTTTTGAATTATGTCTTATGAAATGAATTATTAAGTCTATTTATTTGATTCTATAATGTATTATCATATTCTTGGAAATTTTGATAACCAGAGTATTAACACATTTAATTAGAACATGATCAAAATTGAATTTGAAGTATATTAATGCATGTATAATCCATAACACATATGCAAAAAACTTACAGACATAATATATTCATCTTTAGTAGTTGATAATGAAATTGATTGTGTCCACTTACTTAGGCAAGAAACCAAAAAAATCCTAAAAAGTCATAGGTTTCAGATGTGCTTTTTCTATATAACCTACACCAAAAAAATTCAGCATCAAAATATGAAATTAAATCAAACCCAAATATTTTTGGAAAAGGTAGACAAGTTAAATAATTTCTTTTAAATATCTTAAAATTATATTAGTATCCATCAAATGAGACACTTTTGGATTTTATTGAAATCAAGCACAAAGAAATACTAAAAATATGATATCTAGTCTAATTACAGTTATATAAATCAAAATATAAATTATTCATTTATTTAGATTTTTCTCAACTAGTTTTCCATATCTACTTAAATCAAGCTTAAAATTATAACTCATATAAGTTGATTATTTATTATTACATTCAATTCCAAATCTTAATAAATAATGTATATATTTTCTTTGAATTAATTTTTTTGCAAAATCCTCTTTATAGATTTGAAATCTATAAAATAAATTCAATCCTCTGTTCATAATAATTCCAAAAAAATTACATAATATTTGAAAAATAATTACAATTTTTTTTTATTTTTTCTTCCTAAAATCACATCATCAACATAAATTTAAATAAAAAAAATATTTTTTAATGAGGTTTTATTAAGGAAGGAAGTACTTCAAATCCTATAGTAAAACCATTTTATAATTGAATTGTAATTAACTTTTCATACAAGGATATTGGTTCTCGTGTAGGACCATATAAATATTTGGTAAACTTGTAAACAATGTTTGGAGAATGGGGATTTTTAAAACTAGGAGATTGTTCTATATAAACTTCTTCTACAAGAAAAATATTTAAAAAAGAATATTAAACATCCATTTAAAAATTGAAAAGTCATATAAGATACATATTCTACAAGGATCATAATAGCTTCTAATATAGATATAGGGGAAAGGGTTTCCTCTCAATATATTCCTTTCTCTTTATTATAACCCTTGCAACTAGTCTAGCCTTATTTCTAATTTTCACACCTTGATTATCCTGCTTGTTTCTAAATACTGAATTTTGTTCCAATAAGAGGATAATCAGGGTGTATATTAACTAATTCTCATACCAAGTTACTCTTGAATTGGTTTAACTCTTCTTGCATGGATAATAGGAAACTCGCATCATCTAAGAATTTTTCTATAGTTTTACAATCTAGTAGATATATGAACGAATAATACTCATCAAGGTTGCCTATACTACTTTGAAAAGACTAGTAATGATCTTTGTGATCACTGGGAGGGGGTGAATCAATGATTTCATTATTTTTATGTTTTTTAATTTAAAAACAACATTTGCCTCTAATTAGAGTGAATTAAATCTCTTGTAAAACAACACAAAACAACATATATAAGAACATCAAATTTTACAAGGTTCACTACTCAATATAAGTAACTAGTCTTTGGAATGGTTTGGAAATAATCTTAGGTCACACATCCACTAGAAAATAATCCATTATGTTTTAATGTAAGAAGGGAATATCCATAACTTTCATAGAAATATAGTCCATTGATAATGCATGTTCTCCAAGCATGGATAATATGATAAGACAACTTTTGAAACAAAAAAAGGAACCTTCATAAACATGATTCAATATCAGATCATCATGCCACTTAAAATTTATTCACACTTGAATTCCTATAAAAAAAATTATACCCCTTTAATTTCTTGCACAACTGCGAGAAAGAACTTTTATATAAACATTTTTTATGAACTTGTCGATCCAATGACTTCTCCATCTAGTAGTTTTCAATCAGGTACCCTCTATCCAATACCCTCTGTTCAATGACCATTGTATGGAACCTTATCTATCTGATACCAAATTTCTAGTATCATTCTATATAATATCACTCGGTATAGTTTCTTTGTTTGATACCCTCTATCCAGTAGCACTAGTTCTAATTCTTTGACATGTGATGTCTTAATATCCTCATTAGGTAACTCACTTGTTCAAAAAAAAGAACAGTAGCAACAACCACTTCATTTTACTCTTTCTCCCCTTTATATAGGCATCATTCCTCTAAAAACGTAGGGAGAATCCTGAAATTAAAATTTGAGTTTCCCACTATAAATTTGTATTCCTAATCGAATATTTATTCAGTTAACCACCTTAAAACATATAATTAAATTATAGTCAACAAACTTCATAAATAAATTCCTCAAATCTCATCTATATTTATGAAAATTTAAAGAACATATCAACATCATCATAGTTTATGACTTTACAAAAAAAAATCAAATATTATCAACCCTTCATCAGGTACATCTTTGTAGGAACTTTTTTTATGGGCATATCCAGATAACTCTTTTCTGGTGTCTTTGTTTGAGAAACTCTATCTAATGACTTTGTTTGTAAACTTCATTTAATGAATTTATTTAGAATCCTATATCTAATAATTGTCTCATAATCTTCCATCTGATGCATCTGATTAGAAAACTCTATTTTATAATATTTTTTGTTTGGATTTATCTATTTGATTCTTCCAAAAACTCTTCTATATTCGGTAATTTGGAAACATATGTCCATAGATTTTTATTGGAAACCTCTTTCTAAGGAACCCTCAATTTTTCTTTATCCATGTGACTCTATCCAGAAGAACCATACTTCTTAATATACTTACTTTGAACAAACTCTGCTAGAATCATGAATACCTTGAAGTAATAATGATGTTTGTTACTTTTAATAATTGAAAAGCATCACTGAATTTACTTTCCCCAAACACCTCTGTCAGAGAGAACTTATGAAAAAAATCAAATAAACATTTGTTTTCATCCTCCATCTAATCACCTTAGTCTCTATTTGATTACCTCAACCCATTCAACTCCATATATGAACATTATAAAGAAGGATCGGATTTTTCATGTGATTTATGTAATTACAAAAATAAAATAACATAATCCTTCTTTTTGTTCAACTAAAATCCAACACCAATTAGTCTCAACAATACACCCTTTATATTTTTTTCAACCTTATAACACAAATCATTGAATCTCCAAAACTCAAGAAATGTATCATTATCCAAAAATTAAAATCCTATGTGAGAAAATTTGGTGTAGGAAATAAGAATCATCAAACAATAATACCATGTTATCCATAAATAAGTGAATAAAAAAAATTTCAAACTTATTCATAAACTAAATACTCTATCATCAAAAAACAAAACAAGAATTAAAAAGTTCACCCATCCACTTCAAAAAACCATTAAAATAGTTTACACATGCTGACATCATAGCTTACCCCATTTAAAAACTCCCCCTAAATATTTTCCCTCACTTGAAAGTTAAAGTATATATCAATGGATATATTTGTGTTATATATTTTATCCCCTTTGAAAACAATATCCAAATATAATATGAAAGAGGGGATAGCGTTCACATACCTTATCCTTGAAATTGGTTAAGATGAATGCCCATAATTAACCTCAACTTCTGAAATGTTTCCTCTAACAATGGTTTAGTGAAGATATCATTTTCTTTCTCCTTTATAGGTAAAAACTATAGTTTTAGTTTATTTATTTCCAAATAATATTTGATAAAGTGATATTTAATATTAATGTGCTTAGATTCATAGTGTTTCACTAGATTCTTGGTGAGATTAATAGCACTTTGATTATCACAACCAAAGAGAAGGGGTTGCTTCAAATCATCCAAAGAATCTTTCAGTCGTGTCTTCATCTATATTAATTGTGTTTTACCTTGATTGGAAGCTACATAATCATATTTATAAGTCTTTATATTCACTAAACTTTGTTTATTTATATTCTAACTTACACATCTTTCTCCTAAGAAGAATACTCCACTATATGTGGAGCTCCTATTATCGACACTACCTACCCAATTTTGATATGTGTAACCAAACAGATCAAAATTTATTATGTTGACATATTTCAACCTAAAATAAATTATACCATTAATATATTAGACAATTATTTTTCTAGATAAAATATGGGACTTTTTTGGTGCACTTTGATACCTATAACAAAGTGTAATAGTGTACACTAAATCTAGCCTTAGAGCGCTAAGATATAACATACTTCTTATTAATTTCCTAAATTCTTTAGTATAAATATACTTTGCATTCTCATATTTTGAAAACTTTTCTCCCATTGAAATGGGAGTGGAAACAGGCTTTGAATATTTCATGCCAAATTTTTTCAAGATTTACTTAGAATGCTTCTCTTGTAAAAGGAAAATGTACATTTATATTTTGATAGATTTGAATGATAATAAATTATTTCATTTATTATAGTATATACATTTCAAATAACACCTTTATATCCCTAGTAAATATTTCCCATATTTATTAATCATTCCCTATGAATATGAAATCATCAATATAAACAATCATAATGATGAAAACCTCTTGATTTTCTTTTATGTAGAGGTTTTTGTCTACTCTTCCTTTTCTGAAATTCAATTTCTTCAAGAAAGTTTCCATATTATAATACCAAGTTCTTGGATATTTTTTCAACCCATATAAATTATTATTAAACTTGAGAACATATAAATCATCTTGAATAAGAAATAATCCACATGGTTTCTCAATATAAACTTTTTCATCTAAGTCCTTATTTAGAAAATCTAACCTGACATCCATCTGAAATATCTTTATATCTTTAGTGTACATAAATGAAAATAAATATTTAAATATTTTCAAGGATTTTTACTTGGGAAAAGGAATCATAAAATTAAATTCCTTAAACCTATGAGTATCCCTCACAAGCTAGTATTTTCTTATTTATTATCACTTCACCTCTTTCATTTAGCTTATTTTGGAAAATTCTCTTTGTTCCAATCACATTTTTATCTTTAGGTTTGTGTATAAGTTCTCATGTATCATTTTTCTCAATATTATTTAATTATTAATTTTTAGAATCAATCCAATCTGGATGATCAAAATATTTATCAATATCTCTTAGATTAACCTATTCAAATAAATTGGTATATGAAACATTCATTGGTGTTCATTTGATTTAAACCTTTTATAATTGATCTCTAATTATATTTTGGACCTCCACTCAATTCCTCGGACTTTGATGAGATTAATGTAATTGACCCTTATTAATTCAAATGGATGAATCAATATCTTCACCTGATATAGTTTTCACATTATCAAAATTATCAAAAACTTTATCATATTGTTTAATGGAAACAACTTCATCTTCGCTTACTCTTATATCTAAATCTAATTTTGAACCCTTTTTATCAAAATGTTCTAGCACTTTCACATTTTTAGAATCAATAATATTTATATTTTCCTTGTTATAGAACATGTATACCCTTCCATTGGGTGGGTAACCAAGGAATATATCATTAAAACCTATTTGATTGAACTTCCCAATATTCACACCTTTGACTTTGATAATGGAAGGACCTCCAAACACCCTTCAATATTTCACACTTGAGTTTTCTTTTTAATATGTCTTCTATAGAGTCATATCAGAGTTTTTTTCTAGAGAAAAAGCTATTCTAAATGTGGATTTATTTTCTCCATCATATTTTCTCTGGATGAATCGAGAAGTATCATTTTCAATCAACATAGTTCGGGACATCTCAACCAAACTTCAATTATTTATTTCAGCATCAATATTATTTTGTGCTGTGTGTGGTGCACTAATTTCATAAATAATTCCATATTTTAAGATATTCTTTAAAATTATTATTTTTGTATTCGTCACCATTATCAGTCTGAATCTTATTTATGAAATACCCATATTCCCTTTTAGAACTTATTCTGAAACTATTAAACATTTTTAGATCCTATGATTTGTGTTCAAGTTAATAATACATGTAATATGAATGAAATCATCAGTAAAGAAAATAAAGTACTTATATAAATTTTTTAATTGCTATATTATGGGCCCAAAAATGTCATAATTAATAAACTTCAAGGGATGAATTGTATGTATCTCAACCCCTCTATGTACTGATTTTGAAATCTTCCATGTCTGGCATAAAGAAAAAAACCAATATCATCTTTTCTTCATGTTAGTAACATCATAAATAATTAATATATTTATCATTTTATTCATATTTCCATATCACATATGTCCAATCCTTTTATATCGTAACTTATTTTCTTCCATAAATATTGGATATCATGAACCATCTATATATCAGACATGAAACAGATTTCACTTGGTTCGTTGTTCTTTTATTGAAACATTCATATCATCAATCATTTTAATAAAAAATACATCACTTCTAAAAACTAATTTTTTTTCTATCATTTGGAAGATGAAAAACACTTGTCAAGTTGTGTTTTGGTACATCAACAATAATTAAATTCTAGAGTTTAATTTTTCTTTTCCAATGATAGAAGATCCAATGCCTTTTATTTTAAGTGACTCATAATTTCCAAAAATATACTATACCTTTATAATATATTATATTTTTCACTAATTCAAAATCTCCATAAATATATAAATAACACTCACCATCCAATATCCAAGGTCATTCTCCTTTTTTGGATATGAGAGTAATTTCAACAACTAAGGCCTTTTTATTTTATTTTCCATCCTTCACATGAGGCTTTTGAGATTTTTAATATAAACACTATTTAGTTGGTAGCATAACAAGACGTCATTTAGTAAGAAGTATGGGCAGATCACATTTTTTGAAAATAGTTTCTAGAGTTTGAAATCTACTTTTAATTTTCAAACTCGAGTTTTTAGGTAATCTTATTTGAGTGGATTAACCCCCCCTCAAACTCTGACTCAAATACCTATAGGATTAATTATAGTGTTGATAATTGAACCAAAACATTTTTTATACCCAAAACCTACATGATACCATTAATATCTATAAAAATAATATTTTCATCTGAAACATGCATGTTATCCAAAATTTTATATCATATTTCCATCATTTTTATGACAATAAACCTTGGATCCTTATTGTGAACCAAAATTTTGGTATCCTCTAGAAATCTTATTCTTCATCTTATATTTATTCTTAGCCTCAAAAAAGTCTATATTTAAAGAAATATTTTCTTTAAAATTTTATTCCTTATAAATTTCATAATTTTTTACTTTTCTTGTTTAATAAACATGCATGGTCCTCTTGACCTGCTTCTTCTTATGAATATCTTAACCTTATTATTAAAATATGAGGAAGATATTTTTTAATCCTTCTAAGGTTTATACTTAATATAACTTTCAAAAAATTCTGAAATCAATTTTCATATGTTTTATATTCCTTATTAAACTTCAAAAAAAATTGTTAAACAATATCAAACTATTTCTCCTTTACCTTTATAATTTCTTCAAGTTTGATGTTGAGGTTTTTATCATCATAAATTAACTTCTTCAAGACATCAATCACTTTTAACAAACTATATATTTCTTCAAGTGTCGATTCCCAATTGTTTACTAATATATATTTTTTCTTCAACTTATTTTTCTATTTCTCATGTTTAAAAATCTTTGAGAAAAATTATTTTAATTATATTTTAAGCATAAAATCCATCTAATTATCCTCTTCTTATTCTTAATAGTTTCTACATTCATCACTGGTAAAATTATCATTATTCACTTTTTTAATATGAAACTTCTCAGAACCATCTTCACTAGAGATTTAAGCTTCCACATCACTATCATCATCTTCCTCACATTTTGACAAAAGGTCTCTTTTTATATTTTTAGATACTTATTATCCTTTAATTTTTCATAGTAATTTGATTTATCTATCTTATTCTTCAAGGTTATTCTTTAATTTTCATCTTCTTTTTCATAATATTAATATTCCTTTAGCATTGGAAATTTTTATGAGAAATGTACAATGTCTCCATAAATAAATAATTTCAATAGTAACTTTCATTTATACTTCCTTATGCTTATTTTCACCTATCTAGAAAACAAAAACATGAAATAATCAAAAAATCTACTTACTTTATCTTTAATATCATAGTTATTGAATTATTCCTTTGGAATTTTCTTATACTTTTCTCTCTTAGCATATTCGAAAGATATTTCATCATCAACCTTTTATATATTCTTGTGTATTTCTCTATTATATTTTAATATGTGATTGGAATACTATAAAAATAATCATGAGACTGATTTTTAGGATCTATATCTTCTAAATATGATAAGTTGGCATCAAATCTATCAGGAATAATTCTTAGAATATTTTCTACAATAGTTTAATCTTATACTAATCACCAAAACATCTTATGGTTCTAATAATGTTGTTAACCATTATAAAGAAATCACTAATAGATTAATCTTCTTCTATTTTAATATCTTCATGATTTATTCTCTAAATTTGTATTTTTTATTTATTCTATTTTTTATTTCTTCCATAAATATTCTTTAACTTGTCCCAGATGCCTTTAAATATTATAGTTCTTTTAACCCATAGAAATTTAATTTTATAGTGATATAAAAGTATATAATTTGTGGATCACCCATCATTCTTTATATTCTTATTATCTATAGCTATTAAAGGATAACCCTCAATAAGAGGAGTGATAGAAAATGTAACAGCTTCAATAAGTTCATAGAAAATGGATAATAGATAGGGTAGCATTTTTCCTTCCAGCTATGACATTTATTCTCATCAAAGATAAGAATCAGGTTACTATTAACTGGGTTCTGAATATCCATGGTAGCCTTTTTTTCTATAAAATATACACAGTAAATACTCAAAAAAGAAACTTGCTCTGATACTAATTGAAAAGGAGAGATAATATTTGTGTGATCATTAAAAGGGTAAAATCAATGATCTCATCTTTTTTATGTTTTCTAATTTAAAAAAACATTCACATTTGGTTAAATAGAATTAAAAATACTACAAAACCACACATAAACACATCCATAGGAACACAATAATTTTAAAGGTTCACTACTCAGTAAGAGTATCAAGTCCTTGGAATGGTTTTTGAAATAATACATGACCTCACATCCACTGAAAAATAATCCCGTGTGGTTTACAAAAAGTAATAAATATTCATCACTTCCATATCACTATAGTCCTTTTATATTTCATTTTATCCTCACACAGATAATATGATAAAACACTTTTTGAAACTATAAATGGTACCTTCACTAACAAGCTTCAATAAATTTTTAATATGCTGCTTCAACTTTCTTCACACTTGTGTTCCTATAATTTCTTCTTCTTCAACTTTGATTTCTTATATAGAAGCAAGAAAGAATTTTTATCTGAACTTTTTGTATGAAATTTTCTATTTGATAAATTCTCTATCTAGTAGTTGTATGTCTAGTACATTTTGTTTTATAACCTCCATTGCATAACATCTTTATCTAGCACCCTCTATATGACAACCACTTCTTGGTACCCTATACATTTGATATCCTCTACCCAATATCACTCTATATAATACCACTCGTTCTGGTATCTCTGTAAAATACCCTATGTCTTGTAGCACTACTTATGAAACTTCTATAAGAGATCTCTTAAGCTCCTCTATCATCAACTCATTTCTTCAACAACATGCATAGTAACAACAACCCCTTCACAGTTCTCCTGCACCTTTTTATATAGGCATCATTTAATTAAAAATGTAGGGAGAAGTGAATGTTTTAAATTTGATTTTCATGCACTAAATTTGAATTTCCAATCAGATATTTCTTAATTTGATCACATTTAAACCCACAATTAAATTGTAGTTAACAAATTTCATAAATAATTTCTTAAAATATTGACATTAATAATCTTCTTTGAACCATCCTAAAATCTTAGATAGATTTATGAATGTTTAAATTGGATCATATCATCATCATAATTTATGACTTTACAAAAACCTTAAAAAGGATTCCCAACCTCTTGTCTTATATATATTTATATAAACTTCATTTGATAGACCTTTCCTTAGAACACTTATTTGATGTCTTTGTTCAAGAAACATCATCCAATGACACTTTTCAGAATCCTCAGTCTGATCATTTTCACAAAAACCTCTATCTAAGACCACTGATTAGAAAACATTATATTTTAAAAAAATTCATATGGATTTCACAATCTACTGATTCCAGAAACTCTTATTTTTTAATCATTTAGAAACTTTTTTCCAATGATTACTCTCAAAAACCTCTATATAAGTAAACCTAAACTGTTATTTATCTGGTTGAATCTATTTGGAAGCCCTATATTCCTTTAAGTCCTTTATTTGAACAAACACAACTAGAATCATGAATACCTTGAAGAAATCACGATGTTTATTACTTTTAATAATATCAAAGCTTCACCTAATTTACTTTCCCTAAACATTTTTCCCAATATAATTTATCAAAATAATTAGAAAATAATTTTGTTCTATACCCCCTTCTAATCACCTTAGTTAATTCTACTCCATCTGATCACCTTAGTATGTTCGAATCTATATAGAATCTTTATAAAGATGGATAAAAATTGGTAAGTGATTATGTAATGAAAAAAATATAATAAATGGAAATCCTTATTTTTTTCCGACACAATCCAACAAATCTTAGTCTCAATATACTTCTTATACTAAATTCTTTACATAGGTTTCCTTTTATTGTTTATAAATGATATTTTTTCAAGGTTATAAGTTATCTAGGAAGAACACTTTCAAATTATTTAGGTTCAGGACTTTACAGAATAGATTATACTTTATCAAGTTCCCAGTTAACATACTTTTTGTCATCAAAGAGAGGTTCAAATCTCAAGTTATCTATATATTCATTTAAGTCATTTGTTTGAATCATTTTGTGATCAGTGGAATCAATTTAATCAAATTTTATATTAGTAGACTCTTAAACTACTTTATACTTATTTTTAGAACTCTATAAGTTTTAGAAGTAGTATAATATCCTAGGAATATTCCATCATTAAAATTTGGATTGAACTTACTAATATTATCCTTGGTTTTTAATATATCCATTTTCCATAAAAATACATTAAATTATCTAACATTTTATTTCCTATTATTCCATCACTCATATGTTGTTTTCTTTAAGGTAGGCCTTATTAAAACTCTATTGATGACATAGCTTCTTATGTTAATAGATTCATCGCAAAAGTGATGGCATACCATATTCACATAGTATCATCCTAGAAATTTCTTACAAAGTATTATTCCTCATTTCACTAACATTATTCTATTGAGGAGTCCCAATGTAATATAAGGTATGTTTAATGCCATGTTTTTAGTAAAATTGATATAATTCATGACACTAAAATTTTAACCCATGTTCATATCCCAAAGAAACAATTTTAGCATATTTATCATTTTTTACTTGATTTCATAAATTTATAAAAATTGAACAAGCTTCACTTTTATGTCTTAAGAAACAAAATCATGTAAATCGAGACCCGATCCACATATAATATAATTCATAGATTTGGAGTTTAGATCATATTTTCCATCCACAGTAGATACCCATTTCCCTATTTTTCTTTAATAAATTTTATAGGTCTTGATGGATTTAAAATAAACCTTTATACCATGATTTTTTAGAAAGATAATCATATGATAATTCAAGCACCGATAGTTCTCTCCATTGAAATAAGGATATGTGATCATAGAAATTACCTCACTATGTTCAGTCATTGAATACATTTGAAAAATATCTTTATGAACTCAACCTATTATATTTTAGAACCCAAGACTTACAATCTTTGATATCGATTCTTTACCCATATTGAGCTACACAATAAATCAAGAGGGGTATGAATTGAGTTTTCAAAATTTTAACCCCAATTATAATAAGCCCTCAAATTTTACTTTAAAATTTTATTAAATAAGTATAATAAATAAAAAATAAATAAGATAAGTGAATAACACAAATGATGTTATAGTGTTTTTGAGGCACAATCCCCTAATATACTCCACCAATCACTCTCTCAGAAAGCATGGTGGTTTTCAATATGCAGGTCCTTTTTCTAGGGACCTCTCCAATTGAGTGAAAGTAACTATAACTTATTAAAAAAGGTACCAATATTTGTCAAATTGATCTCCCTTCTTCAAAATACTTATCCATGGCCTTCACACACTCATATCAAGAAGTTGTGGTTTAAAAATAATGAGATTAATAAAAAGTGTTGTACGTTCAACACACAATTGCATGCTACAAATGATAGATGAATAAGAACATCTAGAAATATTGAATAAAACTTCAAAGATAAACTCTAAAGGTTTATCAGTTGTAAATAAAAATCTTGAAATCACAAACACAATATATGTTCATTATTATTTTTAAACAAATAGCCATAAAAGACAAATCATGCAGTTTGTGTGTGTGAATGTATTGAATCTAAACACTAACTTTATTTATATTTGAATTCGAACAATAATTTCAATTTAATAGTTGAGAGACTAAAAAATATTCTAAATAAGTTTTTAATTCACATTTATCCTTTTTTCCAAAATTATTAAGGACATAGGTAGTCATTGTTTCTAGCTTCAGTCGATCTTGAAACTATACACGTTCTTGAAAATATAACAATATTTAAATCATAATTTCCTCATTTAAAAGAATATATTTTAATAGAAAAAAATAAGAGTATAATTTTATTAAAATACTATAATATTAATAAGTTTCTCAAAAATTTAATTAAATACTTAAAAATATTTAGTATCTCTAATATTTTTCTCTATAAGACTTTTCTTCATAAGTCATTAGATTTTTGTAAGATACATTAATTATTCAAATGACTTTTTTATTCATGATACTTATTCTGATTCATAGGATAATTTTCCCTTGAGTGATATCTTAAGCCTAATAGTATATTATACATCATAATACATTGTTTTCAAAATAAATTGGAAACCTTTTTCCATAAGATAATTTGACTAGTTGTGGGATATTTTATTCAAATGTATGATATTTAACCTTTGTATGATATCTAACTTGGTCAAAACATAGTGTGTATGACTTTATTATAATGCAGTATATTTTCCTTTAACATATACCTGATTCATAATACATTTTTGATTCATAGGATAATTATCATAGGATGTTTCATTTCATATGATAATGCTCCATTCATTGTATGATAATTATTATATGTGAGACTTTCAAAAGATATTTACTTTTTCATTTCTACAAAATTCAAAGTTTATTCATAAGATAATTTCAACACATATAATATTTAATTATGTAAGAAATATTTCAATTTGATAGTGTGTATGATATTTGGCTTAGACAAATTTCTTCAAATCATGAAAAAAATATAATGTACTTGTCCATGTGAGGAGCACTGGCTAGTCGGTGGTTCCTATGATGGTACCTCATTAAGTATACTCCTGTATTTTTAATCTAGAATATATTTAACTATAATCCTCCACCTAATATACCCCTATTATGACAAATATTAATGGAAATCCTCACTTTGTCTCTCTCTCTCAACATCTTGGGTTTCATCCTCCACTTCTCTTTGGCATTCAAAGTCTATATTGTTCTATCAAATTCCATGAGGTAAGATTCATATATTCTAGCATAAATCTTATTCTTCTTCTATAATTGATCAGAGATATAAGATATGTTGGGTAGATATATTTATCCTATCTTGATCTAATAAATTATTCCTTACTTATTGATAGATAAACATTGGATTTAGAGAGTATGAAACCTTTCCTTAGACCGGATCTAGATCTTCCATTGACAACATTTTTCATTAGGTAAGTTGAATTGATTTTATGCCAATGTCCCTATCTCATTCTTGAATATTGTTCTATAAACTATTTTGTGATGAATTTGTATTGGTTCTAGGGATACTTGTAATATATTCTATTAGTGTTAGTTCCCTATAACCAAATTATATGTATTTTATGATTACCGATATTCATTGTTTTTAATATTAAAAAACTTCTTATCACATAATAATAGTTCTTCTGTGTGACATGGTATGTGATAATATCCTAAGAGTAAATATCACACTAAAAGTTCATAGTAGTTCCCCACTATGATGAAAACCCAAAATTTCCATGATAGTATTCTTAAATATATATTATATATTTGAATGATATCATTTTATGGGATACAAATAAAATAGACTGTCAAGGGTGGAGACTCTTGGGACTTTGAGGAACTTTTTTATATTGTTCACCCTTGGTAATTTACAATACATAATATTATAAGAACATGACCTACCAGTAGAAAATACATAGTCATATGTGACATTAGATACTCCCAACTATGGAAATGTGTATTTATCCTTAGACTATAAGATTATTATTAATTAATATTATTAGTCATGTACTTTGATGTGTTGATGAAAACTATGATGAAATATGTTTTCAGCAAGGTAAGAGATATTAGGTGCATCATGAGTAATGTTGTATTAATGAATAACACAATAAAGGATTTATCCCTTTTGAACATTAATGTAATTTTATATCATAGTAACTTTGATGGAAATGAAATAGCCTTAATAAATACATGATCATGGTGTTTTGTGGAAAAAATAATTGTTGGAAAATCAAAGAAAGAGACATAATGAAAATGGGTTGATGGAAACAACATACAACCTACTAGATTTGAGATAACTTGATAAAGGGAATATATTATATATTAAGTGTACATATGAGGTTTTATTTCATTTTGAAATTAAATTATTTCTCTATGGGTTCTTTTTCATGTTTCTAGATGCTAACCTTGTACTTTGGGTGGCTCGGCCTAATGTCACTGATAAAGTGACTTAGAGGTTCATAAACTAAGTGTATTTAAAACCCTCAGCTATATAATAATATTATTTTTTACTTAACATTTTTAAAGATTATTATTCTCATACCTATTTTAATAATTATTCATGTTTCTTGATTGCATATATTTTGTTACTAGTTATTCAAGAGAATATTTTATGAGAAATATATTCAGTAAATGTTGATTTTCTATTTAGTAAATATAATATTTATTTATTTATTGGTGAATAATATAGTAGTATATATTAAATAAATAAATAGTAATTATTCAAGGCCTGATAAATATTATAGAGGAATAGAGACCCGAGTTCATAAGTCCAATGAAAAATATTATATATAAAATATTATTTGAATAAATTTTAAATGATTTATTCAAGAAATAATATTTCATTAATTCACTGGTTTTTCATATGTTAAGAAATAATAATAATATTATTATTATTATAGACATGGGGTTTCATGGGGATTAAGAAAATAATAAGGGCTCATGTGCAATTATGATTTTCAAACTCTGGTACTATTTAAACCCAATTATATTATTCTCAACCCTAATGCTAGCTATTATGTTGGTTTTACACAATGATTCTATAAAATTATCTTGAGTCATAGAGAAATACTCTCCAAGAATTCTCATAATAATAGTGATTGATCCTCTTTCACCACCCCTCTTGATTCAAGATAGATTAAGGAGAATCTATCTTGTAATCGATTCTCATGGAAATCAAAGATGAATGACATGTTGGGATATTCCATGTTATCACTCATAAATTTATATGAAAATTATTAGAGGTTGTAGGTGCATAATTGGATCACCTATTAAAGTAATATATAATTAATTTCCTATGATGCAATAATGGTACAATATGGAGGCATTGTCAGATTCATCCAAAAATAAAGAATTCATCATAGGTTAATTCTTTAATTGCTTAAAATAATTATATATCATTATGGGATGATCTTGAGTTTGGTTCTCTAATTATCATGTCAATTAATCTTTGATTCAATTCCATTGACCATGAAAATATTTTTCAATGTATATCTCAGATTAATCATCGATTACGACAAAAAAATATTTCTTTGGAATGCACCATTGACACTTCCACTATTTCTAGAACCTTAAAGTGGTATTAGAGTGATCATATAATTATTTATAATTATTTAATGATCATTTATTGATTTATATATTTATCATTATATTTCCATTCTTGTTTAATCATTATTTAATTCAAACCATGATATATTCTCTTCTTTCTCTTCATTCTTACAAATATAATCAACAAATAGTTTGATTTTGAATGAAGAACATCTGAAGAACTAATCTAAAGGTGTTGAAGATTCTTGATGGATGGAACAATATTAAATGGCATGTAGCTCATTGGTAAACATCATGTACCCATGTTTAATTCACAAAGAAAAATCACAAATTCATTCAAAATTAATTTGAAGCATTTTAATTTATTACACGTAGTGTGTATTTAATACACCGAATGTTGATTGGGATATCCTAGAATATGGTTATCCAAACTACATGGCATGTAACTTGCATAAATGACATGTAGTCCATTAGTCAAATAAATATCATGTATTTTCTTACACAACCTACATATATAGTGACTATGTAACCCGAAGACCACATGACGTGCATCCCACATACATTCCATGTGTTCCATTAATTTATATGGTAAGACAATACGACCAATCTCTAGGCATGAACCATGGATAGATGACAATGATATAGTACATGCTATGTATATTACATATTTATATGGAATTTAAAATTAATTTATTATATTGTTTAAACATTATCAACACGGGTTTCTTATATCATTTAGTTGACTCATACATTCTATGTGATGGGTTATATATATATTAAATTTCTAATTATATCTTGTGTAATATTCAGAAATTATTATCATGTATAAGTCATAATACAATAATTAATCTATGTTCATTGAAACATAACATACTACGTAAATTATAAGTGTTTTTTGTGTCATTTAGTTGACTCATACATCCCATGAAATTATCTTATAATATGTGTATGCTAAATGTTGCATTAGCAAATAGTATATGAGTATAATACATGTTGGGTAGTTCAGACAGGTACTCTCCGTATTTCCTCTAAGGTATATGTTTTATACATATTTAACTTTAAATAATTTTATTTAATTTGTTTAAAATTCTGATGGATGAGAATCTCAATAAATTTTGGATGATAATTAAGATAAAATAATATGATTAATTAATCTGAGTGCGATTTATCTTAATTTTTTCATGTATGTGGATGACCGTGATTATAGACCAGGTCTTTATATGTGATTAGTTTCCTTTTAATTTATTATTAAATTAAATTGATACCGTGTGTGTTTTCCCTCGTCTCGTTATATAAGGGCATGTCTGCTCGTAGTTTCTTTTTATGTAAACCCCTTTAACCA
Organism: Viscum album; assembly: GCA_963277665.1. Taxonomy (NCBI): domain Eukaryota; kingdom Viridiplantae; phylum Streptophyta; class Magnoliopsida; order Santalales; family Viscaceae; genus Viscum; species Viscum album. The sequence continues at coordinate 1,965,567,085 of OY728130.1, read as the reverse complement.
ATCCTTTGGATACCCTCACCCATGTGTGAGTAAAAGAATATGTAATGGATGGATCTCCTAGATGAGTGTAAGTGGTTCAAGTTTCTAGTAGAGGAGAAACTAATCTAAGAGATACATGGATGGATAGGTGGAAAGCTGTAACTCTAACCAGGCATGATTCAAGGTGTTTCTCCCCTAGTTCTATAGTTAGTTTATCATCTTATAAACAAACTAATAATTATCAAAGGCTCATGATCATACCACACTTATTATTTTAATTCTATTAATTTTTGTGGTTAATTTCATTATAGATGTTCTGTTGTGATTACATTAATTAATGAACTAACAAGCTTGCATGATATAACTAAAATAAATTGGATTATATGTAAACTTTATATAAGACATGGTTAATCACTTAAGTAAATCCACTTAATATTTATAAGAAAGTAATAAATAAAAAATTGTAAATTTATACATTAAGATAAAAATCCATCAATTGTGCATATTTAATCGATATATCCTTCTATAATTTATGTTAAAAACAACCCATAATATAAAGTGATTCACCAGCCAAAGTTAGAGTCCTTTCAATTATCATAGAATTATAACTGGGGTTTTGAATTGACTCAACTCAGTTCACATCAAGGTTTTATTTCCAAAGTAGGACTTATCGTAACTAAGAGGCAAGGGTTGATAGAAAATAATTTAAGGATTTCAGAATTAGGGAGTCCACTCAATAGATCATGGAACAGTGAGTTAATGTAGTTATCAATATTATACCTACCCAAAACCCTTAAAATAAATTATTAGGAAAAATTTTGAGTTATGAGAAGATAAATATGAGTATTTACAATAGAATTTGCAAGCAGTATGATGTTTTAATGATAATGGTAAGGGATATTGGTTTTTAATAAAATAGTGGGAGATTGATAAATTTAATATTTATTATCTAATTTTATAAGATAAAGTACTAAAAAATTTCTCTTCATAATTGTTGAAATAGAAATTAATATGACCTCATCCATATCAATGTTATCTATACATAATAAGGATATCTTTTTCAATAGAACTAATTTCCAAGAATGGAAAAGGCATTTACACATTATTCTACACCATAAAAAGAAATTATATGTGTTTTAAAACCCAATTTTTGAAGTGCATGTCCATGTGGCTAGTGAATATGAATTTTTTCTCTATAATAAATATTTATATGATGCCATATATTTCCAATGTTTCATGTTATATTCCTTGTATAATGAGATTTTAATGAAACATAAGGATATGGATGTGTATGGAATGATGTTTCGCCTTCACGGTCTCTATCAAGATAATGAGAGAAAAATGTGATATTAGATATCTAATTCCTTGTTCATGTGAAAACTTAGTGATTTGGAATCTTCTAGCCCTCATGTAGTCAATTTTATTGGATACATAGAGCGTTTAAACATCTTATACATTAAATTCCCTAATGATCTATGCAAAGATCTCATCATTTCCTCACCACCTAAATCATTCACTAGTTTCATTGTGAATTTCAACATGAGAAGTGGTGAGAAACTCTATCAGAACTTCTTACCCTCACTTTCCAATTTTATGAGGACATAGGTATAGAAAAACTAATATTCCTTATTGTGAATAAGAAAAGGATGAAAAAGTTTAAGGGGGGAAATACTCACTCAAATTCTAAATCTCCCAAGCAACCCCTTTCTAAGAAGAAGAATATATAAAGGTGGGTGAAAAAATGGAAGCAGTATGTTTTTTATGTGGCAAGCTAGGACACTATGATGTGAATAGTACCTAGAAGAAAAGGGAAGCTAAAGGTGTGTTCATTATGTATTGTAATCTTTCTATATCTACACATTGATCATTAAATATAGATTTTGATATCGTATCTATATCAAAATGTTGGAACCAAGTAGATTTGGAAATATTTATAGATGAGAGATGGTTCTTTGAGCATCCAATAGAGTGAGACTCACTGCCTTAGTTATGGTATACTCCCACCTTCTATTTCTAACCAAAATGATTTTAGTTTTAAAGAACAATTATTTTGTACCAATTGTTACTATGACAACCCTGCTTTTATTACAAACTTAAACATGATTTATTACATAAAACCTTCACTTGATACCATATGGAAGATTGAGAGGTCTAGTGTATTTGGGGCTTAGGAACATTACATAACAACTTAAAACATAAAATAAAACATCTTTATTGAAAACTTCCTTTACATGACCACTACATTCCCTCGTACTTAGCATTGCATGGGATAACCTGAAGACATGCATAAGAAAAGGGTGAGCTATAAATCCCAGTAAGGGAATAATCATGGAATAACATGAGTAATACAATACATTTTAGAAAATAGGCATATCAATAGATCACAAGAGAAGCATAAACATAAATTCATGATTAATCATGATAATCATAACATGGAAATGTGGCAACAACACTTAACATGGAATTAGCATGAGCCAAGGCTCATTGCACATGGAGCATGAGTAAATCCTCATTGAACATGAATCACAAGTAAAACCTCATTTCACTTTAATTAGCATGATTCATCACCCATTACACATGATGTATCATGATACTATACTTTACCCAATACATTGGAGCGCTATCAGGGTGTACCGTTCTTAAACATTTCATTTCATGCATAAGTGTGCCACATGGATCATAAAACATGGATTCATAAACATATTCATTTATTCCAAAAATAAAGGAATTTTTAATTCATACATGAAAATTTATAATCAATAAGTAAATGTGCATAAAGGTTAATACCCTTGATAGAGAAATGGGCATGGTATTCACTACACAATGACATTGGCATGGAAAATCGGTGCAATTTCGGCAGCATAACGGCATGACGTAAGAATTCATAAAAATGGTTGATGAGAGAGAGAAGTGTGTCCCATCATATTTAAATGACATGGACAGTAAGTTGGTCATATATATACATGTCCCAACAAATTTAATGGAATTTATATTCATGATACAAAATAATTTCATTAATGTAAATGAGGAGAGGAAAATTCCTTTCGGAATTTCTGCATAGTAACGGGTGTACATGGAAGGAATTTAAAGAGAGAGAAAGGGGTCTCCCAACATTCAAACATAAATAGGGAAGTATGGGGGAGGTGAGAAACCATACCTCAACATTTATAATTGAAATTAAAAGGGCATAACAATTTAAAGAATATTGGATAAAAATGAGAAAGGAAGAAAAACCCGTTACTTGGAAGTGAGCTTCCAAAGGCTTGAGAGTGGATTGATAGAGGCTCCTTGGGCACTTGGGGCAGATTGGGAGGATTCTATGGAGATTAGGGAAGATGTTTTATGAACTCAAAATGCTTCTAGTGAGGAGAAAGTGGGATCTTGGGTGGGTTTATATAGGAAAGGTGAGGGAATTCTTTATTATTTAGGGTCGGGACACCTCACATTAAACTAATTCAAACCACAAAATATCCCATAGTTTTTGCCCATGGTTTTTTCCAAAGGGGAGTGGAAAACAATATTTTACAATTCCAAAGTCCTAACTTCTTAAAATAATGGGGTTGCTTATGTGGAGGTGAGTCACAATCCCAAGGAAAACAATTTAAAAAGACAAGTTGTTTAATAAGCCTTGAAGGGTCCATTAATTCTTTGTAAAATAAGTCAAACAAACCCAAAATCACATTATTTTAATGTTAAAACATATATTGGAAGAACATAATACTTATTTTATTTTATTACATCACTATTGGGTCATTATGATGTCATAAAACACATTATATATTGAAACGATATTTAATTTTTACCCAAAAATTTGGCTGTCTCGGAAAATTATGAAAAATTCACCATTGGATAATTTCGACATCCTAATTCCAGAAATAATTTTTATTTTATATAAATGTTTTTCTAAATATTTTAATTTTCACTATTAAAACAAAAATCGACATTTATTGAAAATTCATGGGTTTGGACAAAAATGGCTTTCGAACTTTAATAAAAATTACAATTGCATTCATAAAATTATACGATCATTTGTATTTTATAAAAATTAATTTAATAATAATAATAATATTTTATTAAAATATTATTTAATACAAAAATGCATTAATTAATCAAAATATATTTCATAGTTGAATATTAACTAAAAACACTATTTGAGATTTAAAAAGTATTTACAAGGAAGAAAAGATAAAATGAAAGTATATTCATTATTATTTACAAAAATAAAGTACATAACCGTAGTTATAAGGTCTTGTTACATAACCCCTTATAACACCCGCATAAGAGCGAAGGGTAAGGTGTACGATGGTGACCTACTTTTGGGGTGTCTTGGATAACATTGCTCGGGTGGTAATCTCTATTAACTTCCACTTCTCTCACCGGTGGTCCCATTCGAGCTTAACATGTTGAAGCTCATCTTGGGATTGGTCAAGAGAGAAGCCCAATGATGCCACCACTTTTCCAAGCTCCAATAAATGGGATTCGTATGGGTAACGTCTACTAGATGAGGTCATCACTTCCTTTGTCTAAGTAAATTGGATTCGTTAAAGCCCTATATTTATACTAATCATGTGATCGCTGTTCAATGGCTATATTAGCAACAGTCACAATTCTTAACATAAAACCAAAGAAGTTGACATATTATATAAACATTTTACATAAAGATACATTTAATTAGATCAAGAGGGATTTCCATTAATTAATGTTTGGGTCATTACAATCTTCCCCCCTTTTCGCCCTTGAAATTTCATTTTCCCACACTAAAACAAATGCAGGTAACTCTGCTTCATCACTTCCTCCGATTCCCACGTCGCTTCTTCAAGCTTGTGGTTTCACCACAACACCTTGACAAGGTTCATTGTCTTATTTTGTAGAACTTTTTTTCTACGATCTAAGATCTTCACTAGTTTCTCCTCATAAGAAAGATCATGCTCTAACGGTACCATCTATGAAGAGAGTACCTGTGAAGGGTCTGGTATGTATTTAATTAAGAGGGATATATGAAATACATCATACACTTTGTCCATGGTCAGTGGAAGTTCTATTCGATAGTCCACAGCCCTGACATGATAAAGAATCTCGAAGGGGCCGATGTACCTTGGAATTAACTTCCCTTTTATTCCAAATCTCATGACCTTCTTCCAAGGATATATGCATAGAAATACCATGTCTCCAACTTTAAACTCAAGGTCTCATCAACGGTTATCTGCATAACTCTTCTGTCGACTCTGGGCTGCCTTGATATGCTGCTGAATGGTTTTCACCTTTTCCACCATTTCTTCGACCATTTTTTTTCCAAGCAGCTTACGCTCAACGACCTCATCCCAACATGCTGGTGTTCTACACCTTTTCTCATAAAGGGCTTCATATGGTGCCATTTGGATGCTCAAGTGGAAACTGTTATTATAAGAGAACTCAACCAGAGGAAGATGTTTATCACATCATCCTTTAAATTCCATTGAGCATTATCTCAACATGTCCTAAAGTGTTTGGATAGTTTGCTCGGATTGGCCATTAGTTTAAGGATGATAGGCCGTACTAAAGTTCAGTTCAGTATTCATATCATGTTGAAGACTCTTCCAAAACATGGAGGTGAATCTTGGATCTCGATCATACACAATAGATAGTGGTACTCCATACAGTCTTACCACTTTCCTGATATATATATGTGCCAGTTGATCCAATTAGAAATCCTACCAAATAGCAATGAAGTGTGCAGACTTTGTAAGATGATCCACAACAACCTAGATTGCATTGTTACCTTTGGTTGTCTTCAGAATTCAAGTGACAAAGTCCATGGTGATGTTCTCCCATTTATATTCTATTATGGGCAATAGTTGTATCATCCCATTAGACTTATGTCTCTCTACCTTCACTTGTGGACACACTAGGCACTTTGATGTATATTTATAAATCTCCTTCTTCATATTATCCCACCAATAATTCTCTCGGAGATCTCGATACATCTTTGTGTTTCCTGGGTGAATAGAGAAATTTAAACTATGTGCATCATCCAAAAGTTCTTTCTTCACCTCCAGACTTGATGGAACAGATAGTCTTTTCCTAAATCTCACAATTCCTTCTTCATTAACATTAAACTCTGAGGATTTCCCTTTTCTGATAGCTTCCACTTTTTCTTGAATTCTCACATCATTCTTTTGAGAATCCTTTAACCTTTCCAAAAGTTATGTTTGAGCAATCATTTATGAAAGGATTGATGATGTTACCTAATTTATGATTCCCATGTCCATCCTCATCAAATCTAAGAATATTGGATCCTTTTCAATTCTCATCAATGATAGAATTGCTGGGTCCTTTCTACTTCGAGCATCTTCTACCTTGTTCGCTTTCCCAGGGTGGAAATGGATTGAGCAGTCATAGTCTTTGATCAGCTCTAACCATCTTCATTGGAGCATATTCAACTTTTTCTGTGTGAATATAAGCTTGAGGATTTTGTGGTCTATATATATTTCACACTACACCCCAAACAGATAATGCCGCCAAATTTTCAAAGTGAAGATCACTACAGCCATCTCGAGGTCATGTGTTTGATAGTTCTGTTCATGAACTTTCAATTTCCTTGAATCATGGTCAATGACTTTTTCATTTTTCATCTACACACATCCCAGACCCTTCTTTGAAGCATCACTAAGTACCACGAAAAGTTCTCCACTTGTGGGTTAAGGGAGCACGGGCGTAGTGATAAGCCTCATTTTCAACTCCTTAAAGCTTTGTTCGCATTCATCACTCCAAGAAAACTTTACTCCCTTCCGAGTAAGCTTGGTAAGAGGGTTGGACAATCATGAGAAATTTCTCACAAATCATCGATAATATCTAGCTAACTTCAAGAAGCTATGGATATCTGTTACTGATGTTGGCCTCAACCATCCCTCCATTTCATATGTTTTAGAGGGATCTATAGATATCCCATTTCATGTGATGATATAGCCCAAGAATGATACCTCCTTCAACCATAACTCATACTTGTTGTACTTGGCATAGAGATTCTCCTTCTGCAAGGTATCTAGTACAGTTCATAGATGCTCCTCATGATCCTCCTTGGTTTTGGAGTATATCAGAATATCATCTATAAATAATACCACAAATTTGTCGAGGTAATATCTAAAGACTCTATTCATCAAGTCCATGAAGATTTCTGGAGAATTAGTGAGTCTGAAAGGCATTACTATGAATTCATAGTTCCCTATCTTGTATGAAAAGCAGTCTTTGGGATATATTCCTTCTTAACCCTTACTTGATAATTTACCGACTGAAAATCCACCTTGGAGAATTATTGTGCTCCACGCAGCTGATCAAACAAGTCATCAATTTGTGGGATAGGATACTTGTTCTTTATCGTGATTTTTTTGAGCTCACGATAATCGATGCAAAGGCACATTGATCCATCCTTCTTCTTGATGAAGAGGACTAGTTCACCCCATGGTGAAGCACTTGGGCATAGAAATACTTTATCTAGATTCTCATATAGTTGTTTATTAAGCTCTTCAAGCTCCGCAATAGTCATTCTATATGATGTTTTGGATATTGGAAATGCCCCCAGTATAAGTTCAATTGAGAATTCAGTATCTATTCTAGGAGGAAGGCCAGGTAATTCCTCAGGAAACACTTCAGAAAATTCTCTCACAATTGGCATGTCTTCAAGGATGGTTTCTTCCTTGGAATCAATCATCTAAGACAAATACTCATTCTCATAGGGCAGTAATATCCATGCTTGAGATGATGGAGATAAAAAAGATTCATATTCCTCCTTGCACTTGTAAATAATCGGGGGTCTACTCTCCACATGGAGAGTGATTTCCCTCTCACAGAAATTTATGTTGTCTCTATATAAGGAAATCCAATCCATGACAAGAATTGCATAAAATTCCACCATAGGAAGTATGAAAAGGTTCTCCAGGAAGTTCAATCCATAGATTATGATAGGAGATGAGTTATATTCATGGGATGCAATAATCTCCCCATTTTATGTACTCACCGATGTCTTCACTTCCATGATTTGTGGTGGTGATGGTATTGCTCTACTAAACTTTCGAGATATAAAAGAATGCATAGAACCTGAATCAAAAAGTACATTCACTATTCTTGAATGAATAATTAGCGTACCTATCACCACTTCGTTGTCGGGGTTCACTTCACCAGTAGTGATGGAAAAAGCTCTCCCTTGCTGCCTTGGAGGTTTTTGGTTGCCTCCGAAAACCCTTGGCTTAGGGCACTGATTTTCAAGATGCCCCGGTTCTTTGCAGTTGTAGTAATGAATCACACTTTAAGGTTTGAACGGAGCATTCATCTCCTCTATCACAGCCGTGAGTATTTCTTGCCGACAGTTAACAATCAGATGCCTTTCTCTTCTACACCTAAAGCATTTTCTTGTACCCTTCATGAAATTTCTGGGGTGCTTCTTTCCACACCTTTGGCAAGTGGGGTGCTGGATCTTCTTAGCACCATTGTATTTATCCATCAGACCACCCGTATTGAAGTCCACCTTAAGCTTCTTATCCCCATGATACCCCTGAGATTCTAAGATCTTCATTTGAACCTTGAGGGCACATCAGACAATATTATCATAGCTGTTAAAGTCACGGATTTCCAGTGCATTCCACTGGCTAGGTTTCATCCCACCAAGGAACTGGTAAACCTTGCATTTAGGGGTAACAATAAAGCTATAAGAATATCGTGGAAGCCGTGTGATGTTTTCCTCATACGCTCCAACAGATTCATCTTCTTTTTTCTTGAGGGAAAGGAAGTCCCTTTCCATCTTAAGCCAGAGGGTGCGCAGAAAATATTTATCAAAAAGCATCTTCATGAAATCCTTTTATTCCAACGCCTCGATCTCCTCCTTAGTCTTCATATTTTTGATCAACTTCCACCATTGATCAAAATCACCCTCCATATGATAATAATCCATGAGAACCTTCTCTTCTTCAGAACATTTAAGGATTGAGAAGATATTTTCAATGGAGTTGATCCATTGTTCAGCGATTGAGGGATCAGATGATCCATTAAAAGTAGGAGGCCTTTGCCTCATGAAGCTCTCGATAGCGACTTGTTCTTTATTGGGGGGGTGCGTTCCTCTTGACCCATGTTTCTATTAAAATCTTTAGTTAGCTGAGAGAGAAGTGTGACTAAGTTCACGATTCTCACTCCCATTGGATTGGGAATCTCATTAGTACAGTCATCACATTGATCTTCAAATCGGTTGTTTGCATGAGTCCTCCTATTACTGTTCATTGGCTGGAATAAAAGGAAAGTTAGGGGTAACACATAAAGGGTAATACAAGGACAAAAATAATAACTTATAAATAAATTTTATTTCCTTAACATATGAATCTATTGTCTTTAGTCTATGTTATCCATGATCTACTTTCTAACATATATTCTTAGGTAATTTTTTTAGTCCCTTAATAATGGTTCATACTAAGATTTTGAATTTACCAAAGTATATCCTCTGGGAGTGTCATAACCAAGAGTGCATCAAGGCCCGTTTTGGTGCACCAGTTCCTATTTGAGTCTAGCTCAAAGTGGTGTTTTCGGGTTTTACCCCTATGATACATCTATTCCAGAGCCGCCTCTACCTGCACGTATCCAGATAGAGATGTATTTTCTTGATAAACCACTTACTCAATACCCACAAAAACATAGGGATGTTTTTATTATACTTAGTTTTTTCTCTAAGGCTTTACTAGGGTTTTCTAATCCTAATCCCAAAAATAACTAAACCCATCCTCTGATACCAACTATGACAACCCTGCTTTTATTACAAACTTAAACCTGATTTATTACATAAAACCTTCACGTGATACAACATAGAAGATCGAGAAGTCTAGTGTATTTGAGGCTTAGGAACATTACATAACAACTTAAAACATGAAATACAACATCTTTACTGAAAACATCCTTTACATGACCACTACATTCCCTCGTACTTAGCATTGCATTGGATAACCTAAGGACATTCATAAGAAAAGGGTGAGCTATAAAGCCCAGTAAGGGAATAATCATGGAATAACATGATGAATACAATACATTTTAGACAATAGTAATATCAATAGAGCTCAAGAGAATCATAAAAATAAAGGTATGATAAAGCATGATAATCATAACATGGAAATGTGGCAAAAACACTTAACATGGAATTAGCATGAGCCTAGGCTCATTGCACATGGAGCATGAGTAAATCATCATTGTACATGAATCACGAGTAAATCCACATTGCACTTGAATTATCATGATTCAACACCCATTGCACATGACGTATCATGATACTATACTTTACCCAATGCATTGGAGATCTATTAGGGCACACCCTTCATAAACATTCCATTTCATGCATAAGTGTGCCACATGGATCATAAAACATGGATTCATAAACATAATCATTTATTCCACGATAAAGGAATGTGGAATTAATACATGAAACTTTATAATAAATAAGTAAATGTGCATAAACGTGAATACCTTTGATAGAGAAATTGGCATGGTATTCACTACACAATGACATTGGCTTGGAAAATCGGTGTGATTTCGGCAGTGTAACGGCATGATGTAAGAATTCATAAAAATGGTTGATGAGAGAGAGGGGGTGTCTCGTCATATTTACATTACATGGAATGTAAGGGGTTCATATAGATACATGTCCCAACAATTGTAATGGAATTTATATTCATGATACAAAATAATTTCTGGAATGTAAATGAGGAGAGGGAAATTCCTTTCGGAATTTCAGCATTGTAATGGGTGTACATGGGAGGAATTTAATGAGAGAGAAAGGGGTATCCCATCATTAAAACATAAAAAGGAATGTATGTGGGAGGTTTGAAACCATACCCCAACATTTATAATTGAAATTAAAAGGGTATAACAATTTAAAGAATATTGGAAAAAAATGACAAAAGAAGAAAAAACCCTTACTTGGAAGTGTGCATCCAAAGGCTTGAGAGAGGCTGAGAGAGGCTTCTTGGGAGATTGGGGCACCTTGGGAAGATTCTAGGGATAGTAGGTAATAGTTTGGATCAACTCCAAAGGCTTTGAGTGAGGAGAATGTGGGATCTTGGGTGGGTTTATATAAGAAATGTGAGGGAATTCTTTATTATTTAGGGTTGGGACACCTCACATTAAACTATTTTAAACCACAAACCAGCCCATGGTTTTTGCCCATGGTTTTTTCCAAAGTGGAGTGTAAAACCATATTTTACAAGTTCAAAGTACTAAATTCTTAAAATAATGGGGTTTCTTATGTGTAGGTGAGTCACACTCCCAAGGAAAACAATTTAAAAAGACAAGATGTTTAATAAGCCTTTAAGGGTCCATTAATGCTTTATAAAATAAGTCAAACAAACCCAACATCACATTATTTTAATGGTAAAACATATATTGGCCTAACATAAGGCTTATTTTATTTTATTACATCACTTTTGGGCCATTATAAAGTCATAAAACACATTATATATTTAAACGGTATTTAATTTTTACCCAAAAATTTTACTGTCTCAGAAAATTATGAAAAATTCACCGTTGGATAATTTAGACATCCTGATTCCATAAATAATATTTATTTTATCTAAATAATTTAATAAATATGTTAATTTAAACTTTTAAAATAAAAACCAACATTTATCGAAAAATCACGGGTTTGGACAAAAATGGCTTTCGAACCTTAATAAAAATTACAATTGCATTCATAAAATTATAAGATCATTTATATTTAATAAAAATTAATTTAATAATAATATTATTATTTTATTAAAATATTATTTAATACAAAAATCCATTAATTCATCAAAAATAGATTTCTTAGTTGAATATTAACTAAAAACACTATTTGATCTTTAAAAACAATTTACAAGGTAACAAAAATAAAATGAAAGTATATTCATTATTATATAAAAAAATAAAGTACATAACCATAGTGATAAGGTTTTGTTACATAACTCCTTATAACACCCACATAAGATCGAAGGGTAAGGTGTGTGATGGTGACCGACTCTTGGGGTGGCCCGGATAACATTGGTCGGGTGGTAATCTCTATTAACTTCCACTTTTCTCGTAGGTGGTCCCACTTGAGCGTAACCTGTTGAATATCGGCTTGGGTCAAGAGAAAATATCAATGACACCACCTCTTTTCCGAGCTCTGAAAAATGGGCTTCGTATGGGGCACGTCTACTAGATGAGGTCATCGCTTCCTTTGTCTGAGTAAATTGGATTCGTTAAATCCCTATATTTATACTAATCATGTGATCATTATTCAATGGATATATTAGTAAGGGTCACAATTCTTAACATAAAACAAAATAAGTTGACATATTATATAAACATTTTACATAAAGAGACATTTAATTAGATCAAGAGGGATTTCAATTAATGAATGTTTGGGTCATTACAGTTACTAAGAACATAATCTATATTTCGTACCATGATATGGGTTTATTTATTTTTAAATTTAGAAATAAATAATTATTCTTTTACAAAGTAATCATTTGTTATGGAATGAAAATAATAAATAACAGTCTTTATGTATTAAATTACAAAAAATAATTATTATATATAGATAGAAAATCATGTTCTCATGACTCATATAACACCCAGTTGTGGCATCACTATCACATTCATGTAAACAAGAAGAATCTGATAAAGATCTATCAAGATAGTTATTTAGAATTTTTTAAGTTAAAATGAATTGAAAGAAGGAATGCTTATGTACAATAAAAAATGAACAAACTACCATTTTATGGATAGAGTAAAATGGCCATAGATATTTAAGGATTGGTACACACTAATGTTCATAAACCTTTCTAGTAATATATAAAGGTGGATATTAATACTTTATAACTTTTACCAATTACTTGATTAGATATCAATATGTTTAGTTGATGATTTATATGTTTGAGGCCTTTGAGAAATACAAAGAATTAAATAATGGAGTAGAGAATCAAATTGTTAAAAATATAAATATGATTTGATTTGATCAAGGTGGTGAATATCTTAACTAAGAGTTTATCAAATTTATATAGGAGTTTGGGATTATATCTCAACTCACCCAACATTATTCACCTCAGTGGAATGGTGTTAGTGAAAGGAGGAATTGTACCTTACTAGACATGGTAAGGTCAATGATGATTCATACAGATCTCATATTTTCCTTTTGGGGATATTCATTACAAATTGTGACATATTCACTAAACTGAGTACCAACTAAAGAGGAAAACTATATTCACTTAGATTTATGAAGTGGAAAGAAATTTTTTATGTTTCATACATGTGTATGGGGATGTGAGGAATTTGTTAAGGAGACATTTGGCAACAAACTAGCACCATAAGGAATGAAGCATGTATTTATACGATATTCCAAGGATACCAAGGGATATTATCTATATAAACCCTTATAAAATAATGTGACATTAATGATATAATCCATATTTATTGAGAGGGAGCACATCCTCATGAAGGATACTATGATAAATATTGACTTCTATGAAGTTGATGCTCAAGATACACAAGATATGGTATAGGAAAAAAAATTCCACAGGTCCCCATGGATAAATTTATTTCTAAAACACAACAATTGTGTAGGAGCACCATAAAGGTAAGATAATAATAAAGATGTGTTTTTCTAGTAATTGGAGATAGTGAATCAGTATTGGTTAACAATAATGAACCTCTCTCCTACAAATAGGTAGTATAGGGCTCAGAAGCTACAAGATAGAAAAGAGCCATGAATTCAGAGATGGATTCCATGTATCATAATCAAGTTTCGGTTTTGGTTGATCTTATAGTTTATGTGAATCATGTTGGGTAAAAATGTGTATTTAAGAGAAAATTGTACATAGAAGTTAAATTAAGTGCCTATAAAGAAAGGCTAGTGGATAAAGGGTTTAAATAACGTTAAGGAATTGACTATGATAAAACCTTTTCTCCAGTTTCCATGTTTAAATCCATCAGAATTATACTTGTTATAGCAGCTTACCATGACTATGAATTCGGTAGATGGATGTCAAAACATATTTTCGTAATAAGAATCTTCATGAAGTTGTATATATGAACAAATTATAAGGTTTTGTGACTCCAAATAATTCCAAAAAGTTCTGTAAGTTTCAAAGACACGTTTATGAATTTAAAAAAGCATATGGGTCAAGGAACATTCAGTTTGATGAAGTTATAAATAAATTTAGTTTTATTATGAATGAATTTGAGTCATGCGTTTACAAGTGGTTTAGTGGTGGTTTGATCTTTATCCTAGTAATATATGTGTTGGATCTACATTGGGGCTGCAAGATCCTACATCACAATATTTTCCACTTTGGTTCACTACCTCATGGGTTTGTTCTTTAGCAAGGCTCACTTCTAACCAAGGTGGATCACATTCATCCCCCTTATTAAAAGGACTTTTTATGGTAGGGGGATGGTTGGATCTTATATATGATTCTTGAAACCTCTCTTATCACCAATGTGGGATAGAGCCCCTATAGCCAGTAACCTTGACATGTAGGGCTGCACTTTGTTCATTTGGGATTCCAAAAATCCCCTCTTGTGCTTTCCCTATGAATCAGAGGCTTTCCTACCCTCTCCAAACTATGAATAATAGGATTTCCTACCCAATTTGATACTAATTGTTATGTTCAAAAGGGGCCTAGATACCCTAAGAGGGGGTGAATCAGGTTATGGATATTCTTTTCAAAATTGTTCCAACCCCACTAGATCTTGACCTGTTTATTATAAGGGTCACTTTTTTCTCTTTACTGGTTATATTAATCGTATCCTTTCTAACTTTATCTAATGATGATGCATAGAATGTAATGTAGAAAATCAAACACAAGCACAGATAGATTTTTACTTGGTTCACCCTCACTGGGCTATGCCCAAGGACCATGAAACAGTAATGTGGTGATGTACCAAATTTACTATGGCTCACTTCTAAATCAATGTTTGGGCTACAACACTTCTATGAACAGTCTCACTACCTTTACAATGTTTAGGGTCATCTCCCTACTTTCCCAAGGTTCACTCCCTAACTCTCTTTTGTTGGATCATTGTCGGTGGAAAGGATCACATTCATCCTCTTCCTTTGATTACTACTCTTGAAAGGATCCACTCATAGTTTATGGATATGTGGGTCCCTTCATTGTCAATATTGAATTCATCCTCATTTATAGATAGATTCTTTGTTGAAGTTATTTTAGGGTTTCTCCATAAATTCTATAAAAACACCTAAATGCATCACTTTCACTTTCCAAAAAACTGGAATAGACTTATCTTTACTATAGAAATAGAAATTAACTCATCTTTAACAAGATCTTTATGAGATTCCAAGTCCTCCTTTCACTACCTATAATGTAGTAGTGAATAAACTATTTCTGAAAATATAGTCTTATGATAGATATCCTCCATCATCTTCTTCTTTATAATTTAGATATGAAAATGATATTGTTAACTAGGTAACAATGGCACATATCTCATTACATGAGAACCTCATAATAGTTTCACATGTAAGTGTGCCATGAATTCTTATTTTCACCTTGTATATGAAACACACTTTTCAACATACTATTAGTTTACAGAAATTTCATTCATAAACTATTTTAGTCCATTTTAAAACTTCCTTATACCTAATGAGAACTATATTTCATCCCCAAAAAACTCCCTTGAATACTCTATGAAATGTCTTTCTCTACATGGCATGACTGCTTTGTGGTCGACTTTTTCTTTATGGACCGCCCCTTCTTCATAAATGGATGATGCCTTACGAACCACCTCTTGTATGTGGTCCTTTTTCCATTGTGATATATAGATCCATTCAAACCCATTTCACCAACTATCCTCATGAACTACTTCCTCCTTCATTGAATCCTCCCTCATGAACTCTTCAGAGTCACAAAATTCTCCCTCACGAACTACTTAGTTCTTCACCAAATTCTTCCCAGAGTGATGATATTTTCTAATGAAATTTTCTCTACTTAATGATCTGATTAGAAGAATTTATATAAGAAAATATATCCAAAAAATCAATTAATCCAAAATACCCAAAACTTCGATAAGATACAGCCTTCACCATAAACTGTTATTTGTCCCACATGAAACCTTAATCCTTTATGGTGGTTGATGTCTTCTACAAATGAAAAACTCTTTGTGGCTCCTTAAATCTCCACCTCTTAACTGAAAATGATGAGCCTTGAAAAAATGGTTATCCTCCTATGAACTTCAAGTCTCTCATGAACTGTGATCCTTCTATGAACTATTTTTCAATACACAGTCGGCATAGAATGATTTGTGGTCCGTATAGCACTACTATGTGGAAACACTTCCTTTGTTTATTTTCCTTCACCTATATATGTATTTTTTTGTGAACTACACATCATGGTTTATGAATTTTTTTTCAAAAACTCCTTTGAAGAAAACCTTCCTTTTTATAAAACAATCTCCCTATTTTGAGTCCCACAAATTTGGAAAACACTAGGAAATTGAGAAAACTTAAATATCTGTTTGGGAAACACCAAAGATGTTGATAGGGGAAAGAATATAAACTCAGTTGGAATTCAGAATCTGAAATATAGAAATGATTATTTTTCTACCCAACTATCTAAACTAATTCAGGAGAAATAAAATCTATAGTGGGAGAATGCATGCTTTAATAATTCTGTTTCTTAGATGAATTATAAAATAAAAGAGAAATATGACATGGTGGATAATCTCACATGAGAATGGGAAGATGAGATTAGTTATGGGAATAATCTCATAAGAGAACATAATACTCAAATTGAGTCTAGGGATAAGAAGATTAAACTATTTGGAGAAGATATAGAATCATTCAATAAATAATTGGAGCAATCTAATGCTAAAGTCAAGCCAAAATTGAAGGATGCTTTGTACTTACTATTTGACTATCCTATGGAATGTGATGATGAGATGAAAAGAAAATATGCTACTTTAGAGGAGAAATATGAAATGATTTTCTAACACCAAATTCCATCTAGTTTGGGAAAAAAATGGTATTGTATATGATAATCCCCCTCTCATTTATAATAGGAAGAGAGCTGTGAATAGTTTTAGAAATAACAAAAATCTTGTATATACTAGAGAAAAACTAAAAATTAATTTACCAGAAGTAGTGGTGACATTTTTATTTCTATGGTATGCATTTTCTTACTTAATATTTTTGTTTTGAGGCTCTCGAATATATTTTATATTGAAAAGGTATAAATATTTCTAAATCTGAGAATAAGTAGAATATTATTTAGAGTTATGAATGAAAATATTATCTGAATAAAGTAGCCATGAAATTATAATATTGTGGAAGATAGGTACACATCATGAGTATGTTTCAAGAAGGTAGAGGTCTCAATATCAGAATAATAACTCTACTTACATCAACATATCAACCAATAACTTATGAAATAAAGTGTGTATTTAATTTAAGATGTTTTATATGTGATAATTATGGGATTTTGGTAATACATTGCAGAAGAAAGAGATAAGGGAAGGAAAATAAACTCATAAGGTGATCCCCGACCCTAGAAGGTTATAATGATAAAGTTTATATTATAATACAACATAATAAATTGAAAAATAGGTTAATAGTCTCAAGGTAATCACAAGGATCTCAACAAAAGGCATATCAGCCGCCACCTCTATTACACTCAAAACATATCTCTTGGATAGATTGTGAATCAACCTAGAATAAAAAGGGAGGAGATACTTTAGATGTGATTAATAAGAATGTAAATTCACTGGAATACTCAATCCTAACAAGAAAGGGTGACATGAATTGGATAACTAATAAAATAAAAATGATTAAATAATTCCTTTAAAAATTCACATGTCATTCTATGTGAAGAGAATTTAAGGTAAGATAAAGAGCCCTTAAAAGGAGTAATAAGAAAGAGAGTATGACAATTGGAAATATTTCTACTCAAATGAAGATTCTTGAAAAATGGCATATCAGTGGAGCACCAATGAAAAAACATTCGACAAATGGTTTCAAACAATTTTTTTGAAAATGTCCAAGCCTAAAGAATCCAAATTTTAGAAGAAGACTAAGCACGTGGGTAAATAATTCTTAGTCATATGGCCAAAACAATTGAAGTTAAGTGGCAGTTGGAATAAGCACAGAAAAAGTGTAGTGGTTTTCAATAAAGTATCAAAGGTTTGGTCCATCAAGATTGACCATAATCCTCTTCTTGAGGATTCTAGATGTACCCATATCCCTATATTTTTAAATTATATTAAATAATGTTTAAGTGTTACATTTTTTAAGGGAGATACAATTTAAGGGAAAGTTGCAAAAAAAGATTTAAAGTGGTGATATGATGAGCTCCATAATGTCATCTTATTCAAATCAGTTACTAGAGTTGAAGAATAAATCTAGAATAATTTCATAGAGAGGTTTAATTGTCTATGGATTATTGAGATGGATGAAATTAATTGAGTGCAATGGAAAGTTATGGTGTTATTAACTTTATCTTTTGTTTCCTACATTGAGTTCCCACTTGATATGATCAACGATTTTGTTGATAGCACATTGTTCAGTGGTGAGTTTACCCACTGAAAATATTATTAAAGGTAAGTGAAACTAGAAGATGATATTGATCTAGAAAAATTTCTCAAACCTATAGTCACATGTGAAGAAATGATACAGGATGAGAAGAATGTTTATGGGCCTAAAAAGTGGACCTAATACCATGAAGTGTTTCATGTTGTAGGGGGTTCATTATATCTTTTGATCAGATGAAACATATCAACAGTATAGAAAGGATGAAAGTTTATGTTGTTTGAAATCAATAAGACTGATTAGGGGAGAATAAGAAACATTCATGTATTTTATGATTATCTATTTTTTTCAAAAATGTGGTATCAGTTGACTATTATTAAGATACAAAGAAGATGTGAGAGAATATTAAAAGTTTTTCAAAAAAGTTTCCTACTCATTCTAAAGAGTAATTCAACATTTTAAATCAGCAGGAAAAATTGGTATTAATGATTTATTCCAGTCCAATGTGGTAGGTTTTCTGGGAAATTATTTTGAGACCAATAGATGAGAATAGAGTTTGTCAGCCAAATAAGCTACTATATGGGTTGAACCAACCACCAAGAGCTTAGTATTCAATACTAGATCAGTTTTTGAATAAGATCAGTTTTTAGCATGGAGGATTTGATTACAATCTACATGTCAACGATGATAGTAATCATGGGATGAAGGTGTTGGTAACACAAGAAAATAATGGAAATTTTATTTCTCAATCTAAATATGTCAATGAAATTTTGAGAAGATTTGGGACATATAATTCCAATCAGATAACAACTTAGTTGGTTACTCAAATAAAAGTGTCATATAATGATGAAGGCAATATAATTAATGTCATAGAATATAATAAAATCATTGGTAGTTCATTGAACATGATAGTGACTAGACCTAATATTGTCTTTACTACATGCCAAGTAGCATGGTATTAAATCCATCCCAAATAAACTCACTTTCTTGAAGTGAAAATAATACTTTGTTATTTCAAGGGAATGATGGATTTTGGTTTTCTATACAATAAAAAATCTCAACAAGAGTTATTAGGATATACTGATATAGATTGGGATGGATCATTAGATGATATAAAATCAACATCAGGCGGTGCATTCTATCTTGGCAGATTGTGTATTTCCCGGATAAGTAAGAAACAATATTTAATTTTGTTGATCACCATAGAAACTGAATATATTGTGGCTACTCAATAATGTATGTAGTTATTGTGGATGATGTAGTAGCTTAATGATATGGGTGTTGTAGTGAAGTCTTCAATTGGAATCTATTGTGATAATTAAAGTTCCATAAATCTCATAAAAAACTATTCCATCACTCAAGGACAAAGCATATTAAAATCAATTATCATTTTATAATGGAGAAGGTGGATAAGGGGATTTTGAAGTTGGTGTATATACCTACAGAACTATAGGTTATGGGAATTCTAATAAAGACCTTACCCAAAGAAGAATTTAATAGATATTGAATGGATTTGGGATTTTATTCCACTCTCCAAACATGAAAAAAGGTGGATGTTGGACCCCCTCTACCAGAGGTATGATGTGTTTTTCTTTTATGTGTTGATCTGTGTTCTTTACCATATTGCAGACCACAATGAAATGAACATCGAGTTCATTGAAAAGGGGGATAAATTAAAGCTATTAAAAGGGAGATAATGTCTTAGTCAAGATAAATAGAGAATCTGATAGGGGGAGTATTGAATCTGAAGATTCTAAAGGTGATCAATAAAAGGATGTATTTCACGATAGATGTGATTCGCGATGAAAGTAGCTGAGTGGTTTTGGAATAAATTGATTCATTGAAGAACTTTTCACGTTACTCTTTTTTCTTATGTCGATCATAGTTCATGTGGTCTTAGAGTGTGTGTTGATTAAATCCTTGATCTATATCTTAATCATAGGAATTAAATTATGATAGATGATGGAATAATCTTCAATGATGTATCAAAATAAGAAGAGTTTTCAATAAAACCAATGGGGGATATTTTGGGAAAATATACCTCAAGGTTCCATTTTGTTGTTTTTGGGGTGATTGTGTTTGTTAGAAAATATAGATGACTATGAATCATTATGGCTGGTGACGCCAAAGCATATATTTAATGTGGAATAGTTTCCTAGTGTTTTCCAAATTTTTAGGATTCAAAATCAGAAATTTTTTATGGTAAAGGAAGGTTTTCCTCAAAGGAGTATGTAGATAGTAGTTCACGGAGCATGAAGCATAGTTCGTGGACTACAGACGAGGTATGAGGAATAGGAAAGGAAAATTAGAAAAGTAAATTTTTCCGCAAAGTGTGCTATGTAGACTGCATAGGCAAAAACAGTCAGTGGGAGGCTCACAGTACGTTGGAGGCTTGTAGTTTGAGGGAGGATAACAATTTGTGGGAGGCTAATCATTTTTGTTTAATAGGCAGCGATTTAAGGAGCCTCAAAGGGTTTTTCATTCATAGAATACATTGTCCATTATAAAGGATTAAGTTGTTATGTATAATGCATAGTAGTTCATAGTGAAGGCTATATCGCTTCAACGTTTTGGGTAATTTGGATTATCCAGTTTTTTGGATCTATTTTCCTGTATAAAGACTACTAATTAGATCATTAAGAAGAGTGAATTTCATTTGAAAAGATCGTTACTCTGGGAGGAATTCGGTGATGTTTGAAGTAGATCGTGAGGGATAATTCTTCGAAGGAGAAGATTACACAATGGAGGATCCTTTGAAAGAGGAAGTAGTTCACGAGGATAGTTTACAAAAGGGGTTTGTCGGGATATGTATACCATAAAGGAATAATCATGTATGTCTTGGTATATACTAGGATTGATGTTGCCTACCCTTGAGAATTATATTTACATATCTAGATGATTTAGGTGAACAACATTGGTAAGCTATTAAGGTTATCCTTAATTATTTGAGAGGAATTATGGATATGTTCTTTGTGTATAGAGGAGAAACAGAACTAGTCATTAGGGGTTATATAGATGTTAGTTTTCAAAGAGATCATAATGATATGAAGTCACTATTATGATATGTTTTCTGTCTAAATGGAGGTGTTTTGTGTTGGAAGATTTCAAATAATCTAGTTTTCATTGATTCTATAGTGGATTCCAAGTATATCATGGATTTTGACGCAACCAAAGAATTCATTTGGATACACAACCTTGTCCTATAACTTGATATAATACCTCATAGTAAATACCTTATCACACTATATTTGTGATAATAATACAGTATTGGATATTTTGAAAGAGCTAAGGTCACACTAATGGAAAAAGCACATACTCCTTAATTGTCACCTATTGATGGATTTTTCTTAGAGGGGTGAAGTTGTAGTAAGAAAATTTTCTATAGAGTAAAATTTGGAAGACATCTTGACTAAAGCATTTTATTCATAGAAGAGTGAATATCATGTGAGAGCTAGAATACTAAAATTTGTTCTCAATTATCTTTAATGCAATTGGGAGTTTGTTGCGGTTAGTTCCCTAAAACCAACATCTATGTACTTCATGATTACATGTACTCATTATTTTAAAAATTAATAAACCTCTTATCATATCATGCTTGATCTTTTATATGACATAGTATATAATAATTTCCAAAGAGTGATTATCACACTAAAAGATCATAGCAGTTCCCTACTATGATGAAAAACAAAATTTCCACGACAGAATTCTTAAATATATATTATATAGTTGGATGACATCATTTGATGAGACAAAAATTATACAAGATATCCGGGGTAGAGACTCATAGGACTTTGAGTCACTTTTTCATGGTCTTCACCCTTGGTAATTTCTAGTGTAGAAGATTATGAGAACATGACCTTCCATAAGGAAATCTACATTTATATGTGTCATTGGATATTATTATCTTTAGACATGTGTATTGATATTTATACTTTAGTATTATTATTAATGGATATTATTACTCATGAAATATTATGTATTGTTGAAAACCATGATGATATATGTTAATGATGAGGTGTGATATGTTAGGTGAGTCATGAGTAATATTGCATTAATGAATAATGTGAGAAAGGATTTTCCTCTTATATTCTTTAACAGAATTTGATATCTTGGGCCATTGATGGAAATGAAATAACCTTCATAAATCTATATACATAGTGTTATATAGAGATTTTATTTCTATAAAACCAAAGAAAGATACATCGAGCACATAGGTTGGTGACACAGGCATGAAACCTTCTAGATTAGAGATATTGTGATAAAGGGATTATATTACCCAGTAAGAATTTTTATGAGGTTTTATATCATTGAGACATAAACTTATTTCTCTAGTGGTGTCTTAGTGTGTTTCTAGATTCTAACCTTTGACTTTGGGATTCTTCTCCTAATGTCATTAAGATAGAGGCCTAGAAGGACACACATTAAGTGCATCCAAAACCTCAGTTAAATAATAATGTTATTTATTATTTAACATATTGAATAAATATTATTATTGTATGTGGTTTAATAATTATTCATGTTTTTTATCACATATGTTTTATCACCAGTTATTTGAGAGAATATTTTGTGATAAGAATATTTAAAAGATATTTATTTTTTATTTATTAAACATAATATTTATTTATTTATTGGGAAATAATTTTGTGATATTTATTTATTAAATAAATAGTCATTATTCAAGGCCTAATAAATATTGTGGTGGAATTGTGAATCGATATTACCTGTTCGGTGAGAAATAATATATATTAAATATTATTTGAATAAATTTTACATAATTTATTTAAGAAATAATATCTAATTAATTTGTTGGTTTTGTGCAGGCCAAGAAATATTATTATTATTATTATTATTATAGATATGTTGTTCCATAGGTATTAAGTAAATATTAACAGTTCATCTGAAATTATTATTTTTAAACCTTAACATTATTTAAACCCAATTTTATTATTTTTAACCCTAACACTACCCATTTTGTTAGTTATACACAATGACTCTAGAAAATTCTCTCAATACCTATAGAGAACCTTTATGAGAACAGTCACAAGAATGGTGAGTGACCCTCCTTCCCCAACCCTATCAATTCTATAGAGATCAAGGAGAATCCTTCTTGGAAGTGATTAGTATGGTGATCAAAGATGAATGACGCAAGAATTGGGATCTTCTACACTAGCACTCAAATATTACTATGGAAATGATTGAAGGTTCGTGGTGCATGTGTAGATCACTAAAAGAGGGAATATACACTTTATTCTTATGACGCAATGATAGTGCGATGTGGATATATTTCCATATTCATCAATGAATAAGTAATTCATCACAAGGTAATTCTTTAACTTCTTAAATTAATTATGAATTATTATGTGATGATTCTATGTTTGGTTCTGGAATTCTCATGTTAATTAATCTTTGATTTAATTATTTTGGATGTGGTGTTCTTCATTGATGTATATCTTAGATTTATCATTGATTACTATAAAAAAAATATGAGTTGGGTATGCCCCATCAGTTCTTCTGCTGCACTCAGAACCTTCACGTACTTGATCGGGTTGGGGAACAAGTGTAGTTTGGGTGATTACTCTTGGTGGTTCTTAATTTGGAATCAATTCACTTGAGGTATGAATTTATTTACCATATAGTTCCCTTTTACAAATTTTTTCCTTGATATTTATCACATGTTTGTGCATGTGTGTGACCCAGGAGACCCACACTTGATGATGATAACATGTGTGTGCGCGTGTGGTTGCTAAAACTCATGCTAGATATGATATGTTTGTACCTATATGGTTTATTTCCTATTGTGTGTGAATTTATGTTCTATGGAGTTTTTTCTTATAATATAAAGTGACAAGTGGACTATCATGGCTTGGTTAGGGATCATGTTTCATGACCCGACCTTCCCAAGCTATGGACATGACCATCTAACCCCATGGGTTTCTTATAATACTTTGGTTTCCTTACTAGAACACCATGATCTATTACTCACTAGGGTCACTTATTAGACTATTTATTGTTCACATAGGCCAACACATATTCTTTAAGTGTGTTTTATCCTCACCCACTCACACCTTGAGAAACTTCCTAGGACGTCACCCATCCTAACACTACTCCAAGTCAAACCTTGCTTAACTATAGAATTATAATGAAGTTTGATCCTGAATATAAAGTCACACATTGTTGACATGGTAAGTATCATTTAGTCTTTTAATTATCACTTTTCTATGGGTGTTACACTCTCCACCCCTTTAAATCACAATTACATCATTATAGACCCCACATCTCAAAACTAGGTGTGTCACTACACTTATAAATGGGTATTGGATATGATACAATTTTTCATGACTTAACCTCTCCAAGCTATGAACATGGTCATCTGACTCTATTGATGGCATGTAATACCTTGGTTTCCTTCCAATCATATCACATACTATTACCCACTATGGTCACTTATCAGACTAATTATTATACACATAGGACAACACATGTTCTTTTAGTGTGCTTTGTCCTTAATCACACACACCATAAGAAACTTTCCCAGAGGTTACCCAACATGAAACTACTCAAATACAAGAATTTCTTAACTATGGAGTTCTAATTAGGTATGCTCCAAAAAAAGAAAGGTTACCTTGTTGACATGGGTAATATCATTTAGTATTTTTTAAGTATCACTTTTTTAAGGGTGTTATATCATGTACAACATGTGATGGTAATGATTATAGACCTAGATAAAAGATAGGGGTATGAAGGCCATGAGTCCTGGACTGAGGTAGTAGTGGATATGATGGCCTTGTGGCCTGACTTGAAGTATATAAATGGTATGATGGAATTGTGACTTGAACCATGATAGAGAAGGGATATGAAAACCTTATGGATAGAACTGAGGACTTTTATTAATGTGGATTCTCAAAGATATATAGTGTTCTTGTTTCTAAACCATGATCATGAATTTCATTATGACTTTCCATCTAGCCTAGATCTGAAGCATGTACGATTGGGGTTTGTGGCATCTTGGTTATCACATGATCACTTGACACGTGATTGATTGTTTCTTTCTTGAATATTTACTTATTATTATGACATACCACTTATTCATGTGAACTTATGTTAAGGATGAATTTGAAGTGACCTGTTGAGTTTATACTCACACCCTTCATGGGAATCTTAGTGAATATGTGGACTTTATGATTAGAGATCTAGGGAAGGGAAAGGGGCCCATGGTAGGTAGCTAAGTAGGTGGAGTGTGCTGACTGAGGAGATGTTGGGTTGGACTCTGAATAATTATTGTAACTTTTATTCTTTTTTTTCTTTTCTTATTACATTATTTTGACCTTCTGAATTAGATGTCCTTATTTTATTACATTGTATGACTCCATGATACCTAGCATGTCATATGATATTTAATTTTTTATTATTTAGTTTTTTTGTGCCTTTTGGATTATTATTCTTTTCTTATTATGATTCTATGTATGGTTATTCATACTAAGGGTATAGTCTCCCCACTACACCTTTTAGACCCTCATTTCTAGTTAGGGTTCTCTTGAATATGGGGAGGTGTTCATGAGGTCATGTAGCACTTCAAATCAGACCTGATGATTTATCTTTGGGCATTACAAAATGGTATCATATCATATATTTTATTTTCCTTTTCTTATTATATATGTTTTGGAACATGGTATAAAGGAGTTAAGCTATATGAAACTCAGGTAGGAGAGTTTCATGTGTTCTTGTACAACTCATGTGTAACAAAACTTTGAGTTACCGATGATGGGGCCACTATTATAATTATAGTTTTATAATTTCATAAATATCCTGAGTATATTGTGTTGTTACAGTTTATGGTACTTGAGAGTGTCCATGCATCATGAATAGGCATGTAAGATCACATGTCATATATAACCATTACTTTCTATGCATAGTGGTTCATTTAATTAAATGTCTTGATATATGATTCTATGATATACCATGTTGAAATTGATATATCTTGAACTTGATATTTTTTTTGTTATATATATATATATATAACTATAACTAACATGAGGGTATAGAGAACTAGGTTTTATCCTTGAGTATTTCTAGGAGTTTTATGACTTAACATTGTGGGTAGCCTCCTAGGATGGGTCTCTTGTACAAATCCCTTATTCATGCCTATAAACTACTTCGGTTGTTACCTTATGTAAATTTTTATAGGCATTATAAGTGTATGTTTTGGAGTTTTAGATTTTTTTTCCAAGAATAGGTCTGATGGGAACACCTGGTGAAATTATTCAAAATGCTCTTAAAAGGGATAACACCATTTTTTCACTATCATATATATAAGAGGATATATATAAGCATGATCTCATGCCTACTTAAGTGGTTCAGGTGGTGAAACCTCTCCAGTATAGGGTCTTCCATATAGAGAATCTTCAAGGTGAAGTAGTTCCCAAGAAAATGGTCGATTATTCTCGAGACTTCCAACTCTAGTTTCCCCCATCCTTATAGTGAAATGGAGTTCCTTAGGATATTAAGGACTATATTGATTTCATTAATGGGATCTTTGATCTGGTGGATACTATAGAGGACCAATGATTAAATATGTATGCCTTCAGGGTTCATAGACCCACTAGGATGTGGTGGGGTGTCATGAACCAGGTGGCTAGGCATGAGGGTCATGTATGGGTGGCCTTCAATGACACTTTCTTTGATGAGTTTTTTCAAAAAATTATGAATCTATATCATGTACAGAAGTTTATAGAGCTTTAGTAGGCGATGATGTAAGTGTCTTCCTACTCTGCTCATTTCACTAATCAGCTTTGCTTCACTCTTCTCTTGGCTAGGAATGAGGCATAGAAAGAAATGAAATTTTATATTAGACTTTATCCAGGACATAGATGTTAGGTTAGGATATTTTACCTAACAACATGTCCAAAGGTGCTTCGCAAGGCCTTAATGTATGAGAAAGATCTGGAGTAAGATATAGTTGTGGGTCTTCTTCCAACTCAAAGTAGATTTATTGGAAGACTTCTCAATGTAGTGGTGGGTGCCTCTGTTGGTAGTAGGAAGAGGAATAACAAGGATTTGGAGTAGAGAAGTGGAAGGAAATTAGAGTGTTGTGTGGTTTCTCAAACCCCTCTATAATAGGAGGTTCTCAGTGTTTTAATTATGGATAGAGTGGGAACTATCACAGATTTTTCACAACACCTCAGAAAAAGTGTCATCGATGTGAAAATATAGGGCATGTTTAGTAGTTCTATTTGAGGTAGTTATAGGAAGACTCTCATAGGGTTGTGAGGAAGATGTAAACTATGACCCAAGGATCTGACTATTATTCGTATTAGAAGATTCAGGCCTCATTTCCCTTAATGACCTAGGCGAGTTATGTGCTATAGGGGTAGGGTCATGGAGATGAGGAACATAGAGTTTATATATTGGATCATATCCTAAGTGATAGTGGAGAGGTTCCATTTATTTTTTTAGGTATAGTCCTGATATCATATAAATTATCTTATTTCTTGTTTGATACAATATATTCCCACTCATTTATATCCTCTCAAGTTGTTATTGGACTTGATTTTTATGTTATGTTATCTTTTGAGTTATTATATCTTAACACACCCTTGGGGAAGAAACTGGATCATTTCTATAGATGTCTAAAATGTCTCGTATTAGTTCCTAGATATAGAAATCTATTGGATTTATTGATTCTTGAGATGACTAGATTTTATGTGATCTTTGTCATGGACTAGATAACTAGTTATTGGGATCACATCGATTTTTATAGGAGACAAGTATCCTTTCTCTCACCTAAGGAAGAAAAGTTCATTTTGAACAGAGAATGGGTCTTTAAAGCATGTATAACTAGTCTAGACCTGAGTCAGATTAGGTATTTCATGGTTCAAGTAGTAGGCATAATTCATACGGTGGATTAGGAAGTAGCTCCCTCCTTTTTTCCTCCTTTATTGTACCTAAATAAATTTGTATTCCCTGATGAATTCTATGGGATTCCTCCTCATCAGGGGATAGAGTTCAATATTGAACTCATATTGGAGGGAAAAACCTATATCAATTCCTCCATATCATATGGCTCTATCTAAGTTGAATTAACATAAGGTTTAACTTGAGGATTTGGAGGCAAAAGGTTTTATCAGATTGAACACATCTCTATGGAGTGCTCTAGTGTTGTTTATGAAGAAGGTGGATGATAGAATTTAGTTTTGTATAGACTATAAGAATATAAACCAGGTTAACATGAATAATATATTCCCATTTCTGAGGATCTACAACTTGTTTGATCAGTTGTGGGGAGTTGATAGTTTTCCAAGATTGATATATGATCTGGCTACCACTCGATTTAGGTTACAGAGGAGGATATTACTAATTCAATGTTCAAGAGTAGATACAAGATATATGAGTATATTTTCATTCCATTCGAGTTAAAAAATTCACCATAATTGTCTACGGATCTCATGAATAAGATTTTTCATCCATATCTTGACCCCTTCATAATGGTGTTTGTATATTATATCCTTATATACTCATGAAACTTTAAGATGCACTCTAGAAACATGAATATTGTGTTGAGAAAACATTGAGTGAATAGACTATATTAAATCTCTTTAAGTGTCACTTATGGATCTAAGATTTATATTTTCTTAGGACTGTAAATTCTGATTCGTAAATTTTCTGGAAAAGGTGGAGGTTGTGATGTCTTGAGCCCACCAATGAATTTTTTTGAGATCATAAGTTTCCTTAGATTTGGAGAGATACTATTGATGGTTCATTAATGAATTATCCTATCTATAAGATCCTATTACTAGTCTTACCAATAAGGTAGTTAAGTTTGACTGGATTGATTAGTTCAAAGAGGCCTTCTTAGAGCTAAATAGGAGATTGATGAAAACGCTGATCCTGATATTTCTAGAGTCTGAGATTGGATATATAGTTTATTGTGATGCCCCAGGTGTTGGTATAGGGTATATACTGATGTATAGGGATAATGTATTATCTTATAGGACTCTCCATTTATGACCCCATGAGTGGAACTATCCTATACATGACTTGGATTTGGCAGTTGTGGTCTATGTTCTGAAGTGTTGGTTCCATTATCTCTTCGATGAGAGATTTATCATATACACAGACCACAAGATCTTTTGTTACATATTTTTTCAGTGAGACTTGAATATTTGATATTGTAATTAGGTGTATTATATTAAAACATTGGATTTTTAGATGTCTTATTCTTTTGGAAAAGGTAATGTTATTGCAGATGCTCCTAGTGGGAAAAGACAAGAGATTGGAGAGAGACCTTCGAAGGAGGAATGGAAATTGATGAGATTTTTGGATTAATGGTTGTTGGATGAATGTAAGGACCGATTTTTTATGGCATGTTCTCCCCTGGTTATCACATTGACATTGGTAAACCTAGAAAAGGCCATATAGGATTTAGATTCTGAATGCTTAGTAATGCTAGAATGGTTGGTGGGAAATAACCTAGTTCAAGGATGGTTGATGGATAGTGATGATGTGGTATATGTTCATGAGAGAGTTATAGTCCCAAATTATGTGATGTAACAGTTGATGAGGTAATCTAATTCCACTCAATGGGAAGTGTACCGAGGTTTGATGAAGATGTATCAGGATATTAAGTGATGCTTCCAGTGGCAAGGTATGAAGAGAAACATGGCAGTTTTTTCTCTCATTGCCATACTTGTAAGAGGATGAAGACTAATCATCAACAACCAGGTGGAATACTTTAGTCACTCCTGATGCCTATGTGAAATTGGGATGATGTGATGATGGAATTCATTATTGGGTTTATTAGGACCCCTAGAATTTGAGATTTTTTATGGGTGATAGTTGATCGACTGGAAAAGGTGTCACATTTTTTGTTGATCCGAGAGACTCACTTTGTAGATGGGTTGGAAAAGATTTGTGTCTGGGAGATTATATGACTATATGGAATGCCTTCTAGTATTGTATTAGAAAAAAAATCAATTTACATCATGGGTTTAAGAAGTCTTGTAGAGGGATATGGGGACTTAGTTAAAGCTGAGTGCAACATTTCATTCACAAATAAATGAACAATTGAATAGGATGATCTATATATTGGATGATATGATTCAAGTAGTAATTATAGATTTTAATGGATGATGTTATGATCATTTTACCTTTTAGGGGTTTTCTTATAATAACAGTTTCTAGGATTCAATTCAGATAGTTCCATTTGAGTCTCTTTATGGTCGGTTGTGTCACTCACCCTTGTGTCGGCATGAGGTGAGTGAGGCATATATCATTGGGTCGAGTATGTTGCAAGAGTCCTCTAAGAGGGTTTGGTTTATCAGGAAGTGGTTGGATACCAGTTAGAGTAGATAGTAATCATATATCGACTGGAGTAGATAACTATTGAAGTTCATTGTGGGCGGTCAAGTTTTCTTATGGATGTCACCTTGGAAAGAGAAATATCTTTTTCATAGGTAAGGGAAGTTGTCACCGTAGTTTTTGAGAACATTTGAGATAATTGGGCATATCAAAATAGTTGATTTTCAATTATATCTTCCTCTCTGATATCAAGTTATGCATAAAATATTTCATGTCTCTCAAATTTGAAGGTACAAGTCTGATCATGTGCATGTTATTAACTATGGGGACATTGAATTGGAACTAGATGTATGGTTTATTGAGCGCCTGATGTTGATTATGGACTGAAGTAACAAGGTGTTTCACGTCACAAAGTACTACTTTTTTGAGTCTTGTGGAATTATGGATATATCCAAGAGGACATGTGGGAGAAAGAGTAAAATGTTTGGGCTCAATATCCCAAATTGTTTGAGAGAGATTTCTAGACCCACTTATTATGGATGATAAGTCGTTAGAGTGGGGTATTTATAACACCTTTGGTTTATGAGGTGTTTTTCTTTTTTTATGTTTATAGTTTCAGTCTTATTTTGAGGCTTTGGTAGGTTTTTTAGAGAAATATCATGAAGGAGAACGAAGAAAGAACTTAGAGAAGTGTTTCAGAGGCTAGTGGCTAGACTGTAGGAGATATCGATTAGTCA
Source organism: Viscum album (assembly GCA_963277665.1). Lineage (NCBI taxonomy): Eukaryota > Viridiplantae > Streptophyta > Magnoliopsida > Santalales > Viscaceae > Viscum > Viscum album. Next base: position 1,965,535,579 of record OY728130.1, on the reverse strand, counting down.
GTGGCCCTAGTAGTGGCTTTGTAGTTCTAATGAGCCCATCGGCTAGCCGGTTGTGCCCAGAAGGGTACCTCATTATGGTTACTCCTTTATTTTTACTCTAACATGACATTAATTATAATACTCCACCTAATTTAAACCAATTACAACCAAGATGAATAGAAGATATCTCTCTTGGAATATTGGGTTTCCTCCTCCCCTTCTCTTTCGAATTCTAAGTCTAGATCGATCAATCAACTTTCATGAGATAAGATTCATCTCTTCTAGACGAAATATTCTTCTTTTTCTATAATTGATCATAGATATAATTGATTTTGGTTGGATCTATGGATATTTTCTTGATCTAATGGATTATTCCTTACTTTTTGATAGATTGAAATTAGATATAGAGAGTTATCAACCTTTACTTGGATCATATCTTGATTTGTCACTGATGATGACTTTTTTTGGTTAATTTGAATTGATTCTAAGATTATTCCATCATATCCTTCTATAAGTTTCTTCTAAAACCCCTTTTTTGATGAATTGGGAATTGTTCTTGGGATCTTTAGTGTGTGGGGTTGACCCTATTGGTGTGAGGGTGTGGTTCAGGTGATGACTCTTGGTGGCTATTGATGTTTTCAATCAATTTTCTGGAGGTATGAAGTTATTTACCATATAGGGACCTTATAAAAAGTTTTTTTCTTGATATTGGTCGCATGTGTGTGCATGTGTAGCATGTGAGATCATTGCTTGATAATTACTGCATGTGTGTGTGTAGCTATCAAGACTCGTGATTGATATGATATGTTTGAAATTATATGTTTTATGCCATGTTGTGAGTGAATCTATGGTATGTAGATTTTTTTCTTCTACTATCAAATGATATATGGACATTTTTTTGTTGTCTAGCACTTAGAGGGAGAGCATGTGTCACATATGATGATGACTATAAAGGACCTAGATAAGGGGTAGGGGTATGATGACCTTGAGTCCTAACTCAAGGTAGTGGTGGGATATGACGGTCTTGTAACATAACCCAATGTAGAGATAGGGTATAATAGCCATGTTGGTTGTCCCATGATAGAGACAGGTCACAAAAACCTTATGCTCAACCTGATACTTGTGGTCTATATAGATTCTCAAAGATATATGTTAGTCTTATGAACAACCCTTGATCATGAATTTTTTTCTAAATGTTTTTTAGTATGGAGTTGAAGCAGGTACGATCAGGGTTTGTGATGACATGGTTAGTGTATAATCACTCAGCACATGATTGATTGTTTCTTTTTTGTTTATTCACTTATTATCATATAATACACATCCCATGCATGTGGACTTATGTTAAGTACACATTGGTGGTGTCCTACTAGGTTTATACTCACACTCGACATAATTATCTCAGTGCATGTGCAGAATTCATGATCATGGATCTAGGGAAGGGCAAGGGGATCATGGTAGGTAGCTAAGGAGGTGGAGTGTGGTGACTAGGGTGATGCTGGGATGGACTCCATACAATTTTTGTAGATTTTATTCTTTTTTTATTGTCTTATAACATTGTTTGGACCTTCCATATTAGGTTTCCTTACTTTATTACATTGTATAACTCTATAATACATGGAATGACATCGGATATAACATTTTTTATTATTTAGTTTTTATTTTCCTTTTTGGGTTATTATTATTTTCATGTTATGATTCTATGTGCGGCAATTGATATTGATAGTATAGTCTCCTCATTTCACTATTCAGACCCTCACTGCTAGTCTAAAACCTATTGTGTGTGAGGAGAAATGCATGAGGTCATGTGAGCTAGTGATTCAGCTCAAGATGTTACAAATATAATGTACTTGTCATAAATTTCTTCAAAAAATATTTATTTATTTAGTTTTTTAATATTTAATAAATATTTATTCACTAATTCATTGAATATAATAATTATATATTTATTGTAAAATAATGCGGTTGTAAAGACCCCAACCCCAATATCCTAGAGTCAGTGGTTACTTTATTACATTAGCTTAAAATATAAGTAATCACATCCCGAAGGACCGAATAGTTTAGTAGTCTTGTTAAACTAGATACATACTTAAAATTCACATTACAATTGAAAACATAAATGTCATTATTCCTCATAGTTTATCCATGTATATCAATAAAAAAACTTCCTAATATCATAGGGAAAATAAAACATAAGAAAAAGGTAATCTCATATACTTAGTAAGGGTAAGAATGTAGTTGAAGATATCATGAATAGATAATCATAATCAATATGGTAAGGTAAATAACTAAAACACATTCCATTTAATAAATAAACTGAGCATAGTATGGAAGAAAAAATTATTATCAAATAAATCCATATAAAGAATCACAAAATAGTGAAACTTATTAATAGATATTATAACTAATGAAATAATCACATGGACATCAATAACCGATCCCATAATGATATAATGTATAATTTCAGACATATAAAACATAATTTCAATACCTTTTAACAGATAGTTTAAATGATTGGTTAAAAACTTTTTAATTTAGCTAAATAATTTTTCTCATGAGACCTATTGATGCATTAAGGGATGATCTATAACCAGGCCCAAATCATCAATTAATAAGTCAAAATTATTCCTTATATGAAAGGGGTGAAACATAATCAACATAATCATTCATATTGAAAAACTAAAATATGAAATGTTAATACTTACTCGATCCAATAAACATAATCATAAACAATCTATAATAATATGTTGAATGGAAATAAAATTATACATCCTTACTCAAACTGATCGTAAACTATCCAAATAAAGAATAAGTATAATATCAATACACCATATGCACAGTGTATCATAATAACAATAAAGGGTTGATGTCATCGATTAATAGAAATACCATAAAAATTTCATTGAAACATTATTGAGGAAAATAACCAGTGCACTTTAAAAATCACATTTTAAAATAAAAAGTTCACAAAACATTCTTGGGTGCAGCGTATGTTTACCTTGGTGTTGCATATAAATATACCTAGAAACAAATTCAAATTATTTTAAAAGGAAAATATTGTAAATTATTGGGGTGTTACAACTAATCCCCCTTTATCAGGACAAAAACCCTTCTAAAATTCATTCTAATTGTATTTACATGTCCAACCCCATCATTTATATTCGAAAAGCACCTCTAAACACCCACCTTTTTGAGATACATAAAAAAGTCAATTTCCACCATCCACCTTAATTAAATGAATTTTTCTCTTATTTATTTTCCTAAAAAATTAATTAATGGGTTTTCATAGACCCCCTCCCGTAATTATTTTCATCCTTGAGAATCCACATTGATCATTTTTATTATATTTGGACATATGATAGTCTTTCACTTATCACAATCTTATTGTGTGTAATCCTAAAATTTTCATATGCCTCCACTACATGACTTCATTGACCAAATACATTATTAATTGAAGACTACACTACCTAATCACAAATAATTCCATTAATTTATCCTTTATCATCATCACCTCACTAGAATATTTCAATTTCAAATTGTATAATAATGCTCTAAAACTTATTTCCAATCAAATGTGCACCCTGCTCATATTCCTCATCAAAATATGCCAAGTCGAATAAATAATATACCTAAAAATATTTAAACACCTTTGGTCAACCCATATACATCCTTATGGACCTCCCCACAAAAACTACTAACACTGAAAAAAAAATACAATCTAATAGTTATCCCCCAAAAAAATAATTTATTATTGAATATTCCCTCAAAGAGAACTAATCTGCATAAATGGTGACTCTCATATCTATAAACTTGATCCTTACACTAAACCCATAACCTTTAAGGAAAAATCACATGTATCTCTCTAATCACTCTTAGATTATATCACAAAAAACTCAATTCAAACACATAGGTCACTTATTTTCTAACCCAAAAAACCTATAAAACCCTATCACAAGAGCAACCATTAATTATTTTTAAATAATGACTTAAATTTTTATGGGTATAAAGGATTTTATTTTAATTATTAAAATATATTTTTTATATATCATATTGTTTTAATAGTTTTTTTCTAAATGAAATGTTTTATAATAATGTATATTTAAATTTTATAAAATAAATTGATTTGGGTGGTATTTATAAATGTGTTTTAAAAAATATAGGGTTTTAAATCAATTAATTTTAATATAGTTTATTGATTTTTCTTTATAAATTTCTAGTATGGTTGTTATGTGCTATAATATTATCTAATGGTCATAATTTATTATTGATATTAATTTAATTGTATGAAATTGTGTGTATTTTGATTTATAATATTGTTGAATGTAATTTTTTTTAATTTAGTATATTTATTCATTGATGTTAGGATCCCTAAAAATTTAATAAACCCTATTTTAATTCAAAATATAGTAAACAAGTTGTAGATTTAATGATAAAAAGTATGTTTATGTAATGAAGCAATTAGTGTGGGTTGAATTTTCAATTTATAGATTATTTTATACATTTTGAAAAATATTTAATTTAGTAAGTTATAGTTAGTATAACATTGATAATTTGTATAATTATTACAAATTAATTATTTATTCTTGAATTTCATTATATTCATGTATTTTTTGGAAAAGTATTTTTGAATGGATAAAAGAACGTATTTTTTTATTTTTATTAAAGAAGTTAAGGTTTCATGGGGTGATGGATATTTATGTTTTGGTAGTTATTGGAAAAATTATATACCTTATACTGAAAATATTTTCTGAAATCTTTTATATAGTGTTTTTTTTTAAAATATTGACTAGTGTTTGGTCAAAATTATTTATATTTTTAATGTATTGTTATTTTTTTAATATATAATTTTTTTATGATTGTAATCAAGAAATATATATCTAATAATATTTAAGTGAAAATATGGATGAATATTTGGGTTTGAAGGGATTCTAGATTTTAAACCCAGTCTAAAAATAAGGATGCCACAATTTAATACTCTACACCACACCACAAAAATGTTCTAGACTAGGGAATAAATCACAATGAAAATGACCATCACACAATACAAATTAGTCCAAATTCATCTCCAATAATTACAGATAAAATTCCAGAATCCACGCCATAGTCAAACATCATATCTTACAAACTTAGTAATTCCACAGCATAGGTGAATGACCATACTAAAGTTATTTTACACCATAGTCATCCATAATTTAGATTAAGGGCCACACTATAGATACTAATAAACTAAATTAAAATACCAAAGTGACCCTACAAGACTCTACACAATAACCCAAGTCCCTACATGATAAAGACCTCTAAAATAGTGCAATGAACCTTTTACATTGCAAGTGGTTGTGATCCCAAACATTACAAAGGAGCATTACATGATGTTAAAAATGTCTTTAATGGACTCATTAAAGATGTGGATAACTCTATAATGTTCCTGAATGTTTTTAAAGTTATAAATAATTTCATTGGGTTTATTGGATCTCATAACACAATGACAATGGAATTATAATTATCCATTGACACTAAATCTCTAGCTATATCTAACCCCCTCTCCCAAAGACACCATTTTCATTTCTCAAATATTAATTGTTTTTAAATTTTTACCTATATCCCTCTTAACATGTTCTATATTTAAAGAAATATATAATACAAATATGGTAATGGATTTTTGAAAATAAAATCATCTCCTCTCATCCTAATTTTCACTACTAGTTTCTTTCATTCACCATAATAACAAGGGATGTCGGTAACTTTTTATTTCCATAAAAAGCAAGGGAAGAATAGTTTTATATATAATCGTTAAAAATAAAATGAATAATTTTTTATCATATATCCATTAAAATAAATTGAATAAGAAAATTATCTCTCAAGTCAAGGTTTGAAGACATAGGTTCTCACACCGAGCTAATTCTGAACTCCTTATCAAACTATGTTTGTTCTAAATTTTATTTTACACATTGCATCATTTGATCTTGATATGCATAAACTATATATATTATATTCTTCTATTTCAATTGTTCTAACTCAAGTTATTAACAATATTATTAAATTTTTAACATGAATTGAATTTATCATTTATTAATCTATTGATTTCCTCACTTCAATAATTTTATCATTTAAATATAGTTTAGTTTTGAATTTTCCAATTGTAGTTTTTCATTTTATTTTTAAAATTAAATTCACCCCCCCCCCCCCATATTTTCATCCTTATATGACCAACTATGGGTATCAAAAGAGAACTTTTGTTTTTCCTCCAAAATGCTTATTTTTAAAAAATGATTTCAAATTTAAAAACCTTAACCTATTTAAAAATTTAATCTATTTTAAATGGAATATTATTTTCAAAATTTTATTGAAGGAATTTCCTTGGTACATTCCCCATTCATTAATATTTCATATTTATCTTATTATAAAAATAAAATGTCTAAGTTTTTTAATATTACAGTTTATCCGGTTTAGAAGTTGGTTATTTATGAATACACTACTACAAATGAATCTAAATATAAAGGAGCTCTCCAAGATTTTAATAATTTATAATTTAATAGAAAATACTTGAACACTATGTATTATGTTCTTGAATAACCACCAAAAAACTAGAAACACTTAGAAGTCACACATGAAGTCATGAATAAATTTAAATAAAATAGATTGTATATGTTTAGATAGGACTTTATAAGACTTAAATTTTATTGAAATGAATCTTTTACCCTTAAGTTTACCCATTTTACTTACATTTTTAATGGCCAAAATTCTATTGGTTATGATTTATCTATATAAATATTTATCAAGACAATTATATATGTATTGGAATGATATTAGGAACACAAGGTGACAGCTATACAAGAAGTGAAGTACATCAAAATTATTCCTCTATAATAAATAATTAGATCCATCATTATAAATAAATAATTATTAAGAGACAAACTGGTAAATATGATAATGAATCCAACGTAGCCAAAAGAACAATTTCATTCAAACATTTTGATGATGATGATTCTTTTTATAATGAATCTCATGTTTAATAATTGACCAAGTGATTGAATAGTCTAAAAAATAAGAATACTTTATGATATAGTATTAGGGCTCTATGATCATATACTTTATGATATGATTCTTTGGTTTCCAAAATAAGCATCACAACAAGCTGGATTGTACCTTGAAAAAAACTCTAAACATAAGAAAAATGGTAAGAAGGCTCTATAATAATAAATTTATAGTGAAATAGAGGATTCAATTTCCAAAATTTAATCAAGTTATGAATTTTCTAGATGCATCATGAAACATATTGAGGAAGTTTATGAGGTTTTACTCTCATATTCTTCACTCTCATTCTCATTCTTCTTCTTCCTCTCATTCATCCTCTTCTTCATTCTCTTATTTTCAACATGATTTAATTGAGGTATTTTATAAAGAAAATAATTATAAATATGAAGATTCTATAAAGAAATATAAACAATTTATTAACGGTAAAATTCATATTTTTAAATAAAAATATCATCTTCCAAAAAAGAGATGATTTGGTTTCAAAATTAAAATATCTACCAATTTTTGAAGTTTTAAAGTAAAAAAAAGGAATGACATCAAGAGTTGTATTTATAAATTCACACAAGGTGAAAAAACCCCTAAAGTTATCCTTGTTTATAAATATGTTAAAAATAATAATGTTTTTGGTTTTTCAAAAAAAATCTAGTTCTTTTAAAAATAAAATGTTTATAAAAGGTTTTTCTCAAAAAAATCAAATATTTTCAAAAATATGGGAAAATTATATATGTGTGTGTTTTAAAAAATTAATGGTATTGAATACCCAAATATATCAATATCTCTTATATTTTTATTAAAAAAATAAACATTATTGAATTCCAATATATTTTTTATTCAATCATAATGGACCCAAGATTTTTTGGACATTAAAGTGTTTATATTATAAGATTTCTAAACCTAAAATTAGGGTGCCAAAATTATCTTTTGAATGATATCATAGAGGGATACACCAAAGAATAATTTTCATATAATTAGGTGTATTTTCAATTAAGGTGAACCAATCAACATTTTATATTATTTATCTATCATCTTTACATCATGATATTATTGTTAAATGATCCAATTTAGGAATGGTAATGATTTTTTCCATTTTAGTAACGTTATGGGATGATCTATATTGTGAAACATCCTTCGATGTTGATAAAACAATTAATTCCATTTTTACCAAAATTTCTAGATCTCTTATATTATCTATCTCATCAATATATTATTAATGAAAAGAAATAATGGTTATCTTTTGAAAACGAAATTCTATTTAATTTTTAAAATTTATTTTCCTCTCTTTTATTAAAAAATATCCTGATCAAAATTCATTTTATTTTATTGTATTTCCTTTCAAAAATTTTAAAAAATAAAAAACTAAAATATTTCATAATTTATTTTTTGAAAACATAAAAACATTTTCAAACCATTCATAACTCTAATAATATAAAGTGATTTTGATACTCTAAGCCTCACATTACTATCTAGATACAAATAGGTGGTTGTGGTTCTAGTGCATATGCACATAGAGGTTATCACCTTAAAAAGGGATATGTGGATTTTTAATCATATATTCACCTTGATCATGAGTAGAGGACCTTTAATGAAAACCTTATTTGACATGTGTAGGAAACTCTCTTTGGTTTATTAACATAATATTTTCTAAACCATAATTATGGAATGGATTTAAAATATTAATTATTTTTTTATCCTTTTAATTATAAAATATTTTATCTAAAAATAATTTATTTCTTTATTTTGTTTTTTTAATATATACTCATATTTATAATAAATTATTTTAGTGGGATCTAATCTTCATAGTACTGAAATTATCCTAGAAGCGACACCCTATTCTAATTTTTTTTTCAAAATTTTATTTATCTCTAATGATTTTTAAAAATTAATTGTTTTTACCTTATATTGACAAATATTTTGAAAATTAATTTTTTTGACTTATTTGAAATTGAGATTTATTGAAAAAACATGCTTTTGAAACTTTTAGTCATTTAAATTTTTAAAAAATTGTTCTTGTTCTCTCTCAAAAGATCATTAGTGATGATAAATGTAGTTTTAAAAAGTATTTCTAATATTTTCTATAAACTCATTTATGATTTATTTTTTATTATCTCAAAGGGGGGAAATTTATAGTTTTTTGGGGTATAAATCTCATGTAAAGTTAAATTCTATGAAATCACTCATGAAATTAATTATAGAAATCCATCGGTTTTATGGGGGAGAAGTAGTGTTGTTACTTTTTTTAAGTCATATCTTAATCTTTTATTTTAATCTTAAATGGGTTTTTTCAATCATCAAAAAAATATTTTGGAACCACTGATTTTTTAAGATCCCAACAATTGAATATATTTCTAAAATGTTTTGTTGAATTGGAAAATGGATTAATGATAGGGTTCAAAGGGTTTTGGGTTTTTATACCCTATCTGGAAATATAGAAACCATGATGTAATGATTTGCGCCACACATAATAAAACTGTATAGTAGTGACCAAATCATAAAGAAAAGGATCATGATATAGTAAAACATGGTCCAACATTATCTTTGAGTATTACATCAAAAATTTTGGAATCCATGCCGTAATAAAATATCAGATTCTACAAACACGGGTAAGGGCATGCCATAGTTGAATAATTATAGAATACTTTATTTACACCAGTGTCATCCATGATGCGTCTTAAGGGCCACATCATAGCTACATAGAAATCATAATAACCACCAAAACTGATCCTAAAAGACTCAAAACCATACCAAAAATTGCTATTATATAATGCTCACTTCCATGGTGTAGTGAAATATTTACAATACAAGTGGTTGTAATGTAGAACATTCCAAAGGGGGATTAAATGACGTACAAAAATTCACATCTTGGATCATTAATTCCTTAATGAATTCCATAATGTTATTGAAAATATTAAAGGCTATAAATTGAGTCCTTGGGTAGATTATATCTCATCACACATGATAGTGGAATTTGAATTATTCCTAAATGTTGAATCTTTGGGAATCTACAACCGCTTCACCCAAAGATACAATATTCATTTATAACATCTTAAAAGATCTCACCCTTTTCCCTCTATCACCCTCTATCAATTTTTTCAACATTTGAATATAGATATGATGCCTTAATTTTAACATATTTCCACCATGAGAATCATATGCTCATATCCTACCTTCCACCATTAGTTCTTGTTATCTCCATCAAAAGTCAAGTGAAGTTTTTTTTTAACTATTTCGATAAAAAATGAAATGGAAATTTGGGTTCCTTCTATCACCATTAAAAACCAAGGGATGAATTAGTGAATTGATCTCCATTAAAGTTAATGTACAAATAAACTTATCCATAAATTCGATAGGTAGAGGCATTTGGGATTGCACTAAGCTATTAACAAACTCATTTTCAAAATATGTTTGTTCTCTCTTTTATTTTATGCATTGAATCATTATATATTGATATGAATTGAGTACATAAATTAAAAGTTTCAATTATTTTTTGTGTAAACATGATTAGTTAACTTTGATATTAACTTTATAACATTAATCTAATTTATATTTATTACACTATAAGTTTCCTCACTCTAATCACTTTAACATTTCAATGTCATTTTTTTATTATTTTAATATCATTTTGAATTAATTTTCCTTTTTTATATATCATTTTATTTTTAAAAGGGAATTATCCCCCCACTCTGTCATTATTTGACAAAGAATATTCTCATAGGGTTATGCTTTGAAAATAGTTAGAAAACAATTTTGGTAATTTTATTCTTTTAAATGAGAAAGATCTTATTTTTTGACATATGTATTTAAAATCACTTTATCTAGTATATATTTCTCTTTGATTTTATATATTTGGATTCAATAGCCATTATATTTATATATGTTTTGTTAGGAATTGGATTACTGTTTTAAATATATATTTTCAAAATATATAATAATGATAATTGTTTTGTGAATGAAATTTTTTGAACTTTATTCAATGTCATAATGTTTATTTTTATTTTTATATTTCTATTTGAAATTAGTATACTTAATATTTATACTTTACATGTTATTATTTTTGAAAAATAGACTTTAATATATTTTAAAGTGATTATAGCATGGTTTATTCTTTATTAGAACATTTAGATATCACTAAGTAAGTGTGTATTGTTATTTTCATTTATATAGATAAATTTTATGTTTTATATTCATCCATTATTAAAGAACTAATTATCTAATTTAAAATATATTTTTTTTTGATTTTTCAATTAGTTGATTTTAAATTTATGGTGCAATGTTATTAAGAAGAGCTAAATAGAGTTTTTTTCTAATAATTTAATGTGGTTTTTACAATTAAAAAATAATATGTATTATACAAATTTCACATTTTTTAATATGTCATGTTGATTTATTATAGTTTTGTATATGTATATTTCATCTAATGTATTGGAAAGATTATTTTTATAATTTTTACAAATTCAAATTAGTGTTTTATTGGGTGATTTTTGAATGATATTTTATTGAATAAAAATGTTTTTGAGGTTTTATAAAATTTGAATATCATTATCTCATTGAAATAGTTTTGAAGAAAAATACATTTAGGGTCATATTATTTAGATAATTCCTTTTATTTTAAAAGTCTTTTTAGCATATTTAGTTTCTCATAACATATATGATGTTTAAGGCCTTATTTGGGTGTGTAATTGTAACCAATAGTTCATCATAATGATGATTTAGCTTTCATATTTTTTATATTTTCAGTCAGAATAATGGTTTGTAGTTTGTTTGGTTATATAGAAAATGGTTTTAGTTATAACTCAATTATTTATAAAGGTGTTGGGATTTTTATATTACTTTATAATGTATATGGTTAAATATTGAGTTCGGGATGTGTATGTATAATAGAATTTTATTAGACTGTGTATATTTGACGTTCCAAGGTATCGAATAACAACTGAGAAGGGGCAGTTGAATTAATTCTTCACTTTTTTTTATGTTTCAAGGATTGTTATAAACATAACTCCTATAACCTATAAAAGTTCATTTTCTTTTCATATTTTAGTAAATACACAACCATTCCAAAGTAGAAAATAATGTAAAGTACACATTATTTATATGGTTTAGCCCCAGTTTGAGAACCTACATTCTTTCCATAGGCACTCATGTAGGTTAATGGAAGTTAACATTAATGAATAAGTGTGTGAAACTCATTCCAACTCCCATTAGTCACCTTATATCTCCTAATATGAATGATTTTAATGACTCCCTACAGTTTAAAAAGTTTTCATACAAAACTATTGATCCCCAAATAAAGTATAAATACTTTGTTCAATATGCTCCACAAAAGTTATAGGGTTTGATGACCATAAGTTTGATGGACTTCAGTCTAATGAACACATTCTAATTGACTCAATCCAATCAACTCAAAATGATTATCTCTTCCTTAATATACACATTTCAAACTTTGGTCAAATACTCAGTCTGATCTTCTATAGTTCTATAATAAAAAATTGAGATTTCTAATCTTTCGATGATATCTCTATCCCAAAATGACTCTTCCTTAACATATGACTTACACTTTTGTAGTGATCGTCCTTTTCCAAAAGTCAAAAAGGATTATATGTATGAATGTACTCTACTTCTATTTATAGGTGAATCAGAATATCAAAGGTGGGAAGTGGAAAAACATTTCCCACTTACTGAAATTTCAAATCCTAGTAAAACACTCACATTTAAACTTCAACATTTTCTACTTCAAACCTTCCCAAAATTTCTCCAAAATCAATCATATCAAACATATAATCTTTTAGTCAATCTGATTTAACCTCCTTAGCATCAGTCAGATGTAATATCCTTAGCATTAGTCTGATGCAACAACCTCATCTTTAATTTATAGTAACTTCACTAAAATGGAAATTCCTCAAATCATTACGATCTAACCTTCTTCATCTTCCCATTATGATATTATAATCATCCTCAAATCATTATGATCTATCTTTTTTACTCTACCCATTATGATCTTAATATCTTCCTCATCTCATTATGATCTAACATTATTCCACATACTCAATCCAATTTAAATTTTTTATGATGTAATTTCCCATTTCATTGGATTTCCCATTATGATGGATTTACCAATATGATGGATAGTATTCAACGATTACTCCACATAACCACTTTGAAATTATTCCAAACTTATTACCCATAACTCATTTGAAAAAATCTATGTCTAGTACTTCTAGATCTGATGAAAAAAAACTTATTGATATATTGAACTGATAAAATATTTATGATTCGTCGTTTTCTTCAAAAGATTTTATCATGAGAGTTTTCATGATTTATAATAACTCTGTGATCAGTAAATAATCATATGATTAAAAAGAAAAGTATTATGACATCCCTTAATTTCAGCACCAAGTGTCTTTACAAAAAACTCAATATGATTGGATGCACCTACCCCCCCCCCTCCTCGTTCTTCATTAGGCTTTCATAACAAGTGTTATAGACAAATTATGATATTTGAGAGTTAAAATCCAGAAAAGAATCATCTAGATCAAGGTTTGAAAGTTTTATAACTTTCTATCTCTTGAAATTACTATTTTCATTCAACCTCTTCAGCAACATTATAAATTTCATTCTGATAAAATTATTTGTAACAACCATCATGTTCGATAGATATTGAATCTTCATGTTGATGAACCTGAGTCTGATGGTTTTTCGGATCAACAACATTACAGAACTTCCATCTTTCATCTTCCTTACACCTTATGCATCTAGTATTGATCGGTCTAAAAACCCATGTCTAGAAACCTGTAACTTGAAAACAACTTGTTCAAAGATAAAAAAATTATCCCCCTTTGTGTTTGGATTCAAACATTTATAAAATTTCATCATTCATATAAAAATTGATTTTGTTGGACTAGTTCTGATCCTTAAGAATATAAACATTATTTTATAAAAAAGTTTACTTTTAAAAAAAATCATTGTTAGAAAAAATAAACACAAATGTTCTCAATTATACCCCTTTCAATTTTTTTAAAACTATTGTTAAAAACTTTTTCATCTCTCATAATTATTTCACAACTCATGTTTTTGGGTTTTTACCAAAAACACATCATTTCTCAAAAGAGTGTGTCTTGAAACCACACTATAAGATAAAATAATGTTTTTGAAGGAATTTCATCCCTCGATGATAAGAAACTTTTTCATCATTATTAATATAAACTACCCCTCACTTTTATTTTTCTCTCTCTTTTCTTTTTCTATCACTCGTTTTATGATAACCATGTCTTCATATTCATTTAATAATGATATATAAAAACTTATTATAAACTAATAAGTTGTTACTTTATCTCTCCCTTTTTAAACATAATGAAAATCATGGTGGGGTATTTAATTATGAGGATTAAGAAGTCATTGGAAGAGTATGAACATGAATTTGTATCCACAAATCAACAAACCATTCTTTTCACATTACCTTTGTGATGATATCATCAATTTGATACTTTGTTGATATATACTCCAGAAAAAAATATTTTGCAGAAAATTTTTCTTTTATAAAGTGAAAAATTATATCAATGTGTTTTGATCTTGACTATTAGATAGGTCTTTTAGAAATATCAATTGTACTCTGATTATCACAAAGAATATTCAATGCTTTAGAAATTTTTACTTTCAAATATTCTAATCGAACATTCATACCCAATAATTGATTACAAGACTGAGTAGCCTTAACATATTTAGATTATGTATTGGTCAAAGTTAATGATGTTTTTTTATTACTATTCCAATTCACACAAAATTCACCCAATAAAAATGTTCCTCATGGGTTTGATTTTCTATCATTATAATCTTTATCCCAATCAGCATTAGTATAACCATGAAACTTCATCTCAAAAATATTTTTGTATAATAACTCATATGAATTTATTACTTTGAAATATCTAGGAATTATTTTTTTTACCATGATATGTGATTCGTGAGGATTTCTTTGATACCTAGATAAAAAATTCATATTATAAACAATATTAGGCCTTGAGGCTATTAGGTAAAGTAAACATCTTTTCCGATTCCGAAATTCTTTCAGATTCCAAAATTTTCCATACTCATCCTTACTAAAAAATATCATAGATATAGTATAATCTTATTTAGATTCTTCCATCCCAAACTTCTTTAACAATTCCCTAGAATACATTTCTTAAGACAAGAAAATGTATTTTTATCTTTGTTGAACATGTTAGATAATGAAGAAAGTTAATTCTACCAATATTTACAATTCAAAATTCTTCTCAATTTCCTCTAAAAATTATTTAAGAACTTTTTCTTTATCCCCAAAAAAATATATCATCCACATACACAACAAAAATTATTGTGTTGTAGTTATCTTCTTTCACATTCAAGTTACTATCAACCTTTATTTTAGAAAAAATTAACATTCTCAAACAGCTATCATGTTCTGAATACTAGTCACATGGGGATTTTTTCAACCCATAAAAGTATTTATTCAATATACAAACCTTATTTTCATCATTATCAATTTTACGACCACAAGGTTGTTCAATGTAAGCTTCTTTCTCAATCTCACTATTTTTTCATGCTAACTTTACATCCTTCTGATAAAATTTGTAATTTAGTGGGTGAACCCTAATAGGAAAATTCTAATAGTTTAATATGTTACAATTAGGGTAAAATATTATTCAAAATCCATTCCTTCCACCAGGGCATAGACTTTACAAACAGGTCTTTCTTTCACAACTTGAAAATCCAGTTACAACCACACTTTCTATTATCACGGTTTAAAAAACTTTGGTCATAGGTAGCCTATAGCCATAGTTTCTAAAAACCATGGTTATGACAACATATAACCATGGTTATATGAAACTATGGAGATAGGTTTTATAGTAAAACCCAAAAAACATGGGAAATTGGCGATAAAGAGCTATGGTCATGGTTTAAACCATGGCCATAGGTAGACTATATTCACAGTTTCTAAAAAGTGTGTCTATAGGGAAACATATATCCATGGTTATATGAAACTGTGGAAATAGATTTCTTAGGAAAACCCAAAAAATGTGGGAAATTAGTGGTAAAGGGGTATTGTCATGGTTTTGTAAACTGTGGAAATAGAAACCTGTGACCACAGTTTAAATTATGTTCCTAGCCACCTATTCCTACGGTTTAAAGTGTGGTTATAGACACCTCATGCCGTAGTTTAAACTATATCCATAGATGCATATTTCCATAGTTTAAACAATGGCCCTATACACCTACTTCTAGGTTTTAAACTGTGACCATATCTACCTACTCCCACAGTTTAAACTATTGAACTCACCACCTATTTCCATGGTTTAAACTATAGACATAACCCCCTATTACCATGGCTTAAATCATGGCAGTAGATTTTTTTATTTTTTAATGATTATTAATTATAATTATATATAATTAATTATATATTTATATTTATATATAAAAATATATATAGACATGTAGTATTGATCAGTGTAGTAGTAAAGTCTTGGGTAGAATATAGAATAATTCGTTGGATCAAACCTCATCAGAAGCAATTATTTTTTTAAGGCTATTTCCACAGTTTCAAACTGTGGCTGTAGCAACAAAAGTCCACATTTATAAACCTTCTCCCTATCCATTTATTTCCACTATTTATATTGTGTATATATCCACCTATTTCCAAGGATTAAACCATAGCCATAGACACCTTTTTACACGATTTAAACCATGGTTATAGCCACCTATTTCCACGGTTAAAACTGTGGAAATAGGTTCGACCCAATTTCGATGACCATAGTATTTGTGGTCTAGAAACAAAAATTCGTAGAATATGACCATGGATTTGGACCCTATTTCCATAGTTTAAAACCGTGGAAATGGGCAGATTTTGTAGTAGTGTTTGTTTCTTGAAACTTTTAGATGATCATTCAATTTTTTTCTATAAACCCAATTTTTTTTATGACATTATTATTTTCTGGTCGTGGAACAAGTTCTCATGTTTCATTTTTCTCAATTTGATCCCACTCTTTATTCAAATAATCCACCCATTATTTGTGTTTAATAGCTTCTAATATGGATTCCGGATCAAATTTTGAGATTTGTGATGTCTAAATTTAAAATCTCAACTTTTTTATAGTCTGAACTAGATCCTTCAGATTTCCAATAATGTTTTTGGAGTCAATATGTTTTTGTATGGTGTAAAATTTCTATGTCTCTCTTCCAGATTCACTTTCATCATCACATGATTCTCTTAAATCATGTTAAGGATGTTTTGACTCACGTTCACTATCAATGTAAATATCTAGCATATCCACCAAAACATTATCAAAATATTTTGTTAAGGAATTTTTATTTTCAATTACATTCACATAATATGATTCCACCAACATTTTTAAGATTTTGTTTCATCATTTTTAACATCCTTCATTGGGTGAATCACCCATTAAAGTTCCTTCCTTATCTTTCTCATCAAACTTTCCCACATCTATATTTTTTATTTTATGTAAACATAGAGTTACAAAAAAGTTGAAGTACTTCTATGAAGGAATTTTTATACCTCAGTTCAAAAGAAGTCATGTTGGATTGTCATCTCAAATAACATATTTTTGGAATGTGAAGTATAATACTAAATTATTCTTTCTAGTATAATATTTAATATTTTTATTCTTATAACATACTTCTTCCCATTTCCACAAAAATTCTATTCACTGTTTTTTCTATTCCATTTTTTTGTAGAGTGTAGGGAGAGATATATTGATGTTTTATTACATAATTTATCAGATATGTTTCAAAAGAATTTATTTTGAATTCAGTTCTATTATCTATTCCCAACTTCTTAATATAAATCCCCATTTCATTCTCAACTTCTTTTATAAAAAACCTAAACATTTCCAATGCCTCTGACTTGTGTTTCATGAACATAATGTTTTTTCATCTGAGTGAAATCATCAATAAAAGTGATAAAGTATAATTCCCCATTTATTTATCAATGTCTCATAGGCTAAAAACAATTGTAATGAATATGTTCAATAGGTTTGGTAGACTGAATCTCAAATTTCTTATGACTTTTATTAGTCATCTTCCCTTTTATGAAAAGTTACATGAACATATTCTTCTATTATTTTCAATTATAGGAAAAAATTACAACATAAACTTTAGAGAGATTTTTCATATAATTCATCCCAAGGTGGCCAAGTCTCTAGTGCATTAACATATTCTCATCTTCAGCACTTAAATAACATGAGTTATTAAGTTCTACTATCTAAAAGAGATTCCCACCAGTTCTTTCTCCTTTTGTAATAACTTTTACATATTTAACACTTCTGATAACACAAGAATATTTTTTCAATATCACTTCATTTTCATCATCACAAAGTTGACTCACACTAATTAAGTTTTGTTTTAGTCCATCAATAAATTAAACTTCTTTAGTTTTTAACTTTTCTACTTCAATCTCAGATGTTGTGATTCCTCTGATTTCTAGGGAACTATAATTACCAAAGGCCACTAGTTCTCTATATTGACTTTCAACATGTTTCATGAATTATATATCACCCATCATATGTGAATAAAAACCACTATCAAGTAATCATGGTTTTTTATATTTACTTTCTTTAAATGTAGTCTCAAAAAAATTTATTTCATCAACTTTCTTCCTTTTTTCTTATTTTTCTTTTCTTCTATAAAAAACATGTTTTGGAAGTAGTCTCATATATCTTTCGGCATGATAGCTATCTTGATCACATATTCTAAAAACTTCTTCCAGTCATTCAAATTGATTTTTTTTAAGTTTCTAACCTCATGGGATATTTCTTTTCAAACATCCTCTTGGATAAGAAAGTTACTCATCCTTATTCCACTATTGATTTCTATTTTTTCAAAACTTTTTATGGGAAGTGAAAAGTTATGAAAAAATTATAAACTTTGTGCCCATATATTCCACAACACAAGTAATATCCATCAAATATTGATTTTCTATTGAAGTAATATCTTTATCTATCGAAACATTATTGAGGTTGGAAACTTTTTTCATAGTCTATAATACTCAGGATGTGGACCATCATTCCTACTATGGATGTTTTTAACTTTTATAGATTTGATAGGATTCTCACATCCCTTCTCAATCCAAACCTTTCAATCAGTTTTATTATCACCTCAAATGTTAGAAAATCAGATGAAACATTATTTTCAGAGGGTGAGTAATTCACCTTATTCTTAATATGATATTTCTCAGAAAATTTAGAAGTCTCATATTTTTCTTATGAAGTTTTTTTAAATTTTTCATTCATATTACTCAGGGTAATTTTGGACTCAATAAGTTTTAATAGAAACTTTCCAGCTTCTTCATACTTAGATTCCAATTGCTTACTAACATCTTCAACCATATTTCCATGTTAATAAATTATAATTTTTTAAATTAATATCCCATGAATGTATTCTTCCTCCTTCTTGATGACATATTTTAATCCATCACCAACATCCTCACAATAATTCTTCACTACTCTTATTTTTTTCTTGAGAGTTCTGTTTTGATCAAGAAATGCAACATGTTCGGTTCCTAGTTGATACTCTATTTATGTTTCTTCCCCAAATTTGTCACTATCTAGGGAATATATTGTTTCATCAAAATTTTCAATAAAGGTTATGAATTTTTCTGAAAATTCATATTCTGAATAATTTTTTTAGTTAAGTATTATTCAACTTTCTTACTTGACATACTTCTTTTGTTTACAGTAAACTTCTTCTTGGGTTTTTTAGTTGACTTTACTTCATTAAAATTTTTGTTTCGCTTCTTCCATTAATGTATTTCATCATAATCATATCAATATTATCCAACTTTATTCTTAGGGAAATTCATAAAAAAAAAAATTTTAATCGACCACACTCAAAAAAATTGAGAGGAAGTTTACCTCCATACTTATCTCTTTCTCATTGATAGTTCTTGGATATTAGAGCCATGATTTTTTCATTAAAATCATCATCATATTTATCATCAGAGTCATAAGGATCGTCATCTTAAATATATTGTATTTTCATTTTTCTCATGGCTTCAAAATCCATTTCATATTTCTTCTTATTTATGAACATTTGCATTTTTCTCATTTAATAAGAAAAAAGAATATTATATGACTCATCAAGAGATAAATCATCATTATCTTCTAAACTAATAATTTTAGAATCAAATCCATCTGGAAAGTTTCTGATAAGTTTCGTCACAATTTTATAATATTCTAGAATATCTCTGAATCCTATGATGTTGCAAATAAATTCATTTACTCTGGTGAAGTATTCATAAATAGTTTCTTCATATCTTACTCTGATTTCTACATACTTTCTATTCTATATTTGTATTGTTTCTTCCTTAAATTTAGTATTCCCATCAAAAATACATTCCATATAGTACCACATACTCTTTGACTTTTTGTGACTAGTTACCTTTATATAAAAAATTTATCAAAATGACATAATAATAGCATATCTTTATTTTCTATCAACTTAGATATTTCCCTTATCAGTAAAATTCATTAGGGTATCCTTATCAAAAGGTGGAAATCTAATTGTAGCATCATCAATAACTTCAATGACAAGAGATAGGTGATATAGAATCATCTTATTTTTTCATCCAAAATAATTTTTTTAATCCAATATAGGAATTAATATACTATTGAATGAATTGATATTATCCATTATAAGGACTCCATAAGGGAAACTTACCTCTAATACCAATTGAAGTTACAAAGGATGGAATAACAATTGAGATGGGTGGAGGTTTAATCTATTATTCACATTTTATAAGTTTCAAGACTTTTTATAAACATAACCCCAACAACCGGTTAAATTTTATTTCATTATCATCTTTTTGTAAATACTCATGAATGGAAAAGTATGAAATAAAGTAAAGAGAATAAGAATTATAAGGATCAGCCTTAATATGAGAACATACATCCTTTCCATAGCCACTCTCGTGGGTCTGTGTAAATTCACTATTTTGAATAAGTGAATACAACTCATGCTAACTCCCATTAGACATCTTATATCTCCTAATATTAAAGATTATACTGAATCTCATTAGTTTACAATGTTTTCTTAAAAAAAGTGAGCCAAAAAAAAGTATAATGTATTTATCCAATCTTCTCCACAAAATTACCTGATTCTAATGACATTGAGTTAAATGGCCTTCAGTCTAATGACCACAATCGGATTCACTTAGTCTGATTGACTCAATAAGATGCTCTCTTCCACATTCTGCACATTTCTAACTCTACTCAAATGCTCAATATGATCTTTCTAATTGTAGTAATTAAAATTTTAGATGTCTAATATTCTAATTAGATCTCTATCTAGAAATAAATCTACCTCATATTTGAACATAATCATCCATAGCACTCCACCTTTTCCACATGTCAAAATGAAAAAAAGTACGAATGTACTGTAATTATATTTATAGGCGACTCAGAATAGAAAAGGAGGTAAACTTAAATACATTTCCCACTTACTAAAATTTAAAAAATCCATAAAACACATGCATTTAAACTTCAAAATTGACTTATCAATACCTTCTCAATATTTGTACGAAATTGGTCTTCTTGAACATACTGACCTTTTTTCAGCTTCAGTCCATTGTAACTTCATTCCATTGTAACTATATTAGGATGGTACATCTATATCTTATTAAGATCTGACATTATTCCTCTTCCCATTATGATATGACTATCATCCTCAACTTATTATGATCTGACATTCTTCCTCTACCCATTATGATATAACTATCATTCTCATCTAAATAAGATTTTATTTTCTTCCTCATACTTGGTCCAATAGAGCTTCATTACGATGGAATTTACCATTATGATGGATTTAACATTATGATGAATTCCAATTATGTTGGATTTCCTATTATGATGGAAAGTGTTAAACGGAGAATCCACTTAGAAAATTTGAATGTATTCAAACCTTATCAGCAATAACTCTTTAAGACTTCTGAAAACTTATGTTTCCAATACTTCTGGATCCGATAACAACTTTTTCTTGATTTATGGAACTGATAAAATCTTTATGATTCCTACATTTCATCAAAATCTTTTATCATGTGATTTTTCATGATTTATGATAACTCCATGATCAAAAAATCATTATTTTATTAATAAGAGAAATTATTGTGACTTCCCTTACTTTCATCACCAAGTGTCTTTCCAACCAAAACTCAATATGAATGGGTACACCAATTCTACCCATTTTAATCATAATTATAACATCACAAGTGTTAAAAACAACATATGTTATTTGAGAATTAGAAACTAGAAAATCATCATCTGGATCAAGGTTATAAAGTTTAAGAAATTTCAAACTCCAGAAATTATTATATTCATTCAACCTCTTCAGCAACATTGTGAATTTCATTATCGGGAACTTTATTAAATCAAACTTAATGTCTGATAGATCTTGAATTATCAGGATGATGAACCTGAGTCTGAGGGTGAATATGATCAACAACATTACAAAACTTCTAGCTTCAATCTTTCTTACACCTTCTATGTCCGGTACTGATTAGTCTGAAAACTTGTGTCTGAAAACCTATTTCTGGAAAACAAATTTCTCAAAAATTAAAACATTTCACCCCACTAGTGTTTGGATTTGAAAAACCAAAAAATTTCATCTTTTCTATAAAAAAGAATTCTGATATAATGGGTCCATTCTTGAATAATAAAAAAATTATTTAACAAAAAAATTTAGTTATCAACAAATACAAAAACTTTGTTAAAACAAATCCTCACAGAGGATCTTCAATATTTAGGATTGATTTTAGGAATGTTATGGGGTGAAATTTGGTTTGGAATTAAAATTGATTCAAAACATATAATTCAGGTTTTAACCATGTGTAATATTCTTAAATATGTATATTAGAAATTGCTATGATAATTTTCTAGGGTGAATTATTAATTTTACATATTGAGTTGTTCTATGTTCACAAAATTAATGATATTTTATAAAATAACTATAGATAGGATGGGATAAACATATTTAATTATGTTTCTATAAGATAAAACACTTTCCTAATATTTTGGATTAGTTTATAATGGGTCTCATAAAAAAAATTTCTAGAAAAATAAAAATGGGTATTAATCGAGAATTTATAGTAAATTCTAGGTATTTTGGTATGGTTTCACGGTTGGAGAATGGTTTTTAAAATCATGTATCTAATTCCTATTGAAAACTCAAGGTTACTACATGGATTAGTGAATCATGAATCATAACCATGAATGTCTAAAAATATATCAGAACTACCTATATGATTAATGAATGGTTAAGTAATTGTGTACAGTAATTATGTATTAAATGAAATGTCTAAAAACAATATTTCAATCCCTAAATTGACTATACAATTTTTTCTACACTTTTGTTATGGTCCTTACACATTATAAATGTCCTAAATGAAGTTTTCAATAGAAATTAAAATTCAAATGACTATAGCATTTGATTTAGGAGTCCAACTAATCTTAAAGAGATATCAAATAAAATCTTATATAGATCTCTATGATATTTTCTACCAGGGGTACATTATTGATTTTTTTATAAAATTGCATTCTATAATACTTATGATATTGACTTTCAATGTTGGATACCCAAATTTCAATGTTTAGTAGAAATCATGGATAAATGAACTCTGATATATTATTTGGTTTTGTTATTAGTTTTCATTCAAACATATATTTTTATATTTTAAATAGGATAAAAAAAAATAAAATAATGAATATTATTAAATGATATTTATTTTATAAAAAATGATTTTATAGAAAAGGGAGGTTGAATTTTTTATCATTTTTTGGATATTAAAATGAAATGTGAATTCGTTGATGGATTCTTAGTATTTTCTAAATAAGATATATGGAAATTAATTATTTTGGGGAGAAGCCACATGGATGTGAAACTGTGAAAGTTGTATTAATAAAATCATATTTTTTCGAAAATTAAAACAAACAAAATTAATGGAGTAAATGATTTCAAATTGATATTATTTAATTATTCAAATCTTACTTATTTTTAAATAATAGGGAACAAGGAAGGAATTTTGGTAGAATAAATAATCATGGTGGGGAAACATTTGATGCCTAAATTTTTAAATTTTGATAAATCATTTTGTAATGATATATTATTTATATAATGATATATTTATATAAAATTAAAAATTTATAGGTGATTCATGTTTTGATAAATTATTAATTATAACTGTGTCATGAAAAAAAATAATGTTAGTGGCTAATTCATAGTTTTTTAACTTTTTTTTAAAATCCATGTATGTTATCCATGTATTTTTAAACATTGAAAAAAACATTTTTCCATGTCATGGATTCCTAAGACTCTTTGTGAGTACATTATTTATTTTAATAATTATTTTATTGATTATTTATTTTTTTATATAACATTTAGATTAACAATCCAAAACTACATATCATCCCAAATTTATCTCTTGTTTCCACTGAATTAGTCTATCAAAACACCATTTCTTGAACTAGATAATCTTATATAGCTTAATATCTACTAGGGTTAATATGACATTGATTTTTAACAACCAATGTTATTTTCATATAGGTGAACAACATGTGGAGATAATATTGTGTAGAAATGTATATTTTAAATTTTATCATTCATAGTTATGAAACATGTAGATTTGATCTCACATTGACAATAATATCTTTTAGAGTCAATATTAATTTATAACTAATCATTTTTATCTCTTTTTCTATGATATAATCTCATGTGTCTTTTCAAAATTAGAATTTATTCTCAGACAAAAAAAAGAAAGCTCCAGAATAAATCACACGCATGAACTTTAGAATTCTATAATATTTTCAAAACATTTTCAATTAAACTAAAGAAGAACTAATTACTTTATAAAATATAATGTTACTCCAAATAACCTTAAAAATTGTAATAATATTTCCAATTATTTTTAGAATTATTTTAACATGAGGATATAATTTCCAAAAATATCTATTCCCTAAAAAATAATTAAAATATTCACTAAACTTTACCAATGCACTAATAATGATATTTTCACCATATATAATTTAATATAACACCATAATAGTTTCTTTGACATTCCATCAACCATCAGATATATTGTTTGGTCTTGGATTCCTAAAAAATATATTTTTTAGGGTGTTGTGTTACCAAGATAGAATATAGAGGTGTTTTAGAGTCTAATGGAGATTTATAGTCATTAAAATGGTCATTAAAACATGGTTATGGGTATGGTGTTAGCGTTTTGGTCATGGGTTCTTGGGGTTTACTGTGGGACTGTTTGTGTGGTTTTTTCATGCACCATGTTGAGCTAAACAACCTAGTTATCCATGCTGTTGGGAGTTGAACAGGGATGGTCACCATATTTAAAATGGAGAGGTTGGTAATTCCTAGGGAATGTAATATTTTTGTGTGTGTTGTTTTTGGTGAACTCTTGTGTAATATGAGGAGATGCATCTCATGACTCCATGTCCATGGATTTGGTGATAAAAAATGACAAATATTTTTCTGTTATGTTATAATGGTTAGTCATGGTGTATGTAATAGGATTCATTATGGCTTGGACTATTCTATGGAATAGTCAACGAAAAAAATTAAAACTATTTTTAAAACTCATAAAAATGGTAAATTTGTGTGGGAGATTCTAATATCCTTTTACTGAGGGATACCATGGTGTATTTGGAAGTCTCCACACCATGGTGATGCTATTCAATATTTCTCTATGAATAGATGTCTATAATTTCATTGTATTCATTTCTTTATTTTTCTCAATGACTTGGCAGAATCTAGAAAAATATGGATTACTTTGTTCATCTCTCTTGAGGGATTCATCCTCTTCTATTTTTCAGGATCTATTGCCCTTGATTCAATTGATTGTCTTCTCTCATTTCCTCCTTTTTGTTTATACCAATTTTTATTCATGTTATTTTATTCAAACCAATCTATTTTGGGATGAGTTCTTAGTTTATTTTAGTAATGGGATGGTATGGTTATGTTCTATTATATTTCAATTTATTCTTGGTGAGGTTCGATCCCTTGATTATTATTTTTATGAGTATTGTTCTTTTTTAAGCTCTAATAAAGGAAGGGTATCCTCATTCTCTCCCTTTTTAAGTGAATGTGTGTGGATCTCATGATTAGGAAATCCAATGTATAAATGGTAATTACTAGTTTTATGAAGATTTTTAATTTCCATAATATATAATTGAAGGGATTAGGAGTTATTATAATGATTTTACTTGTTTTTTGATATTTTTGAATGCACTAACCATGGTTTTTTCTTGTTGAAAATCACAACTATTGGTGACCTTGTTTGTTTTGTGACTAATGTGATTTATGAAACCCTATTGTGTTTATTCCTTGAAATCACCGATGCATAAAAGGATAACAACATATATACGGATAATTAATTGATTTCTAATGGAAATAAGTAATTTTGTGACAATACCCATGATAAATAAGATTGGATTTTATGGAAGAATTTGAACTAAAATTGTGGTAGATATAGATGTTTAAATGTGTTTTTGTGTGTTTATGTGACTATTTATTATTATGTCTAGTGTATGGGGATCCTATGGGGATCTTACTGTTTATGGTGGTTACATTCAAGGTGTAATGTATTGGGAAATAGAGTTATGGTTGGTCAACATGGAATGTGATATGGTAGGACATGAAATTTTTGTGATGTGTGGTTATTATGGTGAGATGGTTTGGTTATTGTGATGGCTAGTCTAATTGTGTGATGTTTAATTAGTTGAAATGTGGTAGATGAATCACAATGTCGGGTGGTTGTGTTTTTTTTATATAGCCTTGGAATGAATTTGAAATACTAAAATTAAAATATAATGGGTTTTATTAAAATAAAAATTAGTTATAATTGATATTTGTTAATTATATTAAATAAAGGGAATGATAAAAAATATGATGTGTTAATGTTAAATGAAATGTATTATGAAATTATTGTTGGTGGAAAATCTATAATTGTTGAAATTGTGGAAAATATATGTGGAATGTGGGCTTTTGGGTGGTAGTTTCTTGGTGTGATACATTAGTTGCAGAAGCAAATAGTGTTTTATGTTTGTAGAATTTGTGGTGATGCCATGATATACGTTGGCGATGTTGTTTAAAACCCATAGGATGGGATTTTGGTGTGTGTATATATATATATCATTTATTATATGATACTTCTATATATAACCCACCCAAGTTAGATAACCTTACCAATTCCCTAATTTTTTGGGTTCCAAGTATTTTCCCCCAAAATCACATATGGTGGTGAATTAAAAGGAAGGATACTCACACTTCCCTTATCTTACATTAGTAGTAGTGATGATAATGGTTTTTTATTAGAGATCACCCTGTAATGGTTGGTTGGTGTTATAAATCACCCAATAATGATAAGGATGTGACATGTGGCGGGGGTCATGCATGGTAGGAGGATAATATATGGTTTATTTCCATTCTGTTCATGATACTTACTACCCCTATCCATGATGATTTCATGATATGGATATTTAATGATACCAACCCAAGTTGTTGGGAACTATGTTTGGATGGGGTAGGTAGTAATGGGTCATGAACCACATAAGAGATAGATTCATTAGTGGTATAAGATGTGTGTATGATGAAATTGGTGCCAAAAAGAGATTTTTTCCTTATGGGGGGATGGGATAGGTAGGGATGTGTCTTGACCCACATCACATATAGAATATTATGTGATATAATATGCATGTAAGGGATGTGAGAATGTGACGTTTGATATTTTTGTATGATAGTGGGAAGTCAGTGGGGAAGTATTTGTGGGGAACCTTTTTTTAAATTCATTAGATGATATGTTATTATACATGGATATGTTATTTTGTGAGAGTTTTAGGTGAGGTTGGGATGGACATATGAATTGTTTAAGTGTGTTTTGCTTCTACTATTTGTTCACTGGTTTATTAGTAATCTCTTTTCACATGTGCTCATGGGAGCTTGGGTATGATCCTACTGAGTATCCATGTCATTATCTACCTAAATATATAAAAACTATTTTTAGGTTCCTATGAGTACTTTAGGGACCCTGTAGAAAAATATTATCTTATATATTTGAGCTCTTGATGAGTAATTATCATAGGACCTTACTTTTTAGTATTGACTTGGAGACTTATATTATATTTTATGATATTTCTCATGAATTTTAAGATGGTTTCATTTCTCTTTTTATATCATTTTGTAGAGTTTCCTAGAAGTTATTTATTTTATCTCCTAATCTTTTATTGATTATTGTGGGTAATTCCTTCCATACGATATAATTTCATTCCTTCAGTGACATTCACCATCTAGATGCCTATGAAGGTGGGACTCCATAGTCGTTTTCTATATTCGTTTATTATAATCTCGTGAGGGTTAACTTTAGAAATATTGGTTTTTGGTAGAGTGGTATTAGAGGTTTCAGTTGAAATATATTTTGAATCAAAGGGTTATTCACTTTTGATAACATCATGAGATGGTAGAGAAAAAGTTTTAGTGGCTCTTGGTGTATGATACTATTTATGGAGACCGACAAGGACATGGGATTTTAGAGAAATCTATGATCTAATACATGGAATATGAGATTATTGTATGACTAGGTGAAGTGGTACCACTTGTAGGGTAGAGACCTAGGAGAAGTAAATGCATCATTATAGTTTGTGTTTGTGATTTAACAAGGTAGTTTGAGAAGACAAAAAACAAATTTAATAAAATAAATATTAAAATTAGGTGCGACTAGGATTAGGGTTTCCCCTGTGTTTTTATGAATGGATCTAGGTCATCATTCACATGTAGATAAGGTAGTGTATGTTCATTAAGATGATCCAATTAATCGTCGAAGGGTAGAACTAGCTGAGGAAGATTATAAGTGTCATAGGACATTAAATTATATTATGTGGCATTCTTTGGAAAAGTATGAGGGCAGTGTATTCAATGTATAGATGGGTCATTGGATAGTGGATCTTGAGATTACTTTTGGTTTGATTTTAGTGAGGGTTTATTTCTTGATTCTATTGGTGGTTAGTCAGAAGCGAGGGGTGGAATATTAGTGGTGGAATCCATATCATATATATCATCAGGAATAAAATGGTTTATGGTATAACTTATATAGGTAGTATCATTTGGGTTTCTTATCATTTATGATGAAGTAAGAAAGGAGATAAGAGACACACTCTATTTAGTATAGGACACTGAGTCTATAATAGATTGGTATTATTTATAATGACTGTTTTCATTTTAATCCCCACATCTTTCTAGATGAGGAGTCAAGAGGTCAATGTCTAGAGGATATTTTATATCCTATGATTATATTTATATTCAATCCATTTTTTCTTCCTATGCACTTGGTGGTGTAGAAGAAATCATAGGTGATGGAGAAGATTCACACTCAGTGAAGGGAGCCCTGAGAAGTAGTCTAACATAGAATCTCAAGGAGAAGAGATCCTGGTAGTAAATCATTGATGTTTAAGAGGTCGAGGATCTAATCAATTGGTAGTTTACTAGAGTAGCATCCTTCATGATCTCTCTAATCCATTGGGTATCGATCATCTCTCTATAGGTTCCCATTTTTGTGCTTGTGGGGGTTATGGCCATAATCATTATCAATGCCTGACCACTCATGGAGGTTAGTTTGGTTTGAATTATTAGGTACCTATCTATTCACAATAGCAGTATAGGCTACCAATAATTGGTTAGTAGTGGGGAGAGGGATCTAGTAGAGGTCAGCATCGATATGGACCATTGTCTTAGGGGCCTAGACCCAAGTATGGCCATAGAGGCCATCAATAATGATGTAAATAATATGGGCATTGATAGATTCATGAGATGGAGGTTCCAACAATAGAGGCACCATAAGTTGTTCTAGTAATGGTCAATTTATAATCTGCATTATATTCTCTCTTGTTTGATTTTGAATCATCACACTCCATCATTTATACATATTTATTCAGTGTGTTAGGACTAATATTGGACTGGATTATAGTTCCCCTTATTTCTTCAACTGTAGATGTAGGACATACATAATTGTTTGATATGTTTTAGGGGATTAGATTGATGATGGGGAATCATCAGTCATGTGAGGATTTATTATTATTGTAGATAAATTCATACAATGTTTTACTTATCATGGAATGATTATATTCTTTTCATGTATTTATTTATTTATTTTAGAGGATATTTCTATTTTATGACATATAAGGATATCAAGATTTGTTTATTGGTGAGAGGATATATTTAATGTAAGGAAGGCAAGTGATGACTCTTTTAACTAAGTTAGAGGAGAAGTCAATGGAAGCCCATGTGTTGGACGTTCCTATGGTTATTAAGGAATTTATGGATTTCTTATTGGATGATTTTGTGGCACTACCACCACATCATGACATCGAATTTGGAATAGAGTTACAACAAATAGAATCACCAATTCTGATTGATCCTCATTACATGGAATCGACAAAGTTATGGGTTTTTGGGCTCCATGTTGATGATTCGATGAAAAATAGTTTCATCTGACCCAATGTGCCCTTTCAGGGTACTTCAGTGTTGTTCTAAAAGAAAGAGAATAGTAGTATCTATTTTTACACATACAACTAGATGTTGAATCAAGTGACAATAAAGAAACATTATCATCTTCCATTGTTAGAAAATCTCATCGATCAGTTGTAGGGAGACAACTAGTTTTTGAAAATTTACATGAGTTCAAGATATTATCACATCATGGAAAATGATGATAATATCATAAAGTTAACATTTAGATCCATTTATGGGAATATTTACTTGATGTACGTATTATACAGTATCATGAATGAACCTATAATATTACTAGGACTCATGAACACTATGTTCCATAAGTTTTGGGACCATTTTATGGTCCTATATATTGATGATATACTTATGAAGTCTAGATTAGAATATGATCATTTAGAGTATCTCAAAGTCATCATACAGGTTCAAAGACACCACCAATTATATAGAAAGATAGCCCAATGAAAATTATTGATATAGGAAATGAATTTACATAGGTACATGGTGTCCCAGAAGGGTATGGTCTTGGACCCATCCAATTTAGAGGCATTTGTTTCTTGAGAATCACCTAATAATAAAGAAAATGTTCTAAAAACTCTTGCTCATGTGAGATATTATCATAGGTTTGTGTCCAAATTCTCTCATATTGAATCCTTGTTAACATCCTTGACCATAATACACGATGATTTTAAATTGAGTAATTAGTTTCATGAATATATTAACTACCTGAATGTGAAGTTGATAAATGATTCAGTGGTTTAATTTACTATCGAAGGGGTGATTTTTAAAGCCTTTTGTGATGATTAATATCTAGTCTTGTGATTTATCGTGATGAAGAAAGTGTTGTGATATCTTATGGTTCTAGGAGTTTTTGACCACACAAGTGTAACTATTACACCAAAGATCTATAGTTACTAGTAGTAGTGTACTCCTTAAATTTTTGGTGATGTTAACTCATCAGTGACCACTTTATAGTCTTTAAAAATCACAAGATCCTGAGGTACAAATTCTCTTAGTAGGATTTGAATATTAAGAAATAAAGGTGGAAGAAGCTTCTCTAGTACTATTATTTGAAGATATAATATTCCCTAGGTAAGGGAATCATTATAGATGTTTTAATAAGAAGTAATTCATTAGTATATTTAATTTGGGTGTTCGGTAATTCATGGAATATCATGGAAGAGTTTGGTATAATAAATATTGTGCATATGAAGCACATGGAATATGTTGTAGTTATTAAATGAGTGTGACATTATATTTATAAGTAATGTGGATATGAATTAGTTGTGAGATCCATATGTGAAGTGATTTTAGACTATTCTAGCTAGAGTGATGCTCTAGAGGGGTGGTCAGAGGATAGTTTGAAGTAAAGGTTGTTCAAAGGGAGGTTTTTCTCCATTCATGATGTATGAAGAAGTCATCCAGGATTTTCATATCTCCAAATTTGTGGAACTTTAATGTGTTTTTGTAATGTATCATAGATTGAGGAGGTAAATTTGGTGTTCTGGGAAAAATCGGTCAGTGGTGGAGTTTTTTTCTTGGTGTTTGGTTTTTCAATAGGAGAAAGTTGAGCACCATGTTCTCAGTGGTTTGTTCCAACCCTTATATTTAGAAACCCAAGATATACATACATAAATATTACATATTTTAGATGAATATTGAAAACATTAAATAGAAATATTCCCAAGGACCGTAATATTTTAGAGCCCTTGGAGAGTAGGTAAGAAATATTCTAATTTGGTGAAAGATCTTCAATATCTCCCAAAATGATCATCCCTGTTTGTAAACATCACTGTTATACCCTTACTAAAAAAAATTGTGTAACCTAGGGAAAGGAAACATAATAAAGGGTTATTTTAGATACTCAGTAAGGGTCAAAAAGGGAGATACAAAAGCATAACTATATAATAAGGGTATGATAACATGAGAATAACATTTGAGAACAATACCCTTCATATTAAAGATCATAATATTGATTCAGGGAATAAATATTGTTTGTTCACTATATATGAATCATATGTAAATAAAACAACATGACCAATGATAGCATAATTTTTTCATAAGATATATAATTTTTGAATACACAAATGCATATAAAATCATTTCTACAGTGTTAAAATCTCATTACCATGGCTATTATAGTAGAACAGGTTCACTCCAAATACCTTCATAGTATTCAAGGTTCAATACCAATACTATCATTTCAAATAGAGTCCCTTATTGAATGGAGTTCACCCCCATTCTAATCCATATTATCCCATGAGATATTAATATTTTCCGAAAGAATAGGTGGGATATATAGTTCCCACCCATCACATAATGAAAATCAAACTTATGTGTGTCTTGGGATCAAAAAAATTAATCAAATAATAACCAATGGAATGAAATGGGTTTCATATACATTTAATCATGTTATAACTTTTTGAAAACTGACAGGTTTCATAATAATTTCATCATTTCATCATATCAAAACCCATGAAAAGAAGACAGTTTCTTAATAATTTCTTAATGGTATAACTCATGGAATGGAAAAAAGTTTCAAAATCATCATATCATCGTAAACATAAACAATTCAGAGGAAAAAAAAGAAATTTACCTTTTAATCACATCCTTAAAAAGGAATAGGAAACATAAATCGATATCATCTTAGATGGAAAATTATTTTTGAAAAATAATTTAAAATATTTCATAATGAAACTAACTTTTCATTAAAATTAAATTTTTTAAACTAAAAATTCATATAATATTTTGAAAATTAATTTCTTTGAAAATAACCTTGAAAACATATAATGGAATATTTAAAAATCATTTTAAATATTTCATGATTAAAATATCCTTTATAATTTGAAAAATAGTTTTTAAAAAATAAAAAAAATTTAAATATATATTTTTTAAAATATCCTTGAAAACATGTGAAAGAGATTTACAAATCATTTAAAAAACTTCATGAGGAAAAAATCATTTCTATTTCAAAATAAAATTTTTAAAACCAATTTTTTTTAAATATATTTTATTGAAAATAAAATTGAAAAATTTTGAATAAAGTCTCAATGGAAATTTTTGTAATGATGGTGGTAAATTACATTCATTACAATCATGTTAAAAAAATATTCTTTCACATTTTTAGAAAAATACAAACAGGCATTGTTTATACAACATCATGAAAATTACCTTCAAAATATTTTTTAAAAAATTAAAACATTGGTAATATTCTTTTTAATAAATAATTTAAGGATTATTAAAATTATTTTTAAAATTTCTTAATAGAAGACAGGTTTTTGTAAGAAAAAACTATTTTCTGGCCGAAGAGAGAAATTAAGAAGTTTTTCATAAAAATTTTATTTTGAACTCTTTATTACATAAAAAGAGAAAAATTATGGGGAAATAGGTATTCTAAATAAATAAACATATTAGAATAAAATTCATTAGTTTTTATAGAGTTAGATCATAATATTTCATCATTGTAAGCATAATCATAAACAATCCTGATAAATGATGAGATTATATCATAAAACTCTTACAACATTGGTAATATTGAATCACAATATCGGTGAAAGGATAACAGTAAATGAAACTTAAAATATAATATATGGATATTCATAATATAAAATTTAATAGGGTAAATATATATACCATATAAAATACGATATGTTCCTAATGTAACTTAAATCCCAAAGAACGAAATTTTAGACAAACAATTCATTTGCCACTTTGGTAACATTTGAGATATAGACATCAAGAAATAGAGGTACTAAAATTTATAGGTAAATACCCATAAATATGTGTATTATAATCATAAAATACATTAATCATCAGTATATAAATCGTATAAAAGAAACATGTTTGGAATATGGCATGTGGCTCACAGAAAAATAAATGTGTGATGAAAATCCATTACCGCTTCAATAATCTTTTGAATCGTAAGACCCAAAAAGGAATAAAAAAATGAAAATATAAATATAATGAAGATAATAAAATTAATTATATATCATTTCAAATTTAATTATATATATCACACAAAACAAATGAGTATTGTATTTTCAAATATCTCCAAAAAATAAAAGAGAGACCAGAAATCCCCTACCATAAGTCTTAACTTCCATAATACACTTTTGAACCTCCTTTAAAATAAATATAAGTTTTGTGTGAATATATTAAATAACCATATATATATATATAATTCCATATATTATTTACTTAATACATTTTATTATCCATTTATTAACAATTCTATATTAATCTCTCGATTCGAGAAATAACGGCTTTGTTTTTTGTCTATGTTTTGATTTTTTATTTTTGGTACTCTTATATTGATAATGTTTTAATATTATATAGAATTTTAAAAATAATATAAATATCATATATATTAATTATACTGGTACTTATAGTGATCCATAAAATATAGATATTATAAAATGAAATACATTGTTCATAGAGACGGTATGTTGCACGTATGCATGAACATTATTTCCATTTTCCTGATGGAATGAAAGAATGAAAGGTAAAAAATATATTAACATTAAATAATAATTTTTATTTCATATACATAACACATGTTTTTATTTAAACCTATCCTTATTAACTTTCACATAAATTGTACATGAAGAACGAATCACATTGCTTTGTGAGGAGGTAGTCTTTCATACACATCAACGATATTATCATATTTCCGTGGAATGGAAATTAAGAAGTATATTGTCATAACATGATTGAATAATAATAATAATATCATAAATATATTATATAAACAATAAATCAGTCAATATTTCTATTCATGAGAGGTGGTAATGGAAAAACCAATGGCATCGGTTCCCAAGGTAGTAGTCTGTCATAAACATAAATAATGATTTTTATCTCGTTCTATGGAATAAGAGAAGGTTTTATGTCATTTCCAAAACATAAAAACATATAATTTTATAAAATATACCTATTAAATTATATCATTATTCTTAAATAAGAACTGTAGGAGGTGTATATTGAAATAAAAGAAAACTATTGATTTGGGACGTTCACTCTTCTTTGGATAAATTTTTTATTTTTCACAAAAACGATTTATAGCATAGATTTATGAAAAAAATAAGTATTATAGGATGTGAGTATATAAGTAAGGAATTTATTTTGGTAGTTAGATTTTAATCCAATGAGATTTGTAATTCTTAATAGGGGAGGAGAAGTGGTGGCCTATTATAAGTGGGGTGAGTGATACAACTATATTTTTTAAAAAGAAAAAGGGGTAATCACATTTTTCACATTCCAAAAGGCTCTAAAAGTCATTTTCTATAAAATATAAGAGATAAGGTATATATATGTCAATAAAATATATTTTTACTATTTTTAGTCAGTTTTAATGCTTATCATTTTAGTTTAACCCCTAGTAAGCCCATTTTTACCATAACCACGGTAAATAATCTTTGTTATTTTAACTATTCGATAAGTAAAAAATTTATATTGTCCTTATTTGATAAAATAAATTAGAATAATTATAAATATGGAATCCATGTTTCTATATTTTTTCATTTAATGAAGAAATATATTTTAAAATTAATCCTAGATACATGATGAGAAAGTGTGTCTTCAAAGGAAAATGTTTAAAGGTTTTCAAAGTTATTACATCAAAACTCAATATTAAGTTGATTACAATGACATAAATTGTATTGATAGATATATTTTTTAAAATAAATTTTACTTTTTAAATTATCATAAAATAATTTTTATTTTTTAAAATTCTTCCAATGAAATGACAATTCTTAATAAAAAACAGTAGTTTTCACTAGTCATCAAAAAATTTATCATTTTAGTAAGATTCCAAAACATCAACCTAAGATAATTTCAACATGGTGACATTAAAAAGTAATTTTATGTTACCAAATTAATTTTCTAAAAGTGAAAAAAAAATATTATTATATATGCACACAAGGAAACAAAACTTTTTTTAGAAAGATATCATATTAGGAGAAAATTTGTATTTATTATTATCTCTTGTATAAAAAACACATTAGATGAATGTTAAAAAAATTATTGAATATATAGTATTTTAATTTCATTAAAATAATTCACTAAAAAATTAGTTAATTTATTTTCATATAACACATTTTTGCATATAAATATAGTTTTTTAAAAGAATATTTCCTTTGTTTTTAAATGGTTCTTATTTTAATTTATAATTAATTTTTCACCAAATAATTCATTTATATTGTGTAAAGAATATATATTCTTAATTTTGGTTAATTTTATTCATACTCTCCATTCTAATAATAATATGATAACTATCATATTAAATAATAATATGTTAATCATATGTCACATTTCATTTAAACTTAGTTTTGCATATAATGAAAGCTAAACTCTGTGTTATGAGTAATGAAATCTAAACTAATTGATGTGTGTAATAAAAAATAAAAAATAAATTAAATTTATTTGAAAATATATATTTTAAAAAATCATGGGGCGCTACATTATACAACCTTAAATAAATTTAGTCCTTGTAATTTATACTTGTGCTCAGTAACCAAGTGTTCCACATTTCAAAATACATTTTTGGGAATCACACATTATAAACAACTTAATAAAAAATTCATCATGAATATATATTAAGGTATTT
The DNA here is from genome assembly GCA_963277665.1 of Viscum album. NCBI lineage: Eukaryota > Viridiplantae > Streptophyta > Magnoliopsida > Santalales > Viscaceae > Viscum > Viscum album. The sequence goes on along the minus strand of OY728130.1, from coordinate 1,965,498,432 downwards.
TTAAATTTCATCTATAATAATACATAATAGGTTTCCAAATATAAAAAATAATTTTGGAACTAACAACATGGACATAAAAGTGAAAACTACAAACCAAATACTGATTTTGAGAGATAAAGAATAGAGTAAGCAGAAAGATATTGATAAAAAATCATTATATCTATGATAATTTAATAGACCATTAATTTATCTAAAATGAAAGAAAATTTATAACATTTTATTTCAAAATCCTTTTCCTAAAGATAAAAAAATCATGAGAAAATATACTTACTTTATTTCATTCCATTTCATATGAACAATATCATCTATTGGTTACGCCTTGATCAATTTACACTTCAGCACTTACTCAATTGAATTTCTCATGTATGAATCACTAATCGGATATTATGATCTATAAAATAATTATAATTCATTTATTCTATCATTATTTATTATCAAAAACATAATTATTACCACATGTTATCTAATATGAATAAATCATCTTATGGTGAAATAATACATTAACCTATAAAACTTCATTCAGAGATCCACATAAACCATTCCATAAAAGGTTAACCTTATGACCCTTAAAAAATTTAAAATTTATAAATACGGTCACTAAATTTCCCAAAATAAACTTATCATTAATCCCCCAAACAATTTGAAGTAGATTTTGATGTCACATAATAATTATGTGAATAAATTGATCATATTTTCTACTGAAACAAAGTAATATCTTGAGTTACCATAAAAACTTAATGAAAACATACCTGATTAAAATAATTAACCCATTTCTCATTCCTTAAATAAAATCATATATTTTTTTAAATATATTCCAAAAATCCAAAAAATATGTAAAGTTCATTAATGATAACATAGAACACTTTTTCATCAAATAAATAATTACTTCAAGTGTAATAAATACTATCAAATTTAATTTATTCATATGAATAAACTTATCATCCAAACTAAACACTATTTTCTCAACATCAGGAAAAAAATAAGGGTTATCTTTCCTTAATCAATATATCACTTTACTAGTAAATCATTTTTGTAGGACATCAATACAGTCTAATGTATTATGGATACTCCTTAAGGAAAAAATATTTTATAGCAATCCATTGACATTTCATGATTATAATAATAAAAATACCATTGATAAAAATATAATTATTTTAACATTTATACATAAACACATTAATAACTCAACTTTATTCATACCCCATCAACTAATATTCAATATCTTATTCCATAACACTTATTTCTATTAATATTTCATTTTTAGTCTCTTCATCATCACTAATATAACCATTACTCATAAAACTGTATTGATTCTCTTCATGATCATTCACTATAGGACATCGATTTGCATAATTCCCATAAATTTCACATTTGAATCATTCAACCATTGATGTAATCATAAAAATAAATTTTTCACATCCATTAAGTTAACCAAAAATACCATTTTTCATCTATAATTTTTTTGTGTCCTTATTTTTTACACTTTAAAAACCAACAAGTCCCTCTAAGACGTTCCCTTAAGATCTTGTTCCCACATTCATGGAATATATAAAAATAAATCTCTATTATTTTATTGTTTCCACTACCCAAACTCTTAACAAAATTTATCCATATCTTTATCATTTAGTTAGAGATTTTTTTAAGGTTTATATTGTTAATCATGTTCTATGATAGGTAATTAGGCATAATCACAATGTCCTTCACTCGATTAATTATCCCATTTATTTTCTCATCAAAACATTTTCAATAAAATTGGAAATTAATATCATTCTTTCTGGTTATTTTCATCAACTAAAACCAAAAAAACATAGTGTAAAAAAATAATCATTGAGGGTAATCACATAATCATGAAAAATTAATTATAGAATTTCAAAATTATAAAAAAATATTTTGAAATTATTACATATTAGGCTTAAACTAGGTCATTCATGGTCATTATCTATTAAAATCATTCAAGATGGTTTATAAATTTTTTGTGAGTTTCCAAAGCACGTCTCCCTAAGAGTGTCAATCTAGGTGTGTGTGAAGGGCCATTTTCACAAAACTAATGATGAATGAGTTGAACTCATTGTTCCCTTTTCATATTTTTTAACTCTAGGTAAACATATTCTATATCCACATCCACTTGTATTATTAATACTAGGATTTAATTTCATATAAACTACTCACTCTATCCTTTACCAATATTCCAGGAAATTTTCTGGTATTTTTACACATCCTTATAATTATCCTCATTTATATCCCTTGACATATCCTTAGACATATCCCTAGGGATTTCAATATTTTTTATCATCCAAGTTTTAAAAGTTTAACTAAACCCTTCCTATAATACTAACTATAGCGGCCATGGATTTACATATATAAATATTACATCTTTTTAGATGATTAATCAACACATTTTACAAACACATGTCTGAGGACCATAACAGTTTAGTTTTTTTCAAGACTAGGTACACAATCCTTAAATTTTTTAGAGGTCTTAAAGATGTCCCATAAATATATTCCCCTTTAGTACACTACCCAAACATATCATACTTAAACCCTTTATTCATAACTTAGTGGAAGGAAACATAGAAAGGGTGAGCTTAGGTGCTTAGTAAGCATAAAGTAGGGTGATACATAAGCATAATGTGATAATAAGTGTATGATAACATGAGCATAACATCTAAAATACTTACCATTCATTTCAAATATCATAATATTTAGTGACGGAAAAATATTGGAAGGTCATAAGATATGAATCATAAGGATATCAAAGAACATGATTCATGAGAGAATAACATTGGAATAAGACATTGAATTATTTCATACACCTAATAATATAAAATAATTTCTATTATAATCAAGGATCACTTCCAAGGATATCATATTAAAATGGGTTCACCCCCCAAACCATCACATTATTCAAGGTTCACTCGCAAGACCATCATAACTGACAATTCCCCTTGCTGAACCAGGTTCACTTCCCATTTCATTTTTTTCTATCTCCTGAGATATAAATATTTACCCAATTCATTGAAGGGATATATTGGTCCCATAAATAATATAATTAAAATAAAATGTATGTGTGCAACAAGATCATAAAACATAAATCCTATCATAATCCATGAAATGTGATGTTTTTTGCAAAGATTTCTTCATATCATAACCTTTGGAAAAGATAAAAGTTTCACAATAATTTCATCATTTAATCATAGAATAACCCATGAAAATAAGTGGGATTCATAATCATTTATTCATTGTATAACCCATGGATGGGAATCAGGCCACATAAACATTATGTCATCATAAATACAAACTTTCAAAACATAAAAAAATGGTACCCTTAGACCATATCCCCATTAAAGAATAGTTAACATCAACTGATTCCATCATAGAGGAAAAATTATTTTTGAAAAATCATTTAAAATATTTCTCAAGGAAAATAACTTTTAATTGAAAATCAATTTTTGAAACTAAAAATTTATAAAATATTATAAAAATTATTTTTTCAAAAATAACCTTGAATTCACATACTAAAAGCTTTAAAAATCATTTAAAAAGTTTCTTGAGGAAAATATACTTTTCAATTTGAAAAAAAAACATTTCAAAACATAAAATAATTTGAAAATTATTTTCCTTTAAAATAAACTTTAAAACTTGTAAAGTAATCTTTAATAGTCATTCAAAAAATTTCTTGAGGATAATATCCTTTCCAAATTGAAAAAAAATTAAAAAAATGTTTCTGAAAATAATTTTCAATGAAAATAACCATGAAAAATGAAAATGTAATATTTATAGAAAATAATGGCCATGAAGGTGGGAAATTTTTTTCATGTTTTATATGTTAAAAACATTCCTTTAACGTTTTTGGTAAAATCCAAATATGAATTGTTTGGAAAATGACATAAAGATTATTTTGGAAAAAATTATTAAAAAGTCAAAAATGGGTAATAATGTATTTACTAAATCATTTGTTGAATTATTAAAACCATTGTTTTTAAATTTAATGAAAAAATTCATTTGTAAATAAAAAAATGACCAAATAGGGAAATTAAGATGTTTTTTCTTAAAAAAAATATTTTGAACACTTGATTACATTAAGAGAGAAAAATATAGAGAAAACATGTATTCTATAGAAATAGTAATAATTTAATAAAATTTATGAGTTTTTTGAAATATATATCATGATATTTCATCATGGGATACATATTCAAAAAAATCCCTATGAATGATGAGATTGTAACATAAAACACTTACCACTATACTAACTATTAAATATAATCCCTATAGAAGGATAACATTAAATAAAACTCCAAATATCATTTAAATAATTATATTCATGATATAAAATTTCAAAGGGGTTGTATATGCACTTCTTCGAATAAGATAGGTGTAGGAAAAAAAATTCCCCAATGAAGTAAATTTGAGACAAAAAAAACTATTACCTATTTGGTAACATTTTAAACATAGACCCCATGAAATAGAGGTATTAAAATGTATATTCAAATACCCATAAATTTAATTGTAAACTTCATAAAATACTATAATTGTAATTATATACATCACATAAATGAAACACATGGTGAATATTGAATGTGTCTCACAAGAAAATAAATGTTAGATAGAATTCCATTACCGCTTTAGTAATAATTTTTATCATATTCCAAAATAAATAATAAAATAAAATAAAAATGAAATAAATTTAAAATGTGGATATTAATTAAATAACATGTTAATGGGGGTAGTATATACATCTCACAAAATAAACGAGTGGTGAATTTTTATATGTCTCTCATAAATAAAAGAGATAACATAAATCTCTAACCAAAAGTCTTGATTTCCTTCATAATCATTATAAGTATAATTTAATTATATATATACTAAATAACCATACATATATATCATTCCATATATGATTTAAATATGACCTTTTATCACCCATTTATTAAAAAAACCCTTTTTAGAGTCACGTTTCTCTCATAGTGACGTTTCCACTTCTTTGGACGAGTTATTTTGGTTTTCGACAAAAGGAATCTTAGGTTGGAATTATAAAAATTATATGGATTCTAGTATGATATTATAGAATTAATTATGTTATTTAGTAAGTTATTGGATCATCAACTAGTTTTTCAAGTGTGAGGTGGAGAGGATATGGGTGTCCTTATATAAGTGAGGTGAGTGACACACTTGTAATTTTTTAAAAGAAAAATATGTGAAAATTTTTTTCACATGAAAAAATGCCCCAAAATGGGCCATTATTGAACCTATAGGAGATAAATTCTACATATATCTATAAAATTTGTTTTTTTAATGTTCTTCATCATTTTTAACACATAAATTTTATGTTTTTAAAACAATTTTTACCTTAACCGTGATAATTATTTTTAACCATTTTCACTATTCATTATTTTCAAATATTATGTTGAACTTATTTTATTATATTAATTTTGATGATTCCAAATTTAGATCCATTTTTACAAATTCCATTCATAAAAGTGGATATATTAAATTTAAAATTAATCCTACAAACACAATGGGAAATCAGGGTTTCAAATAAAAATGTTTAAAAGATTACAAATATTTTATATAAAAATTCAATATAAAATTGATTAAAATTATATAAATTAGATTAATATATATATATATAATTTATAAAATGTTACATTTTAAACCATATTAAAAAATATAATTTATTTTTTAAATTCTTTAAAAGGAATTATAATTCTTAATAAAAACTAGTAATTCTCTTTCATGATCGAAAAAATTAACTTTTTAAAAAAAATACAAAAAATTATCCATAATCTAATTTGGATGTGATGATTTAGAAAATGAATTATATTTTATCAAAATAATTTTCTAAATGTGTAAAAATATATTTTTATTTTAAGTGTCCAAAAGGAAATGAAACCTCTTTTTACAAAGATAAATTATTTGAAGTGTAAAGTTGGATTTATTCTTATCTATTGTGTGAAAAACACATAATATAAATATTAAACATTATATTTAATATATAATATATAAATTTCATTAAAATCATTCACCTTAATTTATTTGGTTAATTTATTGATTTAAAAAAATTATGAGCATAAAATATTTTTCTCAAAAAAAATATTACATTTATTTTCAAATGATTCTGATTCTCATTTATAATTAATTAGTCATAAAAGAAATCATTTTATATAAATGTGAAAAGAATATAATTTCTTAATTATGGTTAATATTTTTCTTTATTTTCATCCTAATATTTATTTGATAACTATCATATGAAATAAATATGTATTAATAATATGTTAGGTTTAATTTAAACTTGGTGTTGCGTGTAATGCAAGATAAACCCAATGTTGTGTGTAACACAAGATAAACTCAGTGTTGTGCATAAGAAAAAATATCAAAGGGGTAAAATTATTTAAAAAAAATATATTTCACAAAATATATAAGTGTTAGATAATATTTTCACAAGTTAATGTTGGAGGAAATATCAAGGGATTTTTTCATTAGGTTTCCATGATCTATGGGAGGATATCATGTTTTTTTGTTGATTATGGAAAGTCTAGTGATTACTTCTTATATTCTGGTGACTAAGGAGTCAAGTTACATGGATTAATTTATAAGGAGGTATATGGAATAAGTTTTGTGGATTCATGTGGTGTCTATGACAATAATTTCTGAACAGGATCCTTGTTTTAACTATTGAGTTTATAGATGACTGCAACATGCTTTTGGATCTTAGTTAAACATTCACACTGCTTTCCACCTTAAGAAAAAATAGAAAGATAGAATAAACCATCATGGTTTTATAGGATATAAAAAATTCCTAATTCATATATTTTATAGGTTTGTTCGTTAATCACTTACCCTCAGTTGAGTTTTTCAATGATAACATTTATAACTCATCCATTCAAATGGTAATGAATGATATTTTTTAGGGGTAGTCATGTCAATCTTCATTATTCTAGACCAAGGATAAGGGGATACAATTTCTTCATACTTGTGTCATACAGTTCCTTATTGGGAATATCTAGATGGATTGATACTGATTGAAGGTGGCACATGACTACCATAAGGACAATGTTAATCATAGGTAGAGACTTACTAAGTTTATGGTTGGAGACAAAGTGTTCTTAAGGGTCTCCCCTTATCAAGGGTGGTAGAGGTTTGATAGGTGGAGTAATATTTCAATCAAGTTCATTCGGTCTTTCAAGGAATTAGAGTGTGTTTTCAATGTGGAATATTAGTGGGCTCTCCCTACATAGTTGGAAATGATCGATGAAATATTTCATGTGTCCTCAATGCATAGATATATTAACAGTTACTCCCATGTAATCGACTATGGGGTATTGGATAATAAGGACAATGAAAAAAAATTAGAGTGGAAAATGGAGAAGTAAGATCATCAGGAGAATGTTTTATATAGAAAAAGCATTTCCTTGGGTTGTGTGCTATAGAATCAAGCTAACCTAGAGAATATTACCATTAATATTGAGAAGAAAATACATTCCCCATAACCTAAGATAATTTGAATTTTTTGAGAGTTTCCTTAATTTTTTTCATTTTTGATGTAAATATTTAATGCCTAAGGTTTATGAGATATGTTTTTCCAAATTAATTTTTTTTCTTGGTTGATATTAGTGTTTTTGATAAAAAGATTTATTATAGATTTATGTAATGTGTCCCGACCCCCTCCCCACAAGGTGTACCCCTCCAGGGCTAGCAATGTGAGAAGGGAGATAATGACCCCTGAGTCCCACCTCCAGTAGGACCCAGGTTAGATACTAGAACTGAGAGTATAGTAAACACACAAATGGGAGGCATTACCCTCTAAGAGAAAAAATGTGAAAGAGATGGATAAGAAAAACACCAACCAACTCCAACATGGATAGAAATATAAATGAAATCCCAAGTACACATATTTAATGTCATAAGAAAACTACTACAACTGAAAGGGGAAACTACAAATACACAAAAGAAAGTTAAAACTGCAGCAACCACAAACCCAAACAGCTCCTGCAACCCCAAGATTATAGAAACCAACTTAATCTCCAACCTTCTCCAAGTGACCTGAAAATAGTTTATATATACATAGGGTGATTATAATAGTATACTCAGTAGGATCCTTCCTAGAGCCTCTCATGAAAAATTAACGAAAGCATGCTAAATCATGGTGAATAGAAAGTGAAACTAACTCATCACCTAAACAGGTATACTAAGTTCCCAACCTCACAGTGGCTACTCTCACAATGTAACGTATACATGAGTATATATTATAATAAATAATATCAAGGGTACCCCTCTACTACTTCCCCACTGGTTTTCTGCTTTGCCCCAATGTCGAACATTCTAAACATATCTCTCCAAAAAGTCTTTCCCACAGACACCTGGGTGAAGCACCACAACATGTACCTCGTGCAAAAAAACCACCACGTCCATGTAATCAAAGTAACTAGGTAGTTTTCAGGAGCCACCATAGATCTCATAACGTGTATCATAAATCGGGGATTATACCTCAATCCATTACATCCCATAAACCGAGTAAGGATCATAAATCCATCACAGCCTATACACGTTACACCTATAGTAATCCATAGGAAACTATATCCAGAATATATGTGTGTGAATAACCACAAGATATTAAATCCCTCTACACACATATATGGGTAAAACTAACCAATGTGCCTACCAGCATAAGTAACTACTAAGAGAAGAGAGTGGGGCCAAAGGGGGTAGTTAGTCATCCATCCTCAAACCAGAATATTGGGTAAAACACCCCCCCCCCCCCCCTCCAGGGCTCAGAATCCCTGGGGTGTCAATTTCCCTAAATGATGGGGTGGAGTAGAGTATGGAAACAGAAAAAGTATAGAATATAGTGTATCTTACAACCACACTATGGGCATAAACTAGTCTTCGACTCATCTACAACTAACATCTCTCAGACTCCTGATAGCCACTTCTAAGACTAGGTATCCTATAAGCACGCAACAATTTAAAGATATTTAATACATTACTTCATTACATTTTTATTAGTTTCATTTTACGTTAATTAATTCATTAAACATTAATTAACTATTAATAATTTCCACATTATATTTCATTAGAATCACACCCAAAGTTCACTATTCCTATAAATTGCAACCTAAACATTGTGTCCCAACAAGCTCCAACCACATGGGTTAACACCATTTATTCAATCATTTATTAACAACATTATTACTTTCCCATATTCCCAGGAATTCAGAAAAAACAATCTAATCTACTAAACACAAGGGGATCAACACGGTGAGTAAATGAACTACCCGTCAGGTCTATTCTTCCTATAGAAAGATAATATACCCATCCTCCCTCGGGAAGCTAAACACAGAAATCACGTGGCATACCTCGGGCGTCTTCACCTATTTTGGAACAAGGGTAAGAAAACCATATTCCTTGAGTAGTGGGAAAAGTAAGGAAGATAAAAAACAACAAGAAATATAAAGCATCCAAACATTCACATCCAACCCACTCCATCATCTTTGGTGTCCTCCACGACATCCACAAGCATAAACTAGTGCATCCCTCCACTCTAGGCATCAACTTCTACCACAACCAATAGGCCTCCCTGCCCCCACATATCACAAATACCTTCCAGGATCACAATACAACACAAGCAACAGAAAAAAAACATCATATCAATTGGGATCTTAGACCTTAAACATGAAAGAGGGTAAATTAGAACCCTACTATGAATTATCTTTTATCAAACAACGTGTTCTTTAATCCATCTTTAATTAACTGATTTATTATTTTTAGGTTCCAACTTCGGGAAACCTAAACAGTAATCTATCAAAAATTAATTAAACATGCTTGCTGAATCAATTGGATTAAAATCAAATTACAACAACAACTAGATTCATTTACATGCCTTTTTATCTTTAGCCGAACAGTTATCAATTAATTCTATCATTATGTTTGTTACTAAATTCCATCAATAATGAAAAGCTAACAAAATAAGAACAGGTGTCACACTATCTAGAAAATCAAGAGGCAATAACATGCAATCGATATCAATTTATTTATTTAGTTCAAATATTTAATATGTCGATTCCATTGTGATACAGTGGTCTAAAAGATGAAAACTCTACAGTTTCATATAAAAGAATAGAGAAGCAATGAATCCCCTACCTCAAAAGTTTTTAACGTTCTTTATACGAGAATGATCCACACAATGGATCACAATCACCTCCTCATGTGACAACTGCATCCACCCGAGGATGCCACGGAACAACTGCACCAACTGAAACCCAAGAAATTCCATTAGAAGCATGGAGATCACATCCCATAATTTGGAAAGGAGAAACAAAATAATATTAACCCAATATAATGATGATAAATCATACCTTATATCAAAGATTGATGGATATTTCTTGGTTGCACAAAAACAGGGAGTGCACTTACAGCAAGAAGAATGTTGAGGGAAACCAATCCATAGGGAAACATTTAATCACATGACTCCTATGGTAAGGAAGGAAAGGTTCGATCATCTCATACCAGAGAACAAGGAGGAAGAATAAGGGAGGAATATATTTTATCCCTTTTTCAGGTTTACTGGAGATGTGGTTTAAGATACACTAGATTTTCTATTAAAAGTGGATCACATTAAACAACACAGTTTGACCAAGTAAATTCATCACAGGCCTTGGGAAAATTAATATAGAAGTTATGGGATTTTATTTGACCTTAAATCCCTTAAAACAAGGCATTGAATACATTTTACGTCAAATAAAATGTTAAATCAGTGAAACTGGAATTTTTTTTGAAATTTGGAAAAGGAAATATGAAACAGTTCTAGAATCACTGTTCATGAGACAATAACTTTGAGACAGTAATTTTGAGATAGTAAATGTGAGAGAGTAAATCTAAGAGAGTTACTCTGAGACAGTTACTCTAAGATAGTAACTCTGAGACAGTAACTGTGAGACAGTAACTATGAGACAGTAATTGTTGGACAGTAAATATGAGACAGTTACTGTGAGATCGTAAATGTGAGACAGTAAATGTGAGACAGTAATTGTGAGACAGTAACTCTGAGATAGTAACTGTGAGATAGTAACTGTGAGACAGTAACTGTGGGATAGTAACTTTGAGACAGTAACTATGAGAGAGTAACTGTGAGACAGTAACTGTCAGACAGTAACTATGAGACAATAACTCTGAGACACTAACTGTGAGATAGTAACTATGAGACAGAAACTCTGAGACAGTAACTCTGAGATAGTAACTGTGAGACATTATGACACAGTTTATAAAACTGGAAACACTGCTCATAGAACTAAAAATTTGGTGAAGTGTTGGGGATGAGTCACCTTGACCTCCCAGAACACCTCAACCACCAGATTTCAACAAGGGAATGGACCAGAGTGGTCCTAGCCATTACATCAGATACCTCTCAAAACATTCACATCCTCGAGATTCCAAAACTAACCTGAAAGGAAACCGGAAATGGGTCTGGATAACCACTTATCGAGATACCTCTCATAATAGAGCAATCCATAATAAGCAACAAAAGAAACCCGTCTTATAAACAAGAAATGGCTATAACCACAAAGCAACCATCATTACATGAAAAGAGTTAAACATAAAACAACTCGGGGTACTGAGCACTTATTTGCGACTCATGATCCTAGGTACTCTCTTCTACTCCACTATGTCACCACAAGACACAAACAGGGGATAGAATGTCTGCATAACACCTTCTCTTTACGGTCTTGGATCTTTACCTGCCACTCCTCGAAGGTCGCATCATCATCAACATCGATATCTCCCCTAATCAATGATGTTTGAGTCATCATGAAGATAATAATAGAGCTGTGATACATGGAAAACATCATGTATCCAGTTCATCTATGGAATAAGTTCTATCTAATACGCCACAGCTCCAACATAAGCCAAAACCTCGAAAGGGCCAAAAAACTAGGGAGAAAGCTTACTCCCGCGACTGAACCTTCACTGCCCACGATGAGGTGTCACCTTCAGAAACACATGATCCCCAACATCAAACTCTATCGGTCTCCTCCTTTGACAGGCATATGATTTATGATGATATTGTGCTGTCTTCATCCTCTCATGAATCACCTGAACCATCACTATTTTATTTTCCACTAGTTCCGATCCAAGAATTGCTGACTCTCCAACCCCAGTCCAGCACAACAGAGAATGGAAAGGTCATCCATAAAAGGATTCAAATAGTGCCATACCGATGGTGGAGTGAAAACTATTGTTGTAAGAAAACTCCACCAAGGGTAAGTGCCTCATCCAAGAACCTCCAAAATCCATGACACAAGAGCATAACATGTCTTCAAGAGTGTGGATAGTCTGCTCTATCTGATCATCCATCTACAGATGAAAAGTAGTGCTAAGGCATAGTAGAGAACTGAAAGCATGTTGGAGACCTCTCCACACCCTGGAGGTAAAATGAGTATCTCGATAAAAAATGATCATCCTTGGGACTCCATGAAGTCTCACCACCTCCTCCAGATACTACCTCGACAAAACTTCCACTGATCATGACTTCTTGATCACTATGAAGTGGGATGATTTTGTTAAACGATCCACTACCACCCAAATAGAATCATGTCCTCCTTGAGCTCAAGGTAAACCAGTAACAAAGTCCATTAATATGTCCTCCCACTTACATTGAGGAACATCTAATGGCTGGAGCAGACCACCAGGAACATAGTGTTTATCCTTCACCTTCTGGTAGACCAAACATCGAGAGAAAAACTCCGCAACTGTATGCTTCAACCCAGTCCACCAAAACTGGCTCCTCAAGGCTCCATAAAACATTTTCATTCCAGGATGAACTACTAAAGGTGAACAATTTACTCTCTGAGAACCATCTCACGCATGGACAAAGGAACAAATAGCCTTCCATGATACAACACTCGGTGTTGTTCATCCTCAGGACAACCATCAGGGGCCTCGCCACAAACAATTTGGTCCCTCTAGACCTCAACCTCAAGATCCCCCAACTGGGACTCTTCCACCAGCTACAGCATAGATGATTGCACTGTCATCTTAAAAAGACAACATATTCCCTCAACTTCTCCCATATTGAGATGTAATACTGAAAGTTCTTCCATAACTCTCCAGAAATCACCAGATTCACGCACTGTATAACTATGTGACTTTCTACTTAGCACATCAGCTAAAAAATTCCCCTTTCCAGGGGTATATGATATTTCAAAGTTGTATTCCTGTAAGAACTCCATCCACTAACATTTTTGCAATTTTATGTTACGCTGGGAGAAAACATACCTCAGTCTCTTATGATCATTGAAAACCACAAATCACTCTTCAATGAGGTAATGTCTCTACAACTTCAAAGAAAACACCACGGCTACTAACTCAAGATCGTGCATGGAATAGTTACATTCATGGGGATGAAACTATCAATACCCATAAGAAACAACTGATATATATTGTATCAGAACATAGCTTAATCCCAGATGTGCAGCATTATAGAAAACATTAAACTAAACTCACTTTACTGGAAGATAAAGAACTACATCACTTACTAACTTCTCCTTTAGATGTTCAAAAGTTGTCTGACACTGATCTTTCCACATGAACGCCTAATCCTTTCTAGTCATAGCTGTCAAAGGAGTCACAACCCAATAGAAATTGGCTACGAACCTCCTGTAGTAGCCTGTAAGATCAAGGAAACTTTTCACCTCTTACACTATCATGGGGGGTGCCCAAGACACAACTGCTTCTATCTTTAATGGATCTAAGATACTACCTTATAGGATACAACATTCCCCCAAGAAATTGAGTTCTCGAGCCCAAAACTCACACTTAGACAACTTTCCAAATAACTGATGTTGACGAAGAACTCCCAAAATGGCGTTTAAATGCTCTGAAAGCTCCTCATCAGACATGGAGTACACAAGGATGTCGTCGATGACCCCCCCCCCCCTCATGAACTTATCCAAGAACACATGGAACACCTCATTCATCAATCCCATGAACACATCTAGAGAATTTTTCACACTGAATGGCTTTACAAAGAACTCATAATGCCCATGACAACAACAAAAAGTAGTCTTTAGGATATATTCATCCTTCACACGCATTTGATGATATCTTGACCACAAGTTGATCTTTGAGAACCAAATTACACCCTTCATTTGATCGAATAAATCATCAATCCATAGAAGGGGATAGCGATTCTTCACTGTCACTTCGTTTAAATGATGATAATCGATACATAACCACAAACTGTTGTCAGCCTTATTCACAAAAAAAACAGGTGTACCCCATGGTGACACACTAGGCCAAAAAAACTGCACTGTAACAGACCATCAAGCTATATATATAGCTCTCATTACTCAGAAGGGGTCATCCTATATGGATACATAGAGATAAGAGACGATCCTGGTTGTAGCTCAATCCCAAACTTGATCTCTTGTCGAGGGGGTAATGCTACAGCCTCTTCTGGAAAGACATCAGGGTACTCTTCTACAACCCTAGGAAACGCCAACTACTAAACCTCTGAATAACTTAGCATCAGCTCAGCCATCATGGATAATAAGGATGGAACACGCCTCTGGCCCATCCGAGGGTCTCACTCGCCTACAAACACCAGTGGCTCTCCATCCGCATCGAAGAACACAACCTACCTCCTGGAGCAATCCACAATATCATGTACCAAATACAACCAATCCATGCCGATAATGACATTATATGGTTGTATCTTTAAACAAATGAAATCTCCCCAAGAGTGGTGCTACCCCCGCACTGCTCAAAGTCTCTACATACTTCAAACAAGTCATATAGACCTCCAACCAGCCTAGTCGACGCCAAGGGAACTGGAATCCTCTCTACCTCAAGTCCCAAAGCATGGAAAAGGGTAGTTGATATGAAGGAGTGTGACTCTACTAAATCAAACAATGCATAAACCAAGGTAGAAAACAAGCAAAGGGTACCTCAAACGAAGTCTGGATCACCTGGCGCTAGCAATTATAAAGCATGAAGCTGACCACGACCACCTTAATATCCTCTCTGACCTTAATTATGACCTCCACCATGGCCGTGCTTTTCTCTCAGAGGACGGGGAGCATCACGGGGCTGTCCTCGGCCTTCCCCATCCACCCTTTGCTGATCTAAAGATGGTACAACCTGCTGTTGTTGCCTTGGATGGAACTGCCTCAATGAAGGAACCTGTGGTGGAACACCTGGTGCAAGATGACTACTCTGAATGGTTAGGCACTCTCTCTACTGATGACCTCAACCACCATAGAAAAAACAAGCACCGGCTCTCTTGGAATAGTATTGAGAGCTGCCACCCCCGGAGAAACGAGATGTTGAGGGCTGGGACCTGCCCCCAAATGAACGGAAACTCTTATGCCCTAAAAATCAGGAATCCCGGACCACAACACTGGTTCATGAGGAATCATGAAGAATCCCCTCTCGTGATGATATAGTTCTAGACAATGACCTTTTGATGACCTCTGGCCTCTCCAGTACCTCAAGATATGTCTTCAGCATTAATGGGGTGACCTTGCGCTAGATCTCGTACGCAAAGCCTCCTCAAAATGCCTCACCCTGGCCTCCTCATCTAGAAACAGGTCCGAAGCATATCATAAAAGGTTCTTGAAATGGATTTCAAACTCTTGCGCATTGGAGCTCCCCTATCGAAGGGTAAGAAGAACTTGGCGACTGGACGCCTTCGCGGTCGAAGAAAGAAACTCAACTCTAAACTTGTCTTGGAACTCCTCCCTTGAGATCGCCGACTCCTCACGATCCCCGAGGAAAAAGAACCAAAACTTCCTTGCTTCTCCACACAGCATCGTCACAACCAAAGAAACACAGTGCTCCTTCCGAGCATGGGTCAAACTAAATCCTATCTCAACCTCCTTCAACCAGTCTTCTGTGACTGCATCTGAAATGGAGCCCTCATACTTCTACAGACTCCGTCACTAGAACTCTCTAAGTGTCCCCCTCCAAGTGTTTTTGTCATCAACCTCTATCGTATGGTGATCTTCTGGCATAACCTACTGGACATATTCTATGCGATCTTGAAGAGGACGTCAACCTAGAGCCATACCTGTAAAATAACATGCTGTTAGAGCTCCTAAACCTAGAATATGGAAGACACAACATTAATTGATTAATTATTTTCTTTTATTCATTTTAAGTTCACCTATCCTAAGGTCTTCCCATTCAAATACAAGGTCGAATAAGAATTATGCAAGATCCTTTCCTAGTTCTCTACCCTACAACTAGTGTCACTTAGTTTATTAACCATTTTAAAATTAAAGGTTCAAGCCTCATATCACAAGGGGTCCTAAACACTTATGTCTTAGTCAGTATATAGTTTTTTCATCACTTGATAAACATGACTGACACCATTTCCCTACCAACCCATGCAACCTCACATGTGCCTAACACCAAACTCCATCCTATCCCTCAACCTGACATCTCATACCACTCTATCGTGACCCCCTCCTCACAAGGTGTACCCCTCCTGGGTTAACAATGTGAAAAGAGAGATAATGACCCCCGAGTCCCGCCTCCAGAAGACCCCACGTTGGTGACTAGATATGTGGGTATAGTAAACACACAAATGGGAGGCATTACCCTCTAAGAGAACACATGCGGAAGAGAGAGATAAGATAGAAACCAACCAACTCCAACTTAGACAAAAAAATAAATGAAATCCCAAGTACACATATATAATTTTATACAAAACTACTACAACTGAAAGGGGAAAAACTTAAAATACCCAAAAGAAAGTAAAAACAACAGCAACCACAAGCCCAAACACCTCCTGGAACCCCAAGCTAGTAGAAACCATCTTGATCTCCAACCTTCTCCAAGGGACCTGAAAAATAGTTTATATAAACATAGGGTGAGTATAACAGTATACTCAATAGGATCCTCCCTAAATCCTTTCATGCAAAAGTAAAGAAAGAATGCTAAATCACAGTGAACTGCAAGTGAAACTAACTCATCACCTAAACAGTTATACTAAGTTCCCATCCTCACCATGTATACTCTCACCAAGTAATGAAAACAAGAGTGTATAATTTAATAAAGAATATCAAGGGTACCCTTCTACTACTTCCCCACTGGTTTTCCGCTTTGCCCCAACGTCATACGTCCTAAGCATATCTCTCCAAAAAGGCTTTCCCATAGACACCTGGGCGAAGAACCCCAATATACACCTCATGAAAAAAAAACACAACATCCATGTAATCAAATTAACCAGGTAGTTTCCAGGAGCCACCACAGCTCTCATAACATGTATCATACGTTGGGCATTATACCTCAAGTCATTACATCCCATACACTGAGTAAGGATCCTCAAGCCATCATAGCCTATACAGGTTACACATATAGTAGTCCATAGGAAACTATATCTAGAAAATATGTGTGTGAATAACCACAATACATTACATCCTTCTACACACATATATGGGTAAAACTAACCATTATGCCTACCAACACAAGTAACTACCAAGAGAAGAGTGTGGGGCCAAGTTGGGTAGTCAGCTATCCATCCTCCCACCGGAATGTTGGGCAACCCCCCCCCCCATGGCTCAGAATCCCCGGGGTTTCAGTTTCCCTAACTGATGGGGTGGAGTAGCGTATAGAAACACAAAAAAGTACAGAATATATTATATCTCACCACCACACTATGGTCATAACATAGTCTTAGACTAAACTACATCTAACGTCTCTCGAACTCCTGGTTGCCACTTCTAATACTAGGTATCCTATAAGCACAAAACCATTTAAATATCTTTAATACAGTACTTCATTCCCATTTTATCAGTTACACTTTACCTTAATTAATTCTTTAAACGTTAATTAACCATTAATAATTTCCACATTATATTTCATTACCATCACACACAATGTTTATTGTTCCTTTAAATTTCAACCTCAACATTGCATCCCAAAATGTCCCAACCTCATGGATTAACATCATTTATTTGATCATTTATTAACAACATTATTAATTTCCCATATTCTCAGGTATTCTAGAAAAACATTCTAAGCTTCTAAACACAAGGGGATCAACATAGTGGGTAGATGAACTACATGTCAGGTATTTGTTGCCTATAGCAAGATCATAGACCCATCCTCCCTTAGGAATCTAAACACAGAAATCATGTGGCATACCCCATTCATATTCACCGCTTTTGGAAGGAGGGTAAGAAAACCGGTTTCCTTGAACAGTGGTAAAAGTAAGGAAGATAAAAAACCAACAAGAAACAGAAAGCATCCAAACATTCACATCCAAACCATTCCATCATCTCTGGTGTCCTCCCCAACACCCACATGCATAAACTAATACATCTCACTACTCTAGGTATCAACTTCTGCCACAACCAATAGGCCTCCCTACCCCCATATTTTACAATTTCCTTATAGGATCACATCACAACACAAGAAGTTGGAAAACAAACATCATATCAATTGGGATCTTGGCCCTTAAACAAGAAAGATGGTTTCTCATAACCCTAAAAGGAATTATATTTTATCAAACAACAAGTTCTTTAATCCTTCTTGAATTAACTGATTTATTATTTTTAGGTTCCAACTTTGGGAAAAAACAGTAAGCTATAAAAAATTGATTAAACATGTTTACTACATCAATTTGATTAACATAAAATTACAACAACAACGAGACTCATTTAAATTCCTCTTTATCTTTAGCTGAACAATTATCAATTAATTACTGTTTATGTTTATTACCAAATTCCATCAAGAATAAAAAGCTAAAAAATAAAGCACAGATATCACACTATCTAGAAAAGCAAGAGTCAATAAAATAGGATCAATATCAATTTATTTATCCAATTCAAATATTTAATATGTCAATTCCATTGGGATCTAATGGGATAAAACATGTTAACTTACATTTTCATGTAAAAGAATAGAGAAGAAACAAATTCCCTACCTCAAAAGGTTCTTAACACTCTTTATACAAGAAAGATTGACACAATGGATCATGATCGTCTCCTCTCATGACAACTGCATCCACCCAAGAATGTCGTGGCATGACTGCACGAACAGAAACCCAAGAAACTCCATTAGAAGCATAGAGATCACATTCCATAATATGGAAAGGAGAAACAGGAGAAGATGAACCCAAAAGAACTATGATAAATTGTACCTTATATCGAAGATTGATGGATACTGCTTGGTTGCACCAAAACAGGGGGTGCACTTGCCACAAGAAGAACGTCGAGGGAAACTAATCCATGGGGAAAATTTTGATAGCATGACTTATGTGGGAAGGAAGTAAATGTTTGAGAATATCTCACCAGAGAATGAGGAGGAAGAATAAGGGAGGAAGATATCTTGTCCCTTTAGAATATTTAACAGAGCATCAGTTTAAGATACACTGGATTTTCCATTAAAAGTGGATCACATTAAACCACGTTTTTTGACCAAGTAAATTCATCTTGGACCGTATGAAAATTAATATAGGAGTTATGGGATTTGACTCGGCCTTAAATCCCTTAAAACAAGGCCTTGAATGCATTTTACATCAAAGAAAATGTTAAATCGGTGAAAATGGAAAAAAACTGAATATTTGGAAAAGGAAATGTGAAACAGTTCTAGAAACACTTTTCAGGAGACAGTAACTCTGAGACAGTAACTATGAGATAGTAATAGTGAGATAGTAACTATGAGACAGTAACTGTGAGACAGTAACTATGAGACAGTAACTGTGATACAGTAACTCTGAGACAGTAACTATGTGACACTAACTATGAGACAGTAACTGTGAGATAGTAATTGTGTGACAGTAACTGTGAGATAGTAACTGTGAGATAGTAACTTTGATATAGTAACTCTGAGGCATTAATTGTGAGATAGTTACATTGAGACAGTAACTCTAAGGCAGTAACTGTGAGACAGTTACATTGAGACAGTAACTCTGAGACAGTAACTGTGAGATAGTAACTCTGAGATAGTAACTCTGAGATAGTAACTCTGAGATAGTAACTATGAGACACTAATTATGATATAGTAACTTAGATACAGTAACTCTGAGATAGTAACTCTGAGGGAGTAACTGTGAGACACAGTGACACTATTCATAAAACTAGAAACAATGTTCACATAACTGAAAATTTGGCAAAGTGTTGGGGATTAGTCACCTTGACCTCCCAAAACACCTCAACCCCCAGATTTCAGCTAGGTATTGGACCAGAGTGGTCCGAGCCATTACATAATGTCCCCAACCTAAAATCCACTAAACTAGGGCCCTGATTCAGGTCGCTACATGACCTCAGGTAGGCCTCCCTATATGCCAAAAGTTGTCGACTATCCATGAGGGTTTAATTGATAACATGTGAAGACTATACCCTCTTTTTTAGATTAATCCACAATATATAATTATTCAAATAAAGGTAAAAAAATAACCTAAACCATTCATTACCAAAAGAATAGCAAACAAGGTATAACCCCAACCAAGAAATAAATATGTCATGTCATGCTAAAGTAAGAGATGGAAACCCCAAAATAAAGATCAGTAGTTAAATCCTCAAATTGGGTCCAAACTCCAAGTTCAGATCCTCAACCATGAACATAACAAGACCAAATAAACTCTCAAGCATAGGTCATTTCCACTTGTCCTGACCTACAAACATGAAATATTCTCGAGTACCCAACGGCGGCTTGAGCAATGTATAAGTACAACTCAGTGGGCCACCACTAATAGTGTCTACAAAATATCCAGTCTAAAAAGATAGTGTATGAAATAAATGAATAAATGATAAGATAAACAAAATATAACCTAGGTTCCATTAGTTAACAATATTCACTTAAACCATTTCAACCATATGTTCCATTTTCATCACTTATAACATCTTTATTACTAAATTTATTTTCATCACTTGTTCCATGGGTTAGGCATTTACATCATTTAGCCAACATCCTAAGTAGGTAAATTATCATTCATAAGGGGATAAACCAAGTTCTATATCTCACAAGGTATAAAATTTTCACAAAAAATTACAATACTCTCACCTTGAAGCCTCGGTCCAAGTAGTTTCATCAAATGGAACCATTAGGGGTATGAATCCTAATCCCCCATACCTAACCCATGAATTATGGGATGGGTTTTAGAGCCTTATTATAACTCTACCTAGGGGAATAAATCCTCAATTTCAATACCCCACAACTATTAAGCCAAGTGCACATGTTTATTTACCCATTAACCACATATATTATATCAAAAACCATACATATTCATCATTAATAACATTCTCAATTCATATTCATTCGAAAATAACTCAATATAAAGACTTAAACATTTGACACATTTATTATTTACATCGTAAATCCCATTTAACCCATTTCCCAATTCATAGCTTAACCCATTTAGCATATTCAAAAATTTACATACATTATCCCACTTCACATAATACATCAATTTGCATGCATTATCCCATTTGATCAAATCATTTACAAACTCAGAATTCAATTGACACATTCAATTTTTTCAATTTAACCCTTTTTCACATTTTTTCAAACAATACCTTATGACATTTCCAACAACTAGACATAACTACCATTATGGCCTTTATATAATCCATACTAGCAAATAAAAACGTATACCATGGCTCTATTTCAACACAAATGATATTTAGCCTTAACATTACTATTTTCCAGGTTTATTAATATTATCACACCCCATTGGGTGGCCCAAAACCAGTTTAATCATCCTCAATGCATCCCTAGGGAATCATGAGGGGTTTAATTCACTATTTAACCTAACATTTAACCAAATCTTACTAATGGAATCAAATGAAAAACAAAATAAAATTAAATAGACAACTATTCAAGAACAAATCAACATTAAGTCAATAGGATATAACTTGTAGACCGCCTACCTCGAATCCAAAGACGAATGCACCCTTAACCCTATCCTTAGATCTGGATTCAATCACCCTTTGAATCCCCAACATAAGATCTATAACAACCCAACCTTTTTTCAATAGAATTTATCCCTTCGTATAGTAATTTCATAAATACCATGAGATCTCTTATAGACCATAATAAAGCCTTTATAAACAAATAATTAATGAAATAGGAATTATTTCTAGAAGTTAAAGATCCAATACCGATGAAATAGTAACTTGACTTTAGGAATAGTAATATGACCCTTATAAATAGTAAAATAGCGAAATGAATATTATCCTCACCCATGAAAGTATAAATAAAATTTATGCATCTTATAAGTGAAAATATGATATAATTATATCATAGTATCAGTAAGAAAATATTTTAAAAAATATTAATTAAGTGTTGGAATTTTTGTAAGTCATAAATATTTAATTAAAATTTTATGATTAATTTAATAATTTAAAATAATTTATAAAATTTAGTCATAAATTAATATTTTCATTTCAATAATTTTAAGATAATTTTATGAGACCTTAAGTAATTTTTCAAAGTGTTATAAAATTAGTTATAATTTTAAAATCTGTATTTTCCAAGTAAATGACGGTTTTAATTATAAAATTAAATTACACATATTTATAAAATTATTCTCATAAAATTAAGTTCATTTTTTGAAATATTCACATTGAAAAAAAATTAGAGATAATTCTCAAACTATTCATAGTCTTGATCCAAAATAATAGACCAATGAATATAATAATGAAAAAACACCCCTATCATCCACTATAAAAACCACCCCTCACCCCATCTTCTCCTCACACCTCACAAGATTTGATCCTTTCCCAAATTCTACCCAATAATTATCCCTAGAAACTTACACACATCCAAGATCTCTTGGTATCATCAAAATACCAAAACATTTTCCCCAAGGATGATAAATCCAAGAGGTAAAACCCTCTTCCTTTTTCTTTTAATTTCTTTTCAATTTAATTTATTTTATTCTATTCACCTCACCTTCATTTATCCAAATGTCATGGTAACTCCAGTATGTTTTATATACTGGTATTATATCATTTTAATGGAATATACATCATTAAAATCTACCCTCCCTCTCTCTAGGTTATTCTAAAAATGAAATTGCCACCTGGGATGTGTCAATTTTGCGACATCATGGATGATGCAATTTCATTTTCCTTTAATGACTATAATGATGTTAATAAAACCGTTAAATGGTTGAAGAAATATTAAAAAATTTATTTTATAACCCTTTTTATATTCTATAAGTAACATTTATACATTATACTAAATATTAAAACAAAAGGAATTCATTTTGATCGAAAGTCTGCCAAAATTAACCTAAAACGATCATCATTAACTTTTATCTAATGATTCATCCTCAAGAAATATTACCAAATTATTTATAAGATCATTTAAAATTATTTAATATCATTAATAACATATAATAAAAATTATGTATATTTTTCCTCATTTTACACGAACTTCCATTCATACAAGTGAACCGATCATGAAAACTAAGAAAACAAATGCTCCCAAACAATGAAATTATACTCTATAACTCATAAAAAGGCCCATAAATGAACTTAATGATTCTATAATGAATCAAATACATGTATGAATGTTTATTTATTTGTAATTAATGAATATAATGTGATTATATAAGATATTAACATGAAGGAATCATTCAGACATAATGTAAGGGGAATTCTCAAACCCAACTCTCTATCTTTGGGTTTTCCCTCTTTCACACCATTTTCAGTCTGTATATTCCTTAGATTTCATTTATTCATGATTTTATTACCTTTTATGTGATATAAATGTTTCTTAATTTATTTTATGAAAAACATAATGTTTTCCAAAAGAACTCTTCTTTAAAAAAAACACATATTTTACTTCTCAAGATTGTTTCTTCTTCACTCAAGGTTGATGATTCTTATATCAAGTAGGCTAATCCATATTTCATTTGGGAAAACAAATTATATGAATATATGATTTATGAAATGAAACCCATTCCTTTCCATGGATTATTTTATGTCCAAGATTGATATATGTTCTATGTGGAATGCATGATAATGTAAGTGTTATGATGTGACGGGTGCGCCCGGAATTATATAGCGTAATGTAAATTTTACTATGTGATGAGTGTGCTTAGAATTATTTAGTACTCCAATGAATTGGGTAATTCGATGTATCTCATGAGAAAATTTAAATATGTTTGAACATTATGATATATTATTTCACAACTATGTGTGGTTATTGACCATTAAGACATGATGTTTCATTTTTATAAATTGCCACATTGTAAGATTTTTCTTAATGCTTCCTCTCATGAAAATGATCCTATGAATATGTTATGATGATAATGATTATGCTCACCCCATGTTATATTGTTTCATCTTCTTATCTATCCTCTTACTTGGATTTTAGCTCACTCTATTTTTATGTATATCATCAGGTGATTACTTGTACTAAGAAGAATGTGAAGACCACTAAGAAGCTAGAGAAGAAGAAATTAAATAAATGTTTTTGTTTTATTTTTTAAAATATGTGTATGGTTCTAATTTTTTCATGACACGAAAACTTTGTATCTTGGTTGTGTAAATATTCTATGTTGTTCATATTTAAAATGATTTAATAATAATGTAGGAAAATTAGGGTCTCTATAGTTTTTATCTGATCACGGTTTAGTTAATTTGTGAATTACGATTAGAGAACCTTAGTGAAAACCCTTAGTATGAGACTAAGTATTTTTAAGTACCCAAGAAGCTTTGTTTTAGAAAATTATAAACATAGGGATCCAAAAATATTTGTCTTTAGTCTTAATTTAACAAAGGAATAAATTGTTTATTGACAACTTATTGACTTATTTTTTGTTATAATTTTTTATATTTTAGAAAATAGTGGGAACTATGAGAAACTAGGACAACAACCCGTGTGAGGTACAATGTAGCGATTTCCCGAATGAAATCCCCAATGCTTTGGGAGGTGGAGTTAAAAAATTCATGGAAATCCTTACCCAGTTGTCTCAAGTTATAAACAAAAACCTAAATAATGTGCAACGTATACCTTTATTTTAGTGGGAGGAACTAGTTATCGAGTGTTTTATACAGAAACAACAACTAATGTTTAGTATATCTTCTGATCCACTAGTTGTGGAATAGTGGGTCAAATCGATGGAGAAGATATTTTATATTATTCACTATTCTAATATGGAGAAGCTGAATCTCATTGTCTATCATCTAGATAGAGAGGATGACTAATGGTATGCATTGATTAATAACACCAATATGAGGGATTAAATTGAAGAGATTGAGTGGGAAGACTTTAAGACAATGTTTCTTAACAATTATTTCCCTCTAACTCTTCATACAAAGATGGATAGAGAGTTCATAGAGCTGAAGAAAAAGGAAGTAGAATCTCTCATTGCCTACAAAGAAAATTTCACAAGGTTTTCAAGGTATGCTTTAGGTTTTGTTATAAAAAATGATATAAAAATTGATAGATTCTTTAGTGGTTTAAAAACACACATTAAAAATGATCTATAAATTCCAAACTTTGGGAGTTATGAAGAAGTTGTTCGATGTGACCTCAAAGTAGAGATGGAGTTTGGAGAATGGTCTCATGGCTATGGTGATAAGAAACGAAAGATGGAGTTTCAAGAAGGAGGATCTTATGAGAAATATGGAAATAAAACTCAACCACTCACATTTCAACAATGTGGGAAGAAGCATAATGGGTACTTCCTCTAATGGAAGGGGAAATTCTTCAAATATGAGAGATAAATCCACCAAGATCATGAATGTCAAAAAGACATAAGGAAGCATGAAAATGAATTATAGGAAAGGAGAGCACCACCCATGGTCCAACTCTACAAATGTAGGGAGCAATGGAACTATTAAATCCAATGCAATAAACCTTGAGTCCTTGTGGGTAATCAGTTTCAGCAACCACCAAGTCCAAAAGAGAAAGGCAAGGCTTATTCCATCACTACTACTATAGTGGAGCCAGAAAATAAAGTCATAAAAGGTACACTTCCTATTCACTCAATAATGGAAAAAGCCTTATTTGATTATGGTTCTATGTATTCCTTTATATCTTGCAAGTTTTCTAGAACTATTGAATTGAATCCCCAAACCATTGAAGTAGAGATATCTGTAAAAACACCTAGTGGTGAAATCATTATCACCCAAGTGTTGTAATCTTCTCATATTGGTGTATGTGGGAGGATTCTTCCAGATAAACTCATAATACTTTATTTGGTGTAATTTTATTCTATATTAGGGATTTATTGGATCTTTTTATATATGACACATATCAACTATCAGAAAAAGGAAATATCTTTTTATATTCCAAACCATACCATGCTCCTATACAAATGAAAGGAAGATCATGAATCTTATTTTGAAAATACTTCAATGGTGTGGATGTTGAATCCCTGTGAAGAATCACACCTTGCTCAAATGGTTTAGTCAAAGGAGATTATTAACCTAAGGTAAATGCCTATCATAAGGGGATACAGTGATCTTTTTCCTGAAGAGTTACCTGGACTCCCCCTAAATCATGAGGTGGAGTTCTCAGTAGAACTCATAAATGGAGCTACTCCTATCTCAAAGTGTCCCTATAGGATGGTTCCAATTTAACTGGATGATTTAAAGAAGAAACTACAATAGCATTTGGAAAAAGAGTTCATATTCCCTTTTACATCACCTTGGGGTGACCTAGTTCTCTTTCTAAAGAAGAAGGATGGATCAATGTGGATGTGTATCAATTATCAGGAACTCAAAAAGATCACCATAAAGAATAAGTATTCTCTTCTAAGGATTGATGACTTGATAGATCAGTTGTGAGTAGATCAGTAATACTCAAAGGTGGATCTTCAT
The DNA here is from genome assembly GCA_963277665.1 of Viscum album. Lineage (NCBI taxonomy): Eukaryota > Viridiplantae > Streptophyta > Magnoliopsida > Santalales > Viscaceae > Viscum > Viscum album. The sequence goes on along the minus strand of OY728130.1, from coordinate 1,965,471,655 downwards.
TCTAGATATCATTAGCTAAAGGAAACGAAAGAATATATTCATAATACTACCATACGTACAAGTTATGGGAACTACAAGTTTCTGGTAATTCCCTTAGGACTTAATAATTCCCCTACAATATTCATGGATTTGATGAATGGATTATTTATATATTATCTCGAAAAATTCTAGGTAGTGTTTATCGATGATATTATCATGTACTACAAGAGAAATAAGGAACATGTAGAACATATAAGACTCATGTTGGTGACATTAAGGAAATAGAAATTATATGTGAAGTTCAGAAAGTGTGAATTTTGGATGGAGCATGTCACTTTTTAGGGACATGTGATCACAAGTGAGAGAATTTATATAGACCCTTCAAAAACAAAGGCAATTGAGGAATGGCCCAGACCCTCCAGTGTCACACAAATCTATATTTTTCTTGGATTAGCTGGGTACTACTGATGTTTTGTGAGAAATTTCTCATGCTTTTCTAGCCCTCTAACTAATTCAATAAGGAAAGGGGTAAAGTATGTATGGATGGAAGAATATAAGGAAAGCATCAAGGATCTAAAAAGAAGGCTTATCACTGTACTTGTACTCATTTTACTGAAAAGTTGAGAGAGTTTTGCGATATACAGTGATTCTTCCAAGAAAGTATTGGGTTTTTTACTCATGAAAAATGATAATGTGATATCATATGCCTCACTGTAGTTGAAGATCCATGAGCAGAACTAACTGATGCATGATCTGGAGCTAGTAGTTGTGATTTTTTCCTTGAAAATCATGTGGCACTACCTCTATGGTGAGAAGTGTGACATATATACAATCACAAGAGATTAAATTATATATTCACAAAAAATGATCTCAACATGAATCAAATAATATGGTTAGAGATAATAAAAAACTACGATCTATCTATTCATTATCATCTTGGAAAGGTGAACAATGTAGCTGATTCTCTTAGCATAAAAGAACCATCCACTCTATCCATGTTATGGATTGAAAAAGGCCTTATCTTCTTGGATATTCAAATGATGGATTTGGAAATAAAAATGACATATAATAAATCCTAAGTTTCCCAAATTAGTGTCTAACCATATGTCCAAGAGATGGTTAAGGAGGCACAAAGGGATGAACCAGAGTTACAAAAGAAGGTGAATGCAGTAAAGGAAGGGAAACTTCAAGAGTTTCATATCGATGATGATGGTGTGATTCGGTTTGGAATGATAATATGTGTTCCTTCAACACTTGGGGTAAATAATGAGCTATTGGATAATTCACATAGCTCAACTTTCTTTATCCATCCTGAGAGTACCAAGATGTATTGTGACCTCGAAGAACACTTCTAGTGGGACAACATGAATAAGGATATTGCGGATTATATCTTAAGGGGCTTGATATGTCAGAAAGTTAAAGATAAGTTATATAAGTCTAAAGGGATAATGCAACAATTTACTATACCCATGTGAAAATGGGAGAATGTCACTATAGACTTTTTCATGGGTCTCTTGAAGAAATCAAAAGGAAATAATGTGATATGGGTTGTGGTGGACTGACTCACCAAGACTGCCCAGTTTATTGCTATTCAGGAAGATCTCTTACATGAATAAATTGAAAATATAATGTGAAGGAAGTGGTGAGAATACATGGGGTTACAATCTTGATTGTTTCTAATCATGATCCCAAGTTCACATCTAAATTTTGGAGGAGTCTTCAACATGATTTGAGTACTAAATTAAATTTCATCATGGCCTATCACCCCCAAACAGATGGAAAGTTGGAAAGTACTATTCAGATGATAGAAGATATGATAATATCCTACTATTTATATTTCAAAGGTTTATGGGATCAGTATCTACCATTAGTTGAGTTTTAATACAACAAAAGCTTCCACTGGAGTATTCAAATGGGTCCATATTAAGATTTTTATGGAAAGTGATGTATAACTCCAACCTATTGGGATCAAGTCAGTGAAAGAAAGATACTTGGACCTAGACTTATAGAAGATATGAAATAAAAGGTTCAATCCATCCAGTAACATATCAAAACTGCTCAGAGTCGGCAAAAGAGATATGTTGACAAACGTTTAAGGGACTTCGAGTTTGATGTTGGAGATAAATTATTCCTTTGAATATCACCATGGAAGAGAATCATACAGTTTGGAAAGAAATGTAAGTTAATCCCAAGGTACATTGGACCCTTTGATATCCTTGATCACATTGGATATTTATCCTATCATCTTTCACTTTCGCTAAATATATCTCAAGTTCATGATATGTTTCATGTATCACTTTTGAGGAAGTACATACCATATCCCTCACATGTACTAAACTCAGAGGAGGTATATCTGGAGGATGATCTCTCATGTGAGGTGAAGCTAGTAAATATTCTAGACTAGAGAGATAATGTTATACGTAACAAGAAAACCCACCTTATAAAAGTGTTGTGTAAGAACCATAAGTATGAATAAGCAACTTGGGAACCGGAGGAGGAAATGAAGAAGAAGTATCATCACCTTCTTATGTAAAATAAAATTTCAAGGGTGAAATTTTAAAATGGGGGAAGTATGTAATGACCCAAAATTTTGTCAATAGAGTTTCTCCATTATCATAGTAATGTCATAAATAACATAAAATCACTTATAGACTATAATAAAGACTTTATAAATGAGGAATTAATTAAATATGAAGTATTTCTAGAAGTTAAGGATCTAATACTAGTGAAATAGTAACTTGACCTTAGGAATAGTAATGTGAACCCTATTAATATTAAACCAGCCAAATTAATAGTATAATCACCCATGAAAGTATAAATAAAATTTAGGCATCTTATAAGTTTAATTATTGTATAATTATATCATAGTATAAGTAATTAAATATTTTAAAAATTATTCATTAAGTGTTGGTATTTTTATAAGTCATGAATATTTAACTACCAATTTATGATTAATTTAATAATTTAAAAGAAAATTTATCTTTATAAAATGTATTCATAAATTAATATTATCATATATAATGATTTTAAGATAATTTTATGAGACCTTTAGTAATTTTTCAAAGTGTTTTAAAATCAGTTATAATTTAAAATATGTATTTTCCATGTAAATGATGATTTTAATTAAAAATAAAATTACTCATATTTAGAAAATTATTTTCATATAATGGTGTTAGTTTTATAAATATGTGTGTTGAAATATTATTAGGGTGAATTTTTGGGATTTTTCTATTGTAATTGATTTTTTTATGAATAGTAAAATATGATAATTTACAATAAAAGACAAATACATGAATTATAGAGTCATAGATTATGTAAGGATGATATAATCCTAAAATATCTAACTATCCTTCATTATTTTAACATAGTTATTGATAATTCTATAACTATTCATAGTGTTGATCCAAAATAATAAACTAATGAATATAATAATGAGAAAACACCCCTCACCTCCACTATAAAAACCACCCCTCACCCCCTATTCTCCTCACATCTCTCAAGCTTTGAGACTTTCCCAATAATCTTCATTATCCCCGTCCCCATGTCAAATATCACTTTTTATCATAAAAATACCCAAAAAAATCCTTAAATAGGTTCTCAAGGAGGATAAATCCAAGAGGTAAAACACTCTTCCATTTTCTTTTAATTTCTTTTCAAATTAATTTCTTTTATTCTATGCTCCTCGCCTTATCTTAACCAAATGGCATGGTAACTCCAGTATATTTTATATACTATTATGATATCATTTTAATGTTATATCCATCATTAAAAACCTCCTTATCTCTCATTTATTCTAAAAATGAAATCATCACTCGTGATGTGTCAATTTAAAGACATTATGGGTGATACACTTTCATTTTCCTTTAACGCATTCAAGGATGTTAATAAAACCGTTAACTGGTTGAAAACAGAATATAAATTAAATTTTATAATCGTTTTTGTATTCTAGAGGTAACATTTTTATGTTATACTAAATTATAAAACAAAAAAAATTTGTGATCGAAAACCCGCCAAAATTAACTTAAAACGATCATCATTAACTTTTATATAATGATTAATCCTCATTCCACATTACCAAATTATTTATAAGATCATTTAAAATTTTATAATATCCTTGGTAATATATAATAATAACGATTCTGGATATTTATCCTCTTTTTACATGAACTTCCATTCATACAAGTGAACTAATATTGAAAACTAGGAAAATGAAAGCTCTCAAATGATGAAATTAAACTCTATAACTTATAAAAAGGCCCGTAATTGAACTTAATAAAACTATAATGAATAAAATATATGTATGAAAGGTTTTTTATTTTTAATTAATGAATCTAATGTGATTATACAGGATATTAACGTGAAGGAATCTTTTAGAAACAAGGTAAGGGGAATTCTCAAACCCAACTCTCTTTGGGTTTTCCCTCTTTCACACCATTTTAAGTTTGGATATTCCTTAAATATAATTTATTCATAATTATATTAACATTTATGGTATATAAATTTTTCCTAATTGATTTTATGACAAACATATTGTTTTCCAAAAGAACTTTTCATTCAAAAAACACAGCTTTTACTTCTCAATATTGTTTCTTCTTCACTCAAGGTTGGTGATTCCTATATCAAGTATGTTAATCCCTATTTTATTTAGAAACCCAAATTTTATGAATGTATACTTTATTAAATAAAATACATTCCTTTCCATGGGTTATTTTATATCCAATATTGATATATGTTATATGTGGCATGCATGATAATGTAAATGTTATGATGTGACCGATGCGCCAAGAATTATATAGTGCTCCAATTCATTGGAAAATGTGATGTATCTCATGATAAAAGTTCAATATGTGTGAGAATGATGGTATATTTTTTTACAACTATGTGTGGTAGTTGACCACTAATGCATGATGTTCCATTTTATGCATTTCCACATTCCAAGCCTTTTCTTAATGCTTCATCTCATGATTATGATCCTATGACTATGTTATGATGATAATGATTATGCTCACCCCATGTTATGTTGTTTCTTGTTATTATATATCTTCTTATATCACACCATTTTTATGTATATACTTAGAAGATTAAATATACTAAGGATAATTTTAAGACCTCTAGTAATCTATAGAATACGGAATTAAATAAATGTTCTTTTATTTTGTAAAATTTGTGTATGGTCTTAATTTTTCCAATACACTAAACCTTTATATCTTGGTTGTGTAACTCTTTTATGTTTTTCATATTTAAAATTATGTAATAATAATGTAATAAAATCAAGGTCTCTATAAGATCCATTGAAAAAGAGGGTTTTAGGGATTCATAACAAGAAGAATGAAACCACAAGCCCTAATCTAAAAATGATAAGAAAGAGGACCGTTAGACACACCTAGAGCTTCAACCAGCAACCAACATTACTCCAAACACCTAAAAATGAAGAATATCAACCCTTGGGAAGTTTGGGAGAGTTTGGTTCGTCACTAGGGAAGGAGGAGGAGGAAATGAGGAGAAAATAGGGTTAGAAACATAAAATATTGAGGTAGTAATTTGGTAACTTTTCACCTTTTAATGGAGAACATGTTTTGATCATATAGTTTGCCAAATAATTTTCCAACTATGTGGCTACCTCTATCCAAGAGGATTATAAGTCAAACGGTTACCTAGGGATTCTATATGGTTTGAAAAAATGTGCACCAATCGAGCATAAATCCCCTATCCAAGGTTATATGTTTTGGCTTTCCCCCTTGCATGGATTACTCTAACCATGTGCCAACTATGAAACATGCACTGTATGGACCAAATTACCTTTCTTTCATGTCATGAACCCTCAAAACACCCATGAGCTTCATCATACACATGGAAAATCATCAATTTTCCAACTTTAAGGGATAAAAACCAAAATTTAAACAAAAATGTACCTACATGATGTTTGTGATCTTACAACCTTCCCACCTTATAGTGGTTTTTCCTTGAGCCACACTCCCAACCATCACTGATATTTCGAGGCAAAGAGATTCAGCCAGTGGTCCCACATATCCAACTCTCATTAAAAAAATTCTTCCTAAAAATTATCATTCTACCACTATAACAATTTGAACTTTTTTAATGATAATTGTTTCTTAAAAATTTGTGTAATATTATTTTGTACTCAGAAAAACAATATATCTTTAATAATGAAGTGAATATAAAATGAAAATTGACCATCAAGTTTCAATCATTATATAACCATTGGTCAATTATGACAGTTGGTCAATATGATTGTTGGAAACTATAGTATTAATAATAATTTTAATGTTATAATTTGTATTTATAAGTATAAATGAAAAATGATAATTAATGAATAAAGGAGAAATGATGGCCTCAACTAGTATAGTTGTCGTATGAATCCCATTTTTCAAAGCATGGGAGGGTGGTAGCATCACTGAGGTTTTATCTTTACCAATCCAAATCCAAGATGGAAAAACTGAATCTTCAATGAAATAAACTTAGTTACATAATGGTTAATTAAGTTTTATAAATAAATTTTTTTCCCATCAATTCCATTTTAAGAATAGGTTTTCTTAATAAAATTTAGATAGAATTTGACAAATTGATTTTTTGGATAGAAGTTTTACTTTCTAGAAAATATATAAATATTTATAATAATATAATATATGATGAAAAAAACTTATATTAATGAAATAGTATGATAAAAACACTTTAATTTAATATAAATGATAAAATAAATTTTTTTCAAGTGTTAGAAATTTTACTATTCATTGTCAATCTGCTGTTATTTTTAATAAATATATATTTCTATATTTAAAAGTTAAAATTATAATATTTATAGAATTATTATGATAAAATAAATATAATTTTCGAAATTATCATGTATAAATAATGTGAGGTTTAATTTATTAGAATTTTCTAAAATACATTATTTTTTAAAGAATAGTAAAAATATAGTTTGAGTTTTGATGTATGTTATTGACATAATAATTAGGTCCTAATGATGTAGTAACTAATTTAACACAATATAAGGCCAAAAATATGTAATTTATTAATTTCAATTATTTTAATATATTTTAATAAATTTCAAAATATATAACTAACTTTCCAAATTCTAAAATGGAAACTATCACTATAAAAAATTTATTTTGTGAAAACATTAATTTTACTTTCTAGAATAAGTAATATAAAATTATAGTCGACTCTTGTGGATTAAAATGACAAGAAATTTGTCCCAATTTTCCAATACTATGGAAAAATACTATGGTCAATCCAATGGTTTTGAATTTACCACTACCTAGGTGTCCAAGGAAATTAATAAATAAATCCTCCTATTTTGATATAAATTCCCACCCATTTCTCTATTTCCATTCACTAAAAATTAATAATATAGGAATATATAGTAGTTTTAATTCCCAAGTAGTCACCCCAAGGTGTCCTCAATCCCCCAAGGTCCCAATTCATAAGTTTTAGGAGTCACTCTACAAGGTAAGGGACATCTCTACTTCTCTTTTCCGTTCAAGTTTCCACTTTCTGGGGTATGTATTTAAAATTTTCAAAATAAGTTATTATGTCAGTTTTATTTTATCCCTTTACTATATTATTATTCTTTAATTAATGGGATACTTATTTACCCACTCTTTTTACACATTTCTAAAACCTTTTTTATACCTGTTATGTTGCCGATTTTACTTCTCAAAATATTTATCTTCTCCTCAAGAAATTCCATTTATTTTATTTTTTTGAATACCCAAAACTCTTTAATTTATAGAGTTATTCACAAATCTGTTAAAATGATTTATTTTATTTTGGTATTCACATACATAAAACCCACATTCCCTTTCTGTTGATTATAAACAACATAATGATCATGTTTTTTTAAAGCACTTTTGAAACACTGATATTTAAATATAAAACACATTTTATTTTATTTCCCATGGGTTATTTATGAAATGATTTATTATTATCTATATGGATTACATGAAAATTATGAAAAATTAAGGGTTTTACTTGATAGTGATCTAATGCATTGGGTAATTAATTTAATCTCTAGAGATTACATGTTTCACGGTACCTTGTTAAATAACCTTAGTAGTTTTTATGACACCTCGGTGACAAACCTTGGTGATATGCTTATGAATGTTTCATTTAAATGTTTCTTCTACATATCTATTCTTTGATTTAGGTTATTATTATTATGTTATTCCTCTTTACCTTTACTCATTCCTTTATGATATTCTTCAATTTCTTATTGATATTTCTCAAGAACAAATGTAGACTATTTTCCTTGTTTTCCCTTATTAGGAATTATGCTCACCCTTTACTTTGATGTATGTCCCCAGGTTATGAGGTTAAGTAAAAGTAATTAATTTGAAACAATTATGAATCCTTCCATGTTTTTTAGAATAATTTTATATTTTTTCATGTATTATGTATCTTTTTCCCATGAAACTAAATTTTAAAAGATCCTCTAATTGTACCATATAAATGAAAACATATGTTATCAAAGGGGAGGTTCCATAGTTGGTATCAAAGGACTATTTAGTTATTTTTCAAAATTAGGATTTTAAAACTTTAGGTTGAACCCTATAGAAATGTTGAAATATAAAAAGACATCCTGTTATTTTGGTGAAGTATTAAGTTAGTGGTTTTTGAGAAAATAAATCCATATCTGGATATGAACATGTGGGTGTGGATCTAAAAAATATGTATCTATGGGTAAAACCCAAACACACCTCTTTGAGTTAGACTCGAATGATAACTAGTGCATGAAAATAGGCCTTTCTTTACTCCTGGTTTGACACTACCGGGGGATATGTTTGGTTAATAACAATATTTTTAAGAACCATTATGAAGGATTTATAGAAAATACCCCCATTATTCAGGACTACATTGACATATTTCCTGTGGACTTACCTAAACCTCTCCCAAAAAGATAGGTAGTTTTCTCTATTAAACTCATGCATGGATCCAAGATGATGTCAAATATCCCGTATATAATAGAAAATATAGATATGTAGGAATTAGAGAAACAACTTCATGGTCTTTTGGAGAAGGGTTTTATCTAACCCAGTGTGTCTTCTTAGGGATCACTTGTTTACTTTGTTAAGAATTAGGATTGATCAATGTGGGTATGCATTATTTATAGATAACGTAATGGGATCATAGTGAATAAAACATGCCCTCTTCCAAGGATTAATGAATTATGTGACCAGATTCATGGGGCTTGGTTCTTCTACAAGGTTGATCTTTGATTTCGTTATCATCAATAGAGGGTGAATAAATATGGTATTCTAAAGACTGTATTCCGTTCAAGATATAGGACTTATGAGTTTTTTTATTAACTTCAGCTTGAAAAATTCTCCTTATATTTTTATGGATTTGATGAATATAGTCTTTAAGTACTACCATGGTAAATTTTTGGTATTTTTTATTGATGATATTATGATATATTCCAAAATTTGTGAGGAGTATGAGGATTATATAAGGGATATATTTCAAACTCTACAAAAGGAGAGGCTATTTGGAATGTTCAAAAAATTTAAATTTTTTTACAATAAGTTTATTTCTTTGGGTATATTCTAACCAATGAAAGAATGTCTGTTGAACCTATAAAGACAAATGTTGTGGAGGTGAGGTCACATCTTACAATAGTAACTGAGATTCTTAGTTTCCTTAGTTTATCAAGATATTATAGGAGTTTTGTAAAAAGTATTTCACAACATTCTAATCCACTAACCAAGTTAACTCAAAAGGGGTCTATGTTTATTTTTTAAAAGTATTGTGAAGAAATTTTCTAAGAGATAAAGAATAGATTAGTTATTACACCTATGTTAAATCCACTCTCTATCGGAGAAGGATTCATCATTTTTAGTGATGCATCTCTGGATGGGATTTGGTGTGTCCTCATTAAAAATGGAAAGGTGATTGCTTATGCATCTCAAAAATTAAATCCTCATGAGCATAATTATCCTAAGCATGACCTAAAACTGACTATGGTTTTTTTCTCTGAAGATATAGAGATGCAATATTTAGGGGATAAATGTGATATATACACATAGCACCAAAGTTTGAAGTATACTTTCATAGAAAAGGTATTGAACATGAGATATATGAGATGGTTGTAACTTCTTAAAGACTGTTATTGTTCAATTCATTATCATCTTGGAATAGAAAACAAATTTGATAGCGCATTAAGTAGGAAATACCATATTGTGATGGTAGTGATGAGTATTCAAAGAGATCATTTGATCAAAGACCTAGTAAAATGGGGCATGGGAATCATAAGGGAAGGGATACCATCAGCCCTATCTGAAAATGATTCCTCAAACATAATTATTAGAGAAGATCAAGAAATATCAATGTGAAGATCCTTTTTATAGAAGAACATAGAGTATGTTAATAATGGGAAGTTTTATGAGCTCAATATTGATCAAGATAGTGTATTGATGTTTCATACAAGGCTATGTGTTCCATCGATTCTATAAATAAAGAAGAAGATGGTGGATGAATCTCATATCTCTAAATTCTCTATACATCCTAGAATCACTAAAATGTATAGGAACCTTCATGGTCATTATTGGTGGGATAACATGAAAAGGGAGATTTCCGAATACACTATAGTGTGCCTGGTGTGTTAACAAGTGGAGGCAGAGTAACAAATTTCTAAAGGGGTATTACAACTACTACCCATACCAACATGAAAGTGGGGCAATATCACTATGTACTTTGTCATTGGTCTCTTTAGAACATCCAAAATAAATAATGTGATATGGGTTATAGTGGACCATCTCACTAAGTCTACCCATTTTATCTCTATTCAAGAAGATTTCTCTCTTAACCAACTCGCCAAGATATACACGAAGGAAGTGGTATGATTTCATGGATCCCAACTTTCTATCATTTTTTATTATGATCCAAGGTTTACATCAAAATTCTAGAGAAGTATTCAACGTGCTATGTGTACCAAATTGAATTTTAGTATGGCCTATCACCCCCAAACTGTTGGGAAATCTAAAATAACTATTCAAAGACTTTATTACCTACTGAGAGAATACTTAATGTAATTTTAAGATGAATGTGATCAATGTGTCCCATTATTTTAATTCTCATACAAAAACAGCTTTTATTCAAATATTAAAATGGAACCTTATAAGGCTCTATATGGGAAACATGTATAACTCCTATTTGTTGGGACAAAGGTGGTAAGAGAAATCTTATTAGTCCTGATCTTATTTAAGGGGTGACTAAAATGTTTATTCCATCCAAAAACACATAAATGATGCTCAAAGTCGTACAAGAGTAATCCCACCAACCATATATGGGACTTGGAGTTTAATGTTGGTGACAATTTCTTCCTCTGAATTTCACCTTTGAATTTCACCTTTGAAGAGATTAATGTGGTTTGGGAAGAAATAGAAGCTTAGCTCCAAGTACATTGGCCCCTATGAAATCCTTGATCACATAGGAGAAGTGGTCTATCAGCTTTAACTCCCTCCAAATCTAGCATAAGTTCATGATGTATTCCACGTATCTCTCTTGAGGAAGTACATACCTGAACCCTCACATGTAATAAATCTGGAAGAGTTACAACTAGAATATTACCACTCATATGATGAGAAGCCATTGGAAACCTTGGAATATATAGTCAAGGTTCTACACAAAAAAGACTACCCATATTGTCAAAGAGTTGTGGAGAAAACAAAAATACGAACAAGCGATGTGGGAACCAGAGGAAACAATGATGCTAAAGTAACCACCTTTTCTCAATTTAGGGAATGATTTTAACTTTTGGGGATGAAATTTTTTATCTGGGGAAATATAATGACCCAAACTTTTTAAATGATAATTATTTCTTAAAAATATGTGTTATATTATTGTGTACTAAAAAACTATATCTATTTCAAAATGAAGTGAGTATAAATTGAAATGTGACCATCAAGTTTCGACCATTATATAAACATTGGTCAATTATGACTATTTTTCAATATGACCATTGGAAAATATACTCTTAATAATAATTTTAACTTTATAATTATTATTTATAAGTTGAAATTACAAATTAAAATTAAAGTTAGATTAGTGCGGTGGTTTTTACTGTGTTTTTGGATGTGAGTTCGAACGGCCGACGGTGTCCCAGGGAGTGTCTCTTATGAAGGTCTCTTATGTGTATTCAGGTCTACTGGGTTTGCCTTCCTTTTGGTTGTGGTGCTTCATCGTCAAGAGGTACTTGGATGTTCAGTGGTGGTCTGCCAATCTTCGGTGGTCGCTCCCTCTTTGCTCTGGCTCCTAAGTTCCATCACTCCCCCCAAGTGTGGTTTGGTGCGGCGGTTCTCTAAGTGGATTTGGGATGTGTTGTTCGAGCGGTCAGTGGTGATTCAGGAGGCTCAACCAATATTGCCAACGATGGTGATTTTGATGGTTTTGGGTGATTTCAGGTGATGTTGTCTTTGGCGTGGTGTTTTCCGGCATTCAGCGATGTTCGGTTTAGCGGAAATGACTGGCACGGTACGAGGTTTTTATTATGTAAGAATCGGTGTTCTGAAGTCCTTCATGTTCCGTGAGGATGGTTTGATGCTGTGGGGATGATGAATGGTGGGTTCTCATTCCGGGTAAGGGGAGGACATAGTGGGGATTTTGACTGTCAAGGGGCGCGACCCGAGGTGCTTCGGTAGGATGATGGCCAGTGGGTTCTGTCGGCATCTCAAAAATCATTCAGTTCTGGCGGTGTTAGGGTGACGATGGTAACTGGGGTAATCAATTATCCGTGTTGTGTTTTTTGATGATGGTGATTCGTTTTATAGAGCATGATCAAGGATCTCATGGCCCAAGCCGATTAGATGGTGCTAGGATAGATGCAGTATTTTCAAAATTTGAATTTGGCGCTTTGGGGTGTACAGTTTTTTGAGTTCTGAATCTGGTTTTATGTCTAGTTGCAGTATGGTTTTTCATCTGGAATGTATGGTTACCATTTATCCTTAAATGGCTTTTTCAAAATACAAAAAATATGGATTTGGTGGTAAACAAATTACAATTAATATAGAAAGGAGAAATGATGGCCTTAACCAGTAGAGTTGTTGTATTAAGCCCATTTTTTATATATTCTAAGGGAGGTATCATCACTAAGTTTTTCCCTTGACCAAGCCCAAGTCAAGCTTCAACAAGTAACTCTTTAATGGAATCAACTACTAGAGAAGTTTAAGTAGGTCGAAATTTCCACTCGGGCGATGTTAGCCAAGCTTCCCCATGAATCTATCACCATCATACACCTTACCCATAGGTCGTATGATGGTGTTATAAGGGGTTTTATGTCAATTCCTTAGTTACTTAAAGTGCAATTCCATTGTATAAATAAATTTTTTTCCATAAATTCCATTTTAAGAATAATTGTTCTTAATAAAATTTAGTTGGAATTTGAAATTTTTATTTCTTCAGATAGAAATTAAACTTTCCAAAAAATATTATTAATATTTATAATAGACTTATATATTATGAATAATACTTATTTTAATGAAATAGTATGATAAAAACACTCTTATTTAAATATAAATGATAAAATAATTTTTTTCAAGTGTCAGAAGTTGTACTATGCATTTTCAATCTGCTGTTATTTTTTATAAATAAAGATTTTTATATTAAAAAGTTAAAATTACCATATTTATAGAAATATAATTATAAAATAAATTTCATTTTTTAAATCAACACATTGAAATTAGGTTAGGGTTAATTTATGATAATTTTCTAAAATACTTTATTTTTTGATGAATAATAAAAATACATTAGAGTTTTTTGAGTATGTTACTAACATCATAATTTTTTCATAATGAGTAAATAACTAATAAAACACAATTCATGACTAAACATATGTTATTTTATTCATATAAAGTCTTTTCATATATTTTAATAAATTTCCCAATATTTAATTTACTTTCCAAATTCTAAAATGGAAACTTTAACATTAAAAATGTTTTTTTGTGAAAACATTACTTTTCCCTAAAAATTAAGCAATATAAAATGATATAAGACTGTTTTGGACTAAAATAACCTAAAATATTTCTCATGTGTCTAATAACATGGTGAAATACCATGGTAAATCTCATGGTTCTATATTTACCACTACCTAGGTGTCTATGAAAATTAATAAACAAATCCTCCACATTTTCTATAAATACCTACCCATTTCTCTACTTCCATTCACTCTAAATTTATCCTCCGTGAATATATAGTAGTTTTACCACTCAAGTAATCCCCCCAAAGGTGACCTCAATTCTTAAGGTCCCAATCATCAGGTTTTAGGAGTCACTCTTTATGGAAAGGGAAATCTCCACTTCTCTTTTCCATTCGAGTTTTTTATTTTTGTGGTATGTATTTCAATTTTTTTAACTAAGTTCTTATGTCAATATTATTCTATCCCTTTAATTTATTAATATAATTTTATGAATGGAAGTCTCATTTACCCTCTCTTTTTACCTTTTTCTAATACTATGTTTTATACCCATTATGTTGTCGATTTTACTTCTTAAATTTTCTCTCTTATCCTAAATAAATTCCCTTTTATATTCTTTTTTTGAATACCCAAACCTCTTTCATTTCTAGTGGTATTCCCCATGATGTAAAAATGACCTATTTTATTTTGTTATTAACATACATAAAATAAACATTCTCTTTCCATGGGTTAGAAATGACATAACGATCTATTTTTAAAGAAATTTTGTAAATCCATGATTTGGATATGAAACATGTTTCATTTTATTCTCCACAGGTTATTTATGAATTTATTTTTTATAATCTATGTAGATCACATGAAAATTAATACATATTAAGGTTTCTCCTGATATCTCTCCAATGAATTGGTTAGATAATTTAATCTCTAGAGATGAAATTTTTTATGATATATTAGTGAATGTCCTTGGTAATTTTTATGACACCTCAGTGGAAAACCTTGGTGATATGCTTATGAATGTATCATTTAAATGTTCTAGCCACATCTCTATGTTAATAATCATGTTATATTTATTATTTTATGAACCTTTTACCTTTTTTATGCCTTTACGATATTCTTCAAGTTCTTATTGATATTTCTCAAGAACACATATAAACTATTTTTGTTGGGAAAAATTCCTCAAGGTATCATTGAAGCATTTTTTGGGTCGATTGTATTTGTTGAAAAAGTGGGTTTCCATGATAAGTTTTAGAGTTATAGATATATTTCTGACAGCATATGTTGACAAATATCTATAGAAAAGGAATTGAGTTTCTAGAGGTGGTACAAAATGATCATATACATGATGGCACCGTTTCTAAGAGTTTGCCAAATTTTTGGGGTCCAAAATTGAAGAATGTACAAAATGTGTTTTTGGAAAAGGAAGTTATGCATAAGATTTTAGATGTTTTGGAGGCTTTTCTTCGAGACATGTTTTGATATCAATACATCAAAATAAGGAAAAGGCATTAAGCATGCGAAAGATTTGGATTTTCATGAAAGATGAGGTTGTGTGAAAGAGACTTACGCACCCCATACAACATCAAATTGGGTTTTCCACACCTGGGAAAATGTTGCGTGAAAGGAAGTCGGTGGGTGAGAATATTTCACATGTGGTAGGAAATGCCTATAAATAAGTAGCTACCCCCCCCCCCCTCATTTTCGTAGATCAACCCTTAGGTAAAATCATGGATCTAAATTGAGTAATAATTTTGCGCGAAGGGAGTTTCATATAAGAAGAGAGTTACGCATAAGAAGAGGTTTTCACGCAAAACATAAAATTTGTGGGCAAGATGGTTTTCTGCAAAAAAGAACTTTTTTTTGGAAAAAGTGATAACCTTTCATGATAGGAACTCAAAGGTTGCACAAAATATTTATGTTTCTTTATAATTCTATGGTAAAGGGGTATTTATAAAGTGGATGAGAGTGGAACTTAATGGTACATCGGCACATTTTAAAAAGTAGTTCACTTTTAGTGGATTTGGTACATCAACACATTTTCATTGTATATTCCTTGAATGTAGACGATTTAAGGTGAACCAAGAAAAAATTTTATGTCTCGTGCATGATTTAATTTTGTTTCATACATTGCTGTGGGAAATAGATAGAATAATGTTTCTTTAACAAAGAAACAAGATCCAAATGGGAAATTTTTTTAATCTGTTATACCCTGATTTACCCCCCCCCCCCACCCAGGGTATTTAACATAGTCAGGATAACAATTTGTATCAGAGCCAAAGGATAATTTTAGAATTTCTATCATGGAAGTTGTTAATCACAAATGGATTCTAATATTTGATGGAAACAATTTTAAATTATGGAAAATGGGATGCATCAAAATTTTTTATCCTTAGGTATATACATTTATACAGTAGAAACACATTGAATTATAGCTAGTGTAGATAGTAGTGATTTTTTAGAATATGATGGATGGGAATTATATGTTGATTATAGAGGAATATATGCATTAGGGGGAGACTTATCCAATGCAATCTCTATAAATGTGATGTCATGTAAGTCTAATCAGGCCTCTGGGGAAAATCCACTGAATATCTATAAAGGTGATTCAAAAGTAAAAAAATCAAAATTTCAATTTCTCTAAAAAAATATTAGGTTCTAAGATTAAACCCCAATGAATCTATTGATGTCTTCATTGATAGGTCCAATGTTGTTGTGAAATAAATGTGTAGTCCTAGAGAAATTATTTAAGATTTAAAGACTGTTAAGCGCATCTTGATAATACTTCCACCTTGGTTAAATTAGAAATTTTCTATGTTGGAGGATAGAGTTCCAAAGGAGTTAACATTGGATAGCTTGTTCAATAATCTTGTCACATGTGAGACGAGAAATGACGGCATTGAATCAATGGAAAAAGGGGATTCTAAAGAGGGGTAATTCAAGGACATTAAGAAGCTCACTATTTAATATTTTTAGGAAGAAGAATAGACAAATAAGGTGATGTCATTCTTTTTCTCAAATCTACAAAGCAGAAATGGAATGTTCAAATGGAACCTCCCAATAGCATGATTTAGACATGGAAAGGTTGGTCATCTTATAGTAAGGTTCCCCAAGAAGTTACAAGAAGATGGTGAGGATGAATATGAAATACCCATGAATAATTCTTCATCCTATGTGAAAGTTAAGAAACAGTTAAAGAAAAATTTCTTCAAAAAGAAGAATCTTTATGCACAATAAAATGATAGTTCAGATTAATCTGAGGTTGGAGAGGTAGAGAACTGCAAAGATACTGGAGAGAATGCTATGGTGGAAGTCATAGGTAACTATCAGAATAAGAAATAAAGATACATTAATTAATAATAGGTCAAAGGAAGATTCAACATGCAGGATAAATTTGAAGCCTATCATGGAGATATAGATATTTGTAGATCAAAAATGAAGAAATCCAACAACGTTGTTTGTGATGACAAATTCTCCATGCAGTAACAGAAAGAATAGAAGTCTGAGTTAATGAAATAAATTAAAAATCTCAAGACTTCATTTTCAGAGGACTCAAAAACAATTAGTGGGAATAAACTCAATGTTTAAGAATAGAAAATGGTGATATATTGTTTGAATAACACAACGAAGGAACAAATTAAACACATTGGAAAACATAAAGAGGAAGTCATTGGCCTATGATAAAAAGCTAAGGATAAAGAAAAAATATTAATTCCTATTATGTTTTTAGGAAATCAGATCATTTAGGTGACAAAAAAGATAGAAGTGGAGCATAAAGGTCTCGTAGAAAATAAGAAACTTTCAAGTTCAATTGATATGGGGATTAACCAAAAACAAAAGGATGTGATGAATAAATTCAGACTACAAGCACTCACTCCAATATTGAAGATTTATTTGGGTATAAAGATAAATAAAAAGATTCATAGATCCCAAGGTAAAACCATTAGTGTATAAGTGACCCATAGTATTTCACCACATATCAGGTGTTGTTGCTGTGTAAATATGGGACACTCACAAAATGTGTATTCTATATTCAAGAGATACCTAAGGGAACAAGAAAAATAAATGAATCCAAACATATCTCAATACTCTAGAATATATTTCTAGGGACAATATTTTTTTATTGGATTTAGACGCATGGATAGATATTGTACATCAAACATGTATATAAATGTGCCAAAGCATAACTGAAGTGCTCTCATGTAACAAATTAATGAATAAGTAGGTGAGAAGAAAATGAAAAATCTATTTACATATCTATAAGATGATGTTGTTCTATTATATTCTAAAGAATATCAATATTATCAATCTATTTTAAGTATGAAATAAAACACATTGATCAAAAAGAAAAGATCTGAGAAGGCAGTGGTAGCGGAAATTTCCCTTAAAGAACTAGAGTGTTCTGGTGTATGGATCATTGATAGTGGATGCACATACCATATGACAGACAATAAGGATATTATTACAAGCATGAAATATGAAAAGGAAGGGGTTTTAAGATTTGGAAATGATTCATCCTAAAGATAATTGTCTTGGGGAATGACAAGTTTGGGGGAAAATGATATATGTTGATATCTTATTCATTGAAGGTCTCAGTCAAAACATGATTAGTGTTTGTAAGCTATGTGACTCAGGTCATGCTACAAGATTTAAAAAGAAGATGTGTATCATCAAATGAAGAGAAGGTACAGTTGTTCTATAGGAAAAGATAACAAATGGGAATCTATACCTTGTAATCGGAGAAGAAGATATGTTTTTATTATCTAGAGAGGAAGAAAACAAGTTGTGGTTTAAATGACTTGGTCATCTATTTCAACCATCACTATAAGATCTGGTAAAATTTTATGAAATTAGATACCTCCCTAATCTATCATGTGATCATACTTATATGTGTGATTCTTGTAAACAAGGGAAGATCATTAGAAATACGTACATGGAAAAGGATAACAATTCAACCAAAGTTCATGAATTGGTGCATGAAGATGTATGTAGACCTATATCACCAAGATCCATTAACAACAAGAGGAATTAAATTATTTTAATTGATTATTTCAGCATGATGGAATTGGTATTTTTTATTTACCATAAGACCGATGTGTTCAATTGAATAAAACAATATTATAGGGAATTATAAAGGATGGCTAGACAAAAAATTCTTAAGTTTCATACTGATAATGGTACAAATTTTACAAATATCCAAGTGGAAGGTTATATTGAGAAACATGGATTAAGGCATCCATTTTATTTAGTAAGAAATGATCAAGAAAATGGAGTTGTAGAGAGGAGAAATCATATTATTAATAAGATGCCCAAAATGATGCTTTTTGAAAAATACATACCAAATAAATTCTAGAAGGAAGCAATCTCGAAATCCATATACATATATAATAGGGATTTTTCATATTCAAAGGAAGAAAATACTCTATGAGATGTGTTATAGAAAGAATCCAATATTGAAATACTTTTTAATCTTTGGAATTAATTTCTTTATTCTCAATAAAGATAAACAAGGAAAATTTGAGTCACGTGGAAATGAGGGGATATTACTTGGATACTCAAGAAAAATCAAAGAATATAAATGCTTCAATAAGAGGTTGGGAAATGTAGTTGAAGAAAATGATGTCGCTTTAGTGGAAAATGAAACAATCTTCAACAGTATAATGAGCAGTTCCCTAATGAGAGTGTTGAAGAGGTAAGAAACATAGGGGCAGAAAAGGTGGAAGATACTGACTCAGGAGAAGATACTGACAATGAGTAGGATGAATTCAAATATATATCTTCATATAATAAAAAGAGTCGAGTTGAAATTAATAGGAAAAATATCATTGGTGATAAGACAGCAGCAGTTCAAACAAGAAGAATGAATTCATTACAGTAGGAATCCTTCCTATCTCAGGAAGAGCCTAAATGTTTTGATGAAGCAACTGGATATGAGAATTGGGTTTAGGCTATGAATTAAGTTCTTGCGAAAATTGTGAATAATCAAATATGGGAGATTGTTTTGAGGCCAACAGATAATAATTTCATCGGAACTAAATCGATCTTCTACAATAATATTAATTAATACAATGAAGTTATTCAAAAAATCATAAATGGAGTGCAAATGGTACTCCCAGATAGAGGGTATTTATGTTTATGAGAAATTTTTACCTGTTGCAATGCTAAAGACAATAATATTATTCTTTTCCATAGTTGTGCAAAGAAAGTTCAAAGCTTTCTAGATTGATGTCGATTTTGAAGTTCTAAATGTGATTCTAGAAGAAAAAATGTATACTGATCAACCATATGGTTTTATTATTAATAAATATGATAATATAGTTTATTGACTAATAAAAGAACTGTATAGGTTGAATTAAGGACTAAGGGCATGGTTTTCAAGGCTTGAACGGTTTTTGAAGAAACTCGATTTTCAGTGTGGTGAATTTAATTACAATCTCTATGTCAGAAATGAAAGTAATCAAAGTATGATGGTTCTAGTGTATGTTGGTGAAATAATATTTGGTGGATCAGATGAAGCTTAGTGCAAACATTTCACTGAATTCATGAAAAGTGAAATCAAAATGTCAATGATTGGTGAACTATTGTTTTCTATTGGTTTACATGTGACACAAGGAAATAATGGCACATTAATTTCTCAATATAAATATGAAAAGTAGGTTTTAAGAATATTTTGAATAGATAATTCCAGGGAGATGACAACTTTGGTAGCTAACCAAATGAAATTATCAAGATATGATAAAGGAAAAGTGGTTAATGTTACAGAATATAGTTAGATCATTGGAAGTCTATTGCACATAATATAAAAAAATACATGATATTGTTTTTTCCACATTCCAATAATCATGATATCAAAGTAATTCCAAGTAAATCCACTTGATTGAAGTGAAAAGAATACTTCGGTATATCAAGGGTATAGTGGATTTTGGTTTACTATGCAATAAAAAATCTCATCAAAAGTTATTGGGATTTATTGATGTAGATTGGTCTGAATCAGCTAAAGATATAAAATCAACATTATGTGGTGTATTCTATATTGTAGTATTATGTATTTATTGGATAATAAATAAATAATATTTCATTACATTGAGCACCATATAATCTGAGTACATTATGGCTACTCAAGCGTGCACATAGTTATTGTGGATGAAGCAGCAGCTTGATGATATGGTAGTTCAAGTGAAGTCTCTAATCAGAATCCATTATGACAATTAATGGGATATAAATATTATAAAAAATATATTACATCACTCAAGGACAAATCACATTGAAATAAAATATCATTTTATCAAAGAGAAGGTGGGGCAAGGGCTTATGAAGTTGGAGTATGTGCCTATAGAACTACAGGCTACAGACATCCTAACAAAGGTCTTTCCCAAAGTTGGATTTGAATGGAATCACCTAGATTTTGTAGTTCATTAGAATCCCTGCACTTGAAAAAGAGTGGATGTGGTACCCCTACTCTTTAAGGAAGGTGTGTTCTTCCCTAATATATTGATCTGTGTTATTCATCTTATTATATATCGCAATGAAATGACATTTGGGTTCATTGAAAAATGGGGAGAAATCGTGGCTATTAAATGGGAGAAAATATATTAATCAATATTAGGGGAGAAGTTTTCAGGGGGATCAATGATGTAGGGGTAGTTATTATAGAATATCTTGGACATCTTTAAGAATTCCAAATCATGGATATCAGAGTTTTTCTTGGAAATATTTAATAATTCCAAGGATCGAGAACCCAAGAAGTGAAATAGGGGGAGTTTTAAATATGACAATGCTAAATATGATCGATCAAAGGTTACATGTCACGATAGATTGAGTTTGTGATGAAATCATATGAATGGTTTTGGAATGAAGTTTTTTGTTAATGAACTTTTCATGTTACTATTGTTTCTCATTCTAAGAAACACTCATGTGGGATTAGAGTGTGTGTTTAGTAAGCCTTTGATATCTATATAAATAATAAGAAGATAATGGTGGTGTAATATGGAATAATAATTAACATGGTATCAAAATGTTTAGAGTTTTCAATAAACCCAACAGGGGAGATTATTTGGAAAAAACACTAAAGTTAACATTGAAGCATTTTTTGGTTAATTATGTTTATTAAAAAATCGGGTTTCCATGATAATTTGTGGAGTTCCAATGATATTTTTGACAAACTATGTTGACAAAGATCCAAGAAAAAGGAATGGGTTCTCTAGAGGTGGTTGAAAAAGATTGTAAACAAGGTTGCACACAAGATTGTAGATGGTTTGGAAAGTTGCACACAAGACTTGTTTTGGGATCAACACATCAAGATATGGTAGAGGCATGAAGTGCATGAAAGATTTAGATTTTCATAAAAGATGAGGTTGCTCAAAAGATACTTATGTGCCCAATGAGATGTCAAATCAGGTTTTTCGGGCTCAGGGGGAATGTTGTGTGAAAGGTAGTTGATAGATGAGAATCTTGTGCATAGGGTCCAAAATGCTGATAAATAAGAATCGACCCCCCTCATTTCAATATCTTAATCCTTATAGAAAATCAGGGATATAAATTTCATAAGAGTTTTTCATGAAGGGAGTTGCACGTAATAAGAGAGTTGTCTATAAGAAGAGGTTTGCATGCAAAACATAAAATTTGTGTGTGGGTTGGTTTTCTATGACAAAGGAAAATGTTACACGCAAAGTGAAAAAGTTGTGCACAAGGAAATAAAAGGTTGAAAAAAATATTTATATTTCTTATTAATTATATATTAAAGGGGTATTCATCAAGTGGATGAGAGTGGAACTTAATGATACACTAAATGAGTTGTCAAACATATTGATTCAAGAAATAAAAGGAGGATCTTATAAAGAAGCAGTGAGCACACATCAGCTGAGAGAGCAGTGAGATTTCATATTGTGATTGGTTGTAAACTAAGAGGGATAGTGAGTCCACTCTGAACATTGTAAGTATAAGTTCTCTTTTATTTGATTTGGTACATCGACACATTGCCATTGTATACTCCTTAAACATATCCTAGTGAAGGTGAACCTAGTAAAATTATTGTGTCTCATTCATGCTTTAATTTTTTTTCATACATTATTGTGGGAAATAGATGAAAGAAAATTTTATTTTACAATGAAACAAGATCCAAAGGGGTAGTTTTTTTAATCAATCACACCCAGATTCATCCCCCCCCCCCTCAAGGTATTTAGCCTATTTGGGCTAATATTTTCCCTTTTTCTCCCTTACAAGGTCGTATGCTCACCCTTTCCTTTGATGTATGTTCCTAGGTTATGATGTTTGGTAAAAGCAATTGGTATAAATCAATGAATAATCCTTTCACATTGTTTAGAATAATGTTTTATGTTTTCAAGCATTATATACCTTTTTTCAAGAAACTAAACATTAAAATATCCTCTATTTTTACCATTTAAATGAAATGTTTATGTAATAAAAAGGTAGGGTGACATGACCATAAAACTCAAACCAAGGGAATAGTCTTTCAAAGTAAAACATTCTCACTATGATTCATAATACAAACTAGATGCTCCTAAAAGGATGCATTAGCCTCAAGCTCAGCATCCTCAAAATCAATCACATGATATGGGTAAGGGTGATACTATCGATGATGTAACATGTAAAAAACATCATTCATACCATTATATCACTATGGAAGAGCCAATCAGTATACCACCAGTCTGATCCTCTCCAAAATATCAAATGGTCCCACATGCCAAGTTTCCAACTTACCCTAATTTTGAATTTTATGGTGACCCAACCTTGGAGACACCTGAAGAAACACACAATCACCCACCATAAACTCCAGAGGTCTACAACACCTATCCATATACAAATTCTGCATGGTCTAAGCTGTACCCATATTCTTTTGAATCAACAAAATTTGTTCTAATGTTGCATGTACGAGACTCATCCCCAACAACTCTGATTCCCCAACCTCCATAGAACATAATGGACACCTACATGATCTACCATAGAGAGCCTCAAATTGTTCCATCTGAATCTTTTCATGGTAACTATTATTATAGGAAAACATAACCATCACTAGATTCTTTTCCCAAAATCCAAAAAATTCTATGACACAAGTAATCAACATATCCTCTAGTACATGGATAGTACACTTTGATTTCCTGTCCATATAAAGGTGTAAATCCATACTCAAAAACACATATGTGCCAAGATCCTAATGTAATACCTACTAGAAGTGATATTTGAAACATGGATCACGATCCAAAACTTGGTTTGTGACACCCCTTACAACTGCACTACCGCTCAAACATAAAACTCACCCAAATAATCCATAGTGAATGTATCTTGAATTGGAAAGAAATGATACAAATTAGTTAACTAATCCAAAACTACCTAGATCTCATCATTCTTATGAGTCATCCTATAGAGACCTATGAAAAAATCCATCATTACACCATCTACTTCCATTCTATAATGGGCAATGGTTGTAGCAAACCACCCAACCGATATTGCTCAGACTTCACCTTCTGGAATGTAAGGCATCACACCATGAAACCTATGACCTATTTCTTTATCCTTGGACACAAATATTATCTATAAAGATCACAATAAATTTTATTCAAACCAGTATGCACTGCCAACTTTGATGCATGAATCTCACACATCAAATCTTCCTACATTCACATTGGAACACCAACACAACCACAAACATAAATGATCCGATATTATCCAATGGTCCTACCAGTAGGTGCCTTACCACATTTAAATTTTTTCCTAAAATCTAAAAAATTTGGATCCTCATACTACCTCTCCTTAATATGGTTCAGTAGCATAGACTCAAATGAAAAGGATGCAAGGGTAATCTTCCCTCGGCCATCCTACACCTCCAAATGGAACTCAGTAAACAACATCAAAATTCTCTAATTGGAACTAGATTCATGAACCACTTGATTTTGAGTCTTTGGACTCAATGCATATATAACCCAGTTCTCCCTTCCTAGTGTATAGACCATCTCAAATTCAAATGAATACATTTACTCAAACCATATTCACTGCTAAAGACTCATATCATGCTAATAAAATATGTACTCAAGGATTTTATGATTACTATACATTGAAAATTGTTCTCCCAACAAGTAGTGATGAAAAAACATCAAGGTGTAAACTACTGTGGACAATTCAAGATGATTTTTATGGTAATTTATTTCATTTGGACTCAACTTTCATGACTAGTTCATGACAATCCACTCAACCTACAACTACACTACCCCAAGACCAACACCATAAACATCACAAAATAAGGTATACTCCCAATCAGGCTCGGGTAAGATCAGAACCAGTATGGTAGTCAACCACTTCTTTATATCATGAAAAGAATTATCATATACTTCAGACCATTTAAACTTTATACCCTTCTTGGTAGAGATAGAAAGTGGTGCTGCCAAATGGGAAAAGTAATGAACCTTTAGTAAAATCTGGCCAATCCTTGAAAACTCGGGACATTAGAAACATTCTTGGGCTTCTCCCAAGAAACAACCACCTAAACTTTATCCATACCAACTAACACACCTTCCTCAAAGATTATGTGACCCATAAAATTCACCCTATTGATCCATAAATGACATTTGGATAGCTTTATGTATATCCTATACTCTCTTAGTGTACTCAAGATGATGTCATTAAGTTTTTCATGATCTTCATGAGTCTTAGAGTACACCAATATGTTATCAACAAAGAAAACTACAAACTAATTCAGATATGGGTGAATGATTTGATTCATTAGATCCATAAATACTATTGACACATTAGTCAACCTGAATGGTATCACAACAAACTCATACAACCTGTCCTTCTCCTAAAAGAAATATGTAGTACATCATAAGGTCTCACCCTCAGATTATGATATCCCAATCACAAGTCAATCATGGAGAACATTGTAGAACCTATCAGTTAGTCAAAAAGATCAATAATTTGAGGAAGATAGTATCTATAATTTACTATAATCTGATTTATCTTACTATAATCAATACATAGTCACAATAATCCATCAACTTTCTTAGAAAACAAGATAGGAGATCCCTGAGGTGATGTACTAGGATTAATAAACCCTTTATTTTAAAATTACTCTATCTAATTTTTCAGTTCCTAGAGTTCTACCACTGTCATTCTATATAGAGGAATAGAAATTAGTTCTGCTCCTAGCAACAAATCTATTGTGAACTCAACATCCCTCTCGATTGGAAACCCTTAGAAGTCCTCAGGAAACACATCCTAAAACTAAACCACTACAGGATGGAAAAATTCTTCCCTATTTACCCATCATCAAGCATGATACAATCCATTTAGTCTATGAATTTACCCAACTGTTGAAAAACTAGCCCCTACATGGCCTGCCTAGACATCCCATTCACCCCAACAGACATACGTCCCTCCCAAAAGAGACGTGAATGTTAACCTATGATGGTAACAGTTAATATGGACTTGGAATAACATGAGTAAATCCATTCCCAAAATCAGATCAAAATCTGAAATCTCTAGAATATAAAATTCTTATAGAAAACAGTTATCAAAAATCTTGAGATCACACACCATATACTACTAGATATTTTATTCTCACACCCCTAGTGGGGTATCAATCGAAATGACCCCACACACAAATTCCATCTCTAGGACCAACATAACCACAAACTGAGGAGATATAAAATAATGTTAATCAACTGTATCAAACAAATCACTATCAAATGTGGAATATATAAGGATAATACCTCAAACAGTCAATGGTCCAACCTCACCACCTCCTGGTGTTGAATAAACTAAATGAAGATAACCCTCCAATTTTCCTTAGTCCATGGTCTAAGTTACTGGTACTACACTTCCCTACTAATATGGATTCTCTCTCCACAGAGTACCATATCTTCCAACTCTATTGGTATGGCTAGTAGATCCCCAACTGCCTACCTGGAATGGGGTAACTAACCCCCTAACTACACTCAACATCAGCCTAAATCCTCCCTCTATGTCCATCTATAGAGGGTTCCTACAGAACCTCTACACATTCCCTATTCTTCCACATGATCGACACTCAATAGGTCATTGGGGGCACTATCCACACATGTGCCCTGGCATCCCACACTAATATAAAAACACCTGGTCACCACCTTGAGAGGTTGATCATCTCTTATGACTACTCTACACACTTCCACCCTGGTAAATATTTATGAAACAATTCTTCCTACTATCAGAAGTAACACCACTAGTCCATCTAAATAAAACCAAAAACCAACTACCTGAATCCTCTTTTATGTTCTCTTCTGAAATAAGGTCCTTATCCACCACTTTTGCAAACCAATTTAAACAAAATTTGTTCACCTAGAAATTATTCTCATTTCTAAGTCCATCCTAAAATCATCTCACCATAGAGGCCTCTTCCCCTTGCAACACTATAATAAATCATTTAAATTATATAAAATCATCAACATAATCCATTAATGATATCATTCCCGGGGTTAAACTCAAAAAATCTATAGCCCGCTCCTTCCTCAAGGTTTCTAGGTAGAAATTATCTAGAATACTTTATTGGATATCTTTCCATAACATATCATCTACCTGTTGAGTCTGAACCAAAAAATCCCACTATATCTTTATTGTTCCACCCAACATATATACTTCCAACATTAATCTCTTATATATAGGAAACTCTAAGTGATCCAAAATCTTTTGGATGGACTCTATCCAGGAATCTACAGCCTTAGGTCCACCTTATCCAGCAAACATTAGAGGATGCTACAACTGAAACTCTGTAGTCAAATCAAATATACTCAGAACAATCCACCCTAGGTTATATTCCATCACTTGCATAAAATGACTAATGTTATCACAAAACTTATCTTCTCCTCAATGATTTTTTACAAACTGATTTTCTTACTCCACTACTATTAGAGTATTCTTGATGATATCCTCTCAACACCCAACTAGCACAGGTCATTGTGAATACATTTCTTTATAATTCTAAACATGGGTCTTAGAACACATAAAATAATTGTTTCACAATTTAAATAAAAATAAGGCTCTCTACTAGCAATAACAACCCATTTTTCATATATAATCCCAATGGAAATCATCTCACATAGCACACTACCCTCAACCATCCTTACCACTATTCATGGTTAACATGGGGTAAAACAAATTACCTAGTCACAGGTCCTTCATTAGACACCCTTATTAAACTATTTCCCTACTCAAAATATAAATCATCCTCTTAGGCACATTTACCTTTCTATAATTTGTTAAAACCAACATTTTGACTCATTTACAAACCTTTATTAAGCACAATTTCCTTAACCACTATTTAGCATTCTCTCCATTTACCCATTTGTATCATCTTTATTGAACACTATTTTCTTCAACTTATTTAGGAATGCAAAATGCATCCTACCCTTCACGTCCCACACACCCATACCTTGTGTGCCAATCATAATTCATGCCACCTATATCTCTGGGTTCCTACAATGATGCATGAATGAACAAACTCATTCCATTCTGAAGATAAGAAAAATATGATAAAATAGTCACATCACAGAACAAGTTCATCTCTCAGTGGTGAAATATCATTAAATTGTAACAACACACATCATGAAAAACAATTGCCCCTAAGTGAATGGGTTTTCCCTTATACATGGGTCAACTACTCCCATGCACGAGCTCATTTTCACGGCCCGACACTTACTAATATCCCTTCAAAGACCCAAATAGTAAGACTATAAAAAATAACCACTCTGATACCACATTGTAACATCCTCAACCTGGAAGCCACTAAATCGGTGCCCGCTGTCGGGTCTCCATATGACCTCAAGAGCACCTCCCCATATTCTAGAGGTTTCCAACAAGAAGTAAGGGTCTAATAGATCATGCGGGGATATTATACCCTCTTTAAAAGAGTAAGACACATCAGATAATATATGAAATAAAGGAAACAAAAAAACATAGAACCATGTATTACCATCCAAATCCCAAATAAGGTAAAACCACAACCAAACAATAAATATGTCATGTCATACTAATAGTGCCAAAGTGAAGGAAAACCCCAAATAAATACCAATATATGAATACCCAAAATGCATCCTAACTCCATGTTCAGATCCTAAACCATGCACATCCCAAGCTCAACTCAACTCTCTAGCTTATGTTCTTTTCCCTTATCATGATCTTTAACTATGAAATATGATTGGGTACGCAATTACGACCCAATAATGTGTGAGTACAAATCAGTAGGCCACCACCAATAGTGTCTACAAAATATTGAGTCTAAATAGAAAGTGCATGCAAGTACTGAATAAATGATAAGATAAAAAAAGGATAACTGAGGTTCCATTAATTAACAATATTCACTTAAACCATTTCAATTGTTTGTTCCATTTTCATCACTTATAACATATTTATTACTAAATTAATTTTCATCACTTCTTCCATGGGTTAGGAATTTAAAACATTTACCCAATGGTCTATAATATTCATTTATCAAGAATAAGGGTATAATAAGGATTCCTATCTCATTAGGGATAAATATTTCACAAAAAAAATATAATACACTCACCTTGGAGCCTTGGTTGTAGTAGTTTCATCCAATGAAACTGTTAGGGGTATAGATCCTCATTCTCATTTCCTAACCCATGCATTATGGGGTGGGGTTTAAAGCCTTAGTCTAACCAGACCCATGGGCATATATCCTCAATTCCAATATCCCACATATTATAAGCCATGTGCACATGATTATTTAACCATTAACCACATATACCACATCATAAGCCATACATATTCAACACACGTAACATTAAAAATTCATATTCTTTCCCAAATAACTCAATATCAATCCTAAACCCTTTAGCACATTTACCATTTATATCACATATCCCATTTAACCCATTTCCCTTTTCGTGTCTTAACCCATTTATCATATTCAATAATTTTCATACATTAACTCATTTCACTTAATTCATCAATTCACATGCATTATACCATTTATGAAAATCATTTATAACCTCATAAGTCATTTGACACATTCACATTATTCCATTTAAACCTTTTTCACAGTTTTCCAAACATTCCCTTATGCCATTTCCAAAAACCAAACATAACTACCATTAGTTCCTTTTTATAATCCAAACTAGCATGTCAACATTTATATCATGGAATCTATTTCAACACAAATGAACTTTAGACTTAACATTATAATTTTCCATGTTCGGGAATATTGACACACCCCATGGGTGGGCCTAAACTAGTTTCATCATCCTCAATGCATCCCTTAGGGATCATGAGGGGTTAAATTAACCATTAATCATACTATTTCAATAAAGCATACTAAAGGCATCGAATGAACAACAAAAGGGAAGAAAACATACATCCACGCAATCATAAATCAACATTATGATTATGGGATATAACTTTTAGACCACCAACCTAGAATCTGAAGATGAACACACCCTTAACCTTAAACTTATATCCAGATTCAGGAAACCTTTAAATCCAAAACCTATGATCCACTAAAAGAAGTGGGTTTTAGGGATTCATAAAAATAATAATGAAACCACAACCCCTTATCTTGAAAAGAGAAGCAAGGGGAGTGTTAGAATTACCTAGAGCATTGATTTGTAACAAAAAACACTCAAAATGGTCTATAAATTAAGGATATCGACCCTTGGAAAGATTGGGGGAGTTTGGTTCAACACTAGGGTTAGAGGAGGATTAAATGGAGAGAAAATTGGGTGAGGAACTTAAAATTATGACGGGGAAATATGGTACTTTTTCACTTTTTAATGGGGCCCACAGTTTTCCAAACCATGTGATTTCCTCTCGCCAAGAGGGGTCTAAGTCGCATGGTTACTTGTGGATTATGCATGGTTTGAAAAAACCATGCACCAATCGGTTGAAATTCCTTTATACAAAGTCACATGGTTTTTCTTTTCCCTTTGAATAGTATAATCTAACCGTGCGCCAACTATGAAACATGCACTGTATGGTCCAATTTCCCTTTCTTTCATGCCCTGATCCACCAGAACACCCCCAAGATTCCTTATAAAATGAGTAAATATTTAATTGGAAAACTATAAGGTATTAAAACCAAAACATAAACAATAACATAACTCCATGAAGTCTAGATCTTACAGTTATCTCTCAAAGTGGTTGTTTGAACCCCATATTTTTCCTTCTTGTGGGTTCTTTTCTTGATTTACAAGGATGATTATTGTTTCATAGATATCTAATGTGACTTTATATATTCCTAAAAACGTTTTATTTCTGATTTTTAGGGAATTTTTGGTGCTGAGAGGGAATTTTGAGGTGTTTGGAAGTCTATGAGAGAGTTATCTCTATTCAAATCATCTCAACACCATGGTGTTGGTCATGGTGATGGCTTTTTTGTCCTTGGGAGTTGTGACATTGGTTGTGGGGCTGGTTGTGTGGTTCTATGATGAACCATGGTGAGAAAAATGGTATGGTTTTCAGTGTTGTTGGAAATTACACTTGGATGATCTCCTTATGTAAACCCGGAAGTTTATAAATACTCAGGTAAAGGTGTGGTGATGGGTGTGGTATATATGGGGACCATCTATGAAACACTGGGATCAGGATCTCATCATACCATGGTACTGGGTGTGGTGAGGAGAAAATGGCCAATATTTTTGTGTTATACAATAGTGGATGTCCTGGAAGATGTTAGAGGATCCAACACAGATTCTAACTTATCATGGATTAAGTTATATTTACAGTAAAAGTAGTTTTTATAACATGTAAATAATGGAGAAACTACCTCATGAGATTCATATATTCTTTGAATGATGGATACCATGATGTAGTTGGATGTCTACACACTGTGACAAGGATATTTGGTATTTATCTATAAATATAGGTCTCGATACCCCTTGTTTTAATTTCTCTTATTCTCTTCCAAGATTAACCCAAATCTATGACCCCTTGAAACTCTTTGATTATCTCTCTTGAGGGTTCCAACTTCTTGGATTGTAGAGTATTAGGTTCCCTTTATTCAAGGAACCTTATTATCTAATTTATACTTTTCGTATTCTTCTATATTTTTTTAGAGGTTCATTGTGATGAACCCCTCAATTTTGCAAAGTATTATAAAAAGTTTTTGGTAATGGGATGTTATGGTTATATTCTGGTTGGTTTACATTCGACAATGGTTATGCTTAATCCCTCAATTAGTCAAAATTTTTTCATGGTTCACTTTGAAGCTTCAATCAAGGTAGGGTATCCCAATTCTCTCCATTTTTAGTATATGTGTGGGGATTGTATACTTTTGACATCCAATAGTGGGATGGGAAGGGTTGGATTAATGAAGATAATGAATTAGATTAATATAAGGTTGAAGGGTATTTGAGTTCTCATAAAGATTTTACTCATTTTGGGATATTTCTTAAAGTATTATCATTTTTTGTTCCTTGATAAAAAACATCATTGTTGGGGGCCTTGTTTTTGTTTTGATTATTTTTATTTTTGAAACTCTTGTGTATTTGATTTATTAAAATCTCCCATTTATAAAATTATAAAAACATATATATTCATAATGAACCTATTTCTCATTGAAATATATAATTGTCTGATAATGTACATGATAAAGAATATTTGATGTCAGGATTGGGTTTGAACTGAAATTATGTTAGATATGGAATTTTAAATATGTTTTTATCTAGTTATTTGATTATTGTGTTATCTTTTAATATGTATGGTGATCTTTGGGGTTTTTTCCATTGATGGTGTTAAATGGGTTTGAGGTAGAATTTTTTGAGAAATTGAGCTATGGTTGGTTGGAATAGGATATTATGTGGGATTATGTGTAGTGGTTGTGATGTTGGGTTATTGTACTAAGATGGTTTAGTTTTCATAATGGATTGTTATGTGTTGTGTTATTTCATTGGTTTGCATGGGTTGGATGAGTGGTGGTGTGGTGTGTTTGTGCTTATTTCTCAGTTATTCATAGACTAAATTTGAAATTATAAAACAAAAATATCATGAGATGGATTGAAATAATCATTTTCTTTAATTGATGTGTTATAATTGGCTTAAATTGATTGAATAATTAATTAATGGGATGTGTTATTGTGAAATAAAATGTCCTTTTAAATGGGAGTTCTTGGAAACATAATAATTCTTAAAATAATGAAACTTCTATGTTGAAAGTGGGATTATTTATGGTGGTTGTGTGGTGTGATACATTTGTGGTGTTAGTAGATAATGGAACAGGTTGTGAGATGTTATGGTGATATCATTAGATATATTGGTTAGGCTGTTATGATCCCATTGGTTTAGATTCTATGTCATCTATAAATATTGTATTTGATGTTATTTTAAACCATTCTGCACCCGAGTTGCACAAACTTATTGATTCCCAAATATTTTGGATTTTGGTTGATTTCAACAATATCATATATGGTTGTGAATTTAATGGTTGGAAACCCCCACTTCCCTTCTCTTTTTTATGCAGTAGTGATGATGGTAGGTTGATGTTGGAGATCACCTAGTGATGATGAGTTGGTGATGGAGATATCTCGATTATTATGAGGATGTGATATATAGTGGCAGTCATGCATGGTATGAGGAAGTAATTAGGTTGATATCCTTTATGTTCATGATACCATATTATTCTATTTCATGATGATATTTTGATATTGATATTTAATGACTCAATCATGAGATATTGGGCCCTACAGGAGGTTGGGGTAAGTACGGATGCATCCTGACCCACATCAGATTTGGATGTGGTAGTGTCATGAGTAGTGTGAATAATAACATTGATTCCAACCTCAGAATTTGGTCCCTATATAAGGATGGTGTAGGTTGGTATGTATCTTGAACCACATCAGAGATGGACTATTACTTGATGTGATATGTATGAAAGGGAAATATGCATAGGAAATTTGATATCAGGACGTGAGAGAGGAAAGTTAGTCTGGAAGTGGCTATGGGGAAAATTTTCTTATATTCTTTTGATTAAATTTTATTATAATTGGATGTTTTTTTTTTTGGTTTATAGTGACATAGTGAGTTTTGGATCAATAGATATTCTATTTAGTTGCATGTTGGATCTTCAATTTGTTCACAGGTTCATTTTTATCTCTTTTCACATGTGAAAAAGTGACATTGGGTATGATCCTACATAGTATATATGTCAACCTCACACTATATATATGCAAATTATTTTTTAGGTTTCTAGGACTTATGGTACTGATATAAAAATTACTAGTTTTGGGACCAGGATGTTTGAAGGTGTTTTTGAATATTTTTTTAGTTTTTATGAAAGTTGTAAAAAAGGTTATTTTTTTGTTTTCCAAGAATTAATAATCAATTTTCATTAAAATTTTCAATAATTGGTGAACGTACACACTATTTTGGAGAAATTATATCATATGGACCATTCTATAAAAATATTTCTTGGACTTAGAAATATACCATTTTATTATCATCTATGTTTCTTAAAAATTCATTAGACAATTCTTTCTGTGAAATTCAGTATGGGGATTCTCTTATATTCAGAATACTTTCAACATCATGAGTTACAAAAGATATAATGATATAAACATAAGAAGAAATTTTTTATATATATATATATAATTCATACTACAAAATTTAGTGAATGTTCATTGGGAAAAGACTATCTAATAAATATTTCACTGAAATTTGTTTTTTGTTTTTGAAGTTTCTAAAGCACTAAAAACGAGTTTCTAGAATAATTCATAATGGAAAAATAATATTTTCCTTGTGATACAATGTTTTTATTTGAAGGTTGAAAATTTTATTGAGAATATAAGAGGATTTTATTGGATATTTCTAATGGTTTCAAAATAGAGAAATGTCTATGGAGAAAAAATAGATGATTCTAAATAATTTCATTAGAAGAAGTCAAAATCAGGTTAATTTTAATAGGATGATATCCAAACAATATGATATCCAAATTAGATGAATACCAATTGGAAAAAGTATTCATATGAACTCAATTGAATAAATTTTTTATACAAATTATATAACTTGGATATGTAAAAAAATTTAGTGATAAAATTTTGTTCAATATGATTGGATGAATTTTTTGTACAATGATCTTAAGAAGGAAGTTAGTAAATTAAATTAATGAAAATAGAATTCTAATAAATTTAATTGGACTGAAGAAGATTTTGGAAAAGGCTTTTGAGATGTTCCTTTGATGTTTATAAAATAACAATAAGAAATAGATTCTCTTGATGTATTTTTTTAATTATTTTTTAATAAAAAAACTTTTCAATGGTATAATGTTTTACTGGTCAATAAGTTATCTTCAATGTTTTAATAATGATATTAAATATAATGATATTTCTTTTGTCATTAAACATTTTAAAATATCATGGAAAAAATAACATGGATTTTTTTTGATGTTGAATGAATTATATTGAAGGTAGTGCATTTGTTTTTCAGAGAGGTTATAAGAATTATCCGGAATCTTTCATAGACATCCAAGAAAAATTTACTTAGAAATATATTCTAATTTCAAGTTTTTATTAAGAGGGAAAATAAATTTGATATCCAACCTTATCTCCTATAAAAACATATAAAAATATGTTTCAAGTATAGTATGGGGTGTAGTGTGTACCTTTCATCCACTAAAAATCTAATGAGATAATGAAATAGTTTTCGATAGAGATACCAGATGAAACCAGAAATCCAATGTTTTCATAGGGAATATTTTTAAACTAGGAATCCCTTGGTTGATGGAGAAGAAGTTTTTAATATATTGAGAATTGTTTTATTATGATAAAGTGATATAAGTCCATAGAAAAAGTTTTAAATTAGTTGGAATCATATAGATTGATAGTAAGGAAGTTTCATCTATTCTCTGAATACATCAGACAATGTTTTTTGGATAGAAAAATTAGACAGAGAAATTAGACGAACTGTGAATGAATATAAGTTCAAAAAAAAATTCAAACAAGAAATTTTATTCCTATTGAAGGAAATAATTTGAATAATATGTTTTTAAAATAATAGTAAATGTGAATAAAGTACATATAGTATAGTGAAAACATACTGAACCTATTGGTGAAGGTTTCTAAATTCATTACAAAATCATTGTCATATATTATTTGTTTTTCAAAGAGAACATGAAATACTATATTTTTCATAGTTCAACTAAAGTGTAAGGATAACACCCTCTTATTGTAAACAATTTAAAATGGATTTTCTTCCTAAGTATTATGTTGTATTGTATTATTTCCAATCCATGATAAGGATTAGATACTCTTATCAATTAGTGAATATTGTAAATTATTATCTTTTTGTGGAATATGATTTTTGTTCTTGATTTTGGAAAGGTTACATATCATTAATAGGTGGTGAAGGATGTTTTAAAATAATGAAATTGTAAAAGGAAAAGATTTCTAATTCCCCTCCTCCGCATCTTAGTGATCATATATATCCTATTGGGCCATTTCATATGGTATCAGATAGGAGGATTCCTTTATTGAATCTTTTTTATGTTTGAAGAAAATAAATTTTTTTATGGATGTTCTAAATTTTATAAAAAAATAAGGGGATTATTGTTTTTAATATAATTAAATATCATATTTGTAAATATATAATTATTACTTATCTTAGGTATATTTTTTATGAAGCTCCCAAAGATGTTATAAATGGTTTCCCATCACGTTTTGAGGGAGATAACCTAACATTTGATGATTTTAAGAATATTGAGAATTATGGGTGGGATATAAATGTTATATTTTCCTTTTTCTTTAAATGTGAGTTTCTTGGAGTTAAAATAGTTGGTATAGGAAAACGTATCATGGAAAAGTTGAAAAAAATATATGAAGGGAATATAGAATTGAATAAGGAAAGGTTATAAATCTAGATGTTGAATAATGAAGATAAAAATATGGGAGATTATGAATCTTTTTGTGATTTATTTAATTGGTTGAATGAAATTGTTATCACCATCATATGTGTCACGAACCAACCCGAATTGACCTCAAACCGGTCAGTTGAGCTGACCTGTGACATCCCTGAGGTGGATCTTTGATCACCCTAGGGTTTCAATAAGCACCACAGAATCATAGAGTAATGGTGGAAATTATTTCTCTAATGATAAATAAGAAAAATTATTGGAATAATAAAATATATTCCCAATAAAATAAACAAATCATATAAACAAAAACTACACATAAGTTAAAAATAAAACCAATATTAAAAAAATTAACCAAAAATGAAGACCACTCTAACTCCTTATGACCCCATGGGTCACTCTAAAAAACCAAACTTGATATCACTTATGGAAATCAATACCATTTTAGAAAATTCACTTAAGGCTAAAAACAAGACTGAAATTATATGTGTGAGTATAAACACTCAGTAGGCATTCCCAAGTAATCCATTCCCAATGCATTTCCTTTAAATAAATTATTCCTCAATTTTAGGTTTGAAATAAAATATATTTCACACATTCCTTTTAATGATAAATTATATCCCATTTACCTTTTAATACAAAACACACTTCTTTTTCCCATGGAAGGAGGCCTCAATATTTAAGGAATTAAAAGAGAGGGGTGTAATTTTTAAAATAAAAAAGTGGGAATAAAACATTATTAATTTTTTTTACCTAAATAATTTAAAAAATAATTTATAAATTTTTAGAAAATACGCACACAATATAATAAATAATGAAAAATTATTACACAATAAGGGAAATGGGAAAACGCAACACTGATGACCAAAACTAGATGAGGCACCTAAATTATCCACCATAGATAAATAATTTCTAGGGGAACATGGGAGTACTTAGGATATCAAGTGATTTTCTTGAACATACTAAAACATGATTCTTCTCATAGGCACGTATCGATATAATCCATCAATCATCTCAAATGCTCAGTCTTTCCCTTTTTGGCCTAACCGAGCGGCACAATATCAAAGTAGAGAAAGTTCCATACTAAGGGCTATTATCCATAATGTAATTATAAACTAGTGCAGCTAACATTCTTCAAAAGTATTATGGATATTCTAGGTTCCCATATCATATCAAAAGTAGCGGAGATCCAATCAAAGGAAAATAAGAAACCAACTACACATATAGATTACACACAAGAAACACACATAAGCGTCACACTCAAATCACCCCTAGGAAGTCCCCTTACCTTCAACAAATAAAATCATTAGGGAAGTCTCATGAAAAGGACCTCCCATTCCCTATATCATCTAACAAGTCAATATATCTATCCCAAGGGAGTTTTCAAAAGAGGACCAATTTATGAAGGTTCCAAAAGGGCCTCAAGAAAAATTTGAGTAAAAACCCCTTTCCAAAATAATCAAACACACCATTCAAAACCCAAAACCATTTATAAATCCATTGAGAAACCCAAATCACCATTTATAATACAAAATCCATTTATAAAATCCAACTAGTAATTTTATCAAAAACATGGTGTGAATAGTTATGTAAGGCACTTTCATATAATTTGATATAATGAGAAATTTACTTTATTTGAAAAAAAACAAATTTTCTACAAAACATACATAACTTTTTAGTAATAAAGAAAGGTGTTGAAGGTAATCAATAAATATTTAATCAATTTGAAGTCCAAATTAAAATGGAATCATACCTAAAACCACAAGTTCTTGGAAAATGGAATCTCGAAATAACTCCATGAGGGTCCAAAGAAGCAAGAACACCCAAAAAGGAAATTATCAAGACAAAACCCCCTATTTAAAATCATGTAAAAAAGAACCTTAGACCCAAGAAACTAAGTATGAAGAGGAAATCAAGATAAAATTATAGGAGAAGGAAAATAAGGAATATAGGAGGAGAATAAATTGATAAATCACCCCCAAAACAATGAATAATTAACTTGGAATCACCATGAAAGGAAGTGGGGTAGATTGGGGGGAAGGGAGAGCTCCACTATGGTCGAGCTATCCAATGAAGGAGAGAGGGGGTGTTTTGGGGTTAAAATCCAAGAGGGTTAGAAATGTCATTTGAAATTGTTAATGAACCTGGGAACTATGCATGGTTAGGTTTCTTGGTTTGGTAAAATTTTTGTCGACTGTGTTCCCCTTACTGGACTCACATGACACCCCCATGGTTTGGACACACAATTTGGGAAACTATGCACCAACCATGTAATGTGGTTCTATTAAAAACTCTAGATCCATGCACACACATTATGCATGGTTTGGTATAACTGTTCATAGTCCATAAACCCACTACTAGGGAATCCCATGACCCACATAGTTTCTCTTAGGAGTCACATGGTTTGGATCAAACCATGTGCTACCCATGTAACTGAAACCCTGTAAGAAGAAAATGAACTAAATTGGGACTCAATATCAGGAGGCCATATGGTTACCACCTAATCATGTTAAAAAACCATAAAACATATATAAAATATCCTGAAACTTAGAACTTTGATCCATAATT
Organism: Viscum album; assembly: GCA_963277665.1. Taxonomy (NCBI): domain Eukaryota; kingdom Viridiplantae; phylum Streptophyta; class Magnoliopsida; order Santalales; family Viscaceae; genus Viscum; species Viscum album. Next base: position 1,965,432,350 of record OY728130.1, on the reverse strand, counting down.
ACAAAAACTCAAGGGAAAATTAAAATTCCAAATTATAATCCAAAATAAAATAAGAAAATAAAAATTGGGGTGTGAAAATTATCCCCACCATAATGCTTTCTACCCCAATAATTCCTCAATCACTTTAGTTGGTCAGAAAAAATACAAGGTTCACACACTCATAAGATTTAACTCCCAAACCCTAGAACAACCCAACCACTAAAAAACTCACACATCTTACCCAAGAAGATCCTTTGGAATTGAACCATTCTTCATGTGACAATGAAAAATCCTAATCTGAAAGTTGAATACCCTCCAACAACAAAAATCATCGGGCCTTATCCAAGGTCCCAATGTTTACCAAGAAAAATCAAGACTAGATGACCTGGAGAGATATGTAAATTTCCTAACAACTTCTTATAGGGAAAACGTGGAAAGGAAAAAATATAGAATCGGGGACATTTCTCATTTAATATGGGAGTCAAAAATAGACTCCCCGTCATTTTATGAATCTATATTAGTGCCTAACCAACACCAACCACCAACTATCAAACCTCTAATCCTAAAATACTGCACACCAACTATAGAAGGAACCAAATAAACACATACCACATGGATCTGTGCTTCATAGTGAAATAAATAAATTCTAAAATTCCCAAAATACACCTCATTTAGAGCATATATTCCCAAAAATACATAAAAAACCATTTCAATTTCGAATAAAAATGTGGCATCATGAGATAAAACCATTACATAAAAGGATACATTTACATCAATAATGGATTTTAACCTGGAATTATAACAACACCCTACTCCTAGGAATGGGATGGGGTGTTTTCCAAGTGTGTGGATCTGGATCCACGTTTCTTTTGAGAAACACACTAACAAAACTGTTGTATGTGACCTAAGCATCCACAGGTACGAAATTTCTTCAGTGCTTCTAGAAAAGATGACTCCTTGTGACCCTTCTTTCTATATTGGTGAAACAACACGGTGATTTTCCTAGACAAAGCTTACGAAGGATATTATGTCCTGTTAACTCTGCCACCATCAAAACAAACTTTCATCTGTTTTTCAACCTCTTTACTAGAATTCCCTTCATTGCTTCCAGTGAGTAAAGGATGATTGATTGTCTCGATCTTCCCTGATAACATACCCTTAGTCTAAATATTTTGCCTAAATATATTGGCAAAGAAGGTTATAATGAACTCTAACTATATTGACTTCATGTCAGGATGAATCCCGTCCTCAAAATTTGAAGCCTTCAAAGAATTTTCTTCAGACCACTATGGATGATAAGGAACTAAATCAACAAAATAATAAATGAACACCAAAAATGATCTATCACATTTCTGAAGGCATCACATCCTCATCGCCTTCACCAAATTTATAGCCTTAGAGATGTACTATCAGATGAACAAAGTCTTATGGAATTACCTAGAGATGTATTCCTAAGGCATGGTTTTAATGAACAACTACCAACACTTCCATCTTGTACCATTGGGAATAATGGTATTGAACATCCCATTTAGAGAATCAGGAAACTCAAGGAAACCGAATATCATCTAAATTCATCACATCCACTCTTCCTCTTCAATAGGATGTTATTGACCATAAAATAGAGGAGGGTTAAACATCTGAAACTAAATAAGGAAGCCCCCGGTATGATTAACCAAAGGGTCCCCTAATGGTGAACCACCCATAGATGCACCCCAAATATCCATCGAATCCTTGGTGGGGGTGTACACTAAACAAAAATAAAAACAATAACTAACTCAGATCCAACTCATCATCCAAAAATCACCACAATAAAACACAAAATGAAAATATAAAACCAAATCATGAATTTCCAAAAACTTTTTCAAAAATATTTCAAAAAACCACTTCAAAAACAAATTCTAAAATTCCCCACTTTGTCCCATTTCTTTCCACACAAAAATTCCATGGATTACATCCAAAAACCCAATTATTCCCATTCAAACCATTTCCCACAACATCAATTTAATATCAATTCAATAAAAATAATAATAACCTATTTTTATCAATATTTAGTTTTTAAAAACCATTATCTAAATTTTTCTTAAAATAAATCTAAAAACCCTATATTCATTTTCATTAACCAAAACATTACCACTTGAAATATGGTTTTTCACAATTTTAAAACAAGGGTTTTCAAAAAAGCTTAAAAATTTATAAGGAATCAAAAAACTCATGATGCGAAAGTAGTGTTGATGGGTGACTTGGACATATGGTTAGTGGCCATATACCATTCATCAAACTATAACAAACATTCTTTCCTGGCCATGTACCCGGCCCCACATGTATTTTCAGGACTTGTGAGCTCAATATGACCTCTTTCTCTACTCCATTTTCATTCCCCAAATACTGAATAGCCACAGAAACCAAATAGGCCATACAGAACCGAAATTTTCATGAAACCCAATGGTCTATAACATAAAGTGTTGGCTAGACACCTCATCATACCTATACCCCATGTTTTTATAGTCCTGCTCTTTCTACCTTGAAAACCCCAAATATCAAAAGGCACTCTAAAATCTAGGTGCTTCAAAGGACCTATTCTCTGATACAATTGTTTTATGAACCAACCTCGGTCGACCCCAAACCAATCACCCGAGCTAGCCCGCAATAACCCTGAAGTGCTTTCTGGATTTCCATGGGGTGGAAACAATAACCATGGAATCACAGAGTAATAATTGAAATGATTTCTCTTAAGATTAATAATCAAAAAAATATGAAAAGAGTAGCCTAGAAAAATAAAAAAATCATCTAAAAAACTATACAAAAACAGAAAATAAAACCAATCCAAAAAAACTGAACCGAACTTGACAACCACTAAAACTCTATGTGACATCATGGGTCACTCTCTAATCCCAAACCCAACATCTCTAATGGCGAGAAAGACTAATATGGAAGCAACAAATGAGTATAAAAACAAGAATGAAATTATAAGTGTGAGTATTAAAACTTAGTAGTAATTCCCATGAAATATATTCGGAATGCATTTCCACTAAATAAAATATTCATAAATTTCATTTTTGAAATACATTATATAAAATTAGGTTTTTCAAACATTCCTTTTTAAGACGAATGATTTCCAATTTCAGTTTTCATTTAAAACATGATTCTTTTTATAGGTGGAGGAGGATTTAACATTTAATGAAATAAAAAAAGATGTGATATGTTTATTAAAAATTGAAATAGGTTTAATAAGTTTATTAAAATAGTATTACTAGAATAATTTTAAAAAAAATAATTTTTTTAATGAAGTAAACCATGTAAGAAAGCAGAATCAACAATTACACAACAAGGGAAATGGAAAAACTAAACACCAAAGATCAAACCAGGTAAGGAAACTAAATTATCCACTGTAGATAAATAAGTGTCAGGAGAACTTGTGATTACCTAGGAGATCATGGGATAGTCTTGATCACACTAAAACCCAATTCATCCCATACGTTCACCTCACCCAACACCATCAACCAGCCTGAAAACTAGGTTATACCCTACCTTGACAAACTGAGGGGAACAATCCCAAACCAAAAAAGGTCCACACTAAGGTCCACTAGCCTGAGAATAATTCTAAAATTGTGCGAAAAATTATCTGGAAAATATTCTAAATATACCAGGTTCCCATATCATATCAAAATTAGTTGTGAGCCAATAAAATTAAAACACGGATCCAAATACACATATACATTACACATAAGTTTCACCCTCGAATCACCCCATGTAATATCCCATTTTCTTAAAACCATAAAATCATAAGGGAATCCCCATGAAAGGAACTCTCATTCCCATTAGCATACATCAAGAAAATAGATACATCCTAATTGTGTTTTCAAAAGAGGTCCATTTTAGGAAGGTTCCAAATAGGCTTCAAGAAACCTTTTTAGTGACAAACCATTTATAAAAGAACCAAATAGACCATTTAAAACCCAAAAACATCTATAAATCCAATGATAAACCCAAGACATAATTTATAATACACAATCCATTTTTAAAATCCAACTGAGAAATTTATCAAAAAATATGTTCTTGGAGTTTAGTAAAGTAGACTCATACAATTTGATACAAGGAGTAATTTAATTTATTTCACAATAAATTTTTTTTGATACAAATCATACATCACTATTTAGTATTTAATAAAGGTTTGAAAGGAATAAAATCAACATTTCATCAATTTAAAGGCCAAATAAAAAATAGAAACCTACCTCAAACTGCAAGTGCTTGGAAAAAAACCCAAAACAACACCATGAGGGTGCAATGGACCAAGAACACCCACAAAGGACCATTAAAATAAAAAACCTCTAATTTAAAACCAAGGAGATAAGAATGCTTGAACTAAGAGAATGAGGAAGAAGAGTAACTCAAGAGAAAATGAGAGGAAAAGGAATATAAGGAAGTGATGCTAAGAATAACTTGATAACTCACACTGAAACTTTGAAGATTCTAATTAGAATCAACATATAAGGAGGAGGGTAAGATTAATAAATAAGGGAGAGCTCTCATAGGGTTTCATGAGACAAATGAGAGAGATTGGGGTTGTTTTAGAGTTAAAATTGAGAGGGGTAGAAAGGTTTTTTTATATTTTCAATAAACTTAGTCATTGTGCATGGTTAGACCACACGGTTTTATAAACCATGTTCCAAAAATTCACCCCTAATTGCACTCACAGAACACCTGCATGGTTTGGCCACATGATTTTGGAAACTTCGTACCAATTGTGTGACTTGGTTCTGTTAACAACTCCAGGTCCATGGGCATGTCTTTTTCATGGTTTGGTCTAACCGTAATTAGGTTGTGCACCCTTATCTAGGAACATGAAAGACCCATGTAGTTTCTCATGGGAGCCACATGGTTTTTATCAAACCATGCGCTACCCATACCGTGAAAGAAGAAAATAAACTAAAAAGGGACACAACATCAGGAGGCCTAACAAAGAGTCCTTCAAAGCCTTATCCCCAACACAACATGGATTTTCAGGCCCTTTGATCTCACTGAGACCACTATCCCAACTCCCATTTATTTCCCAAAATATAGAACAACCACAAAATCCAAAAAAGACAAACAAAACCCAACTTTATATGAAAATCCATGTTTTGGAACAAAATGTGTTGGTCATACACTTACTCATACCTACACCCCAATTTCTGATAGTCCAAATCCTTCTACCTTGAAAACCCCAAATAACATAGGGCACTCTGAAAGCTAGGTAATTTGATGAACCTATGCTCTGATACCATTTTTTCAGTAACCAACCCGAGTGGACCCCAAATTGATCACCTAAACTAGCCTGTGACATCCCTGAGGCACATTCTCGATCATCCTGGGGTGGAAACACGCACCAGGACATCACAAATTAATGGTGGAAATGATTTAATCCAATATAAATAAATAAAATCACTGGAATAATAAAAGGGAGGCCCAGTAAAATAAACAAATCATCTGAAAAAAAACTACACATAAAATGAAAATACAACCAAGCCTAAAAAACAAAATAAAACCAAACTTGATGACCACTAAAACTCCATGTGACCCCATGGGTCACTATTTGATCCCAAACCTAACATCACCCATAGTGATCAAGGATAATATGTAAACTACACCTGAGACTAAAAATAAGAATGAATGTATAGGCATGAGTATTAAAAATCAGTAGGCATTCCCAGATAATCTATACCCATTGAATTTTATTTAAATAAAAGATTCATCAATTTTTAGTTTAAAATATAGATATAAAAGTAGTTTTTTTAGGAATTCATTCTTAAAATGAATCATGGACCATTCCCCTTTTCATTTAAAACATAATTATTTTTTCAGGGCAATAAGAATTTAACATTTTAGGGGAAAAACTAGAGGTGATGTGTTTATTAAAAAGGGAAATATGGTTTAAAATTTTCTTAATGAATTTTTAAATGAAATATTTAAAAAACAATTATCCTTTTTTAGAAAATAATTACACCATACAATAAATCATGATAAATGATCAAACAACAATAGTAATGGAAAAACACAACACCAGAGACCAAACTAGATGAGGAACCTAAATTATCCACCATTGATAAATAAGTGCCAGGGGAACAATGAAGTACCTAAGAGATTAAGGGATATCTTAGAACATACTAAAACCTAATTCATCCCATATTCACACCTTACCTGATTCCATCAACCAACACAAATTATCATTCATACCCTACCAAGTCTAACCAAGGGTCACAATCAGAAAGTAGAGCAAGTTACATACTAAGGTCCACTAGCCAGAGCATAATTCTATACTATTATAGGAATTCTTGTCATAAAATACAGTATTTATTCTAGATCCCCTTGTAATATCTAAAGTTAGGGTGACCCAATCAAATCTAAACAATCTAACTTCATATATATGTGTGTATTACACACAAGAAACACACACAATCATCACCACTGAATCACTCCAAGGATTATCCCCTTTCCTTGAAATCATCAACTCATTATGGAAATTCCAATGATAAGGACCTTCCATTCCTATTATCATCCATCAAGGAAAGTGATTCATCATAAGGGAGTTTTAAAAAGATTACAAATTTATAAATGTGCCTAATGGGCCTCAAGAAACCTTTAAGTTATGAACCATTTTGAAAAGAGTCAAACACATCATTGACAACCCAATATCATTTATAAATTCATTGAGAAACCAAAAACACCATTTATAATCAATAATCCTTTTATAAAATCCAACCGTGCATTTTATCAAACACTTGGTTGGTATATTTATGTAAAAAACATTCATAAAATTTTATACAAGGATGAATTTATATCATTTCACAGTAATAAAATTTTATGAAAATCATACATCATTATTTAGTACAAAAAAGGTGAGAAATTAATTACATTGATGTTAATTAAATTTAATGTCCAAATGAAAAAGGAAACATACCTAAAATGGATATTGCTTGGACAACAGAAACTCGAAACAACTCCACCAGGGTCCAGATAAGTAAGAACACTTGCAAGAGACCTTAACAAGACCAAAACCAAAATTTAAAACTACAAACCCAAGAACCCTAGACCCAGGAGACCAAGTAATAAGAGGAAATCAAGAGAAAACAAGAACATAATGAATAGAGGAATATAATACATTGAGAAATCACTCTGAAACATTATATAATCCACTTGTAATCACCATGGAAGGAGGAAGGGAAGTATAATAAAGAAGGGGGAGATCCCCTAGGGTTTTATGATCCAAATGAAGCAGAGATGGATGTTTTGAGGTTATATAATTGTGCGTAATTTTAAATACATGTGATTTTTAAAGTGAAAAGGGGTATTTTCCTAAATAATTTTTCAATGATCTCATTTAAAGTATTTTCATCTATGTCAACATCCTTTTTTAAATATTATGCTTCATTGAGGTTGATCTATTATGATACCATCTTCCATACATTATTAAATTTTTATGATCAGTTCGATTTGGTATATACTATTTTCATACCATTCACTATATTACTCTATATGGTTTGTGATTATTTTTACTCTTTGAGGAAAGTTATTTACATTTCATATGCTAGTTTCAATAAAACTGTATATATTCATTATGTTTCACCACTTTCTTAATAGGAATACATTGGACTTATTAAGTGATGTGTTAGGACCTCTATATCCCCTTGATTCATTGGTAGGTCTCATGAGACAAACTAGCACTACAACAAAAATAGGCCTTTGCGGCGGTCTATTAGTGGTGGTTTACTAAACTGCTGATAATTATTTTAAGAAGGGTTTAGTGGTGGTTTTTAAGAAACCACCGCTAAACCATGTTTTTTTATAGAGACTATGCACCCCCTAACCCCCGTGATACCCCCCCCCCTCTCCCCCCCCCCCCCCCCCCCATGACCTAGCTCATCGCCCTTTCTCCCCCCGGACCCCAACGACCCCCAAAGAGTCGTCCCCCCCCCCCTCCCGCCCCTGACCTAGCTCACTGCCGCCCCTTCTTCCCCTGACCCCCATGACCCCCGAAGACATGTTCTCACCTTCCCCCCTTAGCTGCCCCTGACCTAGCTCACCCCTTCGCCGGTTTGGACCTGTGCTCACCGCCCCTTAGCGCACCTCGCCGCCCTTCAGCGTTCCTCTCCACCCTTCAGCATGCCTTGCCACCTTTCAGCGTGCCTCGCCGCCCCTATTGGTAATGTGTTTTTTTCCTTGTTTATTTTATAAGATATTATTATGCTTATTCAAAAAAATTCATTTGAGGTTTTGGGTAGGATCCTAATGAATCTACTTGTATTCTTACCCGTTATATATATCTTATTTTTATAGGTCTGTAAGAGGGAGTGAGTGATTGGGTTGAGTGTTACTAGAACATTAAATGGATCTTGTTTGTGTTTTTTTATAAATAGTAGTTTATTTTTATATAATTTTACAATATTTTTTTGAGAACTTAGGTTATTTATAAAGAATAAAATTTCTAAAATTACATTGTTTCTGTTAAATATGTTTTATAGTAGTTATTTTATACCTGAAAAATATATTTTATTTGGTGTAAAACTCATGAAATTGATTTAATGTATTTAGTCATGGGTTATTGTGATTCTATAATTATGTTTATAAATTATGGAATTAATTTTTTATGGAAGTTAAAATTTAATGAATATAACGTAAAAATATATTAGATGACATAGGGTTATTAATTATTAAAATAGAATATCTAAAAATAAGAGATAAAATTCATTTGTTTTTTATAAATATGCCTGCTGGAATTTTTTAAGTAATAATAATTTAAATAAAATGATTATTATCATTAATTTTTTTCAAAAATTAATTAACTATTTCAATACAATATAAATATAATAATTATGATCTTCATGTATTGAATCAGAAACATGTGTTTTTGATATTATGGCATTAATCTTTTTGTTATGTAAATGTCATCGGTTAAAAAATATTACAAGAGGAAATGCATTTGGAATTTACATTATATGACATGATTTGATCCATGATTTTGGCTAGGCCTTGTGTTTGGTACTATGTTTTTTATATTCCATGTGTTTGATGGGGATATACTATCTTCTATGTGTTTTGTATAAAACTTACATGAGCCATGTTTTTTGATACCATACTCCTTGGTGGGTTTTTATAGGATCCACCAACATTAGCTAATATTGGAATACAAGTTCTATGGGTGACTTGGGTTGTGAAAAAATCCTTAAATATAATCTTTTTATGATTTCATTAAATAATTTAATAGACTTCCCCTATAATAAATGATAAAATTAAAATTTTTCATTCTTTGGTTATTTAAGGGCTTATTGACATTATTTATTACACCCTTTATATACACAACTTGAGTTAATACATATTAAATGCATGGTGATGCAAATAAGGGTGAAAACTCTAAATAGGTATGAGATGATTTTAGGAGACATCATCAAGTTGATTTTATATGTTTTTTATGTCATGTTGAGGGGTTTTATTATATTATTTTCTAGTTATTTTAGTTTTATTGTATATAAAATTTTCAATTTGGATGTATTTTATATATACCCTAGATTAATTATTAATTTGAAAAAAAATAGATTCATTTTCATACATCAATTTAAATTTTTATATTTTAAATATACTACTTACGATTATTGAGTTCTTTACTTTAATATTTTACCATAGTGGATTATTAAAAGAAAAACCAATCCATTCATAATACTTTCCTACCCTTTGGGCTAGTCAGTAGCCGCTGACATCCAAATACAACATTCCCTAGGGACATAGTGATTTATAAGCCCTCGTGACTATATCATATTAGAATAATAAAACATATAAATCACTGGAAATTATATATGTATTGTTTATTATCCACTCTATGAACATTTAATTGATATTAAAAGTATATTATGGACTTCTAGTAAATTAGTATTATATTCATTCCTTCTTGAGGAACCGAAGATAAACATGTTTTTCATAGGATAATTGATTCATTATCTTCTAAGTAGTGTTTTTTCATCTCTTGATCAGCAACCACTTTCTCCAACCATAAATAGACTGATTTTGTATCTTCAACATGACCAACATCTATATATCACAAAAAACAGAAAACAAATAATGTATGGAGAAAAAAATTAACTATCACATACTTATTATCATTATACGCTAACCCCTAAAATATAGTCTTTTTATTTATCCTCGATCAATAGATATTTCAAAACCTATAAAAATACCAAAGTTAGAGATTTGGGGTGATATTCCATTAAACAAAAAGAAGATAACAATGATTGAGGTTTTAATGAGGTTATCCTACCATCTATGAGTTCAAATCAATTAATGACTCGTCAATATGACATTGAAAAAGATTTTAGAAATATAAAGATTGGGTGTAAAGAAACATTCCCAAATGACTCACCTCTATTATTTCCTAGCCATATAAGTGGAAAAGAAAATGTATTTTTAAAAATACCAAGTAAAATATAAAAAATTCCCATACATGAAAGTGGTGGTCGGAAAAAGTGGACCCCCTCCTGGACTATAGTGGATCGCCAAGGATGTTTCATGATCCACCCCAGAGCTCCACATTATGTTTCAACCCCCATTTATTTTTCATTATCCACCCTAGATATGAAAATTTTAATCACAAACAGGGTCACAACATGTTTCTACCCATAACACTTCACCATGATACCCCACATGTTCTAAAATTATCAACCCCAGACCATACCCAACTAATTTGAATCCTAATTCGAGGCCACCAATAACATACAAAGTAGAAAAAAATTATTGATATACACAATATTTAATACTAACCTTGTTGTATATTTTTTGGGGATTGCATATTTTATATGAATTCCATAAGACTATAAATTTAATAGGTTTTCCCACTTTCTATAATTGAAACAAAATTAAATAGAAATTGAAAAGGTATATTGACATCAATACTTTTTTGTGTTATTTCAGGATCTATTTTAGGAAATTTAATATACATGATTTAATTTATCTTTGGAATTTCATGTTTCCTTTGAGTTTGTAGAAACAAATACCTTACTTATAATCCTTGGATTCATTTACCCTAGCGATGAATCCTTTCACTTGATGATTCCTGGCATGTTCTACATCTTGGTTCCCCATGTATTTTCTAAAGTAGTGAGTCATGTTTAAGGCAATTAAGAGTTTGTTTCCATTTAATATTCCTAACTTATATTCAATTATTATACGATTTATCAAGCCCTTACCTTAGTGATATCAAAGTTATGACATCATCAGTTTGTCCATCTACTTTGGTGTAGCACGATATACAAAAAACTACAGGGTTGAGATCCTTGTTCTCATTTTCTTTTATGGATCTTTTTAATTTTTATGCTTTGGTTTTATAGTGGGTGGGTTTATTATGTACCATATGTATTTATATAAGAAAACCTTATTTAACATATTTATATATTTTTTCAACTAGTATATATGAATCCCTTTCCCTATTTAGTAATATTTATGTATTTTAATTTTTTTAATATTGTGTAGGCGCATTATGATATGCATGGATAAAAGCTGGATCACATTACTAAGGAACACACCTCAGTATGTTAAGGGTTTGAATGATTTTTTAGATTTTTCAATTTCCAATCGATCCATTGAAGGGATAATAAGGTGTCCAAGTCCTAAATGTAAATTTAGAAGATGGTTGATGGGAGCTAAAGTTTATGAACATTTAATATTGAAGAAATTCCCTGGTTAATATTTGTGTTGGATTTGGCATGGAGAATCGAATGTTACAGAAAGGTTGAGAACTGATGTCAATCCATAGAATGACCTCCCAACATCGTTGAAAATGGAAAATGAAATGTAAAACCTTATAAATAATGCATTCAGCACTGCAAGAGACCACCGTTAACATCAAAACATATCAAAACAACCATATGAGGGTGATACAAATAACAACGTGAAAAGTGATGTTTTTTAGACTGTATAACAACCATATCAAGATTATAATATATCAGTGAATCATTCCCTTGATTCTGTGGAGACTAATGTAAGAGAAAACTTCACTGAGGAAAATACGTTTCATGATTTAGTTGATGATGGAAATAAAGATTTGTATAGTGGATGTTTGAAATATTCAAAACTTTCTTTTATACTGAAGTTGTACCATATCAAATGTCTTTGAGGAATTAAAAATAAGGCAACATCCATGACATTGGAAGTGTTGTGTGATGCATTTCTTGAAGAAAACATCCCCAAGTCTTTTTATGGTATGAAAAAAGTTGTTAACAGGCTTGGTCTGAATTATACAAAAATACATGCATGTCCCAATGATTATATGCTTTATTGGCAAGAGGATTCAAGTAGAAAGGATTGTAAAAAATATTCTTCTTCTAGATGGAAGTCAATGGGTGATGTTGGAAGTTTGAATCAACATACTTTCATGAAGAAGAAGAAAAGGAACACACCAGAAAAGGTTTTATGTTACTTTTCTTTAAATCCTCGATTGCAAAGATTATTCATGTCATCGAAAACTGCCAAACACATGAAGTGGCATTCTGTAGATAATAACAATGATGGGTTATTGAGACATCCATGATATTCAAAATCATGGAAGAAATTTTATTCATTACATCCATATTTTTCAGTCGATCCTAGAAATGTTCGTTTGTGATTAGATACTGATGGATTCAACCCATTTGGGACTTTGAGTACCAATTATAGCATTTGACCAGTTGTTTTGATCCCTTATAATCCGCCTCTGTGGATGTGTATGCAAAAAATGTATTTTATCATTTTGATGATTATTCCTGGAAAAAAAATGACTGGAAATGATATTAGTGGATACTTAAAGCCTTTAATTGAAGAATTATAGGAGTTGTGGAGCAACAGTGTTGAGACATTTGATGCTTCTTCCAAAACAATGTTCAAAATTCATGTTGCTTTAATGTGAACCATTAGTGACTTTCCTGGGCTTCAGAATTTATCTAGTTGGAATACATACATGGGTTTTGATTGTCCATTTTTTAACTTTATTTTGAGCACAAACAGCTACCTCACAGTAAAAAATGGCGCTTCTTGTGCCATCGAATATTTCATGATGCATCTCATAGATTTTGGATGAACAAATCAAAATTTAATGGTTTCATTGATTGTAGATCACCTCCAAAGTTGTTAACTAGTTATGAAATATTGACACAACTTGGAGATGTTAAAATAGAATTTGGGAAGGATCGTCATTTGAATGATAGTGGTAAATGGGTTCGAAGTGCATCGTCAAGAAAAATCAAAACGCAACAATGGAAGAAAAAAAAGTATATTCTTCAAACTTCCGTATTGGGAATTTAATTTGTTGTGGTATAATCTTGATGTGATGCATATTAAGAATAATTTCTATGAAAATTTTATTTTCACATTGCTTAACGAGTATGGAAATTTGAAGGATCATCTCAATTCTCACAAATACTAACAAGTAATGAACATAAAACATGATCTCAGGCTAGATGAGAATGAAAAGTATGCTCCGGTAATTTTATTCAATGAAAAATAGGGATAAAGATACATTCATTATAATTTTAAATAATGTGAAGGTATCTTATGGGTATTCAAGTAACATGTTAAGGTGTTTTGACTTGAATAATTGTAAGTTACATGGATTGAACAGTCACTATTCACATATTTTATTGCAATAGTTACTAGCATTGGTGTTACGTACATTATTACAAGAAAAAATTATTGCTGTTGTACTCCAATTCTGCACATTTTTCAGACAACTATGTGGGAAATATCTACATCCATTTTATCCTGACAACCTCCAGGAGAGGTTTTTATTGAACCTTTGTGTAATGGAGATGATCTTTCCTCCTTCATTTTTTACTGTTATGATGCATTTAACTGTTTATTTGTTTCAGGAAGCTAAATTAGGAGGCCCCATTCATTATCGATGGATGTATCCAATTGATAGGTACTTTATTTATATGTTTTTAAGTTAAGTAAAAACAATTTGACACTTAATTAAATTCATAATTATGTTTATTTTATTTCACAGATATCTTGGGAATTTGAAATCATACGTGAGAAATAAAGCTCAACCAGAAGGCTCTATTGATGAAGGATATTTGGCTGAGGAGTGCCTTACCTTTTGTTCTAGATACTTGGATGATATTGAGACAAGATTTAATTGAGTTGGATGTGTTGACGACACATCGACTCAATCTCAAATACATCCAAACTCAAAAATATTTCTTGTTATTGGCCGATCAGTTGGGAGGACCTCAAATGTGAAACTGACAGAATTGGAATTATTACAGGCGCATAGATATGTGCTGCTAAATAGTGAAATTTCATATCCATTTATTGAAGAGTTTAGGATACAAACAAAAATATTAATGAGAGGTCGAACATGAAATGAGAAATATATAACAACATCTGTTAATAAATAGCTTGTAGAATGGTTTGCATGATGTGTAAGTTCATAAATATTGCAATAAATACAAATATTAGTTTGAAACATATATTTTGTAAATATAATAAAGTATATTTATTTTTTTATATCATGAATACTAATACTCGAGTAGAGTTTTCAGAATATTTGAAGTTTCTTGCTCGAGGTCCTCTAAAACAAGTTAGAAAGTTTGATGCTTACAACATGAATGGCTTTAGATTTTGTATAGTCAATCGAGAAGAAGGTTTGAAAACATAGAATAGTGGTATATTTACATTTTATGAAGTGGGATACTATGGAAAGATGACTGATATTACTGAATTAAACTACCACAAGAATTTTTCAATTATTTTATTCAAATGCAATTGGTTCGATATTATCAGAGGTGTTAAAAGAGAATCCTTGCAAATTACTTCTGTAATCTTCTCTCACTTGATGGATGTTGTTGATCGTGAACTACATGATCCATATATCTTATCATCACAAGAAAAAGTGTTATATTATGTGAATGATGTTGTGGATGAAGGGTGGAGTGATTTTCTCATGTAATACAAAGAGATTTGTATGATATTGGTGGTGAAGTGGAATATTTGACCTCTAAAATTGAATATCATCAACAATATGAAGCAGAATTATTTTTCCATCATGATAGTGAAAATATTAGTCTAGCAAGGATTAATGAAGTGGATGAAGTAATGGATTAGAAAAATGACATGATTTAAGGGTAAAAGGATTATATTTATAGTTATTTATTCATTCAGCAACCACTTATTTCATTTGTGCAGTCATTAATCATCATTGTTGTGTATATTTTGTTTTTTAGTACTGGGAATCTATTATCATTTTTTTTAAAAAAATCTGTATAATTTTTTTGAAATATATGTTCTGAATGTAGTTTTATCTGATTAAATTATAGAAATGCCAAGGAAGAAGTGATACACTATTTCATCCACTACTACAACAGATGACGATCCATTTGTCTCCCTCCCTACGACATCTGAGCCACCAGCTACATACCCCCTACACCATATCCCCCTACACCATCTCTCACACCCTTTGTGAGTGTCCCTTTATAATTTGAGTCATCGACTCCCCCTTCAGCAGCCTCAGCAGTGGGGTAGCGGCGCGCCACTTCTAGTTCATCACGGGCATACTGGAGGGTCGCTGTTATAGGTAAAAATTTTATTATAAATAAATTTATTGCACTTTTTTTATACTAATTTTTTGTTTATTAATGATGAAAAAAATTAAACTATAGAGAAAAATATAAAAAGTTCAAATGCGTGGAATATGAATGGAGAGAAGATAGTTGTCCCATTTGATTCATTTGGGGTCCCTATGGATGAAGTCGTGGGATTACTTGTCCAAATTCTATTCCAGCTGGAAGTAGAGCCCATTTCCCTTCTTATTTCTTATGATGATTCGAGATATATGCCTCCAAGTTGGAAAAATGAGGTTTTTCATTCCCAAATAAAGGTAATTTTAATACATTATGGTGAAATTGAATGTCATGTTATTAATATGTTCAAAATGAATTTTTTTATACAGATGTTTTTCCACTCTACAGTTGTTGATGTGATAGCACGAAAGTGGATGTTGAAAAATATTGGTAAGAAATGGAAATACTTAAAATGGATATTGTGTAGTGATGTCAATGATACTTCGTTGACTGTCCAACAAATGTATGATAAGGTACTCAACGGGGTACCCAAATAATAATGGAACGTTTTTGTTGACAGACATCGTGATGAAAAGCAGATGGTATTTAAATATATATTATTATATTAACCTAATTTTACATTTATACATGTATGTGAAGAGTATATTACATTTAATACATTACTATTAAATTTTATTTTATTTATTTTAGGATCTCTCAAGAAATAATGCATCAAGTCGGGCTAAGCAAGTCATCCCTCACACTACGGGGTTAAAAAGATTTTCTAGAAGCCGATCAACTCTGGTAATTTTTTCATTAGTTTCAATATTTATAAGACAATATTATATGTTTAATATAATAAATTGTTGATTTATCTTTATTTAATGCAGTCACGGAGTTTGGGGAAAAAACTATCCCAAACTGAAGTGTGGTTGGATGTTCACAAAAAAAATCTGATGGAAGTTTTGTTAATGAGCCTGCCATAGAAGTTGGGGGTATGAACTCACTTTTTCATTATAATAACTTATTATTTGTTTTTAAACTGTTCATATATATTGATATTTGATTTATAGGTAAAAATTAAAGAACTATGGTATGTCAATCCTGGGTAGTCCTACTCAGTCTCCCAGGATGACCCGGTTGCTAAAGTCCTTAGGAAGGAGCATCCTAGTAGAGTGGGCGGGATGGGTTTGGGACTCGTGCCATCTGAGGTCTTTGGCAGGCCACTAGGTATTGTAGCTACATATACTATTGGTTGTAGTCAGTCCATACCCGGAGATGCTCAGAGAGATATTTCTTCTCTACGAAACATAGTTTAACACCAGGGGGCTCAGATATCTAATTTGTAGAAAGCGTTGACTGATATACATCAGCAGATGAGAAGATATGACCCCGGTGGTATTGCATCGACTGATGGTGAGCAGGTAAATCACAAAAATTCACAATTATTTAGTTTTAAAACTTTTATTTGTTTTCAGTTTAAATATAAATATGCAAAACTATTTAATTTTCGATATAATGTTCTTATAGGTGGTAGCAGGAAGTGGAGATGGAGGTGAAGAGGGTGACGATAAGTGTTCATCGTCGGACAGTGATTAGTTGTATTTTTGATATGATGGAAAAATATGGTCTTTTCTACATTACCTAAGACTCATTTCTCTTCATTCTTCATTATTTGAATATGAGATTATAACACATCATCAATGAATGAATATTCTCATTTGGTAAATTGTGTGTTAACATTTATTTTTTCCTCTATTCTGAGACACATATATTTCAAGGTAAATGATTCATGATCATCTCTAATTTTGTTTCAACCATACCCCACTTAGTATCCTTCTTCAACCGATCCACATGGTTTTCTGGGGAGAACCACATGGTTTTCCATGACCATGTTCCTATCATGCAACTATTTAGAGGCCTCTATAAAGCTTAAAACCCAAAAAAACCTAAGAATTCACCCAATAAAATAATATCTCAGAAATAATTAAAGAATGGTAGAATTCAAGGATTAAGGCCCGTTGAAAACGTCAAGTCATTATAATCTCCCCCTCTGATGATTTATCATCCTTGAGTAGTGAGTCTATATTTCACACCCAAAAAACTAGGGCTATTGAGATCACGCATCATATTATCACTTGTAAGACTCTTCATGTGTATGCCCATGCTCCCATATGACTCTAACAAGTGACATCAGCTTTCTTCAAAACATTTTCTCACTACAGTACATGATTCACACTGAGCACTCCACAAATGTTGGGTAAGTCTTCAACTGAAATTCTTCATAGTTGATCACATAATTTTGATCGAGAATGTACAAATGAATATAAGAGACATGTAAAACATCATTCATTCCTTGATATTATGGGGGAAATTATCAATATAATTCCACTGTCATGACATTCTTGATAATCCCAAACAACCCCACAAACTTCAGTGCCAGCATCCCCTTCTTCTAAAATCATTGATTCCTTAATTGAGGAGTCTCCCATAATAAAACTCAAACACCCACAATGAATTCCATGTGTTTCCTCCTACCATTGTCTTATGATCTCTATTTTAACTAAGAAGTGATTAAATTCTTCTTGATCTAGTGCAATCTCACAAATTCCTCTAAAATCATGAATGACTCACAATTACTACCTCTAATCCTAAGGCTAATATAGTCTTGGCATTGTTTTCATGAAATATGACATACATGATAGTTTATAATTTTGTTTAAAGGTCAAATGGACATGTGATATGTTTATCTGCATTCCTTTACCCACTAAACGATGCATTTGGTTGTTCTTAGTTAAGAATCTATTTTCATATTGATTCTAGTGTGTATTCTATTGGTCTTTTGGTATTCTTGGAATGGTTTTTTTCATAACACTGGTACAGGGGATGTAGAAATTGATTCTTTTTTTATAAATCTTTTTTTAGCAGCAGTTTTAACTGCCATTAACTGTAACAGGTATATTTAGTGGTGGTTTTAACCACTACTAAATTTCGGTATTTTTCTTTTAGCAGTGGTTCTAACTGCTATTATGGTCTTAAATTTAGTGGTGGTTAAAACCGCTACTACAATGTCCCATCTTCCGCATGCATTCGCGGTAGTTATAATGTTTTTAGCGGGTCTTTTTCTGGTCAGGGGATTCCTTTTTTTTAGAAATGGTTGAAAATTCCACTAAAAAAGCAATCCCCAACTGAAAAAACTACCGCTAAAAACATTATAACCTCCGTGAAATGCGCTAACTAATATGGTTCCTATAAACCACTGCTAAACAGTCTTAATAACCTCCAATAGTTTCCCAGCATGCAATTTAGCGGCAGTTTTCAGAAACCACCGTAGAAGCATATAGTGGCTATTTAAACCACTGCCATATCCAAAAATAACCACTACAAAATTGTAATTTTTCTGTAGTGTAGTTTGGGTATTGGTTGATGTATTTCCCGTTTATATAGGGTGTCTTAGCCAAAGACTTGATAGTATGTTTCTAATGTCCCAAATTATGCATTCCCTCTTTATGAGATTAGTTACTGATTTCCATGTGATTATTTGATTAGTATAATATCCATGGTTATGTTTTCTAGCCCATGTTATTATTTATAAGGTATTATTTAATCATCTTTTATTCTGTCCATATTATGCGCAAGTTATTGATTAAATGGATTGTGTTTCAGTTATTTACCTTTCCATGTTTATTTGTGATTATTTATGATTTTTTTTATTGTATACATACCCTTACTGATCATCTAAGATCACCCTTTTCTTATTTTTATTTTCCTTGACATATGGAGAAAGGATAATATTTCATGAATATTTGTCTATTTTTATGTGATAACTTTGTATAAAAATAGTGGGTTGTTATATTCAACAATATTGGGATCTTAATGGTGGCTTGACCAAGGCATTGAGAGATTTAATTTTCTATGGTAATCCATGATATTGGTTCTTCTTTCCTCTTCAATCTGATTTCTTAAATTTTTTTAACCATAAGTTCAATAGATTTGGTTGGTTTAGTAACCTCCATATCTCATTTCGGTGTCATCAGAATACACAGCATGGCTTTGTCTTCTTTAATGGAGAGCTTGGGGGATCTTGTATTCTCCAGTCAAACAGATGTGGCACCATAAGTTTATTTGGCTTCCAAGGGTGGTGAGCATCGGTTATTCATATTCAGTTAGCATCTTCAAGAAATACATGGTTCTCATTTCTATTAAAAATCTAGGTATATATCTTCTTCAATCTTGGTTAGTGTTCATATTCTTTAAAGGTAGTGTGGTCATGACTGCAGTGATCTCCTCCTTTTGAGTTAGGTTATCGGCCTTTAAATTTTCTTCATGGGATATCATTTTGGGGGTTCATAGATCTTCAGGATAGAATAGAAAAGAAGTAACAACTGGTTTGGTTCCATTCCCATCATGAGATTTGGTTTTATATCTCTATTAGTTCAAGGTGAGGGTGTTGTCAATCGAGATAATCGAACATGAGAAGAAGTTGGTATGGTTGATCCTATCCTTTTTGAAATTTCCAAATCACCCACGGTGGAAAGATTTATAGGATCATGATAGTAATGCCTTTTTGTGAATTCACTGAATATATACAAAAACTTTTAGTAATTTTTTATGGTTTATTCCAAATACAAGGCATGTTTTCTTGTTTTTTATGTGAAAACTCCATCCCTTCAAAAAAATTGGTAATAGTAGATGGAATTTCAAGTGTGTTCAATCTATTTTTGCATGTAATTGATGAATTATATTTCCAAATACCACACTCATAACCACTCTTCATAAGCATGGTCAATACAATATTTTCCCAATAATTATCTATAGTAGCTTGAAGATTACTATATGTGGTCTCTCCGTAATAGGCTCAGTCTCTCTGATAGTTTTTTAAAAAGAAATAATTGCATTCGAATGCACACTTGTGGTTGATCATTTCCATTTCAATTTTTTTCAATGTTCTGATCAACTAGGAGATGGATAAAGGGCATTGTGTATCTATCACTTTAGAAAATTTTATATTCCACTACACAAAACTATGATTTTTTTACGTACAAATATTTCTTTAATTAATTTTATAAATAAAGAAAACAATTAAACTTCATGATTCATCCTCCAATAAATTAACTCCAAAAATACCTTTAATAACTTTAATTCTAATTTTAATCAATAATTTTAAAATTCATAGTTTAAAATAATAATATATTTCTATTTAAATGTTATTTAACATAATGAAATGATTTTTTATTATCTCTAAAATAATTGGTAAATGATTGAAAAATAATAATTGTTTCATTTTTCCATTAAGTCCATAATTAAAAAAGTCAACAAAAATCACTATTTTACCTAGGGATTAGATTAAATTAGGTGTCTTTTCAATGAATATTAGACAACAAATGTGGAAATTTTCATCTCCCATTAATCCCCCATACTTAAACTATTACAGTCCTGGGAAATTTCATCATTTAATTCCCAAAAAAATATTGATTATTCTACATAACTTCAAATACATAGTTAGAACTGAATGATATCAAAGAATTGTTCCGCTAAATGTTCATTCCTCCTATCTGAATTTAAAATACTATTTTACTTCCAATCAGATTAAAATTCTAGTTCCATGAGTGAATTCAATAGATTTAAGTGGAATTAAAATTTTTACAAGTAACACCTCTATATATCCTTCATTAAAATGCATCTTTGAAGTTATGAGGATCGAATAACAATTGATAAGGGGGGGTTGAATCAGTTTTTTAACTTTTTATAAGTTTCAAAACTTTAAGAAACTTAACCCTTGCAACCTGTTAAGATTTATTTCCTTATCAACCTTTATCAAGAAACTCAAGCATTCAAGAAAGGTAAAGGAAGAAAGGAACACAATATATACAAGGTTTGGCCTCAACAAGAGAACCTACTTCCTTACCATAGCCACTCCCATGGGCCTATGGAAATTCATTATAATAAATAATTGAATACAACTTGTGCCAGCTCCCATTAGACACCTTCTATCTCCCGATAGGAAATATTATACTGAATCTCATCAGTTTTCAATGTTTTCTTAAAGAACAAAGGATCCAAACACAAGAATAAGAACTTTGCTGAAGCTGCTCCAAAAATGATCACTCTGAATTTTCAGTCCAGTTTTCTTGAATCTGATTTTCTAAAACTGGTCTTATCAGTAAGGTAATAATGGTTCTGATTTCCTTCTGCTAAAAACTCAAGAAAACTTCTTCAAGATAGTTCTAATCTTCTTAGCAAGGTAACATGATTATGATTCTCTTCTTCTCCCACACTCAAAAAAACTTCTTCAATATGGTAGGAACTTTTCAATTTGAATTAGAATGCAATCCGCATTTTCTACATGTGTGAAGTTGTAAATTAATGAATGATCTAAGCACATATTTATAGGCAACTTAGAAAACAAATACGGGAATCTTGAAAATGTTTACCACTTCCTCAAATCTCAAAAACTCCGCAAATATCTCGCATTTAATCTTCAATCTTTGACTCCTTCAAATCTCCTTAAATTTCTCCAAGATTTACGCACAGTTTAAATTCAAGTTTTCTTTCTTGAACTCTTCATATATTTCTTAGAATGATAAACCTAGATCTTGGTTTTGATTTTCTCAGAAACATGCTCAGAAATCAGTTTCCGAGTTGTGCAAAATTTAGGTTCTGAGTTATACATAAATTAGGTTCTGATTTGTTCAGAAATCAGGTTCCAAATTATGCAAAAATCATGTTCTAAATTGTTCATAAAGTAGGTTCATAATTACTCAGAAATCAGGTTCTGAATTTGAAAAAATCAGGTTCCGAATTATTCAGAAATCAGGTTCTGAATTACATAGAAATCAGGTTCTAAATTGTTCAGAAATTGGTATCCAAATTGCTCAGAAATCAGGTTCCAAATTGTTCATAAATCAAGTTTTGAATTACTCAGAAATTAGGTTCTGAATTAGTCAGAAATCAGGTTCCGAATTGTTTAGAAATCAGGTTCCGAATTGCCCAGATATCAGGTTTTGAATTATGCAGAAATCAGGTTACGAATTTTTCAGAAATCAAGTTCCGAATTAATTAGAAATAAGGTTCCGAATTGTTCAGAAATCAGGTTCTGAATTACTCAAAAATCAGGTTCCAAATTTTTCAGAAATCAGGTTTCGAATTACTCAGCTATCAGGTTCTAGTTTTCTCAGGAATCAGGTTCCAAAAGGAGGTTTTGGTTTTCAGGTTTAGAAACTAGGTTCTGATTTCTTAGAAATTCGGTTCCAAAAACAGGTTCCAGTTTTCTCAGGAATCAGGTTCTGAAAATAGATTCTGGTTTTCAGGTTCAAAAAAATAGGTTCTGAGTTTTTCTCAAAAAAATTCTTAGTGAAAAACATCAAACCTCTTCACCATTTCTTCAACAGCTTTTATCATGAAACTTTTCCTGATTTGTGAGAACTTTAAGATCATCAAATCATCATCTTATTTAGTTAAGAAAGTTTGAGACACTTTATTAACTTCTAACTTCTTATTCTTCAACAACATCCTCTTTAAGAAAAACTTCAATAACCAGCAACTTCAAATTTTTGTAACTTAATAAAACTTCAACAAAAAGATTAATTTCCAACAAATACCAAACTTTGTAAAATCAAAACACCACAAAGGTTCTTCAATCTCCCCCTTTGGATTTGTTGGCAACCCTTCTTAACAAATTTTCACCTCTAAAAAATTTCATATCTCAAGTTCTTTAACTTTTCCAAAACATAGCCTTTCTCAAAAAGAGAGTGTCCTGACACCACACTACTAGATAAAGTAATTTTTTTGAAGGATTTTCATCCCTTGGTGACAATAAAATTTTGTGTCTATGTAAGGATAAACTTCACCTTACTCAAACTCCCCCTCAACTTTTATCTTTCTCTTTCTCACTTTTCTTTTCCTCTCCCATTTTTCATTCTCTCTCCCCCATTATATGATAACCACATCTTCATATTCATAAAATAAAGACAAGTAAACATTTTTACTTACTCTCCCCCTTTTTCAACATAATCCAAAGCATGGTTGGAGAACTTCCTTATGAGTTTTAGGAAGTTACGGGAGGAGCCTAAACATGGAGTTGCAGCCTCAGTTCAACAAACATTTCCTTTGACATTTCTTTCGTAAAAATGTTAGCAATCTAATACTTTATTAAAATATATTCCATCTAGACTTCTCCAGCAGAAAATTTCTATTTTAAAAAGTTATACTTTATATCAATGTGTTTTGATCTTGAATTTTGAACAAGATTCTTAGAAAGATCAATGGCACTTTGATTATCACAGAGTATCTTAAAAGGTTTAGAAACTTTCACTTTCAAATCTTCTAGCTGAACCTTCATCCACATCATTTGAGTATAATCTTGAGTTGTTGCAACATATTCAGATTCAGTTGTGCTTAAAGTTACTGAACTTTGTTTCTTACTGTTCCAACTCACACAACATTACCCTAAGAAAAAATTTCCTCCTGATATTGGTTTTCTATCATTACAATCACCATCCCAATCCGCATCAGTATAACTATGAAACTTTATCTCATTGTTTCTCTTGTATAACAACCCATGTAAAGTTTTTACATTAACATATCTCAAAATCCTCTTAGCTTCCAGCATGTGTCATTATTTTGGATTACATTGATACCAGGAACATAGAGTCGCAACATAAGAAATATCTGGTCTTGAAGATGTAAGATAAAGAAGACTTCCTATTAGTTTTCGGAAGTCTTTCAGAGTCACACTTTTTCCTGTTTCATATTTTCTCAAATTTTTGCTCACTCATATAGGTGTTGAAACTCCATTTGATTCTTCCATCCCAAACTTCTTTAACACTTCCTTGGAATAATTTTCTTGGGATAATAAAATGTAGTTTTCTTGTTGTTGAACTTGTAATCCAAGGAAGAAAGTTAATTCTCCCAACATTGACATTTCAAAAAAATTCTTCATCTCTTCAGTAAACTCTTCACAAACCTTTTCTTCTTCTCTAGAAAAAAACTATATAATCCACATAAACAATTACAATTAATGTTTCGGAGTCCACATCTTTAACATACATGTTGTTATCAACTTTTCCTTTAGAAAAGTTTATCTTTCTCAAAGAATTGTCGAGCTTCAAATACCATGCCTGTGGAGCTTATTTCATTCCATACAGGGATTTCTTTAATTTTAAAACATTTTTTTCATCACTATCAAGTAAAAACCCACAAAGATGTTCAATGTAAACTTCTTCCAAAATTTCACCATTTAAGAAATCTGATTTTAAATCCATCTGATAAACCTTGTAATTTCAATGATCATCCACTACAAGAAACATTCGAATAGTTTCCAACCTTGAAACAGGGGTAAAGGGTTCATCAAAATCCACACCTTCCACCTTTTCATATCCTTTACACACAAGCCTTGATTTTTTTCTTTTAACTTCTCCATGATCATTCAATTTATTTCTCTAAACCCACTTGGTTCTGATAAAATTTTTATTTGATAGCCTTGGAATAAGTTGCCATGTTTCATTATTCTCAATTTGATCCAGTTTTTCATTCATAGAATCCACCCATTCTTTATGTTGAATAACTTCTAAAACTGATTCTGGTTCAACTTTTGAGATAAGTGAAGTCTGATTTTCTAATCTCAACATCCTTCTTGTTTGAAATGGAGCCTTCTGATTCCCAATAATATTTTCAGATTCAACATATTTTTGTTAGGTATGAAAACTTACATTTCCTTTCCCAACATCGCTTTCTTCCCCATGTGGATTATCTAAGTCACTTTCACTTTTGTGAGAATTATCTGATTTATATTCCTCAGTATTCTTAATAGATTTTGTGAAGGAACTTGGATTTTAAATTACCTTCACATCATATGAGTCCACTAACTTCTGTAAACGTTTACTCCAACATTTGTAATTTCTTCCATTTGTTGAATAACCCATAAATATTTTTTTTTCATCTTTCTCATCAAACTTTCCTAAGTCCAGATTTTTGATTTTGAG
The DNA here is from genome assembly GCA_963277665.1 of Viscum album. Lineage (NCBI taxonomy): Eukaryota > Viridiplantae > Streptophyta > Magnoliopsida > Santalales > Viscaceae > Viscum > Viscum album. The sequence goes on along the minus strand of OY728130.1, from coordinate 1,965,406,834 downwards.
AAAGCATGAAATTCCAAAAACTTTGAAGTATTTCAATGAAGGTTTTTTTTTATACCACATCTCATAAAAAGTCATGTTGGTTTTCGGTCTCAAAAAGAATCTATTTTGAACATGTACAGCACTACTAACAACTTCTCTCCAAAATAATTTTGAAATTTTGTATTCTGATAACATACTTCTTCCCATTTCCACCAGGCTTCTATTATTCCTTTATACTACTCCATTTTGTTGTGGAGTGTAAGGATCACTATACTGATTTTTGATATCATGCTTCCTTAGATAAGTTTTAAAAGAATTAATTGTGAATTCGGTACCATTTTCTATTCTCATCTACTTTATGGAAACACACAATTCTTTCTCAACATATTTTCTGAAGAATTTAAACATTTCAATAGCCTCTGACTTAAGCTTCATGAACATGATGTTTGTCATCTGAGTGAAATCATCAATAAAATTGATAAAGTATAAATATCCTTTTATTGATTTATGTCTCATTGGACCACACAAATCAGAATGAATATGCTCAAGTGGTTTGTTAGATTGAATCTCAACTCTTTTATGACTTTTGTTAGTCATCTTTCCTTTTTGGAAAGTAATAAAAACATCTCCATCTCTTATTTTCAGTTCTGGAAAATTCCGAACTACATCAACTTTAGAAAGCTTACTCATGTTCTTCTACCCAAGGTGCCTAAGTCTTTAGTGCTATAACTTGTTTTCATCTTTAGCACTCAAATAAAAAGAGTTATTGGATTCTCTAATTTGAAAGAGATTCCCACTGGTTCTTTCTCCTTTTGTAATCACTTTTCCATTTTTTACACTTTTGATGATACAAGAATCCTTTCTAAAGATAACTCATTTTTCATCATCGTAAAGTTGAATTACACTAAGTAAGTTGTGTTTTATCCCATCAACAAGAAAGACTTCCTTAGATTTTAGTTTCTCTGCTTCAATCTATGCCATTCAGATTTCCTTAATTTTTAACAAATTGTCATTAACAAAAGTAATTTCTCTTCCATAATGACTTTAAACATGTTCCAAGATTTTTATATCACCTTTCTTGTGTGAAGAAAAATAACTATCAAGAATCCATGGTTTGTTCCTCTTACTTTATTTTAAAACTGTCTCAACAACAAAAGCTCTCTCATCAACCTTCTTATTTTTAGCTTTATTTTCTTTCTTATCATAAGAAACTTGTTCTGGAAGAAGTGTCATACATATTTCAGAATGATGACTAGACTGATCACATCTTCCACAAAATGCTTCCAAACATTCAAATTTATTCTTTGTTGGAATGTTTCTGACATCTTGAGAATTCACCTTTTCAACTTTCTATGAGTACGGAAGGTTACTCATTCTTCTTTCACTATTTATTCCACTTCGCTCAAACATTATTCCGGGTAGAGATAAATTGTGCCAACAATTATAATCTCTATGCCCATATATTCTATAGCACCAATAATATCCCTCAAATCTTGATTTTCTATTAAAGAATGATATTTCTTTATAGAAACTTCATTGAGGTTGATAACTTCTTTTAGCTCTAGAAAACTCAAGATATAGGCCATCTCCTCTTTTGAGTGAGTTTTCTACTTTTTAGGATTGATAGTTTTATCACATCCTTTCTCCACCCAAGATTTACTAATAATTTTTCCATAACCTAAAATGTTATAAGAATAATATAAAACATTATTTTTGATAGGAGAAGATTTCACCCGATTCTCATGGTAAGCCTTCTCAGTAATCTTGGATGTCTTAACTTTTGCTTCAGTGGATTTGTTGAAGTTTTCATTCATCTTCCTTAGGGTATTTTCAGACTCAATAACTTTTGATTGCAACTTATTGACTTCTTTTTCCTTAGTTTCAATATTCTTTATAAGATCCTCAATCATTTTTCCCTATTTAGCAATTCTAAGTTTGTAACTTAAAATTTCTTGAATGCATTCATCTTATTTCTTGGTGACATCTTTACTTCCATTATGAACTTATTCTTGATTCTTCTTCATCAGGTGAATTTCTTTCTTGAGAGATTTTTTTTTCTCAAGACATGTAAGAAGTTCAAATCTTAGCTGATATTCTCTATAAGATTTTTCACCACCATCTTCACTCTTTGAGAAAACATTTGTTTTCTCAACTTTTGCAATGAAGGTTCTGTATATTTATTTACTTTCATCTTCTGAGGAATCATTATCATATGATTCTGATTCAACCTTATTGCTCAACATACTTCTTTTATTTCCAAAAAACTTCTTGAATTTTTTAGAAGTCTTCAATTTTTTTTCATTCTTGTTATAATTCTTCTATTGAGGATTCTCATCAGAAACATCTTGATATTCTCCTACTTTCTTTTTAGGGAAATTTATAGAAAATTTCCTGATTCCACTACACTCAAAACATTTGATAGGAAGTTTCCCTCCATACTTTCCTCTTCCCCTTTGATAGTTCTTGGGTATGAGAGACCTAATTTTTTCATTCAACTCTTCATATTCCTTATCATCGGACTCACAAGGATCAGCTTTATAATCATCTTGGATTTTCATCTTTCTCATAGCTTCAAAAGCCATTTCATCTTTCATATTATTTTTAAATATTGGAGCTTTCCTAATTTAATAAGCAACAATAATGTTATGAAGTTCATCAAGAGATAAATCATCCTTATCTTCTAAAGCTGAAATTTTAGAATCAAACCTATCTAGAAAGTTTCTCATAAGTTTTTTCAAAATTCTTAAGTCTTCCAAAACATCTCCAAACCCCCTGATATTACAAAAAATTTCATTCACTCTGGTGAAGTATTCATCAATTGTTTCTTCATCTATCATTATAATATCTGCATACTTACTACGCCAGATCTGTAGCTTTTCTTCTTTAACTTTTGTATTCCCTTAAAAAACACTCTCATGTTTGTCCCACATACTTTTGGTAGATTTAAGACTCATCACCTTTTGACAAACATTCTCTGATAAGGACATAAGGATGCATTTCTTGCCATTCCATAAACTTTTATATTCTTTTTATCAGTAGCTATCATGGGGGCATCTTTCTCAATAGGGGGAAAACCAATAGTTGAAGCATCAACAACTTCCAAGCCAAGAGATATGAGATAAGGAATCATCCTATTTTTTCATTCATAATAGTTCTTCCCATCGAATATAGGAACTCCTATACTATTTACAGAATTGATATTATCCATGATAAGGATTCAACAAGGGAACCTTCCCATGATACCACTTGAAGTTCCAAGGATTGAATAACAACCGAGAAGGGGGGGTTGAATTAGTTGTTTAACTTTTTATAAGTTTCAAAACTTTAAGAAACTTAACCCTTGTAACCTATTAAGATTTATTTCCTTATCAACCTTTATCAAGAAACTCAAGCATGCATGAAAGGTAAAGTAAGAAAGACACACAAGATATACAAGGTTAAACCTCAATAATATAACCTACATCCTTACCATAGCCACTCCCATGGGTTTATGGAAATCCACTATAATAAAGAAGTGAATACAACTTATGCCAACTCCCATTAGACACCTTCTATCTCTCGATAGGAAAGATTATACTGACTCCCATAAGTTTACAGTGTTTTCTTAAAGAAAAAATGAGCTAAACACAAGAATAAGAAATTTTTTGAAGTTTCTCCACAAATTCTCACTCTGAATCTTTAGTCTGTTTTTCTTGAATATGATTTTATGAAACTGGTCTTCTCAGAAAAGTAATAATGGTTCTGATTTCCTTCTGCTAAAAACACAATAAAAATTATTCTAGATAGTTCTAATCTTATTATAAAGGTAAGATGATTCTAATTCTCTTCTTCTCAAATGCTCAAAAAAACTTCTTCAATATGGTGGGAACTTTCCACTTTGAATTCTCTAGTGCTCTGCCTTTTCCGCGTGTGTAAAGTTTAAAATGAGCGAATGATCTGAGCACATATTTATAGGAAACTCAGAAAACAAAGGCGGGAATCTTGAAAATGTTTAACGCTTCATAAAATATAAAAAACTCTGCAAATATCTTGAATTTAATCGTCAATATTAGACTTATTCAAATAACCTTAAATTTTTATGAGATTTACGCAAAGTTGAAATTCAAGTTTTCCTTCTTGAACTTTTCATATCTTTCTCAGAATGATAAAGCTAGATCTTGGTTCATATTTTCTTAGAAGCATGCTCAGAAATAAAGTTCCAAATTGTGAAGAATTCAGGTTCTGAATTATGAAGAAATCAGGTTCTAAATTGTTTCGAAATCAGGTTCTGAATTACTTAGAAATCATGTTTCGAATTGTGCAGAAATCAGGTTCTGAATTGTTCAAAAAATAGGTTCCGAATTACTCAAAAATCAGGTTCTGAATTGTTCAGAAATCAGGTTCTGAATTTCTCAAAAATCAACTTCTGAATTTCTTAGAAATCAGGTTTCAAATTGCTCAGATTTCAGGTTCCAAATTACTCAAAAATTAGGTTTTGAATTGTTCAGAAATCAGGTTCCAAATTGCCCAAAAATCAGGTTCTGATTTGTTCAGAAATTAGGTTCTGAATTTCTTAGAAATCAGGTTCCGAATTACTTAGAAATCAGGTTCTGAATTTTTATGAAATCAGGTTTTGAATTACTCAAAAATCAGGTTCCAAATTGTTTATAAATTAGGATCCGAATTACTCAGAAATCATGTTCTGAATTGTTCAGAAATCAGGTTCTAAATTACTCATATATCAGGTTCCGATTTTCTCAGGAATCAGGTTCCAAAAACAGGTATGGGTTCTCAGGTTCAGAAACTAGGTTCTGGTTTTCTTTGGAATCATGTTTCAAAAATAGGTTCTAGTTTTCTCAAGAATCAGGTTCTGAAAATAGATTCGGGTTTTTAGGTTCAGAAAAACAATTTCTCTGTTTTTCTCATAATTTTGCTTAGTGAAAAACATCAAACCTCTTCACCATTTCTTCAACAACTTTTATCATGAAACTTTTCATGAATTGTGAGAACTTTAATATCATCAAATCATCATCTGATTTGGTTAATAAATTTTAAGACACTTTCTTAAATTCTAACTTCTTATTCTTCAACAACATCCTCTTTAAGAAAAACTTCAGCAACTAGCAACTTCAAATTTCTGTAACTCAAAAAAACGTCAACAAAAAGATTAGTTTTAAAAAAATAAAAAACTTTTTCAAAACAAAACACCACAAAGGTTATGAAATCTTAAAACAAATTTCATTTCCACACTTCATTGATACTTCCTAAATGAAATTTTTATAATTCAATTTTCCCCTACATGGGTTTAATATTCATCTAACCTAAATGAATTCATTTTTGACAAATTGGAACTTTATTATTCTTATTTTTTGAATTTTTACCATCATTTTATGTGTAAGGACCTATGAAAAAATAACTTATTGAATATATAAAAAGGTATAATCATACACTCAATGCCATTATATTATAGATTCATTGTGGGATCAAAATTTCTCATTTTATTCCAAGTTCAAAGGACATATATGAATTTATTTTAAAGAGGATCCCTAAGGTGTTATTCAATCAAAATTCAGGTCACTTAAGATTGAGTTTGTAATTACAGGGACCACATGTTATAATTATCATTCCACAAATACATTTTTAGTTTTCACTCTATTTTCTTAGTCTTCAAATAAATTTTCCATATAACATAGGTTTTATTTGCTTAGTAATCATTCACATTTGGTAATTTAGAACCAATTTACTTTTTAAATCTAGAATGTTACTTTAATTAGTCAAGATATATTAAATTTTAAAGTTCATGTCCATATTTTATTATTTATTTCCCAAAAAACGTAAAACAAAAAACTATAGAAACTATGTATAGATTCCTAAAACAAATTTTGAGATTTTATTTTCTTTTTTTTATATTTTTTTAAATACATAAACTAAATTTAAAATAGAATATAGTATTTACATGCTAAACTATACTTATTTATAACACACTTCTATTCCATTTCTAGCATGTATTTTATCAAATAAAAATAGTTCAAAATAAAAGAATTTAAACTAGTGTGAAGGAAAGATAGAGACTAGGGTTCATTATTGAATGGTTTTAGGGAGGAGTTTGGATTCCTACATTGGTTATGTTAAAAAATATTCATCTCCATTTTTCTCTTGATAACTATTTACTTTCAAGGGGTTTTTTAACTCAGCTCCCTTGATCTCAACTACACCAAATGGAAAAGTGTCATTACTATGCAAGGTCTATTCCATTTGGAATGAAGTTTACCTGGAATAATTTTCATTCATAATGAGAAAAGAAAAATTTTGTATCCAATTTTAAAATCACTCTTCTAGATGAAACTATCATGGATAGATCTGGATTTCTCCTTGTACAATATAGAGGTCTCATAATATTCTCTTCTCAACTCTTCAAGATCTGTCATATGCAACTTCCACTGCCCTCTATATTTTCCAAACTCCATGTTTACTCTCCTAATATCCTAATAGGCTTTGTTTTATAACTCAAAAAGTAGTTTAAAGTATTTTCCATAGACTATTATATAAGGATACATACCTAAGGGGGGTTTTAAGAATTCTTGTACACCCATAGTGAATCTTATAACTTTTTTCTCTAGTTTATCCAATCCAGTTGCACTATCTTCTCCCAAATCCTTTTTATCTCTTTGTTGGAAACCGCATCCATCCCATTGGTTTGTGGGTGGTAGGAAGTGGAAGTTATATGATGTATTAATATTTATTCATGAAGTATTCTATATTCTTGTTGTAGAAGTGTATACCTTGGTCACTTATTATTTCTCAAGGAACTCTAAACCTATAAAAAAATTATTTTAGTAATTCAATCACTATTTTGGAATCATAAGTCAGGTAGATTTTTCTTCAAACCATCTATAAACATAATCCACTCCTAAAACAATGTAGTAAAATACAAATGAAAAAAATGGGACCATGAAATATATTCCTAATATATAAAATATTTCACATAAAATCAAAGGTTTTCGGGAATTTCATGTATTTTAGAAACCCCACTAATAAACTAGTAGTTTAGCCATTTTTTTCCAACATCATGTGAATATTAAAAAATTTATGGCCAAAATAAATAACATCATAAAACTTTCCTAGCTATTATTTGCGGTCTAAAATGTCCTCCACAAGAAAGTTTGTAAGAAAATTTAATTACATACTTATCCTCTTCTTCAGTGATACACCTCCTTATTACTTGATCACTACATACATTCCATAGATATGGGTCTTCCAAAACATAAAATTTTTCTTCATATTTTAATTTAAGTGCTTACTGTTTAGAAAATAAAGGAGGTACCTTTGATGTGACTAGAAAATTAACTAAATAAATATACCAAGGAACTTGAGTGGCTTCATAAAATTTCTCACCTGGAAATGAGTCATCCAAGTTTGTTTTAGATAGAGTTATTACCTTGATAGTGTGGGATAGTATACTCATTTGTTCTACATCTATATTCTCATATCCTTTCTTATCCTTAATTTATAAGATTAATTTTTATATTATAAATATTAATCTCACTAGCCACATATTTTTATAATCCTTCTTGATTGAGTACCTCAGCACTACATGTTTAGAAAAGATAGTTTAATTATTAAAAAATAAGATTGACATTTCTCTATGGTGAAAAAAATAGAAAAAAATTCATTATATATTGTTATATAATTGAACTAAGTTATTCCTAATTATTATGAATCATAGGCTCTCACTACTAAGTGTCCATCAATATTATGGGAGGGTGTGGCTCCTATAGCTCTATTAAAAGCATAACATGGAATCTCAAAGGGGTGTTCCCAGTTTGGTGGTAAGATAATGGTGTAAATGGTTAAGATCTATTTTAGTTTATAAAAATTTATCCTACATGAATCATTAAACACAAACATAGTTTCTTTATTAAGTAGGATAGTTAAGGGAAAATAAATCTTTCTAAAGTCCTTAACAAACCTTTTTTAAAACCCATCATTACCTAAGAATGATATAATGTGTATTATAGTGGTGGGGTAAGGTAGCATAAAAATGACATCAATTTTATCTGTATCCACTTCAATTCCGTATTTATGAATTATATGGCCCAAAAAAATTATGTTTTATACCATAAAATAGTTCCCTTCAAACTTTAGAACCAAGTTTTCTCAATGAATCTTTTTAAACAATTTCCATAATCTCTAGAAAGATTTGAAAACAAGTTATATAGATAGTAAATATATCAATAATGCCTCTAAGTCTCTCTAAACCTAGTCTAAGAGGATACTTACCATGCAATAATAAAGGGTAATTGAGGAATTGCAAAGACTTATAGGCTTACTTTGGTAGGAAAATGTATTGAATGGACATGTGAAGGTGGACTTAACTTTGTCTTACAAATATATTAAAGCATAAAAATACACAAAAAATCTATTAATTAAATAATAATGACACTTCCAAGATAGTATGTCTAACATTTATTCAATAAAGGGTATGGGTAAGTGGTATATATGGGTCACATGGTTCAATATCTTGTATTCAATGCACACTCTCCAACTATTCTAGATTCTTATGGGAACTAGTTAATTATTTTAATTTTGTAAAATTGGGTATCTAGATTTATTTGGGACTATTTGAATGGGACTCACCCATTGGGATTTGGAAATGGGGTAAATTATTTCTACTCCTAGTAGTCTTTCTACTTCATTTTTCACTACTTCAAGAATGGTCAGGCGTAGCCTTATTTGGGGTTGTCTAACTATTTTGGACTCATTTTCCAACAAAATTATATGTACGTAGGTGGTAGGGATAATCCTTGGAATATACCCTAATGTTCATCCCATTGATTGAGCATTTTTCTTTTTAAAATTAACAATTGATATTCTTTCTTGGGTTTTAAATTATTAGAAATAATCACGGGTAGTTTTTCATTTTCCATTAAAAACATATTTCAAGTTTGATAGAATTAGTTTCAATTCTAGTTCATAGGGTTTTATAGTATAGTATAAAGCTCAATTTTCTCCATGTTGACAACTTGAACATGTATAGAAGAAGTATTAGTAGCACATTTGATTATCTCATCAAAATAAATTTCATCAATTTCATTAAATTCTTCAAAACTCAAATTTATTTATAGATTAACATTATTTCCAAAAATAGATTCATTGAAAATATTATGTGTCTCCAAATCTTATCCTAATCTAATTGGCTCATAAAACATTTTTATTTCCACCCTATAATAATAAGTTAATTCAAAATGTTTTAAGGTAAAAATAGATTTCTCCTCATGTGCATATTTCATTGAATCAATGATATTTAAATCCATTGTTTCCTCACTAAAATTCATAGAAAGAGTTCTTTCATTAACATTTATTATGGTCTTAATAGTCTTGAGGAATTTCCTACTTATAATGATGGTTGAGTGATCTTTACCTTTTACTTCTTCCATGTTGTGAATGTGGAATTCAATAGGAAATGGATAACCTTGTAAACTTACCAAGACATCTTCAACAACACCTACTATATAGGTAGTGGCTTGATTGGTGAGTTGCACAACCACTCGGGTGGGTTTGAGTTCTCCCATTTGTAGATAATAATAAACTGAATAATTCATTATATTAATTGATTTTATTAAATCACACAATGCATTGGAAAAAGTAATCCTACCAATAGTTCAAGGTGTGGTGAAAGTATCTGAATCTTGGAATTTATGGGAGATTTTCGGGGTAATAAAGGTAATGGCATTATTAACTAGTCTTACTTATTAATTAACTTGCAATATTCTTCTCTTGATGCACATTTATTGAATGAATTTTTCATACCATGAAATTTGGCAGATGGTCTCCAACATGGGGATGTTAATCTCTACTTTCCTGAATATTTCCAAAATATCCTATTATAGTGTGTCCTCACTAATCTTATAGGTTGGTTTAGTCCTTTTAGTGAATGTTGGTTGGGATTGGTTTGGGTCTTAAATATTGGATTTCCCTTTGTCTTCCTCCATAGGTGTTGTCTCCATTGGTGGCTCAACTTCTTTTCATGGGTAGATTCATTGGGTACAGTGGGTTTACCACTTCTATCTTCCTCTATAGATGGTGATTCTTCATGTATTCCCATATCTTTGCACCTACTTAAGGTAATAAAACTAATATTTCTCTTAGGGTTAGGAATGGATTGAGAGGAGAGCTTATCAGAGCATTTATTTTCCAATTCATTGATGGAAATCATAATCTAGCTATAATATCCTTGCATCTCCTTTAGTGATGATCTATAGTTGTTGAGAGTAATATTTTGAGTGGTGTGTGATGTAACAATCGATTTTAGAAAATTATTCATGATGTGATTTTTATTTTTAGCATGTTGGTAGCTTATAGATGGTTGAGATATTCCTCTTTGTAATGGTGTAGGTTGGAAATATGGTTGAAAACTTCTCTAGAAATGTGAACTTTTCTACTATTGGTTCCCTGCTCCAAACTTAGTATTAGAAAATTCTCTAAATCCTTGGTTATTTGATGTATGTCGTTGGAACTAACTTTGTCACATACCATCACATATCTCTATTCTGTGTACTTGAGGGTATCCTTTGATTAACTGGTCTTAAGAGTATAAAATATGGAAGAACCTTGGATGTGTGGGAGATGATGTTTCCTATACTTTGATCATAGCTAATTGTATCACAATAGAGGTTAGTTCTTCAATTTTATTTTTAAGTAAAGGGGAGTTATAATTTTTTACATCATATACTTCTCTTTTATGGATCTTATACATAATTTGTTGGATTTTTGGGAGATCCTCTTAGTTTGATCACTAAATTCAATGGGGGACTTATTTATTAATTAACCACCAGAGGAAGCATCTAGTATATTCTAATCATTATACATCATTCCTTATTAAAATAATACCAATAAATTTTGATCTTCAATAAGCTGATATGGGTAGGAATTTTTGAATTGCTTAAATATTTCCCAAAACTCATATGGAGTTTCCCAACTTGCATACTTCATCCCACATATCTCTTTCCTTATCTGAGTGCCCACTGAGGTAGTTAATTACTTTTGGAGGAATGTATTTTGGAGACCATACCATGTGTTAACTTCCCTAATGTGGATTTTGTATATCCATTCATTAGCTACCCCTTCAAGAGAGAAGGGGGAACCTTCTAACTCACTTCATCCTCTGATATTCATTTGGGCTTTAAATTACTACAAACATAAAAAAATTATCTTAAATTCTAGTTGGGGTATTCTCTTTCTAAGACATGAAAATATGGTATGATTTGGATCATATCAGTTCTCATTTAAAATTCTTATTTATTATTAGGTGCTTGGATTCGATTTTAATTGCTGAAATTACATGCATAAAGTTATCTTAAAGTCCAATTCAATTATTCCAGATTTTTTTCCATGTTCTCACTACCCAAAGTTACTCTATTGGAAGAAAAATTTAAGGATTGGGAGTTTTTCAATGAAACTATGAAAAATTGTTACTCCTCTTAATCTGTTATTTTTAAGGTTCTCAATCTCACCATTAGAATTCGTTCAACATTTGAATCAAGACCAACGAGGTGAGATGAATTGCATCTAGTAATTTTTTTGAAATAATTTCAAAAATAAAAATAGAGTTAAAACACAAATATTTTCCTCTCTATAAATGGTTCCATGTTTTATGAGTAGTCTATAGTGAGGCGCTCAACAAAACTATTTTGAAGCTAAGTAAATTTAGTGGTGGTGGGACTTGAGTTTGTCTCTGGAGAGGACTATGTTATGGTTATGTTTCCCTTTTATTTTTTTGGTTTAATTAGTGAAGACAAAAATATAATTAAATAGGGTTGGTTTTTTTAATTTAATTTTGAAAGAATTTTCCTAACCATGAATCATCCCATTATCTTTCCTGTTAAATAATTATTCCAATTTTACTCTTCTTTTTTCTCTATAATCAAGTGAAATTTCACTTGATTACTCTCTCCTAGACTTTTTTGTTTAACCAGATGGATACAATGATCACTCTATCCACCAATATCCACTAGCCCAATTATCAAATACCACTAATTACCCTTAAGTCAGCCCACTTATTGTGGTTATAATCAATAGATAATCTCTAAGAAGCCCTTATGTGTGATCTAGTAAAGAATATAAGACTAATTAAAAATGAAATAAATAATAAATCTCTTATTTCTTAAACAGTTTGAAGAAATATAGAGATTAATAAAAGATATAAAAATGTTAAAATTCAGAATTCATTAATAGGGGTTATGTAAATATCATCAACTCATCCACTAATGGCTTAGTGTGACATCACTAGATAATTTCCGTAATAAAATGAAATAAAGAAAGAATAAAATGTCGAAAAATATCCAGTTTGATGATCATGGGACCATAAAAGTTTTCCTATCTGGTGAACAATTCATATTTTATATAATGATGCTCTCAATTATTCAATCTTACATCCCCGTCTATGTGAAGGAAAGAAGATTCCCTTCCAACATACCTAACATTCCTGGTTCATTCCTCAAATTATTATCCCTCATATGTTACTTTATATTTTTCCCTATGCACAACTTCAAGTTCAATATTTATCTAAATAATTGTACTTAAATATTTTTTAGTAAATCATTATACTTCAATGATCGGGCTCTTTACTCATTCACGAAGGATCATAGAGTAATTATTCACTACTCCAAAACTTCAATAGAAGATGTGTGTTTCCCTAGCATCATGGGAGGACTTGGAGAGATGATGAATGTGTTGGGTTTGTGGACTTAAATAATTTTATTGGATTCAATAAAATATACTTGGTCCTCGGATTTCAACCCTTACAATTGTACTTGGGTCTTGATAGTGATGGTTATGTCCTGGAATGAGGATGGATTTTACCGCTTTCATATTTGGTCTAATTGTGCTCTATTTTTCTATTTTATGATTTTCTTTATCGTAGGAATCTACAACTATAGTTATTTCAGACTTAATCAATTATTTTTCATATTATTAACCCTTAATTATATCTTGGTCATTAATGGAATTCATCTTTAAAATATTCAACGCTTTTTCTTTATCAATGGTGAGTTAGATGCTTGTCTGGTTCAATCCACTTCATCAATTTCATAGTCTTTCCATAGTGTATTAAGGCGTTATAGAGAGTAATTTGTGTGCATATCTATTTTAAGATAAAATCAGTGTATTTAAGTCATATATATTCCTCCTTTAATCTTTATATTTAGTAGGAATAAACCATACAATCATTTTATAAACATAAAAAAAATCATTTAGCTCCATCAAATGTATACCTCTATTTTGGATCATTTATTGGTACTCTAAATTTTATAAACCTTCATCTTGGATGTTGGTCTTGGGGTTTATCCTTTAAATTAGTTTATTAAAGTTCCTACATATTATTCAATCTTCACAGGTTAGTATGCTTGATCTTCAGAGGTTCTTCATTCATCGGTCAAGAACAAGTCCAGCTTTGGAATTCTTCAGCAACGCACTACGATGGAAGCTCAATTATTCCTCATTGTTCAAATTAGGGGTCAACATAACCTATTTGTTATTCATCAATGGATCTTCAGTTGAATAGATATTTGGGGTTCTTAGTTCATGACTCGTTTATATCTTCAGCGAGCTTGGGCTGTCAATGGTGGTTCATCCAGGGCATCATGATTTTTTTTCTCCGATAATCCATGGTGATAGTTATTATTTTCTATTCAATATAATTTCTTCAATTTACCTAACCACACGTTATATATATTGGTTAAGTTAGTCATCATTCATATCTTAGTTTGGTGTCATTGGAATAGGTGGTGTGGATTTATTTTCTTCAAAGTTGTGCTCGAAGGATATCATATTCTCTGGTCAGACACACATAATAATGTAATTTTCTTCATATTCTATGATAGGATAGAATCGGTTGTTCATACTAGGCTAGTATCTTCAGGTGATTCGGAATTTAGATTTATCTTCTAGATTCATGCATGACTCTTCTTTAATCTTGGTCATTGGTTTTTTTCTTCAAAGGTGGTGTGGTCATGACTTTGGTTATCTCCTCCTTCAGAATTAGGTCATCGGCCTTCCAGTTTTGTTCATGGAATTTTATCTTGGGGGTTTATCAATCTTCAACATAGAATAGGGTGGTATGGGTGAACGGTTCAATTTCATCCCCCTTTCAAGATTTGGTTTCATATCTACATTAGCACAAGGTGAGGGTGTGGTCGATCAGGACAATCGATTGTGATAAGAGGGTGGCGCGGTCGATCTTACCCTTTGTGAAATTTCTAAATCACCCATCGAAGAAAACAAATCTAGGATTATTGTGGTTCTACATTTTACTATCTATTCATTGAATACATTTTCTAAATTTTATTAGTTTTTTCATGGTTTATGAAATATACAAGGCATGGTCACTTGTTTTTTTTTGCAGCAGCTTCATCCCTTTACAAAATGTGGTTGTGGTAGATGGAATTTCAAGTGCAGATAATATATTTTTCCATTAAGTCAATGAATTCCATTTCCAAATATCACACTCATTGCTACTCTTTATAGTCGCAAACAATCCAATAGTCTTCCAAAAAAATTATTTGTGGAAACTTGAACATTACTTCATGTGGTCACACCACAATAGGCACAATCACTCTGAAAATTTTCTAAAATTTTCAGTTTCATTCGATTGCACGCGTGTAGTCAATCATTTCCATTACCATTTTTTCATTGTTCGGATCGACTGTAAGAAGGATGAAGGGCACTATTGATCTATCACATTGGAAAATTAAAAATTATACTCCATAAAATAATTATTTTTTAAACACATGTATTTTTTTAATTAATTTTAGAAATAAAGAAAATAATTAAACTTCATGATTCAGCCTCCAAACAATTAACTACAAAAATACCTTTAAGAATTTTAATTATAAACTAAATTAACAAATTTAAAATTCAAATTTTAAAATAAAAAATCTATTTCCATTTAAATTTTCTTTAAATTGAATGAAATTATTTTTTATTATCTCCAAAAAAATGATTATATCATTGAAAATCATTAATTAGTTCATTTATCCATTTAGTATACAATTTAAAAAAATCAACAAGAATCATTATTTTACTCAGAATTTAGATTAAATTAGGGGTATTTTCAATTAATAAAAGACAAAAAAATGTTGAAATTTTCAAGTCCCATCACTTTCCCAGGAGGAAAATCTCAGGTGTTGATATTTTTTCTATTCTTTAACTAAGAATCATCTATAAATAATGGAATGTACATAATTAACTCAAATAATTATGAATATTGAGACATAACATAAAATATCTAAAAATTAATTGATCATTATAGGGGTTTATCGTAATGTCATTACTAGTTATGTTGTTCTAAAATATAGTTTCCAAAGGTCCTACTAAAATTTATTGGATAAAAACAATAACAACTCTAATTCCAATAACCCAAATCTGGTGTTTACTTTATTACTTTGGTATAAGGTATAGGTGATTTCATCCTAAAGGGTGGAATTGTTTGAGAGTCTTGGTAAACTAGATACAAACATGATTCTCATAAAACATTGGAAATATATATCATAGATTATAAAATTCTTAAAAACTATTTATTTTCTTTATAGAATCCTTGAAATCTTTCAGAGATTCCTTCTTGGTACCCTAGAGAAAGGAAAACATAAAAAACGGTGAGCTCAAATACTAATTAAGGGATTGGGTATAATGGAATCTACCATGAATACCTAAGGAATAAACTATATTTCAATGTGAATAATCAATAAACATTCCATATAATAAATAACATGAGCATTAAATATATCCAATTACAATAATGTATATAATCACATAGACAACAATAATTTATTTCATAATGATGGAATGAATAATTCAGGACATCTTAATTCTCAAGACAATACATCTTGATCTTACTACTGAGGCCTCATGCTAAGATATAATGATTTTACCATCAAGTTATCCTATCAATTCATCATGATGTTATTATCAATACCATGTTCCCATAAATCATGATCTTACCATCAAGTCCTCATTCCAATATATCATATATAAATTGGTAACCCATATACTAAATACCCAAGCTAGTTTGTCTCATAAGACCTAATGATGCATCGAGGGGCTATAAAGGGCCTCTCCCATCACTTACACACGTACAATTAATTCCTAATATAATTAATTATTAATTCAATATATAATAAATATGCCTTAATAATCAATAAATACATGTATTACATCAAGTATACAGAATTTCAATATTTTCCCAGTCAATGGAATAACTTTCTTAGTAAGATTTTATTTGAATAATACTATATATATTAATAGTATAAGATAAATAACATATTTAAATGATAAATATATCCATGATATAATAGAATATGGAGATAATTTCAAAATAATAATGGAGAGTGATAGAGAACAAAACTTCAACGAAGTAAATGAATTGAGAATAAAAACTATTTTAGAGGTAAGGTGAAAACCCTAAATTATGAAAGAATACAATAAATTCATCATAAATTAAGGTTTTTTAGTAAATTCAAGTGCTTTGAAATTATTTATGAAAATGGAATAAAAATTTTGAAAATAGTTTTCTTAAAACTTGTGTAACTTTATTGTAAAAATGAAGATGTAATTAATTTATAAAACCCTTTTCAGGAGGTTTCAAGGAGAATTTTAAAAGACAAATTATAAAATAATTTAAAATAAAAGAATATTTAAAATCAATTTTGCATAAGTAATAAAATTTATATTGGATTATAAAAATATACATAAATAAAATGAAACCCCTTTTTCAAATATTTTGAAAAAATAATATCCCTTTATTTTTGGTAACTTTTAAAAATGAAAATTTATCAGAATAATGGTGTTGGTATTTTCTTTGAAAACCCATGGAAAATTTAATAATGATATTGTTAATTAATAATAGTTATTATGGTGGGAAATTTTAGTCAAGAAGTAAATGATAAAAAACTTTCTTTTCACACTTTTGTAAAGAGAGTGAAAAATAACTCATATGGAAAATGATGAAAATATTCCTTCAAGAATTTTAAATAGAAATTAATAGTTAACATAATTTGACCGTAATAAATTATTTGAGTAAATAAAAAACTTTATTAAAATAAAACAATGAATATGTATATGGAGGAAAAATATTTTCGACCAAAAATGAGAAATATGATCGACTTTTCTAAAAAATATTTTTTGGTGGTTTTAAGAAAAAAATTGACTAAAAATGGAAAGAATGCTTATAAACCCAAAAAAATAACCCTATTATAATAAAATATATATTTTTAAGATATTAATAGAATATAATTCTCCTGAAGAAAATTCAAGTGTAAATAATCTCGATTAAACGTGAGATTAAAACATTAACTCTTACCTCTGATTCCCACTTGGATGTACGCATTCCAATATCCTATATAATAAATTTATATTTATTATTAATAAAAATAATATTTATATTTATATATATATTGATAAATATAATTTATCAATAAATTATGTTTATCCCATTTACTCAAAATTCTTTGTTAAAAGAAATTATTTAGGTGTTAACTATTTTGTTTTTCATGCATATTTTGATTTGGTGGTTCCAGTCCTTAGCCTTGGTCGTGGTTTAATACATAAAGAATGTTTAAAATGTTATATTTATCATTTTTACACATCCAATATACTTTTATAACCATCCATGTAAGGATTTCATGAAAAATTAAATGCATCATTCATAGAGGCGGTGGTCCACATGTATGCATGAGTGGTGTTTCTATTTTCCAACAGATGACTTGGTAAGATGGTAGATAACATATTATATTTAAAGAATTATAATTATATCATAAAAATAATATATATTTATTAATTATATATTTTTAACCATCCATGTGAGGTATTGATGAAAAATAAAATACATCACTTCATAGAGACGGTAGTCCTCGTGTATACACAAGTGGAATTTTAATTTTCCATAAGATGGAAACAAGGTTGAAAATAGTTTTAAAATCAGTATAATAAAATTTTAGTATAGTAAATATACTTATTTATTTATATTATAATGGTTATAAAATATTTTTATGAGGTAGAATAAGAAATAAACTTGAAATAATTCGATTAAGACTTATACCTCCACTTTGGGTGTCTTCTTTTAGATTCCACTTTAACCCTTCTTAGGTTGGTATTTTGGTGAGAATAGAAAAAAATAGTACATGGGACGGATATTTGGGTAGGTATTTTGGTAGTTTTTTGTTAAGATAAAGTGAATGGGAAATTTTTTTCCAAGGGAAAGGAAATGGGTTATTTATACTTGAGGAGATGGGTGTTTTAGGGTTAAAATATTGATTTTTTTTATCATTTAGGCCTATGAATTTTGAGAAGGGATGATTCCAAAGAATTTTTGGGTATATTATTAAAAAAATTAAGGTTATTTGATATTAAAATCATTTGAAAACTGAATTTCATCATTGAAAAACCACGCTAAATTTAGAGAAAAATATAACTTATTATTTGAATAAAATATAACTTAGGCTTAAAATTTTTAAACATAGGTTTATAAATTCTTATTAATATTTTTAAAATTTGTTATTTTATTTCTTAAATATATTTTAGTTTAATAAAAACCAAATATGAACACATATAGATATGTTTTTATGATATTTTAAGCCTTTACCACTTATTTTACCAGTTTTTACCTCATTTTACCTTTACTATGGTAACTTTATTTTAACAAGGTAACATATTTTTATAAAAAATGAAATGGGCCTTATATAGAAATTTGGAAATTATGATTCCAAATATGGAATTCATTTTCTAAGATTCAATTTACAAAAATTATAAAAAAAATACTGTTATTATAAATACACAAAACACAACGAAAAACAGTATTTAAAAAATGTGTTTTTAAAGCATAAAAAAAATTACACCAAAAAAACGTATGAAATTGGTTAATATAATTTTTTTGGTTTAATGTTACAAAAAATAAGGTTATTTCACATTTATATTGATCTAAAACTTAATGTAACTTGTTAATCACTCAATTAAATGCAAATAACTAAAAATAATTTAAAATAAAAAATATATCATTTTATAAAAAGTAAATCATGAGTTTATAGACACAAAATAATGTTTTTAAATACTTTATTATAATCCTAAAATACATATTTAGTTGTTACAATGGTTTTATAAATTTTTAATTCAATATTATATCATGATAAGTCGTAAATGTTACAATATTTTTTAAAATGGTATTTTTCATTAGTCAACCAAGAATCAACCTTTTCAGAAAAATCTCAAAAAATAACCTTAAGCTAATTTTGAAATTATTATTTAAAAAATGAAATTAATTTCACCAAATTAAAATTATAAAATTTTTTAATTTAGGTTTTAAATGAAAATATTAAATATAAAGAAAAAACATATTTTATTGAAAAATAACTTTTTAAATCTTCAATTGTTCTTAATATTTTTTCATCTCAATTTATAATTAATTAAGTGTTAATTTATTAGATCATACATTGGATTATTTTCAAAGTGGTAAATTTATTAAAATACACCACTCTTGAAAAATTGTTCTTTGGAAAATTTTCCTTTTTGACATTGAAATATTTTAATCATATCACATTAATTATTTATTTATTAATCAATAAATTTTATTAGTAAAAAGAAAATAATATGATGTAAGTATCATAATTGATTAATATTTTTCAATTTAATTAAGGTTTATTATAATATGTCATGACTCATTTTAGTTCGATGTTGTGTGTATCACAATCTATCATGTATGGTATTTATTTAAAGGAAAATACATATTAAAATCATGTAGTGTTATACATAAAATACCTCTAATAGAGCCATGACAATATAAAAGTAATAAATATTTTTATAGGAAAACTCAATCAAATGATGTCACTTTATCCACAACCCACCAAAATCTTGAATATATCCACACAACATGTCATGTAATATCTAAATAGTCTTCTCTGTCTGACCATTAGTTTGAGAATGGAAAGTGGTGCTAAGGCATAAATGGGAGACAAAATCACACTAAAATGTTTTCTAGAATCATGAGGTAAAATGATGATCCCAATCAAATTTGATAGTCTTATACACCATATGAAGATTAACTATCTTATCCACATACAACCTCACTAAAACATCCATAACACTTGACTACTTAATTACTAAAAAATGAGATGACTTTGTCAACTGATCTACTATCATCCAAATAAAATCATATGCTCTATGGTCTTGAGGAAAACTGGGGATAAAATACATCAAAATTACCTCCCATTTCTACTTGGGGACATCAAAGACTATAATAAACATCTAAGAACATGATTCTCTGCCTTTACCTACTAGAAAACTAAACACCAGGACACGAACTTCATCACTAACTACTTTATCCCAGGCATCCAAAACTAACTCTATAAGGCACGATACATCTTTGATATACCAAGGTTCATCACCAAGGATGGTCTATGAAATTCATGATGAACAAACTCTTTCATTACCAATAATATGAACAAATTATCTCTTAATAATGCCTAATTTTGATCATACTCAGACCATCACTCAAGAGTTTTATCATGAAAGATGTGGTCTTGAAACACCTCTACCTCTTAGTCTCCCCACAAAGACACCTACACATTATGAAACAAGGATGGTTTCATTATTATCTCGTATATAAAACTTATACCAATAGATTCCTCCACATCAATATATATCACTACAAGATACAACCTCACTGTCCACATATCTTCAGGCTCCCAAATAGCATCACCCTGTTAATTCCTACTCAATGCATCAACAAATACATTTCCTTTCTCCAAGTTGTATGGGATATAAAATTCATAGTCCTGTAAGAACTTTGTCCACCTCTACTGACACTGATTAAAATTTTACTAAGAGAATAAATACCTTAACTTTTTATGATTGTTAATGACTATAAATCATTCTCTGATGAGGTAATACCTACATAGATTTATAGAAAACACCAAAACTACCAACTCGAGATCATGGGTGAAGTAGTTATTCTCATAAAGACATAACTTCATAGACTAATATGATATTTATAACTTTTTCCATTAATATTCACCCCAAAAACAAGGTATTAATCACCATAGAAAACCCGGAATATGATTCCTTCCTCCAGCAAGTAAATAATATGTTCATTGAACAAATTATCCTTCAGGTAGTAGAAAGCTAACTAACATTGGTCAATCAACACAAAATACTGGTTATTTATGGTCAATATTGTCAATGGGGACACATTATGATAAAAATAATACATGAAACTCCTATAATATCCTATAATACTAATAAAGATATGAACCTCTACAACATTTATGGGGGTTGTAACACCTTGAATTTTTCTATAAGGTACAAAACTTTTTCTAATTCAAGTAAATTCTTTAGCTTTATCTTGATATGAGTACCTAAAGATCTTTTGGATGTTTTGAGTGTGTATGGGTCTTGTTCAAATCCCAGATCCCCATGTTTTGGAGGAAACAGGTGGGTTATAGGGTTAGTATAAACCGTTAAACTTGGTCCGCATGGTTTTTTTAAACCGTGCAGGGTGCTTTAGTGCACAGTAGGGAAAACACGATTTTTACTAACCATGAATCCTAGGATACACACATATGTGAATGCTAAAAGTAATTTTATAGAGATGATTTGTATGGTATTTTCATGGTTAGTCTAACTATTCACATATCTTATGTGATGGGTGCCTTTGGATAGTGTGTGTCTTACAGTTGGTGCATGGTTTGGCCAACCACGAAACCTCTTAAAGAGGGGTGAATTTATGATTTATTCCTCCTTTATTTTATTTATCATCCTCATTTATCCTCATCATATATGCACAATACCTCACCCTTCTGTTAGAGCTCCCCTTTGGCATCAACCAAGGCATTAAAGTATCTCCATCAGCTAGACTCCGACTAGACCATTGTTTATCTTTGGGGATTCCTCTTGGTAATATATTTGATCGGTTGCCTTCTTTTCTTGGTTTATCTCTTCATATTCTATGCTATTTTGGTACAAGATAGTATGACTTATTTTCAATTTATTTTTCTATTCTTTTTTTTTATCCTGATTTAGGTCAAACCAAGGGCTAGTACTAGATGATTGTTTTTCTACCTCTATAAGGTAGGTGGTTTATACCTTTTCCCTAAGGTTTTTTCATTTTTTAAATTATCACCGATGTACCACATGTCGTACCTTCTATATGTTGCTCCTAAAATTAATCAATGTCTCAAATTAATTGTTTAATCCTTAAATGTGACGCCTATATATCATCTTGACATAGTATGAGGTTATAAACCTTTACCCAAACTACCCACAAGGTGGTTTCATCCATTTTTCTAAGATAAGAACCACCTCGTTGGGTATGTAAGATTTCCACCCAGTTGTGAAAGCCTTGAATAAATTAAATGAGTTAATAAAAGGATTAAACATGGATTTTGAAATGAAATGGATAATTTTACTTCGGTATGGACACTAAAATAGATCTGAATTTTATGATACTTATTGATTTTGATTAATATAGTATGGAACCTATGATTATTTATGGTATGTAACTACTCATTATTATAGTATGGAACTGATTGTTATTACAGTTTGGAAGGGATAAAGGTATGGAACCTATGACCTATGTATATATTCATATCTCCGGATATTAGGTCTCCTTATTCTATAGCCTTGGGACATAACCCATGTAGGTGTGATACTATTTTGAGTCCCTTAGACTCAAGGAGGTCACCCTGATCTACATCCCTAGGAACTAGCCCATGTAGGTCTAATACTTTCACATATGCAATGTATTCTAGAGATGGTAGTTACTTGAGAACTTTACTTTTATATACTGATACTCATCTTGTATAGCATGCTCATAATTATAGCCTCTTTTCATAGAATTATTTATATCTGTAATTCATACTACTTTTTTCCCTATTATAGCTATACATAGTTATAGTTTTCATGCATAGGGTGTATTTTTTATAGAAATCATTGGTGGTGGCCTACTGATTATATATCACACCCTATTAAAGTCACTGATTGGTACCCAGATAGACTTCATGGATGCAGTAGGGACATGTTCAAGAACCCAGTCATGGATTCTTGATTTGTGCCTAGTATTGTAGTTTGGGAGCACAATATCAAGCCTTGTCTCATGATGCTGGAGATAGACTTTTTGTTCTTTTTTCCTTTGGTTATACATGTACTATACTGGATTCCTTCTACCATATATTTCTATTTCTTTTTATAGCATCATGACATGCTCATCATTTTGTATATTATTCTTCTTGTGAATTTGATTATTTACTAATATCTGTATAATTTATTTCCACTATTATGTTCATCATTATCATGATTTTTCCATTTATTCATTTATTACCACCATTGTTCTACTCTCACCATGAGGGTATAGTCCCCCCATTGTACCACCTTATAACCTTACTATATGTCGATAGCCTCTAGCATACGGGGAGGCATACTTAAGGTCGTGTGACCAACTGAGTTTAGTTACTAATAATTAAGTTAGGTCTGGGACATTATAAGGGTTTCCTAAGAAAACATGGGTTTGATATTTGAAGGATTGACTACTACCCTGGTTGAGATGTCATAGGCTTAAGAAAATGAACCTCATTCATTCAAAACTTTCACTTGGACAGATTACCATAAAGTAGGTGGTTCTAAAGGACTTACAATATAGTCCTAAAATTATCAGCATGGTTTTCCTCTGAATTCAATTACATGATAATTTCATCGATAAACACTACTAGGAACTGACCTAAGAACTCATAGAACACAAATTTTATGCATCCTGTTAAAATAGTTAGGGAATTTATGACACTGAATTACATAACCATGAACTTGAAGTGCTTAAAATGACACCAAAAAGTGATATATCTTTTTCATTCACCCACATATGATGATATCCAAGACACGTATCAATCTTTGAAAACCGACTAACTCCCTTAAATTGATCGAAAAAATAATATATTCTTATAATAGGGTAACATTTCTTGACCATCACTTGATTCAACTTTTTGTAATTTATGCACAACCTTAGACTATCATTCGTCTTCTTGGTTAAAAACACTAGAGTGCCCCATGATGACACTCTTGGACAAATGAAACCAACTACATAAAAAGGTGTCATCCAATAAGGATCCATCAAAATTTTAGTGCCCATAACTCAAAAAGGTGTCATCCAATAAGGATACATCAAAAGTAAGATACATCAAGTGGTAAATATATCCTGAAATTGATATCATATCAAAGAGTTAGTGTTACAACCTATTTAAGGAAAACATCTAGAAAATCCTCAATGGCATTAGGCACTATCAAAAAGTTTAGTGCCCATAACTCAAAAGGTGTCATCCAATAAGGATCCATCAAAAGTAAGATACATCAAGTGGTAAATATATCCTGAAATTGATATCATATCAAAGAGGTAGTGTTACAACCTCTTCAAGGAAAACATCTAGAAAATCCTCAATGGCCTTAGGGAACACTATTTCCTACACCTTAATAACCACATCAATAGACAAGATAAAATAGGATCTGAATTCCTATGACTCATCTAATGGACCCACTTGCCAAAGAACACTGCATTATGGCCTTCCACATCAAGGAACACAACTCTCCTCTAGAAACTATCAATGACCACATAATTAGAGTATAACTAATCCATTCTAATAATAACATTGTTTGGTTATATCCATGGAAATAAGAAATCTCTCAATAATTAATGTTTCCCCATCATCAGATCCCAAACCTGGAACACATTAAGAAAACTAGACTGGACTCCAACTAGCATAATCAACACCAAGGGAACTGGATACCTCTACACCTTGAGTCCAAATAATAGATCAATTCAGGTATAATAAAGTAATTTGAAACTCTATAATTAAATAGCATGAAATCCAAAGTAAAAGATAAATAGAAGTTAAATATTATGATAACTAGACTACCTTGTACTCTAATCTCTATGGAATGAAAATTCCCATATCATTCTCCCTAATCACGTTGACCCTACTGATGTATACCTATATGACTGCACTCATCCCTATGTCCTTATAGATGTGAATTTTAGAGGATTGTCCTATAACTTCTCCATCTCCTCTCAACTAGAAAAAAAATCTATTGGCCCTACTACTAAAAAGGTCTTAGAGGAATATTTCATAGAGGATAAACCAGAAGTTAATTGTATATACTACATTGGCCATCAGGAATAGTCAATTACTAGAAGAAGTGATAAAAATAAACTTTATAATAGAAATACACTAGAATGGATCTCTTGGTGGATGCATGAGAACTTCCATCTCTAAAAAATAATGAAAAAACCCCAGAGATCAACCCCCCATTGGTCGAAACCTTAGCTTCTATCACATCCAAGATCCCCTATATGTAGAACTACACCTTAAGAAGTTATATTGAATCCCTCCTAAGATGATCCCAACTTGACATGCATCCTATCAATCACATATACCTTAGAAATGACCTTTAGATATGTATAAAACATAAAT
This sequence comes from Viscum album, assembly GCA_963277665.1. Classification (NCBI taxonomy): domain Eukaryota; kingdom Viridiplantae; phylum Streptophyta; class Magnoliopsida; order Santalales; family Viscaceae; genus Viscum; species Viscum album. The sequence goes on along the minus strand of OY728130.1, from coordinate 1,965,381,380 downwards.
GGGTTAACCTAATACCAAATAGAATGATGTAACACCTCCTCAAAACATCATTCCCTAGACTCCTCATTTGAGAAAATCTCTAGGGAAAAGAAAATAAGGTACTCGAGTCAAATCTCAAACTCCTACACACTTATACTCCACTACTATATGTAAAGTAACTCATGTAGAATTGTTTCCCTCATCATTGATGAAAGGAAATCTACCCAAAATTTCTTCTAGAGGTCATCTCATAAAATCACTAACTCTTCATGCTCCCCAAGAAATAGTAATCACCACTAGAACACAACTCCTATAATATGATTAATATTCATAGGGACCCAATTATTCTTTCTATCACATATAAAATTGAAGGTGATATCTAGATCCTCCAACCAGCACTCAATCTATTGATTAGAGACACTTCTATCATACTCTACCAAACTCCAATGTTGTAACTCACATAGCATCCTCCTTTAAGAATCATCCTCTATAACTAGGGAAACCCTCATATGGTCAGATAGATCATCCCACCACACCTAGAAAATCTAAAACATAGAAAAATAATTATCATAATCCATATCTACAGGTGAAGAAAGAAAATTCATAAGCTTGGGAACATGGAATTCATTTAAGATCATTCAATTTGATTTATTTTAAATTCCAAGAATCATCCCAATTCAATCACAAATTAAATTAAACATGATTCATTTAACTCTTCTAAGTTTCTAACCTAAAATAATCATCACCACGCCTATGGTGTTTAGTAATATTAAGGGCATTGTGTTAGATCATAGGGGTCCCTAATCATCTGTGTCATAGTTAGTCTCCCTTGATACATCACACACTAAGTTTAATCAATACTGTTATCCTACCAAAACCAATTATTAATATTTCCTAACTCTGATTTTTACCCTAACTCTCATCCAAAGCTCTAATACCACTCTATCATGACCGACCCCCATTGGGATCCCTTCATGGGTTGGTAATTAAGATGAGTGTGACCCCCAAAGCCTGCCTCTAATAGGCCATAAATTGAAAACTAACATTGATGTTATAATCACACATAAATGAGATTAATTAAATTTATATTACAAGTAAAATAAAATAAAACAAAAATAAATTCCATAAAAAATATAATAAACCCATTCCATAATGTATGAAAATTTTATACAAAACTAAGGTCTACAATATAAAATACCAAAATTCACTCTTAAGGTAGCAACTCCGACAGCAACTCCAATCCTTGATCTAGTAATGTTCAGTATGGTCACCAACATCCTCCTAGAAACCTATAAAATGGATTTATATATATAGGGGTGAGTATATAAGGATACTCAATAAGTCCCGCCTTAAAACCTCTCATGAAAATGTGGGAGGTTCATACTAATTTCTGAGTGAATAAAAAACAAAACCAACATGCGCCTATACTAGGTAAACTATCACTCAACCTCACAGAGGCTCGATCACCCAATATCACACCCAAGTGTAATAATATAATATAAAAAATATGTCAAAAAGGTAACTCGTAACCACTTAGCTTTTGGTTTTTCACTCTCACACACCAATAAAAAATGTCTTGGTTTTCCCATTCCTTCCACATCCACATATCCGTATAACCACATTCCATATATTAGTCACAATCATATATCCACATCCATGTGACACATCACCACATCACAACTACATCATGTATCCTTATTAAAGTAGGGTATTGTGAACATGAAGTTTGTTAATCTAGTACTCTCCTCCTACCATGCATGACCCCTATAATGTATCACATCCTCTATCATATCATAATCCCATCATCATCACATCATCATCACATTATCACCACATATTTATTTCATTATCATCACATCAAGGACACTCTAAATATAGTCCATTATAGCTCATTCATCATGTCCTCAGACCATTACATCCTATACTACACCTCGAAGAGTGATATGGGAATACATAGTAGTAAATCATCTATTCTATCACCAAATGGGTGTTGGGTAAGGCATCCATAACCCACAAACATACTCGATTAGTGGTGTGTAAGAAATAAATAATAATTAATAATTAATATAGTCACACACATTCCCAACCTAAGGTTTTACACCAAACAAACATTTTTATCACCCTTATCAATAATCTCATCATCACTACTATTCACTAGAAATCATTGTCATCTCTACAATATAACCATCCCCATCTATTCACACAAGATAGCGACAAAAAGCATAATTTCATATTTAATCATATCATCATTATGATTTCGAGAGTTAACATTTATCATCCTAGTTATATTCATTATTTATTTTATTTATCAATATTTAATGTCAATCCATTAATTAGTCATTATATACATTTACCCTATCCACTACTACTTCATTGTGCACTACTATTTAAAATTACCAACCCACTTACCACTATTCATTAATTTATTACTTAAATTATCAATTTCATTCATCATCATTTTCCATTAATAGCCTAGTATTTTTCAATTTCATCTCATTATACCATCATCAATTACATTTAATCTAAACACATACCATGCTACTAAGAAACTATAACATAAAAACTACAATAACCAAACCCATCACTATGTGAAGTACCAAACAACACATACCAACAGCCACTTTAACAGCTACAAAAATGCTTCCTTTCCAAATAACAATTCATTCCACCACTTCATTATGCACTTACATTTCAAATTACCAGCCCCCTTACCACTATTCATTTATTCATTACATTAATTATTAATTCCATACATCATCATTTACCATTAAAAATCATTATTTATTGATTACATCCCATTATCCAAAAACTATTTTCATTTAATACATTTTTATTTTATGCTACCAGGAAACTATAACACAACCCTACAAAAAATAAACTCATCAATAAATGAACCACCACATAACACATACCAACAACTGCTATAAAAATCACAAAACTAATTTCTTTCCACATAACCAGCCCTGCCACCACTACCATAATCACTCAACAATACATCCACCACCACTTCACTAATAACCATACCTTTTCCTCTAACTAATCACAAAAACCGAACATAACCCCTCAAATAAAAACAATAATGACACAATATAGAGAACCAAATAATCAATATAAAAACAATCAATGCTAAGGAAACTCCTCTTAAGAATTATTTCATCTTAAAGAATAATTTTATATTCCAACGTCAACACCTCAATTCAAAGTTTCCACACAACCAATTCATTATCAAATTTAACTGATTAATTCATTATGAAAAGTTATTCCAACAATTCAATATCAAGAAAAATTCATATTTCATGGCGGTAAATAAAACCTCTAAGAAGAAACATTAATATCATGGAATCATATAAAACACATTTAAATCACTCCTTCCCTTAAATTTCCTTTGGTCAGATTCATAATCTTAATTAGGTTAATCCATATCATCCACTCATAGAAATAAAAACATGATGTTTCCACAATTTTCATATAAATAAAGAGGCATAAGTCTTGAATCCCCTACCTCAATCAAAAACTCAATGATTGTTATAGGAGACAATGAGGAAACTTCAATCAAACACCATCCAATACATGATGACCAACTATAAGGCCTTCACTTGATCATTCCCTGTTGAAAATACAACACAACTTCATTAAAACTGAATTAGCACTACTACCACAGCCTCTTTAAGAAATAAGTTTGTTGAGAGAACTAATAATTAGAGAAGTGAAATTCATATTAGATTACAAAGTGGTTGATTTATTTAATAAAAGGGCCAAAACCAATCAGGGGTGGATAAGGATCTCCAATGATGAACCTTTGGCCACCTAAGGTTCAAATGAAGTTGAAGGATTTTTGAAAATTTTGAATGAGTTTCCAAATTTATAATAGTACTAGAAATTTTAGAAATCATGAAATTATGGATAATGATAATGAAATAGAAATAATAAATCAAACACACCTATAAAAGTCACATTGTGATCTCCCCTTATCTATCCTCAAATATCATGGTCAAAATTTTCATAACTCTATGCATTTAATTAAATACATGGTGAAATAAAGGTAGTCACACCACATTACTTGATCCTTCGAAAAACACAGTGTAATCCCCAGGAAACTCACCTAAGACTTGATAAACCCTAAAGAATAACATGGTGTAATAAAAGGAACTATGGTGTAATAAACCCTAGCTAAATATAACCAAGAAATAAATTTCCAAATACCTTATGTCACAGTGAGTATAACTTTAACACCTCGAGATTTTATTGGATAAATTCTTTTTATTTTCTTTGATGTTTTGTGTTGTACACAACACCAAAATTAGATTTCACTATACGCAACACCATATTAACTTTTAGTGTATTTAACACTATTCTTGGATTGTTTTACATGAAAGTGCGACATTTCTTGATAACTTGCATTGTACGCCATACCCAGTTTCACTAAACAACGATATATTTTTAAAATATTATTATTTAATGGGATATAAACTAGCTGTTATGAATATTATTAACCACATTTTGAATTTTAAATAACATTAACATTTATGTTATGTATTTTATAGACATTATATAATAACAAGTTCATTTTTTCGGATAAAAGAAGTATTTTTCAAAAAATGCAGTTTTGTCACCTTTTGATGGAGCACCCATTTTAAATCTATTTTTTAACACTTTTATATATTATATTTGAAAAAATAAACTTTTTATTTGGAAGTGGGACATAAAAATTTACTTATGTTTAATTTATGGAATTTTTTTGATAAAATTCATATTCTAATGAATAGTGAAAAATATTGCATTTTAATTCAAAAACTGCCTTTTCATCTAATTTACTTATATAGTTAGATTGTTATCTTAATTTGTCTTAATGTGTAATTGGATTAAATTTTTATCATTTGATCCAGTTTTGGTCATTGGAAGTAATTTTCCATTGAAATTGGATATAAACACATCATAATCTTTTAATAGTTATTACTTCTTAAAAACCCTCTTTTTGGTTTTGAAAATGGGAATTAATTTTAAATTAATTACTAAAAATTATGTGTTTTCAATTTTGAGAAATAAATTCCATATTTGGAATTAGGAGGTTCAAATTGTGAAAATAGTTACCTTTTATTTTTAGACATTATGAATAGTAACTTCAGTAATTCTTTTATTTACCTTGGTTAAAGGATAAATCTAGGGTAAAAAAATAATATTATAATAATATTAAACTACCCTAACATGTGTCCTAGTCCTATTGGATTAGATATGTTCGACCATGGGAATCCTTGGGTCTATTTTGGGACACCATGTACCCACTTGTATGTGAAAATGACATTTTATAAGAATTAATTTAAAGAAAAGAGAAATATAATATAAAAATGTATATTTTACTAAAACAATTATATGGGGTTATATAATAGATATTTTCAACTATAAATATTTATTAGAAATCTAAAAATATTTCATATATCATGATATTTTATTTAAAATTTTTAGATATTAAATAAATAAATTTAATTATGACACAATGATGATGTAGTGATTGCTTCATTAATAATGAATTCAAATAATGATATTATAAATATTAAAATAAATTTAATTTGATTTTTTATTACATACATGAATTTTATGTATTATATTGACATATTATATTTGATTTAATTACTTTGTTTTGAAGTAATCAAGTTGTTATAAATTTTTTAAAAAATTCAAGTATAAATAGTGTCCAAAATTGACATAATTCATAACTTAAAACATAAAATAGTTTATTAAAATATATTAAATTTATAAAAATATAAGATGCATAAAAATGGTTAATAAATGTCCAAATGTGTCATAAATGAATTTTTTTGGGTCTTTTGACATGATATGGTAATTACATTAACCCACAATGTTTAAATAACATGATATCACTCTAAGATTAAAAAGGGTAAAATAATGGTTAAACAAAAAAGATAAGGATAAAAATTTATTCCAAACTTGTCCAAAAATTATTGGATGATGGTTATTCAAACCAAAATAATCATATATTTTAATTAAATGAGTTTTGGACCATTGTTAATAGAAATTTAATTTATAATAAATTAATATTTTGAGAGTTTTTTAAAGTGCCCCTCTCCTCTCTTATAAAAGGGAGTCTCCTTCCTTTCCCATTCACTCCATTTTAAGCCTTAAATATCATAAAACCCCTATATATTTCTCTTATCAACTTCTCTAGTTAAATTTTAGAGGTACATGTCTTCTCAAAAGTCTAACTCTAGTGCCCTAAGAGGAAATTTAAAATCGGCATGTCGAGGAAGAGGTAATCTCTTCTACCGATTTTTTCAAATTTCTTTCTTCTTCTAATTCATATTCATTGTTTTTTTATTATAAATTGATAATATTAGTATCACTAATATACTGGTATGTTATTATAAATATGAAACAACACTATTTCACCTTCTATCCATTCTACGAAAAATGAAATCATCACGCGTGCGTACGTAAGGCTTATCATCTCCACACTATTGTGTAATATGTTTTTCCCCACCACTTTACTTGGATGGGTATAATGCTGAAAATAATAACTAGATATGATTATTATAACATGATAATAATTCTGAAATATTATACACCATCCACTTCAATACCATTCAACAATTATGGTAACGATATCGTTACTCGTGTGTACGTACGGCTTACCGTCTCCACGATGCGATGAGATTCATTCTCCATGTTAACCATTCAATAATGATTATAAAGTATATATAATAAATAATCATGAAATATATTACATAATAATTATACTGGATTTATATGTGTATATATATATATATATTTCATTTACTTACTTCTATTCAATTCAATAAGGAAACGAAAACTGTGTTCATGCGTTCGTATGACATATCGTCTCCATTAACGGTGTATTCCATTTCATTTATCTATATATTATATATATTTATATACTGAATATATATGATAAATATTTTTTTACATTATATAAGTATTTAAATAATTATATAAGTTATAATATCAAGAATAACAAGCCCAAACACGTATGATAAATTAAACGATTGTTACCCAAAACGTTGCATTAACACGGAATTGATAAATGAACAGGTAATATAAAGTCATAAGTAAATAATATATGATATCATAAATATTATTATGGTTCTATTACAAGTTAATAATATGTTTAATCCCACTATATAGAAGTTTTTGGGAATATATGAAAGAAATCAGACCTAAGGTAAAGGATAGTTTTGTAATCTCATTTTTATCCGAGATTATTTATATGTAAGTATTTACTAGGGGTATATTTATCATCCATGTCCATGATTCATAAATAAATTATCATAAAATTTTTACTATTCTTATATGTTTAAATTCATTTTTTCTATTTTTGACTTTTTCTACATGGTATGGAAGAAATATTTTGTTTGTTTACCGTATGAGGTACTTTTTGACTTTTCTGGTAAAGTATGAGGAGAATGTTTTTTAACTTATAAGGCATAAATGTATTTTTACAGTTTCATGACTCCTTCATTCCATGAATATTCCTATGCAATATTTCAATTTTACTTTCAACTATTTTCTTTTATTTCAAAATTTCATGGCATTTTGAGAAAAGAAAATGTTTTTAAAGAAGAAATGACATTTTCCTCACGAATTATGTTCAAGTGTTTTATCAAAATTATTTTCTAGCTAAGATGATTCTATTTAAATAGGGTTATGTTTTTATCCCTGTTATTAGTATGATTTGATTTTTTTAATGATGGAATGATAATTTATATAGATTATGTTATGATGGAATGATGTTTAAGAAGCCCATTTTATTTCTTGGGTTATACTATGATGAATGGTTTATGTTTTTGTGGCACATGTAAGAATGATTTCATTATGAGATGGGTGGGACCTATATCTACATACAATTAATTGGGTAAATATTAATATCACATGAGATAGAAATTATTGGAATGGAAAGTAAATATAGTTCAATAATACATGGCTGGAACAATAAGTAAACCTGTTTTAGTAATGGACTTTGTCCACTATGATGGTCTTGGCAACAATAACTTGGCTACTATGGAAATCATATTATATGCTTATTTATTTTCCACAATTACATGTTTTAAACCAATTCTATTTTATCATGGTTAATGTTACTTTATGATCTATTCCTTACGAACTGCCAAAATTTATTTCATGACTCAAGATTTTGAGGTTTAAACTTTATGTTCATGTTTTTACGTTCAAATGTTTATGGTTTGTTTTTTGTTCTCCATGTTTACCCTTACTAAGCATTTGAGCTCACCCTTTTTATTTTTTCTTTTCCCTAGGATATAAATAAAGGTTTTAGGTAGGAAAACAAGTGGGGAATATTTTTATGGTAGATATTTAAGATCTTTCACAAAGTTAGAATATTAGGTTCCAAATTTCCAAAGACACTAAATTAATATGGTCTTTGGGCATCTTTTTTTGTCTTGTATTAAGTATTCCACAAAATTAATGTAATTTCCTTGTATATAAATCTTGCGTGGTTACAATAACCATGTCGCAATTCTAACTCATGTGTTATTTAAAGCTGCAGGGTGTATAAAAAGTGGTTGGACTCGTTCCCAATAATTTTTTTCATTTATTTATTTGGATAAATACTCAGAACTAGATAAATATAACCCCATAATATACATAGAGAGGATATTTTTCACATATAATTTATAATTAATTTAAATAATAATTACCTCATCTTGAAAAATATTTCTTTATTTATGATCGATTTGGTTTCCTCTTTTGTATTTTCATTAAAGTGAATAAAAAAAAGGTATAATTCCTCTACTGGTAATCTCTTATGCTCATTGAATCAAAAAAATCATTGTTTTCATTCTAGGTGCTTGCATAGAGGAACCAAGTTCCGTGTATCATTTCCTATCAATCACAACAAGAATTCTCTTTAGTCTTGAAGGAATTATTTCTCTTGTTCTATCATCCTTGAGAGGGAGGATTTGGATAATCACTCACATTCTTGAGTGTGTTCCTAAGAGGTTCTCTCAATATTTATAGAATTATATAGGGTGAATCTATTATGCACAATAATTCTAATAACCCTAGAAAATGATATAAAATGGAATATATGGTTCGGGTTAAATATTTGATAATTGTACTGAGACCCTTAATCAAGTATTCTCTCTAATATATTCTCCATGTAAAATAATAATAATAATAATAATAATAATAATAATAATATATTCCATTACATGTGTTAACTCTAAAATATTTAAATATTATTTCCTAAAAAAATAAATTAATATTTATTTAAAAGATGTTAACTAATTTATAACATTTCCATTGGGCCCTTAAATCGGTTAGTCAATCCTCATCAGAATTTATCAAACCTTGAATAATAAATATTTATTTAAATAAATAAATATTTTTATATTATTCATTAAATAAATAAATATTTTTATATTATTCATTAAATAAATAAATAAATATTATATTCATTAACTAGTGAATAAATATTTATTTAATATTCATGTAAATAAATATATATGTATTTATTTATTACCATGTGAATAGTGATAAATAAGAGATAAATAAATATTATATTAATTAACTCATAAATAATATTTATTTAATATTCAAATTATATATATTTTAACTTGAATAACTATCAGTTGAATTTATGAAATCGATATAACCTGAAAAATTATTATTCATCGGTATTGTGAATAACATTTATTCAAGCATTAAATTAAAATAGAATTTAACTAGGATTCTATATACATTTTTTGTGTGATCCTCTAGCCCACTTTCTCAGTGGCATTAAGCAGTCTTATATTATGTCCAAGGTTAGTTTCTAGAAACACATATAGGCACACATATAGAAATTTATTAATGTCATAATGATGAAAATCTCATAAGAATGTTTACTATGTAATACAATCTCTTCAACTCAATATATCATCAACCAGGTTGCATACTTGTGTCAACTACCTATATTTTTTATTATATTTCGTTGACTACCTAAAATTAACTTCCATGGTCATAGATTTAATCAAACATTTCCATTTTAATTAAAGGTCTTGAGATATCATATTATATAAATTAAAAGTGAAAAAATCATTTCTAAACTTATTCATTAATATCATATCACTTATAAAGAACCCAGGGTATCTTACATAATTATGAGCATATATTTTCATGGATTTTTAAAATACATCAGAGTATGTGATTTACGATATACATTAATAATAATATCAAGTAAAAGGACCAATTCACATGTTTTCATATGGAAATATCCAATTACGCATATAACATGTTGAATTCCTATTGATGGGTATATCCTCATAACCTCCACTCTTTTAGATTAACAATTGATAAACTTCGTGAGTTTAAGCCTTATCTAGTTACGAGTATCCAGCACCAGATATTCAAAACATCATATGTGCTGCATCAAATAGATATCATCCATTCCATATGACATATGTCTAGTAATACTTTCATAGCAATTCAAGTTTCTCATTATAGTTGGGAACTAGTATAGCTTTTTTATGTGAAACATACTCTTAGGACACTATTGCATTAATGTTATGTATAAGAACGCTCATTATGTGATAATATATTTATTGATATATAAATCTTTGAATATTTTGGTAATTTAAAGTGTAGAGTTAGTTGGTTCTAGGGAACTAACTTTAATAGTCTCCCAATTTCACTAGATCCAACTATTACCTAATTAGTTTTCATCACATTATAAACATGTTTATATTGAGGTATAGTTATAGTTGTTGGGATTATCATGTTCTTGTGGTTGTTTTTATTACTGCAACTTTACCCCTATAAAAAATCCTCAAGGGGTAATATCACCAAGTATAAAACTTTTATCTCATTCCATAAATTTAAATTTTTCTAAAATCATAACCTAGAATAAAAACTTTATAAAATCCCTCCTTGAGGTTCATTAAAATCCACAATGTACTTATTCTAAGTAAATATGAAAACCATTGGCTATAATAAGTTGATCTTTCTTATTTCCTCAACCTTACTATGGTACTAGATCAAATTTATCTAAAGGAAGACTAGTTTTATATCCCCTAGAAAACCAGTATTCCCACTTATCTAAAAACTAGTAACTCATCCATTATACTTTCTAAATTATTATCAGATAGTTCTAACTGTAATTTTGTGCAATTATCTTGGTTTTTTTTAATATTTATTTTTTATTCTTTATGTATAAGCAATATAAAATCCTATTTCATATCATGGAATATGAGATAGATTCCAAACTACTCTTAAGAATATAGAATTCTAATTATTATAACAATAACCTCCTTTATTAGAGAGATATCATGGCATGTTACATCAACAAAAATTAGATCTTGAATTATTTCATCTTGTATTTTTTAATACCTTGTCAAAGTATACATTAATACTTGATCTAATAAACCTCATATATCTATGTATATATATCTTATTCCCTAGACTTTGGTTGCTATATTAATTCATTCTTAGAGAACTTTTCCTTAGTGTTAATTAACTATAGGACTAAACATCTATTTTCCATATGTTATCTATATATCTAACTTGGAAAAGTATAGTGCTCACACTAACCTCTTGTAGTTACCTAGAACACATTCATTCCATATTAATATTTTATTATCATTATGCCTGATCCATTCCATAAATGGATTTATTCAACTTTTATACCTTATTTTATTTATATGGTTTCACCAACCCTTTTGGTTACATCATATAAATATCTTTCATAGGGAACCTTCAAGGAAGGTGGTCTTGACATCCAATTGTTAAATACAATGATCATATGAGGTTGTTATGACAAGTATAATTCTAAACTATTTTATCATGATGATTAGCGTAATTTTTATCACAAAATATGTATAAACATATCTTGCAACATTTAATAACCAATCATGCCTTATTAGTGCCAACCTATACCATAAATGTATAGTTTCCTCTTAAAACCCACTAATACATTTATATCAACTTTAGAAACTTCATAAATATAGAACTACATTTCGATACATAGAATATATCTATAAATTCATATAAACTTGTTGATCATAAATTGTTATTGTTTATTGTTTCCTTATAAGATTCATTATTATTATTGAATAATATATCAATTTTCTTACTGGATATAGAACCATGTTTTTTTAATCAACTTTTATACATAGTATGTGTCTCTAGAATAAATATTTTCATTGAAACTAGTATATTCTAGTGTTATTATCCCAAATCAGGTGCATCTAAAGCCCAAAATTCATTGAAGCATAGCTTGAAAACTCTATATAAAAAGATAAGTGTTTATCTCTTATATAAATTTAGTCAGTATTAAAAAATACCTTTCTTTATTTGGGATATAATTACACGGATTAGCTTTAGGATAATTAATTGAGATTCACCTAGTGTTTTCCTTAATGTATGTTTGTAGCTAAATCTATATTTAAAAAATAGTTCTCATAAAACATATGAAGCTATGACATGATGGATTTATTTCATATTATAACTTATATAACACATATTAGTCAATATGTTTGACATATGGTTAGTTTTTTCACTGTTATTTATGAAATGTTTCTTAAAAGGAATTATGGAAGTCTTTCAATACATAAAAACTTATCATTAGTCCCCCTTATACATTCATCACATATTTTTATATGTATAATGTAATTTTAGTTTAGGAGTATCCTCATTCTACATTTAAATTATTGATGCATTTAGTCAATATATTCCCTAACAAGCCCACTTAGAGGATATGATATCTTTTACCAAGTGTATTTGTCACCTACATTATACATTCCTAAAATCCCTTAAATAAATATCATAAATTATATGAATTTACCTCTATTTTCTCCTTAGAATAATCCATTTGATCATGATAAACTAACCCTATATTCTTGTGGTTATATATTTAATATCAAAGTTTAATATATTTAAAACTTAATGGGTAAGTATATCAAATACCCAAGAGTTCTAGATCCAAAGAGTCCAAACACTCTTCTGTTCATATCCTTGATAAAAAAATATAGTTTTACTAAACTAATAATTATATTTAAACAATTTAGTATGATTATTTTATTTTATATTAATCATTATTTTTTGATTTAGATATATTTGATTTAAGTATTACTAAACTATTAAGTATGAAATTCCATAATAACATTAATTTTAAACATGAAAAACTTCACCTTGTGTATATAACTAAACACTAAGATTAATGTTTTGGTAATACTCAATAAAAAATAATGGTTTAGCTAGAATCAATCCACATAGCAATATAAATTTGTGTTCTTATATTTTAAAACTTATATATCACCCTTCCTTAACTACTTGGAGAGTCCACCTTACTTCTTGAAATCTATCTAAATTTCCTTGGTTCTTGTATTTGAATATAAATATATGGGTTTTATATTGTATTTAACACCAAATAATTCAAACATAAATATTATATGAAATTATTAATATCCTTGAATTAGAATATTATTCTTGATTTTCCTTCAACTCATTACAGTTCCTCTTCTATTGACCTTTGTTTCCATTGAAGATCAAATAACCTCATGTTCACTACCCTTCCTTTGATTATTTTTCCGATTTTAAGGACATTATAAAGTATCCATTATCTTTGAACTGGTAATATTATTTTTAACCTTTTCTTTTACTTCTTTCACCATAAGGGATGAGGAATTATAGTCCCACTAATCCTTATTTGTCTAGTAAAGCATGGTCGGAAGATTATTGAGAGACTTCTCCATACTATCAATCTTGCAATTCATGATGAATATGGTGGATCTATTCAGATTTTAGAGTCTCTAAAATTATTATAGTTGATTTACCATAAAGAGAAACTCTAGATAAACCTTTAGTCTTGATAAACCAATGGAAATAGGGATCTAGTGGATTAGTGTGAGTTTATTAGAAGTTTATAATTTATAATAGATGAAAAGTATGGAGATCAACACATTGGAAGTTTAAAATATATTGAGATCATAGAAAGTAATACTATGTATACATTTGAATCACTCTCATAATGGATAATATAATAATGTAGTGGGCCATATAATCATTATTTATCTATAAGTGATTGGCATTCAGATCGAGGAAAGATGCAGGGAATCAGTAGTTGTCCGTGTAATGGATAAAACCCTACGAATATAGTAGGTTGGTGAAACCAATTAAATGGGTGGGAGTCTATATAAAATGGGGTGGTACCACATCATATTTTGTTAATATATTAATTTTTTTAGTGATCTGCATAGATGAAAATTTACGATGATTGTAACTTTGTACTTTCGATAAAATGAAAGTTTGTAATGCTTCTCTCATGGAAATGGGATTAAATTATGAACAACATAAGCCTCTTGAGTTATTTACTAAATTTCATTTCATTTATTAGTTTTCATGTTAGTTTTTTTGTGAGCTTTTAATAAACATTATTGATTAAGTTGAACTCAGTGTAGTTATTTAGGTTAACCAATTCTTCCAAGTTTCGGTAAATTGATGTTTAGAGAGTTCCATATGGTGACTAGATTTTTCATGTTCTCGGTCTTCTAGTGAATGAACTTTAAATGGTAGAAGTTTTTGTAGGAGTCACAAAAATTGGTATCAAAGTATAGTTTCTCTTATTTGTTCTCAAATTCTTAGTAGTTTACTTAGTAAGATCACAAGTAACATTCTTTATTTCTTATACATTTTTTCATTCAATAGGATTCATTGTGTCAATAGATATGGGAATAAAAATATAATAAGTTATGAGTCAAAAAATTAAATGGAATTGATTTAATCTTATATAGGATTATATTAGAGTATTGTTTCATCCTTAAATATATGTAAATCTTTGAAAGTTTTAAACTAGATATAATAGAGAAAGGATAATGGGAATAACTGGAGAGGAAGTATTTGGGTTTGGTGAGGATTTTATTTGTTTGAAACTTTTCTCTAGACATCTGGGAGTTGAAGAATATATTGGAGTTAATTTTAACCCCAGAAGACATATATGAGAATCCTAACACACTCAACAAAGTGTGTTTGATGTGATAATTGTTCATCACAAGTCTATTGGTAGGAATATCTACAATGGATCATATGAATAATTTCAACGTGATTCAAAGTTATCTTGAATAAGTGAAGGTAGAATTAATAGATTATGTTTGGGTGATATTATTATTATCATCATTGCAGGAATCTTGGGATGAAATTGTGAAAACAGTGAGTATCTCCAGCAGAAAAACCAACTAAATGTTCAAGGATGTTTAGTACATGATTCTTAATAAATACTTCCAAATGAGGGATATTAAAGAAACTTTTGGAAATTCATTTATTTTTTATGTAATAGTATGTTCACCTCATTAAAAAGGTTTAATATAATTATAATGTAAGTTAAGAGATAAGAGTATGGGTAAATCTACTAGACCCATCCCATCCTTTTGGAAATGTGGTAAAAGCGGTCACCTCAAGAAGGATTACTATGATCACAAAGTAAATTCCAAAAGAAAAACTTCTAGAGGTTTATGTTCCTTCTATTCAACTATTAAGAGTAATGTAAATCAAATTTTGAGTGTCAACACTCTACTAGAATCTTGGATAATAGATTCTAGGGATCCTTCCACTCCACTGGTGAAAAGGGATACATTAAAACTATGTGTATAAAATCATTGGAAGAGTGGGTCTAGAGGATGGTGAATATATTTATATTTTGGTGAAGGTAGATGTTAGAGTTTAGTTGAATAAATTCAATTTCCTTGAGATAAAGTAAGTTCATCATATTCTGGTCCTTTGGAATAAATTTATTTCAATTGGATAGTTGTATGAAGTTGGGGATAGAACTACCTTTACAAATGGAGTGTGGAAAATCACTCATGGTTCATTGGTTATAGATAAATGTGTAAAGTATGGCACATTATATTGAATCAGAAGGGTAGTGGGGGATACACTTTTCATATCATCAACATTTAGAAGTTCATATTTTTGGAATTTCTAGCTATGTGACCATAATGAAAAAGGTATGAAAATTTTAGCAGTAAAATGCATACAGAAGATGGATCATTCAGAATTTTTAAGTTGTGATAGTTCCATACTTGGTAAGTAATAGAATGTGAGCTTTAACTTTAGTGTAATAAAACTGAAATATAGGAAGCTAGATATTGTACATACAAATGTTTGAGGGCCTACCCCAGTTAAATCTCATGGAAGGTCATAATATTTTGTGACATTAATTAAATAATCCACTAGGAAAGTGTGGGTATACTTCCTAAAACATAAGTTATAAGTGTTTGGGGTCTTTTATTTGTGTAATATATGGTTTAAATAAATACAAGATACAATATGAAATTTTTGAGGTTAGATGATGGAGGTGAGTAAACTAGAATAAGTTTTTGGAACTTCTATAAGCACCAAGGTATTAAGTATGAAAATATTGTACTTGGGATGCTTGAGAAAAAAAATTTAGCTGAAAGGATGAATCAAACATTTATTTAAACTTTATGGAGTATGAATTTTAATTCATTAATGACTAAGTTTTTTTGTAAAATATCAGAAAATACCTCAACATACTTAATCAATCAGAACCCTTTAGCACTACTATGATAGGAACTATCATAAGATTTGAAGATAGGGAAAACACTATATTTAGTTCACCTTAATGTCTTTAAAGTTTTATCCAATATTCATGTGGATTCCAAGGATATATATAATATTGAACAAAAATATCATTCATGTTTATTTATTCAATATAAAGATGAAAATATCAGATTCCAACTTTTGAATGGTGATAAAGGGAAAGTTATTAAAAGTTAAAATACAATATTTAATGAGAGGATTCTATATAAGGAATGAAATTTTGAGGGAAATAAAGTTGAATGAAAATAATAAACTTCAATCCATTTTTATCTGAATAGAGGCACCATAAGTTCATAAATTATAGAGAGTTCAAATGAATATGAGTCTACTGGAAGTTCACAGATTCAAGAGGAAAGTTTAGAGGGTAACACATAAGGTTTTATATTAATACTAGTGGAAGATATACCTAAAATCTTGAAAACTGGTGAGGATTGGTATAGAGTTTTGAAGGATTAAAATCTATAGGTTTTGGTTCCAAAGATATTGGAATTATAGGCTAAATTTTGAAGGTCTACCATAGTCGGATGATTAGAACTACTGTAAAGAGCCAAATTGAAATTATTACTTTTAACAGATGGTGGATAACTAGAGATCCTAGAAGAATCATCTATCATTAGGGATTCTAGTAAGTGGTAGTTTTACATGAATGGGGAGTTTTAATCGCTTCATGGGAATAACACCTAAGAGATGACATATTTATAACTCAGAAAGAAGGCACTTGAAAAAAGTGGGTTTTCAATTAAAATATTAAGCTAATGGAAGTAAAAGGTATAAATCAAGGCTTTTGGTTAAATGATTTTATAAGGAGGGAATATAATACTCTAAAATATTTTTTCTAATAATAAATAATAATATCATTCAAACCATACCCATTTTAGTTTCTTTAAAAGGTTTATATCTAGAATAAATAGATGTGAAGGTGGATTTTCTTCATAGGGATCTAGAGGAATAAATCTATATGAACAAACATGTTTCTTTTATGGATAAATGGAATCATGTATTGGTGTATAAACTCATAAGAAGCCTATATAATTTGAAATAGTTTTAGGATAGTGGAATTAGATTTTTTACTCATTCATAGAGTATAATAGTGTCATGCATAGAAAATCAAACCATTATTGTTAATAATAGGAGTATAGTTATGATAACTTCATCATTTTACATTTTTATGTGAATGATATTCTATTGATGAGACTTTCAATTCAACAAATTATGAAGATAAAGAATGACTTGTAAATAAAGTTTGAAATGGAATATATTGGTGAATCAAAGAAGATATTAGGTATGCAGATTGAATGAGATATGAAGATAGAAAATTTGGTTCTATCCCTAAAATAGAATATTCAGAAGATTACTGAAAATTTTACGATGGATAGATGTAATGTTGTTTAAAATCCCCTAATTAAATACTTAAAACTCCCAAAATAATAATCACTATAAACAAAGGAAGAGGAAATTGAATAGTGATAATACCATATGCATCAGCGGTAGTAAATTTCATGTATTTCATAATGTGTGATCAACTAGATATTTTCCATGCAGCTGTTGTTTTCAATCAATTCATAGAAAATATGGGGAAAGAAAATTGAAAATTTTGTAGTGGAACTTGAGATATATTAAAATAACTATATATATTACACTTTAATTATATTGATGCAGCCTTTAGGGGAGACTCGTATTCATGGAAAATCACAAATGGATATGTCATTACCATTGGTGGAATTGTAGTTAATTGATTTTCAAGGCTACAACTAGTGATTTCACTCTCCACAATAGATTTAGGGTATGATGTAGAAATATAAGCAATAAAGTAAATGGTATAGTTCATAAATCTGATTAAAAAATTTGATATAGTCAATAAAGTGCATTTCTTTATAGTGGCATTCATAGTGCAGTACACTTGGCTAAAAATCAAGTGTTCCATGCAAGGATAAAGTGCATAAACCTAAAGTATTAGAATATCTATAAGTTTCATTAATATGTAGTGTAGGTATTTAAGAAGATAGTTGGATGATAGAACCTAGCTGATATGTTCAACAAGCCATTAGCCCAAGAGAGTCTGAGGAATCATTATGCCTTAGTTAGACTTGGGTGAATAGGATAGAAATGGAGAGGTGTTTCATGCAGTGGAAGTAGAAGGTCTTCATTTACCATAGTGTTATAGGATTTCATATAATAATTGAAGTAGTATTAAACTGGTAAATTATAGGGATTTTTAAGACCCTTCAATCACTAGAGTAATTTTAACATAAGTAGAAACTCTAAAGAACCCTTTGGTCTTAATAGATTATTGATATCAAAGTTTTAGTGAGTTGGTTGTGAGGTTATTGGAAATTTCAAATTTCAAATGAATTTAAAGTATATATGTCAAATCACTAGAAGTTTAGTATATGTTATGTTCATAGTAAGATAGAATATTTCTTTTTTTGAATCATTATCAACATAGAGTTTGTAGAAAAGGATTAATCCATTTGAGAACTATTGATATACTAGTGATTGGTGGTCGGACCAAGGAAAACTACTAGGAATTAGTAGTTTAATAGTACAATGGATTGAACCTTGAGAATATAGAAGGCCAATGAAACCAATTGACTATGTGGACCCCTCTATAAAAGGGGGTAGAACCACTTACTAAGGTGTCATGTAATTACTTGTGTTAGTGATCTACGTGGCTAAAAATCCATGATTATTGTGACTTTGTACTTATGATAAAATGAAAGTGTACAATGCTTCTCTCATGGAAACCGGATGAAATTTCGATCCATGTAAAACTTTTTGTCCCGATTGGAGTTTCACAATGACTCAAGAAGGGGTGAATTGAATTCTTGAAATTTTAACTACAATTATAATAGTCCCTCAAACAATTCTTGATTCCATTATCATATAAGAATTAGAAATAAAAATAGAGAAGATAAAAGTATAGAACAAAGTACTTTTTTAGTGGTTTAGGGCATTATAATCTCATAGTCCACTCTACCAATCACTCTCTCAATGAGTTTGGTGAATTTCACTTTGCATTTCCTTTTTCTAGAGACCTTTAAAGTTGAGTGAAAGAAACTAAAACATGTTACAAAAGCCCCAAGATCTTTTACAGGGCACTCCCTTATTCACAAAACTTATCCATGGACTTTACACACTCAGAGCAATGAGTTCTAGTTTGTAAAGAAAGAGATGAAAAAAAAAGTGTTGTAGGTTCAACACATAGTTTTAAACTATAACTGATGGATAAAAAATAATATCTATAGAGATATAATATAAATTCCTATATTAAATCTATATTTTATTCAATAGTAAATGATAATCTTGAAATCAATATTTAAACCTATGTTTGTTCTTAATTATGAACAAATATTCATAAAAAATAGAGTATATAGTTCGCATGTGTGAATGTCTTGAATCTTAACACCAACTCTATTTATATTAAAATTTGAAGACTACCTTCACTTAAATGGTTGAGAGAGTAATAATATATTCTAAAAAAATATTTTAATTCATTTTTTTTCTTATTTTCCAAAAGTGGTAAAGATGGAGGCATTTGTTTACTATAGTTTTGGTTAACCTCGGAACTATATATGTTCTTA
Source organism: Viscum album (assembly GCA_963277665.1). Classification (NCBI taxonomy): domain Eukaryota; kingdom Viridiplantae; phylum Streptophyta; class Magnoliopsida; order Santalales; family Viscaceae; genus Viscum; species Viscum album. The sequence goes on along the minus strand of OY728130.1, from coordinate 1,965,361,239 downwards.
GAAATAAAAAAAAATACTTAAATGATCATTTCCTCATTTAGAAACACATATATTGATATAAAAAAAGTTAATAGTGGTCTTTTATTTAAATAATATAATGGTAATAAGTTTTTCCATAATCGAATTAAATATTAGAAAATAATTAGTTTTATCAATTGTTATCTTTGTAATACTTTTAATCATAAGATGTTAGATTTTGGAAAGATACTTTAACACTTTGTATAACTTTTGGCTTCATGAGAATTATTCCTCTTTGTAGGATAATTTTTCCTTATAGAGATATCTTAATCCTCATAAGATAGTTTACATCATAATACATTTTCTAAAAAAACTAGAAACACTATTCTGTAATATAATATTACTTGTCATAGGATGTTTTATATAGGAATATGATATTTAACCATTGTTCAATATCTGAGTTGGTCGAAACATAGTGTGTATGCCTTTATTATCCTATATGATATTGTCATTTAACATATATTCATTGTATAATACTTTCTAGATTTGTAGGATAATTCTCATAAGAAGTATCCTTTCATATTATAATTCTATTTCACAATACTTTCATAAGATATTTACTTTTCCATTTTTCAAAAATCTAGAGTATGTTCATAAGAAAATTTCAATGTGTATGATACTTTCTTGTGTGATAAATCTTTTAGTTTGACAGTACATGTAATATTTTCATTATAAAATTTTCTTCAAAACTAAAATGAAAAATAAAGTACTCTTCTCAAATCACTTAAGATAAATTCATTATTAAAAATGGGGATTTTGTGAGAATCAAAACATATAAAATACTGGGATATTTTGGAATAGCATAAGTGTGACTAAAAATCTATCCTTTTTTATGATTATAAAACCCATAATAATTTTAACAATAAGAATTACATATCTTCTTCCTATAATATAAAATTTTTTTGTTACTCAGATCATCTCCCCCTTTTGTGATATCAAAAAGAATATGGATATTTTAGATAAAACATGAATGAAAAAAATAGAGTGTGAGAATATGGAGGAATGAAATGAATAGATATTGGGCATTGACTTGTTTAAACATATTAAAAAAAGTGTGTGATAACATACTAGTAAGTAATGGTAACCATTAAAAAATAAAACTAAAGTAAGAAGAGAACAAAAAAATGGATAAATATAAGATTTCATTAATAAATAAAATAAGGTTTATAGAAGATATTATTCCTTTGCCTTAGGGTGATACCTAGTAGGTTTGGTATTAAGAGTTTTTTTCTTGAAATAAACCAACAAGTAAGGATTGGTTTTATGAATTAATTCAACTTAAGGTTTCAAATAATGTATCTTAGTAAATGGTACAGTTGAATGGGAGTCTCCACCAATAACAAATTTGTCTCTCGTACATATTATACCTTTAATATCTATGATAATGTCTTGATAGTCCTTAGATTTGGCCTTTTTACATTTATTGGTGGTATAAAAAGTGAGTCTTGTGGAAGAAGTAGGATGATAGAGTGACTTGGCTTGCTCGACATACTTCAGACTTTCTATCTCATAGAGGAAAAATAGATCAAATATAGCTTTCATCTTTTTCTTGATGGTAGGAAAGTGTTCAAGAATGGAAGGACCTATATTTTTACTATTTATGATTTTATATAGCGAATATTAATATATATCAATCCTTTTGATAATGGATTTTTGGTAAAGAAAACTAATATAACCATATAGATTTTCCCTAGCTTCCAAGTTATTAATTTGTCCCAATTACAAAATTTTGATGTATGAGTATAGATTTTCTAGACAGTTCTCACAAATTTTACTTGGCATTCTAAAAATTATTTAGAGGGAGAAGAATATAAAACCACTAGTTGTGGTGTAAATGAAACAACTAACTCCTTTTCTTAGGAATATTCTTGTAGTCTTGGAACTGCCTACTCAAAATACTATGTAGCAGATTCTTCAGAATCAAAGGTAAAAGAATCGTCAAGAGTCTATTGTAGCCAGTTCAACTTGGTATAAAATATATTAAATTTATCATCTATTATAGGAACCATATTCTCTAGTCCTACCACCATGAACTAAGAAACATCAATATCTTTTTATGTAGTCTCCCTTAGAGAAACAAGGTTCTCCATAACAAATCCATGGAGATCTAAGAGAGGTTCATAGATTCTATTAATTTCTTCTCAAATAAGAGATATAACTACCTATATTTCAGATTTTATTGTCCTATACACATCTTGAAAATTTTCTAGAGACATATAATCACACTTTATAGATTCTATTATCTCATTCAAAGCATCAAGAGTGAATGAAATATATATTAACTTCTCCTTAATTGACCTTGGCACTGAAGAGCATCCAAATGCATCTACTTGATTAGATTATAGAGTCAAGTGTTGAGAATAGAATATTCTTTTTATGTAATCAAATTTTAATATCATTATTTTATTCAAAAAATACAAGTCTACATTAACTTCATCTTTAAAAGAACTTGTCTCTTCAAAGATAGCAATATAGATATCAGATTGCACAGCCAGAAAATTATGAATCATTCTAGTTTGAGATTCTAGAAAAACCTTTAGCTCAGTCAACTATGAATTAAGAATAGGTGTTTCTTGTAGTTATACTACCTATTATCTCAAACCACTCATCTCAACTTTTAGTAAGGTGAGATTATAATCCATTTTCTCCGAAAAAGATTAATAGTGACTATCTGAATTGGTACTTTCATATCCTTGATCGGCTGGATAACATATATCTCTTTCCTTTTATATTTATTCTTTAGTATAAAATGGTTTATCAGTAACCACTCTCCTCAATAAGGGAGTTATTTTTAATTGGGTATTTACACTTTTACATCTTTATTTGTTTTGATAAATTACTCTTACATCAAATTTAATTATATTCAATTTTGTTTCAAAATTAATTTTTATCATTATAATGTTGTAATATTTTATTTTAATCCTTTGTTGTTTTCTTATTTTTATTATTTTTATTATGTCTTTTTTAAGTGTTAAAAAAATTAAACATTCTGCACAAGATGCTTAGGCCGAACCTTCAACCACATTTAGGGGGACCCATAGGTCAACTCCCATGGGAGTTCCATCCCTCGTGGCATGCATAGAGCCTGGGTGAGGATAGTGCATGATAATAACATGAGGCCCCATGTATAAGGTCCTCTAAGAATTATCGTAGAAGTATAGGTGGTCTAAGTATCCCACTAGACCCACAATCTCTTGTGTGTGGTGTTTTTATTCTGACCGAGCTTCAGCACTTCATCTTTGATGTACCGCTCAACTATAGTGTCTTTAATTTGACATGGGATGCAAGTTAAAAATTCATATTTAATCTTGGATGTTGGTTTTGTTTTATCTTTTCCATCATATCTCTCATCTTATCGTGTGTTCTCATTTTTTAAACTCTTGCATTTCATTTCTTCTTCCCACCTAGTTATTCTTCTTTTTTGGCCTATCATCTTCCTCGGTCGGTCGTTATTCATTATCTAGGTCACCAGTGATATTTCATTATGTCACTATCATCTCAAACCATCTATATTTAAGACTTTAGATCTTGTTTTTTTATCTTTTCTTCTCTTATTTGATTCATTTATTGAGAAAACACTACTCTACTTTGTCTTCTACCATATGAATTTCAGGGATCTTCATCTTTTCTTCATCTTCTTATTCCTCCTTATTATCTTGTATTTTGATTATCCTTCCCTTTTGAAGTGCTTTTTCTTATTTTTCATTGGCTTGATATCAGTTTTGGTTTTGTGTTTTATATGTTGTTCAGAAAATTCCACCTCGAAAGGTCCCTAAGGTTTCTGATAAGTCATGCTTAGTTTTTTGTCCTTATCTAACTTTTCCTATCCTTCATGGTGATCAGGGTCCATTAGAGGTAGAAAAGTGGATTGAATAGGTCAATCACATCTTCAGGATATTGGTAACTCCTAAAGCAATTAGAGTGGGTTCCATTTTGGGTTTGTTTGAAGGTCCAACTCTGAATGAATGGGAGTTGTTTTCCCTACCATCAAAGAAAGTTAGGATGACATGGAATGTCTCTAAATCCAACTTCATCTGATAGTTCATACCTAAAGATTTGAAGATAAGGAAAAGGGGAAGAACTCATGTGTATTCAACAATTCCAATGGATGGTGAAGGCATATGTTGACCATTTCAAGAATCTTATATCCTTTTCTTTGGAGGTAGCATCATAGGATGTGATGAAGGCTTCTCTCTTCATTGTGGGTCTTCATCTAGAGATCAAGGAGCATGTCCTGCCTTACAAGGACCATCGTTTTGATAAGCTAGTGGATGAGGCGTTCCTAGATGAGTTGGTCTCTGGAGGGAATATGGTTGGAAATCCAGCATATCCAGTTACTCATGAAGGTTCCCCATCTAGCGATCAGGGTGTACCGAAGGGGAATATTCTTAAAGATTCTTATACAGTGGTTCCGGCTTCCATTTCATTGTACCGTTCAGTGGTGTGCCACCAGTGTTCACGGTTCGGGAATGTGAGGTTATCATGTCACATCCCTCCGAAGATGTGTCATCATTACGGTTGTCTGGATCATCTATAGAAGTTTTGAAGGAAGTGTTGCCTGAATAAGACATTGTGATGGAAGGAATTTTAGTGTCTAACTATGAGGTAGGAAATGCTTCATCCATTGGATCCCTATCCATAGGTCTCGGGGTTAAGCTCGTATGTAGTCAGGATTTTTCGGGGGGTGTGAAGGCTCGGTTTGGGTTTTGTGATCCATATTGGGATTGGAACATTTAAAGTTTTTTGTTCTTGTTTCTCTACTATTAAATTTTTAATATTATTGTAAGTATATCGTTTCAATGGGGGGAAGTGATGAACTTTTTCTATTGTAATTCAATAGTTCCATTTGTCTGATTATGTTTTTCTGAATCGTGCATTTTTTTTAAAGTGTTTTTGGACCTTGTATGGGTTGATCTCAGTTTAGTTGTCTTCGTTTGGAGATGTAAGTTCCTGTAAAAGAATCGATTTTTTTATTTATGCTCACATTCACTACTTGGGTTAAGTTCTTCTCTGAGGTCTTACTCTAGTGTTGGGGGTTTTTGGTCTAGTTCAAGAGTTCCATGTTTCAGCATAGGTGTTGTTTCTCTCCTTCTATAGAAGTTAGTCTAGATCGGTTGGGAGTTATCATAGCACCCCCCCCCCCTCCTAAGGTGGTATGTTTAGGTGTTAAATTTCTACACTAGTTTAGTTCTTGTGGTGGGGATAACTCTTTCATGTTCTCATGTTCTTTTATGGTGTGGTTTCTTTCAATTTGGGTCATTCATTGACCTAAGTTTTGGTTGTCTTTTAGTTTGGTGACTTTCTGGGGGCAGAAAGTTTTGTGGTGGGGATAATTGCCACACCCTGGCCTTTTAAATTATTTTATTTTATTATTTCTTGGCTTCGGTTAGCCTCATCAAGGTGTGGGTTGAGTGAATGTTTAATTTTTTTTGATATTTGATGTTTTTGGTGGGTTTTGGACCGGTGCACGGGCACCACACGGTTGGCAGTAACCATGCGGTCAACACAGATTCCCCTACGGTTACCCATTACATAAAATAATAAAACGTTATGAGAATGAAATAAAGTAAATGTTTAATACATAATAATAATAACATTATTGTGTAGATAAAAACTCTTTTTTAATTAAAATTTTTAATGATCTTATTATCATTAAAATTTTTATAAATATAATTATTATTCGGTTGTTATTAATTTTCTTATTATTTAAAATAAAATTAATAAAATTATGGCTATCATTATTATTATTATTATTATCATCATCATTAATAAAATTAATGGTGTTGTTATGATTATATAATTTTTTATTATTATTATAAATATTGTCATTAAAATTTTGTTCTTATTATTAATTAAATTTTTATTATTTTTATTATTTTTATTTTTATTTTTATTTTTATTATAATCATCTTTTATTTATTTATTATTTTTTATTTTTTTATTTTTTAGGTTTTTAATCATCCCTCCCTCTTTTTTTATCCCCAACGCACCCCCTCCCATTTAATCCCTTTTTTTATCCCTCTCTCCACTCACACCTCTCTCCATAAACCCCACTCTATCCCATTTAATACCTTTTTTATCCCTCTATCCACTCACACCTCTCTCCACGCACCTCCCACTCTCCCCATTTATTCCCTATTTCTTTTTACCAATCATGCTCACCCCTCTCTCCCTATACTCCCTCATGCTCATCTCTTTTTCTATCCCTCACACACTCACCCCTCTTCCCACTTATTCCTTCATTATCACACCTATATTCCCCTTACTCCACCCCTAATGCATGCATCCTCCCCTCCAACGCTCCCTCCGGCAGCCGCTCCTCCCTCTGTCGGTTCATTCCGGTGAGTTCTCTTTCCTATATTCTTCTCTCATCACTCAATTTATAGAGTTTTCCATGTAGGGTTTCTTGTTGTCTAAACCCTAAATGTTATGGTTAATATATATCTTGAGTTTCCTTTGGATTTAGGGTGTTTGTTTTGTCTGTAGGGTATCGGTATTCTTCATGTTTAAGTTTCATTCCAATCGCACGAGGTTTCGTTAGGTGTTTCTATGTTTTTCTTCCTAAATCATTTCCTTTGATGCTTGGAATTTTAAATAAATTTATAAACTATTTTCACACCTCTATGGAACCCTTTTTGAAATTATTATATCAATTTGGAATTTATTTGGTTCATTAAAAATAGGTTTTAAATGAGTTTTTGATAAATTTACAAGGCTTGTGGTACCTAGGAAGCTTGTTCGAATTGCCTTTTTTCTTTTAATGAGGAATTAGGTTTTTATGAAATGTATAGTGATTATTATGTTGAAATGGCATTGTATATTAATGAACATGGTTTGGTTCATATGATTTGGTTATTTTATGGTTTGGTTTTTGTGTTAAAACACTTTGGTAAGGATTTAATGTCTTCAATGATTTGGTTTGTGTTCTTTTAAAATAAATTGGGTGAGTGGAAATGGTTTTAAAGAAAACGGTGTTTTATGGAAATGTTTTTTGGGTAACCCTTTGGATGTGTGATGTACCATTAGATCTTGACACATCCATGGGTGCACTAGGTGCACACATGGATGTGCCTCCAAATAAAGATGGTGACATAAAATGGTGTTTTTCTTAAAAACCTTGGTTACACAAAATGTCTCTTTAGATTATAAAAAATGGGGTTCATTGTGAATTTTATAAGGACGGGTTTAATTGTATTACTAAATGTTCTGTTCCATTTCTCCTTGAAAAATTATTTGGTGTGTGCATTTGAAACTGTGTTCCTATTTGGCTCTTGGTGTGGGTTCTGGTGAATGTTTTATTAAGGGATAATTGGGATTAGTAAATTTAAAAGTGGTATTGGTAATATGTTTTGGGTAAATGTATTTATACATGTTGAGTTAAATCCGTGTTTGGCACTTTTAACCCAAGGGTAATGTTTGTACTAACTTTTAAAGGAGATTGTGTTTTGGAGAAAGTGTATGCTCTGTTGGCAACTTTGAGCTTTTTATGAAATAGTTTAAAATGTTAAATGGTATGGAGGCCCGATTGGAACCTTCAAGTGACATGAAATGTATGTATATAAATATGGGTCACCTTTATAAGAGGGATATCCCTTAGGGTTTATCATATATTGGTGTTTGTGTTTGGTGTAGGCAAGTGCAGTGAGATGAGTCGCGCGTGCGAGGGCCTCCTACTTACACATTATTACTATAACCACCATGGGTTCATAGGTGTCTTATAGATTATCGAGTGATGGTTACTCGCCATCCCTAATTAGATGGGTTAGTGAAACCTGGTAGATATAGAGGCTTGGTGGGATTTTCTACTGATTTTTTCGCAAGGGTGATCAGTGGGTTATAGACTACGGGGCTTCACCATACACCAGCAGGTGGTTCCGAACCGAGTTCATCTAGGGGTTGTCTAGGGATGTTTAGGATCACTGATGGTTACAGCTTGTATTTCTTTTTTATTTTCTGCTATACTGGTTTATTTTCATATATTGTTTACCTAGCCACATTTTTACAAAGCCCTGATATTACTTGTTTGTTTTTGCTTATAAAATGGTAAACCATTTTTGAAATAATATATGGCTTGAGTTGGTTCTCATAGTGGGAATGAGGTGTTATTTTTTTAAATGGGAAAACCTTATTTTTTGTAATTGTATTTCCAAATTTTTTCATCAGACAACTTTGGGTAAGGAAACACTTGGCAGTGGTTTACATTTGGCATCCTTATTGAGCATTTTTGTTCTCATGCCTATCCTTTACCATTTTAGTTGTAGGTTCAGCTGTTGTTCGGGATTTTCCTTAGTGGATTCTCATGTGAGAGCAGTTTTGGGCTTGGGGCTGGAGGTGACCAAGGGGTCACACAAAAATCATTATAGTGTGGTCTTGTTTATATTTTTTTTCTTTTTAGGGGTACTTTGTATCTGGATCAGATCTTTGTTTATTTAAGATTCAGTTTTCATTTTCATGCGTGATCTATTTGTTATATTTATTTATCTGATCCTGATTTTATCTCTTGGGATTAAATAGTTCCCTCATGTATACATTGATGCCTAACACTAGTTGTCATCCCGAGTGATCAGGAATACCCCGTGGGACTTATTGCAGACCGGATCGGGTGATCGGTTTGGGGTTGACTTGGGCTGGTTCATGATAGTTCATGTTGGTCTCAATCCATTCTTGTTAGGATGAATAATAAAGAACGAAATCAAGAAATCCCCAAAAATAAACCCCATAATTATAAATCATCCCGCAACGATCGAACCACATATCAATCTTTTTTTTGATTGACATAAATTCATCATGGAAATCAAGAACAGGGAAATCACAAATAGAAATTTCCCCACCTTGATTTTGTTCAATCATTGTTGAAAAATGATCATTTTGTCTCATTCATTGGTGAGATCTGTCGAATCTGAGGTGTGTCGTTCGATCGATATGTTGTCGCCCACTAATAGTTTCTCCAGAGGTTCTCTAGCCACATCTCTAGATAAATTTTATGGTTATGAGGTTAACCCTGAATCTATAAAGAAATCCTTAATAAAAAGGAGAGTTTTTGTGTCAAAAAATTAATTTTTATTAAATTATTTTATTCTCGTTACGTCCCACGATATCTTTTTCACAAATTAAATGTTCCGACTAAAGTTAAGTCGTGCTTGAGGAAAACACCATATTACGAACTCAATGGTGGTCTTAGATTTCCAATCTGAGTCAACATTCATGAGTTTTTAGTATTTAAAAATAAAATAATTTTATTTAATTATTTTATTTACAGTTACATACTTGATGAATTTTTCTATAGATGACTCACACTGACCAAAGTTAGGTCACTCCTAGGGTAAACCCATCATTTTGTGCTCAACGGTACCCTATTATTTCTAATTTGGGCACCTGTTTAATATTTTTTCCACTTTTTCAGGAAAATCATGTGCACGCGCTATTAAAAAGGTTAATGTATTTCAAACAATTGTGTTGAGAAAACTAGGCCTCATAATCGCACACCATATCAGTTCCTGGTCTTGAAATCAATCTATATAATATCTAAAAATAGTATATGGAAAATATGAGATGTTACATTCTCCCCACCATGGGGTTTTATATACCCGAAATCCAAAATAAGGTCTAACTAAATATATGATGGTATTGAGCATGAATATGAGCCTTTTGATCTCATGTGCTCTCTTGGAGATTCTTGGGCTACCACTGGACATGCACTAAAGGAATCACTCACCCATGAAGTATCCTCTCTTATTAATCATTGATCTCCCTTGAGAACTCAGTAAAATTCGCTCTATCCTCAAGGTCTAGCTCACCCTAGTCGATGATTTGTGATGGTTCAAGCATGTTATCTCCTCAGTTGTGATGCATGGAAGACATTGGGTACCAGATCTAGTTGCATTGGTAGATGTAAGCGGTACACCACCTCACTAACTTTACGCAGAATTTGAAAAGGCCTAATGAATCTCGGCGATAGCTAGGATGTGAGCTGACTTGATGGGTCAGTTAACAATCACCCAAATGAAATCATGTCCCCTAGACATAAATTGTAAACCCATCATGAAGTCCATTGATATCCCATCCCACATTCATTCTGGAACCTCAGGGGGTTCAGCTAAACCCACTAGAACCTGGTGCTCATCCTTCACCTGATGACAAGTAAGGCATCGAGAAATGAACTCCGCAACTCCCCTCTTCATCTCTAACCACAAAAACCGACATATTAGGTCTTGGTACATCTTTTCCACACCTAGATTTACCACCAATGGGATGTATGAAACTCCCTTAGAACCTATTCTCCCAACACCCCTGATACTACTCTGATTCCTCTAAAAAGAATGATGTTCTCCCCAAATTTTGAATATCCATCAGGAGCATGACCTATGGATATCTGAGAACATAGGGTCTCGTAGTGGACATCCCCAATTTATTCCTCCCTAAATCACTATAAGAGTGGAGAGGTGAAAAATATCGACTGGAGGTAAGCTTCTTCATCTCCATCCACAAAGGATAACTACAATTAGTTCAACTACTTAGATGCCTCTTTTTATAAACTACAACTAGATCTCCTACTCCATCATATCCTCCTCATATTTTAGGAAATAAAAATCATCATCAACGTTAAATTTTTATTAAAAAGGTAAAGGAACAAGGGGAAACCAGACTAGGGGGTCGAAAGTAGTGGAGACCAAGGTCATCTCCTCGAATCAGATTCACTCCCTCTGGTTTGAGGGAAGAAACATTATACAAACGTACGAAATTGGAGCCTTGATCAGCCAGAGAGGCCATGTGGTCAGCTACTTTGTTCCCTTCACGCCAAGTGTGAGTGACCTCAACATTTCCATTAAGAAGCAGCTTGCATTTCCTGATGATGTATGAAATAGACCAAGGCGAGGAACCTATATCATGTAAGGATTCATAAATTATCTTGGAGTCAGTTTCAACCTGGTATAGATGGATAGTTTCATGATTGAAAAGGATGAGACCAGTAAGAATAGCTTTGGCCACTACCAGAATGGAGGTGACATTTCTATAATACGTTGTGAAGACCAACCACACACTGCTCATGCAATCCCGCACAACTCCTCCACCTCACATGATCCTGGAGCTGTAAGAACCATCAGTGTTCATCTTGAGGCTTGAATTTGGGGGAGACCACTATACCCAATGCCCCTGAAGCCTGGGGGTAGGAGGATAACCTAAGTGGAAAGAGCTCTGCAACACTTTAAAGGATGGATATTCCTGCAAGTTAGTAATCAGTGACACCATGTCCACTAGGAGATACCCCACCCTCGCAATGATTGACCTCCCTGAAGTAGGACATCCCTAATACCTAGCCCTGTTGTGGGCCTGCCATAAGCACCAGCACCCAGCATTGAGTATCGCGGTTCTCGCTATATTCTCCAGGCCCGCATCCCCTGAACCTCTGTATCAGTGTTCCAGGAAGGGAGCATTGCGCAGCTCGCTTGAAGAGTAAGCAGTAAGGTCACCGAAGGCTCTCCAAACATCCTGCGCCCAATCCCATTTAAAAAAATGTGGTTTGTCATCTCCTCCTTCCTGTTCTTACAATAGTGGCAGCAAGAAACAAGGCTGATCCCCATCCTCTTAACATTGTCGTCTGAAGGTAAAGCTTGGTTCCTAATCCTCCAAATGAGAAAATTATACTTCGTTGGGATTTTGTTGAACCAAACCCGAGAGTTCTATTGGTCGCGCTGAAGTAGAGTATTAGAAGACCTTCGGAAGTCCTTTGAGTTGAACCTCTTGGAGTTTTAAGGGGTGAAGACACATCTATCAGGGTCCGAGTTAATGTAAATGATATTGAACACCTCCTTTTGCTTTGAGTCACAACTAGATCTCCTACTAATAGAGTATACCACCATGTTCCCCTTCCTAGGATTATAGAAATCCTCAAAGTCATAGTCCTAGAGAAACTCTAGCCAACACCTCTATCTCAACCTTCATTGTATCCACTAAAACTCCTTAACCACTTTAGGAAACTGAGGACTCATAACATCCACTACATCTAGGGTTAGTCTATCTAACTGATGAGTAATCAGCTACACTCTCCCATCTGTGAGTCCATCTTGTGTTTCCTAGGTTTCTTTTTCATCAATAATGAAAACATTGTTCCACCACTACATACACACCACTCTCTTCACCTAAAATCGTCAATTAAAGCATGAAATGTGGATAACCAATCCATACCAAGAATGATGTCATAAGGCCTCAATGCTAATACCAAGAGATCCCAACCAAAACTCTCACCTCCAAGAGTCAGGTCACGCTATCAGTACCATTGTGTGATCATCGAATCTCCTCTCATATAAGTCTGCAAGTGTAGGGGTCAAGTAAACAGTTCAAATGGAATCTCTGAGCCTCAAACAAGATCTATGGAAAGAAAATAATGGCTAGAACCTATGTCTATTAACACAACAGCTAAAGTATAAAGGACAGAGATCATACCTCAAATCATTCATGGATCCCTTGGGTCATATGCCTTGACTGCATGTAGATGTCCCCTCCCATATCGTCTATCCCTCTAAGCCTAGTTTGGACCACCTGAGGGTGGTGGTGGTAATATGTCAAAATTTTGACCACCTCTTGATGCTCTCCCAACTCTTCTACCAAATCTGCTGCCATATGGATTTATTTTCTCCTGTCATTTTAACTACCATGATGGTTCATCTACAGTCTTCTTATCAGCAATATAATGGGTTGGAATATGTCTGGAGAGATGTATCCTACCGTCACACGGATAGCATCACCTCTCTCTAGGATGACTAGACCCACCCTGTGAGCCCTGAACTTTAGATCCACTATCCCAAGACCTCCTCTTGAAATGTCTCACACATCCAAGTCCTTAAGACTGAGTTGGCTCCCTACTACTGAGGTATCTAATCCCACTTTCCCACTGCTAACAGTCACTGGTTGTATCCTCTTAGATAAGAATCTTTTGATCACCAAAGCTGGATCAATAACCCTATCATAAGTAGGAATTCTCAAAGGGATAAAATAGAATTAGATATCCCTATGAAGACCCCACTCGAAGTTCGGATCCCTGAATTATTGATCGTGTATCATATCTATTGAGTACCTGGAGAGGTTGGTATGCCTCGATGAATACTCATATACCAACATGTCATTAGATCAAAGTTATAGAATATCTTGGATATGAATATCCATTAGAATATAAGTCAAGAACTCCCCTCTGAAAAGGTTCTCAAACTTTGTCCATGGAAGAGTCACCTCATCAGAAGATCGGGTAACCAAACCCCACCATCACCCTACTGGGCCATGTAGAAGGCTCACTTCCAGGACCACCATCTGATCTGCTGGTGTCCTGACTTGACAGAAAACTTGGGTTGCCACCTCAATCTAGTACCTATCCAACTATGTGTCAAGCTCACCTCAAAACCTAAGGGGTATCTACTGCTGAAACTCATGAAGTGTACTCAGCATGAGCACATCATCTGTTGGTACTACGGGTAACACATACTGCTCTATAGGTGGTGGTATGACTAGTACACCACCTGGAGGTGTTATCTTTGGTACAAAATCCTGTACTGATGCCTTGTCACCCAGCAGATCATCCTCGTGATCAGGCAGTGGAATCATAACTGGCTGTCTACATGGAGACATCTTGAAATAAAACAAGATGTTCCATGGTCAATAGAGTATATATTGAGATATAACTCAATAAGCACATAGAAAACACAACCATTTCTATATGATGAATATACCATTTTTTTTTCATCAACTAGTTTTCTCGTGTACCTAGTCAAAAATCAGGTTCTCTAAGACCTGGTGTATGGATACATCGGCCACTGCACCAATACTGGAAAGCCTAATTCAAAACACTTAGCACTTTTTCCCCACACTATTCTCATAGACTCTCAGTCCTGAAATAGAACTAACCACCTCTGACACCACTTTGTCACTGTTTCGGTGCGGATGTGCGTCGGGTTACGCTGTTCCGCCAGGACGCGTTCGCGCGTGCACCCGTCGACCCGAGGGGATGGGCGCGCGGCTTGTGGCCCCGCAGTCCCGCTTTCCAAGGGCGGGCGGCATTCGTCCCTTATTCAGGGGTGTCTGCTCCTTGATCGAAACCGGGATGATGGGACGTCGGCTCCTCCTTCCGTGGACGTCTCCTCGGAACTCGTCGCCTAATCCGGGTCTCCCTCATAGATTTAAGAATGTTCATGAATCTCGTTCCCGGCGCCATGTCTCCATGGACACCGGTTAATTACGCTGCTTCCGCCCGGACGCTCCAAGGAGTCTGGTCGGGGCAGCAACCTGCGGTGAGGAGACCGGGTGGCTCCGGGTGTTGGGGCTTGTTTTAGAACTGCGACTCTGCATGTCTGCCTTCTGTCCCTAATAGGGCTTCTCGAAGGCGTGATGGCCTGAGGCATCCCGCGCTGGGTGCGGGGAACTGTGTTACCTGAGGTTTTCCTCAGCTTCCCATGTTTAACACGGGGTATGCCGCGAGTTTAACGTCCAGCGGGGGACGGCATCGGACTGATCAACACGAAAAGTGGATCAGATGACAGAACCCTTTGCGGGGAACCTCCGACGCTGGGGCCAGCGCATGGGCGGCTTCCCAAGTGATGTGGAGTGGAGTGAAGTGGCATGACCCCACCGGGATGTGGCGGCCCGGGTGAGGATCAGGGTGGATGATGGAGTGAAGAGCTTGGACCCCGTAGGGGCTTCCTACGTACCGCGCGGTAGCGCGGATCAAAGTCAGCGTAGTTCGGATATACAGTTTAACGTCATGCTGGACGTCGGCAAGCCGACTCACGAAGAGGTCGAGGCCGCCGGGCGGAGGATTGAACCGAACCACCTCGCACAGAGGGGGATGGAACGGTCGGGTGGATCACAGTTTCACGTCATGCTGGATGTTGGCAAGCCGACTCACGAAGAGATCGAGGCGGTGGGGAAGCACAATGGAGATACACACGTGCAGTCTCCCACAGAGGCGGATTCATAGGTGAATCAACGCAAGTGTGAACCCTGGAGGGGTTCACTGATGGACGAACCGACGTAAATACGACCGGGACGACCAGGTGGCGGGCTTGAACCTCGGAGAGGCTTCCTACGTACCCTGTTTAGAAGACAGGGATCAAAGTCCACGTAGTTCGTTCTGTTTGCAACACTCTACCCCCGTGGGTGAAGGCCACTCCAATCCCGACATCCCTGCAGAGACGAGCGGGTGGGGGCCACATCCAAACCGGGAGGACCCTGCATGCGGGGCACGGGATCGGGTGATGCGGACGGTTTAACGTCTTGCCAAACGAAGTACAGTTTAACGTCGTGTGTTGAGGACGAAGCAGACGGTTTAACGTCTTGCCGGACGAAGTACAGTTTAACGTCGTGTGTTGAGGACAAAGATGCTTGACAGTTTAACGTCTTGTAGCTTGGACGATAGGGGCTAGGCAGTTTAACGTCGTGCAGCTTGGACGTGGTGCAATTTAGCGTCATGCGGGACGATGTACAGTTTAACGTCATGTTGGACGAATGCTGATCAGTTTAACGTCTTGTAGCTTGGACGAAGTGCAGTTTAACGTCGTGCGGGACGTATGCAGTTTAACGTCGTGCAGGACGTATGCAGTTTAACGTCGTGCAGGACGTATGCAGTTTAACGTCGTGCAGGACGTTGAAGCCACCGATAGGTCCGTGTCACTTCGCGCGAGCCTGGAGGGTCGCACGGGAAGACGACGCACGGTGCGGGCACCCGGGATGAGGGTCATCGGGCGCCACGCAAGCGGGTACCCAAAGGGGGTCAAAGGGGGTGACCCTGGCGGATTGCGCGCAAAAGAGGAGCTTTGCGCGCAATACCGCGGGTCGGCGCGCAAATGGGACGGCTGGCGCGCAATTGGGCCAGCACTTTGCGCGCGAATGATTGAGATTGCGCGCACCGGGCTTCGGATAGCGCACGGGGGCAACGGCTCATTCTTTAGTGAATGGACACTTTGAAAATGGGGGGTGCGCGCAATCGGGCTGGATTGCGCGCACCCCAGGGGAAATTGCGCGCAAGAGGCTTCTTTTGCGTGCGAATGCCTCCGGGTGAGGAATTACTCAAAGGAAAGGAGCCAAAAGGATTACGCGCGAAGGCGAATCCCGAGGCTTTATTGCGCGAAAGAAAGGAGGTTACCTGAAGATCGGCATTGCGCGCGGAAGGGGTTGGATTGCGCGCACGAGAGACCTTTCGAATTCTGGCAACCTTCAAAACGTCGGGGGTCGCCTTATATTTATAGGCAACCCCGGGCGCGGAATTCCCTTCGCGGGCGCGGAATTCCCTTCGCGGGCGCGGAATTCCCTTCGCGGGCGCGGAATTCCCTTCGCGGGCGCGGAATCAGGACCCGGCGCGCAAGGGAGTCGCGGGAGCTCGGGGCGCGCAAAATTGCGCGCCGGCCCTGCGGATTGTGCGCATCCCGGGAGGATTGCGCGCCGCGACTCAACTTTGCGCGCGGGACTCTAAAATTTCGCGCACGACCTCCGGGCTCTCCGGAACAGGCTTCTGACTCCAAATATCACTTTGCTTTCCGCATCCGGAACTTCGTTTGGGGATCAACGGACTTTCCCGGCGTCTACAAAATCCCCCCCTCGGAATCTGATCGGCGAGAGGTCGCAACGATCGGGTTCCGAGGGAGACGCCGGAATGCCGAAGTCCTGGGCGGCGCGGGACTTGGGCGCGCAAAAAGGGGCGCCGGGCGCGCAATTCGCCGCCGCGGTCGCGCAATCGAGCGTTCCGCGCGGCGCGGAATCCCGGCCTCGTCTATAAATAGGGGTCCGGGGTTCTGCGTTCCGTACACAGGCCTTCCGAGCGATAAGCTTCAACGCTCTCGTGCGCGAAATTGCCTTTTCCGGTCGCGAAATTCGCCCGATCGGCGCGCAAAACCACCCGGATTTCGCCCTGTCTTTACGCGAAAACCCGGAACTTTGCGCGACATTCTTCCCGATTGCGCGCCGTCCACTTGGATTGCGCGCCAACCTTCAAACTTCTCTACCAGCCTCGTCCGATTCCGCACGCTTCATCCCTTAACCCGCACGACTCCCGGAGCTTCTGAGATGGCCGCGCATCAAGGAAATGAGGGGGATGCCGCCACTCGCAGAGCTGAGATGGCGACGAACGAGGAGGTCTACGGAGCCAAGGAGATTGTTTCCAACAATCAATCCCTGTTCGACTTGCTGACGCCGGCCCAGAAGACATATCCACTGTCAGACAACCTGCCGCTCTGGAACTTCGGCATCCTAGATGAGGTTCCGGTGCCAGGGTTCGAGGTTGATGCGCCACGGACCTGGGTGACTCGGGAGGACGAGCTTCCCCGCTATAACATCACCAACAATGGGCATCCTGCCAGGGAGACCAGGCACTTGGATGTCTATGTCCTGAACCCGAGGACGTGAACCATTGACGGGGGTGAGCCTACTGCGGAGAATTCTCCAGCCCTCTACTCGAGCACATATCGCCAGAGTGTCACTGACGACACCAAGGGCTGGCTGATGGACTGGGACTTGTGGTCTGGGGGAAATTTCACCAGTGAGTGGGCTTGGGCGTTCTGGGTACGCCACACTTGCGATCACTTCGCAGAAGAGCTGCGGTACATCGGCCTGTTTGAGGCGGTGTGGACGTCGCAGTTCCACTTCTACCAGCAGTCCGAGCTCGGGCCGGAGCTGTTCACCCGCTGGTCCCCGGATACCAACACCTTCCATCTTCACCATGGGGAGGTCGGCATTGGTCTCTGGGACATCCAGTGCATCGGAGGTATCCCGCTGGAGGGTTACCAGTACGATGAGTTCCTGCCCCCGAAGAACATCTGGGAAGACAGGTCACGGACTCCCATTCTGACATGGCATCTGCTTGACCTGGCTACGCAGCGGCTCGGGATCAAGGACTTACACAAGGACATAGCCTACAAGGAGTGGTTCGGCCAGTTCTTGGAGCATGACCCGGCGGTCAAGATGCCAGGCAGGGGGAAGCGGTGCCCGACCGCGGCTCAGAGGAGCTGGAACGGGTCGTACTGGCGGGTCCTGGAGACGGGCGACTACCGCTCATGGGGGTACCGCGTCATCGAGGCCCGGGACCCAAATGTCCGGTACGCGGCGTTCCTGGCCGCCTTTCTGAGTGGGTGGCTCCTGCCAGTGCGGGACGCGAGAATGGGCGTTCGCCCGGCGACACTGGCGATGGCGGGCGCCATGGCTGCCAACAAAAGATACAACCTCGGGGTCCCAGTGTTGGCTAAGCTTTATGCCATCCTGGGACGCATCTCACGAGGGGGGTCGCCACGAAGGATCTGTGGGCCCTTCCAATTCTTCCACGGCTGGGTGGCTGCTCACCTCGGTGGGTACACGTTTCTGAACGCCATCATTCCTCCGGGCAACGGCCTGCGACCCTCCCTGCTGAACATTGCGGGGGTCGCTCCGATGACCCTAAGTGAGGAGGGCGTGAGGATTCGGATTGGCAATCATGCCAATTTCAACTTCAGCCCGTTCCCCACTCCTGTTGGCCAGATGATCGACAACGGGCAGGGTCCGCTGGAGCAGCACGAGTACTTCCTGAACATGCGGGGCGGGGTGCTCGTGGCTCGGATCGACGGGAAGGTGATCTGCGAGCCCTACGTGCCTACCCGGTTCGCCAGGCAGTTCGGGTGCCTTCAGCGGATGCCGAAGAGGGTATTCACTATTGTCCGGGAGGAGACGAACCCTTGCGTCCTTCGCCAGATGTGGATGATGTTTGCCGCTTTCGGCTCTGGCGACGTCATCACTCTTCCTCCTACCGGGGTCGACGCAGGCTTGGCAACCGAGTACGCCGAACACTGGGCCATCGCGTACCCCGAGGGGCTTCTACGGAAGCCAGTTCGGCGGCTCGAGGTCACCCGTGCGGAGACCGGGCGTCAAGGAAGGAGGCGAGGCGCCGCCACACGGGGGAGAACGGAGGCGCGCCAAGCAGCGGAGCCGGCGCGGGCAGGGACTTCGGCGGCGGGCACATCGCAAGCTGCCGCCACGACTTCAACGCCCAGAGAGGGGGAACATGCGGCGGTCGGGGAGCGGCCCGGGAAGCAGGTGAGGCGCCTGCTCGAACCCTCCCATGATGCAGTCTTCCCGGCGCTGTGGTCGGCCTGGATGACCCTGCGGCAGTCACTGGGGACCGACGCCATCTGGCGAAAGATACTCAGAGAAGGAACTTATCTTCCAGAGGTCGGGCGCCTCCATATCGCCGACAGGGTGGACTTCAACCGGCAGTATGCATATCTGACGGCCATGGACGAGTACGCGCGCCAACGTGGTCAGCGTGCGGAGCCATCCCTTCTGGTGAAGGTGATGCTCGGTCTAGAACCCGCTCCAGAACAGATGCCGCCGGCGGAAGATGACAGTAGCAACGACTCCGAGGAAGAGGAGGAGATGGGGGAGGATGAAGGCTCCGAGGGAAGATCCCATCAGGGGAGCCCGCGGGAGAGCGGCGAGGTGGCCGGCTCTGACAATGTTGATGTCACTGAGCTCCTCGAGGTCCGCTTCTATCCCTACTCACCCTGCTTCATCCATTCTCTTATGCAGCTTCTAACCCATTTCTCCATCTTTCTCAGGAGCACACGGATGTTGGTCAGGCGTCCTCAGTGGGAGTAGGAGAGGCGCCAGCAGGACAAGGCGGGGGCCAGGCACCCATTATCGAATTGACAAGCGCGGAAGGGTCCCCTGCTGCAACTGTTCCTGCGGCGGCCGGGATAGCGGAAGATGACGCTCTGAACTCCCGTAAGTCTCCTCACTTTACTGCTGGTGCTTTCCGTTGACGATCCGTGACTAACCATGGCATGCCCTGCGCAGTGATCTCAACGCTGGAGGCTCGTCGGGTTGCCGAACCCGGGCCATCCACGAGTGGACCAGTGGCGGACATGCCGCCTGCTCCGGAACAGACTTCCCACACTGAGCCGGCCCCACCAACTGCTGATCAAGGGGCTACGGACGTCGGCGGTGCTGACATCGGAGAGAGGTCGGGGGCTGACAAGGGTGTCAACGCCGCTGGGGAGAGAGAAGAAGGTCGCCCAGATGTTGGGGAACCTATCCCCCATGAGGACATCCCAGGGGCGGACCCTGCAGCAGACCTGCTGGCTGCCTTCCCTGCCTACCGGCCTGCCGACCCTAAGGAGATGGACAACTCGGACGCGGAGGCGGTCGAGGAGAGCCGGATAGCGCGCCGAAGGGGGTGGAAGTGCATCCAGCGCTTCCTCAAGCGAGACCCATCGGAGTGGCTGGGGCGCATGGGGTCACTCCAAACCTGGCTGCGCTTCCTGTGTGCCGGGGGAGCTGATGCTCAACGCCTCCATCTGACGGTCCGTGATTTCATGGCCGAAAAGATGCGCGAGAGCCGCCGGCGTGCCGACGTCGCACAATGTCGGGACATGTCGGAGAGCACGCGGGCGCTCCTCGTGGCGGAGCAGGAAGTCCGGCGTCTCGAAGGGCAGGCGGCAGAGAAGGAGGCCTTCGTCGCAGCGTGCACTGAGCTTGTGGAGCAACTAACAGCCCAGCTGATTGACGCCCAAGTACAGCTGACGGAGGCGGGCCAACAGATGGTCACAATCCAAGTCGAGTGGGAGCGTGCACAGGCCAGAATCGACGAACTGCGTGCTGCGACCGCCGACGAGGAGAGGGCACGCAGAGAGCGAGAAGCAGCCCTGGAGGCCGCCAGCCAAAGGGTAACGGCGTTAGAAAGACTTATCCAGCACGCTAATCCCTAGGGGCTTTGTTTTTTGCCATTCCCGGAATATTTTGCTTCCGCTACTCAACATTTCGATCCATTTTGTATGAACCAATATATTTATCTGCATCTTTTGGCTTAACATGCTCGACCACAATTAATTGTCTTGCGGGAGCGTTAACCAAGCTTCAGGCATCCGCAATTGGGCCTGGATTTCTAGAGAAAAGAGGGAGATCATTCCTAGGAAAGGAGACCTCAGACCTAATCAATGTATCATCCCACCCAACTTGTTCCAACACACAAGCGGGACAATGCTAGGGGCGTTGAGATTTTATCCGAACATAGGGAAATGAGAAAGGGTGAATCGCGTGTCCCGACCACAGAAATCCACAACGGTCAGTCTTCCAGGAAATGCCCAAGACGGTAGGCGGACAGTGGATCGACCATAACAACTGCAATAGACGGACAGAAGGTCATCATTCATATTGCAGGAGGCAGACCATATGTCATCATGAATACCGCTTTGGGGGTTCCTTCAGACACAAGGGTGGAAATCCGGATCAAAAGAGCATGCGAAGCGTGGGGCGAAGTGACGGTTTGTTCGGATAGAATCCAACGCTCTCAAAATTGCGCCACCGTGGGGAAAGCGTATTAGGCGGATGCATTAATCTGGCCGTGAATCACCCCAATTCTCAGAAAGAACCTCTTTGACGAGGAAACTGTCGCTTCCCATCATTGCGATGGGGAATCCCGAGCTGAATCGGGGAGAATATCACAACTGCACCACTCTACCAGAAGCCAGGCCAGGCGGCCGGCGATGAGGAGGGGCAGGACTTAACGATCCCTGAGGCTGGACCCGAGTCGAGATGCCCGGGCGTTCCTACGTACTCCATCAGGCTGGAGATCAAGCCATACGTAGTTCTGAAAGTGCAGTTT
Organism: Viscum album; assembly: GCA_963277665.1. Classification (NCBI taxonomy): domain Eukaryota; kingdom Viridiplantae; phylum Streptophyta; class Magnoliopsida; order Santalales; family Viscaceae; genus Viscum; species Viscum album. Next base: position 1,965,339,614 of record OY728130.1, on the reverse strand, counting down.
AACGTCATGCAGGACGTAGAATCCCATTTGGGGAGATCTTAGTTTAAGGTCGTAGAGCTCGGACCATAGGGGTAGATCTTAGTTTAAGGTCTTAGAGCTCGGACCATAAGGGTAGATCTTAGTTTAAGGTCTTAGAGCTCGGACCATAAGGGTAGATCTTAGTTTAAGGTCTTAGAGCTCGGACCATAAAGGGAGATCTTAGTTTAAGGTCTTAGAGCTCGGACCATAAAGGGAGATCTTAGTTTAAGGTCTTAGAGCTCGGACCATAAGGGGAGATCTTAGTTTAAGGTCTTAGAGCTCGGACCATAATGGGAGATCTTAGTTTAAGGTCTTAGAGCTCGGACCATAACGGGAGATCTTAGTTTAAGGTCTTAGAGCTCGGACCATAAGGGGAGATCTTAGTTTAAGGTCTTAGAGATCGGACCATAAAGGGAGATCTTAGTTTAAGGTCTTAGAGCTCGGACCATAAGAACCTCAAAGTACGCCACATCGTGGTCCTATCCCCTGGATATGCGAAGATGCACTGAGGGATAGTGTCAAGAGTGTCGAGATTTCGCCTGGTCAGAATGGGGGGTGGAAAAAGTGATGTGAATCATGCGGCCATTCACTCAAGGACTGGGGGCACCGGCGTAACGATATGGGAGTACTGCCGACCGTGGCGGAAAAGCAGCATCAATATCGCACTAACCGTTGATGGAATGAGGCAGAAAACGAGCATCGACCGCTCAATCGCAGGATTCATATCGATTTGCTGCCCGAGGCCATCGGGGGTACCAGCCCGAGTCGGTGGGAGAGCACTGAGGCATTGTGTCCAAACCGTTCATGGGGGCTCCACCCAGGGCGTAGACGATGGGTCCGAATGAAAGGGAGCACAAAGCCTGAAAAGTGGAAGAAACCTGACCAAGCGGAACCGGACTCTCCTGGCAATAAACCAGAGTACTCTTGACACCGGTGGACCACTGCAAGGGGTCGAGGGACACGCCTCGAGGGTGACCTGAAGGTGGCGGATTCCCCAGAGAAGGGGGAATCTCTAAGAGGTGGGGGGCTGGACCCGAAGTTTCAAACATCTGGGCGTTCCTACGTATCCCATGAGGATGGGAATCAAGCCACACGTAGTTCTTGAGGCGCGGCGCAACACAATCGGGCACCAGCGCGGGGAAGGGTGCGGGTCTGACCCTCTCACACAAAAGAAGCGTCATTTGATATTTCTTGTTTGTCCTTAAAGGTGGATGGTTTTTCTTTGTGCGGCGACATGCCTGTGATTGATAAATCCCTGGCGTCGCCACAATAATCAAGCCATGAAAGGCATTGACGAATGGCGTGGTTATTAACCAGCGCCCAACGTGAGTGTCCCCTGAGGGGAACATCACAATGCAGTGTCGTTTTTCGTCGGGCGGCCAAGACGATCACAGTTTACGGTCGTGTGGTAGGACCAGACAACACAGTTTAAGGTCGTGTGGTTCGGACCATGGAGGAATCCTCTTATCGCGATACGGCGGACTCAGCGGAGGTGGGAACATACCCAGCCCTGCGGTCACGCACGATTCCGGGAGAAGGATCCTGGGATAGGGGCCTGCGTATGTCCATCACCCGAGGGGCAGAGATGCTAGCCTCCAGATATACTGGGCCCAAAACGCGATTGTTCGGGCGACTCCTTCCTCCTTATGGGGACGAGGGTCCAGCTACACATGGCCCTTAGGGAGGACATCAGCATATATCCTTGGTGCTCAGATCGTGGGAGCCTCGACAGACACCATTACCCTGGTTGGCCTGCCTAACGTGTAAAGGTGTACCGAAGGTCATTATGAAGGGAGTGTCGAGATTCCACTACAACGCACAAAGGCGGAGTGTGATGAGGACCGCGCAACCAATGTTCGGAGCCTAAAAGAGCCGACATGGCGATCAAGGATGTCGCTGACCATATTCGCAACACAACATCCGATCGCGTCAGCCTAGAACTGGGCAAGCAAACGAGCATCAACCGCTTAATCGCAGGATTCATATCGATTTGAGGCCCAGGACCCGCCGGTAAATCGACCCGGAGCGGTAGGAGAGCGCTGAGGCATCGTACCCAAACCGCTAACGAGGATCCCTTTGAGTGAAGGCTCGAACAAGAGGAAGCGCGAAGCCCGACGAGCAACACAGGACTTGTCGGGATTGCATCCGACACTACGGGTCATAGACCAAAGTACCCAAAACATGTTAACAGATCACCGGAAAGGGTCGGAGGACTCACCCTGAGAGCAACCAAAAGACAGCAGATCCCCGTGATCAACCAAGAGACGGGGCTGGACCTGAAACACAAGCGTCCAGGCGGTCCTACGTATCCCATAAGGATGGGAATCAAGCCACACGTAGTTCTTGAAGTGCAGTTTAACGTCATGAAGGACGATGAGGGGTGTGAGGTAATCCCACACACGGGGGGAGGCGTACGGCGCGGCCAGTAGACCGACGAGAATGAGGACATAATCCCCCGCTCACGCGATACGCCTCGCACAAAAAGGAGGGGAACTTGGGCCAGAGGCCCAACGCGGGATAGAGATTCCCGGGAAATGGGGTTGGGCCTAAAACATGAATGTCCAGGCGGTCCTACGTATCCCATAAGGATGGGAATCAAGCCGCACGTAGTTCTTGAAGTGCAGTTTAACGTCATGCAGGATGAAAAGAGAGAAAAAAGGGGGGGCAGAAGGCATCCCCAAACGTGGGGGGCGTACAACGTGGCGAGCAAACCGACGTGAATGAGGGCATAGCCCCACGTTCACACCATACGCCACATACCCAGAGGCAACTGGGCCAAGGTCCCGAGGTGGGATGGAAATTCCCAAAGGATGGGGCTGGGCCTGAAACATGAATGTTCAGGCGGTCCTACGTATCCCATGAGGATGGGAATCAAGGCGCACGTAGTTCTTGAGAGGCAGTTTAACGTCATGCAGGACGAACGCTGAACAGTTTAACGTCTTGTAGCTCGGACGTGGTACAGTTTAACGTCATGTTGGACGAATGATAAACAGTTTAACGTCTTGTAGCTTGGACGAAGATGCTTGGCAGTTTAACGTCTTGCCGCGCGGACGATGTGCTGGGCAGTTTAACGTCGTGCAGCTTGGACGTATGCAGTTTAACGTCGTGCAGGACATGGTACAGTTTAACGTCATGTTGGACGAATGCTGAACAGTTTAACGTCTTGTAGCTTGGACGAAGATGCTTGGCAGTTTAACGTCTTGTCGCGCGGACGTAGATGCTTGGCAGTTTAACGTCTTGTCGTGCGGACGTATGCAGTTTAACGTCGTGCAGGACGTGGTACACTCAGACGAAGTACTGCTTGAGGAACCTAGCGTTGGTGGGAGGAGTGACACGCTCACCATCCATAGTCGCTAGGGAGTACGCGCCATTGGGATAAACTTTGTGGACGACAAGAGGTCCCTCCCACTTGGGCTCCAACTTGGGTGGCTTCCTGCCGGGGATCATTGGCGCTCTTAGCACTAGCACTAGGTCACCCTGCAGGAAGGAGAAGAGGCGAACCTTCTTATTGAAAGCTCGAGCCATTCTGCTTTGATGCCTCTCCAAGTTGTGTAAGGCGCGAAGTCTATTCTCATCCAGTGCTTCCAACTCGACTAGACGGGCTTCAGCAGCTCTGTCCGGCGCTTGCTGGTCGTAGACCGCAGTGCGCAAGGACGGTAACTGGATCTCGATGGGCAGGACGGCCTCAGCTCCATACACCAGGGAATAAGGGGTCATTTGGGTGGAATTGCGAGTCGTCGTTCGATAAGCCCAGAGGGCGTTGGGGAGCTTGTCCGGCCAACTCTTCTTGTTCTGACCAACCATCTTTTGCAGAATGTTAGAGAGGGTTTTGTTAAACGCCTCGATCTGTCCATTCGCCTGTGCATGATAGCGAGATGTATGGTTCGAGCGAATGTTGTACTTGGCGTACAACTTCTTCAACTCGGCTTCTCGGAAATTGGCTCTGTTATCCGTGAGGATAGCGTGAGGCACTCCAAATCGATGAATGATGTTGGAGGTCACGATGTCAGCGATCGAACAGGATTTTACCTCTCTGAGCGGAATCGCCTCTGCCCATTTGGAGAAGAAGTCTGTGGCGGTCAGAATGAACCGGCACTGGCGAGCCGTCGCCGGCGGGTAAGGTCCCACAACGTCCATCCCCCAGACTGCAAAGGGCCAAGAATACCTGGTGGTATGGAGAGGCTTCGGCGGCCGATGCACAAAGTTCGCATGAACCTGGAACGCATGGCACCTCCTGGAATACTCGATGCAGTCATGGATCATGGAGGGCCAAAAGTATCCCAACCTCTAAATCTGGTGGGACATCTTCGGCCCAGTTTGATGGGCGCCGCATGAACCAGCATGAACCTCTTGCATGACTCGTGGGATCTCAACTCCCTGAAGGCAACGGAGGAGAACACCATCAAATCCGCGTCTATAGAGGATCTGCTCCAGGTCGGGACTGCTCTGGAGGACAAACTGCGATGCGCGGCGTCGAACTCACTCGCGCTCGGCCCGATCCGGCGGGAGAATGCCATGTTGGAGGTACTCAACCAAAGGCGCCCTCCAATCAGGGGCTGGTTCGACTGCCATGTCTGGGGTACTCGGGGCTCCGGGCGTAGGGGCAACCGTGGTGAGATTACTTACCGACGGGCCGCGATCTCCCTCCGGGATAACGGGAGCGATGAGCCTGCGGCGCGTCACGCGGACGATCAGGTTATCCTGTTCAGGCTCCGCAAGTGACGCAGCAAGGCTGGCCAAAGCATCTGCTCGACCGTTCTGCGACCGGGGAATATGGACAATCTCTGGCCGAGAAGGGAACCGGGCCATCAGAAGGAGGGTGCACTCCAGCAATGGCACAAGTTCCGGCTTCCTGACAACATAGTCGCCATTTATCTGCTTAACAACTAGCTCGGAGTCCCCTTTCACGCACAGATGGGGCACGTCGATCTCGAGGGCTAACTTGAGGCCAGTGATGAGGGCATGGTATTCCGCCTCATTGTTGGTACAGCCCTCTGACAACAGGAAAGAGTATGGCAGCACGGCTTGCTCCGGGGTAATGAAGACGATACCCAAACCCACTCTGTTGAGCTTAGGATTATCAAGTCTTCTACCGGTGGGGCTCCGGGAGGCACCGTCAAAGTGCATCTGCCAGCATGGACCGGCATGATCGACCGAGAGAATGGCCTCATCAGGAAAGCCTAGATCCAGCGGCTGATCCGCGGAGGTTGGGTGAGCAGCCAGAAAGTCCGCCAATGCTTGCCCTTTGATGGCCTTCTGAGACACATACCTGATGTCGAACTGCTGGAGAATCACATCCCACCGCGCTAGACGGCCAGTCAACATAGGCCGGCTCAGGATATATTTCAACGGGTCTACTCGAGAAACCAACTGTACCTCATGGTGCTGCAAGTAGTGCCATAATTTCTGTATGGAAAATACGAGCGCCAGGCAGCTCTTCTCGATGGGGGAATACCTAACTTCCGCATCGAGGAGCATGCGACTGAGGTAATAGAGGCTATTCTCTGTTCCCTCGTTGTTCTTCTGGGCGAGAAGGGCACCTAGGGACCGTTCCAGGGCGTTCACATAGAGGACCAGCGGCTTCCCGGATACAGGCGGCATCAGAACCGGAGGTTGCAGCAGGTACTGCTTGATTTCCTCGAAAGCGGTCTGACACTCTTTATCCCATACATAAGTGGCACCTTTCTTCATGAGCCGAGAAAAGGGCTTACACTTTCCGGCCAGATTCGCGATGAATAGGCGTATATAGGCTAAGTGGCCTTGGAACCCTTGCAGTTCCCGGATGTTACCTGGGGGAGGCATCTGGCTAATCGCCCTGATCTTCTCTGGGTCGATCTCAATACCCCGGTATCTTACCACAAATCCAAGGAACTTTCCGGAGGTGACCCCGAAGGCACACTTCAACGGGTTCATCTTCAGGCAGCGAGACCGGAGGAAGCCGAACACTTTCTCAAGATCTTTGAGATGGTCCTGACGCCGGCGCGATTTGACTACCAAGTCGTCGACGTAGCATTCCACCAGTGTGCCGAGGATGGGCTTGAATATGCGGTGCATCGCCCGTTGATAGGTGGCACCTGCATTCTTCAGGCCGAAGGGAATGACCCGGTAACAAAAGGTACCTTGGGGGGCCCTGAAGGCAGTGAACTCCTCATCCTCAGGGGCCATCCGAATTTGGTTGTATCCTGAGTATCCATCCATGAAGGAGAGGGCTTGGAACCCTGCCGTGGCGTCAATCAACAGCTCTGTCACTGGAAGGGGAAAATCATCCTTCGGACAGTGGCGGTTGAGATCGCGGAAGTCGATGCAGACTCTGATCTGCCCGTTCTTCTTCCTGACCGGCACAATGTTGGCCAGCCATTTGGGGTACTGAACTTCCCTCACGAAGTTGGCTTTGATAAGCTTGTCAACTTCGGCCTCAACCATGGCACCGTGGAATGGGTGCATCTTCCTGGGAGGCTGCTTGAACCCGCGATGGTTCGCCGGGAGACCAAGGCGGTGGACGGCCACCTGAGGATCTAGCCCCGGCATCTCGTCATAGCCCCAAGCGAACACATCACGGTGCTGCCTGAGAAATTCCACGTACTGCTGCCGCTCCTCAGAGGGCATGGCGGCACTGACCAATGTGGGTCTCGGATCTGCTTCGGTTCCAAGGTTCACTTGTACTAACTCATCGACCGTGGTGGAGACGCCCTCCTCAAAGGCTGGGGGTGCATCTTCCACGTCCTCTCCACTCGGGGAGGGATCGTCCACGGGAGAGACTGCGTTGGAAACTGCATTGGGGCTACCAGATCCTGCTGGGCCGCTGGTGCTGGCATGGGCGGTCGCGGTCATCTCATCAGGAGATTCACAGGCCGTCGAGACCATGGCTACGTCCAACCGTTGAATCGGGAGGACGTAAGCATCATCCAAACTGGCCCCGGGATCACTTGCAACAGCGACAGGCTCGACCTCACCTGCCAGGATCTGCTTATCCTTGCTCTTGTAATAGTCCGCGTCCAGATAGCGGGCTTCACATGAGGCAAAAGGAGAGGCATCTCCCTGAAGCACGCCTACTCGACCGTTAAGGGAGTATTTGAGGCATTGGTGGTATGACGAGGGAACCGCCGCATGAAGGTGGAGCCATGGCCTGCCCATCAATGCGTTGTACGCAGTGTCTTGAGAGACTACCATGAATTCGGTGTTGGCAACCAAGTCACCGAACTGGGTCTTCAAACGTATCTTTCCGACCGGGGTTTGCTCGGTGCGGTCATACCCCTGGATCCTGAGGTCGGAGGGAATCAAGTCATCCTCAGACAACCCCAATCTCCGGAGCGTCCGAGTTGGAATCAGGTTAATCCCGGACCCCGTGTCGACAAGACAGCGCCGGACTTCAAGGCCATTGAACTAGCCAGTGACATACAGCGGACGAATGTACCCCTGTATAGGAGGGTCTTCATCCTTACCAGAGAACGAGATAACTGCCTGACATTCGGCGTCCTCGATCGTTTCGGCGTGAAAGGCCTCTGCAGCCGCAACCTCTGTCTCAAACTGGGGGCTCTTCAGGGCTTCAGCGAGTGCCTCGCGCATCTCAGATGACATGCGCAGAGCCTCAAGGATGGAGATCCTTGCTGGGATGTCAGCCAAGTGCTTCAGGACATCATACTTTTTGGCCAAGCACAAGCCCCTGGTTGCAGGAGGTTGCTCTGCGGTTGGCGGCATGACGGGCCTTGCCGGTTGGATCGGCGGCCGACTGGTACTTGGTGCATCTCGATGTTCACTGGTTGCAGTCCGGGAAATGGTCACCGTACTGGGGTCAGGAGGCCGGGATGGACTCGTGGCAGGGCGGAGCTGATCGCGACGCGGCTGAGGCAGTTCTGCCTGGTCCCACACCACAAACAGTGGCGGAGGCGAATCCGTCATCCCCGGATGGGGGGCTGCGTGCGTTGAACTCGGTTTTGAGCCTACTGCCTGGTCTCAGTGGCGTGCACGGCCTGGCTGGAGGTACCAACTGCTGTGCCCCGGTGACTCCAGTTTCTGCGGCTCCTCCGACGGTGGCGACGACTGGGGACACTAGGGAGGTCCACCTGGTGTTCTTCGACGTCGGGAACCGAAAAGGGATTTACCAGCTCGACGGTATTTACCGAAGCGTACCCAAAAAACGTGGGGGGAACCCAGGCCATCGACGTCGTGAGACGGAGTGCCCGATTTCCCCTCCCAGCCCCTGGCGGGTCCCGTGCCCCGGTGCTGAATGCTCGGTCGAGCAGCATGCTGGTCTTCCAACACCTCTGAAAGCCATCGGTCTTCGTATTGAGGAGAATAGATTCACGTCGGGTTCACCATTTTTCTGTTTCGGTGCGGATGTGCGTCGGGTTACGCTGTTCCGCCAGGACGCGTTCGCGCGTGCACCCGTCGACCCGAGGGGATGGGCGCGCGGCTTGTGGCCCCGCAGTCCCGCTTTCCAAGGGCGGGTGGCATTCGTCCCTTATTCAGGGGCGTCTGCTCCTTGATCGAAACCGGGATGATGGGACGTCGGCTCCTCCTTCCATGGACGTCTCCTCGGAACTCGTCGCCTAATCCGGGTCTCCCTCATAGATTTAAGAATGTTCGTGAATCTCGTTCCCGGCGCCATGTCTCCATGGACACCGGTTAATTACGCTGCTTCCGCCCGGACGCTCCAAGGAGTCTGGTCGGGGCAGCAACCTGCGGTGAGGAGACCGGGTGGCTCCGGGTGTTGGGGCTTGTTTTAGCACTGCGACTCTGCATGTCTGCCTTCCGTCCCTAATAGGGCTTCTCGAAGGCGTGATGGCCTGAGGAATCCCGCGCTGGGTACGGGGAACTGTGTTACCTGAGGTTTTCCTCAGCTTCCCATGTTTAACACGGGGTATGCCGCAAGTTTAACGTCCAGCGGGGGACGGCATCGGACTGATCAACACGAAAAGTGGATCAGATGACAGAACCCTTTGCGGGGAACCTCCGACGCTGGGGCCAGCGCATGGGCGGCTTCCCAAGTGATGTGGAGTGGAGTGAAGTGGCATGACCCCACCGGGATGTGGCGGCCCGGGTGAGGATCAGGGTGGATGATGGAGTGAAGAGCTTGGACCCCGTAGGGGCTTCCTACGTACCGCGCGGTAGCGCGGATCAAAGTCAGCGTAGTTCGAATATACAGTTTAACGTCATGCTGGACGTCGGCAAGCCGACTCACGAAGAGGTCGAGGCCGCCGGGTGGAGGATTGAACCGAACCACCTCGCACAGAGGGGGATGGAACGGTCGGGTGGATCACAGTTTCACGTCATGCTGGACGTTGGCAAGCCGACTCACGAAGAGATCGAGGCGGTGGGGAAGCACAATGGAGATACACACGTGAAGTCTCCCACAGAGGCGGATTCATAGGTGAATCAACGCAAGTGTGAAGCCTGGAGGGGTTCACTGATGGACGAACCAACGTAAATACGACCGGGACGACCAGGTGGCGGGCTTGAACCTCGGAGAGGCTTCCTACGTACCCTGTTTAGAAGACAGGGATCAAAGTCCACGTAGTTCGTTCTGTTTGCAACACTCTACCCCCGTGGGCGAAGGCCACTCCAATCCCAACATCCCTGCAGAGACGAGCGGGTGGGGGCCACATCCAAACCGGGAGGACCCTGCGTGCGGGGCACGTGATCGGGTGATGCGGACGGTTTAACGTCTTGCCGGACGAAGTACAGTTTAACGTCGTGTGTTGAGGACGAAGCGGACGGTTTAACGTCTTGCCGGACGAAGTACAGTTTAACGTCGTGTGTTGAGGACGAAGATGCTTGACAGTTTAACGTCTTGTAGCTTGGACGATAGGGGCTAGGCAGTTTAACGTCGTGCAGCTTGGACGTGGTGCATTTTAGCGTCATGCGGGACGATGTACAGTTTAACGTCATGTTGGACGAATGCTGATCAGTTTAACGTCTTGTAGCTTGGACGAAGTGCAGTTTAACGTCGTGCGGGACGTATGCAGTTTAACGTCGTGCGGGACGTATGCAATTTAACGTCGTGCAGGACGTATGCAGTTTAACGTCGTGCAGGACGTTGAAGCCGTCGATAGGTCCGTGTCACTTCGCGCGAGCCTGGAGGGTCGCACGGGAAGACGACGCACGGTGCGGGCACCCGGGATAAGGGTCATCGGGCGCCACGCAAGCGGGTACCCAAAGGGGGTCAAAGGGGGCGACCCTGGCGGATTGCGCGCAAAAGAGGAGCTTTGCGCGCAATACCGCGGGTCGGCGCGCAAATGGGACGGCTGGCGCGCAATTGGGCCAGCACTTTGCGCGCGAATGATTGATATTGCGCGCACCGGGCTTCGGATAGCGCACGGGGGCAACGGCTCATTCTTTAGTGAATGGACACTTTGAAAATGGGGGGTGCGCGCAATCGGGCTGGATTGCGCGCACCCCGGGGGCAATTGCGCGCAAGAGGCTTCTTTTGCGCGCGAATGCCTCCGGGTGAGGAATTACTCAAAGGAAAGGAGCCAAAAGGATTACGCGCGAAGGCAAATCCCGAGGCTTTATTGCGCGAAAGAAAGGAGGTTACCTGAAGATCGGCATTGCGCGCGGAAGGGGTTGGATTGCGCGCACGAGAGACCTTTCGAATTTCGGCAACCTTCAAAACGTCGGGGGTCGCCTTATATTTATAGGCAACCCCGGGCGCGGAATTCCCTTCGCGGGCGCGGAATTCCCTTCGTGGGCGCGGAATTCCCTTCGCGGGCGCGGAATTCCCTTCGCGGGCGCGGAATCAGGACCCGGCGCGCAAGGGAGTCGCGGGAGCTCGGGGCGCGCAAAATTGCGCGCCGGCCCTGCGGATTGTGCGCATCCCGGGAGGATTGCGCGCCGCGACTCAACTTTGCGCGCGGGACTCTAAAATTTCGCGCACGACCTCCGGGCTCTCCGGAACAGGCTTCTGACTCCAAATATCACTTCGCTTTCTGCATCCGGAACTTCGTTTGGGGATCAACGGACTTTCCCGGCGTCTACAGTCATGACCCGTCCCATAGGGGCCCGTGTCGTGACTACCCTAAGCCCGCCTCCAATAGGCTAGGGGCTAGTGACTAGCACTGAGTAAAAATATTCCACAAATGGGAGACATTAGCCTAAATTACGTGTATGCACATACACATCTCCAAGACACAAATGTTGAAATGTAAAAACACTAAGTAAAAAATGCATGAAAACCACTATATCCCACAACCAAAGTACAATAGTGAAAGTAATAGAGAGTAGACAGGGACAAAACAATCCCACCAAAAGAAAAGAGTATGTAACTACAATTCCAACCTATAAGAAAAGAGTTATTGGGAATACTATCTAAAAATTCTTAGGAACACACCTCGTTTTGTCTGGTCTCACAAAGAATCATCTTTTCCTCATTCACCTAGGACTCCATCAAAGGGTTGATTGTTTGCATAAGACACAACACATGCGGGAAAAGCCCATGCAGGGGTGAGTATAAAAATACTCAGTAGGACACCCCGAAACCACAAAGAAAAACCACAAAGGAGTACTATAAAGGAATACCACAAATGAATACCAGGAAGGAATACCATAAAAGAATACCAAAAAAGAATAACATGAAGGAACACCGTAAATAAATACCACATAGGATTTCCGCAAAGGATTTCCACAAAGAAATACCACACTGGATTACCACAAAGTAATACCACACAGGATTACCACACAAGAATACCATATATGAATACAATAAAGGAATACCACATAGGAATACCACATAGGAATACCACATAAGAATAGTACACATGATTACTATACAAGAATACCACAAAGTATTACCATACAGAAATACCACACAGAAATACCACATAGGAATACCACATAGGATTAACACATAGGAATACCACACAAGAATACCATAAATAAATACCACATTGGAATACCACAGAAGATTACCATACAGGAATAACACACAGGATTACCACATAGGAATACCGCACAAGAATATAACAAAGGAATACCACACCGTAATACCACACCGGATTGCCACACAGAAATACCATGTAGGATTGCCACACAGAAATACCACACGGGATTACCACATAGGAATATCACACAGGAATGTATAGTCATATCTACACTGGTATATGTCCAAATTACATATAATAATAATATCTAGATATAATCAATCAAAGTCATGTGATCTATAGGTAATCCACAACAAATTACCATCCACAAGATTCTTCTCATGGAATTCTCATTCTAGGAGAACTTTCACCTCGAGCCATGATATTGTCAGAGACACTCATGAAGAGTTATAGCTCATTGGGGGCCCACCCAAAGTGAATTCATTGGACAGTGAAGATTATGATACATGGAGAGGGGATCCTGCCCAAACACACTAGGGAATACCATAAACCCAATATGGATCAAACTACAACATAGGGGGTCTTACCCAGAGACACTGGGGAATACCACTAACCCTACTGATGTGGCCCGTTAGATGGAGGACCAATGACCTGCTCTTAGAGGTTATGTCAATTCTACAAAACTCCACTAGAAGTGATAGATGATCGCTCCAGTCCCACAAAGGGATTCCATAACTATATATGGGACTCAACCTATATAGGAAACTATAATCTAGTAATGTGGATGCACTATAAAAGAAATGGCATTTAGCGGAAGTTTTTTTACGGCGATTTTGAAAACCACCACTAAATGTGTTTTGGATGAACATTTTGCGGTGTTTTTTTAGTAGAGGTTTTAGAAACCACTACTAATTTTTTTTTATTAGTATATTTTCTATTTTGAGAAATTTATTTACTTTCTTTACTTAATTTATATATCTCACTGTCATTTTCTACCCTTCTTAAATAATAACTAGATATTTCTCGTTAAAAATGCATTGTTAAAAAAAATCTCAATTTTTATTTCTTTGAATACTATATTTTTTCCACTCGTGATAATATTTTTCTTTTTTGATTTTATGTAATATATTTTTGATTAAAAGAGAAAAAATTTAAATACTACTATAATTTTTAATAAATTTCAAAAATGAGGAGAATGTTTTTGAATATTTATTGAATGATTTAAAAAGTTGTTTTGAAAATTTAATAAATTTTTGTTTTGTAATTTATAAAAAAGGGAATATTTTTTGTAATTGGGTATTTACATTTTTACATCTCTATTTATTTTGATAAATTACTCTTACATCATATTTAATTCAATTTAATTTTGGTTCAAAAATAATTGTTCTCCTTATCATGTTGTAATATTTTATTTTAATCTTTGGTTTTTTTTGTATTTTTATTATTTTTCTTATATCTTTGTTAAGTGTTACAAAAAATTAAACCTTTTGAATAAGATGCTTAATCCAAACCTTCAACCACATTTAGGGAGACCCAGAGGTCAACCCCCATGGGAGGTCCATCCCTTGTGGCTTGAAAAGAGGTTGGGTGAGAATAGTTTACACTAATAGAATATGGGACCATGTATAAGGACCTCTAAGTGCACCCATAGGAGTATATGTGGGATAAGTGCCCACTGGACTCATAGGCCCTTGTGTATAGTGCTTATATTCTGATCGAGATTAAGTGCTTCATCTTTTATATAACACTCAGTTATAGTGTCTTCAATTCGATGTGGGATGAAAGTTAAAACTCTGTTTTAATCTCAACCATTGGTTTTGTTTTATCTCATCCATCTGATATCTCATCTTATCATGCGTTCTCATTTTTTGAACTCTAGTATTTCATTTCTTCTTCCCATGAAACTATTATTCTTCCTTATCTTTTCATATTCCTTGTCCAACCATTCTTTATTCTCCAGTTCACCAGTAATATTTCATATGTCACTGTGTTCTCCAACCATGTTTCTTTAATACTGCATATCATGTTTTGTTTTGTGTAGTCTTCTCTTCTTTATTTCATTTATTGAGAAAACACTAATCGACTTCTTTTTCTACCTTATGACTTTTAAGGATATTCAATTTTTCTTTATATTCTTCTTCCTTGGGATTATCTTCTAGTTTGATTTTCCTTACCTTTTGATAGCTTCTCAACAGTGTGTCTTGAGTCACCGTTGGAATCCAATGGTGAGTCATGAGTCACTGTTGGATATCAATAGTGACTCATGAGCCACTGTTGGAACCCAACGGTTGGTCAGTAACCTACCGCCAGCTTTCAGTGGTGAGTTATTTTTACTCACCATTGGATATCAAAGGTAGGTCATCTTATCTTCGTTGATGGTTCTTCATTTGTTTTATAGAGCTTGACAGTATCTCCATCATGCTTCTCCTTCATCCATTATTTGTAGTTGTAATTTTTATTTGTTTCTATTTGAGTAATATTTTTACATATTGTTACTCCTTGTACTGGTAGTTCTTCTTGTTGTTATATTCCTTGGATGAACCTTCATCAATCTCCTATATGATCTCTTTCTTCTTCCTTCACATGCAATGTTTTATTATTTTTTTGTGAAATTATTTTATTTTTTATTTTTAATAAAAAAATATTAATTCTATTTATCAGCAGCATCTCTGTGGTGTTTTATTTTTTTAGGTTCATTGAATCTTGGCATTCGCTTCCATTATTCATTCAATATATTTGTTTTTATTATTTTATACTTGTTTGAAAAAGAATATATTTTACTTCTTTATCTATAATATCATTCTGTTGTTTCAAAAAAAAAATTGATCCACCAGTGGACATTCCCAATGGTAGGTCACAAGTCACTATTAGCTTCATGCAACTATGATTCATGAGTCTTCATTGGATTTCCAATGGCAGAAAAAAAAATTATTTCATTTACTGAAGCCTTTGGTTGTACTATAGCGTAGAATAAAATTTATTTTGGCGAGTTTCATTCATTTTTTCTTAAAATTTCAATGGTATGTAATACACAGCTTTTCCACCATTGGAAATTTCTAATAGTAGGTCTTGATCCAGCACTCTTTGATTCAAAAGTAGGTCATGAAAAACTGTTGGTTTAAAAAAATCTAATTTTTTCTTAGTTTTAATTAATGTTTTTAAAATAAACTACTTTGTTAGAAGTTTTATCATTTTATGTTGAAAAATAATTGTAACAGTGTGTTAAAATAATTATACCATTATTTTATGTACACTGGTTAATGCAGAACTATTACTCATACAATGTTCTGTTTTTGCAACATCCTTTTTCTTTATTTTTGGGAAGAATATATTCTTATTTTATTTTTTTTAAATTGTTAATTGTTTATAATTGTTATACATAAAATGATAAATGTTTTATTTTAATATTTCATGAATAATTATAACCTAGATTATGTTTTGTTTTCAGTGGAGATTTAATAGATAATAGGTATTGATCGTATTATAATATTATTATACACTAACAAGTTTTGTGTAGATATTGGTTATAGATATTCTCCTAGAAGATATTGATTTAATGATAAAAGATATCTCTTTAAGGATTAGAACACATACCAGTGTAGATGATTTATTTTTGAAGAGAACATGAGGATAAAATTTCTATTTCTCCGCATTATTCAAGAAACTTCTTCGACTTCTACTATTCTATAATGGTCACTAAAATCTTCATCGCTTTGGTCTTCCACCACTGGATTGATCAAATAACTCGATCTGTGCTGAATTTCTTCATCATCTACTAACCTATTATTTTATGTACTTTTGTTATTTCTCCATTATAATTCTTCATACCATATATTTTCCCTATAGATTTTGGTTTAATCATTTCCCATTCAAAATATGTCATTGGATTATTCTTCTCGTCTAAAAGAAAGGTCAGGTTGTTCCTCCCGGACAAAAGGAAGGAAGGTTGTGACTCCTTCAAAAGTTAGGGGTTATACCACTAGGTGTGAAAAAGGTACATTTGTATTTGTTTGTAAACGGGTCGTCACTCTCATTCAAAAGTGATGATCTAGTGAATACCAGTATCCTCGAATAGTAAATGATATTGATGAGAGGACTAGGATCTTCGTGATCCAAACCTCTATAAAAAATTCATGTGTTATAGATTTTATTTCCGCTACAAATTTTATCATTGATATAACTTTGAAAAATTAGTATTTGTTTTTTAATAAATCAAAAAAGACTATTCACCCCCCCCCCCTCTAATCACTACTTCCATACCAAGGGGCCTAACATGAGTTTATTTTTCATCTTCCTTTTCTAAACCAACAATCCCAGTAGACACAAAATAACCTATCTCTACTTTTACTCCCCTTCCTTCAGAATTTCTTGAGAGAATATCCACAGTATAAATGATTATAGGCATGATAAAATAAATCATATGCACTATTAAAAATGGAAAGAGACCTCATATCATTATAATATATAGACACTCACCTTCTAATTTCATGGAATCTGTCTAATCTAGCAAGATAAATCAAAGTATCCATAGAAGTAAAAACTTCATTATTATCCCTAGCAACAACAATGGACACCACCATTTCAAGTAAAAGGGTAAAAAATAATCACATCAGGTGCTTGAACTTTTTCCTGATCAATAACCACTTTATCATCTTTATAAACTTAATCTTATTCTATATCTTTAACTTTAATAATAGGTTCATCTTGAACCATTACAGTTCTAGAATATAGTGAGGGAATCTCAGAATAGATTACCTCACAGCCTTTGAATATTATAGAAAGAGGTACATTGTATAGTTTATCCTCTAAGTATTATTTAGTAGAAACTTTAGAAGTTCTTGCTTTATATCCTTTAGTAAAAATTGTATCCCCTAAGAAGTTCTCTCCCTCAGTACGATCATAGTGTAATTCAAAAACTTCTAAACTAATGGAAATTAACTTTCTAAATGATAAGTTTCATAAATAAACATTTTTTTCGAAATACCATCTATTAAGGTATTTAACCTGTGGATATTGGATTATATAACATCGCTAAACTATGTCTCCACTTTTTAAAATAATAGAATTATAATTCTTGCAAAATGATAGAAACTCAAAGTTTTATTTCTTATATAGTACATATATCTCATTATGTATCTTAGAAGATTGAATTTATCCTAAATCAATGGTATGTAAATCTGGTAGATGTTTAGAAATAAAACATTTTCAAACACCCTATTCCTCTAGTTTATCCCAATCTCGATAAAATTAACTAAAACTTTTCCCTTGACCTCCAAGTCTTTCACTAACTTGTTTTCAATAATTGGATCTTTAAATAAAGATTTCATGATATCAAAAATTAAAAAAAAAATCTACAAAAACTAAGTATGGATTAAACTAATGTCATCCATCATAAGATCATTGAAATTCATCATATAACTTATTTAAAGTGATTGAGAATCTTTTATTGTTCACTCTTTAAATGACCAAATCTTCAGCATCATCGAAATTGGACTCAACATTTTTGTAAAAACCATGGACTTATTTTTAATAAAATAACTTTATTATTTTCTAATAAAAGATTAACTATCATAATTTTAATTTCAATACTTTCTTTAAGATTGTGTTCATGTGATCTATCTAGTAAAAATAAATGTCCTTCCCATATAAGACTTTGTGAAGATCCTTTTCTCTTTTAATGATCTCAAAAGTAATCTATTATTATCTTTTTTATTTTCCCATTCTTTTTTAGAGGACATGGCTTGAATGATGAAGTATTAGGATTATGTTTATAATGGTTTGAATTTTGGAGAGAATTTTAGCTTAGAGGTTTTCAAAAATTTGAGCCAAAGATAATGATTTATCTTGTACATAATGTGAAGTGCCACTAACAGTGATGCAGTAAAGTTAAAATAAATAAAATTATAAATTAGGTAAGGGTTTAATGTCTCTTTATAATTCAAAAAAAGAATTTAAACACATAAACATAAAATGATAATTAAGAAAACATATTATTATAAATAATAATAAATAATAAAATATAATACTTTGATAAACAAATAAAATTATCAATTCGAATAAAAAATATTTAAAAAAATATACCCAATTCACTTTTTATTAAATCAAATATCTCAAAAAATAAGGTCATTTTAAACATATCATCAAGTTGAAATTCAATACTTATGAATTATAAGGGGATATCACCTTCTTGTGAATGATTCCTTAAGAAATGAATTATTAAGTCTATATATTTCATTCTAGAATGAATTATCATATTCTTGGAAATGTTGATAACCAGAGTATTAACACATTTAACTATAACATGATCAAAATTTAATTTCAAGTCTATTAAGGCATGTTTAATTCATAACACCTATTTAAAAAAACTTACAACCATAAAATATTTAGCTTCAGTAGTTGATAATGCAACAGATTGTTTCCTCTTACTTGGCCAAGAAACAAAAAAAAAATCATAAAAAGTGGTAGGTTTCAGATGTTATTTTTCAATCTAACCAACACCCACAAATTTCTTTATCAAAATGTGAAATTAAATCAAACCCAAATGTTTTTGGAAAAGTTATAAAAGTTAAATAATTCCTTTTAATATCTTAAAATTCTTTTAGCATCCATCAAATGAGACACTTTTCGACTTTATTGAAATCAAGCACAAAGAAATACTAAAAATATGATATCTATTCTAATTAGAGTTATATAAATCAAGATCTAAAATATTCCTTTATTTATATTTTTCTCAACTAGTTTTCCATTTTCATCTAAATCAAGCTTAATATTATAACTTATAGGAGTTGAATAGGTCTTATTACTTTTAATTACAAATATTAATAAATAATTTATATATTTTCTTTGAATTAAATTTTTTTTCAAAATCCTCTTTATATATTTGAAATCTAAGAAATAAATTCAATCCTCCGTTCATAATCATTCTAAAAAAAATTACATAAGCTTTGAAAAATCATTACAAATTTTTTGATTTTTTCTACAAAAAAACACATCATTAACATAAATTTAAATAAAAAAATAATTTTTGATGAGGTTTTATTAAGGAGAGTAGGATCTTATAATCCTATAGTAAAACCATTTGATAAGATAAGTGTACTTGACCTTTCATACAAGGATCAAGGTTCTTTTTTAAGACTATATAAATATTTGGTAATCTTGTAAACAAATTTTAGCGAATGGGGATTTTTAAAACTAGGATGTTGTTCAATATAAACTTCCTCTATAAGAAAAATATTTAAAAAAGAGTAGTATACATCCATTTAAAAAAATTAAATTTCATATAAGATATATGTGATAGAAGGATCTTAATTGCTTCTAATTTAGATATATGGGAAAGGGTTTCCTCTTAATATATTCCTTTCTCTTAATTATAACCCTCGCAACTAGTCTAGCCTTATTTCTAATTATCACACCTTGATTATCCTGCTTGTTTTTAAATACTCATTTAGTTACAATAAGAGGATAATCAGGGTGCCTATTAACTAATTCTCATACCATGTTACTATTGAATTGGTTTAACTCTTCTTTCATGGATAATATTCAACTCTCATCATCCAAGTATTTTTCTATAGTTTTATAATCTAGTAGAGATATGAAAGAGGAAAACTCATCAAGGTTGTCTATACTACTTTGAAAGGAATAGTTGTGATCTTTGTGATCACTAGGAGGGGTGAATCAATGATTTCATCATTTTTATGTTTTTTAATTTAAAAACAAAATTTTCCTATAAATAGAGATAATTAACTCTCTTAAAAAACAACACAAAATAACATATATAGAAACATAATATTTTAAATGGTTCACTACTCAATAAGACTAAATAGTCCTTGGAATGGTTTATAAATAATCCAAGGTCACACATCCACTAGAAAATAATTCATTATGTTTTACAGTAAGAAGGGAATATTTATAACTTTCATAGAAATATAGTCCTTTGATAGTGCATGTTCTCTTCACATGGATAATATAATAAAACAACTTCTGAACCAAAAAAAAGGGACCTTCACAAACATGATTCAATATCTTATCATCATGCCACTTAAAATTTATTTACACTTGACTTATTATAAAAAATAGACTACTTCAATTTCTTGCACTGCTGTGAGAGATAAATTTTATATAAATTTTTTTATGAACTTGTTGATCCAATGAATTCTCCATCTAGTTGTTTTCTATTAGGTACCCTCTGTTCAATGACCATTGTCTGGAACCTTGTCTATCTGATACCAAATGTCTCGTATCATTCTATATAATGCCACTATGTATGGTATCTCTATTTGATACCCTCTATCTGGTAGCACTATTTATAATTCTTTAACAAGTGATGTTTCAATATCCTCATTCGGTAACTCACTTCTTCAAAAAAATACCATAGTAGCAACAACCACTTCATTGTACTCTTTATCCCCTTTATATAGGCATCATTTCTATAAAAACTTAGGGAGAATCATGAAATTAAAATTTGAGTTTCTCACTCGAAATTTGTATTATTGGTCGAATATTTCTTCAGTTAACCACCTTAAAACCTATAATTATGTTATATTCAACAAACTTCATAAATACTTTCCTCAGATATATTCTATATTTATGAAAATTTAAAGAACATCTCAGCTTCATCATAATTTATTACTTTACCAAAAACTTTTCAAAATATTATAAACCCTTCATCAGGTACATCTTAGTAGGAACTTTTTTTATGGACCTATCCAAATAACTCTTATCTGGTGTATTTTTTTGAGAAACTCTATCTAATGATTTTATTTGTAAACTTTATTCGATGAATTTATTCAGAATCCTATATCTAATCATTTTCTAATAAACCTCCATCTAATGCATCTAATTAGAAAACTCTATTTTATAATATTTTTTGTTTGGATTCCCTATTTAATTCTTCCACAAACTCTTCTATATTCGATCATTTGGAGACCTTTGTCCAAAGATTTTTCTTGGAAACCTATTTCTAAGGAACCCTCAATTTTTCTTCATCCATTTGACTCTATACAAAATCACCATATTCCTTAAAATACTTACTTTGAAAAAACTCTGATGTAATCATGAATGCCTTGAATTAATCATGATGTTTGTTACTTTTAATAATAGAAAAGCATCACCTAATTTACTTTCCCCAAACATCTATGTCTGGAAGAACTTATTAAAACAATCAGATAAACATTTGGTTTCATCCTTCATCTGATCACTTTAGTCTATTAAACTCTATTTGATTACCTCAACCCATTCAAATCCATCCATAAACATTATAAATAAGGGTCGGATTTTTTAGGTGATTTTTGTAATTATAAAAAAATAAAAAACAAGACAATCCTTCTTTTTGTTCAACTAAAATCCAACACCTCTTAGTCTCAAAAATAACCCCTTTATATTTTTTTTCAACCTAGTAACACAAATCATTGAGCTCTAAAATTCAAGAAATAGATCATTATCCAAAAATTATAATCCTACGTGAGAAAACTCTGTGTAGGAAATAAGAATCATTGAAAAATAATACCATGTTATCCATAAAGTAGTAATTAGAAACAATTTCAAACTTGTTCCTCAACTAAATAATTTATCATCACAAAACAAAACATGCTTCAAAAATTTCCTACATCCACTTCAAAAAACCATTAAAATAGTTTACACATGCTGACATCATAGGTTACCCTGTTTAAAAACTCCCCCTGAATATTTTCCCTCACTTGAAAGTTAAAGTATATATCAATGGATAAATTTATGTTATATATTTTATCCCCTTTGAAAACAATATCAAAATATAATATGAGATAGGGGATAGAGTTCACATACCTTATCCTTGAAATAGGTTAAGTTGTATGCCCATAATCAACCTCAACTTCTAAAATGTTTCCTTCAACAATGGTTTAGTAAAGATATCATCTTCTTGCTCTTTTATAGGTAAAAACTCTAGTTTTATTTTATTTATTTCCATGTTT
Organism: Viscum album; assembly: GCA_963277665.1. Classification (NCBI taxonomy): domain Eukaryota; kingdom Viridiplantae; phylum Streptophyta; class Magnoliopsida; order Santalales; family Viscaceae; genus Viscum; species Viscum album. Next base: position 1,965,317,833 of record OY728130.1, on the reverse strand, counting down.
AATTTTATAAAGTGATATTTAATATCAATGTGCTTAGATATATAATGTTTCACTGGATTCTTGGTGAGGCACTTTGATTGTCACAACCCAAGAGAAGGGGTAGCTTCAAATCAACCAAAGAATCTTTCTGATGTTTCTTCATCTATATTAATTGTGGTATAGTTTGATTGGAAGATAAATACTCATCTTTAGAAGTGTTTATATTCACTAAACATTTTTTCTTTATATTCTAACTTACACATCTTTCTCCTAAGAATAATACTCCACCATATGTGGATATCCCCCAATTTTGATCTGTGTAACCAAACAAATCAATATTTATTGTGTAGAAATATTTCAACCTCAAATAAATTATACCATTAATATATTAGAGAATTATTTTTCTAGAAAAAATATGGGACTCTTTTGTTGCACTTTGATACCTAGAACAAATTTTAATAGTATACACTAAATCTAGCTTTAGAGTGCTAAGATATAACATACTTATTATTAATTTCCTAAATTCCTTAGGATAAATATACTTTACAGTATCATATTTTGAAAACTTTTCTCCCACTGAAATGGGTGTGGAAACAGGCTTTGAAACTTTCATGCCAAATTTTTTCAAGATTTACTTAGAATACTTCTCTTGTAAAAGGAAAATGTACATTTTATTTTGAGAGATTTGAAAGCTAATAAATTATTTCATTTATCCTAGTATAGAAATTTCAAATAACTCCTTTATATACCTAGTAAATATTTCACATATTTATTCATCATTCCCTATGAATATGATATCATCAATATAAACAATCATAATGAGGGAAACCTCTTGATTTTCTTTTATGTAGAGATTTTTGTCTACTCTTCCTTTTCTAAAATTCAATTTCTTTAAGAAATTTTCCATCTTACAATACCAAGTTCTTGGAGATTTTTTCAACCCATATAAATTATTATTAAACTTGAGAACATGTAAATCATCTTGAACAAGAAATAATCCACATAGTTTCTCAATATAAACTTCTTCATCTAAGTCTCTATTGAGAAAATCCAAACTAACATCCATCTGGAATATCTTATATCTTTAGTGTGCATCAATTAAAATAAATATTTAAATAGTTTCAAGGATTTTTACTCACAAAAAGGATTCTTAAAAATAAATTCTTTAAACCTATGAGTATCCCTTATAAACTAGTATTTCCTTATTTATTATCACTTCACCACTTTCATTTAGATTATTCTGGAAAACTCTCTTTGTTCCAATTACATTTTTATCTTCTGGTTTGGGCATAAGTTCTCATGTCTCATTTTTCTCAATATGATTTAATTATTAATTTATAAAATCAATAAAATATTGATGATATAAATATTTTTTCAATATCTCTTGGATTAACCTGTTCAAATAAATTGGTATATGAAACTTTCCTTGGGGTTCATTTGGTTTGAACCTTTTATACTAGATCTCTAATTAAATTTTGGACCTCCACTTAATTCCTCAGACTTAGATGAGATGAATGTAATTGACCCTCATTACTTCAAATGGATTAATCAATATCTTCATGTTATACAGTTTTCATATCATCAAATTTATCAAAAACACTATCATGTTGTATAATGGAAACAACTTCATCTTCGCTTTCTCTTATATTTGCAGCTGATTGTGAACCCTTTTTTATTAGAATGTTCTAGCACTTTCAAATTTTTATAATTAACAATATTTCTATTTTCCTTATTATAGAACATGTATACTCTTACATTGGGTGGTTAGCGAAGAAATATATCATAAAAACCTATTTGATTGAACTTACCAATATTCACACCTTTGAATTTGATAATGCAAGGAATTCCAAACACCCTTAAGTATTTCACAATTGAGTGTTCTTTTTAATATGTATTCTATAGATTCTTATCCGATTTTTTTCTATAGATACATCTATTATAAATGTGTATTTTTTCTCCAATAGATTTTCTCTAGAAGAATCGAGAAGTATCATGTTTAATCAACATAGTTCGGGACATCTCAACCAAACTTCTATAATTTATTTCAGAAGTAATATTATTTTGTGGTGTGTATGGTGCACTAAGTTCATAAATAATTCCATGTTTTTCATGATATTATTTAAAATTATTATTTGTGTATTCATCAACATTATCAGTCTAAATATTATTTATGAAGTACCCACATTCCTTTTTAGAACTTATCCTAAAACTCTTAAACATTTTTAGATCCTATGATTTGTGATTCAAGTTAATAATACATGTAATACGAGTGAAATCATCAGTAAAGAAAATAAAGTAATTTTATCCATTTTTTAATTTCTATATTATGGGCCCAAAAATTTCATAATGAATAATATTCAAGGGATGAGTTGTATATAACTCAACCCTTCTATGTACTGATTTTTAAATCTTCCATGTCTGGCATAAAGAATAAAACCAATCTCTTCCTCTATTCATGTTAGTAACATCATGAATAATTACTATATTTATCATTTGATTCATATTTATTTATCACATATTTCCAATCCTTTTATATCATAACTTATTTTCTTCCATCAAGCTTGGATATCATGAACCCTATATATCTCATACATGAAATAGATTTCACTTGGTTTGTTCTCCTTTTATTAAAACTTTCATATCTTCAAGACTTTTAATAAAAAATGTGTCTCTTATAAAAACTAAATTTTTTCTTCATTTGGAAGATGAAAAACACTTATCAAGTTGTGTTTTGGTCCATCAACAAATAAGGAACTTCTGGATATGAGAGTAATTTAAAAAAATTTGTTATCCCTTTATAATATATTACATTTTTAACTAATTTAAAATATCCACTAATATATAAAGAACACTCACCAGCCAATATCCAAGGTCATTCTCCTTTTTTGGATATGAGAGTAATTTCAAAAACAAAGGCCTTCTCCTTTCATTTTCCATCCTTCACATGAGGCTTTTGAGATTTTTAAAATAAACACTATTTAGTTGGTAGCATAAAAAGACATCATTTAGTAAGAATTCTGGGCTGATCACATGTTTTGAAAATAGTTTCTAGAGGTTGAAATCTATTTTTAATTTTCAAACTTGAGTTTTTAGGTTATCTTATTTGAGTGCATTAACTCCCCCTCAAACTCTGACTCCAATACCTATAGGATTAATTATAGTGTTGATAATTGAACCAAAACATTTTTTTATACCCAAAACCTCCATGATACCAATAATATCTATAAAAATAATATTCTCATCTGAAACATTCATGTTCTCCAGAAATGTATATCATATTTCTGTAATTTTTATGACCATCAACCTTGGCTTCTTATTGTGAACCAAAATTTTGGTTTCCTCTAGAAATATTATTCTTCATCTTATATTTATTCTCAGCCTTAACAGAGTCTCTATTTATAGAAAAATTTTCTTTAAACTTTGATTCCTTAAAAATTTCATAATTTTTTACTTTTCTTGTTTAAGAAACATGCATGTTCCTCTTGAATTACTTCTTCTTATGAATATTTTTGACCTTATTATTTAACAATGAGGATGATATTTTTTAATCCTTCTAAGGTTTATACTTATTATAACGTTCACCAAATTTTAAAATCAATTTTTATAAGTTTTATATTCCTTATTCAACTTCAACTAGTTTTTATTAAACAATATCAAACTCTTTCTCCTTTACCTTTTCATTTATTCAAATTTTATGTTGAGGTTTTTCTCTTCATCAATTAACTTTTTCAAGACATCAATCACTTTTGGCAAACTATATTTTTCTTCAAGTTTTGATTCCTAGTTATTTACTGATAGATATTTTTTCTTCAATTTCTTTTTCAATTTTTCAATTTCAACAATCTTTGAGAAACATTATTTTAATTATATTTTAATCATAAAATCTATATAAGTCTCCTATTATTATTCTTAATAGTTTCTACTTTTATCACTAGAAAATTATCATTATTCAATTTTTTAATATGAAACTTCTCAGAACTATCATCACTAGAGATTTCAGCTTCCATGTCATTATCATCATCTTCCTCACATTTTGACAAAATGTCTCTTTTTATATTTAGATAACTTATTATCCTTTAATTTTCCATAGTAATTTGATTTATATATCTTATTATTCAGGGGTATTCTTCAATTTTCATCTTCTTTATCATAATATTTATATTCCTTTAGCCTTAGAAAATTTTATGCGAAATGTACAATGGCTCCAAAAATAAATCATTTCAATAGTAACTTTCATTTATAATTCCTTATGCTTATTTTCACCTATCCAGAAAAAAAACATGAAATCATCAAAAAAAATTATTACTTTATCTTTAATGTCATAGTTGTTGAATTATTCCTTATTAATTTTCTTATACTTTTCTCTCTTAGCATCTTTAAAAGATATTTCATCATCAACCTTTTCTATATTCTTGATATATTTATCTATTATAGTTTAATATGTGATAAGAATACTATAAAAATCATTAAGAGATAGATTTTTAGGATCATTATCTTCTAAATATGATAACTTGGCATCAAATCTATTAGGAATAATTCTTAGAATATTTTCTATAATAGTTTAATCTTAAACTTGTCACCAAAACATTATATAGTTATAAAAATGTTTTTAACCCTTGTAAATAACTCACTAATAGATTCATCATCTCCTGTTTTAATATCTTCATGCTTTAATCTCTAGATTAGTAATTTGGATTTATTCACTTTTTTCCCTTCATAAATATTCTTTAACTTGTCCCAGATGCCTTTAACTATTCTAGTTATTTTAACCCTTAGAAATTTAATTTTATAGAGATATAAAAGTATATAATTTATGGATCACCCATCATTCTTTATATTCTTCTTATCTATAGCTATTAAGCGAGAACCCTCGATAAGAGGAGTGAAATAAAATGTAATAGCTTCAATAACTTCATAGACAATGGATCATAGATAGGGTAGCATTTTTCTTTCCAGATATGACATTTATTCTCATCGAAGATAAGAATCCCCTTACTATTAATTGGGTTCTGAACATCCATGGTATCCTTTTTTCTATAAACTTTACACAGTAAAGACGCAAAAAAGAAACTTGCTCTGATACCAATTGAAAGGGACAGATAATATTTGTGTAATAATTAAGAGGGGGGAGAATCAATGATCTCCTCTTTTTTATGTTTTTTAATTTAAAAAAACATTCACATTTGGTTAAAGAGAATTTAAAATACTGCAAAAAAACACATAAACACATCCATATGAACATAATAATTGTTCAGGTTCACTACTCAGTAAGAGTATCTAGTCCTTGGCATGGTTTTGAAATAATACATGCCCTCACATCCACTAAAAAATAATACCTTGTGGTTTACAAAAAGTAATAAATATTCATCACTTTCATATCACTATAGTCCTCTGATATTTCATTTTCTCATAACATAGATAATATGATAAAACGCTTTTTGAAACAATAAAAGGTACCTTCACTGACAATGTAACAGCCCGAGATTTTATGAAAAATATTCTTTTTTATGTCTTGTGTTGTACGCTACACCAAAAGGAGCTTTCACAGCACACATCCTTGACTTGCCTTGCATTACACGCAATCGCGACCTTCCTCGATAGCGTGTGTAGTACGCAATACCGAGTTTCACTAAACAACGATATGTTATAAAAATATTATTAAAACTAGCCGTTATGAATAGTAATAACCACTTTTTGAAATCCAGTAAATCTTATTTTTTCAAAATGAAATTTATTTTTGGATTCGGAGTATCGAATTTAGCCTAAGGTGAAATTTTGGTACTTTTCGGATAACTTTCATATTCTGATGAATAGTGAAAATTACTAAATTATAATTAAAAACAACTTTTTTAATCGAAATAATTAATAGTGATAAATCATTAATTTGAGTGGTTTTAAAGTATATTTAGAATATATTTTTACAATTTAATACAATGTTGGTCATTGGATGTAATTTTACATTTAAACCAGACATAATCAAGTGTCAATCTTTTGATAGATATTGTTTCTTAAAAACACGCTATTTGTTTTAACAGCGGGATTTAATTATAAAATTAATTAATGCAACTTTTATGTTATGAATTTGGTAAAATAGACTTCATTTTTGAATTCGGAATATGAAATATAGCTTAGGATGAAATTTTGGCATTGTTCTGAAAAACATCAATTTTTGATGAATAGTGAAACTACTAAGTGGTAGTTAAAAAAAACTGAATTTTTCATAAAACTTAATTTTACCGCTTCTGTGAATGGAATTTCAAAAAACCGAGAGACACGGTTGATGTCAGTAAGTAAAATGTGGTTCAATGAGATGAAAATAATTTTTGGTAAATAGTAACTTTTTACTTTTATTTACCACGGTTAAAAGTAAATAGGGTAATTAAGGGTAAGAATGATATTAATATTACCCTAACACATGTCCTAATTCTATTGGACAAGTGTATCTCGACTAAAAACAACCTTAATTGTAAAATATTATCATTTAGGCCCACTTGGATTAGATTAGGACATTTATTATTATTTAATTCAAAGAAGAGTTAAAAGAGTTAAAATCAAAGTTTATTTACTAAAACATTTTTAATATAGGGTTATACATAAGATAAATTCGATTGTAAATATTAATTAGAAAGATAAAAAGATTTCCTACATGATGGTATTTTATTTGTAATTTTTAGACATCAAATAAGTTAATTTATTTATGACACAAAGATAATGCAGTAATTATCTTATTAATGAAGTATTGACATAATTGATGTTATAAACACCAAACTAAATATAATTTGAGACTTTTTATGAATTCCACTAATTTTCTAGGTTACTATGATATATTAGTGTTGATTTAATCAACTTGGTTCGAACATATAATTCTGTTATGACTTTCACAAAAATCATGTATCAAATAGTGTCAAAATTGACACAAAATAGTTTTTAAATCAAATATTATATTATTAATTGTTATTTTATTCCTAAAAATATAAGGTTCGGCCAAATGACTTAGATAAGGATATATGTATTAATAATATACAATTTGGGGTTCGTTTGGCATGTTATAGTAAGTGTATTAACCATATAGTGAAAGAAAACAAAAAGACACGGTAAAAGTTAAATTAATTAACTTAGAGTTAAATCTAATTGATAAGGTTAAAATAATACCCTAAACTTGTCTAAATCCTATTGGTTGATAGGATTTCGACCCATCCCCACTTTAGCTTCGAAATAAGACCCTTTGGAACCATTATAAACCGATTTTTACTTTAATATAAAATAATATTTTGAGATATTCCTAAGGTGCCCCTCTCCTCCCTTATAAAAGGGCACCTCCTCCCCCTCCTCCTCACACCAATTTGAGCACTCAAGCTCGGCCAACCCCTGTCATTTTCTCCTCTCCACTTCCCTATAATAATCCTAGAGGTCATGGTCTTCTCCAAAGACCAATCTTAGTTCCTTAAGTGGAGGATTCAAAGAGGCGTTCCAAAGAAGAGGTAATATCCATTACCGATCTTTTCAATTTCTTTCTTCTTCAACTTCTTCTTCTTTAGTTGTTTCATGATAAAGTAATAACATCAGTATTACTTACATACTTATATGTTATTATAAATATGAAACAACCCTAATTCACCTTCTATCCATCCTACGGAAAAATGAAATCACCGCGCGTGCGTACGTACGGAATACCGTCTCCACGCCGTGGTGTAATCTATTTTCCACCATCACCTTACAAGGATGGGTATAATGGTGTAATCAGTAACTATATATGATTATTATTAAGTAATATTGATACTGAAATAATATATATATATATATACTCCAATACAATTCCACGATCATAGGAACGATATCATCACTCGTGCGTACGTACGGAATACCGTCTCCACGATGTAATGTGACTCGTTCTACATGATCTTCATTTCATAATGATTATATAAATGAATTGAATGAATGAATATGGTATATACTACACTAATACCATTCTGGAAATGAATTATCTATAACCTAAAGATAAGAATAAGAATTTATTCAACAAAACATGCATAAGAACAAAAAGTTATAAAGACCCGAGTAACAAGTAACAATGAAATATTACTAACAAGAAGCTAATAATATGACCATATATGATATCATATCAATATGTATGATTCTGGAATAAGTCAATAACATTATTTAAACCATTATACAGGAGCTTCGGACACGAACAAAGAAAATCAGACCTAAGGTAAGGGAAATATCACAATCTCATTTTTATCCGAGATTGTTTATTCGTAAGTATTTACTGGGGTGTATTTTATCATCCACATCCATGTTTACTCAATATGTAATATTATTTCCATCCACCTAAAATTGTTTAAATCCATTTTTACCCTTCGGTGAGTTTTTAGTAATACGTATGAAAGGAATCTTTTGTCGTTTTTCGTACGAGGTACTTTTTGACTTTTCCGACAAAAGTACGAAGAATGTTTTTTTTAACTTATACGGCACGAACGGATTTCTAATGTTTTATAAAGCCTTATTTTCATGAAGCTTCCTCTAAAAGATTTCATGACTATTTTCAATAAAATCTCTTTCTTTTAAAATTGCATGATGTTTTGTGAAAAGAAATTGATTTTGAAGAAGAAAGGATATTTTCCTCAAGAATTCAATTCAAGTGTTTTATCAAAATTATTTTCCATCTAAGATAATAAAGGGTTCTGTTTCTATCCATATTTTTACATTGATTTGACTATGTTGTGATGGAATTATGTTTATGAATTCCTTTATCTTATATGAATTGATTTATGATGTCATGATGTTTCAAGAATCCCATTTTTGTTACATGTGGTATGCGATGATGTATGTTTTATGATTATGTGGCACACATAAGAAAGGATTCATTATAAGATGGGTGGGACCTATATCTCCCTCCAATGCATTGGGTAAAGATTTTATATCTCATGAGATAGACATGGCTGGAATGGTAGGTTATACCGGTTCAGTGAAACAGGACTGAAACGAGGGTTACTTGATTCAGAAAGGGACTTTGTCCACTAAGATAGTCTTGGAAATGAGTCTTGACTAACAAGAAATGATTCTCTATGATTATGTGTGAATGCCACAAAGTTTCATGTTTTATGTTATGATTATTGTGATTACATTTTCACTTCTATGATTTATCCCATGTTATGATATTATGAGCTCTTTTGCAGGTTAAGATTTCCAAAAGCTATGTTCTTATGTATATGATGTGATTGATATTTCTTTTGTTTACCCTTACTGAGCATTTGAGCTCACCCTTTTATGTTTTCTTTTCCCCAGGATATAAAGAAAGGTTTTTGGTATAAAAAAAAAGATCTTTATGGGAGATGTTGAAGATCTTTCACCACGATTAGAAGATTATATTCCGAGTTTCCAAAGACACTAAACTATTACGGTCCTTGTGTGTGTGTTTTTGTTATGTACTAAGTATTCCGCAAATGTAATGTAATGTCCATGTACGTCAGGTTTCGGGTCTCTACAGTTGGTATCAGAGGAAAGGTTTAGTCAACCTTTGGAAACTAGGATGCGAAAACGTTAGTGAGATCCCTAGAGATATTTCTAAGGTATGTCTAGGGATGCCCCTAAGGATAAGTATACGTATAGGATATAGTCATAGAACTATGGTAACGATATTAGATTAAACCAAAGATGATAGATATTTAAGTTACTCCCCCTTTATTATGATTTTTGCATCTAACACTATTCTGTTTGGGTTTTAGAAAATGGATGGAAACAAGATGATTCACAATAATGGAGGATATGATGGACAATGGAATGATATTCTTCATGAGCAACCAAATGAAATGGGATTTGGATGTCCAAACATCATTATTATTCCAAATCAGCAATCTCACAATATGATCAATAAAGTAAAATTTGGTAAGTTTCCTGACTCGACTAATAAGAGAAAGATGGAGTTCCATGATGATCATAGAGGAAATAAAGTTCAATTTCCCCTATGTAAATCATGTGGGAAGAGGCATCAAGGAGAATGTTTCAAGGGAACTGGAAGATGCTTTGGGTGTGGAAAAGAAGGACACAAAGCAAGTAAGTGCAAAGGAAAAGGGTCGGTTAACACCATGGATGAGGATAATGGTATTGCTACGACATCAAAAATGGTTAAGTGTTTTAAATGTGGAATGTATGGGCATTATGCAAACAAATGCCCTAAGGGAAAGACTCATGAAGAGAATCAGTATGGTCATATGGGTAGTATTTATGTGGATGATGATGAAGAGACTACAAATGATATGTGAGATGAAAGAATTTTTGAAGATCGGTCAATGGTTTGAGAATATAGTGGAATGATTACATGTTTATCATGTGTAATTTTGGAATAAAGAGACATCTATGGATTGTTACACTGTTGTCTTTCCTTGTGTTTTGAAAGTGTATGATTAATGTTACCAGTATCCATGAAAGGTTATTCAGATATTTTTGGAATGTAGATGATATGCGCATAATGAAGGGATAAGGAGAAAATTAAATGTTTGATAGTATTCATGAGCTCATGATTGATATAAGGACTAAGTGATATCATGGTTTGAGTATATAGAATTTTGAGGATTTCGGTATGTGAAAAGTGTTAACTTTAACTGCATTCAAGTTTTCACTAAGGTTCAATGGGTATTCAAGAGAGTACAAGATTAAGGCCTTTGAATGTTTGGAATGTGACCAACAAGATATATCTTATGATATATGGGGATCAACGATGGTATTAAATCTCTGGTAATCGTTTTCACTATGTTATGAGAATGGACTGCAGTATTATGGATAAGCCTAAAGATTGGAATGGATTATGTTGGACATAAGTTAGTATTGTTTAAGGATAGAAGTTTTTTCGATATTATTGATGGGATGTTATAGTAATATAGTTTTATAAAAAGGACAACCTGCAGGACGGGCGACAGCCCATCGCTTCGGACAAGGCTGTGGGAATCTAACCCACAACCGAAGTGCGACTGGCCTTTATCTCCTACCACTGGCCTACAGGAAGTCCCTGTTTAGTAGAAACTAGTTTTATTATATTAAGCAGTATGATATATGAAGTATAAGTCCATTTTAGGTACCATATGTGATTAATCTCACTATAGATCAACTTATGTATATAATTTTTTCTAACCTTTTGAGACAGATGGAATGACCCGTCATTCTATCACATGATCTGCTAACACTTCACGAATAACAAATTCAACTTCATTTATTTAAGAGATGAAGTGGAAATTGTTCAAGGCATGAACAACAGTGAGATTGTACCAAAATAAAGAAAGTATTTATTCTAATTCAAATTTTCAACTTTAGGGAAATAATCTTGAAAACCAAAAATGTTGTCCTAGTGATCTTATACCTGATGAATCGGATGGTACCTTAGATCGTCACAAATTTATGGATTTGTGATTGTTGGATTTTCCATAGCCATGTTATCTACCACTCTCCATCAGAACATGATGGTTAGATTTCTCTTCCATATCCATATTTTCACCTATGTGGAAACCCAGTGATTAGTTTATTTGGGTAATCGTTACATTTCATACTTTTGTTTTTAAAGCCAAGTTTTGGTATTCCCTTTTACGATGTGGGTTTCTATTAAAGAAACTTTCGAATAGTAAACCATTTATAACCCCGACGAATTTCGAGGGCGAAATTCATTTTAAGGGGGGTAGAATGTAACAGCCCGAGATTTTATGAAAAATATTCTTTTTTATGTCTTGTGTTGTACGCTACACCAAAAGGAGCTTGCACAGCACACATCCTTGACTTTCCTTGCATTACACGCAATCACGACCTTCCTCGATAGTGTGTGTAGTACGCAATACCGAGTTTCACTAAACAACGATATGCTATAAAAATATTATTAAAACTAGCCGTTATGAATAGTAATAACCACTTTTTGAAATCCAGTAAATCTTATTTTTTCAAAATGAAATTTATTTTTGGATTCGGAGTATCGAATTTAGCCTAAGGTGAAATTTTGGTACTTTTCGGATAACTTTCATATTCTGATGAATAGTGAAAATTACTAAATTATAATTAAAAACAACTTTTTTAATCGAAATAATTAATAGTGATAAATCATTAATTTGAGTGGTTTTAAAGTATATTTAGAATATATTTTTACAATTTAATACAATGTTGGTCATTGGATGTAATTTCACATTTAAACCAGACATAATCAAGTGTCAATCTTTTGATAGATATTGTTTCTTAAAAACACGCTATTTGTTTTAACAGCGGGATTTAATTATAAAATTAATTAATGAAACTTTTATGTTATGAATTTGGTAAAATAGACTTCATTTTTGAATTCGGAATATGAAATATAGCTTAGGATGAAATTTTGGCATTGTTCTGAAAAACATCAATTTTTGATGAATAGTGAAACTACTAAGTGGTAGTTAAAAAAAACTGAATTTTTCATAAAACTTAATTTTACCGCTTCTGTGAATGGAATTTCAAAAATCCGAGAGACACGGTTGATGTCAGTAAGTAAAATGTGGTTCAATGAGATGAAAATAATTTTTGGTGAATAGTAACTTTTTACTTTTATTTACCACGGTTAAAAGTAAATAGGGTAATTAAGGGTAAGAATGATATTAATATTACCCTAATGCATGTCCTAATTCTATTGGACAAGTGTATCTCGACCAAAAACAACCTTAAGTGTAAAATATTATCATTTAGGCCCACTTGGATTAGATTAGGACATTTATTATTATTTAATTCAAAGAAGAGTTAAAAGAGTTAAAATCAAAGTTTATTTACTAAAACATTTTTAATATAGGGTTATACATAAGATAAATTCGATTGTAAATATTAATTAGAAATCTAAAAAGATTTCCTACATGATGGTATTTTATTTGTAATTTTTAGACATCAAATAAGTTAATTTATTTATGACACAAAGATGATGCAGTAATTATCTTATTAATGAAATATTGAAATAATTGATGTTATAAACACCAAACTAAATATAATTTGAGACTTTTTATGAATTCCACTAATTTTCTAGGTTACTATGATATATTAGTGTTGATTTAATCAACTTGGTTCGAACATATAATTCTGTTATGACTTTCACAAAAATCATGTATCAAATAGTGTCAAAATTGACACAAAATAGTTTTTAAATCAAATATTATATTATTAATTGTTATTTTATTCCTAAAAATCTAAGGTTCGGCCAAATGACTTAGATAAGGATATATGTATTAATAATATACAATTTGGGGTTCTTTTGGCATGTTATAGTAAGTGTATTAACCATATAGTGAAAGAAAACAAAAAGACACGGTAAAAGTTAAATTAATTAACTTAGAGTTAAATCTAATTGATAAGGTTAAAATAATACCCTAAACTTGTCTAAATCCTATTGGTTGATAGGATTTCGACCCATCCCCACTTTAGCTTCGAAATAAGACCCTTTGGAACCATTATAAACCGATTTTGACTTTAATATAAAATAATATTTTGAGATATTCCTAAGGTGCCCCTCTCCTCCCTTATAAAAGGGCACCTCCTCCCCCTCCTCCTCACACCAATTTGAGCACTCAAGCTCGTCCAACCCCTGCCATTTTCTCCTCTCCACTTCCCTAGAATAATCCTAGAGGTCCTGGTCTTCTCCAAAGACCAATCTTAGTTCCTTAAGTGGAGGATTCAAAGAGGCGTTCCAAAGAAGAGGTAATATCCATTACCGATCTTTTCAATTTCTTTCTTCTTCAACTTCTTCTTCTTTAGTTGTTTCATGATAAAGTAATAACATCAGTATTACTTACATACTGATATGTTATTATAAATATGAAACAACCCTAATTCACCTTCTATACATCCTACGGAAAAATGAAATCACCGCGCGTGCGTACGTACGGAATACCGTCTCCACGCCGTGGTGTAATCTATTTTCCACCATCACCTTACAAGGATGGGTATAATGGTGTAATGAGTAACTATATATGATTATTATTAAGTAATATTGATACTGAAATAATATATATATATACTCCAATACAATTCCACGATCATAGGAACGATATCATCACTCGTGCGTACGTACGGAATACCGTCTCCACGATGTAATGCGACTCGTTCTACATGATCTTCATTTCATAATGATTATATAAATGAATTGAATGAATGAATATGGTATATACTACACTAATACCATTCTGGAAATGAATTATCTATAACCTAAAGATAAGAATAATAATTTATTCAACAAAACATGCATAAGAACAAAAAGTTATAAAGACCCGAGTAACAAGTAACAATGAAATATTACTAACAAGAAGCTAATAATATGACCATATATGATATCATATCAATATGTATGATTCTGGAATAAGTCAATAACATTATTTAAACCATTATACAGGAGCTTCGGACACGAACAAAGCAAATCGGACCTAAGGTAAGGGAAATATCACAATCTCATTTTTATCCGAGATTGTTTATTCGTAAGTATTTACTGGGGTGTATTTTATCATCCACATCCATGTTTACTCAATATGTAATATTATTTCCATACACCTAAAATTGTTTAAATCCATTTTTACCCTTCGGTGAGTTTTTAGTAATACGTATGAAAGGAATCTTTTGTTGTTTTTCGTACGAGGTACTTTTTGACTTTTCCGACAAAAGTACGAAGAATGTTTTTTTTTTAACTTATACGGCACGAACGGATTTCTAATGTTTTATAAAGCCTTATTTTCATGAAGCTTCCTCTAAAAGATTTCATGACTATTTTCAATAAAATCTCTTTCTTTTAAAATTGCATGATGTTTTGTGAAAAGAAATTGATTTTGAAGAAGAAAGGATATTTTCCTCAAGAATTCAATTCAAGTGTTTTATCAAAATTATTTTCCATCTAAGATAATAAAGGGTTCTGTTTCTATCCATATTTTTACATTGATTTGACTATGTTGTGATGGAATTATGTTTATGAATTCCTTTATCTTATATGAATTGATTTATGATGTCATGATGTTTCAAGAATCCCATTTTTGTTACATGTGTTATGCGATGATGTATGTTTTATGATTATGTGGCACACATAAGAAAGGATTCATTATAAGATGGGTGGGACCTATATCTCCCTCCAATGCATTGGGTAAAGATTTTATATCTCATGAGATAGACATGGCTGGAATGGTAGGTTATACCGGTTCAGTGAAACAGGACTGAAACGAGGGTTACTCGATTCAGAAAGGGACTTTGTCCACTAAGATAGTCTTGGCAATGAGTCTTGACTAACAAGAAATGATTCTCTATGATTATGTGTGAATGCCAAAAAGTTTCATGTTTTATGTTATGATTATTGTGATTACATTTTCACTTCTATGATTTATCCCATGTTATGATATTATGAGCTCTTTTGCAGGTTAAGATTTCCAAAAGCTATGTTCTTATGTATATGATGTGATTGATATTTCTTTTGTTTACCCTTACTGAGCATTTGAGCTCACCCTTTTATGTTTTCTTTTCCCCAGGATATAAAGAAAGGTTTTAGGTATAAAAAAAAAGATCTTTATGGGAGATGTTTAAGATCTTTCACCACGATTAGAAGATTATATTCCGAGTTTCCAAAGACACTAAACTATTACGGTCCTTGTGTGTGTGTTTTTGTTATGTACTAAGTATTCCGCAAATGTAATGTAATGTCCATGTACGTCAAGATACGGGTCTCTACAGACAAGATTCAATATATTTTTAATATACTGCTTGAACTTTCTTCATACTTGTGTTCCTATAATTTCTTCTTCTTCAAATTTGATTTCTTATATAGCAGTAAGAAAGAATTTCTATCTGAACTGTTTGTATGAAATTTTCTATTTGATAAATTATTTATCTAGTAGTTTTCTATATAGTACCCTTCATTTTATAATCTCCATTTAATAATATCTTCATCTAGTACCCTCTATCTAACAACCACTTCTTGGTACCCTATCAATTTGATATCCTCTATCCAATATCACTCTATTTAATACCACTCATTCTAGTATCTTTGTCAAATACCCTCTGTCTTGTAGCACTACTTATGAAACTTCTATAAGAGATCTCTCAATCTCCTCGATCATCAACTCATTTCTTCAACAACATGCACAGCAACAACAACCCCTTCACAGTGCTCCTACACCCCTTTATATAGGCATCATTTTACTAAAAACTTAGGGAGAAGTGAATGTTTTAAATTTTATTCTCATGCATTAAATTTGAATTTCCACTCAAATATTTCGTAATTTGATCACATTCAAACCCCCAATTAAATTGTAGTTAACAAATTTCATAAATACTTTCCTAAAATATTGACATCAATAATCTTCTTCAAAACTTCCTAAAATCTTAGATAGATTTATGAATGTTTAAATTGAATCTTTCCATCATCATAATTTATAACTTTACAAAAACCTTAAAAAATGTTTTCAACCTTTTGTCTTATATATATTTATATGAACTTCATCTAATAGTACTTTTGAGAGAACTCTTATTTGATGTATTTGTTCAAGAAACTTCATCCAATGACTTTGTTTAGAATCCTTTGTCTAATCATTTACACAGAAACCTCCATCTAAGGCCATTGATTAGAAAACATTATCTGAGAAAAAAATTCATATGGATTTAACAGTCTGGTGATTCCATAAACTCGTCTTTTTTCAATCATTCAGAAACCTTTGTCCAATGATTACTCTTAGAAACCTCTATATATTTAAACCTCAACTATTATTTATCTGGTTGAATCTATATGGAAGACCTATATTCCTTTAAGTCCTTCCTTTGAACAAAATTATCTAGAATCATGAATACCTTGAAGTAATCATGATGTTTATTACTTTTAAGAATATCAAAGCATCGCGTGATTTACTTTCTCTAAACATTTTTTCCTAATATAATTTATCAAAATAATATTATAAGAATTTAGTGCCATACCCCATCTATTAACCTCAGTCAATTATACTCCATCTGATCACCTTAGTATGTTCAAATATGTATAGAAACTTTATAAATAAGGATAAACATTAGTATGTGATTATGTAATGAAAAAAATACAATAAAAGTAAATCCTTATTTTTTTAGACATAATACAATACCTCTTAGTCTCAATATACTTCTTATCCTAAATCCCTCACATAGGTTTCCTATTATTGTTCATAAATGATGGTTTTTCATGTTTCTATGTTATCTAGGTAGAACACTTTACAATTATTTAGGTTCAGACCTTTCAGGAATGGATTATACTTTATAAAGTTCCAAGTTATCATCCTTTTTGTCATCAAAGAGAGGTTCAAATCTCAAGTTATATATATAATCATTTAAGTCATTTTTTTGAATCATTTTCTGATCAAAGTAATCAATTTCATCAAATCTTACATTAGTATACTCTTCAACTACTTTATACTTCTTTTTAGAACTCTATAAGCATTAGAAGTAGTATAATAGCCTAGGAATATTCCGTCATTAAAATTTGGATTGAAGTTACCAAGATTATCCTTGGTATCTATCATTTGATTTCCTATTATTCCACAAGTCATATATTTTTTTCTTTAAGGTAGGCCTTATTAGAACTCTATTGATGACATAGCTTCCTATGTTAACAAATTCATCTCAAAAGTGAGGGCATGCCAAATTCTCATAGTATCATCCTAGAAATTTCTTACAAAGTATTATTCCTCTTTTCACTAACATTAATTTATTGAGGAGTCCTAATGGAATATAAGGTATGTTTAATTCCATATTTTTAGTAAAATTAATTGAATTCATGATACTCAAATTCTAACCCATGGTCACATCTCATAGAAACAATTTTAGCATCTTTGTCATCTTTTACGTTATTGTAGAAATTTATCAAAATGGAACAAGCTTCACATTTAAGTCTTAAGAAACTAACTCATGTAAATCAAGAAAAATAATCAAATAAAACATAAAAAGTACTTAACAACTAGGCTTACAGTTCTAGTACTAAACAAATCCATGTGAATAAGTTCCATTTGTTTATAAGTTGTAACCTATTTAATTAGTTTGAAGGACGGCTTGTGTTGCTTACCCATTCGGCATGCATCACATAATTTCTTTTTATCCAATTTAAGTTGTGGAAATTTTGAAATGAATTTTTATTGGATAATTTTTTATATAATAGACATTAAAATGTTCAAGTATTTTATAACAAATCTAAGATTCATTAATTTTAGCATTCAAATAGTTTATATTTTTCTTACGTAAATAATAAAGATCTAGTGTGTAAACATTTTCCGTTCTTGGTGCTCTAAATTTAATCAATTTATCTTTGAAAATAAAAACATGAGTTATCAGAAAAATAAATAAAAAAACATCAACACAAAGTTTGTAAATACTTATCATGCTATGCTTTAAGCCTTTAAAATAAAGTACTTGGTTGATGAGGATATAATGTGGATATCCAATGGATCCTACTCTAATAGTATTTTATTTATCATTGTAAATAAATGTGACAAATCCTCTATTAATTTTTTATAGTTGGTGGAAGTTAGAAAAATCTATACTCATGTTTCTTGGGTAGCCACTATCAATAAACTATTTTTTATTATTGTCCATGTGGATATTTACCAATAAATAAAAATTAAACAACAAGGTTCTTTAGTACCAAAATTCTCTTAGGTCTAGCAGTGTTAGCTATCAAGGATTTGGGAACCTAAATATATCTATAATTTCCATAATTGAAGTTTGAAAATTTTGTAAAAATTGGTTCCTTCCTAACAACATAAAAATGGGTTTTCCTTTTACATAATTTATTAGCATATTTTTCATTTATCCTAATGTGGAAATAAGTGATATTTAGGATGTTTCTATTTCTTGAACTAGGAACAAAGTAATTATTATATATATTAGGTTTTTCTCCCTTACTACCTATACTATATTTTTCTTCATGTGTTTTATTCTTAATAAAAATTTGATTTAGGAAATTCTCCACCTTATTAAAAAAAGTAGCAGTATCTTTTAAATCTTTGACTTAAGACATTAATTATTTTATTTTATCATCATGAACAACACAACTAGATATAGTTTTTTATAAATTATATATTAATTCTATGTTTTGTTTAGAAAAATATTATTTTTTTAAAGTTAACAGAATCAAGAGACTTTTAAGGAGTCTTCTTATTTTTTTAAGATATTCATACTGTTCTTCCAGCATAGAGAAATACTCTTTCAATTACTCATATGAATATTTTTTAGAGATAGATTCAGATTCTAAAGAAGAAGAATAAATAGGTGGTACTTCATAATTTGTCCATGAAGCAAATATTTTCCTTTTGATTAGATACTTAAAATTTGAAATAGGAATTAGATTTATAATTGTAGTCCTATAAGACACTCCATATATCCTTTATTGATTTATTATTCTTCCTATATTTTTATTTCTTCATATAATTATTTTCCTACTTTTTCTTCTCATTAATTCCAAGATAATCAGGCTTCATATTCCTAATCATCCTACACTCACAACATCATACTTATTTGGTATTTCTATCAATATTATTATACATGTTAAAGGATTTATTGAATTCTCTTCAGTTATTATATAACTTATTAAACTTTTTTGGAAAATTGATCAAGTTAATCACTTGATTTTGAACTACTTAAATATCCTTCATCATATGAGTCTAAAAGTGATATTTTTTTTCTTTATTCCCATATTTATAAGTAGTTACTTTTAAAGTGGTATTCACCTTTTTTGTTATCTTTTAGTAATAATTTTATACCTGTATTTATAAATCATCAGAGTTCAAACTATGTCTTTTGTATTTATATTCATAATAGGAATTCATTTTCTGATGACAGCAGTGATTCCACTCCAACTGGATGGTAATACTCTAAGAACTTTTAGGGATTTAACTAGTTGAAGAATGGGAATTCCCAAAGCAATAACATCATTTACTATGTTTGTAATCCTTCCATCCATTTGAGTAATATTTTATCCTTAATTCATTAAAAATTATCAAATTTAAGTTTAATAGTTTTATACCTCAATTCTCTAACATTTTCTATACCTTCATAATAAACATCAATAGTAGTCAAAATTTTATGTGTTGTATCACATTATAATGCTTTATTGAACTCGTCAGGACCCAATCCATGTATAATATCATTCATAGATTTGGATTTCAGATCATATTTTTCTTCAACAGTAGCACCCCATTTCTTTTGATTTATTTAATAAATTTTATAGGTCTTTATGGATTTCAAATAAACCTTTATACCAAGATATTTTTTAAAGATAATCATTTGATACTTCCAGCACCCATAGTTCTCTCCATTGAAATAAGGATCCCTGATCATAGACATTACCTTAATTTTTTCAGTCCTCGAATACATTTGAAAAAATATCTTAATGAACTCAACCTCTTAGATTTTATAACTCAATAATTACAAGATTTGATACGGATTTTTGTCCCATTTTGAGCTACACAATAACTCAAGAGGGGATGAATTGAGTTCTTAAAATTTTAACCCCAATTATAATCATCCCTCAACCTATACTTTACTATTTTATCAAATAATTATTATAAATAAAAAATAAATAAGATTATTGAATAACAAAAATGATTTTATAGTGGTTTGAGTCACAGTCCTCTAATATACTCCATCAATCACTCTCTCAGCAAGCTTGGTGGTTTTCAATATGCAGGTCCTTTTTATAGGGACCTCGACAGTTGAGTAAAAGTAACTAAAACTTGTTACAAAAGGTACTGATATTTGTGACATTGATTACCCTTCTTCAAAATACCTATCCATGGCCTTCACACACTCATATAAATAAGTTATGGTTTACAAATAATGAGATGAATAAAAAGTGTTGTGTGTTCAACACATAGTTTCATGCTACAACCGACAGATGAATAAGAATATCTAGAAAGAATGAATAAAACTTCAAAGATTAACTCTAAAGGTTAATCAGTTGTAAATGAAAATCTTGAAATCACAACAATAATATATTTTCATTATTAGTTTTAAACAAATAGTCTTAAAATAAAAATCATGCAGTTTGTGTGTGTGAATGTATTGAATCATAACACTAACTCTATTTATATTTGAATTTGAACACTACTTTCACTTTAATGGTTGAGAGACTAATAAAATATTCTAAATAAGTTTTTAATTCACATTTATCTTTTTTCCAAAATTATTAAGGACATAGGTAGTCATTTTTTCTAGGTTTGGTTGATCTTGAAACTATACACGTTCTTGAAAATAAAACAATATTTAAATCATAATTTCCTCATTTGGAAGAATATATTTTAATAGAAAAAATATAAGAGTATAATTTTATTAAAATAATATAATATTAATAAGTTTCTCAATAATATAATTAAATATTGAAAAATATTTAGTATCTCCAATATTTTCCTCTATAATACTTTTCTTCATAATTCATTAGATTTTTGTAAGATACATTAATGATTTATATGAATTTTTTATTCACGATACTTATTCTGACTCACAGGAAAATTTTTACTTGAGTGATATATTAAGCCTAATAATATATTATACATCATAATAAATTGTTTGAAAAATAATTGGAAATGTTTTTCCTTAAGATAATTTGACTAGTCGTGGGATATTTTATTCAAATGTGTGATATTTAACCTTTGTATGATATCTAACTTGGTCAAAACATAGTATGTATAACTTTATTATAATGTAGTATATTTTCCTTTAACATATACCTAATGCATAATACTTTTTTTATTCATAGGATAATTATCATAGGATGTTTCCTTTCATATGATAATGCTCCAACAATTGTATGATAATTCTTATATGCAAGACTTTCGTAAGATATTTACTTTTTCATTTCTATGAAATTCAGAGTTTGTTCATAAGATAATTTCAACAAATATTATATTTAATTATGTGAGAAATATTTCCATTTGGTAGTGTGTATGATATTTTACTTAGAAAAATTTCTTTAAAACTTAAAGGAAGTATAAAGTACTTGTCCATGTGAGGACCACTGGCTAGTCAGTGTTGCCCAGGATGGTACCTCATTCAGGATACTCTTGTATTTTTAATCTAGAATATATTTAATTTTAATCCTACCCCTAATATGCCCCTATTATAATAAAGATGAATGTAAATCCTCTCTCTCTCTCTTTCTACATCTTGGGTTCCCTCCTCCACTTCTCTTTGGCGTTTGAAGTCTAGATTGTTCTGTCAAATTCCATGAGGTAAGATTCATTTATTCTAGCCTAAACTCATCCTTCTTCTATAATTGATCATAGATCTAAGAGATGTTGGATAGATCTATGGATATCATCTTGATCTATTAAATTATTCCATACTTATTGATAGATCAACGTTGGATTTAGAGAGTTGGAAACCTTTCCTTAGACCGGATCTAGATCATCCATTGACAATATTTTTCATTAGGTAAGTTGAATTCATTTTAATCCTATGTCACTATCTCCTTCTTGAATATTGTTCTAGAGAACCTTTTTTGATGAATTTGGATTGGTTCTAGGGATCCTTGGAATTTAGGTTATAGAGTTAGTTCCCTATAACCAAATTATATATATATTATGATTATCGATATTCATTGTTTTTAATATTAATAAACTTCTTATCACATAATAATTGTTCTTCTGTATGACATGGTATGTGATAATATCCTAAGAGTAACTATCACACTAAAATTTCATAGCAGTTCCCTGCTATGATGAAAACCCAAAAGTTCCATGATAGTATTATTAAATATATATTATATATTTTAATGATATAATTTTATGGGATACAAATGATATAGACTATCAGGGGTGGAGACTCATGGGACTTAGAGGAACTTTTTATGGTGTCCACCCTTAGTAATTTCCAATACATAAGATTATAAGAACATGAACTACCAGTATGAAATCCACAATCATATGTGTCATTAGATATTCACAACTATGGAAATGTGTATTTATCCTTAGACTTTAAGATTATTATTAATGGATATTATTAGTCGTGTACTTTGATGTATTGATGAAAACTGTGATGACATATGTTTTCAGCAAGGTAGGATATATTAGGTGCATCATGAGTAATATTGTATTAATGAATAACACAATAAATAATTTATCCCTTTTGAACTTTAATGGAAGTTTATATCTTAGTACCTTAGATGGAAATTAAACAGCCTTAATAAATACATGGTCATGGTGTTTTGTAGAAAAATCATTTTTGGAAAATCAAAGAAAGAGACATCTAGAACATGGGTTGATGGAAACAACAAACAACCTACTAGATTTGAGATAACTTGATAAAGGGATTATATTATATAGTAAGTGTACATATGAGGTTATATTTCATTGTGAAATTAAATTATTTCTCTATGAGTTATTTTTCATGTTGCTAGACGCTAACCTTGGACTTTGGGTGGCTCCACCTAATGTCATTGATAAAGTGACTTAGAGGTTCATACACTAAGTGTATCCAAAAACCTCAGCTATATAATAATATTATTTTTCACTTAAAATTTTGAATTATTATTATTCTCATACCTAGTTTAATAATTATTCATGTTTCTTGATTGCATATATTCTGTTACTAGTTATTCGAGAGAATATTTTATGATAAGTATATTCAATAAATGTTGATTTTCTATTTAGTAAATATAATATTTATTTATTTATAGGTGAATAATATAGTAATATTTATTAAATAAATAAATAGTAATTATTCAAGGCCTGATAAATATTATAGAGGAATAGAGAACTGAGTTCACAAGTCCAATGAAAAATAATATATATTAAATATTATTTGAATAAATTTTAAATGATTTATTCAATAAATAATATTTAATTAATTTACTTTTTTTTCACATGTTAATAAATAATAATATTATTATTATTATTATTATAGACATGGGGTTTCATGGGGATTAAGAAAATAATAAGGGCTCATGTGGAATTATGATTTTCTAACTCTGGTACTATTTAAACCCTATTATATTATTTTCAACCCTAATTCTAGCTATTATGTTGGCTGTACACAATGATTCTATATAATTCTCTTGATTCATAGAGAAATACTCTCTAAGAATTCTCATAATAATCGTGATCGATCCTACTTCACCACCCCTCTTGATTTAAGATAGATTAAGGAGAATCCCTCCTGAAATTGATTCTCATGGAAATCAAATATGAATGATATTTTGTGATCTTCCATGTTATCACTCATAAATTCATATGGAAATTCTCAGAGGTTTGAGGTGCACATTTTGATCACCAATGAAAGTAATATATAATTAATTTCTGTGATGCAACAATGGTACAATATGGATGAATTTTTAGATTCATCAAAAAATAAGGAATTCATCATAAGTTAATTATTTAATTGGTTAAATTAATTATAAATATTTATGGTATGATCTTGTGTTTAGTTCTGTAATTCTATTTTCAATTAATCTTTGATTCAATTCCATTGGTCATGACATTATTTTTCAATGTATATCTCAGATTAATCATCAATTACGACAAAAAAAATTATCTTTGGAATGCACCATTTACACTTCCACTATTTCTAGAACCTTAAAGTGGTATCGGAGTGATCCTATAATTATTTATAATTATTTAATGATCATTGATTTATTTATATATGTATCATTAGATTTCAATTCTGGTTTAATCATTATTTAATTCAAACCATAATATATTCTCTTCTTTCTCTTCATTCTTACAAATATAATCAATAAATGTATTGATTTTGAATGAAGAACATTTTTAGATCTCATCTGGAGGTGTCAAGGATTCTTGATGGATAGAACAATAGTACATGGCGTGTATCTCCTTGGTACACATTGTGTACCCATGTTTAATGCACCAAGAAAAATCACAAATTAATTCAGAATTAATTTGAAGCATGTTAATTTATTACACGTGTTGTGTATTTAATAAACCAAATGTTGATTGGGATATCCTAGAATATGGTTACCCAAACTACATGGTACATAACTTGCATACATGACATGTATTCCATTAGTCAAATACATATCATGTATTTTCTTACATGACCTACATGGATGATGACTATGTAACTTGGAGACCACATGACATATATCCCACGTACATGCCATGTACTCCATTAATTTCCATGGAAAGACAATACACCCAATATATAGGCATGTAACATGGATAGGTGATGGAGATATGGTACACGCAATGTATATTACCTATTTATATAGAATTTAAAATTAATTTATTATACTGTTTAAACCTTATCAACACGTTTTTCCTATGTCATTTAGTTGACTCATACATTCTATGTGATGGGTTATATATATATATTAAATTTATAATTATATTTTGTGTAATATTCAAAAATTATTATCACGTATAAGTCATAGTACAATAATTACTCTATGTGCATTGAAACATAACATACTATGTAAATTACAAGTGTTCTGTGTGTCATTCAGTTGACTCATACATTCCATGAAATTGCATTATAATATGTGTATGCTACATGTCGCATTAGAAAATACTATATGAGTATAATACTTGTTGGGTAGTTCGGACAGGTACTCGACGTATTGCCTCCAAGTTATATGTTTTATACATAGTTAACTTCAAATAAATTTATTTAATTTGTTTAAAATTGTGATGGATGAGAATCTAAAGAAATTTTGGATGATAATTAAGATAAAATAATATGATTAATTAATCCAAGTGTGATTTATCTTACTTTTTTCATGTATGTGGATGACCATGAGCATAGACCATACCTTTATATGTGATTGGTTTCCTTTAAATTTATTATTAAATTAAATTGATATCGTGTGTGTTGTCCCTCCTCTCATTATATAAGGGCATGTGATTAGTCACTTAAAGTGGCTAATATTCATTGTTAAGTTCTTAATATTAATGTTTTTAAAAGTTTATAAACATCAATTTTAGTCCAATTCAGAAATTGAACTTCATTTCCCATCATTGTGCAATTCATGCTTAAAATGTCAATTTGGGACCATTCAATAATTTTCTTGTGGAAATTACAATATTCATCATTTTAATTTGAAATTTTGGGATATGATTGATCACTTTGTTTGGAACATTTTATCTTTTAGGTCCGATGGATGAATCCCAAAGAAAGATGGAGAATTTTGCGCCTGAAGGCAGAAACTTGTTGGAAAAAGCATAATGGGCCTAAGGCCCATCAAACAAATGTGGGGCCCAGAAACCAAGCCCAATGAAGCTCAAAGTTATACAGTAGAAAGATAAAAATATGAGGATCATTTTATTCAACTGTGGCCGGAGCTAATTCCGATGTTTTCATGATGATAAAGGGATCTGAAGTTGAGATTTAAATGGAGGACTCGTCATTAATGCACAGAAATCCGTCCCACCATTTCGACTATAACTTCCAAACGGCTGAGCTAAATTTCCTGAAATTGTTACAGATCATAGAGGACATATGGATGAAGATAGTTCTCTTCTACAGCCCCTCCGGATTCGGCCTTCTTCAATTTCTAATTCACACGTCAATGTGGTGGACGAATCTGGACAGTTTTCCGGGTCAAATTCGAAACATCAATTTCCTTTTGATTATTCACCCTCCATTTGACTCTATTAATTGTTGGGGGGTGAATTGATTGTTGGGGGGTGAATTAATTGTTGGGGGATGTACCTAAGGCTCCTAATATGCCTATATAAGTAGCTATTGTTGAAGGGAATAGGGGTGGAAAATTTTCTTATCATCTTGGATGCTTTATTTCATTGTAATGTTTTGCTTCCAAATTTCCTTTGTAATGTTTTCCATTTCCATGTAAGTTTTTTTTTGTATCTTTATGTTCTTAATCAACTTATTCTCTTATATATTTTCCATTTCATTTATTAAAACTTTATAATCACAAAGCACAGTGATATCTCTGTGTTGTTGTGAATTAGTTCACACATAGGTGTGAATTTCATTCACACACATGGATGAGTGCTCGTTATTTCCGCGGTTTTAATTTCTTCAATCCAATTCTTGTTAGCCATCTTCCGCCCACCATTGAGAGTATACCATCAATGGAGGGATAAACCCTTAATGGGTTGATCTTAGGAGGATGCAAAGGCTGGATTGAATGTTATTTTATGAACGAATTTTTGTTAAATGGATAATTAATTTAAGACATCCATTCTTCAGTTATTTATACTCTTCATCTTTACTGTGTTTGAGCAAAATAAATTCAATTACTAAATGACCATATACCTCAGAGAGATCAGGAATTTGGTTCTCTAAGTGTATAGGGGATTAGTAATTGTGTTTAGTAAGCACCAAACCAGAAAATGATGAAGGTAGTGTTATTTTTGAAGAATGGATTCATCAAGAATTAATAAAACCAAAATTGTTTAAAGAAGTAAAATTCATTCAATCCACCCCGAGCATAATCCTAGATCAACCCATTTTCATTGAATTGAATTCACGTAGGTATCTTAGTATTATTTAAAACCATCCAAAATCAAAACCAAAGTTGGCTACTTCATACCCATCCTTCACCAAATCATAGCATCTCAAGGATACTTCTTCGGTCCCTGTGGACTCGACCCCTACATGTACTACATCGATCGCTTTTACCCGTAGGGTAAATTTGGGCGCAACCAAATTTTGGCGCCGTTGCCGGGGACCCAAGTAAGTACCTTAGACACTCATCTTCTTTTCTCACCCCAAATTCTCTATTCTCACCCAAATTTCTCTTCTCTTTTCCCCTTTCTGTTCCTGTGTGTCCAATGAATCCCAAAAACAATTTTCAATCAACTCCAATGGATTATCTTCAACAATACCCATTAATATACCAAGGATATAATCATCTGGAAAATCAATATTTTGAATCACCTCACATAGAAAATTTCATTGACCAATCCTTAATTGAATACACCACACCAGATGAGATGTACAATCAATGGGATGCTGAATGTTTACAAGATCAATTTCCATACCTATCAAGAATGATTGAAAAGATAAATAATGAGGAAGTCCAGGATATACAAACATATATCAACCCTAATACTGAAAAAATTCTTGAACAATTGTGTGAACAAATGGATAAAATGAATTCAGAAGTTTCATCTTTCAGATTAGAATTACAATGCTTTAAGACTTTTGAGGAACCCATTCCCACTCAAGATGTTTTTTCCTCATCATTGATAGATGAATCATTTATCCCAAAAACCTCTCATGATTTGAAAAAAGAACTAACCTTTGGATATGGGATAACTGAACAAGATCAAGGAATTGTTAATGAGTGTTTAAATTAGGATGAAATTGATTTCATGAATTCACAAGAGGGAAATTTTTCTTCATTGATTGAATGCCCGGAATATTTCTCCAATGATAATTTTTCAGAAACACCAATCATTGAACCATTAAGAGAAATCACAAACATCAAATCCATACCCATTCATGAAACTCATCTAGAAAACTTTGGGGTTGAATCTTCAATTCAAATGGAACCAATTGTGTTGGGAAATGCTGAAAATGAAATTGATTTTGATTCTAATTCCTTATCTGTGTTTAAATGTCCTATCCAAACTGAACTCAAAATCAATGTCCTTACTTCCCCACCGAGGCATCCCATCATAGGTGATAAACAAGAAATTTCAGTTGTCATTCATCCATATCATGAAATCAATAATGTAGGAATGATCCTTGGTGTCTTAGGAAAGACTATAGAAACAACTCGATCAACCATTTTAGATATTCCTTGGATTTTACCAATCATTATAGAAAATATGATTTCATACAAAAAAAATTTCAAAAAAACAATCAATCTCAATCTTGTTGAAGTGTAGAAAGATGGGTTCATTAAAATTTTGAAAGTTTGAATTGGATAAGTTGGGGGGTACAAGTCGAGCTAACGACGTTAAACAAAAGCGCTGCATGGGAGGCAACCCATGGTTTTCATGTTTCTAATCATTTTGAATCATTTTTTTCATATAATAAATTACCATAAACTGTTGACCTGTTCTTCTTTTATGAGTAAGGATGGGTATGAAAGGGGAGCGCCATATTCATCCGTGTCACGCAGTGTGATCCCTGAGTAATACCTTACCCAGAAATTTAAAGAAGACAATGTATCATCAGTTTATTTTATTTATGTTTTTGTAGGTTTAAAAACAATTATTAGACTCTTGACCTATTCTTCTTTTATGAGTATGGATGGGTATGAAAGGGGAGAACCGTATTCATCCGTGTCACGCGGTGTGATCCCTGAGTAATACCTTACCCAGAAATTTAAAAGAAGACAATGTATCATTAGTTTGATTTAAAAAAAACATGAAAATGATGGTACTTGGAATTAAATAAATCATTGTGTTGTTTGTTTTGTCTGCTTTGTCCTTCTTTTTATGATTCAGGAACTATTTTGGGTGATACATGTTCAATCAAGGAGGTGCCTACATCCCCAAAGAGATCAAAGGAGTAATTTGGAGCATCATAAACCTCAACTTTAAAAAACAGGTGAATTTGTTCCATGTTTTTCATTCTCAATTTTATCTTTGAACTCCTCTCCTACCCCCTTCTAACTTTTTTTTTCTCTTTAAACACTAGGGACAGTGTTATTCTAAGTTGGGGGGGATAAAAAATGATTTTTATTTTGAATAAGAACATGCATGAAAAAAAAAATTCCATTAACCATAAACATGATAAAGACACATTGCAAACTCTAAAATTGGATATCAAATAAATTTTGCATGCCTTGATTCTGATTTTAATGCAAGTTTAAGTTCATGAGCATAGTTTTTGGAAAGTGCGGTTGTCCAATGTGATTTTTCAAAGTTTACATTTTCATACTCTTAATAAAAATTCCACAATGCACATCTTTTGGATTGTGGGTGTAAATTTGAGTTCTTGGGTCCCTTTCATTATAGCATAGGGTTCTGGGGTCACTTTTAGTTTAATTTGAGTATCCAAAAAAAAACAAAACAAAAAAAAACAAAACAAAACAAAACAAAAAAAGACCACATAGAGCAATGTTTTGTCCGAATGCGTGGCGTCCGGCACTTGGGGATCGTGACTCCATAGTTGTCTTGCCCAGAGTTAGGCTTTATATCTCTATTGTAGAGCATGAAATTGACAATATGTGTGGCGTCCGACACTTGGGGATCGTGACTCCATAGTTGTCTTGCCCAGAGTTAGTCTTTTCATATCTATTGTGGTTCAAAAAATAAAAAAAAATAAAAAAAAAGGGATACTCATCTTAAGGTTTATTGTGATTCCCACCTAGCGCTTCCATTTTTTTCCCCTTGAACAATAAAATGGGCCCCATATCTTTTATGATGCACAACACTTTATCATGCTTAATTGGAATTGGATGAAATGTGGCAATGACTTTGAACAAAGGAATGGGCTTGGGCTTGGGATATGCTTATGGACCTAGCTTGTTTTAAATGATTTTGATGGGTTCCATAATTTTTTTGGTATGGGGTCTTTTGGGTGAGCAATGTGTATTTAAAATGTTTTTGGAAAAGGGGATTTCAATTTCATATTTGTAATTATTTTGCTCGAGACTAGCAAAACTCAAGTTGGGGGGTGTGATTAGTCACTTAAAGTGGCTAATATTCATTGTTAAGTTCTTAATATTAATGTGTTTAAAAGTTTATAAACATCAATTTTAGTCCAATTCAGAAATTGAACTTCATTTCCCATCATTGTGCAATTCATGCTTAAAATGTCAATTTGGGACCATTCAATAATTTGCTTGTGGAAATTACAATATTCATCATTTTAATTTGCAATTTTGGGATATGATTGATCACTTTGTTTGGAACATTTTATCTTTTAGATCCGATGGATAAATCCCAAAGAAAGATGGAGAATTTTGCGCCTGAAGGCAGAA
Organism: Viscum album; assembly: GCA_963277665.1. NCBI lineage: Eukaryota > Viridiplantae > Streptophyta > Magnoliopsida > Santalales > Viscaceae > Viscum > Viscum album. Next base: position 1,965,287,028 of record OY728130.1, on the reverse strand, counting down.
AATTTCTGGAAAAAGCATAATGGGCCTAAGGCCCATCAAACAAATGTGGGGCCCAGAAACCAAGCCCAATGAAGCTCAAAGTTATACAGTAGAAAGATAAAAATATGAGGATCATTTTATTCAACTGTGGCCGGAGCTAATTCTGATGTTTTCATGATGATAAAGGGATCTGAAGTTGAGATTTAAATGGAGGACTCGTCATTAATGCACAGAAATCCGTCCCACCATTTCGACTATAACTTCCAAACGGCTGAGCTAAATTTCCTGAAATTGTTACATCTCATAGAGGACAGATGGATGAAGATATTTCTCTTCTACAGCCCCTCCGGATTCGGCCTTCTTCAATTTCTAATTCACACGTCAATGTGGTGGACGAATCTGGACAGTTTTCCGGGTCAAATTCGAAACATCAATTTCCTTTTGATTATTCACCCTCCATTTGACTCTATTAATTGTTGGGGGGTGAATTAATTGTTGGGGGGTGAATTAATTGTTGGGGGATGTACCTAAGGCTTCCAATATGCCTATATAAGGAGCTATTTTTGAAGGGAATAGGGGTGGAAAATTTTCTTATCATCTTGGATGCTTTGTTTCATTGTAATGTTTTGCTTCCAAATTTCCTTTGTAATGTTTTCCATTTCCATGTAAGTTTTTTTTTTGTATCTTTATGTTCTTAATCAACTTATTCTCTTATATATTTTCCATTTCATTTATTAAAACTTTATAATCACAAAGCACAGTGATATCTCTGTGTTGTTGTGAATTAGTTCACACATAGGTGTGAATTTCATTCACACACACGGAGGAGTGCTCGTTATTTCCGCGGTTTTAATTTCTTCAATCCAATTCTTGTTAGCCATCTTCCGCCCACCATTGAGAGTATACCATAAATGGAGGGCTAAACCCTTAATGGGTTGATCTTAGGAGGATGCAAAGGCTGGATTGAATGTTATTTTATGAACGAATTTTTGTTAAATGGATAATTAATTTAGGACATCCATTCTTCAGTTATTTATACTCTTCATCTTTACTGTGTTTGAGCAAAATAAATTCAATTACTAAATGACCATATACCTCGGAGAGATCAGGAATTTGGTTCTCTAAGTGTATAGGGGATTAGTAATTGTGTTTAGTAAGCACCAAACCAGAAAATGATGAAGGTAGTGTTATTTTTGAAGAATGGATTCATCAAGAATTAATAAAACCAAAATTGTTTAAAGAAGTAAAATTCATTCAATCCACCCCGAGCATAATCCTAGATCAACCCATTTTCATTGAATTGAATTCACATAGGTTTCTTAGTATTATTTAAAACCATCCAAAATCAAAACCAAAGTTGTCTACTTCATAGCCCATCCTTCACCAAATCATAGCGTCTCAAGGATACTTCTTCGGTCCCTGTGGACTCGACCCCTACATGTACTACATCGATCGCTTTTACCCGTAGGGTAAATTTGGGCGCAACCAGCATGTGTGCCCGCAGTTTCTTTTTATATAAACCCCGTTAACCAATCCTTTGGATCCCCTCACCCATGTGTGATTAAAATCATATTTAATGGATGGATCTCCTGGATGAGTGGAAGTGGTTCAAGTTTTTAGTCGAGGAGGAACTAATCCAAGAGATACATGGCTGGATAGGTGGAAAGTTATAACTCGAACCAAGCATGATTGAAGGTGTTTCTCCCCTAGTTCTAAAATTGGTTTATCATCTTCTAAAAAAACTAATCATTATCAAATTATCATGATCATACCACACTTATTATTTTAATTCTATCAATTTGTGTGGTTAATTTCATTATGGATGTTCTGTTGTGATCACATGAATTAATGAACTAACAAGCATGAAAGATAGAACTAAAATAAATTGGATTATATGTAAACTTTATCTAAGACATGGTTAATCACTTAAGTAAATCCACTTAATATTAACAAGAATGTAATAAAGAAAAAAATTTGGAAATTTGTGCATAAAGATAAAAATCCATCAATTGTGCATATTAAATAGGTATATCCTTCTATAATTTAAGTTAAAAACAAACCATAATTCAAAGTGCTTGACTATCCAAAGTTAGAGTGATTTCAATTATCAGAGAATTATAACTTGAGTTTTGAATTGACTGAACTCAGTTCACATCAAGGTTTTATTTCCAAAGTATGACTTATTGTAACTAAGAGGCAAGGGTTGATGAAGTCTAATTTAAGGATTTCCGAATTAGGGAGTCCACTCAACAGATCATGGAACTGTGAGTTAATGTAGTTATAAATATTATGCCTACCTAAAACCCTTAAAATAACTTATTAGGCCAAATTTTGAATTATGAGAAGATAAATATGGTTATTTTACAATATAATGTCCAAGAAACAGGATGTTCTAAAGCTAATGGTAAGGGATATTGCGTTTTGATAAAATAGTGGGTGATTGATAAATTTAATATTTATTATATAATTTTATAAGATAAAGTACTAAAAATTTTCTCTTCTTAATTATAGAAATATAAATTAATATGACCTCAACCATATCAAGGTGATCCATACTTAATAAGGATAACCTTCTCAATGGAACTAATTTACAAGAATGGAAAAGGCACTTACGCATTATTCTACACCATAAAATAAAATTATATGTGTTTTAAAACCCAATTCTTGAAGTTCATGTCCAAGAGGAAATTGAATATGAATTTTCTCTCTATTATAAATATTTATATGATGCCATATATATCCAATGTTTCATGTTATCTTCCTTGTATAATGATATTTTAAAGAAACATAAGGATATGGATATGTATAGAATGATGTTTCACCTTCATGGTCTCTATAAAGATAAGGAGATACAAATGTGATATTAGATATCTAGTGCATTGTTCATGTAAAAACTTAGAGAGTCATAATCTTATAGGACTCATGTAGTCAAGATGATTGGATACATAGAGCATTTAGACGTCTTAGACATTAAATTCCTTAATGAGTTATGCAAAGATCTCATCCTTTCCTCACTACCTAAATCATTATCTAGTTTTACTGTGAATTTCAACATGATAAATGGTGATAAACTCTATCGGAACTTCTTAATCTCATTTTCCAAGTTGATAAGGACATAGGGATAGAAAAACTCATAGTCCTTATAGTGAATAAGAAAATGAATAAAAAGTCAAAGGGGGACAAGACTCACTCAAAGTCTAAATCTCCCAAGCAACATCCTTCAAATAAGAATAAGATCTAAAAGTGGGTGAAAATGGAAGTAATATGTTTTTTATGTGACAAGCTAGGCCACTATAATATGAATAGTACCTATAAGCAAAAGTAAGCTAAATGTGTGTTCATTCTAGAGTGTAATCTTTCTATATCTACACATTGGTCATTAAATATAGATTTTGTTGATCATGTCTATATCCAAATATATGAACCAAGTAGATTTTGAAAGATTTATAGAGAAGATATAGATCTTTGAGCATCCAATGGAGTGAGACTCACTGCCTTAGTTATGGGAGACTCCCACCTTCTATTTCTAACCAAAATGATTTTAGTTTTAAAGAACAATTATTTTGTACCAATTGTTACTAAGAACATCATCTATGTTTCGTACCATGATATGGGTTGATTTATTTTAAAATTTGGAAATAAATAATTCTTCTTTTAAAAAGTAATCATTTGTTATGGCATGGAAATACTAAATAACAGTCTTTATGTATTAAATTACAAAAAATAAGTATTATAAATAGATAAAAAAATCATGTTCTCATGACTCATATAACACTCAGTTGTGGCATCACCATCACATTCATGTAAACGAGAAGCACCTAATAAATCTCTATCAAGATAGTTATTTAGAATTTTTTAATTTAAAACCAATTGAAAGAAGGAATTATTGTTTATAATAAAAAATGAACAAACTACCATTTTATGTATAGATTAAAATGGCCATAGATCTTTTAGGATTGGTACACACTGATGTTCATAAACCTTTTCTGGTAGAATATAAAGGTGGATAATATTTCTTTATAACTTTTACCAATTAATTGAGTAGATATGGATATGTTTAATTGATGAGGTATATGTCTGAGGCCTTTGATAAATACAAATAATTAAAGAATGGAGTATAGAATAAACTTGTTAAAAATATAAATATGATTTCATTTGATCAAGGTGGTGAATATCTTAACTAAGAGTTTATCAACTTTATATAGGGTTTTGGGATTATATCTCAACTCACCCCACTTTATTCACCTCAGTGGAATTTTGTTAGTGAAAGGAGTAATTGTGCCTTACTAGACATGGTAAGGTCGATGATGATTCATGTAGATCTCCCATTTTCCTTTTGGGGATATTCATTACAAACTGTGACATACACACTAAACTGAGTACCAACTAAAGTGGAAAACAAAATTCACTTCGAGTTATGAAGTGGAAAGAAAATTTTTCTATAGAATACATGTGTATGGGGATGTGAGGCATTTTTTAAGGATGCCTTTGGAAACAAACTAGCACCCCAAGGCATGAATCATGTATTTATAGGATATTACAAGGAAGCCAAGGGATATTATATATACAACCCCTTATAAAATAATGCAATTTTAATTCTATAATCCATATTTATTGGGAGGGAACACATCCTCATGAAGGATAATAGGATAAATATTAACTTTGATGAAGTTGATGCTTAATATACACAAGAGCTGGTACATGAAAAAATTCCACAGGTCCCCATGGAAGAAGTTATTCCTAAAACACAAGAACTGTGTAGGAGAACCATAGAGGTAAGATAATAATAAAGATGTGATTTTATAGTCATTGGAGATAGTGAATCATTATTGGTTAACAATAATGAACCTCTCTCATACAAATAGGTAGTAGAGGGATCAGAAGTTGCAAGATGGGAAAGATCCATAAATTTGGAGATGGATTCCAAGTATCATAATCAAGTTTGGATTTTGGTTGATCTTATATTTTATGTAAATCATGTTGGGTGAAAATGGGTATTTAAGATAAAATTATGCATAGAATGTGAATTAAGTACCTATAAAGCAAGGCTAGTGGATAAAGGGTTTAAATAATGTTAAGGAATTGACTATGATAAAACCTTTTCTCCAGTTTCCATGTTTAAATCCATCATAATTATACTTGTTATAGTAGCTTACCATGAATATGAATTTGGTAGATGGATGTCAAAACATATTTACTTAATAAGAATCTTCCTGAATTTGTATATATGAAAAAATTATAAGGTTTTGTGTCTCCAAATAATTATAAAAAGTTTTGTAAGTTTCCAAGATCCATTTATGAATTTAAGAAAGAATACGGGTCATGGAACATTCAGTTTGATGAAGTTATAAAGAAATTTAGTTTCATTATGAATGAATTTGAGTCATGTGTTTACAAGTGGTTTAGTGGTAGTGTGATCTTTATCCTAGTAATATATGTGTTGGATCTACATTGGGGATGCAGGATCCTACATCCCAATATTGTCCACTTTGGTTCACTACCTCACGGGATTGTTCTTCATCAAGGCTCACTTCCCACCAAGGTGTCTCACTATCATCCCCCTTATTAAAAGTACTTGTTATTGAAGGGGGATGGTTGGGGCTTATATATGATTCCCAAAAAATCTCTTGTCACTGATGTGGGATAGAGACCCTGTATCCAGTAACCTTTACCCGTAGGGCTGCACTGCGTTCATTTAGGATTCCAAAAATCCCCCCGTATGCTTTACCTACGAATCAGATGCTTTTCTACCCACTCTGAACTATGAATAATAGGATTTCCTACCCACTTTGATACTAATTATTATGTCCAAAAGGGTCCTAGATACCCTGAGAGGGGAGTGAATCAGGGTATGGATATTCTTTTCAAAATTCTTCCTACCCCACTGGATCTTGACCTCTTTATTATAAGGGTCACTTTGTTTTCTCTTTAGTGGTTATATTTATCTTATCCTTTCCAAATTTATCTGATGATGATGCGTAGAATGTAAAGTAGAAAATAAAACACAAGCACACATAGATTTTTACATGGTTCACCATCACTAGGCTATTCCCAAGGACCATGAAACGGTAATGTGCTAATGTACCAAATTTATTATGGCTCACTTCCAAATCAATGTTTAGACTAGAACACTTCTATGCACAGTCTCACTAACTTTACAATGTTTAGGGTCAGTTCCCTGCTTTCCCAAGGTTCACTCCCTAACTCTCTTTTGATGGATCATTTCCAGTGGAAAGGATCGCATTCATCCTATTCCTTTGATCACATCTCTAGAAAGGATCCACTCATAATTTATGGACATGTAGTTCCCTTAATTATCAATATTGAATTCATCCTCATTTATAGATAGATTATTTGTTGAAGTTATTTCAGGGTTTCTCCTTCACTTATATGAAAACACATAAATTAATCACTTTCACTTTCCAAAAAACTAGAATATAATTATCTTTACTATAGAAATAGAAATTAACTCATTTTTTTAAAGATCTTCATGAGATTCCAAGTCTTCCTTTCACTACCTATAATGTAGTAGTGAATAAACTCATTCTGAAAATATAGTCTCATGGTGCAGATCCTCCATCTTCTTCTTCTTTAGAATTCAGATATGAAAATGATATTGTTAACTAGGTAACCATGGCACATATCTCCTTATATGAGAACCTCATAATAGTTTCACATGTAAGTGTTCCATGAATTCTTATTTTCACCTTGTATATGAAACAAACTTTTCCACATACTATTAGTTTACAGAAATTTCATTCATGAACTATTTTAGTCTATTTGAAAACTTCTGTATACCCAATGTGAAGTTTATTTCATCCTCCACAAACACCCTTGAATCCTCTATGAAAGGTGTTTCACTGCATGGCATAAGTGCTTCGTGGTCGACTTTTTCTTCACGGACTGCCCCTTCTTCGTAGATGGAAGATGCATCATGGACCACTTCTTATATGTGGTCCCTTTTACTTTGTGATCTATATATCCCCTCAAACCCCTTTCATAAACTATCCTCATGAACTAATTCCTCCTTCATGGAATACTCCATCATGAACTCTTCACATTCACGGAATTCTCCCTCACAAACTACTTCGGTCTTCACCAAATTCTTATGAGATTGATGATATCTTCTAATGAAATTTTCTCTACTTAATGATATGATTAGGGGAATTTTTATAGGCAAATAGATCTGAAAAAACCCATTGATCCAAATTACCCAAAACATTGATGTGGTACAGCCTTCACCATGAACTACTATGTGGTCCCCATAGCACCTTAATCTTTTATGGCGATTGATGTCTTTTTCAAATGAAAATCCCTTTTTGGATCCTCAAATCGCCACCTCTTAACCAAAAATAATGAGCCTCCAACAAATTGTTATCCTCCCATGAACTTTAAGTCTCTCATGAACTGTGAGCCTCCTGTCAACTATTTTTCCCTACGCAGTCTGCATAGCACGCTTCATGGTCCACATAGCACTGCAATGTAGAAACACTTCCTTTTTTGATTTTACTTCACCTTTTTGTGTACATTTTTTTGTTCTGTGAACTACAATTCATGGTATATGAATTTTTTTCACAAAATCCTTTGCAAAAAACCTTCCTTTTTTATAAAACAAATTCCCAATTTTGAGTCCCAAAAATTTGTAAAACACTAGGAAATTGTTCCACCATAAATATCTATTTTGGAAAAACCAAAGATGATGATAGGGGAAATAATATAAACTCAGTTGGAATTAAAAATATAAAATCTATAAATGATTATTTTTCTACACAACTATTTAAACTAATTAAATAGAAATAAAATCTACAGTGGGAGAATGAATGCTGTAATAATTCTATTGCTTAGATGAATTATAAAATAAAGGAGAAATATGACCTAGTGGATAACCTCACACAAGAATTGGATGATGATATTATTTGTGGGAATAATCTCATAAGAGAACATAATACTCAAATTGAGTCTAGGGATAAGAATATTAAACAATTTGGAGAAGATATTGAATCATTCAAGAAATAATTGGAGTTGTCTAATGCTAAAGGCAAGACAAAATTGAATGATGCTTTATACTTACTATTTGACTATCCTATGGAAGGTGATAATGAAATGAAAATAAAATATGCTACTTTATAGAATAAATGTGAAATGATTTCTCACACAAAAGGCCATCTAGTTTAGGAAAAACTGGTATTGGATATGATTATCCCCCTCTCATTTAGGATAGGAAGAGTGTTGTGAGTACTTTCAAAAATAAAAAAAATCATGTAGGTACTGAAGATAGAACTAAAAATGCATTTACAGGTAGTAGTGATAATATTTTTTATTTCTATGCGATGCATTTTCATACTTCAAGTTTTTTTTTGAGGCTTTGGAATATATTTTATACTGTGAAGGTAGAAATATTTCTAAATTTGAGAATAAGTATAATATTTTTGAGAAATATGAAAGAAAATCCTCTCTGAAGAAAGTAGATATGAAATTATACGATTGTTAAATATGGGTACACATCATGAGTATGTTTCAAGAAGGTATAGGTATCAATATCATAAGAATAACTCTAGTTTCATAAACATCTCAGCCAATAAATTATGAAATAAGGTATGTATTTAATGGAAGATGTTTTATATGTGATAATCATGGTATTTTGTAAATACATTGTAGAAGGAAGAGATAAGGGAAGGAAAATAAACTCATAAGGTGATCCCCAACTCTAGAATCCTATAATGATAAAGTCTATATTGTAATACAACATGATAAGTTGAAAAATATGTCAACAGCCTCAGGTGAATCACAAAGATCTCAACAAAAGGTGTATCAACTTCCACCTCTATTACACTCAAAACATATCTCTTGGATAGAATTTGAATCAACCTATAATTAAAAGGGAATAGATCCTCCAGATTTAATTAAGAAGAATGTAAATTCACTGGAAGACTCAACCCTAACAAGAAAGGGGGACATGACTCAGATAACTGATAAAATAAAAATGAATAAATAATTCCTTGAAAAATTCGCATGTCATGCCACATAAAGAGAAGTTAAGGTAAGATAAAGATCCCTTAAATGGAGTAATAAGAAAGAGAATATGACCATTGGAAATATTCCTACTCAAATAAAGAGTTGTGAAAAATGGTATATCGGTGGGGCATTAATGAAAGAAATTTCTACAAATTATTTTAAACAAAAAAATTGTGAAAAAATCAAAGCCTACAGAATCTAAATTTCAGAAGAAGACTCAACACATGGGTAAATAATTCTTAGTCATATGGCCAAAACAGTTGAAGTTGGATAGGAAATTGTAATAAGCACACAAAAAGTATAGTGGTTTTCAATAAAGTATCAAAGGTTTGGTCTATCAAGATTGACCATAATCCTCTTCTTGAGGATTCTAGATGTTCCCATATCCCTATGTTTTTAAATGATATTAACTAATGTTTAATTATTTCATTTTTAGGGGAGATAAAATCTAAGGGGAAGTTACATCAAAAGATGAAAAGTAGTGATATAATGAGCTCTATAATGTCAACTGATTCAAATCATTTACCAGAGTTGAATAATAAATATAGAAGAATTTCATGGAGGGATTTAATTTTCTATGGATGCTTGAGATATAAAAAATTAATTGAGCGCAATGGAAAGTGATGGTGTTATTAACTTTATCTATTGTTTTATAAATTGAGTTTCCACTCAGTAGGCTTAACGATTTTCTTGATAGCTCATTGTTAAGTGGTGATTTCACCCACAGAAAATATTATTACAGGTAACTAAAAACTAGAAGATATTTTTGATCTAGAAAATTTTCTCAAACCTTTAGTCACATGTGAAGAAATGATACAGGATAAGAAGAGTGTTTATGGGCCTAAACAGTGGTCCTAACAACAGTAAGTGTGTCATATCGTAGGGGGTCATTCTATATCCTGATCAAATGAAACATATCAATGGTATAGAAAGGATGAAAGTTTTTGTTGTTTGAAATCAATAAGACTGATTAGGGTAGAATAAGAACCATTCATGTATTTCATGATTATCTATTTTTCTAACAATGTGGTATCAATTGACTATTTTTAAGATACTAAGAATATGTGAGAAAATATTAAAAGTGTTTTAAAAAAGTTTTCTACTCATTCTAAAGAGTAATTAAACATTTTAAATCAGCCAAAAAACTGGTATTAATGATTTATTCCAGTCCAATGTTGTAGGTTTTCTGGGAAATTGTTTTGAGACCAATAGATGATAATGGAGTTTTTAATCTAACTAAGCTATTATATGCGTTTAATCAAGCACCAAGAGCATGGTATTCAAGACTATATTAGTTTTTGAAGAATATCATTTTTCAGCGTGGAGGATTTGATTACAATCTACATGTCAACAATGATAGTAATCAAAGGATGGTGGTGCTAGTAACACAAGGAAAGAATGGAAAATTTATTTCTCAATCTAAATATGTCAAGGAAATTTTGAGAAGATTTGGGACATATAATTCCAATGAGATGGAAAATAAGGTGGTTACCCAAATGAAAATGTCACAGAATGATGAAGACAATACAATTAATGTCATTTAATATAGGCAAATCATTGGAAGTCCATTGAACTTGATAGCGACGAGACCTGATATTGTATTTACCACATTCCAAGCAGTATGGTATCAAAGGTATCACAAATAAACTCACTTACTTTAAGTGAAAAGAATACTTTGGTATATAAAGGGAATGATGGATTTCATTTTTCTATACAATAAAAAATCTCAATAAGAGTTATTGGGCTATACTGATGCAGATTAGGATGGATCAGTAGATGATAGAAAATCAACATCAGGTGGTGCATTCTATCTTGGAAGATTGTGTATTTCTTGGATAAGTAAGAAACAATATTGAATTTCATTGAGAACCATATAAACTGAATATATTATGGCTACTCAAGCATGTATGTAGTTATTATGGATGAAGTAGCAGCTTAATAATATGGGTGTTGTAGTGAAGTATTCAATAAGAATCTATTGTGATAATTAAAGTGCTATAAATCACATCAAAAAACTAGTCCATCACTCAAGGACAAAGCATGTTGAAATCAAGTATCATTTTATCAAGGAGAAGGTGGATCAAGGTCTTGTGAAGTTGGAGTATATGCCTATAGAACTATATTTTATAAACATTATAATAAAGGCCTTTCTCAAAGAATCATTTAAAAGACATTGAATGGCTCTAGGAGTTCATTCAAATACCCACACTTAAAAAAGTGTGGATATGGGACCCCCTCTCCCTGAGGTATGATGTGTTTTTCTCTTATGTGTTGATCTGTGTTCTTTACCCTATTTCGGAACACAATGAAATGAACTTCGGGTTCATTGAAAAAGGGGGAGAAATTGTAGCTATTAAAAGGGATAGAATATATTAATCAAGACAAATGGAGAAGCTGATAGGGGGAGTATTGAATCTGAAAATTCTAAAGGTGATCAATCAAAGGATATATTTCATGACATATGTGATTCATAATGAAAGTAGATGAGTGGTTTTAGAATAAAGTGATTCATTTATGAACTTTTCATATTACTATTTTTTCTTATGTCAATCATAGTTCATGTGGGCTTAGAGTGTGTCTTGATTAAATCCTTGATCTATATCTTAATCACAGGAATTAAATACTAGTAGATGATGGAAGAAGATTCAATGATGTATCAAAATGAGAAGAGTTTTCAATAAATCCAAAGGGGGATATTGTTGGGAAAATATACCTCAAGGTTCTATTTATGTGTTTTTTGTGTGATTTTGTTTGTTAGAAAATATAGATTACTGTGAATCATTATGTTTAGTGACAGAAAATCATATATTTAATGTGGAATGGTTTCCTAGTGTTTTCCAAATTTTTAGGACTCAAAATAAAAAAGTGTGTTTTATGGTAAAGGAAGGTTTTTTACAAAGGAGTTCATGGATAGCGGTTCATGGACCATGAATCATAGTTCATGGACTAAAAAGGAACTATGAGGAATGGAAAATGAAAATTGGAAAAGGAAGTGTTTCCGCAAAGTGCACTATGTGGACTACATTGGGAAAAACAGTTAGTGGGATGCTCACAATACATGGGAGGATTACAGTTTGAGGGAGGATAACCATTTGTGGGAGGCTTGTCATTTTTGGTTAATAGGCAGTGATTTAAGGAGCCTCAAATGGTTTTTAATTTATAGAATACATCATCCACCATAAAGGATTAAGTATTTATGCATAATTCATAGTAGTTCATAGTGAAGGCTATATCGCATCAAAGTTTTGGGTAATTTGGATTATCCAGTTTTTTGGATCTATTTTCCTATATAAAGGCCCTTGATTAGATCATTAAGAAGAGTAAATTTCATTATAAAATATCATTACTCCGAGAAGAATTTGGTTAATTTTGAAGTAGTTTAGGAGGGATAATTATGTGAAAGAGAAGATTTCACAAGGGAGGATCCTTTGAAAGAAGAAGTAGTTCACGAGGATAGTTTACAAAAGGGGTTTGTGGGGATATGTATCCCACAAAGGAAAAGGGATTGCATAGCAGAGGCAATCCATGAGGCATCATCCATCTGTAAATTAGGGGTGGTCCAGGAATAAAAATTCAATCGCAAAGTATTCTCTCCACACAGTGAAATGCAGTTCATAGAGGATTTAAGAGTATTTGTTGAGGATGCAAGACAGCTCGCGGTGGGTACAAGTAAGTTATAAAAGGGACTAAAATAATTCCCAAAATCAATTTCCATAAACTAACAGTATACAAAAAAGTGTGTTTTATCTACAAGGTGAAAACAAGAATTCCTGGAACACTTACATGTGAAACTATTCTAAGGTTCTTGCATAAGGAGATACATGCCAAGGTTACCCAATGAATAATATCATTGTCATATTTAAATTATAATGAAGAATAATATAGAGAATCATCATCATCATCCTATATTTGTATAAATATTTTATTCATTGATACATTATATGTAGTTAAACAATGACTTGTCATCTCATGAAGATCTTTGAAAAGATAAGCTAATTGTTGTTTCTATAGTAATGATAAGTTTGTTATAGTTGTCTGGAAAGTGGAATTGATGCATCTGAGTGTTTTCAAATAAGTGAAAGAGAATCCATTAAAGTACTTCAATAGAGTATATATCTACAAATTAGGATACATTCATTATTGATAATGAAGGGACATGCATGTCTATAAACTGTGAGTGGATCCTTTCCAAAGTAGTGAACAAAGGAATAGGAAGAAGGTGATCCTTTCCATCAGTGGTGAGAAATCAAAAGATAGTTAGGGAGTGACACTTGGGAAAGTATTGAGTTGACTCTAAACATTGTAAAGGTAGTGATCATGGGCATAAGAGTGTTCTAGACCAAACATTGAATTGGTAGTGAGCCATAGTAAATTTGTTACATCTACACATTGTTGTTGTTTGCTCCTTGGACATAGCCTAGTGAGGGTGAACTAAGTAAAAAACTATTTGTGCTTGTGTTTGCTTTCCTGATTTACTTTCTATGAATCATCATCAAATAAATTTATAAAGGATAATATAAATATAAACACTAAATATAAAAATAAGTGACCCTTATAATAAAGAGGTCAAGATCCAGTGGGGTAGGAAGAATTTATAAAATAATATCCATACCCTGATTCACCCCCCCTATCAGGGTATCTAGGACCCTTTAGGCCTAAACATATGTTGATGAAATATTACTTATTAGAAACATCATATCAATCTTACGGTCATTTAAGGACTTGATAAATAAATGATTCTCCATGAAAGACTTAGGTAAAGAAACCTACATTATAGGGATCATTATCATTCATGATATATCCATAGGCTCCTTGGAATAAGTCAAGGCACATACATTGACTATATACTGATGAGATTTAGTATAGAAAAATCCAATAGAGGATTAATTCTAGTGTAGCATGGTTTGGATATTTCTAAGAAAATGTGTCCCTGTATCTAATAATAGAAAGAGTTAATGAGTAGGATCCCATACACTTATATAATAGGATCAATCATGTATGTCATGTTATGTACTAGGATTGATGTTTCCTACCCTTGATAATGGTAGGTAGATATCAAGATGATCTAGGTGAACAACATTGGTATGCTATTAAGGTTATCCTTAAGTATTTGAGAGGAACTATGGATATGTTCTTTGTGTATGGAGGAGAAACGGAACTAGTCATCAGGGGTTATATAGATGCTAGTTTTCAAATAGATCATAATGATCTGAAGTAACTATTAGAATATGTTTTCTATCTAAATGGAGGATTTTTGTGTTGGAAGAGTTCAAATAAGCCAGTTTTCATCGATTCTACAGTGGATTCCAAGTATATCATAGCTTTTGATACAGCCAAAGAATTCATTTTTGATATGCAACCTTGTCTAAGAACATGATATGGTACCTAGTTGTAAATACCTTATCACACTATATTGTTTTCATAATACAGTATTGGATATTGTAAAAGAGCCAAGGTCACACTAATGGAAAAGACACATACTTCTTAATTATCACCTATTGATGGATTTTTCTCAAAGGGGTGAAGTTGTAGTAAGAAGAATTTCTATGGAGGAAAATTTGGAATACCTCTTGACTAAATCCTTATATTCGTAGAAGATTGAATATCATGTGAGAGCTAGTAGACTAAAAGTTGTTATCAATTATCTCTAATGAAATTGGGAGTTTGTTGTGGTTGGTTCCCTAAAACCAACATCTATGTACTTTATGATTGCATGTACTAATTATTTTGAATATTAATAAACCTATTATCATATCATGATTGATATTCTATATGATATAGTATATAATTATTTCCAAAGAGTGACTATCACACTAAAAGATCATAGCAGTTCCCCACTATGATGATAAAAAAGAAGTTCCATGACATCATTCTTAAATATATATTCTATAGTTGGATGATATCACTTGATGAGACAAAACTTATAAAAGATATCAGGGGTAGAGACTCATAGGACTTTGAATCACTTTCTCATGGTGTACAACCTTGGTAATTTCTAGTGTAGAAGATTATGAGAATATGACCTTCCATAAGGAAATCTACATTTATATGTGTCATTAGATATTATTATCTGAAGACATGTGTATTGATCCTTATACTTTAAGATTATTATTAATGGATATTATTACTCATGAACATTGATGTATTGTTGAAAACCATGATGATATATATTAATGATGAGGTAGGATATGCTGGGTGTGTCATGAGTAATATTATATTAATGAATAATCTGAGAAAGGATTTTCCCCTTCTATGCTTTACCATAAGTTGATATCTTAGGACTTTGATGGAAATGAAATAACCTTAATAAATCTATATACATAGTGTTCTTTGGGAAAGTTTATTTCTAGAAAATCAAAGAAAGATACATTGAGCACATAGGTTGGTGACACAGGCATGAAACCATCTAGATTTGAGATATTGTGATAAGGGATTATATTACATAGGAATAATTTGTATGAGGTTTTATATCATTGAGACATAAAATTATTTCTCTAGGGTTTTCTTAGTGTGTTTCTAGATGCTAACCTTTGACTTTGGGCTTCTTCGCTTAATTTCATTGAGAAAGAGGCCTAGAGGGACACACATTAAGTGTATCCAAAACCTTAGTTAAATAATAATATTATTTATTATTTAACATATTGAATTAATATTATTCTTTTATGTGGTTTAATAATTATTCATGTTTTTTATCACATATATTTTATCACCAGTTATTTGAGAGAATATTTTGTGATCGGAATATTTAATAAATATTTATTTTTTATTTAGTAAATATAATATTTATTTATTTATTGGAAAATAATTTGGTGATATTTATTTATTAAATAAATATTCATTATTCAAGAACTAATAAATATTGTGGTGTAATGGTGAACCAAGTTTACTGGTTCGGTGAGAAATAATATATATTAAATATTATTTGAATAAATTTTAAATAATTTATTTAATAAATAATATCTAATTAATTTTTTGGTTTTGTGAAGGCCAAGAAATAATAATAATATTGTTATTATTATTATAGACATGTGGTTCCATGTGGATTAAGGAAATATTAAGAGTTCATGTGAAATTATTATTTTCTAACCCTATCATTATTTAAAACCGATTATATTATTTTTAACCCTAACACTAGCCATTATGTTAGTTATGCACAATGAATCCAGAAATTTCTATCAATACCTATAGAGAACCTTTATGAGAACGCTCACAAGAATGGTGAGTGGCCCTTCTTAACCAACCCTATCGATTCTATAGAGATCAAGGAGAATCCTTCTTGGAAGTGATTATCATGGTGATCAAAGATGAACAACGCTAGCATTGGGATCTTCTACACTAGCACTCAGAGATTCCTATGGAAATGATTGAAGGTTCATGGTGCATGTGTAGATCACTAAAAGAGAGAATATAAACTTTATTTCTATGACACAATTTTTGTGCGATGTGGATACATTGTCAGATTCATCAATGAAGAAATAATTCATCACAAGGTAATTCTTTAACTGCTTAAATTAATTATGAATCATTATGTGATGATCCTATGTTTGGTTCTGGAATTATCATGTTAATTAATCTTTGATTTGATTATTTTGGATGTGATATTCTTCATTTATGTACATCCTAGATTTATCATTGATTACTGCAAAAAAAAAGATGAGTTGGGTATGCCCCATCAGTTCTTCCGCTGCGCCTGGAACCTTTAAATACTTGATAGGGTTGGTGTATAAGTGTATTTTGGGTGATTACACTTGGTGGTTATTAATTTTTGGAATAAATACTCTTGAGGTATGAATTTATTTACCATATAGGTCCCTTTTACAAATTTTTTCCTTGATATTTATCACATGTGCGTGCGTGTGTGTGGCCCGTGAGACCCACACTTGATAATGATCGCATGTGTGTGTGTGTGTGGCTCTTGAAACTCATGCTAGATATGATATGTTTGTACCTATATGGTTTATTCCCTATTGTGTGTGAATTTATGTTCTATGGAGGTTTTTCTTATAATATCAAGTGACAGGTGGACTATCATGGCTTGTTTAGGGAGCATGTTTCATGACCCGGCCTTCCCAAGCTATGTACATGGTCATCTAACCCCATGGGTTTCTTGTAATACCTTGGTTTCCTTCCTAGAACACCATGAGATATTACTCGCTAGGGTCACTTGTCAGACTAATTATTTTCCACATAGGCCAACACATGTTCTTTAACTGTGTTTTATCCTCACTCACTCACACCTTGAGAAACTTCCTAGGAGGTCACCCATCCTAACACTACTCCAAGTCAAGCCTCGCTTAACTATAGAATTATAATCAAGTTGTATCCTGAATAACAATTCACACCTTCTTGACATGGGTAGTATCATTTTTTCTTTTAATTCTCACTTTTCTAGGGGTTTTACACTATCCGCCCCTATAAAGCACAATTTCATCATTATAGACCCCACATCTGAAAACTAGGTGTGTCACTACACTTCTGAATGGGTATTGGATCTGATATTAATTTTCATGATCTGACCTCCCCAAGATATGAACATGGTCACCTAACTCTATGTGCCGCATGTAATACCTTGGATTCCTTCCAAGCATAGCACATACTATTACCCACTGGGGTCACTTATCAGACTAATTATTATAAACATAGGCCAAAAAATGTTCTTTCAGTGTGCTTTTTCCTTAATCACACACACCATAAGAAACTTCCCTGGAGGTCACCCAACATGAAACTACTCCAATACAATACTTTATTAACTATGGATTTCTAATTAGGTAGGCTCCCAAAAATAAAGGTACACCTTGTTGACATGGGTAGTACCATTTATTATTTTAATTATCACTTTTCTAAGGGTGTTACATCATGTAAAACATGTGATGGTGATGGTGATAGACCTAGATAAAAGATATGGGTATAAAGGCCTTAAGTCTTGAACTGAGGTAGTAGTGGGATATGATGGCCTTGTGGCCTGACTTGAGGTATAGAAATGGTATGATGGAATTGTGACCTGACCCGTGATAGAAAAGGGATATGAAGACCTTATGGATAGAACTGAGGCTTGTTATTAATGTGGCTTCTCAAAGATATATAGTGTTCTTGTGTCTAACCCATGATCACAACTTTCATTATGACTTTCCATCTAGCATATATCTGAAGCATGTATGATCGGGGTTCATGGAATCTTGGTTATCACATGATCACTTGACACGTGATTGATTGTTTATTTCTTGAATATTTACTTATTATTATGACATACCACTTATTAGTGTGAAATTATGTTAAGGATGAATTTTAAGTGTCCTATTAAGTTTATACTCACACCCTACATGGGAATCTTAGTGCATATGTGGACTTTATGATTAGAGATCTATGGAAGGGAAAGGGGCCCATGGTAGGTAGCTAAGTAGGTGGATTGTGGTGACTGAGGACATGTTGGGATGGAATCTGGATAATTTTTGTAGATTTTATTATTTTTTTATTTTCTTATTACATTAGTTTGACCTTATGAATTAGATGTCCTTATTTTATTACATTGTATAACTCCATGATACCTAGTATTTCATCTGATATTTCATTTTTTATTATTTAGTTTTGTTGTGCCTTTTGGATTATTATTCTTTTCTTGTTATGATTCTATGTATGGTTATTAATACTAAGGGTATAGTCTCCCCACTACACCTTTTATACCCTCATTGTTAGTTAGGGTTCTCTTGAATATGGGGAGGTGTTCATTAGGTCATGTAGTACTTCAAATCAGACATGATGATTTATCTTGGGGCATTACAAAATGGTATCATATCATGTATTTTATTTTCCTTTTCTTATTACATATGTTTAGGAACATGGTATAAAAGAGTTAAGCTATATGAAACTCAGGAAAGAGAGTTTCATGTGTGCTTGTACAACTCATGTATAACAAACCTTTGGTTTACTGATGATGGGGACACTATTATAAATGTAGATTTACGGTTTCATAAATATCCTGATTATATTGTGTTGTTATAGTTTATGGGACTTGAGAGTGTCGATTTATCATGAATAGGCATGTAGGATCACATGTCATATATACCCATTACTTTCTATGCATGGTGGTTCGTTTAATTAAATTTTTTGATCTATGCTTATATGATATACCATGATGACATTTATCTTTCTTGAACTTGAGAATTGTTTTTGTTATATATATATATATATGACTATAACTAACATGCGGGTTTAGAGAACTGGGTTTGATCCTTGTTTATTTCTATGAGGTTTATGACTTATCATTATGGGTAGCCTCTTAGGATGGGTCTCCTATATAAATACCTTGTTCATGCATATAAACTACTTAGGTTGTTACCTTAAGTAAATTTTTATAGGCATTATAATTGTATGTTTGGAGTTTTAGATTTTTTTCCCTAGAATAGGTCTGATGGGAACACCTGGTGAAATAATTCAGAATTATCCTACAAGGGAGAACACCCTTTTTCCAATATCATATGTATATGAGGATATATCTAAGCATGATCTCATTCCTACTTAAGTGGTTTGGGTGGTGAAACCTCTCTAGTATTGTGTCTTCCATATAGTGGATTTTCAAGGTGGAGTAGTTCCCAGGACAATGGTCGATTATTCTCGAGACTTCCAGCTCTAGTTCCCCCCATCCTTATAGTGAAATGGAGATCCTTAGGATATTAAGGACTATATTGATTTCATTAATGGGATATTTGATCTAGTGGATACTATAGAAGACCAATGAGTAAATATGTCCGCCTTCAGGCTTCGGGGACCCGCTAGGATGTGGTGGGGTGTCATGAACCTGGTGGTAAGGCATGAGGGTCTTGTATGGGTTGCCTTCAATAACCCTTTCTTTAATGAGTTTTTTTCAAAAATTATGAAGCTATATCACATACAGAAGTTTATAGAGCTTCATTAGGCGATGATGTAAGTGTCTGCCTACTCTTTTCATTTCACTGATCAACTTTGCTTCACTCCCCTCTTGGCTAGGAATGAGGCATAAAAATCCATGAAATTTTATATTGGAATTTATCTAGAACAGAGATGTTAAGTTAGGATATTTGACCTCACAACATATCCAAAGGTGCTTTTCAAGGCCTTAATGATTGAGAAAGATCTGGAGTAAGATATAGTTGTGGGTCTTCTTCCAACTCTTTGTAGATTGATTGGAATATTTATCAATGTAGTGGTAGGTGACTCTTTTGGTAGTAGGAAGAGGAATACCAAGGAGTTGGAGTAGAGCAGTGGTAGGAAATTAGAGTGTTGTGGGGTTTCTTAGACCCCTCTATAAGAAGAGGTTCCTAGTGTTTCAATTGTGGATAGAGTGGGAACTATAGAAAATTTTTCACAATACCTCAGAACAAGTGTCATCGATGTGGAAATATAGGTCATATTTAGTAGTTATACTTGAGGTAATTGTAGGAAGACTCTCATAGGGGTGTGAGGAAGATTTATACTATGACCCAAGGATCTAACCAGCATCCGTAGTAGAAGATTCAGGCCTCATAGCCCTCAGTGACCTAGGTGAGTTATGTGCTTTAGGGGTAGGGTCATGGAGCTGAGAAACATAGAGTTTATATAGTGGACCAAGTCCTAAATTATAGTGGAGAGGGTCTGTTGACTGTTTTAGGTATAGTCTTGATATCATCTACATTATATTATGCCTTTTTTGATGCAATATCTTCCCACTCGTTTATATCTTCTCAAGTTGTAGTTGGACTTAATTTTTAGGTTATGTTATATTTTGAGTTATTATATCTTAACACACCCTTGGGGAAGAAACTGGATCATCTATATAGATGTCTATAATGTCTCATAGTAGTTCCTAGCTATGGAAATCTATTGGATTTCATGATTCTTGAGATGACTAGATTTTATGTGATCTTTATCATGGACTAGATAACCATTTATTGGGATCACATCGATTTTTATAAGAGACAAGTATCCTTTGTATCACATAAGGAAGAAAAGTTCATTCTAAACAGAGAATGGGACTTTGGAGTAGGTATAAATGGTCTAGACCTGAATCAGATTAGGTCTGTCATGGTTCAAGTAGTAGGCATAATTTATACGGTGGATCATGAAGTAGCTCCCTCCTTTTTTCCTCCTTTAGTGCACCTAAATCAATATGTATTCCCTGATGAATTCTTTGGGATTCCTCCTCATCAAGGGATAGAGTTCAAGATTAAACTCATATTAGGGGGTAAAACCTATATCAATTTCTCCATATCATATGGCTCCATCCAAGTTGAATGAACTTAAGGTTCAACTTGAGGATTTGGAGGCAAAAAGTTTTATCATATTGAACACATCTCTATGGAGTGATCTAGTGTTGTTTAGGAAGAAGGTCGATGATAGAATTTAGTTGTGTATATACTACAAGATGATAAACCAGGTTAACATGAAAAATATATACCCATTTCTGAGGATCTATGACTTATTTTATCATTTGTGGGGATTTGATAGTTTTTTAAGATTGATATATGATCTGGATACCACCCGATTTATGTTAGAGAGGAGGATATTCCTAAGATAATGTTCAAGAGTAGATACAAGATATATGAGCATATTTTCATGCCATTTGAGTTAAAAATTCACCATCATTATCCATGGATATCATGAATAGGATTTTTCATCCATATCTTTACCCCTTCATTATGGTGTTCGTATATGGTATCCTTATATACTAATGAAACTTGGAGATGCAGTCTAGAAACATGAATATTGTGTGGATTAAACTTTGAGTGAATAGACTTTATTTAATCTCTTTAAGTTTCACTTGTGGATCTAATAGGTATATTTTCTTAGGAATGTAAAGTCTAATTCAAAGATTTCTTGGAAAAGGTGGGGCTTGTGATGACTTGATCCCACCCTTGAAATTTATTTGAGATCATAAGTTTCCTTGGATTTGGTGACATAATATTGATGGTTCATTCATGAATTATCCTACCAAGAATCACCTATGAATAGTCTTACCAATAAGGGGGTTAAGTTTGAATGGATTGATTAGTTCAAATAGGCCTTCTTAGAGCTAAATAGGAGATTGATGAAAACTCTGATCTTGATATTTCTAGAGTCTGAGATTGGATATATATTTTATTGTAATGCCCCAAGTGTTGGTTTATTATATGTAATAATGTATAGGGATAAGGTATTAGCTTATATGACTCTCCATTTATGACCCCATGAGTGGAACTATCCTATGCATGACTTGGATTTGGTGATTGCGGTCTATGCTCTGAAGTGTTAGTGCCATTATCTCTTCGATGAGAGATTTATCGTATACACAGACCACAAGATCTTGTGTTACATCTTCTTTCAGTGAGACTTGAATATTTGATAGAGTAATTAGGTGTATTATATTAAAAAAAATTATTTTGAGATGGATTATTCTTTTGTAAAATGTAATGTTGTTGCAGATGCTCCCAGTGGGAAAACACAAGAGATTGGTGAGAGTCCTTTGAAGGAGGAATGGAAATTGATGAGATTATTGGATTAATGATTAGTGGATGAATCTAAGGTCTGAGTTATTATGGCATGTTCTCCCTTGGTTATCACATTGACATTGGTAGACCAGAAAAAGGCCATAGGGGATTTAGATTCTGAATGCTTAGTAATGATAGAGTGGTTGGTGGGAAGTAACCTAGTTCTAGGATGGTTGATGGATAGTGATGATGTGGTATATGTTCACGAGAGAGTTATAGTCCCAAATTATGTGATGTAAGAGTTAATGAGGTAATATAATTCCTCTCAATGGGAAGTTTACTGAGATTTGATGAAGATGTATCAGGATATTAAATGATGCTTCCAGTAGCTAAGTATGAAGAGAAACATGGCAGTTTTTTTCTCACATTGACTTACTTTTCATAGGATGAAGACTAATCATCAATAGAAAGGTTGAATACTTCATTCACTTATTATTATTGTGTGAAATTGGGATGATGTGATGATGGACTTCATGATTGGGTTTATTAGGACCCCAAGAATTTGGGATTTTTTATGGGTGATAGTTGATTGACTGGAAAAGGTAACACATTTCTTGTTAATCTGAGAGACTTACTTTGTAGATGAGTTGGGAAATATTAGTGTCTGGGAGATTATATGACTACATGTAATGCCTTTCTAGTATTTTATTAGAAAAAAAATCATTTTACATAATGGTTTTGGGAAGTCTTGTAGAGGGATATAGGGACTTAGTTAAAGCTGAGTACAACATATCATTCACAAATCAATGAACAAAAAGATATGATGATCTATATATTGGAAGATATGATTCAAGTAGGAATTATAGATTTCATTGGATCATGTTATGATCATATAACTTTTTAGGGGTTTTCTTTTAATAATATTTTATAGGATTCAATTCATATGGTGCCATTTAAGTCTCTTTATGGTCAGTTATGTCACTCACCGTTGTGTTGGCATGAGGTGAGTAAGGAAGCTATCGTTAGGTCAAGTATGGTGAAAGAGACCTCTAAGAGGGTTTAGTTTAGCAGGAAGTGGTTGGTTAACATTTATAGTATATAGTAATCATATATCGACTGAAGTAGATGACTATTGAAGTTCATTGTGGGTAGTAGAGTTTTCTTATGGGTGTCACCTTGGATAGAGCATTATCTTTTTTAGAGGTAAGGGAAGTTGGCACCACATTTTGTGGGAACATTTGAGATCATTGGGAATATCAAAATAGTTGATTTTCAATTATATCTTCCTCTATGATATCAAGTTATGCATAACATATTTCATGTCTCTCAAATTTGAAGGTACAAGTCTGATCATGTGCATGTTATTGACTATGGGGACATTGAATTGGAACCATGTGTATTGTTTGTGGACCGCCTGATGTTGATTATGGATTGAAGTAACAAGGTGTTGCGGGTAACAAAGTACCACTTTTTTAGTCTTATGTAAGTATGGACATATCGAAGAGGATATGTGGGAAAAAGAGTAAAATGTTTGGGCTCAGTATCCCAAATTGTTTGAGCTAGATTTTGAGAGGCACTTCTCAGGGATGATAAGTCATTGGAGTGGGGTATTTATAACACCTTTGGTTTACGAGGTGTTTTTCCTTTTTTATTTTTCTAGGTTCGGTCTTATTTTTAGGTTTTGGTAGGTGTTTTAGTGAAATATCATGAAGGAGGACTAAGAGATCACTTAGAGAAGTGTTTTAGAGGCTACTGGCTAGACTATAGGAGATATCGATCATTCAGTGGACCTAGTAGTGGTGCTGTAATTCTAAAGAGCCCATCGGCTAGCCAGTTGTGCCCAGAAGGGTACCTCATTAAGGTTACTCATTTATTTTTACTATAACATTCCTTTAAGTCTAATACTTCACCTAATTTTGCCCAATTATGACCAAGATGAATGGAAGATATCTCTCTTGGAATCCTGGGTTTCCTCCTCCCCTTCTCTTTTTCATTCTAAGTCTAGATCGATCTATCAGCTTCCATGAGATAATATTTATCTATTCTAGACGAAATATTCTCCTTCTTCTATAACTGATCATAGATATAAGTGATTTTGGTTGGATATATGGATATTTTTTTGATCTAATGAACTATTCCTTACTTTTTGATAGATTGACATTAGATATAGAGAGTTATCAACCTTTCCTTGGATCATATCTAGATCTGTCATTGATGATGACTTTTTTTCAGTAATTTGAATTGATTCTAAGATTATTCTATCATATCCTTCTTGATTTTTTTTTCTAAAATACCTTTTTTTATGAAATTGGAATGGTTCTATGGATCCTTGGTGTGTGGGGTTAACCCTATTAGTGTGAGGGTGTGGTTCAGGTGATGACTCTTAGTGGCTATTGATGTTTGGAATCAATGTTCTTGAGATATGAAGTTGTTTACCATATAGGTACCTTATACAAAGTTTTTTTCTTGATATTGGTCGCATGTGTGTGCATGTGTAGCATGTGAAATCAATGCTTGATAATTATCGCATGTATGTGTATAGATATCGAGACTCATGATTGATATGATATGTTTGTAATTATATGTTTTATTCCATGTTATGTGTGAATCTATGGTATGTGGATGTTTTTCTTCTAGTATCAAGTGATATATGGACATTTGTTGGTTAGATATCACTTGGATTGATAGCATGTGTGACATATGATGATGACTATAATGGACCTAGATGAGGGGTAGGGATACGATGACCTTGAGGCCTAACTCAAGGTAGTGGTGGGATATGACGGTCTTATAATATGACCCAAGGTAGAGATGGGGTATGATGGACATGTGGGTTGTCCCATGACAGAGATAGGTCACAACAACCTTATGCTCAACCTGATACTTGTTGTCTATATAGATTCTCAAAGATATATGTTAACCTTATGGAAAACCCATGATCATAACTTTTTTTCTGAATTTCCTTTTAGTATGGAGTGGAAGCAGGTACGATCAGGGTTCATGATGACATGGTTAGCGTATAATCATTCAGCACATGATTGATTTTTTATTTTTTGTGTATTTACTTATTATCATAGAATACACCTCCCATGAATGTGAACTTATGTTAAGGACACATCAGTGGTGTCCTACAGGGTTTATACTCACACTCAGCATAATAATCTTAGTGCGCGTGAAAAATTCATGATCATGGATCTAGGGAAGGGCAAGGGGATCATGGTAGGTAGCTAAGGAGGTGGAGTGTGGTGACTGAGGTGATTCTAGGATAGACTCCATACAATGTTTGTATATTTTATTCTTTTTTTTATTATCTTATTACATTGGTTTGACCTTCCATATTAGGGGTCTTTACTTTATTACATTTTATAACTCTATAATACCTGGCGTAAAATCGGATATCGCATTTTTTATTATTTAGTTTTGCTTTTCCTTTTTGGGTTATTATTATTTTAAGGTTATGATTCTATGGGCGGCAATTGATATTGAGAGTATAGTCTCCTCATTTCACCATTAGGACCCTCACTACTAGTCTACAACCTATTGTGTGCGAGGAGGAATGAATGAGGTCATGTGAGCCAGTGATTCAACTCATGGTGTTATAAATATAAATTACTTGTCATAAATTTCTTCAAAAAATATTTATTTATTTAGTTTTTGAATATTTAATAAATATTTATTCACTAATTCATTGAATATAATAATTATATATTTATTGGAAAATAATGCAGTTGTAAAGACCCCAACCCCAATAGCCCAGAGTCAGTGGTTGCTTTATTACATTAGCATAAAATATAAGTAATCACATCCTGAAGGACCTAATAGTTTAGTAGTCTTGGTAAATTAGATACATACTTAAAATTCACATTACAATTGAAAACATAAATTCCATTATTCCTCATAGTGTATCCCTATATATCAATAAAAAAACACTTCCTAATGTCCTAGGGAAAATAAAACATAATAGGTGATATCATATGCTTAGTAAGGGTAAGAATATAGTGGAAGATATCATGAATAAATAATCATAATCAATAGAGTAAGGTAAATAACTAAAACACATTCCATTTAATAAATAAACTGAGCATAGTATGGAAGAAAAAATTGATTATCAAATAAAGCCATATAAATAATCACAAAAGATTGAAACTTATTAATGAATATTCTAACTAATAAAATAATCACATGGAAATCAATAAATAATCTCATAATGATATAATGTATAATTTCAAACATCTGAAACATAATTTCAATACCTTTAATTAGATAGTTTAAATTTTTTGGGTAAAAACCTGTCTAATTTAGCTAACCAATTTGTCTCATGAGACCTATTGATGCATCGAGGGATGATCTATAACCAGTCCCAAATCATCACTTAATAAGTCAAAAGTATTCCTCATATGAAAGGGGTGAAACATAATCAACATAAAAATTCATATTGAAAAACTAATATATGAAATGTTAATACTTACCCGATCAAATAAACATAATCATAAACAATCTAGAATAATATGGTAAATGGTAATAAAATTGTACATCCTTATTCAAACTGATCATAAACTATCCAAATAAAGAATAAGTATAATATCAATACAACATATCCATAGTGTATCATAATCACAATAAAGGGTTGATGTCATCGATGGATAGAAATACCATAAAAATGTCTTTAAAAACATTCTTGAGGAAAATAACCAATGCACTTTAAAAATCACATTTTAAAATAAAAATCTCAAAAAACATTTTGAAAATACATTTATTTGAAAATAACATTTTAAAATTATAAAATAATCTTTAAAACATTGATTGGTCATGATGGCAGTAAATTTTATTCATGTTGTACATGTTAAAACAAATATTCCTTTCATGTTTTCGATAAAGCCAAACGGGCCTTATTTTGAAAAAGACGTGAAGATTCCTTTCAAAAAAATTAGAACGTAAAAATGGGTAAAAATGTATTTAATAAATAATTTTTAAAAGGTTAAAAATATTTTTGAATGTATTTTTTTAAAACATTTATTTGGATGAAAATTTATTTTTGACCAAAGAGAGGGAGATAGTTGGATTTTCTTAAAAACATTTTCTTAATAATTTTAAGTACCAATGAGTGAGAAAATGGTATTATTGCTTGAAAAGATTCATGAATAACGATATGATAATAATATATATTTATTTTAATATTTAAATATCAAATAATTCCCCCAATGGATAATTAAATAAAAATAATCTCAAATAGTGATGAGATTATCAAATAAACCCTTACCACATTGGTAACTTCTGAATCATAATCCCCATGAAAGAAATAAATTCAAATGAAAATTTAAATACCATGAAGAGAAATAAATTCATGATATAAAATATCAAAAAGGTAATTATATACACCACATAAATTAATAAGTTGTGAATATGGCGTTTGTCTCATGGAAGTAAAAGTGAGACAACAAAACCTTACCTCATATTTGAATTCCTTCGTATGTGCTTGAAAATCATGTATAATAAATATAGGTTTATTATAAATATATTAAATATATATAATAATATATATATTATCATATATTATTTAATTATATCATTTTATCACCTATTTATTAACAATTCTTTGTTAAAATCATTGTTTCGGGCGATAATTGCTTCATTTTTCATGTAAATTTTAGTTCGATAATTTTGGTACTTTTAATTTGACCATGGTTATATTGTATAAATAATTTTATACATGATATAAATATAATATTCATTCATTATATATGTATTTATAGTAATCTATTAAATTTAGATCTACGAAATGGATTACATCGTTTATGGAGACGATAGGTCATACGTACGCATGAACGTTGTTTCTTTTTTTATAGAAGGATAGAAATAAAGGAAAATAAATATTAAAAAATATTTAAAAAATAATTATTATTTAATATATATAATTTATATTAATAAAATTCATACTCATTACCATCCATGTAAAAATAAAATGAAAAAAATTTCACATCGCTATGTGGATACGATAGTCCACACGTGCGCACAAGCAATGTTATTTTTTTCTAACGGATTGTAAGGTAAGAATTTATATGAGTTATTATATATAAAAAGTATTTTTATATCATAAATATAACATATATTCATTAAATTTAACCTTATTACCTTTCATGTAAATCATAAATTAAAAACGAATCACATCGCTTCGCGAGGCGGTAGTCTGTCGTATACATAAACAAATTTATTGTATCCCCATGGAATATAAATAAAGAAGTTATATGTGATATAATAATTAAATAAGTATAATAATTTCATAAATATCATATAAATAGTTTAAATACATCATTATTTCTAATCCTTTAAAGGTGGTGATAGAAAACGAATTACATTGGTTCGTGTGGCAGTAGTCCATCGTGCACACGATCGACGATTTTGTTTCCCATTTAATGGAAGTGGAGTTGAATCTAGGTTATAGAATTTAAATAATAATATATAATTATATTTATAATAAATTTTTTTATTAAATTTTCATATTTTAAGATGATTTTATGGAGGTGGAAGAATAAATAAAACAAATATGCGTATTTAAGAATTTTACCTCTTCTTCGGAGAGCCTCTTTAGGTTTATACCTAAAGCATTCTTAGAAGAGATTTATAATAAAAATAAGTATTATAAGATGTGGGGAGGGAATTAAGGAAGATATTTGGGTAGTTATTTTTCGATCCAAATGGTTTTGGAAGTGTGAAGATGGGAGGAGAAGGGGCGCCCTTTTATAAGTTGGGGAGAGGACACACATGAAAAAGTTTAAAATATAAAGTGATACCCACATTTTTATCATGAAAAAATCCTCCAAAATGGGTCATAATAGAACCTAAGATATTATAGGAATGAAATATGTCCATAAAATTGGTGTTTCTTAAGTTTTAGGTCATTTTTAACCCTTATCTTCTTAGTTAAACCCCCTCAGTAAACTCCTTTTTACCTTAACCGTGATAATTAATTTTTACTATTTTCACTATTCATTATGGTAAAAAATTAAGTTGAAATTATTAGATAATATTTTTTTTATTATAAATATTGAATCCATTTTTTTAAATTCAACTCACATAAGTTGTAGGATTCAATTTAAAATTAACTGCAGATGTGATGAAAGAGTGGTTTTCTAAAGAGAAAATTCTCATAAGTGTAGAATGTTTTAATATCAAAATTAAATATTAAATTGATTAAAATGACCTAAATTGGTTATATTTTAATATAATTTAACTAATTTGACTTTAAAACTAATTTAAAATATAATTTAACTTCGTAAATGATTTAAATGAAAAGACAGTTTTCAATAAAAATCAGTATTTTTCACTATTCATCAAAAAATTGATCTTTTCAGAAAATTTTCAAAAATTCATCCAAAGTTAATTTTTAAATTTATATTTATAAAATTAAGTTTATTTTATTAAATATATTTTATAAAATTTTAAAAAATTAATTTTAAATTATGTATGCAAAGCATGACTTATACTCCTTTCATAAAAATGCAGTTTTTCAAAAGAAAAAATTCTTTCTATTTAAAATGATTGTTATTTTATTTCTAATAAATTGATAACCATTGAATTTATTTTTTACCTGTGTAAACCATATAATTTTAATAATTTAGTTATTACTATTCATACTCTCCAACTTAACAGCTAGGTTATAATGGTCATGTTTAAATAATAATATTTTAATAGAGTATCACGTTTCATTTAAACTCGGTGTTGTGTGCATCGTAAGCTATAAAAGAGATTGAATTTATTTAAAATTAAATATATATTAAAGTCTCAGGGTGTTATATTCTCTTCTAATCATGGTGTTTTTTTATCCACACTATCAAACATGATGTTCCTCTTTTAAATCTTTGGGTGTTGCATTCTATACCCTTAAATAAATTATGTCCTCATAATTTAATCTTGATCCTAAAAATTATGGGTTTGAAATTTGAAAATACCTTTATTTGAAACCAAATTTTAAAAAAAATAATAAAAAATCATCTTTATAAGAGATAAAGGGAAGTGCAAAGGTCATCTATAATAACACATAACTAGATTTCCAAGTAAGAGAACATAAGTGGGAAGTGAAGATATGAAAATGGAATAAAAACATAAATAATTATAGAGAGTGATAGTGATCATTGATCACAATAATTTTATTTATCAATGTAAAGTTAAGTGATTAAAAATCATAAATATTTGATGAGTTAAAATGTCATTTGATTCATCGAATATAAAGT
This sequence comes from Viscum album, assembly GCA_963277665.1. NCBI lineage: Eukaryota > Viridiplantae > Streptophyta > Magnoliopsida > Santalales > Viscaceae > Viscum > Viscum album. The sequence goes on along the minus strand of OY728130.1, from coordinate 1,965,256,385 downwards.
TAATAGGATAATTTTTTTGTTTCAAGATCATTTTCCTAAATTTGAGGAATTATTTTAATATCATGATAGATAACACCAAACAATATAATTTATTAATATATTTTTAAGAATAATTTCATCCTTTGGTTATACTTCATTTATTACTCCAATAAATTAATATCAAATATGAATTTTTTTATGCCTGAAGCACTAAAATTAACTTTTAACAGATCATAAGATCTATAAAATAGTAACATGCTATTAATATTTTCTTTAATAAAAATAAAATGTTTAGAAAAAGTTATCTAATATAATACATTAATCTCTAATTCCTAGATAATAACTCCCAAAATTAAAATTAATCAATTTCATAATTAGTTAACCTTAATACTCATCCAAATATGTCTGACCAAATTCAAAGTCAAAAAATTTAGAAGGAAGGTCACTAAATCAACATTATATTCCCAATATAATATAATGTGGCTATTAATGTCACATTATAAAATGTTTTAATACCTTTAACACCACAATACCTTAATTAAAACATGTATTCTTCCAAAAAAATCTCATATTTTTTAATATATTTCATAAATACAAACATATAGTAAACTTCAGTAAAGATAACATAAACTATCAAATAACTAAATATTTAAATATCACCAATACTATCCCATAAACATATATTTATAATTATTATATCAATATAAATGAAATATTAATGGTTATCTTCCCTAAATCATGTGTTTTAAAAGAAGTTCAACTTTCTACTAAATCAATTTTCTTTGTCATTGGTACCATCCAACATATGCGCTCAAATACTTAAATAAAAAGTACTTTAGTACAATAATTTACATATAATAATTCTTATAACTAGTATATCATTGATTATAATACTCCCATAACATAATTCTTCAATATAAACATAATCATATTAATCATTCCACTTCATATGTAGTAGTAGCATAAGCTTGACCTTGATCCTTTAGCTTCTTCTGAGGTATATTCCCCTGATGCTTGGGGTATTCATTTGTGTAGTGTATCATCTCATTATATTTAAATCATTTAACATTAGAAAAATATTTATTACCATTTAAATAATGAGTATGTTGGAATTTCTCTCCACACTTATAGAAAACTCTCATTCCCTTCAAGAACGTATCAGGGTATTTTTTTCAATAATTATCACATAAGGAAAATCCTTCTATCCCTTATTCCCTTTATCCATATTTTTTCTATGTCATCCTCTTATTATATTACTTACCTTGTAATACATTATACTTCTATAATTCCTTCAATTTATTTAAACCACATTATATTATGTCCTTGTATGATGATAATGTTTATAAGACTAGTTCCCTTTGAATAATTGTCTTAAGCCTATCAAAGAAATGGTCAATATTTATCTTTCATTATGTACATAGTCCATAGAATGAATTGATAACCTTATATAGTTGGATTCATACTTATAATCATTTTCATATTCCTTTTATATTAGATTCAGTATTTTTTTCTCCACATCCACTCTTTGCTTGTAAGGAAAATACTTTTCTAAGAAGAGAACCTTAAAATAATTCCATTCCAAGTTTGTTATTTCTTCTTCATCCTTAGTGTTTTGAATCAATTTCCACAATTTATCCGCATCTCCTAATAGAAGATAAACTATCATGATAAATTTATCCATTTCATTACTTCCCAAAGTGATAAATTTGTTCTCTAAGTAACTTGTACATTACTCAACTACAAATGGATTTGTAGTCCCATTGAATGATGGGGGTCACTGACACATGAATCGGTCAAACATTATTACACAATATAGTGTATAATTAGGATAATCCATATAGTAAAGGTTATTTCTCATAAACTAAGTTGGCTGCCCCAATATGATTATAATTTCTTTAATTCTAGTTATAGCTTCAGCTCCATATTCATTATCTTTCCCCTGAGGGAAATTCATATATGGGGTAAATACATTAATACAGTTCTCATTTCTTCCACTAGGATCAATTTATAAACAAAGTAATATGATATATTATATCATAACATTATGAAACATAATGTATAATCCCAAAACTAGTGAAATACTTAACATAAATTGAAAATTTTATGCATAGATAATCTCATAATCATAAACATGGTTTATTTAGGAAGGTTTTTAAATAATAAAAATATTTTCAAATCTTTAATAATGGTTTATAAAGAAAATATAAATTAACCAAAGCATATCCCCCAAGAGTGTAAAACTGGGTGCGTAGTAAGGTCCATTGTCATGTACTAAGTAATGCTTTAGTCAAGTCTGGTGCACCTTTTTCAGAGTTATTACCCCTAGGAACATATATTTCAGAGCCATGTCCTCTTTTAGTATCTAGATAGGTATTTATTGGTAGAATACCCATATAATCTATACCTTACCAAAACATTAGGATGTTATAACATACCTAGACTTATCCTTAAAGTAAGTCATAGGGTTATATTTCCTAATATATGTTTTCCTGAATCTAGTTCAAAAGTTTTTTACTAAACTTCCTCTAATACCAATTGTAAGCACCCTGACCCCAATAGCCTAGATCTGGTGATTAATTTATTACATTATCATAAGATACAAGGAATATCATACTGAAGGACTGAATATTTTAGTATGCTTATTAAACTAGATACATACTTGAAATTCACATTACAATTGAAAACATAAAATATAAAATGTTTTTTTTATAACTCCATTATTCCTCATAGAATATCCCTATATATCAATCCACAAACACTTCATGGTATCCTTGGGAAAATAAAACATTAGAAAGGGGTGAGCTCATATATTCATTAAGGGTAAGCATACAATATAATCTATCATGAATAAATTAGTATAATCAATGTATAAAGTTAAATAACCAAAACACATGTAATTTAATAAATAAAATAAGAATAATATGGTAGAAATAAAAGTTGATCAAATAAATCCATATAAATAATCACATAATCTTGAAACTTATCCATGGATATTCTAAATAATCGAATAATCACATGGTCATCAATAACTGATCTCATAATGAGGTAATGAATAACGTCATAAATCTAAAACATACTATCAAGACATTTCATAAGACAGTTTAAATCTATGGGTAGAAACCCTTCTAATTTGGCCAACTAATTAGTTTTATGAGACCTATCGATGCATCAAGTAGCTATATATAATTGGTACCCACCCTTCACTTACTAAGTCTAATGAATTACTTATATAAAAGGGGTGAAACATAAAAAAAATAAACATTTTTATTGAAAACTTACATATAAAATGTTAATACTTACCCCAATCAAATAAACATAATAATGAACCATTCAGAATAATATGGTGAATGGTAATAAAATTATACATCCTTAGACAAAAAAACATAAACCATATAAATAAAGAATAAGTATAATATCAATACAACATATCCCCAGTGGAACATAGGTACATTAAAGGGTTTATAATGTTGATGAATATAAATATAATGAAATTTTCATTAAAACATTCTTGAAGAAAATAACTTTTTCACTTTGAAAATAACATTCTAAAAAAAAGTTCACAAAAAATTTTGAAAATATTTTTCTTAAAAATTACCATTTTAAAGTTATAAAATAATATTTAAAACACTGATTGGTCATGATGTTGGGAAATTCTATTTATGTTTTCCATGTTAAAACAAAGATTCCTTTCACATTTTTGGTAAAATCCAAACTAGCCTTGTTTTGAAAAAAACATGAATATTACTTTCAAAAAAATGTAAAAATTTAAAATGGATAAAAATTTATATAATAAATCATTTGAAAAAGTTTAAAAACTTTTTTAGGAAGCATGGATTTTGATGAAAATGGATTTTCGACAGAAAAGATAAATAAAGCCAGATTTTCTTTAAAACATTTTATCAATCATTTTACATACCAAAGAGTGGTAAAATGGAACTATTACTTGAAAAAGATTATGAATAACTATATGAGAATAAAATATATTGAGTTTAATATTGAAATATCAAATAATTCTCCCAAGGGATACTTAAACAAAAACAATCCCAAATAATGATGAGATTGTGAAGTAAACTCTTACCACTTTTGTAACTTTTGAATCATAATATCCATGAAAGAAATATCTTAAAATTAAACTTTAAATACCATTAAGATAAATATATTCATGATTTAAAATATAAAAAAATTTATTATATACACCACACAATGTAATAAGTGGTGAATATGATGGATGTCTCACAAAAGTAAAATTGAGATGAAAAACTCTTACCTTGGGTTCGACTTCCTTCGTATGTGTATAAACCTACTGTATAATAAATATAGGTTTATCATAAATATATTATAGAAAAATAATCATATATATCATACCATATATTATTTACTTATAGTATTTTATCAGCTGTTTATTAACAATTCTTTGTTAAAATCACTCTTTCGGGTGATAATTGCTTCATTTTTCATGTATTTTTTAGTTCATTAATTTTGGTAATTTTAATTTTATCATGGTTAAATAATATATATAATGTTAAAAATGATATAAATATCAAATATATTAATTATATATGTATTTATAGTTCTCTATTAAAGTTATATATAGAAAATTGATTACATTGTTCATAGAGATGGTAAACCGTGTGTACGCGTGAACGTTGTTTCCATTTTTCTCGATGGATGGAACAAAAAAAATATATAAATTTATATTTACATAATAATTATTATTTCATATATATAAATATATTAATAAAATATATCCCTATTACCATCCATGTAAAAATAAAATTAAAAACATTTCACATCGCTATGTGGAGGCGGTAGTCTACACATGCACACGAGCAACATTATTATTTTACAAAAGATTGGAAGGTAGGAAGTCAGATAAGATATTATATTTTAAAAATAATGTTTAGATCATAAATATTATATATATTTATCAAATTTATCCTTACTACCTTTTATGTAAAATGTAAGTGAAAAACGAATCACATCGCTTCGTGAGGTGGTAGTTCGCCGTACACATGAGTAACGTTATCATATCCCCCAAAGAATGGAAATTAAGAAGGTATATGTATTATTATAATTAAAAAGGTATAATAATTTCAAAAACATAATAAATATATGTTAAGTTCATCATTATATCCAACCTTTAAAGGTGGTGATGGAAAACGAATTATATTGATTCGTTGTACACGTGACTGACAATTTTATTCTCATTTGATGGAAGTGGAGATGGATCTGGGTTATAAAATTAACATAATAACATATAAGTATATAGGGGACATTTTTTATTATATTATCAAAGTTTAATATTATTTTATGTAGTTGGAATAATAAATAAAATAAATACGCATGTTTAATAATTTTACCTCTTCTTCGGAGAGCCTCGTTAGGTTTATACCCAAAGCCTAATTAGGAGGGATTCCTAATCAAACTAAGGCCTCTAGGATGTGGTTATATAATTAATTAATATATTTGGGTAGGTATTGGTTAAAACAAAGGTTTTTTGAAGTTTGAATAGTGGAGGATAGGTGATGGACTTTTATAAGTGGGGGAGAGGACACACACGGAATTTTTGAAAAGATAAAGTGATACCCATGTTTTTCTCATACCACAAGCCTCAAAATGGGTAATTATAAAACCTTAGATATTATAAGGTCTAAATATGGTCATAATTTGGGTTTTTTAAAAGTTTTAGTTCATTTTAACCCTTATATTCTTATTTTAACACCCCCACCCGGTAAACTCATTTTTACCTTAACCGAAGTAATTAATTTTTATTATTTTCACTATTAATTATGTTCAAAAATTAAGTTTGTATTATTATAAAATATAAATTATTATGATTAAAAATATATAATACATTTTTCCAAATTCAACTCATGGAAGTGGTAGAATTCAATTTAAAATTAAACCGCAGACGCAATGAAAGTGCGGTTTTCCAAAGAGAAAATTCTTATAATTATATAATGTTTTAATATCAAAACTCAATATGATTATAATGATATAAATTAGATATAATTTAACTAATTTTAATTTAAAATAAATTAAAAATATAATTTAACTTTTAAAATAATTTAAACAAAAAGTCAGTTTTCAATAAAAATCAGTATTTTCCACTATTCATCAAAAAATTAACATTTTTACAAAATTCTCAAAAATTCACCCAAAGAAAATTTTTAAATGAAGAACTAAAAAATTAAGTTTATTTTTTAAAATAAATTTTCTAAAATTGGTAAAAAATAATTTTAATGTGAAAATCATGACTAATTTACCTTTCAGAAAAATACAATTTTTAAAAAAACATTTCTTTCTCTTCCAAATGGTACTTATTTTATTTATAATCAATAGATAACCATTGAATTTATTTTATACATGTTTAAACCATATAAGATTCATAATTTATTTATTATTATTCAGATTCTCTAACTTAATGGATAGGTTATAATGGTCATGTTTAAATAATAATATTTTAATAGAGTATCATGTTTCGTTTAAACCTAGTGTTGTGTGAATTTCAAGCTATCGAAGTGGTTGAACTTATTTAAAAAGAAATATGATGTACCTATGTTTTTTAATTTATCCTCGGTCCCGGCCCAGGTCGCGTCTCGGTTGTTTTGCTCGGGAACCGAGTATGACGAGTTTGAGGTTTCAGGATAATTTTATCGAAATCCAGGTTTGAGCTTAGTTTAAATTTTTAAAGTTTGGAGAATTTATATATTTTAGGCCAGTAAGTGCGCACCGCACGGTTAGAGAAAACTGTGTGGTCATACCATGTACTTGTGAGGCCATTTCTGGAATGGTCATAAGCCATTGCACGACCCGCACACAGTCGCTTTAGCCGTACGGGGTAACCGCATGATTTTCATGCATTAAAAATATTTAATACATTATAATGATAGTAAAATAAAATAATAAATGAATTAAATTTAATTAATAGTTAAATAAAATAAAATGAGAAAAAAATGAAATGGAATTTAAATAATTGTTATAATATTATTATTATTATTATTATTGAGAGTAATATTATTATTATTATTATTATTATTATTATTATTAATGTTATTATTAATATTATTAATCTTATCATTTTAAGTGTTAAGGATTTAGTTTTTTTTAGCTAATAATATTTTTTATAATTATTATTATTATAATTAATATTACATTTATTAAGTTAGTTATATTTTTAAGGGTTTGTTTTATCCCTCTTCTCTTCACCCCCTCTCTTTTATGTCTCTCCCCATATCTCTTGTCCCTCACACGCCAGCCCCTTGTGTGCCTCCTTGATGTGGCAGTATTTTCACACTCTTTGTCACATCCTTTTTGTATTTTTTATTGACTTTTTTACACCAAAATGTTGTTTTTGATTAAATAATTGATAATTGTTGTGCTTTTGTGACTTACTGTTTAAAATAAGCAATTTTTGTTTAAATCATTGTTTTTAGTACTCATTATTGTCTTTTTAAATAATTCTTAAATTAAATTATTCCTGCGAATTTGACTTTTATTTATTCTTTTATTTTTACAAAATTTTCATTCCAGTTAGTTTATTAATTCATTAATTAAATTAATTAATTACTTTTTATTTAAATTGCAAATAAATAACTCATTTTAGTTTTTAGTCTTTTAATAGTTTAATTAGTTTTAACAATTTAATTTTATTCAATTAATATTTCTTATTCTTTAATTTACTTTATTAATTTTTTAATTAATTGGTTAATTAATTTAAGTTGGTGAATTTAAATATTTTAATTTGTTCTTTAATTAATTTGTTTATAATTTTTAATACAAATAAATTCATCCTTTTAAATAAAGCATAATTAATTTTATTATTTAATATTATTTTGTTTATTTAGTATTTAATTATATTCTTTTTAGTTTAATTGATTAATTTATTAATTCATTTCTTAGTTGTATTAAAGTTTTATTTAATTTAGTTTTTTTTTTGTTTTTTTTTGCAGGTTACGGTGGCATCACTTCCTCTTTCACTGTTGTTATCTCATTGTGTCCCTGCCTGACCCTACAACCATGAGCAGAAACAACACTCACGGTGAGATCGTGAGCAACACCAACACTCACGGTGCAACCATGAGCAACACTAACGGTGCCTTTACCACCATTTCAACCTCACATTTTCACTTCTCGTTGTCTCACCGCTCCTTCATGCAGCATCATAGTGCATGTCTCACCATTCCAGCAGCCTCCTCAACTCCCATCTCATCCACACAGTAGTAATCATAAAAACAACCAGTTGCATAGAAATTCACAAAACATGAACAACAAATTCCGCAGCATCTCAAATTACATTTCTGAAGAAAATCTAACCCCAAAATAAATCGCTAACAATCAATTTAAAACTAAACTATAAGCAATTCAACCTGAAGTTCTTCTGCACTCCCTCTGAACTGACACCGTGAACCAGTCACCGCGCCCCGGCCCTCGGTTCCCTACTCCCTGTTGTCCAGCCCCGAGCACCACCTCGCCTCTGCGCGTTGAACCATTGAGAGCACCATCGTCCCCGGACTGTTCCTTGCTCGCCACAAACCCTAATTCACCTTTGTCCACATCGTCCAAACCAGACCGGCCTCACCTTCCCATCCAGACCCCAACTCTCCTTCCTTCTTTGACGCCTATATCCCTTTCACCTCCTATCATAGCGCCGCACTCCTCCATTTTCACTACCCCGGCCTCGAACCGGTCGCCTTCCTCTCCTCTATCTACGCCGCTCACCACACCGGTATTCTGCCAAGCCTGCGTTGTCACCTTCTCCTTCTACCAATTTTCCAAGTCTGTGCCGCCACCTACCCTACCCCGCGCTAAGACCCCCTGCCACACTCCTTCTCCCTCACCGAACAGAACCATCGCCCATTTCACCTTTTCTTTATTTTTTTTAGTTTAGTTTATTATATTTCATTATATCATATAATACAATATATATATTATGTATTATATAATATACAATGCTATAATAATTATAGGTATATTAATAAAAGTTTAAAAGCTTATATATAATGTTAATATGTCATAATAATATATGTTATTAAATAAATATAATAAGAATTAACATATAATAGTAATAATAATATTACATATTATATATATATTAATAAGTATTTTTATTAACTAATTTAAGTAATAATATTAATATATAGTTATTCTAGTTTCATTTTATTTTTTTAATGTGTTTTTTGTTTTCTATTGTTTCGTGCAGGGCGTTGTATGCACTTACATAGAGTTCACTAAAAAGATGGTGATGTGCACATAAAAGCACACCTTGTGGATCTATTTATTTGTAGATGGAAGATTGTAGTCCGTTGCATGCGCACCATTTCATTCAGTTAGGAGCAACTACTCCGGTGACAAGTGCGGAGGAAGCAGCACTGTGAAAGTTCCATGTGGAGGCAATGTAACATCTTGGGAAAGATTCCAGATACTTCTACTATTCATTATCATTCATCACGGGAAAAAGGTGATAGATTTAAGGATCTATCCAGAGAGAGCGAAGGAGGGGCATCCCAAAACCTCATTCTATGGGGAAAACATCCATTATTTCATCGCAATCAACCCTCAATCCATCTCATCACTGAAACAGAGGCAGATAGACACTGAGCAGGAGATCAGCATCGATGCATTTTCTGGAGAGAGGATAAATCTCGCAGGAGATGTTTCTTAATTCATTATTTGTTTCTATCTATTTTACTATTTTAATGTGTAGTTAAATAGATTAGGGGAATCAGGCTATAGAGAACTGATCATCCATCTATCCATCATGTTTTGTTAGTTTGATTGCTCTGTGCGATTTCATTGATCGGTTTTCTCTTCTATTTATTTCGAGTATCGTTTCACATTACATAACGACCGACGAGTGTGGTAGTGAATCATTTCACCATGGATCATTGACCGAAGTACCGAGAATTGGAAAAGGTTAATGCATCTATTCTCCAATTTAAACAGATTTATCCAAGGGTCAATATCAAAAGATCAAGACTCAAGGAATTTAATCGAGCTATGTTGATCCGCTGATGTGGAAACTCAATGGATTAGCACCATTTTTTTATGCATTGAGTAATTGAATTAAACCAATCAGAAGCGGAGAATATCTTTTTAATTAGTTCAAATCAGCCTGAGGACCCTAAAATCATCATTACTATTTGTTCTCTGTTAAAGCCATATATTTCACCATATCACCTTCATTTTCACACCCACTATAAGTGTTTGTTTCACTGTTTGCGTATAGTTTTTGTTAGTGTTCTATTTTATCTTTTTGTTGTTTTAGTTTTAATTTGGTCTAGCACAACGTTAGTCCTTCTCTGTGGTTCAACACCCTTCTTATCACAGTACTAGTAGTTTGTAGTGTTTATAAATTTTAAATTTGCGTGTACTCAATTACTATGTGACCAAATTTTGGCACCTTTGCCGGGGAGGGCACATGTAACCAAGTTAAAAAAACACAAAAAAAAATTAAATAGAACACAAAAAAAATGTAAAACTTAAAATTTTACAAAACAAAGTCAAGAAAATCTTGTTGTTGAAATTGTATGTGCACTAGAGATTCTGAGTTAGAACTTGAAACTACTATTCAAGAAATCAACAAGCATTTTTATACACTTAGAAAACAAAAGAAACTTGAAATGGAGAATTTGGGTAACATTACTAGAAATCAAAATGTCATTGGTCCATAGGCCTTAGTTCCTACACCTGAGAGACATAAGTTTATGGAGTTTCAAATTACTATTGTGTCAAAAAATCCATCCTGCATCAAATTTTCCCCTAGTTCTAGGAGCTATGAGATCAAACAGTCTCATCTTTCTCAACTACCATCATTTAATGGTCTTCCAGCATAGGACTCCTTAGAATTTATCATATATTTTTATGGTTTTTTCCAGTATTTTACTCTGTGAGATCTTAGTGGGGAGGAGTTGAGGTTGAGGTTGTTTCCATTATATCTAAAGGGGAGGTCTAGGACTTGGTTTCAAAATTTAGATGAGGAAATATTTGAAACCTGGGAAGAGGTGTGCAATGCCTTTGTATCTAAATTCTATCCCAGGAACACCACCATTGAGGTTAGGCATAAGATCACTGACTTTATCCAAGATGAGAGAGAAATCTTTCATGAAGCATGGGATAGGTTCAGAGGTCTTCTTAGACAGAGACCCAACCATCAATTAGCTCCCCATATGCTTATGTAGACTTTCTATAATGCCCTCACCCCCTAAAATCAGAACTTAGTTGATCAATCTTGTGGAGGTGATTTCTCTGATTCCACTACTGATGAGCTGAAACAATTGTTTGATAAGTTGTCTCAAAAATATTAGCACAAGTTCACTAGGAAGAGAGTCATCCATAGGGTTGATACAAATCCTCAAGTTATTGTTGTTGATGATAGGGTCTTTGGGGAGCAGTGCTATCACTGTGGGATGTTTGGTCACACTCAGAGATATTGTACAAACATTGATCTCACTGGTTCATGTGATGAGAGTGCCCAGTTTGTCGATTACAGGGCTAGGAATCATGGTGTCCATGCTCAACTCTCAAATCTATACCAATCTGGATATCAAGGTCATCCCAATCTATCATGGCCTGAGAAAGGGGTCACCAAGCTGCCCAATGCCCCAACTTTCCACCCACATCCCAACCAAATTTTCCAGAATCAATATGAGATTGAATCTTTTAATTCTCAAGGGGAGTTAAAGGGGATGTTGCAACAAGTGTTGAGTGAGATCAGCTCATTTAAGAAGGGCACAGATTCTAAGATTCATAATTTAGAACTTCAAATGAGTCAAATGGCTAAGAATCAAACTGGTAAGGAAAAGAACAAGTTGTCAACACTTCAACTCCCAATCTAAGAGAAAATTTGATGGTAGTAACAACCAAGTCAGGGATTAAGCTTAAGTAACCAGTTAAGGAAACACTTAGGCAAGATGAAAACAATGTTCAAGATAAAATTGAAAATGAAAATCTAGAAAATCCCAATTCTGGATATCTAGAAAGAGAGTTCCAAACTGAACAGATTGTGCAAACCACACCTGAGAAAGCTAAGGAACCAAAGAAAATGAAGTGGGAATTTATTAAGGAAGTGAAGAATAAAGTGGGGTCTGAGGAAAAGGTAAATAACCTACCCATTCTAAAACATTATTCCCCTCCCATTCCCTTCCTTGAAAGAGTGAAGAAAAGTGATGAACCAGATTACCTGAGATTTTTGAAACTGATTCAAAGCTTCACCATCAACATGCCTTTCTTATAAGCCTTGGATAAAATACCTTCATATGTTTCATTCACAAAAAGGTTTCGGAAGAACAAGAATGATTGGAAGAAGTTGGATAAAATTGATCTCAATGCGTAGTGTAGTGTAATTGTCCAAAAAATATTCCTCCCAAATTAAAGGACCCCGGTGGCTTTATCATTCAATTCCGAATAGGAGGAAGTGGGAAACTGAATTGCCTATGTGACTTAGGAGTGAGTATCAATCTTATTCCTTTATCCTTATTCAAAAATCTGGGTCTTCGGGATGTCCAACCAACTTCTGTTTGTCTTCAACTGGCTGATAGATCACTCACACACCCTTATGGTAGAGTGGATGACCTATTAGTAAGTGTAGGAAAACTCACAATGCCTACTAATTTCTTGATCCTTGATATGGAATGTGATGAAAAGGTTCCAATCATCTTAGGCAGAGCTTTCCTTGCTACTGGTGGTTCCATCATTGATGTCTCCAAAGGTAAACTCACCCTCCAAGTTGTAGATGATGTGGAGGAAATTTTGGTGTCTGAAAGGCCTCGACATGGGGATACTTGTGATGTGATAGATGTGGATGAAAATTAATTTTAAAAAATTGAGGTTAGAGGTGAGTATGGGTATTTTCCAATTGAGTTCATAGAGATAATAATTCCCCAACCCACTGAAAATTTTTCCTTGGCTGCTGCTCTTTCCCCACACCCTCCTGTTGATGAGAAAATTATTTCTTTGGAACCCATTCTGGAGAGTGAGTCACAACTTTGTCATGCACTGTCTCAACCTGTTTATAAAAGTTTCCCTTATGAAGTTGACTATCTAAGAGTTCCTAAAGCTGTAGAAATCTCTAGGTTGGGCCCTACTGAAAAACATGATGATTTCCATAATGAACAAGTTCATTTCCCTGATATCTTCTTACATGCCTAGTTTTATGTTGTGAGTGATGATTTAAAACCTAAAATCAAAATATTCACATCATTTGAGCCCTATGTGGACATTGAAAACAATTTTTTGAAAGATGAATTTGATAACTTCTTCTGGGATATTTCTGAGTTGTCAGTGTTGCATGCTATTTTGGGACTTGCTGAAGGTTTTTTCAATGTGTCCTATTCTGTTTTTGGGTTTGAGAAAAACTCTAAGTGTGGTGGAAGCTCTGGAAGTATTCTTGATTAGATCACTAATTTTCATGGGAAACTGTTGAACGTTTTAAGCACTAATGAACTGATTTTTAGAGACACAGTTGAGCTAGGAAACATGAATCCTCTTAGTGATCTAGATTAATTTTGGAGAATTATGATTGGTGTTGAAGATGAAAATGTCTCGAGTAGTCCTTCTCTTGATTCCTTAGACAATTGTGAAGTCTAAACCATTGACAAATCTTTCCCATTAAATGATCATGGTTCGAAATATTTAGGGGAATAAGGTTTGGCTAGGGACATTAAACCTAGCGCTGCATGGGAGGCAACCCATGGTTTACTTTGTTTTCTGCTTTAATTTTATTTTTAATAAATGCTCCTTGATCGGTTGTTTGTCTCTCTGTTTGGTGAACAATAATGACTGAATTTCCTTTTCATATGATGAAAGTGGTATAGTGGTCCTGGTTTTCTAAGAGAATCATGTTTCAGTGGTAGCCTCATTTGGAACATTCATGGTGGAAGGAGGCTGTCATCAGAGAACATTGGATAACACTCCGAAACTTATGCTCTGGGTTGCATTTTTCATAAATTTTAAATTCTTAAACACTAATGTTAAATTGTTTTATCTTTTAGGTATTTAAACTAAACATCCATATTTTATTCACAAAAATAATAAAGGGAGGCATTAAAAATGAATTAAGAAGCTGCACATTCATGGGAGTAGTGTTTTTATACTGTCATTTGTTTTAAACTCCATATTTTTATTGCATGCTGCTGTGAACTAAGTGTAGGGGACATCCCACTGATTTGTGAAACTTATGAATTGTTTTCCTAATTAGGTGTTAGAAAGCTGAAATATAATGAGTTGAAATGATTTTGACCTACATTTTGAAACTTTCTACACCCACCGTTTTTCTTCTCATTGAGCTGCTGCTGCACATCACTGTTAATCATGCTACTATTTGAATGACATTGATAAAATATTTTTTATACTTATAAGACTTCAAAGAATGAAATTTTTAGGAATATACCTATGACTGTTGTTGGTGTTGGTTGGTGGGGTTGGGTTCTTCTCTTTTTGTTTGTTTGTATTTTTATTTTCTTTCACTTTTTGTGTGGTAAAGAAAATTTTTGAACCTCATTGCTACCTCTCCATATCCTTTTTAAGATGAAATGCCCATCTATTTTGAACTTAAACTGTCTTCCACCTTAGAATTCAACAATGGAGACAATGTTGGATTTTAAGTGTGGGGGAGAGGGGTCATACTAGTGTCATTTCAAATTCCCCCTTCTTGAACCTGAGTTTGTTTTTTTAAAATGGTCAAATATTTTTTAAAAAAAATTCATAATCTTTCAAAAAAAATTCAAATTCTTTCATCACTTGATGGCCATTGGAGGTTAACTATTACTTCAATTATGTCATGTTAGTGGATAATTTCTTACTAGACGGTGAGAGTGGCACTTAATCAGAAACTGTTAATCATGAGTGATTGCTGAGTGTAATCGTTCACTGTCTCTATGAACCCACCTATTTAGGAATTGAGGATGGGAGTGTGACATGATAGGTTTTGTGGGATGAGGATAATGACTTGGAGTAACTAAAATTTCTCACTGGAACCTAGGGGACTCACATTTTTATTAAATAATATTCAATCCCTTTAGGAAGTTAACTTGAATGATTATTAATTAAGTCCTTTATAACTAGAGTAAAATGCGAAAATGGGATCCCACAGTGAGTATCTGAGACAAGGTGCACTGGGAGCGTTTCTTTGAATAAATAAATCCAATTTAAATCTTAATAAGTTCTATGCACAGTGCTCTGCATATGGAATATGGCTGGGAAAGATTAAAATAAATTTCCCTTGTCAAAAATGAACTCATTAAGGTGAGAGGAATTTTGAACCCAGATGAATAAGGGAGAAATTTACTTGGTTAATTTTCATTTGATTTGAATCGATAGAGTGACAAAAATAATGGACTTTAATTTTTCAAACTTGGGGGAAGGTGATAATGGAAGGTTCTCTTGGTTAATTTATAAATTCCACTTTATCTAACCTATCAACACTCCTTGAATTAGAACTTGAATTGGAAAGTGAAGTAGTAAAGTTAATGAGTACATATAGGAGGCATGACATGCTTGACAGTATATGAATTTGTGAGATTTTTGACTTCCAGTGAGTTTTTGAAGCTAGGCAGGACATCATTTTTTTTAACACCTTTTAAAATCCTGACACATGGTTTGGTAGAGTTCCTCTAGCTATTAAAGTTTAATCATGCACTTTTTGAGCTGAAACGCACAAATCATCTTTCTATTTTTAAGTTAAAGGCATGTACTTGTTTGAGGGTAAAAAAAGTTTTAAGTGTGGGGGAGTTTGATGTGGTAGTATTTTCACACTCTTTGCTACATCCTTTTTGTATTTCTTATTGACTTTTTTACACCAAAATGTTGTTTTTGATTAAATAATTGATAATTATTGTGCTTTTGTGCCTTAATGTGTAAAATAAGCAATTTTAGTTCAAATCATTGTTTTTAGTACTCATTATTGTCTTTTTAAATAATTATTAAATTAAATTATTCCTTCGAATTTGACTTTTATTTATTATTTTATTTTTACAAAATTTTCATTCCAGTTAGTTTATTAATTCATTAATTAAATTAATTAATTATTTATTCTTTAAATTGAAAATAAATAACTCATTTTAGTTTTTAGTATTTTAATAATTTAATTATTTTTTACAATTTAATTTTATTCAATTAATATTCCTTATTCTTTAATTTACTTTATTAATTCATTAATTAATTGGTTAATTAATTTAAGTTAGTGACTTTAAATATTTTAATTTGTTCTTTAATTAACTTATTTATAATTTTTAATACAAATAAATTCATCCTTTTAAATAAATCATAATTAATTTTATTATTTAAGGTTGTTTTATTTATTTAGTATTTAATTATATTCTTTTTAGTTTAATTTCTTAATTTATTAATTCATTTCTTAGTTGTATTTAAGTTTTATTTAATTTAGTTTTTTTTTCTTTTTGTTTTGCAGGTTACGGTGGCACCGCTTCCTCTTTCACGGTTGTTGTCTCATTGTGTCCCCGCCTGACCCTACCACCGTGAGCAGCACCAACACTCACGGTGAGACCGTGAGCAGCACCAACACTCACAGTGAGACCATGAGCACCACTCACGGTGCCTTTTCCACCGTTTCAACATAACATTTTCACTTCTCACTGTCTCACCGCTCCTTCACATAGCATCACGGTGCCTGTCTCACCATTCTAGTAGCCTCCTCAACTCCCATATCATCTACACAGCAGCAATAATAAGAACAACCAGTTGCATAGAAATTCACAAAACATGAACAAAAAATTCCGAAGCAACTCAAATCAGATTTCTGAAGAAAATCTAACCCCAAAACAAATCGCCAACAATCAATTTAAAACTAAACTATAAGCGATTCAACCTGAAGTTACACCACACTCCCTCTGAACCGACACTGCGAACCAGTCGTTGTGCCCCGACCCTCGCTTCCCTACTCCCTGCTGTCCAACTTCGAGCACCACCTCGCCTCTGCGCGCTGAACCATTGAGAGCACTGTTATCCCCAGACTGTTCCTTGATCGCTGCAAACACTAAATCACCATTGTCTGTGTCGCCCAAACCAGAACGGCCTCACCTTCCCATCCAGACCCCCACCCGCCTTCCTTCTTTACCTCCTCTATCCCTTCCACCTCCTCTACCAGTTCCGCACTCCTCCATCTGCACTACCCCTGCCCCAAAATCATCGCCTTCCTCTCCTCCGTCTGCGCCTCTCACCACACCGGTATTCCGCCAAGCATGTGTCTTCACCTTCCCCTTCTACCCATTTTCTAAGCCCGCGCCGCTGCCTGTCGTACCCCGCGCTGAGACCCCCTGGCATACTCTTTCTCCCTCGCCGAATAGAATCACCCCCCATTTCACCTTTTCTTTCTTTTTTTTATTTTAGTTTATTGTATTTTATTATATCATATAATACAATATATATATTATGTATTATATAATATAAAATACTATAATAATTATAGGTATATTAATAAAAGTGTAAAATCTTATATATAATATTAATATATCATAATAATATATGTTATTAAATAAATATAATAAGTATTAACATATAATAGTAATAATAATATTAAGTATTATATATATATATATATATATTAATAAGTATTTTTATTAACTAATCTAAGTAAAAATATTAATATATAGTTATTATAGTTTCATTTTAATTGTTTAACATGTTTTGTGTTTTCTATTGTTTCATGCAGGGGGGGTTGTATGCACTTACATGGAGTTCACTAAAAAGATGGTGATGTGCACATAAAAGTGCACCACATGGATCTGCTAATTTTTATAGGGAAGATAGTAGTTCGCTGCGCGCGCACCATTTCATTCAGTTCGGATCAACTGCTCCGGTGACAAGTGTGGAGGAAGCAGTACTGTGAAAGTTCCACATGGAGGCAAGGGAACATCTTGGGCGAGATTCTAGAGACTTCTACTGGTCATTAGCATTCATCACGGGCAGGAGGTGAGAGATTGAAGGATCTATCCAGAGAGAGCGGAGGAGGGTCATCCCAGAACCTTATTCTGTGGGGCGAACATCCATTCTTTCATCGTGATCAACCCTTGATCCATCTCATTACCGAAACAGAGGCAGACAGACACTGAGCAGGAGATCAGCATCGAAGCAGTTTCTAGAGAGAGGATCAATCTCACGGGAGATGTTTCTTAATTAATTATTTGTTTCTATTTGTTTTAATATTTTAATGTGTAGTTAAATAAATGAGGGTAATTGGACTGTAGAGAACTGATCATCCATCTATCTGTCATGTTTTGTTAGTTTGATTGCTCAGTGTGATTTCATTGCTCGGTTTTCTCTTCTGTTTATTTCGAGTATCGTTTCACATTACCTAACGACTGACAGGTGTGGTAGTGAATCATTTTACCATGGATCATTGACCGAAGTACCGAGAATTGGAAAAGGTCAATGCATCTCTTCTCCAATTTAAGTAGATTTATTCAAGGGTCAAGATCGAAAGATTGAGACTCAAGGAAGTTAATCGAGCTTTGTTGATCCGCTGAAGTGGAAACTCAATGGATTATCACCGTTTTTTTATGCACTAAGTAATTGAATTAAACCAAGCATAAGCAGAGAATGTCTTTTTAATCGGTTCAAATCAGCCTCAGGACCCTAAAATCATCATTACTATTTTCTCTTTGTTCAAGCCATATATTTCACCATATCACCTTCATTTTCACACCCACTATCAGTGTTTTTTCACTATTTGCATACATTTTTTATTAGTGTTCTATTTTATCTTTTTGTTTTTTTAGTTTTAATTTGGTCTAGCACAACGTAAGTCCTTCTCTGTGGTTCGACACCCTTCTTAACATAGTACTAGTAGTTTTTAGGGTTTATAAATTTTAAATATGCACATACTCAATGACTGCACAGCCACTCCTCCCTACGCACCACCTTCCTCCAATGACCCCATATCTCCTCTGGCCACTCCGCTCACCCTCGTGTGCCCCCTACTCGCGCCTTTCTCCCTCACTCAACCCTGTTAGTGGTGAGACCACCTTCTGGCACTACTCACTTCTAGAGAGACCCCCTTCCGGCGGTGCGACCCCTTGCCAGTGAGGCTCCCTGTCAGCGTGACTGCCACGGGTAGACCCTTCTTCCTATTTTCTAGGGTTTTGATCCCTGTTTTTTTTTGGGTTTCAATATTTTTGGTAGTTATGGTTTCAAATTAGGGACTTAATCTTGGGTATGTTTGTTCAATCTTGTGGATTAGGGTTTAATTCGGTTTGCTTGTGGTGCAATTGACGTGCAACTAAATAATTCACACCAATTTTGGGGATTTTGACATCGAGGTAGGTGGTTTCATGCCCTATCATTTTCAAATGATCTAATTTGTTTATTTAATAAATTTTTACATGTTCTATAGTTAAATTGTGTGATGAAAAATGCGTTTTAGAAATTTGTTTACATGTGTGCGTGATGAAATTGAATTTTCTTTTATAAATATTTGTGTCTTGCTTATGGATCTTGTTCTGGTAATTCTTATAAGTGTTAAATTAATTTTTCAGGGTGTGAAAATTATGTTTTGATAATTCTTAAACATTTATATGGGTTATAAATTGTTTTTTCTTCAAGATATATGGTTATGTATCGTGCGTAACGTATTTTAATGTCTCTTGAAAAGAGTTTTATGCCCTGTTTGGACAGTGTGAAATGTGTTTTTAAAGGAACTTGGGGTGCGTATATGTTCACAATTTTTTTATTGGAAAATGGGGTAGTTTTGGAATTGGTTTATCAATGGTGTTCTTTTCTTTTGTTTTGTAAAAAAATGGAATTGGTTTGTGTTATAAAAAATAGTGATTTTCAGAAGTATTTTATAAATTGTGGAACATGTTTATTAAACTGTACAAGTGGTTTAGATTGTTTTTGAAGTATTTTTGGTGTACGTTTTCTTTGAAAATGGGTTTTGGGTTGGAAAAGTGGTGATATATGTTGTGTGTTACATTTTTTGACTCAAGAAGTGTGATAATGATGTGTTGTGTGATATGTGGAACATATTTCAGCACAAGGTAATCTCAAGTAACTAGGTGTATGGACTAGGACTAGCATGCTGGTGTTATGAGGTGGTTGCGTCCTGGTTTCACTTAATAGTATTGACGATGGAAACACTAACCAAACACATGGATGATGATTGGATACCACTAGGGTTATGAGGATGTCCCCTACTAGTGGCTCGTGCATGAGAATGTAGGTTTTCATGGTTTCTATACCACATTTCACCAAGATACGAGGTCCCTAGAAACCCACTTGCGCTAGTTGACCGTAGGGATATACCCATGGTACTCTACTTCATATATGATGTGGTGCCATCCATAAGTATATGGGGGACCACAGGTGTGTGTGTGTGTGCTATTATTAGATTTTATTTTTCTTTAAAGAAAATTTTGGTGAAATGGTTTTCATTCAAAGTGTTCCTTTTTAAAATGATTAACAAATAAATGTTTCTTGGAAATGTTTTAAAGGCTTTTACTTAGATAGGCTTGTTAGATTATTTTTAAAATGTTTTCTCATGGAATCATTATATCTAGGTGGAATCCTACTAGGCTTTGACTCACACCCTACATACACCCTTGGGTGTATGTAAACCCTGTTCTATGTTTGTTCTAGGTAAATGCACGGCATTTAGTGTTAGAATATTGAGTTCTTAGTGGCATTCAGTGTGGACCTTAGTGGTAGTGTCTTAAGAATGTGGTTCCTCTAGTTATATGGAGGTTTGGTATGTAGTTTTGTTTCCCTTATATCATAGTACCTTTGTGGTGTTGTGTTAGTTCCCCTTTGTGTCATTTTTCTTTTTGGTATTTGTTTAGTTATAAATTTAGAATCTGTAAATTGTTAAAGTCATATTTGGTTAATTTTTTTTAGATGTGGATTTTTTGGTTTTTTATTGGTTATTTTAATATGTTTAATTTGGTTAAATAATTATCACATGTTCTATTTGATACCTAGGCACTTGTTCCAGCCCGTGGGTATTGGGAATTCTCTTCGGGCCTTGTCGCGGACTGGGTCGGGCACCGAGTCGAATGGTGACTTGACTTGGTTCTTGACAAAATAGTATCAGAGCATATTATGCTCTTTTGAGTCTTCTTCCTTAGGGAAGGGTCTGGGTAGACTAGAGATAGGATTTTCGACACTTAATATTCTGATTACAAGTAGGATGCCTGGCCAGCACACCTCATGACGAGACTCAAGTCACTAGAGGAAGTTGGGTTTTATCTGATTTGTTTAGTTCTTGGAGTTCATTGATGTTTGGTGAAATGAAAAGTTAGTTGGGTCAATATAATAAGTGGTCTCATAGGGCCTGCCAAGCCATGTGGATCTGGAGACATTTCCCTGTAACACTCTTTGTGATGGTGGTGTGACTGGCGTATGGCCTCCAACCATATGTCTAATTCACCCGCCGACACTAATTTTATCTTAAATTATATTGTGTCTCCTTGGGTACTAAAGATTAATCTAAAAAGCATCATTTAAAAATTTAAGAAATCTAGATTTTAAAGTGGAAATGGTCTTGTTTTCATAGGATGGAAAAATGGGTTTTTAGAATTATTTTGAACAGGGATTGAAAAAGGGTGTACTTTTATAAAATTATTTTGTGTAAAAAACTGAGAATGATTCCAAAAATATTGAGTTTTCATAATCAAATTTTGTGACTTAATGATTTTTTAGGAAAAAATAAATTCATTTTCAAAATATTCTTGGAAACTTTTTTTAAATGAGAACACATGAGTTATAATTAAAATGTCATTGTTGAAATGGGGCTTGTTGTGAAACTTGAAGTGTTTTGAAATGGAAAGTTTTGGTTTTGATCTTTGGTATTCTCATAAGTGACCACATGAATGGGTATGTATGGTAAGGTAGGTGGTTAATGGCACTACTGGATGGGTTCCGAGATGGGCATGAGGTGGGTGCCTAGGGTGGCATAGAAACATGTATGTGTGAGGCCCATGGGATGCCATTAGTGAATGCACAACCCACTAACCCCATTTACTTTAAAAATGATTTTAAAGGAAAATTTCATGATTTGATAATTGGTGATGGTTTTGTGTGTATTTTTTAATTTTGGGAGTGTTTTTGTGGGGTGCTTGGATTTTGAACCCCCACTTGTTTGAACGGTGTTTTGGGTTTGTGTTTTATCAGTAATTTGGTTTGAAGTAATGGTTTGTGGTCTTTTTCAACAAGAATCTTGGGAAGCCTTTATGATAGATCCCCTTGTGTGTTTGGTTTTGATTTGTGGCATTATTTGGACAATGGATCAGTTTTATTGGGACCTTATTTTTACCTTGTTTTCTAGTGTATGCCCCCATAAAGAGTTAACGCACGATTCAAGTGTGGATGTGGGTGATTCTCCATGGGAGGATCCTAAAATTGATCAGTGTAAGAACCTTATTCTTCTTGAACATTGGAATATGAATCCACCTCTCTTTTTGAGGTCTAGTGGATCCTATCGTATTCGGAGAGTGGATGTGAGAGGAGTTGGAAGAAACTTTGGTCTCTTGGGTTTCTTAGGTTATTGACTGTGGAGTTTGACATCGTTGATTCTGTAGGTCCTGTCTGGAAGCAGTGAAAGAAATTCTAGTGAGGAAAAGTGGAAGCAGTCTGGAGTTATCGGTGCGAGCTAATATTTTAAAAGGGCCTTTGGGTCTTTTGTTGGTTTCTTCTAAGTAATAGATCGCGGTAAGCCACCTGTGTGGTGAATCTAGATATAAGAGGCAGTTATGGCAGCTTGCAGTAATCGTATGTTGTTAGGGACTTCGATTAAGGTCCCTCTCTTTGAAATGTCTCTTTCAGTTTCAAGGTTCATGTTTGGTGACACTTTCAGTGTCATGTTCTTGATTAATGGAATAGGTTAAGGTTTTTCACCCTTCTGAGAACCTCAGTTCTGATAAAATTATATTTTTATCGAGAAATCCTAGAATTCCCTATTTTAGAGGAAGGTGTCTTATGTGTGTCCTTCCACTAAAAGTTTCTTATTTAAAGTAAATAGGGTTGATGACAGCATATCTTCTAAGCCTTTATTTCGGTGAAGTTTTTTGTGGAAAAAATGGACACCGAAGCGTGCTACGTCTGATGGTGTTTTTCAATTCATGGTATGGTTGTTTATGGCACTAGAAGGAGAAGTTCCATTTATGGGGGTTTTGAAGCCTGAATGTGAGGTAGGAGATGCTTTAATCATCAGATCTCTAGCCATAGGTCTTAGAGTGAAGATGGAGCATAGTCAGGAGAACCCCAATGATGTGAAAGGTTTGGATCTGAGTTTTGTTATCGGTGTGGGAGATGGAGATAGTTTAAGCCTCTGGTGTAATTGTTTTGTTTTAATTGTTCATGTTCAGTGGAAGTAGGTGGGAGGACCTTATTTTCATGTTATAACCCATTTGGGTGTAAGAGTTTCTCATTGGTTATAAGAAGACATAATCATCTTGTTTACTTATAATCTCGGTGGTTGTGTTCCACCAAATATGGGTCTTATTTTAATGGCCCTTGTGTGGCTCATGCTAATATATCGAGAGTAGTTAGATTTGTATTCTTTGGGGGGAAATAAACCATTGGGATGTGTCTGTGGTGGTCTTGTTGGTCCATTAGATGGGCCCCTTCCCTCCTATAATGCCTCGACCCCAGTTACCCAGAATTGGTGCATTATTACATAACATTACCATGATACAAGGAATCATGTCCTGAAAGACCGATCGGTTTAGTATCCTTGGAAGTACTAGATACATACGTAAGTTTTACATTACATCATGAAATAAAAAACATTATGTACCCTTTGAACACTCATATATTTCTTAGCCTATTATTACAGGTTAATCATAATATACTTCTTTGCATCCTGGGAAAAATAAAAAATAAGAAAGGGGTGAGCTCAGATGCTCAGAAAGGATAACAATATAGAAAAAACTGTCATAAATAAGAATAAACATTTAAGGCAACGTATAAGACTAGAACACAAGCCTTTTAAACTTAAAATTAAGCATAATATGGAAAATATAAATCAAATAATTCCATTTACATATTCACATGGATATTCTACTAGTAAAATAATCACATGTAATATCAATAGCCAATTTCATAATGTTGGAATGCATAATGCCAGACTTCATAACCACATAGTCAAGGCCTTATGCCAAGACTACAAATAAGATTTTTTCAAGGCCTTGTGTCAAGACGCTAGTTTTTCTCATGAGACCTACTCATGCATCGAGGAGTTATATCGGGCTACACCCATCACTTAATAAGTCCAATTCATTCCTCATATGAAAGGGTGAAACATAATCTAAACATTCATATTAAAACTAGCATATGAAATGTCAATACTTTAACCATAAACGATGAATGGTATAAAAATAGCACATCCAGAATCAAACATAACTCATTAAATAAAATATGGAAGATTTTATTATAATAAATTAACCTCAATTGAGAATAATGAAGGATATTGACATAGATGAAAATAATCATCAAAACTATTTGAGAGAAATATCCCCCTTTTTCTTGAAAACATTTAAAAGTATCACTATTTATCAAGAAGATGTTTAAAATAGATTTTTGAATCAAAGTATCTCATACCATTTTGAAAATTTTAAAAGGAATTTTAATTTTAAAACATTAATGTCCATATAAATAAATCCTTAAAACCATTTTTAAAACATGGACATTAATTAGAAAGATTTAAAAGAATAAATTTTTAAACATTTAAAATGATATTTTAGTTAGAGTTCCTAACTAAATGAGAGACGCTTGAATACAAATAATTGAGATAATAAAACTTAATAATATCATGAGAATAAAGGGATTCATGAAATATTATGTCAAAGTATAGTATATACACCAAATAAAAGTGAATTGGTGTATAACAACAAAGAACTCTCAATGGAATGTAAGTTAAGATAAAATACATTATAAAACTGTATCCTTAGGTTAAGGATAAATCAATGACATAATTATGTGTGAAAAATATAAATACACTAAATATGATTTTATATTTATTGTAAAACAATCAAAGGACATTCACACATATTCTTTTAACAACAACACCAATGACTTGGATGTTTAACTCAATGAATGAAAATTGAGTTAAGATTACTCTTATCAAGTTCATATCGATGACTTGATAATTTATCAACGGAGTGATTATGTGTATCAAAATAATAACCACACAAAGGGGAGTTGAAATTACTACATAAATAAATAAATAGTTATTTCACACATAATATTGGAGTAAAATAATCAATGAAGTTTGCATAAAACCCAATGAGTGGAAATCAAAATTAGAAATTCCCTTTCCGATTTGGTGACTTAAGAAACATACACCCCATGAAATAAGTATCATAAAATGAAGATGTAAATACCCATAAATTAAAGTATATTACATAAGGAATACAATCATGGGCAGTACATACACCACACAAAAAGAAATAGTGGCAATATAGCATGAATCTCATGAAAATAATAAGTGAGATGAAAACCCCTTACCATATTGTAATCAATCGAGTCATATGAACAAAATTTAATAACCATAAAATGAATCATATAATACCATTAATATAAATAGAATCATGATAATATATATCAAATTTCAGTACACAATACACCACATGAAATAAATAAGTGGTGAACAATGGAAATCTCACGGAATTAAAAGTGAGATAAGAAACCCCTTACCTTGTACTTATCCTTAGTATAGAGTAGGTTAACCTCCTATATAATGGTGAAATAATTGTTATTAAATTATAAAATAAAAAAATACATAATATTATATCATATATGATCTTATAATATTGCTTTGTTAATAATATTTCAGTAGTATCATCGTTTTGGGTGTTAACTGGTTCATTTTCCTTTATATGATTGGTTACGTAAGCCATGTTTGTTATGGATATGATGTATTTGATTCATATACAGAATTATATTATGTTCATAAACATTATTTTTAATCATAAAATGAAAATTATTCTTGAATGATTACGATTGGGAATGAATCTCATCACGTTCGTGGAGATGGTAATCCGTACGTACACATGAGCGACAATATCATTATATTGATGGTAAAATTGTATGTAATTGGATATTATATCATATATAAATAATCATTAACATGTTATATTTATTATTTACATCAGTTATACTCATTAATATACCCATCCAAATAATGAAGTGTCTGAATAACACACTACATCACGACGTGGAGACGGTAAGCCGTACGTACGCACGTATGGTGACTTTGTCATTTATAGGATGGATAGAATAATTAATATGGTTGTACCGTATTTATAATAACATCACATTATGTATAAGGTACTTGATTTATTATTTTGGTATGGAAAAAAAAGAAATAGGAAGTGGAAGAAGAAAAGAACTTGGAAGAGAGTGATGAAATTATTACCTCTTCTTTGGGTGTTTCCTTTTGAGTTGATCAAAGGGATCATTATGTTGGATTTATGATCAAATTAAGGACTCTAGGTTGGTTTTAGGTAATTTTGAAGGATATTTGGGTAGGGTTTGGCTGATCCAAATGGATTTGGAGGTGTGAAATTAAGAGAAGGGGAAGTACCCTTTTATAAGAGAGGTGAGGGTCACTTTAGGAAAACCTTGAATTGTTATTTTATAATAAAATCATTTTCGGTTTCTAATTGATATAAAATGATTTATTTAGAATATAGGGTGGGAATGGGTCTAAAACCTCTCAACCAATAGGTTTTAGACAAGTTTAGTTTACCATTTTAACCTTATCTTTTATATTTAACTCTTAGTTAAATAGTTTAACTTTTATCGTGTCTTCTTGTATTCTTACACTATATGGTTAATAAACATACTCTAAACTTCCAAGAGAACCTCAAGTGGTTCATTAATGGCATATATAATATTATTTAAGCTCTTTTGATTAACCTTATGTTTTAGGAATATTATATCCACCAATAATATAGTATTTGTTTTAAAAACTCATTTATGTCAATTTTGACATTATTTGGTATTTTTTTTGAAAATAATAAAAGCATGATTACTTCTAAGAAAAAATATTTAATAAACCGTAACATGTCATATTAACCTATAAAATTATTTTAATTCATCAAAAGTATCAAATTACATTTATTTGGATATTTATAATATCAATTATTTTAATCTTTCATTAATAAGGTAATTATTGCATCATCATTGTGTCATAAATAAATTTAATTATTTAATGTCTAAAAATTATAAATAAAATACAATTATTTAGGAAATATATTTATATTTATAATTAATATTTATAGTTGAATTTATCTTATGTATAACTCTATATTAAAAATGGTTTAGTTATTAAACTTTGAATTTAACTCTTTTAACTCTTCTTTAAATAAAATAATAATAAATGTCTTAACCTAATCCAAGTGGACCAAAGAGGATCATATTTAATTCCTAAGTTTGTTTTTGGTAGAATTACACTTATCCAATAGAATTAGGACATGTTTTAGGGTAATTATAATATCATTTTTACCCTTAATTACCCTGTTTACTTTTAACCATGGTAAATAAGTCAAAAGTTACTATTCACAAAAAATTATTTTCATCTTATTGAACCACATTTTACTTATTTATGTTAACCAAATCTCTCAGATTTTTGAAATTCAACTCACATAAGTTGTAAAATTAAGTTTTATGGAAATTTTCAAATGCTTCTAGAAGGTGGGTAAAAGACAGTAAAAAGTTCAATAAATTTTATATATCTAAACTTATTATAAAATGACACCAATGAATTAAATTGAACATATATAGGTATTACGTATCTATTTTAAATTAAAATAAATTTAAATAAAATAAAAATTATTTAAATAAAAAGTCAGTTTTAAATAATAACGCAGTGTTTTTCACTATTCATCAAAAATTGAATGTTTTCAGAAAAATACCAAAAATTCACCCAAAGATAATTTTCATATTCCAAATTAAAAAATAAATTCTATTTTACCAAATTAAAAAACATAGAATCTTCATTAATTAATTCCCGTTTTGAAAACCAAAAGGCGTATTTTAAAAAGTAAAATCTATCAAAATATTGACATTGTTTATGTCAAATTTAAACATGAAATTACTTATAATGACCTAAATTATATTAAATGATAAAAATATAATCTAATTATACTTACAAACCATCCAAATTCATAATTTAACACTATCAATTATTTCGATTAAAAAAGTTGTTTTCAATTAAAATTTAGTATTTTTCAGTGTTCATCAAAATATGAAAGTTATCAGAAAAGTACCAAAAATTTATCCAAAATAAATTTTTATGTCATTATTCTAAAGAAGAATTTAATTTCATTAAATTGAATATATAAAAGTGTCAAATATTGGTTTTAAAAATGGTTTTCCATTAAAAGGTGGTAAAATTGCATTTTTTGAAGAATACTTATTTTATCTGAAAAAATGAATTTGTTCTTATATTATGTATAAGAAACACATAATATGGATTATAAGATTATATGAAGTATATAAAATTCAAAATTCAGTTAATACTATTCATAACCACTTTTTGGATGGCTAGTTTGATAAGTCGTGGTGTGCTCAAACTCGGTGTTGCGTGTAGCGCAAGCTATTGAATTACTTTAAAGAAAATAACATACTATTAAATATTGGGGTGTTAAACCTCCCCTCCCCTCATGGTGGGGGTTCTTAATCTGTGTAGAGAATTACTCGAGTTCGAATAATCTGGCCAATTTTTATGGTGGGGAGACCCATCATGAGTCTGGATAAAATTCCTCCAAAGTGAATCAGTGTTAGCCTAATTCTTATGGTGGGGAGTCTATTCGGGCCTCCCCATGTCATTTTTATGGTTCAGCCTTGGGTGTAGGTTGTTTTTATGGTGGGGAGTCTGTTTGGCCCTCCCTGTGTCATCAATTAGGATTCATTATTTGTTTCAGGTGGACTTTATGAGCTCTCAGGAATGTTTAAAATGTTTGTCTCAGGGTGTTGGATTGTGTACGGTGAGAGGGTCATTTAATTTGATTTATCAACTAGAGGTGATTTCACTTTTTGGGTGGGTGAAACTTAGTGAGGATTTCATTTTCGGTCTCTGAGTTTAGTTGGTAAGTCCTTTTCTTTGTTGGTTGTGTTCTTGTCTCACTCTCATTTGTTGTTCGTTGGGATTCTCCTTGTGATGAGAGGGCATACCAGTTCTATTTTCTAAGAAATCTTGGTATGGATTTCTGGGGGTGGAAAGCGTTATGGTGGGTAGAATTGTCACACCAAGGTTTTTAATTTAGCCTCAGTCCCATCCTAGTTCGGGTCTCAGTTGTTTTTCTTGGGAACCGAGTGTGATGAGTTTGAGGTTTCGGGATAATTTTTTCAAAATCCAGGTTTGGTCTAAGTTTAAATTTTTGAAGTTTGGAGAATATTTGGGTTTTAGGCCAATGTGAGGGCACCGCATGGTTATAAAAAGTTGTGTGGTCAGCCCAGGTATTCATGTGACCGTTTCTAGAATGGTAAGAAGTCAATACACAGCTTGCGCATAATCACTTTAGTTGTGCGGGGTAACCGCCTAGTTTCCATACATTAAAAATAATTAATGCATTAAAATGAGAATAAAATAAAATAATAAATGAATTGAATTGAAGGGATAGTTAAATAAAATAAAATGAGAAAAAATGGAATGGAATTTAAAGAATTATTATAATAATATTATTATTATTATTATTATTATTATTGAGAGTATTATTATTATTATTATTATTATTAATGTTATTATTAATATTATTAATCTTATCATTTTTAGTGTTGTGGATTTAGTTTTTTTAATCTAATAATATTGTTATAATTATTATTATTATAATTAATATTACATTTATTAAGTTAGTTATATTTTTTAGGGTTTCTTATATCCCTCTTCTCTCCCCCCCCCTCTCTTTCACGTCTCTAACCCCCCTCTCTTTCCCCTCACGCGCTAGCCCCTTTTTGTTCCTCATCCCTGTACACCACCTTCCTATGGTGACCCTCCCTCTGGAAAGCTCTCATCTGGTCACCCCACTCAACCTTGCATGCCCCCTTGCTCACGCCTCGCTCCCTCATACACCCCTGTTGGCGGTGTGACCCCCTTCTAGTGCTGCTCACTTCTGGCATGACCCCCTGCTAGCGACGCGATCCCCCTGCCGGCGAGGCTCCCTGCCAGAGCGACCACCCTGGGTAGACCCTTCTTCCTATTTTCTAGGGTTTTGATCCTTGTTTTTTGGGGGGAATCCATATTTTCATTAGTTAAGGAGTCAAATTAGGGTCTTAATCTTGAATATGTTTAACATAGAGGTAGGTGGTTCCATTCCCTAACATTTTTGAATGATCTAATTTGTTTAGTTAATCAATTTTTACATGTTCTATGGTTAAATTATGTGATGAGAAATGAATTTTAGAAATGTTTTGACATGCTTGTGTGATAAAATTGGATTTTGTTTTAGAAATATTCATGTCCTCCATATGGTTCTTATTGTGGTAATTATTATATGTGTTCAATTATTTTTTTAAGGTGTGCGAGTATATTTTGATAATTTTTTAACATTATATGGGTTAGAAATGAATTTTTCTTCAACATAGATGGTTATGTATCATGAGTAATGTATTAAAATTTCTCTTTAAAAGTGTTTTATTGTTTATTTTGATAGTTTGAAATGTGGTTTTAAATGCACTTGGTGTGCGTATATGCTCACAATGAGTTTTATTGGAAAATGGGGTAGAGTTGGCATTGGTTTATCAATGGTGTGTTTTATTTTCTTTTGTAAAAACAATGTAAATGGTTTGTGTTATGAAAAATGGTGATTTTCAGAAGTGTTTTATAAATTGTGGAACATGTTTATTAAATTGTACAAGTAGTGAATATTGTGTTTTGAAGTAGTTTTGGTGTGCATTTTGTTTCAAAAGAGGCTTTGGGTTGGACAAGTGGTGATATATGTTGTATGTTATATTGTTTGACTCAAGAAGTGTGATAATGATGTGTTGTGTGATATATGGAACATATTTTAGCACAAGGGAATCTTGGGTAACTAGGTGGATATACTAGAACTAGCATGCTAGTGTTACAAGGTAGTTACGGCCCGGTTTCACTTAGCAGAATTGACAATGAAAACACTAACCAAACACATGAATAATGATTGGAGACCACTATGATTATGGGGATGTCCCCTACTAGTAGATCATGAATGAGAATGCAGGTTTTCATGGTTTTTATACCACATTTCACTAAGATGTGAGGTCCCTAGAAACCCACTTGTGCTAGTTGACCGTAGGGATATACCCATGGTGCTTTAATTCATATATGATTTGGTTCCATCTGTTGGTATACGAGGGACCACTGGTGTGTGTTTGTGTGCTATTATTAGATTTTATTTTTCTTTAAAGCTAATTTTGGTGAAATGGTTTTCATTCAAATTGTTCCTTTTTAAACTGTTTGTCAAATAAATGTTTCTTGGAAATTTTTTAAATAATTTTACTTAGATGGGCATGTTAGATTATTTTTAAAATGTTTTTGTATGGAATATTTATATCTGGGGGGCATCTTACTAGGATTTGGCTCAGACCCTTCATACACTCTTGGGTGTGTGTAGACCTTGTTCTATGTTTGTTCTAGGTAAAGGCATGATGTTTAGTGTTGGAATATTGAGTTCCTAATAGCGTTCGGTGTGGACCTTGGTGGTGGAGTCTTGAGGATGTGGTTCCTATTTTTGCATGGAGGTTTGGTATAGATTTTTGTTTCCCTTCTATCATAATACACTTGAGGTGTTTTTTTAGTTCCCCTTTGTGTAATTGTCCTTTTTGGTGTTTGTTTAGTTGTAAATTTAAAATCTGGATATTGTTAAAGGCGTGTTTGGTTAATTTTTTTCAGATCTATATTTTTTGTTTTTTATCGGTCATTTTAATATGATTAATTTGGGTAAATCATTCCCACATATTCTATTTGATACCCAGTAACTTGTGCTAGTCTGTGGGGATCGATAATTCCCTTGGGGCTTTGTCGCGGATCGGGTCGAGCACCGTGTCGGATGAATACCTGGATTGGTTAATGAAAAAATATATTTTTAAAAGTCTTGGGGTGTTATATTATCTTCTATGTTTTTTGTTTCATGTCATACACACTATCAAACATGATTTTCTTCTTTTAAAATCATGGGGTGTTACAGTAGTGGTATTAATTTAATTAAATAAATAGTCATTATTCAAGACCTGATAAATATTGATAAGGATTATAATACTTAGTTTATTGATTTGGGTAGAAATTTAATTTTAAATATTATTTGAATAAGTATTAATTTATTTATTCAATAAAAATAATATTTATTTTATCTGTGGGTTTTGCTTAAGTCTAGTAAATAATAATAATTCCATTATTATTTAGACATGGGGTTCATTAGGGATTAAGAAAAATAATATGGGATCTTTCATAATTATTATTTTCAAACCCTATCACTATTTAAACCTGGTTATGACATTTTTCATGTCAGTGTGTAAGGTATATCCACATTTTTTCATTATGAAAAATGAGTAATAGAGAGGATTGTCTCAAGCCTTAGAGAGTTATCTCCTAGAATGATTTGAATAAAGTAGATCATTTACCCTACTCCACTAGAGTGGATTGCTTCTCCCTTGAAGGATTTAGTTAAGATCTACATCGATCATCACAAGTGATGGATTCATCCATGCTAGTACCCATAGAATTATATGGTGATGGTCAGAGGTTCACAAAACACATGTGGATCACCGCTAGAGGGAATACACCCTTGATTCCTCTAACATAATGACAGTATGATAAGAGTGGTCTATTGATTCATCAACATCAAAGAAAGAATTAAATTAAAGGAAACTCTTTAATTAAATAAATTAATTATAATTTATACGTGAAAACATTCCTCTCTTCTTGGTTTTGAGATCTTGTCAATTACTCTTCAAGATAATTTCATTGATCATGGTAATTTTCCTTCATCTAAATCCTAGATTATTCATGGATTAAGACAAAAATACAAGTTTATTATGGCACACCCAGTGCTTCTATTGCACCTAGAACCTTCAAGTGTTATAAAATTAGTCACATAATAATTTATAATTATTTATTATTCATTAATCGATTATACACAATTATTGTTTGTTTTCCACTTATATTTTATTAATTCTTTAATCCAGATTCTAATTAACATGTTTTTTACATATTAATTTTATTTTTTCAAGTTTTATATCATCTTAAACAGATTAAAAATAGATGAATAATGATTGAAGATACCATTGGCGGGTGTTGAGGATTCTATCTGGTTGACACAGATACATGATTCGCCACACAATAGTAACATAAGGTGAATTTAATGCACACCGTGTGTTGAATAGTCCATCATGGAACATGGGTTGTCAGAATACATGGCATGTAACTATCCTACACGTCATATAGTCTACATGGTTTAACAATGAAGTTCATGATAATCATTTGGTCAAATACATGAAATAACACCAAGTGAGACTGATAGTGTAAGAACTCGACCTTTTCTGGATATGTCTTAGGATTGTTTATAGGTAGTATTTTACCTTGTTTTGAGTACTTTTTTTGGGTTTTTTCTTGGGGATTTTCGGGCGAAATTTGAGAAATTTGGAAGAAATATGGATAGTGCATGGTTGGTACGTGGTTTTCCCAAACTGTGCACCATGTCCCAATAAACCATGAAAGCTTGGATAGAGAGGGATTTCATGGTTGGTGCATAGTTTTTCAAACTATTCACCCTCTTAAGAGAAATTGTGCACCCCCTAGAAGAGGTTTATAGTTTGGAAAACCATGCACCCCTACCTAGGAAACCAAGTGCGGGCTTTAAATTAACTTGAAAATTTGAATTAAAATTCCCAACCCCCCCCCCCTCCCCCCCCCCCCCATTTTAACCTCTAATTATACCTATCTAGACCCTAAACATTATATATCATTTTTTGAGGCTTCATAATGTATTACAAGCCCTCTTAGCCTCCGTTATTAGTGAATCTAAGGGCATATTGAATATTTTCACCTCTCTGGGTATGTGGTTTCTTCCTGATTGATCTCTCTATCTCTCTCTCTCCTGCCACTCTTCCTATATAAAAGAGGGATGGTTATCCTCTGTTGGATCTAGATATAGATCTAGGTTTGTTAGATCTTGATTTATTCGATCTTGGATCTAGTTTTTAGATCAATATCATGTTCTTCATCGTGGTTTTGACCTATTTGTTTCAAATTAGGGAATCTGTTGGTGAGCATTCATCACTGATTTCGAGGTATGTGGTCTAATATTCAAATAAAAAAGTCTTGATTTCAATTTCATGTATGTAATTTTAGAATTTCTTTTGGATGATTAGAAATTGTGTTCTTGAATTAAATTAATTAATTTTGTAAATTAATTAATTATGGGAATTGTTGTGTTTATGAAATTGATTGAATTGAAATAATTAATTTTTGAATTAATCATGGAGATATTATAATTTTTAAATTATAATAATTAATTAATGAATTAATTAGGGGAATATTGAGATTATTGAATTTGATTAATCAATTGTTAAATTAATTAAAGAAATTGATGTGATTAATTAATTATAAAAATTGATTAATGGGATAAAAGTGATTAATTAATTGTTGAATTAATTAATGGAATGAGGTAAATATTCAATTGTACATTTGATTAATTAATTGGGGAATTAATTAATAGGTTTTTGAGATATATGTGATATTATGATATATGTGATATTGTGGTGTATATGATATTGTGGTATATGTGATATTGTCGTATATGTGATATTGTGATATTGTGATATTGTGATATATGTGATGAATGGTAACAATGGAATTCAGATACTAATTGAGATGATGAATGGTAATGGAATTAAGATATTAATTGAAATAATGAATGGTAACAAAGACATTCAGATATGAATTGAGATAATGAATGGTAACAATGGCATTCAGATGTGAATTGAGATGATGAATGGTAATAAGAACATTCATATATGAGTTGAGATGATAAATGGAAATAACGGAATTTAGATATATGATATCTATTGGAGATATTTCAGACTCCGGTATGGGCCAAAGCAGGTATTGGGAGTTCGAGTGTCCTCGGGAACCCGGGGGTTATGTGGTTAAATAAAGATTAATTGAATAAATGTAAATTGTTTACTTTATTACTTTTATTTATTCTTTATGAAACTACATACATTTTTTTGACGGGATATTATTTTAGACATCATTGGTGGTGACCTAAAGAGTTATAATCACACCCAACTTGGTCTGCCCGATTGGTACCCGAATAGATTTCATGTTTGTAGGACAAGTTAAGGGGAAAGGCCCTATGTTAGATAGCTGAGATGGGATGGAGCATGGATGAGGGAACAAGATGTGGTTTGGGACATTATTGGGAGTTTTTAGTGTATTTATTTATTTTAGGATTTAGATATTGACACTTGACACTTATTGGCATGATATATCTACTATTTTAGTTTGGTTATTGTATTCTTGTTTTAGTCATCATGTGATTCTGTAATGTTCTAGTTATTGTTATATCTATTTGGCTATTATTTGTTTATTTTCGCTATTTTTATACTTTGGTAAAGAGGGTATAGCTTCCCCATGATCAATATTAGACCCTCACTACTAGTCTACAACCTTGTCATGTGGAGAGTCTTGCCTAAGTTCATGCGACCGAACGGATCATGGAAACAGTGATTAACACCCAAGTCGGGACGTTACAAAGTGGTATCAAAGGGGTTTTCTTTTCTTTTCCTTTTTCTTACTATTTGGAAAAGGTAGATTGGAGAATATTATGAGTTGGTCCTTGGTCATGATAGCATTCATGGGAGTAGCTAACCCATGTACGGGGGTAAAAACTAGGTACCCAGTGTCATGACCCCCTCCCTCCAAAGATGCCCCTCCTGAGCTGACAATGAAGAAAGAAAGATAATAACCCTCGAGTCCCACATCCAGTAGGCCCCGAGTTGGCTACTAGCACCAAGGGTATACAAATCTCACAATATGGGAGGAATTACCCTTTTGTTGAAACAAGATCGATATATATGATGGATCATCCACAAAAAAACTATGATATATATATATATAATAAATCCAAAAAAACCATCCCATATGCATGCATAAAGTAGAACTATTACAAGTAAAAAAATTCTCCAAAGTAAATACCAAAAATAAAGCTAAGCAGTGACATAAAAACTATCAAGATCTGAGCTAGTAGGTTCCATCACAGTCCATGTAATCCTCCTGGAAACATGGAAGTAGTTTTATGTACGTAGGGTAAGAATACAAGTATACTCATTAGGAAAACCAAAGTCTCTCATGCAAATGTAAAGGAGGAATACTAATTCACCTATGAGAAAACAGATAAACCAAACAACACCTAAGCAGTTATACTAACCATCCCAACGTCACCAATTCATTCCCACCAAATAACTCAATTCAGGTAGTATAATGTAAATCACATCAATGATAGGGTACCCCGCACCACTTTCCCACTGATTATCTTCTCTCACACCCTGATGGAAAATGCATTGGAACTCCCATCTCTTCCGAACATACCATTTCATAACCTACCCATAGACACATGGGCCTCACAATCGTATCTCACCCGCATACACCTGAGCCTCACAACTACATCTCACTCGTAGACACCTGGTCCTTGCAACCACTTCCCACCTATAGACACTTGGGACTTGAACTGCATCCCACCCATAGACACATGGGCCTCACAACCACATCACATCTCATCTCGAAGACACCTAGGAAAGCACAACAAATCTCATCCCAAAGATACCTGGGAAAGTACAAATTGTTCGCACACACCTAGGAAAGCACAACTTGCCTGCACACACCTGGGCCCCATGAACCACAACCTTCTAGAAGAATCTTGGGATATCACCACCTGGAAGGAGTAGGGAAGAGTGAGTGGCCATACATCCATCCTCCCATTGGGATGTTTGGGAATGACACCCTCATCCATAACAATGGGGGTGTTCAGCACATAGTGCTCAACTAGGGTGGGTGCGTATAAAAATCACAAGGAAAATATAAGTACATACATATATGATACCAAGCACTCATGCCCAACCTATGGGTTCTGAGACAAACAACCAACTCATAATAATTCCACCTTTACTTCTACCTCTTAATGCATTTATTTTTATTAGAAACAGTCACTTCAAAAGTTGATAAATTTAAGCATATTCACAAAGATTCTTTTCTTAACACCCTATTCATTTAATTAATTGTATTTAACTATAGTTAATTGTAAATCCCATCATTTAACTTTTCACTAACAAACTCCATCCCTTTAACTAAACCAACTCATGTAATCTCAACATTATTAATCATTCATTTATTCCATCACTAGTTGGGAAACTATTAAGTACAACACAAACCAAGGAACGTACTGTGCCATAACATCTCCCTTTAACACACATTAATGGTAAACCACTCTCCAAAACCTAAACATGGGGAAAAGATTTCTTCATGCTACTCATCGAGAAACTCTAGGTGAATTACCCATACCAACCACTAAAATAATCATTCTTCAAATTCATCCTTCCCAATCCTTCCCCTCAACATATCAAACCCCCAACTCATAGTTTCACCCAGAAACACATCTCATTATAACCATTTTTGGTATCCATACTGCACAACCACACCACAACCATCACAACCCCACTGTAAAACCACATCCATCCACTTCCCCGCACACAAAATCCATGGAAAACCACACATCACAACCATAAAACAACTTATTTAGTTTTAACAAGGGGGATATTATTCAAATTCCATTTCTTAAATTGAGGGTGTGATCACAAAAGCCATAAGATCCTGGGGAATTAATTTAATTAACTGAATATAAATTTTTAATCAATTTCATATAAATAGTCATTTAATAGAAAACCAACAACAAGAATTCACAAGCCATCACAAGTTCACAAAAAAAGGGCCCCCAACAGTCATGATTTTCAGTGGGTAGTTAGCTTATACAGATCGAAATATCAAAAGGGAATGATGAACAATAAGAACATACATCACTTTTCCCAGCCCCTCATATATTAATCATAAAGAGATTCAATTATATTAATTAATTTTTAGTTAGACATATTCATAAGGGAAAACATTAATACACCCACCCCGCATGATACATAATTGAGAGAGATAAAGGAAACCCTACTTAGAAGAAGAGGCAATTTGCACTTCCCAATTTCACCAAGATAGGGGCACACATATGCAGTAGGAAAACTCTAGAGAAACACGATCCATAATCCATAGCCCGATCACAAAACTCTTATAGGAATAATAACTATGGGCCTCATGTGACAAGGGAAAACAAGAAGGAAGAATAAGGGAGAAGGGTATCTCATCCTAGGAAAGATCTAATAGAGCATCGGTTTAGATATGTTTTTGATTTTCCATTAAAGGAAGATCTGGTCAAGATAACATCTTTTGACTGATTAAAAGCCACCAGAAACTTAGAAATTTAAGATAAGGTTTATGGGATTTCAATAGGCCTCAAATACTTTCAAATCGGGCATTAAAGTCATTTTATGTCAAAAGGGGAAAACTAGAACTGGAAACACTATTCACGATACACTGTCAGGTGAGGCATCATTGGATGAGGCACTGCTTGATTAGACGTTGTAGGGTGAGACACCACTAGTGAGACACCATTGAAAGAGGCACTAGCAGACGAGACGCCATTAGTTGAGACACTTCTAGTGAGACACCGCTGGACGAGGCAACATCGGACAAGACGTTGTCAGGCGAGACACCACCAGCGAGACACCACTATATGAGGTACCTCCAACAAGTGACTTATAGGATGATACGCCACTAGTGAGCCACCTCTAGGGTGAGCTACCACCAACAAGACATTGTCAGGGTGAGCTACCACCATCAAGACACTTCCAGGGTGATCTAATTCCAATGAGTGACCGCCAGGGTGACACTGCCAGGGTGACACCGCTAGTGGTGATGCCGCCAGGGTGACACCATTTGTGAGGAACCATTGGAAAACTTGGAAAACTGAGAAACTTGAAAAGTGTTGAAAAGAGTCACCTTGATCTCCCAAAACACTTCAAACACCATATTATCACAAAGTAATGGATCAGAGTGGTCTATGTCATTACATCAGATACCTCTCAAACTATTCTCGCCCTCGTGAATTCAAAATCAAGACCAAAAGAAAGAGGGGTCCGAACAACCACCTTGTGAGATACTTATCAAGGGTCTCTCTACACTTGAAACACCTCTAACAACCAAACAGATAAACATAAAATGATAAACCACCATGTGTTGTTCTAAAGTTGGAGTGGAAATCTCCACATCCAAGAACACATCCTCCAACATTTGTTAACCCAAATGACCACATGACACACCACACAAGAACAAAAACCACACTATCTGAACACATGGACCAAGGAATTCTGTCCTTCGTGTCAAGATACTATCCAATATGGGTGGAATTGACTCACCCACACAGGTTTAACTGCATCACAATTAACTTGTCTTGTTTAGGAATCAGGTCCTCCCCTTTCTACATGTCAAGACTTTATCATACAGTGCACCACACATAACACTCCCAAGGTAAAATATCTCATTTTATATAAAACAATGTTCAAGAATTACCTCACAAAACAAAATAGAACAAGGTAAAACTCAAAAAAACTTTGGGTACTGGGCACTCATCTACATATATATCTCCCAATTACTCTCCTCCTAGACAACATGCATCCACAACACACAAACCAAATTAATGATTCATCCATGCAGAACCTTCTCTTGACTATCTTGGATCTCGATTAGTCACTCCACAAACGTCGCATCATCCTCGAAGTCCAACTCTCCCCAATCAATGATGTGAGATTCATTATGTATAGACCGATGAAGCTAAGAGATGTGGAAGACATCATGGATCCTCTCTAACTATGGTGGAAATTCCAACTAGTATGCCACCTCACCAACTAGCCCTAACACCTCAAAGGGCCCAATAAACCTCGGAGAAATCTTACTCCCTATACCAAACCTCAACTACCCATGTCAAGGGGAGACCTTCAAGAACACATGGTCCCTAACCTTGAACTACAAGGGCCTCCTCTTACAGTTGGAATAAGACTTATGTCATTCATGCACTACTTTTATCCTTTCTCTAACAAGTTTTACCTTCTCGATCATGCCCTGCACCACATTTAGACCAAGAATAACTACCTCCCCAACCTCTTTCCAGCATAATGGATAATGAAATAGACTTCCGTAAAACACCTTAAATGGGGTCATACTAATGTAATAGTGATAGATATTATTATAAGATAACTCCACCAAGGGTAGGTGTTATACCCAAGACCTGCCAAAGTCCAAGATGCACGCCCACAACATATCCTCCAATGTTTAGATAGTCTTCTCTGTCTACCTATCTATTTTAGGGTGGAAATCAATGTTGAGGCACAATTGGGTTCCAAAATCATGTCGCAATCCCCTCTAGACTCATGAGGTAAACTGGGCCTCCCAGTCTGAGATAATATTCCTCAAAACCCCATACAGCTGCACCACCTCATCCACATGCCTTTTGGATAAGGAACCCATTGTGCCCAACTCCTTGGTCACTAAGAAGTGGGGTGATTTTGTTAATAGATCCACTATCACCCAGATAGCATCATAGCATCCCCGATCCCTGGGTAACCCTGTGATGAAATCCATTGATATTTCTTCCCATTTCCACTCAGGAACATCCAAGTGCTGCAAAAAACCACTAGGGACATGGTTTTCGGCCTTCACCAGCTGGCAAACCAATCACTTCACCACAAACTCTACCACTGACTGTTTTATCCCAAGACACCAAAACTAAATCCTCAAGCCATGGTACATCTTGGAAACTCTTGGATTCACTTCCAATGGTGATCTATGAATCTCATGAAGGACTCCACTATGCATCACCACTAGAACAAACAACTTTCCCTAAAACAATATTTGGTTCTAATTATCCTCCGACCACCCTTCTAGAGAATCACTATGGCCAAAACGGTTGTGAAACACCTGCATCTTTGAATCTCCTCACTAAGACTCCTCCTCCTACTGTATCAAAGAAGATTGCATCATCATATAAAACAAATAGCCTCTACCACTTTCCACTCTTACATCTAATTACAAGGATTCCAACTCCTCCATCACTCTCCAAGCATCTGCAGACTCTCAAACAACCTCCTTTTACAACTTCCTACTCAAATCATTAACCATGATATTCCCCTTTCCTGAGGTGTAGGAGATATCAAAATCATAGTCTTGAAGAAACTCCATCTACCTCTATTGTCATAGATTTTGGTCATGCTAGGAAAATATATACCTCAAACTCTTGTGATCCATGAAGACTATAAAGCACTCCCCAATAAGTTAATGTCACCACAACTTCAGTGCAAACATGACTGTTTCTAGCTCTAGATCATAGGTCACATAGTTATACTCGTGGGGACGTAACTTACTGGACCCATAAGAGATCACTACTCACTATTGCATCATCACGCATCCCAAACCCAGATAGTAAATGTTATAAAACACTTCAAACAGTACTCCTTCCTCTGGAAACTGAAGCACTAGAGCACTAACCAACCTCCCCTTTAGGTAACCGAATACTACCTGTCACTATTCACCGTACAAAAAAACTTGTTCATTTCTAGTCAGATTTGTCAACAGATCTGTAACTCAAGATAAATCTAGTACAAACCTCTGATAATAGCCTACGAGACCAAGAAAATTGTGAAATTCTGCCACATTCTTAGGTTCTTCCCAAGAAACAATTGATTCAACCTTTGACGGGTCAACTACCACACCCTGATGAGACACCAAATTCTTAAGGAAATGAACCTATCATGTCCAAAACTTTAACTTGGACAACTTTTCATAGAGCTGGTGGCGTTCAAAGACTTTCAGGATAGTCCTAAGATGCTCAGTATGCTCCCCCTCTGACTTTGAGTAGATCAAGATGTCATTGATGAATATGATGACGAATAGGTATAGAAACTCATCAAAAATGGAGTTCATAAGCCCCATGAACATGGATGGTTCGTTTGTAACACCTAATGGTATGACTATGAACTCGAAATTCTCATACCTACATCTAAAATCAGTCTTTGGGATATCTCCCTTCTTCACCCTCAACTGGTGATATCTAGACTACATATCAATCTTAGAAAACCAACTTGCCTCTCTCAGTTGGTAGAAAAGATCATCTATCCTCATAAGGGGTAACCGTTCTTGATTTTTACCTGATTCAACCTCTGGTAGTCTATACACAGCCTCAGACCATCGTCCATATTCTTTGCGAACAACATTGGGGCACCCCATAGTGACAGACTAGGCCGAATAAAACCCTTCCTCATTAGATCATCAATATGATTCCTCAAATCCCTCAGTTTTGAGGGTTCCATATAATAAGGATCCATCAAAATCTTATAATCATCGGACTACAAGTATATTCTAAACTCAATATCACATAAAGGGGGTAGCGTCAAAACCTCTTCAGGGAAACAATACAAGAACTCCTCAAAAAATATAGGAACAACTACTATTTTAGCATCCACATATTCTACTGACAGCTCAGCCAACTAAGAAATAAGGGGATCCACATGACAACTTCCCACCTAATAACCCTACTCTCCAATGAAAACCACACATTGTCCATCCACATCTGAAAAAATGACTCTCCTCCAAAATCATTTGATAATGGAACATATTTAATATAACCATTCGATGTTAAGGATGACATTATATGGTTGTATCTGTAATCAGAAGAGATCCCCATGGGACTGATGTGGTATCATCATCAATCTACACCCCCGTCACACATTAAATAAG
Source organism: Viscum album (assembly GCA_963277665.1). Classification (NCBI taxonomy): domain Eukaryota; kingdom Viridiplantae; phylum Streptophyta; class Magnoliopsida; order Santalales; family Viscaceae; genus Viscum; species Viscum album. The sequence continues at coordinate 1,965,213,592 of OY728130.1, read as the reverse complement.
TTAGTATGGACTCTAAATAGCATACTCGACACCAAGGGAATGGGAATCATATCTATGTATAGTTAAAGAACACATGATAGAGTGGGTGAAACAAAAGATTGTGAAGATCCTAAATAAAATGAGGCACAAGAAAGGGTATTGAATAAACTGATCATACCTTTGACAATCTATGGCCCTTCTGGAACTACTGCCTCTGAGGCATGCAACTGACCACACCCAGCTTCTATGCCTCTCTAATGACGACCACCTCCATGACCATGCTCAGTTCATGGTCCCTGAGCACAAGGGACATCCTAAGATCGGCCTATACCTACTCCCTCTCCCCTCGGTGGAGAAAAATCATGATGTCCCTACTGTTGAAATTATCACACCAGTAACTGTTGTTGAGGCTGACATTGAACCTGTCCACCTCCACCAAATTGGGCTTAGGAATCCACTGGGAACTGACTCTAAAGATGGCCAAAAACCCCATAGAAGAAACATATTAGCCCTAGGCCCATGGGAAATTCATGAGGATCACTGACACCAGAAATCCATAAATGAAGCTTCTGAGGTTGTCTCTCTTCTAGTCAAACCCTCAAAGGCCCTAGTGCTTGAGACCTGCTGCTGACAACCCTACCTCTCAAAGAACTCTACCAACTCTCATATCATGGTAGACCTCCTCATGAGTGCATCCACTCAATCACCTCCACCTTCTTCTGAACCTCCAGATACATTGGTAATGTAAAGAGAGTAACAACATACTAGATCAAAGGACGAAGTGCCTCCTGAAGATTCCTTACATGAGACTCCTTGTTCAGAAAGAGATCAGGTGAAAAATTAAGGATTTCTGTGAACTTGATCCTTAGATCCCATACTGACATACTCCCATTCTATAGGGAGAGTATCTTCTATTTCTTCTCATCCTTAAAAGTTGATGAAACGAACTCCGCCTTGAATTCCTTCTCAAAGTCGACCCAAAAAATGTATGCTTCCTTCTTCTCCCCCAGATAAAAAATCCACCAATGACGTGAATCACCCTGCATATAGCTGATAACCAAGGGAACCTAGTACTCTGTTGGGGGACATATCAAACTAAAGGTGATCTCAAGATCCTTGATCTAGCTTTCTATCTCTATGTCTGAAACACTCCCTTCATACTTTCCTAAAGCCTGACGCTTAAAATCATGCAATTCCTTCTACCACCGGTCTTCCTCCTCAACTGGACCGACCCTACAGTGATCAACTCAGTTAGCCTACTAAACCTGCACTGCCTAAGCCACATGTATATAATTTCTAAGATCCATAACTGAAAATTAAACAATGAGTTCATAAGCCTGAGTAATATGAAATTTTACTTAAGATTCATTTTTAAATCATTTAACTCATTTTCTTGTTTATTTCAAGTTTCCCCAAACAACCCAATTAAAACAATAACAAAATTCATTATGATACATGTAACTCTCCTAGGTCTCTACCCTACAAATGGTATAGCTTCACTTGGCCATTTAGTAGGCTGAGAGTCCTTGCATCAAATAACAAGGGGTCCTAAAATCCCATGTCCTAGATGGTCTTCCCTGGACCATGTCACACACCATGGTCACCTTTCATTGTTTCCCTACCAACCCATGCAACCCTCACTATGCCTAACCCCAATATCCATCCTATCTCTCAAAAATAACCTCTAATATCACTCTATCATGACCCCATCCCTCCAAAGATTATCCTCCTGGGCTAGCAATGAAAAAAGGGAGATAATGACCCTTGATTCCTTCCTTCAGTAGGCCTTAGGTTGGTGACTATCACCAAGGGTATACAAATCTCACAATATGTGAGGCATTACCCTTTTTGTAGAAATAAGATTGGGAGATATGATGGATCATCCACAAAAAAACTCTGAGACACACATACATATATATATATAAGAAATCCAAAAAACACCATACCACATGAATTCATAAAGTATAACTTTTACATGTACAAAAGTATCTAAATTAAATACCAAAAGTAAATAAAATAAAAGACACAAAAACTGTCAAGATTTGAGCTAGTAGGGTCCAGCACAGTCCATGTGATCCTCCTAGAAACTTGAAAGTAGTTTTATGTATGTAGGGTGATAATACAAGTATACTCTGTAGGAAAACCAAAGTCTCTCATGCACATGTGAAGGAGGCATACTAATACACCCATGAGAAAACAATAGAACCAAACAGAACATAAGAAGGTATACTAACCATCCCAACCTCACTAAGTCATTCTCAACAAATAACATAAATCAGGTATTATAATATAAAGAACATCGATGATAGGGTACCCCACACCACTTTCCCACTGATTAGATGCTCTTATTTCCTAATGGAAAACATCCCCACACTCCCACCTCTTCTGAACATACCACATCATAACCCACCTGCAGACACATGGGCCTCACAACCACATCCCGCCTATAGACACCTAGGCCTCACTACCACATCTCGCTCGTAGAAACTTGGTCCTCCCAATTGTATCCCACTCATAGACACCTGGGCCTCCCAACCGCATCCCGCCTGCAGACACCTGGGCCTCACAACTGCATCACATCTCATCTTGAAGACGCCTTGGAAATCATAACAAATCTCATCCTAACGAAACTTGGGAAAGAACAACTTTCCCACACACACCTAAGAAAGCACAACTTGCATGCACACACCTAGGCCATATAAACCACAACTTGACTGAAGAATCTTGGGCTATAACTTCTTAGAATAAGAAGCAGGGAAGAGAGGGTGGCTATTCATCTGTCCTCCCACCATGATGTTTGGGAAAGGCACCCTCCCCTATGATAATGGAGTTGTTCGACACATAGTGATCAACTAGGGTGGGTTACATATTGAAATCACAAGGAAAATACGAGTATATAAATATATGATATCAAGAACTCATGCCCAGCCTATGGGTTCTTAGATAAACAAAAAACTCACAACACTACCACCTTTTTTTCTACCTCTTAATGCATTTATGTTTATCAGCAATAGTCACTTCATAAGTTGATAAATTTAAGCAGCTTCACAAAGCTTCTTTGCTTAACACCCATTCATTTCATTATTTAACTTTAACCATAGTTAACCACGCAACCCATAATTTAAATTTTCATTAAAAAACTCCATCCCATTAACCAAACCAAATTAGTTCTTCTCAACATTATTAAGCATTCATTTATTCCATCACTACTTGGGTGACTATTAAGCACAACACAAACCAAGGAACCCATTATTCCACAACCTCTCCCTTTAAAACCCATTCATGGTAAACCACTATCCAACCCCTAAACACAGGGAAAAGCTTTCTGCATGCTACTCATGGAGAAACTTCAGGTGAATTAACCATACCAACCACTACCATAATCGTTCTTCAAAGTCATCCTACCTAATACTTCCTCTCCATAAAAAAACCCCAAATCACAGCCGCACCCAAAAACACATCTCATTACAAACGTTTTCAGCAGCCCTGTTGTACAACCACACTACACCCATCACAGCCCCACTGTACAACCACATCCATCCACTTCTCCACACACAAAACCCACAATAAACCACACATAAAAACCATAACACAACTTATTTAGTTTTATTAAGGGGATATTGTTCAAATTCCACTTCTTAAATTGAGGGTGTGATCACAGAATCCATAAGATCCTAGGGAATTTGTTTAATTAACTGAATATATGTGGTTAATAAATTTAATATAAATAGTCATTCAATAACAAAACAACAATCATTCATAATCCATCATAAGTGATCAAACACATACCCTCAACATTTATGATTTTTAGTGGGTAAAGAGCCCATATAGATCAAAATATCAAAAGGGAACAATGAACAACAAAAACATACATCACTTTTCCCAACCACTTATATATTAATCCTAATAATATTCAATTATATTTATTAATTGGTATTTAAACATATTCTTAAGGGAAAACATTCATACACCCACCCTGCATGATACACAATTGAGAGAGATGAAGGAAAACCTGCTTGGAAGAAGAGGTTATATGCACTTCCTGATTCCACCAAGACAGGGGTGTGCATATACAGTAGGAAAACTCCATAGGAACATGATCTAGAAGCCACATCCCTATTGCATGACTCCTAAAAGAAGAATAACTCTATGCATTCCATACCAGGGGGAAAAAATAAGTAATAATAAGGTCAAAGGGTATCTCATCCTGGGAAAGATCAAAATAGAGTATCAGTTTATATATGTATTTTATTTTCCATTAAAGGATGATTTGATCAAGATAATTTGTTTTGACCGAGTAAAATCCCTATCACACTTAATAATTTAAGATAAGATTTATGGGATTTTAATCGGCCTCCAATCCTTTCAAATCTAGCATTAAAGTCATTTTACATCAAAGGAGACAGCAAAAGGGAAAATTTTGGAACTGGAAACATTTTTCACAAGACACCTCTAGGTGGGGAATTGTTGGACAAGGCATCGTTGGATGAGACATCATCGAGTGAGACATTGCCAGCGAGACATTGTTGGATGAGGCACCATCAGATGAGACATCTTCAGGCAAGACACCTCCAGTGAGACACTGTTGGATGAGGCACTGCCGAACGAGACACCATCAGGTAGGAAACCACTGGATGAGTGACTGTTAGGGTGAGACACTGTCAGTAAGCCACCTCTAGTGTGGGCTACCACCAGATAGACACCGCCAGGGTGAGATACTTATAGGGTGAGCTACCTCCAGCGAGACACCGCCAAGTTGAGCTACCGCTAGTGAGAAACTGCCAGGGTGACACCGCCAGTGGTGATGTCTCTAGGGTGACATTGTTGACGAGGCACTGTTGGAAAACATGGAAAATTGGTAAACTTGTAAAGTGTTGAAAATAGTCACCTTGATCTCCTAGAACACCTCAAACACCATATTCTCACACAAAGGAATGGACCAGAGAGGTCTGGGTCATTACACCAAGGGTGGGATTGTTGTTATTGATGTGTGTTGTTACAGTTGATGTTATTTAACCTCGAGTGATGTACTTGTTGTGTGATGTGATTACTGCTTATAAGTTTTTATGATATTTGAATCATGGACTTGAATAGCATGATATTTGAGTATACATGAATCATTCTAGGAACTCTGGATTAATTTTTGACAAGCATCATTTTAGGCAGGCATGGGAAAATGGGTTTTGGGTAAGCTGTTGAAATTGAACTATTTTTCCTTTCTTGTTAAATTAAACTAAAAATAGTGCATAATGTGAAATGGATAATTTTAAATGATGAAAAATTTAGAAAAATGGGTGTCTAATGAGAAACTTGAATTTGAGAATGAGTTTACCCTTTGTTAACCATGACCTAGATATAGGATGGTTAAGGGTAGTAAAAGCACATCAGTTTTGACTGTGTGGTGGGGTTTGGGGGAATATCTTATTATGGCCTTGTTTGAATCCCTCTTGTTAAATGTATTATTGTTGTGTTGTATGTCCAAATACATGTGTTTCAAATTATATATATATTCTTCTATGAAAATTATTGTTGAGAGGGTGATAAGAGGACAAGGTTGGAGATGCTCCTCTATCAGTGGGACCTGAGGCACCAGTTGTGTCTTGTGAGGATGTTAGAGATCATTTTGGAGAGAAATTTTCTCATTTTATGAAATTCATTGAAAGAGACACAGGGAGGTTTGTGAAAATCATGTCTGATTATACATGGGAGTTTCAGTTACAGCACCCTCTAATGTTTACCGAAGAGGGTGGACCTGAGGTGGCAGAGTTCTGGATTGAGTTTGTCCAAAATATACTTGACTATTTAGAGATTATTGATGAAAATAAGTTCAATTTGGCCTCTTATATTCTATAAGGATCAGCGAAGTTCTAGTGGGGTGTTTAGGCTCATACTGGACAGACCGATGATATATTATGGAAGGATTTTTGGAGAGGTTCCTAGAGCACTTTTATCCAAAGATTTTGAGACATGAGAGAGTAGCTGAGTTCATGTGGTCGACTCAGGGGAACATGTCCATGATGAACTATGTTGGATGCTTTAAAGACCTACAATACTCTTCTCTAGCATTGGAAGGAGATGATACAGCTATGATAGGGTGGTTCTAGGATGGACTTAAATGTAAGATTAAGTCCTAGGTTAACTTATTTTGGTTAAAGAAGTTTGCTGAGGTGGTAGATCAGGCTATCATAGAAGAGGGGAACTTGAAGAAGGATTCCAGATAAGGATAGGTGGTTTCTTATGAATGATCAGGAGGTATATCTTCTAAGAGAAGGGAGTGTTTCTATGAGAGTGTTACATAGGGGGATAGTAGGAAGAGTGGAAAGGGGGGAGGATTAGTTACTCAAGATCTTACTTGAGTTATCTGAAACCAATGTGGTGGGTCATGCCACTATTTTATACATTATCCTGACCACCAGTAGAGTGTTAATCTTACGGAAGGATGGGACATCTACAAAGGTTTAGAAGGAACCCATGACAGATGGGTGGTGATGGAGGAGCTGGACAAAACTAGAGTGCGGTAAGGGGATATTTTTTACTATATCAGTCTAGAAGCGAGAGTTCTAATGGTCATGGCAGTAGAGGCAGTGGACGAGGTGATTCTAGGAAATATTTCTCATATCAATAGGGTGTTGTAGCTCAGGGGACTCATAATTCATCACAAAGAAGATGGGTAGGATAGTTACATGCCATTTAGCCCACTCTTGTGGATAGCGAGGTTGGATCGTCAATAGTAAGAGGTACTATTATTATATCTTTTATGATAGCTAGCTTATTATTTGATACTGGTGATTCTCATTCTTTTATTTATGCACAACTTGTGAATGGTTTGATCCTGGTGGTGGATTTCGTGAGTAGGGTGTTGGCATTAGATACGCCTTTGGGAGTACGGTTGAGGGGAATCTGTTTGTGAAAAGGGTGTTCTCTCGAGGTTGGGGAGTATTATTTTCTGTGGGATCTTTACATACTTAATATTTAAGGCTTTGACCTACTTTTGGGTATGTAATGGTTAGTATCATACTGATCCCACATTTATTTTTACTGAAGGATAGTGACTTTTACGCCTCCTAAGGGTGAAAATTACATTCACCATGGAGAGTGGGATATCCATGTGGGTTGTGCAGGTCCAGTTCATCAGCAATTGGGGGAGATTATTGCCTATGTTTCTAGTCTATTGTTGAATGAAGGAGGTGAAAATAATAATGTATTTACACCCATAGTGGATAGGTTTCAGGATGTGTTTTCTTAATACTTATTAGGGCTTCCACCTAAGAGAGATATGTAATTTACTGTTAAGATCATGCATGGGGATAATCTAGTTTCTATTACACCATATAGAATGGAACCAGTAGATATTCAAGAGCTCAAGACTCTATAGGAAGAGTTGAAGGATAAGAGATTTATCCATCTTAGTACATTGCCTTGGGGTTCTCTAGTTTTGTTTGCTAAGAATGAGGATAGGAATCTATGCTTATGTGTTGATTACTAGAAGTTGAACCGGATGACTGTGAAGAACCGGTATCCTCTTCCACGTATTGACAATCTTTTTGTCCTGTTGAGGGGAGCTTGTGTTTTCTCAAATATTGACATGAGATCAGGGTATCTTCAGTTGAGAGTTAGACCTTCTGATATACCAAGGACTACTTTTAGAAGTAGGTATGGCCTCTATGAGTTTTTCGTAATGTTATTTGGGTTTAAGAATGCACCATCAGTGTTTATGGACTCGATGAAAAGAATCTTCCATTTGTACCAGGATCAGTTTATTGTTTTGTTTGTATATGAAATCTTGGTGTAATCGAAGACTCATGACGATCATGCCCAACATATTGAAATCATCCTGGATACATTCAGAGAGTATCAACTATACACCAAGATATCTAAGTGTCAGTTTTTGATTGATCAAGTACACTTCTTGGGTCATGTCATCTTAGAATAAGGTGTGTTTGTGGACCCAAAGAAGGTGCATGTGGTTCTTTTTTAAGAGAATCCCAAGAATTTTTTCGATATTGGTGGTTTTCTGGGACTAGAAGGATATTATCAGAGGTCCATCCAGGACTTTTATCGATTGGTAGCATCATTTTTGGGCTTGACCAAGAAGGAGATAAAGTTTTAGTGGATGGAATCATGTTATAATTCCTTCCATAAGCTAAATAAGCATTTAAGAATGATGCTAATCTTGATCCAACCTGAGTTTCACATGATCCACAACTCGATTGGTGAGGACTCTTCAAGTGAATCCACAAGACCCAAGATCAAATCTGAGTAGAGGCATATTTTTGGGTATTGTAGCAGTGTTCTAGAAGTTACTTTAGCAGTTACTATAATAGGTACTATTATATATTATAGCAGTTAGAACTATTCCCCCTCAGGCTACTGGTTTGGTCCTTGAGTTTGTCAGGCCTTCGGGCCACCCAAGCCTTCGGGTCAGTAAGGATCTTGGGATACCTTGTCCACCCCATGGCCTCTGGGCCACCTCAAGGCCTTTGGGCCACATGATGTGCAGACACAAAAACCAGATAGATTCTACAAGGAATAAGCTCCATATGAGGATTCATAGCTAGTGCATTCACCAGAGAAAAGCTATCAGATTTGGAAGAATGAGAGGGTATGGAAATTTTCACCGATACCAGGCATGTGCATCTCTACATAGGATAGCTGTATGAACATCCATGTGAAGGTGGAGATCTAATCATGATGCAGATGCTGGGGAGGGGCAGTTTCAAGTATTCATAGTCTAGGATGAATTCCTCTAAGACATTTGGGTCTAGTAATGTCACAAAGCCTATAGGACATATTAGTGTTCCCCTTCAACCCTTAAAAGGAGGATTATACAAAATAAACAAAAATTGAAGGCCTTTAGGACATTTAGGTTAGGTTGATCTAACCCAAGATAGGTGAGGAGTATACGGTGTTTTGTGATGCTTTTGGAATAGAAATTGGATCAGTGTTAATGTAGGGATATCGATTTGTAGTGTATGTGTCTTAGTAGATGAGGCCACACAAATGGAATTACCCTACGCATGACCTCGATTTGTCAATAGTTGTTTATTCCTTGAAGTGTTAGCGGCATTATCTGTTGGGTGAGAATTTTACTATGTAGGCAGATAATAAGATCTTAAAGTATATCTTTTCTCAGTGAGACTTGAACATTTGGTAGTGATAGTGGGTTGAGTATATACATTCATTTGACTTTGAGCTAGAATATACACCTAGAAAGGGAAACAGTGTTACTGATGCTTTAATTAGGAAAACTTAGACTCATGCAGTTTAGGAGTATAGTTCTGAGTGGAAGATGATGAATTTACTAGCTGAGATGCATGTTGTGGTTTAGGAGAGTTAGGAGCATATGACTCTCATATCATTATCAGTGAAGGTACAAGTAGTATGAGGATTTGTAATTTTTTGACTTGATGGAAATCCTTGAATGTGGGTAGTCACCTTCCTATTGAAGCATAAATGAGGATGAGATCATCTATGTCAGAAACTGGGTTGTTGTTCTTATGAGTATGCGGGAAAAGATGATGTGGGAATTTCATGCCTCAAATTGGGAGGTGCATCTAGGTGTGACCAAAATGTATCATGACCTAAAATGACAGTTTTTTTGGTCAGGCATGAAAAAGGAGATAACAGGGTTCATGACATGATGCTACACTTGTAAAAAGGTGAAGTCCATGCATCAATGACCCGGTGTCTTGCTACATCTGGTTTCCATTCTAGAATGGAAGTAGGAAGATGTTACTATGGACTTTGTGGTGGGTCTCCTGAGGATTCCTTAGAATAATGACACTTTTTGGTTGATTGTGGACCGATTGATAAAAGGAGCACAGTTCTTTACTATATAGGAGACTTTCTTAGTGGAGCAGTTGGGAGACTTGTACGTTTGAGAGATAGTCTATTTGAACATGGTGAAATGGACTATTGTTTCATATCATGGATTTTGTTTTACTTTGTTCTTCTATAAGGAATTGCAAAAGGTGCTTGGTACACAGCTTCTTCTGAGTACAACATTATACCCATAGACAGATGGGAAATTAGAGTTTACTATACAAGTGATTGAGAGTATACTTTGGTCATGTGTCCTAGAATTTGGTGAGACTTGAGAGAAGAACCTAGATTTGGTGGAGTTTACTTATAACAACAGTTATTAGGAAACTATACAGATGGAACCATACGATAATCTTTATGGTAGGTCATGTAGATCACCTCTATGCTGGATGGAGGTAGGTGAGTCAAAGTTTTTAGGACCGAGTCTCATACAGGAGACGTCGAAGAAGGTTCATTTGATTCAGAAATGTATGAATAAGGTTCAAATTAGAAAAAAATTCATATGCTAATAGATATTTATGACCCCTATTATTTACAAAGGGTGGTAGTGTATTCCTTCAGGTGTCACTTAGATTTAGTCACCACCAGATATAGAGATAGATAAAGTTGGCACCCAAGTTTGTTGGACCATTTGAGGTCGTGGAGAGAATTGGTCCGGTGGAGTACCTATTGGCTCTTCCATAAATGTAAAGTGCTATGTATGATGTTTTCCATGTGTCAAGACTTCAACAGTATCACCCCGACCTTTCTCATGTGATTGATGTGGATGATGTTAATCTTGAGATAGATGAACCTTTGAGGATCATCTAATACGTGTGTTGGATCATAGTGAGAAAGTATTGTCTAGAAATACCATGTCAACAGTTTGTGTATTGTGGCAACATGGGCATGTGCAGGAGTATACATGGGAGAGAGAAGTGTATATGAGGGATCATTGGCCCAATATTTTTACTTTGGAATCTTATATATACTTGTGAGTACATATAGAGAATGAGATTTTATAAGGTGGAGAGATTTTAAGAACCTAACCTTTTCTGTACATGTCTCGGGCTTTTTTACAGGTACTCTTTTACCTTGTTTTGAGTACTTTTTGTTTGGGTTGTTTCTTGAGGAGTTTTAGGTGAAATTTGAGAAATTTGGAAGAAATATGGGTAGTTCAAAGTTGATGTACGGTTTTACCAAATTGTGCATCCTAGCCCAGTAAACTCTGTAACCGTGGATAGAGAGGGATTACATGGTTGGTGCATGGTTTTTCAAATAACATGCCCTTTTAGAAGAAATTGTGCACCCCCTAGAATAGGCACACGGTTTGGAAAACTATTCACCTCTACCCAAGAAACTGTGTGGGGGTTTTTAATTAACCCAAAAATTAGAATTACAATTCCCAACCCCCCCCCCCATTTTAACCCCTAATCATCCATAGCTTGACCCTAAACATTATCTCTCATTTTTTAAGGCTTCCAGATAGATTCAAAGCCCTTCTGACCTCTATTCTTAGTGAATAAAAGGGAGGATTAAAGATCTTCACCTTTCCAGGTATGTGGTTTCTTCCCGATTGATCTTTATGTCTCTCTATTTCCCCTCTTCCCAGATAAAAGAGGGATGGTTATCTACTATTGGATCAGTATCTAGATCTAGGTTTGTGAGATCTTGATTTTTTTTATCTTGTATCTAGGTTTCATATTAATATTGTGCTCTTCATTGTGGGTTTGACCTATCTGTTTCAAATTGGGGTATTCGTTGGCGAGCGTTCGTCACTAATTTCAAGGTAGGTGGTTTAATATTCAAATCCCAAAGTCTTGATTTAAATTTCATGTATGTAATTTTAGAATTTATATTGGATGATTAGCAATTTATTTTTTGAATTAAATTAATTAATTTGGTGAAATAATTAATTAATGGGAATTGTTTTGTTTATGAAATTTATTGAATTGGAATAATTAATTGTTGGTGGAGATATTGTGATTATTGAATTGGAATAATTAATTATTGAATTAATTATGATAATATTGAGATTGTTAAATTGGATTAATTAATTTTTGAATTAATTAAATAAATTGATGTGATTAATTATTTTTTTAATTCATTAATGGGATAGATGTGATTAATTAATTATTGAATTAATTAATTAAATTCCATAAATATGATATTGTACATTTTATTAATTAATTGGTTAATTAATTAATGAGTTTTTGAGATATATGTGATATTGTAATATTGTGATATATGTGATATTGTGATATATGTGATAAATGGTAATGATGGAATTTAGATGTGAATTGAGATGATGAATAGTAACAATGGAATTCAGATATGAAATGATTAATGGTAACAATGGAATTTAGATATGAATTGAGATGATGAATGGTAACAATGGAATTCAGATGTTAATTGAGATGATGAATGGTAACAATGAAATTTAGATATGAGTTGAGATGATGAATGGTAACAATGGTATTTAGATATTTGATATACCTTGGGGATATTTCAGGCTCTGGCATGGGCTGAAGTAGGTATTTAGAGTTTGGGTGTCCTCAGGAACCTAGGGGTTATGTGATTAAATAAAGATTAATTGAATAAATGTAAATTATTTACTTTATTGATTTTATTTATTCTTTATACAACTGCATACACTGTTTTGATTGGATATTGTTTTAGACACTGTTGGTGGTGGCCTACTGAGTTGTACTCACACCCTACTTGGGCTTCCTAATTAGTACCCAGATAGATTTCATGGTTGTAGAACAGGTTAAGGGTAAAGGACCTATGTTAGATGGTTGATATGGGATGGAGCATGGATGAGGGAACTAGGTGTGGTTCGAGACCCGCTTGGGAGTTGTCAGTGTCTTTGTTTATTTTGGGATTTTCTTAACACTTGACACATATTAGCATGGCATATCTACTATTCTAGTTTGGTTATTGTATTCATGTTTTAGTCATCATGTTATTCTATTATTGTTCTGGTTATAGTTATATATATTTGGATATTGTTTTTTTTTTACTACTTTGGTAAAGAGGGTGTAGTCTCCCCATAATCTATATTAGACCCTCACTACTAGTCGGAAATCTCTAGCATATAGAGAGGCACGCCTGAGGTCATGTGACTGACTGACTCGAGGCACCAGTGAGTGGAACCCGAGTCAGGATGTTATAGATATGTTATATCATTAATGAGATATGTGATGTGTAGTTAACATACACACCATGTGACTCATTATTTCCCTCTTTAAAGAACACATTAAGGCTATGGGCGTGTTACACGTACATGTTGTAAGAAAAACACACGGTGTATAGCTCGTTAGTATACATCGTATATCCCAACCAAGATACATGCTAAGTCCCTATGTGTTTATCCCAAATACATTGCAAGTGAAAAACACGGTGTGTATATCATTAGTACATGTCATTTAGTCTCCAAGTAAAGAAAACAATTAAATTATATAAAGAATAATTATTTGTAGCATTGAAAACCTAATTACATTGTTCACAACTGAGGTGTTGACTATGAAATAAAGGTTTTCAAAATTAATAAATTATCAATAAATTACATGTAACTATCTATAGTTATTATTCAAGTCATTTATTTTTTATATTACATTTATTATGGGCATATCCAAGATACTTTGGATGATCATTAAGATAAAGGGAATTAATTAATTAATTAATTAATTAAATTAGTTCAAGCATGTTTATCTTAATAATAAATAATGAATTTAAGTGAATAATGGCTAATGTCCTTTTGCATATTTGTTTCATGCTATGTGGATGACCATGATCTTATACTATATTGCATATTTGATTAGTTTATTTAATTTATTATTGCATGGTTTTTGTAATAATTTACTAAATTAAATAATATTTTGCGACTCATTCATCTCCTCTCATTATGTAAGGGTCTACGTGACAATGGTTTCATTTTTGTAAACCCTACCTAACCAATCATTTTTTCCTCTCACCTACGTTGGAATAAAATTATGTAATGGATGGATCTCCCATGCAAGTGGAGGCAATTCAAGTTTGGTTCTAGTGAAACCAATCTAGGTAGTACATAGGATCACAAGTGGAATGTTGAAACTCAAAATCTACTTGGTTCTAGGAGTTTACCTATGTTCAAGGGTTGGTATCTGTTCAATAAACCAACTATTATATATGTTTGTGGTCATACCAATTTATTTATTTTATTTCTATCAATTTCATGGTTAATTATTTATAAACGTTTAGATCATTAAAATAATCAATTAATAAGCATGAAATATTGAATTAAAAAATATTATAATATGTGTAAACTTTATCTAGACACAGTTAATCACTTAAGTCAAAACCACTTAATATCAAAAGGCATGTAACAAGATAAAATTGATAGTTTATACATAAAAATAATATCCATCAAATAAAATATTAAGTTAGTATAGCCTTTAATTACCAAATTTAGAAAAGAACCAATAGATCGTATTTTTTTATCTAGACCTCACTGGGACACTACCATTTAGCAGGAAGTTATAAATGAGGTTTTAGGTTGACTTAAATAATTTTACATCAAGAAGAGTATCCTTCACTAAACTTGGAGTAAATTTGGAGGCAACATGTTTATGAAATTCAAATACAAGATTTTATGATTGGAGATTCCAGTCAATAGATCAATGAATTATGAGTCAATGTAGTTGGAAAGTTACACTTACCTAAATACCTTCAAGTAACTAACCGATCCATCATTTTTGTTATGATAAGGGGCATAAGGATCCTTGACACTAGAATATCCATATAGTAGGATATTTTTAAACCAATGGTGAGATCTATTGGGTTTCAATAAAATAGTGGGAGATTTATAAATTTAAAATTTAGTATATAATTTAGCAATCCAAATAAAGTACTAAAATTTTTCTTCTATTTATTATATAAATATAAACCCACATAACTTTGACTATATCAATGTGATCAATATTAGATGAGTATAACATTCATGCTATTTTAAATTTTTAGGAATGGTATAGGCTCTCACGCATTATACTACCCTATGAACAGAAATTATATGTGTTGAAAAACCTTCTTCATAAGGCTCCTAGAAAATAGGATATTGAGGAAGAACCACCTCTCTGTATGAAACATTTGAGAAATGATACAAATGTACAATGTTTTATGTTTTCATCCATGTTCAGTGAGATTTTAAAGCAACACGATGATATGGATGTATATAGTATCATATCTCACATTTATGATCTTTATCAAGAGAAGTTGATTCGAGAAAGATATGAGATCTTCAATTCACTATTCATGTGAAAACTTAGATTTTTTGTTCCATCTAGGCCTCATGTAGTCAAGATGATAAGATAAATTGAGCGCTTGGACATTTTGGGATTTAAGATATCTGATGAGCTGTGTACAAATATCATTTTGTTCTCACTTCCTAAGAGTTGATATGATTTCACTATTAATTATAATATGATAAATAGTGATAATTATCTCTTATAACTCTTTACATTGATTCTCTAAGTTACTAAATTCATGGGGCATGAAAAGCCTATGATCCATAGAGTGAATAAGTAAATGAAGAACGGGGAAAAGGGACCCAAGAATCATTCCAAATCTAAGGCTCTCAAGTATCATCTTTCCAAGAAAAGGAATATCCAAATATGGGTAAAGAAAGATGATGTAGTATGTTTTTCAGGTGGAAAATTGGGCCACTAGAAGAAAAAATTCACCCAGATAAAGAAGCAAGGGGAACCTTCAAATGTGTTTGACATCGAGTGAAATCTTTCTATATATACACATTGGGTATTAGATATGGCTCATGACACTCGTATCTATATTAAAATGTAGGAACCAAGTATATTTCAAAAGATTTATATAGGATAGTTGGATTTATAGGTTTTTAATGGTGTGAGGCTTACTGTTATAGCCATTAGACACTACCACCTTCTGTTTCCAATTGAGATAGTCTTGGTTTTAAAATATTGTTATTATGGACCAACCATTACCAAGAAGATAATTTTTTTATCCTACCTAGATACATATGATTTTATTTTCAAGTTCAGAAATAAAAGTTTTTTCTTTTATAAAGACAACATATGTTATGGTATGACACATTTAAATAATGATATTTATGTATTAAATTAAAAAAAACTAAGTATTGGAAATTGATAATGAATCAAGTTTTCATATCTCATTTCACACCTAGTTGTGGCATAATCATCTTGATTATATAAATGAGAAATGTTTGAAAATTATCTATCAATATGTTTACCTATATTATTTTGAGCTAAAAATACTTAACATGTATCATGCTTTTTTACAAGGTAAAATAACTAAGCCACCTTTTGGTGGGAAAGATGAAAGGGATATAGATATTTTATAATTGGTACACACTAATATGTGTATACTATTTTGAGTAAAATTCAAAGGTAGGTATTCTTACTTAATTACTTTTAATAATAATTTAAGTAGATATGGATATGTCTACATAATAAGGTATAAGTCAAAATCCTTTAATAAATTCGAAGAGTTCAAGAATAAAGTAGAGAACCAACTTGGTAAGAAGATAAATTAGATTTAATTTGATTATGGTGGTGAGTATCTTAACCAAGAATTCATCAACTTTCTATGGGTGTGTGCGATTGTATCCCAACTCACTCCTCTTTATACATCACAGTGGAATAGTGTCAGTGAAAGGAGGAATCACACCTTACTTGACATGGTGAGGTCGATGATGATCCATAAAAGTATTCTATTATACTTTTTGGGATATGGATTACACACTACGGCGTACACACTAAACTGGGTTCCAAATAATTCAAAAAACATAATTTTGTGTGATTTAATGTATAGAAGGAAATTTTTGTGGTCAAACTTACATGTATGGGGTTGTGAGGTGTTTTTTTAAGGCTATATCTAGAAAAAAAACTATCACCCTGAGGCATAGAGTGTGTATTTATAGGGTATCCCAAGAAAACAAGGGGATACTATCTATATAACCCCTCAGATAACAAGGTATTTATCACAAGATATGTCATAGTTACTGAAAGCACATACTCAAGAAGGATACTGGGAGAAATATTAACTTCAATGAATTTGATACTCAAGATACACAAGATTTGGTACAGGAACATATTCCATATTTTTCCATGGAAGATGTTGTTCCTGAAATACAAATACTACATAGGAACACCATAGAGGATAGAGAACTAAAAAATATGGGTTTTCTAGTCACTAAAGATGGTAAGTCATTATTGGTTAATAATAATTATCCTCTTCCTTACAAGGAGGAAGTATAGAGGTCATAAGCTATAGGTTGGAAAGAATATGTGAATTCTGAGATAGATTCTATGTATCAAAACCAAGTTCGGGTTCTAGTCAATCCACCAGTTGATGTAAATATCATTACGTGAAAATGGGTATTTAAGAGAAAATTATTCATGGAAGGTAAAGTGAGTACTTATAAAAGAAAGGATAGTGGATAAAGGGTTTAAAAAACATCAATGCATTGAATATGATTACACCTTTTCTCTTGATACCATTTTTAAACCCATCAGTATTTTACTTACCATAATAACTTTCCATGACTATGAGATTTGGCAGATGGATGTCAAAACAACATTCCATAATGGATGCCTTTAGAAATATTTCTATATTACACAACTTGAAAGGTTTGTGACTCTAAAAATTGATTATAAGATATTTAAGTTACAAAGATCCAATTATGGGTTAAAGTAGGATTCTAGGTCATGAAAAATTTAGTTCAATGAAGCCATAAGAGAATTTGGTTTCATAAAGAATAAACGTGAGTCATGTATTTACAAGTGGTTTAGTGGGAGTGTTGTCATATTCCTAGTAGTGTAAGTTTGTGGTATATTACTTATTGTAAATTTCATACCAATCTTATAGTCAGTTAAGAACTGTTTGAACAAGTGCTTCTCCATGAAGGAATTAAGTGGAGTATAATATTTCCTTGGAATCAAAATCATTCATGATAAATCCAAAAAGTATATTTGGAATAGGTAAAATTGCATACATGAACTAGATAGTAAATATATTTAGTATGGAAAATACAAGGGGGGATTGGTTCCAATGTCACATGGAATACATCTCTCAAATAAAATGTGCCCTCATGCACAATAGAAGATGGAGAAATAATTATTAGGATATTATATACATTTGTGATGGGATCTATCATGTAATCCATGTTATGTACTAGGATTTATGTTTCCTATGATTTAAACTTGGTAGTTATATATCAATCTAATCAGGAGAATAGTATTGGTATACTCTTAATGATATCCTTAAGTATATGAGGTATACTAAGGATATGTTCTTGGTATATAGAGGAGATGAGAAACTATTCATCATAGGATGCACTGATTCTAGTTTCCAAATAGATTAGAATGATCTGAAGTCATAGTTAGGATATGTATTCAGTATCAATGGTGGAGTTGTGAGTTTTAAGAGTTCAAAGCATCTACTTGTTTCCAATTATACAAGAGATTCCAAGTATATATCATATTTTGATGCATCAAAAGATGCATTTTGGATTTTTGAACTTCATCCAAGATCTTAATGTGGTGCCTAGCAACATAGATCCTATCACATTGTATTATGATGATACTAAAATGATGGATCTTATAAAGTAACTAAGGTTACATCAATAGATGAATAGAATTCTCCAAAATATCACCTATAGAGGGATTTCTCACAAGGGTTGAATTCATTGTTAGTAGAGTTTCCATGGAGGAAAATGTTGCAGGCCCCTTGACTAAAGAATTATCTCAGCAAAATCATGAACATCATGTGAGAGCTAGTAGACTAAAGGCTTTTTATCAATTAGCTCTAGTTCAAGTGGTAGTATATTGAAATGGGTGCCCTCAAGCTAACTTATAAGTACTTTATGTTTACTTGTATTCACATCATGATTATTATTTTATGTGACATAATATGTGATAAATTTTTAAGTGTACTTCTCACGTTGAAAGTTCATACCAATTCTACACTATGATGAGAACTTATAAGTTTCAAGATAATATTATTAAATATAAGTTCTCTAGATGAATGATATAATTTAATGGGATACAAATGATACATTCTATCAGTGGTGGAGACTCGTAGTACTTTAAGAAACTTTCTCATGATGTACTCCCTTGGTAATATTCAGTGCATGAGATTATAAAAACATGACCCGCTAAAAGGAAATCCACATTTATATGTGTCATTGGATATTCTTATCAATATACATTTGTAATGATCATTAGACTTTGATATTATTATTAATATATGACATGAGTCGTGTAATTTTATGTATTGATGAAAACCATGATGAAATATTCTTGAGGAAAAGTCAGATACATTGGGTGCTTTGTGACTAACATTCTATTAATGAATAATGTGAGAAAGGATTTATCCCTTATATTCTTTAATAGAAGTTGATATCTTGGGACCTTTGATGGGAATTGAACTGCTTGATTAATTCCATGGTCATGGTGGTATTTTCAACAAGTTTATTTCTAAAAATTCAAAGAATGAGACGTCGAGCATATAGGTTGATGACACTAGTATACAACCTTCTATATTGGAGATATCAAGATAAAGGGATTATATTGAATAGTATACATTCATAGGAGGTTAGATGTCATTGAAATAACAACTTCTTTCTCTATGGAAGCCTTGGTTTGTTGTTAGATGCTGACCTTGGAGTTTATGTAGTGTATCCCAATTCCATTGAGAACATGTCCTAGAGGGGAACATACTAAGTTTATTCAAAACCTCAGTTAAATTCCATATGAATTTAACAAGTTGGATAAATATTATTCACATGTTTGATTTAATAATTATTCAAGTTTATTTGATTGTAAGTATTAAATCACTAGTTATTCAAGAGAATATATATATGTTAGTTGAATATTTAATAAATATTTATTCACTGGATAATTATTTATTTAATTGTGTGAATAAAAAATATTTATTTATTCTAGTTTATTCACAATGTAACAGAATATTTATTTATTTATTTATTTTAATATTTAATAAATATCAATTCACTAATTCGGTGAATATAATATTTATATATTTATTGGTGAATAATGTAGTGGTATTTATTTAATTAAATAAACAATCTTTATTCAAGGTCTGATTAATATTGAGGAGGATTGGCTAACCATGTGTAATGGTCTAAGGAGAAATTTCATATTAAATATTATTTGAATAAATATTAATTTATTTATTCAAGAAAAATAATATTTATTTTATCCATGAGTTTAGATCATTCCAAGTAAATAATAATAATTAAATTATTATTTAGACATAGGGTTCACCAAGGATTAAGAAAAATAATAAGGGCCTTTGCACAGCTATTTTATTTTAATCCTAACATTATTTAAACTCATTTATGACATTTTTTGTGTTAGTGTTAAAGGTAGATCCACATTCTTTCATTGTGCACAATGAGTTCTAGAGAGGATTCTATCAAGCCCTAGAGATCACTCTCCCTAGATTCTCTAAAGAACGCATATCTTTTCTCCTCCTCTACTGGTGTGAATCCCTTATCCCCTTAAGGATTCAGTTATGATTAACATCAATCATCACAAGCAATAGATTGATTTGCGTTAACACCCAAAGAATTATATGGCAACCATTAAAGGTTTTCGAAACACATGTGGATCATCGCTAGAGATAATATACCCTTGATTACTCTAATATAATGACGGTATAATAATAGTGGTCTACCAATTCATTGACATCTAAGAAAGAATTTAATGAAAGGTAATTCTTTAATTAAATTAATTAATTATAAATTATATGTGAAAAAGGATAATATCTTCCTAGTTTCAAGATATTATAAATTAATCATCATATTAATTCTATTGGTCATGAAGATATTTCATCATGTACATCACAGACTATTCATGGATTATAACAAAAATTCAATTGTTTATGACTCACTCGGTGCTTCTGTTGCACCCGAAACCTTCAATGACCCCCCCCCCTCCATTTTTACCCCTCCTGGGATATAAGTGAATAAGGTTGACCCTTGATTACTGTCTACAGTAGGCCCTAGGTTGGTGATTAGTATAGAGGGTATAAAATTCTCAAATGGGAGGCATTAACTTCATAATTTCCAAGAAATAAGATATAAAAACTACTAACAACTCCATATAAGAAAAAAGGAACTAGAAATATATCATCTTCATTATCATAAAAGAAATTTCATGTACATTCCATAAATAAACATAAAATACATGTATGAAAAACAAGAAAAAAACTCTAAACATCCTCCAATGCTCACTGAGATACCTGAAAAACTGTTTCAATCCCCATCATATTATCCTGCAAACACTAGAAAATGGTGGTAGGGTGGGCACTTGGGAGTACTTAGTGGGATCATTCCTCTAAATAGATCAAAATATTTGTGTAATAAATATGAAAGAATGGGAAAGAGTGAAATCATCCTAGTAAGAAAAATAATAAACACATATACATGAGCAAACAAGCATAAAGGGCATAAGCAACACCATCATCAAAACTCCACTGCCACCAATCCTTCCATCTCCAACATCTACACCAGAAATATCATTAAAACCACAACCTCCATTAGAACTATCAATATCCTTTATAGTTTTACCAAATATTATTAAATTAATTATTCCATTCAATTAATCATGCCAACCCACCCCATTAATTACTGAACTTTACTGAACACACTCATGGAAAACAAGCGATGCTCAATAAGGCCCACAAGCTTTACACAACAAATACAGTAAACTCTACATATAATTATTCCTTTAAATTACGAACTTTAAGTTCTTAATAATTTTAATTGTATTTACACAAAATCCATTACTTCAAATCATAAGTTCACAACATGAATGGAATGCCAATAATAGTAGTTTTCATCCCACATTTCAATCCATTTCCATATTTATGTGATTAAACTATTTATGAGGAAGAAATGGTTTTCAATGTAAATAATAACATAAAACCACAGTAATGGGAATTAATCATGTAAATATGCATCATAGAAGCATATTATTAACAATACATCCCCAATTTACCCACATCTAGTTCATCATCTCTTTTAGGTTCCATTCCTCTTAGAGGGTAATTTTTCACATGTTCTCCTATTTCCTATTAACAAAATCACACACAAAAAACATAGTGTAATATTTTTGAGAAAACACAATAAGAAAATCAAGAATATTATTTCTAAAAGATAGAAGATAAGACTTGATATCTCATACCTCAACCCATACTTCAAATTTGTATTGAAAATGATGAGAAGAAGGAGAATAGGGATGCCACCAGATATGACCCACATAATAGGAACCTTGAATAACCTAACCACAAAAATTACCCCCATAAAAATTTCATCACAACATACCTCAACATGAACTTACACCACTACCAATAATTTATAAGGGAGAGATAGAAAGAAACCAAGTGGAAAGAAGGAAAATTCACCTCAATTTAAAAAATATCAATCTATCCATAGATCAAAGCAATGAAAAGGGGGACCTAGGGTTCACCCAAGTACTTAAAGAAACAAAAAATAATAATAAGAAAAATTATAGGGGCCCTAGGATTTATATCCTGGCCCAAAAAGTCATTCACAGCATGACAAGATATTTCACATCATGAATGATTCATGTCTAATTCCCTACAAAAATAAAGGTTTCTAGATCTTAGAAACCTCAAAATCATTTATTACATGGATATATCCTTCACATATTAATATTAGTGACTTATATTTACACTGGATTTACCCAGGTCACATTCATATCATTTCATAACATTCACATCGTGAACTCATCCTACAGCCAAAATTTCGGCTTCAGCTTAATCTCCTCCTCCTTAATCTCCCTTTGGACACCTTTGGCACCCAAAACTCATAAAGTAATAAAATCCAAAGGTATTCACCATTAAATCAGATAGATATAAAATTATTCTCATCCTCTATAATTAAATCCAACCCCAAAAGGAAAAAAACTACCACCAAAATAGTCTCTTAGGAGATACCTCTCAAACGAAACCAAATTATTACCAATAACCTCAACAAGAGTTGGATCATGACCCTCCCAACAAAACAACATTTGGAAACCCTAATGAAAATAAAAGATACCTCTAAAATAGTATATCACTATCAAATGATTCCAAGTGTCACTATACTCCTCACTCGTGATAAACTCTCCCCAACTACTCCTTCCACCTTAACTAGGTTTAAAGATATCCACATATTGGTAAATAATTTCCTTATATTATTTAAATAATTTCATTTCATTTTAGAAGGTAAACTCCAAAAAAGTCATAAAAATATAAATTCTTAAATTTATAAATCATTCAATGCAATTTCAAAAAAAAATACAAATCTACTATATGGTTTAAGTGAATGGAGAATAACTCTGCCAATATTTTCCCCCTTTGTTAACTCTCCATAGAAGACTGGGAAACATGTTAAGTATTGGGATAGTCATACTGATGGTTCCCCACATTTTCACACTAAAACCCATTAAATCTCTAGACATAGGACATCTCAAACCACTCAACCCCATAGCGCTAATCCACATTATAGCCCTAACAGACCACCTCACGCACTTCCTTCATGAAGCTCAATACATGTAACCTAGATCATTAAACTCTACATTCTCAACCACTTGAGTGGGATATTTACTATAACCCTCCTTTATAGACAACCCTTTCTCCGTAATATTCACCTGGTATCTCACTACTTACTAATATGAAAACAAAAATGGAATAATGTACTACTGAACATCTGGTATCAAAGAAAATTCAAAATGTTGTGTCATTATCTCTCCTCAGTTAGAAAAAGAAAAAACCAACTAATCAGGTCCATAAAGTGGACCCTAAAATTTTGCATACTCTAATACCTCTACTGAAGCTACTAAAGATACTTCAAATTATCACATATCGGTACTCTTTAATGGAAACCTTCCTAGAATAATTCAAGAAATTTCCCTCAAGGAATCTCTTCTGAATCACCACACTTCATCTCCCACTATCTTCAACCCACTTTCAGAAACAAGACAACTACCAAAGAAACTCAAAATTTATACAAGGTCTTAACCATCCCAAACCAACCTTAACCTCCACCAAAAAATCCTCAACATCGGGTCTAGAGGATCCACTAAAGAACTTTGACACTTCCTACCTCTGGAATTTAAACCAGGCATAATCCCAATATCTCTCTTTCTTCTTCTCACATCCCAAACCTCAATGGTGTTTCAATGGAATGACTTGGGATAGGGAATAACAAGGTTATCACAAACCACACAAGTGATATAATCAACACACAAGAAAAATTATAACATCACAAAATCACATCAATCCAAGACCATCCTCACCAGCCAACTCTCTTGCACAACACCCCACATGACCACATCACCATCCTCCATCAAGCACAACACCATGCCATATATACCACACATCATCTGCATCAACTCAAGCCAACTCTATTCCACATAACCATTGGCATCCCCATTTCAACCTCTATATATCTTATTCCAAAAAGAACCACAATAACCGCACAATACATCTTTATCCCACACAAACAACCAAACGATCACTACTACATGCACACAAATCTAGGGGACTAATTCATCAAATAAGGATTTTTTCTACTTTGGGTGGCCCTAACTTGTCTGTGCAATTTTAAAAAAATTCATAAATATAATTTTTATTAATGGGGAAAGGGTTTCCCTCTCTTAATATGCTTGAATCCATAACACACATTACCAGCATAAGTTTAATCACAACAAACCCAAGAAATAGGATATAGAAATAAATAACTTATTATCACTTCTTTATAAAAATTCAAGTGTTGAAAGCAAAATAAACTTCATAAATTTAGATATTTTCTCAAAAAAAAATTTATTACAAACTTTAAGTGGTTAAAATTTTATGAGACGTGGGTGATTCCATTAATAAAACTATAGCATAACACATAATCACAGCATAAAAGCATGTTTATAGAAGAAAGAGACTTCATATCAATGATCACATGGTTTATATGTTAATAATCATAAAGATTTATGTATTAGGAATCATTATAGTACATATTATTTATAAATATCCTTTAAAACATCATTTTATAATTTGAAAAATAGATTTTTGGCAAGGAATATCAACACTTAAATGAAAAAATCAATAAACAATCCAACCATAAACAACAATCAACATTTCCAAGTTATTTTTAGGTGAATCTCCATGCCTTACAATTAAATAAATCTAACATTTGATCAAGTTAAAGAAAAAAATGTACATGTTGTGGTACTACAAACCAGGTTTGACATACATAAACTAAACATTTGATTGTTAAGGAAATATACTTCCAACAAAAAAAACTACACATGCTACATTCTATTACATTATTTTATTCATACCCAAATCAAACATTTCTTGAAAAAAATTATCATGTAGGTAGATTTCAAATAAATTATGTCTTCAGATAAAAAAATAAGACTGCACATGTTGCATCACTATGTGTGATGCTTGATATGCTTGAAATAAATAATATTTAAACATTTCATCACTCGGGTTAACATGCTTATACATCATAAAAATAGTAAGATGATTTACTTTCATATTTAAATATCACATGATCAATACATAATGTGATTTCATATTCTAAATACAAAATACTAAACATGATTCATGCTAAAATTTTACATGCTAGAAATTTTATAGTAACAACACAAATGTTTTCAACTTTAGAAATGCTTCCTATAATAAACTACTCATAACTTAACATGCGTATAAATGTTTTTTCAGTACTATAAATTTTATCAGTATTGAAAGTAATAGGTTCAATCATGTAAATAGTTTCAAGTCTCAACAAGTTACCCCAAAGCATGATTATAATTTTATAATAATTTAAAACAATCAATCAAAGTCCCACTTTATAGTAAATTCCTAACACATGCAAGTTGTATATCATGGTCATAAAGGTACCACATGGAATGATATTTATATTATGATGTTCAATACACATATATACAACAATCCAGCATGATAATGGTCTTAACCGTTCTTGGGATATGAGATATATTGGTTAATTTGTAAACTTTAAAATTATTAATAGTTATCACTAAGAAAGCTTATCATTTTCTAGAATTAGGAAACAAATGAAACAAAATTTCCATCCCTATAATAAATTTAAAATACATGAATACAAAATATAAATGGATTAATACTACAAAACTACAACATTACAAAAGGAAGGGGGAAATTATTCATGTCAAAGTTTTCAGATTCAAATGAATTATCAATAATCATGATGGTTATTTTTTTAGGAATTATAGAATTTAAATAACCAAAATTAAATTTTATAATAAGTTTATAACACATTCTTATGATATGTCATGAATTAAAAACAATTCATGGAATATAAACTTTCATGGGAACTAAGACACTCTTAAGCATTGTTCCAAAACAATTCATTTCAATATGTTAGTATGTAATCTACTTAAGGTAACATGTTTTGTAGAGGTTATAAAAATTCAATAACTATTCACAATAAAATACATTAAACATGCTTCAGTAAGAATTTTTTACATTCAGAAAATAATTTAACATGCTATACACTTTAACATTGAAAAAAATAATTTATAAAGGAAAATATTATAACAAGAAATGGAGTATCACATTAAAGTATCAACATGGTTTCAAACAAAAAGTTCAGTCCAGTTAATTATCATTTTACTCCTTTATTTTAGGTTATATAACCAAGTTAGCAAACAATGACAGTTAATTAACAATTTCAACATAGTCATATTCAAATAAATGCACATAAAATTGAAAATGTAAATGCTAATGAAACTAATAACCATGATGTAAATACCTCCTTATAATTATATCTTGAAACATTTGCACTTCCACTTAAAAATGTTTGGTGGGTTGTAAAATTACTTGCATCAGATCGCAGGGGGGCCCAAAATATCATTATCATAGCTGGTATCTTTGTTCCATGTTTGATGTTAGGATTGAGTTTTTCACTTTCCTAAAATTACCATGCAATCTTTGCCTATGCCTAACCTCGATCTCTACCTTATCTCTCAACCAACACCTTTGATACCACTTTGTTTCAACCCCCCCCCCCCCACTGGTACCCCTATTAGGTTGAAACTGAATAGGAGGAGTGACCCCCAAGTACCACCTCCAGTAGGCTCTGAGTTGGTGACTAGATCCAAGGGTATGAAAATGCTCAAATGGGAGGTATTACCCACTTAATTCCCAAGAAAGAAGATATAAAAAAACCACCAACCCAACTCCATATAAGTAAAAAGGAATGAAATATCCATCATATTCATTATCATAACCCAAATTTCTTGAACATTATTTAAAATAAACATAAAATACATATAGTAAAACAAAGAAAAAAACTCCAAACATCCTCTAATGATTACCAAAATACCTAAAAAACAGCTCCAATCCTCGTTAGACTATCCTAAAAACACTAGTAAATAGTGGTGAGGTGAGCACTCGGGAGTACTTAGTAGGATAAACCCTATAAAGAGATCATCATATGTGGGTAATAAATATTCAAGGATGGTAAAGATTGAAATCATGTAATTAAGAAAAATATAAAACATGTATTCATGAGACAACAAACATAAAGGGAATAAGCAATGCCATCATCAAAACTCCACTACCACCAGTCCTTCCATCTCCAACATCTACACCAAGAATATCATCAACATCACAACCTTCATAGAAACTATAAACATCATCTACAGTTTTTCCAAACAAAATTAAATTCATTATGCCATTCATTTACTCATGTTAACCCACCACATTAGTTTTCTGACCTTACTGAACGAACTTGTGGACAACAATACATACTCAATAAGGAACACAATGTTAGTATTTGAAAGTGGTTCTAATACTTAAAAAGTATTATTTTTTTGATAAATTATCCTACATTAACATTTTATTAAATTCTAAAGTGTTTTAATTATTTAATATTTTTTGTTTAAAATTTATAAAAATAATTATGTAATTATTTTTAATAACTTTTATGTAAATGTTTTAAATTGAGACCCCATGTTATATTTTTTATTTACTTAAGTTTAATTTTTTTTAGTAAAAAATTTGGTTCATCCTTTGTGAGGCACCAAGGATATCCTACAACCACTTAGGGGACCAATTGGCTTAACCCATAGTTCACACTAAATTCATTTGGGACCATTTATAAGGCCCATAGAGCATGCCCTCTAGGTGCATGGGTTGGGCTACATCGCTTGCTAGGCTGTAGGCCCGTGTGTGTGTATTTTGTAATCAGTATTGATCCTCAGTAGCCAGCTCGAACTAAGTATTAGCACTACATGTATGATATACCTCTCTCCCTCTGCATTTCCAAATCAATGTGGGACATAATTTTTGTTTTTACTATTCATCCATCTTTAAAAAATCGAGCAGACATGGTGATATGCTCAGTCATAAGATCTGATCAAATTGATCCATTCAGTCTCCCTCCTTTTAATTTGAAATCTCATGCTTTTTAACTTTTAATTTATTCATATTCCTTGGTGGTTAGTCTCTCTCCAATACTCTGTCAATCTTCATAGTGTTTGATGAATCTAACTGAGTTTTTTCAAGCTTTCTATTTTGTCTTGTTTGGTTTGGGAATATTTTTATGCATATTCTCTAGAGAAAACATTAGCTTTACTACTTCTTCAAGCTTCCCACTACTCACCTCTACTTAGGATTCTTTTTTGGTTTGAATCCTTCCCCTTTCATGGTTTCTTTATGGTAAGTCATGATTCATTGTGGGATTCCATTGGTGAGTCATGAGAAACCATGGGATTCCAATAGTGAGTCATGATCCACCATCATATTCCAATAGTGAGTCATGTTCCACCATTCGATTCTAATAGTGAGTCATTAGTCACCATTTTACATCAATAGTGAGTCTTTTTCTACCCAACGGTTGTTATTTCTTTTTATTGTCATAATCTTCTTTAAGATTCAATAAGATCTCTTCTCCTTCTTTAATCGAGTGTAGTAGGTTTCATGTTGTTTTAATTTGTTTTCTTATTTTTATCATAAGATTTTTGTATCTATTATATCATCATGTTCTTCATAAATGTTTTTTAGTGAGTCACTGTTAGATATCTCCAATGGTGGGTCACAAGTCACCATTGGACATCTCCAACGGTAGGTCATGAGTCATTGTTGGACATCTAATGGTAGTATTTTTTTATTTCTTCTCCTAAATACTTGGTTGCTGAGTGGAATGGATTTTTTTTTTGGTTGGATCTTTTTATTTTTGCTTGAAAGTGAAACAGTGTCATCTGCTCTATTTTTTCACCATCGGTCTGCCACTGCTCTCTATTTTTAGTGGTAGAAAAATTAATTCACCGCACTCTATTTTCAGCAGTAGAAAAATTAATCCATTGTTCTCTGTTTCAATAGTAGACCAGTTATCCATTATTAGTTAAAATTTTGTTTCTAAAATATTTTTATTTATTATTTTTAATTTTTTCTATTAAAACAATTTCTTTATTAAAATTTTTATTATTTTATGTTGAAATAAAGTTTTAATGTGCGTAAAAATTAATTATAGAATTATTTTATGTACATGATTTCAGTTTAAAAGTCATGTGATGCTTTGTTTTTTACAATATTATATTGTCTTTATATTCTGGAAGATTATATTTTTATTTAAATTGTTTTATATTTGTAAATTTTTTACAATTGAATTACTTAACATATTAATTGTTTTATATTAATATTTCATGAATAAATATAAATCTCAATTGTAACTATGTTATTCAGCATGACTTTAACAAGCAAAGGTAACAGTCATATTATTTCATTGTTATTCTCTAAAAAGTGGCGTGCATATACTGGACACAAAAAATATCCTAAAGTATCTTTCTTTTAATCATCTAGGATAAATATTCAAGGAATAAAAACATACACCAGTACGGATCATTTTTATATACAACTTGTGATATGTCTTCTACATTCTTGTTTCTCTCAATTGTACATGAACTTCCATGACTTATTAACTCTAGTTGTGACCACCGAAGGACTTCAACTTCAACATTATTCCATTCAAGTGTTCAATGATCATCAAGCTTCAACATCTTTAACATCTTGATCATCTACTAATTTCTCTGTATTTATTTTTATTCATGTAATATTTTTCTTCTATTTTCATTTATTCGTGTCTAGTTTATGATTTTCCCCATCAAAATCAAGTCTTGATTTTCTATGGCTATTCCACCACCAAAAAGGAAGTCATGGTTGTGACTCCTGATCAAAATTCAGGAAAACAAACTAGGTTGGTCTCCTATATTAGTCTAGGTTGTGCCTCAAGGGTTCTGTAAAAAATAAGGTCTATAACAAGGTTCTCACATTTTTAAAAGTGAAGTTCTTAGTGGGTACAAATATCCTCAAGGAGTAGATGAGGTAGAGGAGTAGACTAGGGTCTTTGTGATTCGAACCACTGTAAATCTTTTGTTCTTTCATTTTTATTTCTATTATACCTCTTTTCAAGAACATTGGACCCACTATATATTTGTATTTTATAAACTCTAATTGTTTTTGTCTTTAAAATCTTAAAAATACTATTCACCCCCTAGTCATAATTGACATCAATAAAGATCCAACTATTGGTATCAAATCTAGGTCAATATCTCTATAGTTATGATATAAAACAATTGGTATCAAAACCTTATCTCTGATAGTTTAATCTTTCTTATGATTATTTTTAACTCTATGTTAACCCGATATCCTAGACTTAACAATCTAAGGTACAAGGAAATTATTTCTTTTAAGATGACAGGTGTAAATTCAAATTGTGTATGGATACCATAGAAACCCCATTATTTGATTTGAATAACTATAGTTACTGGAAAGATTGAATGGAAACCTACTTGAAACAACTGATTGTGGATCACTGGACTATCATGGAGAAGCCATATGAGCTACCCAATGTGGATCTTGAGACACTGGTAGGTAATGACATAGTAAAATATGTTTTGAATTATAAAGTTAAAAATATTTTTTACTATAATATAGATAGAAATGTCTATAGACATGCTTCATCTTGTAAGATAGCCCATGACATATGGATAATACTTAAAGTGAATCATTATGGGACTGATAATATCAAGAGAACTAAACTAGGAATTCTCCGAGAAGAATATCATAACTTCAATATGGGATATAGAAAATCCATAAACTAGATATTCCATCAGTTCACAAGTATAACCAATGGTATGATTCCTCATGGAGAAGTCTTGGATAACACAACTCGGGTGGAAATAGTATTGAGATATCTTTCAAAAATATGTCATGTAAAGAAGGTGTTCATCGATGAGAGTAATAATTTTCAGGAATATACTTTAGATGAACTGATAGGATCTATGTTGTAGTATGAGTTAGATATGAAAAATATTACTAATGAGAAGTCTACTAAAAGAAAATGTATTGAATTTAAATACAATGTTATTGATACCTCTAATGATATTGAATCAGAGTTCCAGGAAAGTGACAAGGAGATGGCTCACTTAGGTAATAAGTTTTTCAAGTTCATAAGGTGGAATGAGTCAATTCAAGAGGAAGTCCAGAAATAACTATAAGAAAGGTAATACTACTAACAATAATGATGTTTCAGAATTAACCTGTTATGAGTACATAAAGAAATTTCACATAAGGACTGACTTCCCTAAACTCAAACATCCAAATAAATAAAAATATAAAATAAGTAAATAAAAACACTCTTTGTTTGGAGGTTGTGATTGTTCAAATAGTTCTGACTCAAGTGATAATTCTATGAGTGAATAGGAGAGAGGGAATCTTGTGTGAATGGGTATTAAATGTGAGGTAAATGATTCACTATTTACTCAGTTAATAACTCCTACAAATGTTGATCATAATTCTTTATCTGGAAATGAAATTGAAATTAATTCTCATTCATGTTATGATTTTGATTCTGAAAATTCCAAAATTAAGAAACTTCTTAAAGAAAATGAAGAATTAAAGAATGAAGAAGTAAAAATAATTGAAAAGTATGCTAAATTAAAAATTAAGAATAAGAATTCAATTAAAGAAAATGATAAAATTAAAAGGGAATGTAATCATTTGAAAATATATGTTTCCCATAATGATAAAACTAAAGGGGGTTATAATTATGAATTACAAAAACTAAAAGATGAATATGAAAGGGTTAACAAACTTGTTAGTTATAAATGATAAAGATCAAGATATGATATTTAATTTAGTTATTGATGATCTAACTAAATTATAAAATTAATGTAAGAAATTAAATCAAGAAAATAAAAAATTAAGAAACACAACTTATGGATCCAATGAAAAAATCTTTACAGATTTGGAAACTATTTAAAAGGAGAATATGGATTTGAACAATAAAGCTATTAATATTAAAGAGGATTTATCTAATTTTTTAAAAGGTAAACAACAATATGAGAAGATGGTGACTTTAATGAAACTAAACACCAATAAGAATGGTTTTGGATACCGCAGTATAACTCCAAGTTTAAATAAGACTACCTTTGTTAAAAGCACAAAAGGAATCATTTTACGTGTAACCTGTTTTAAATAAAGAATAAAAGGGAATTATGCCAATGTTGGTTCACTAAGTTTTACACAATATTTTGTGAATACTATAATTTTCATCTCTAATGATATAATTTCTAATCATACCACTATTAAATGATTTAAATCTATTTGAGTGCCAAAATTTTCTGCTACTAATCTAGTTGGACCCAAGTTGGAATGGGTACCAAAAACAGCCTATTTGGTTGTTTAATTTTAGTAAATATGCCTCAGTAGTCTCAATAACTCATAGTACTTAGACAGTGGTTTCTCCAGGAACATGAAAAGTGATATTTCAAATTTTTTATCATTTAATTCATGTGATGGTGGCCTTGTCACATTTGGAGACAACTCTAAAGGTTATATTAAAGGTATTAGTGATGTTGTTTTGTCTAAAATAGTTATTATTTCAATAGTATTATATGTTCATGGTTTAAAACATAATCTTATAAGTATATAATAGTTATGTGATGATGGATTAAATTTTATATTTCAAAATAAAAAATGTATTGTTCTAAAAAATAAATTTGTTTTGTTTTCTGCAAATAGAAAAGAAAATGTATATACTATTTATTTTTATAATATAACTAAACAAAAGGTTAATTGTTTGAATGTTGTAGAATTAGATGAAATTTTGTGGCATAGGAGGCTTGGGCATGAAAATTTCAAATTGTTTCACAAACTATTAAAACATGAACAGGTTCTACAACTACCCAAGTTACATACAAGTAAGTACTTCAAGTGTGAATCCTATTTAAAAGGTAAACAACATAAATAAAGATTTAAATCTATACATGATGTTAGTACTACTATATGTTTAGATTTATTGAATATTGACTTGTTTGGACTAATATAAATTTCTAGTTTTGGTGGTAAAAAATATGTTTTTGTAATTATAGATGATTATAGTATATTCTTATGGATTTATTTCTTATCCCATAAAAATGAAACCTTATCCAAATTTTGTGCTTTCTATAATCTTATTCAAATTTTCAAAAATGATTTAATCATCTCTATTATAAGTGATAAAGGTAGTAAAATTTTTAATTTTTAATTTGATAAATTTTGTGAATCAAATGGATATAAATATTATTTCTCATCCCTTGGGACACAAGATGGTGTGGTAGAAAGAAAGAACGGTTATATTCAAGAAATGGCTATGTTTATGTTAATGGAATTTAGTTTGCTTAAATACTTTTGGGTAGAATCTATAAATAAAACTTTTTAAGTTTTAAATATAGTTTCAATTAGAACTTTCCTAAATAATACCCCTTATGAACTTTTCAAAGGTTTTAAACCTAAATTTGGTTATTTCAGGGTCTTTGGTTGTAAGGTGTTTATCTTAAGTAAAAAAGACAATTTAGAAAAATTTGACTCTAAATCAGATGAGGGGATTTTTTTTAAGACATTCCAATGATAATAAAGCTTATAGAGTTTTCTATAAGAAAATTTTAGTTGTTGAAGAATCTATGCATGTTAATTTTAGTGAAAATAATTCTAATAAGTAGGATTCTGAATCAATCAAAGAAAATGATGAGTTTATAGAATTTAATTTTGGTGAAGATAATGACCAAGATAATCATAATTCATTGGTTGAGGGGGTAATATATCTTCTCAAACTAATCCAAATGAATGGAAAACTCTTAAAGATCACCCTATTGAAAAAGTAATTGGTAATGTAGAATCTGGAATTCAAACCAAAAAATATTTTTTACTTTATTGTTGCAATTATAATTTTGTTGTTTTCTTTTTTCCTATCAAAATGATTAAATTGATTCAAAATTCTATGAATGATGAATTAAATCAATTTGAAAGGAATAAAGTGTGGGATTTAGTTTCTTTTCCAAAAGATAAACTTGTTCTAAGAACTAAATAGATTTTTCATAATATTCTTGATGAAGCTAGAAACATAGTTAAAAATAAAGCAAGCATAGAAGCTCAAGGTTATTTTTAGGAAGAGGTAATTGACTATAGATATTATTTTCCTCTTATTTTAAGGATTGAAGTAATTAGAATACTATTATCCTTTTCTGATTTTCATAACATCAAATTATTTCAAATGGATGTAAAAAGTGTCTTTTAAATATAATTATTTAAAAGGAAGTCTATGTAAGACAACCCTGTGTATTAGAAAATTATAATTTTTCAAATCATTTTTTAAAGCTTGATAAAGCCTTATATGGTATTAAGAAATCTCCAAGATTTTGTTATGAAATACTAACATAGTTTTTTTACAAAATGATTTTGTTAAAGGTAAGTTTGATCTAAACTTGTTTATAAAAAGGGTTTCAAATGATATAATGCTTATACTGATATATATTGATGATATAATATTTGGCTCAACTAATTATTATATGTGTAATAATTTTTCTAAAGTAATGACAAGTGAATTTTACATAATCCTAATGGGAGAACTAAAAAATTTCCTTGGTTTAAAAATTAATCAAAGGAAAAAAATTGATATCAGGTAAGTCAGTTGATATTAAACTGTATAGAGTCATGATAAGTATTTTACTGTATCTCATTATTTATATACTAGACATCATGTTATTAGTTTTCTTGTATGATAGGTTTCAGTCAAACTGGACTTGGTTGAATCTGGTAAGTCAGTTGATATTAAACTGTATATAAGAATGATAAGTTGTTTACTATATCTCGTTATTTCTATACTAAACATCATGTTCTTAGTTTTCTTGTATGATAGGTTTCAATCAAACCCCAAAGAAATTCATCTTAAAGATGTTAAAAGAGTAATAATATATATCAAGGGTATTATTTGTACTGGACTTTTTTATTCTAATGTGATTTGTTTTGATTTACTATCTTACTCTTATTCTGACTTTGGATGTTGCAGACTTGTTCGAAAAAGTACTACATGTATGTTCCACTTTTTAGGAAAAATTTTAATTTCATGGAGCTCTAGGAAACACCTTTTAGCAGCACTGTCAACAACTGAGGCTGAATATGTTGTTACTACTAGTTGTTGTTCATAGATTATTTGGATAAAACAAACTTTGTATGATTTTAATATCAGTTTTGATAAAATTACTATTTAATTTGAAAAATCAAGTGTTATTTATATTTCCAAAAACCCTCTTCAACACTATATAACTAAACATATATATTTTAGATTTCATTTTCTTAGGGATCATGTAAATAAAGGTAATATGTTTATAATTTGTTCCCACAGAGAAACAACTAGATAACATTTTCACAAAACCCTCATATTCTTTTAAATTTGAGAAGATGAAATTTGAATTGGGTATGTTAGAAGCCTAAAATCTCTATTAGTGTAACAATTTTCCTTAAATATGTTTTTACTTATTTTTTCTAATTGAATTTATTTTCTACTCTGATTAAACGATAATAAGATCATACTATTTAAATTAAATTGCTTAACTTTTACTCTATCTTAATTCTACTATCTTTGTTAAATTTATAATTTGTTACTTTTATACTAGTTGTTTATGATTAAAAGGGAATCTATTTTATAAAATAAATTATAATATTTTTTTGATAAATTTCAAAAAGGGGGATATTTTTGTTGAAATTTTAATAAATGTTTTGTTTTTTAATTTACAAAAATGGGGAGTTTGTTGGTATTTGAAAGTGGTTATAATAATTAAGCATTCTTATTTTTTGATAAATTACTCTCTATTAACATTTTATTAAATTCTCAAGTGTTTTAATTATTTAATTTTTTTTTACAAGTTATAAAAATAGTTATGTAATTTTTTTAAGAATGTTTATGTAAATTTTTTAAATTGATACCTCATGTTATATTTTTTATTTACTTAACGTTAATTTTTTAAATAAAAAATTTCAGTCATCCTTTTTGAGGCGCCAAGGCTAGCCCTCAACCACTTAGGGGGCCAATAGGTCAACCCCATGAGAAGGCCCACTACAGGCAGCCCACAAGGAGGCTAGAGTGCATTGTGTGCATAGTGAATGCTCAATGCATGTGGGCCCATGTATAGGGCCCAAAGAGCATGCCTGTTAGGTTTGTTGGATGATATACATTGTGTGTTGGGCCTTAGGCCCATGTGTGTGTATTGTGTAACCGATGTTGATCCTCGGTTGCCCGCTCGATTTAAGGATCAGCACATCATGTATGATATACCGCTCGCCCTCCGCATTGCCAAAACGATATGGGACGTGATTTTTGTTTTTACTATTCATCTATCTTTAAAAACTCAGACAAACATGGTGTGACGCTCAATCGTCAAATCTAATAAAATTGATCCATTTTATCTTCCATGTTTTAATTTGAAATATTGTGTTTCTTCTCTTCAAATTTTGGTCATCTTTCTCAGCATTTGGTCGCTCTCCAGTACTCCGGAAATCTTCACAGTGTATCTAATGAATCTAATTGAGTATCTTCAAGCTTGCAGTTTTTTCTCATTTGGTTTTGGCATATTTGTATGCATATTATCTCGAGAAAAAAAAATAGCTCAACTACTTCTTCAAGCTTCCCACTGCTCACCTCTACTCGAGATGCTTCTCTGGTTTGAATCCTTCCCCTTTGATAGTTTCTCAATATTAAGACATGAGTAACCATTGGACACCAATAGTGATCCATGATCCATAATTGGATTCCAACGGTGATTCATGAACCACCGTTGGATTCCAATGGTGAGTCATTAGCAACCGTCGGATTCCAATATTGGGTCATGAGCCACTGTTGGACATCAACGGTGAGTCATGAGTCACCATTGGACATCAATGGTGAGTCTTTTTCTACCCACCAATTATTATTTCTTTTTTATGGTAGAATATTCTTTAAGATCCAACAGGATCTCTTCTCCTTCTTTAATTGGGTGTAGTAGGTTTCTTGTTGTTTTAATTTTTTTTCTTATTTTTATCAGAATATTTTTTATTTGTTGTATCATCATGTTCTTAAATAATGTTTTTCAGTGAGTTACCATTGGACATCTACAATTATGGGTCATGATTCACCATTGAACATATCCAACGGTCGGTCATGAGTCACTATTAGACATCCAATAGTATCATTTTTTTATTTATTCTCCTAAATCCTTGGTCTCTAAGTGGAATGAAATTAATTTTGTTTTGGTTGGATATTTTTATTTTTTCTTGAAAATGTAATGGTTACATCTGCTCTATTTTTCCACCATCGGTCTACCACTTCTCTCTCTTTTCAGCAATATAAAAATTAATTCATCACTCTCTATTTTCAGTGGTAACAAAATTAATCCATTTTTCTCTATTTCAACATTAGATCAATTAGCCACTGTTAGTTAAAATTTGGATTCTAAATTTTTTTTATTTCATATTTTTAATTTTTGTTATTAAAATAATTTATTTTTTAAAAGTTTTATTATTTTATGTTGAAATAAAGTTTTAAGGTGTGTAAAAAATAATTATAAAATTATTTTATATACACACGTGCTTACAGTTTAAAAGTCGTGCGCTATTTTTTTTTACAAAATTCTATTATCTTTATATTCTAGAAGATTATATTTTTATTTCAATTGTTTTAAATTTTTTAATTTTTTAAAATTGATTTACTTAACTTATTAATTGTTTTATATTGATATTTTATGAATAAATATAAATCCCAATTGTAACTATGTTATTCAACACGGCTTTAACAAACAAAGGTAACGGTCATATTATTTCATTGTTATTATCTAAAAAGTTTCATGCAGATATCAGACATGGAAATGCTTCTAAAGGATCCTCCTTTTAATGATCTAGGAGATATATTTAAGGAATAAAAACATACATCAGTGTAGATCATTTTTATATAAAAATTGTAATGCATCTTTGACATTTTTATTGTTCTAAATTGTTCACAAACTTTTGCAACTTCTGAACTCTGGTTGTGATCACCAAAGGACTTTAACTTCAACATTGTTCCATTAAAGTGATCAATGATCATCATGCTTTAACATATTCTACATTTTTATCATCTTATAATTTCCCTATATTTGTCTTTATTTGTGTAATTTTTATTCTTTTGTTTGTATTTATTCGTTTTTGGATTATGATTTTCCCCATTAAAAGAAAGTTTTTCTTTTCTCTGGTTATTCCACCGCTAAAAAGGAATTCAGGGTTGTGAATCCTGATCAAAATTCAAGAAAATAGACTAGTTTGGTCTCCTATGTCAAACTATATTGTGCCTCCATGGTTCTATAAAAGGCAATTTATATAAAAAGTTTATCACACCTTTAAAATTGAGGTTCTTAATGGGTATCAATCTCCTTGAGGAGTATAAGAGGTTGAGGAGTGGACTAGGATCTTTGTGATCTAATCTGTAATGTCTCATATTTTTCATGTATTATTTTTAAATATTATATGAAATTATTTCTAGACCAAGATTTGTGACGGCATGCGATTCCGAGGCTCGGAGTGCCCATAATAAATGATTCAAATAATTTAAACACTAAATAGCACATGAGCGGTTTTCCCAAAAAATGAAATAATTTTTAAATAGG
This sequence comes from Viscum album, assembly GCA_963277665.1. NCBI lineage: Eukaryota > Viridiplantae > Streptophyta > Magnoliopsida > Santalales > Viscaceae > Viscum > Viscum album. Next base: position 1,965,174,776 of record OY728130.1, on the reverse strand, counting down.
TGCCCAGATCAGAAATCTAAGGGAAATGCTGCATTTAGAGCAGTGACTTTACCTTAGGCGAGGCCTAACATAGACTGGTGCGGGTTGGCTGCAAAAGTTAGTTTTTGGACGTTTTAAAGGAAATAAAATAAATAAATAATTTATTTTATTTTGATTTCCTTTTTGACGCAATGAAGTAATTCCTCCCCTACTAATACCTTCTTATGGAAAATTCATAGGGTTAGCTGCATAACCCTGTGAATTGAAGATTTTCATTGGAGCTTTGGAGGAGAACCCGTTGGCAGATGACAGTGGATCAATCGATCAACGCATCTCGGATTCGACAAAACTCACAAACAAATGGTATGTGGCGATCATTCTTCAACTGAATTGAGGTAGGGGTTTTGTTATTTCGGTCTATTTTCTCCATTCTCCAATTAAATGACAAACGCGGATCAACCCACAAACAGGTTGATTCGTGGATCGTGCGTTCTTGCAGGAGGGTGTTGTTTTTCCGTTTCTTCAAGGTTTTGATTCAGGATCTAATCTATTTATGATAATTGTTGTATTATTGTTTGATTACCCATTAAAACTACTAACGGGAGAGGATTGATGTCGTGATGAACGATGGTGGAGGTGTGTTCCTCCTTTTTTTATTGTTTTCTTCCTCCCCTACCCCACGTTCTTCATGTTCTTCATAGGGCAATGAAAAATGGATCTTTTCAAATATTTTTTGCAATGCTTCAATCCCAAATAAGAAATAAAACATCACGACGACCTAGTGGAGTTGAGATGGAAATGGCAGAGGATGAATCGGTTCTGATCGGGAGAAGTCATTCTTCGGCCGTTCTTTTCACAGGTGGATAGAAATGAGGTTTCGGGGCCGATCGAACACTTGAAAATCCACAAAACCTCTATGGCATGGCAGGGCAACCTTAGATCTTGAGTTTCGTGGAAAATGGATCACCAGAATAAGCATCGGAAGATCGAAGGAGGCACAATGACAGAGGATCAAATTTCTGTAAAATTCGGAAGAACATGATGTGTTCTCAGATGAACACACTATGTGGGGTCGTCATGGTAGTGGCTAGGGTTTCTGCATTGCACATGGAAAAGAACACAGCATGCTTCTAGGGAGACACGGCTTGTGGACCCCACCCAGCGGCAGCTGGAGTTTCAAGAGGCAGGAAGCACTAACACGGCGTGTGACCATAGTCACACTGTGTGTGGGTCCTTATATAGACTCAATGTGTATCTAGGAAGATACGTGGACATGGGGTGGATTACACAGCATGTACTCCACCATACGTCCAGACGAGGTTAGTAACGTGGGTAACCTCGTGTACTGGTTACACAGGTTGGCATACACAGGTTGAGGTTGTGTGCGGGCACATGGCCAGCATACATAGAGCGGACTCTGGATACCTTGACACGACTTGTGATCCTTCTTACATTCCATGTATGTGCATTTTTACACAACATGTTCTACAGACTCAGGTTGTTGTGCACAGGTAGTAAATGGAGTCAAGGTACATGACCTGTGACCAAGTCTACACGTTGTTCACTTCCTTTTATATGGCTTGAACTTCTTGTCCACCATTCCTTCGATATGTTTTTTTTGGGTTAGTTCCCCTTTGCTCGCTCCCCTGAAGGTTAGGTATCATTTCCATCCACAAAAGTATGATCCCTTCAGTAAGACTTTTCACGATAGAGTCAATTATCCCTCCAAGAGGCCCGGAGTGATATCCTTTATCCATTCTTGACCCTAGTTAGAGTCAGGTATCAACGTGACCAATCCTATAGAACATTGATCCTCTACTTATCATGTGGAATTCGGATGAGTCATGGTATCCACCAAGGCCCTGCCAGTGATCCTCGTCTGTGTATCATGATCTTTTCCCACTCAGGAGTGTGTTCTCCCAGAATGAGTGTATCTATTCTCTATTTTGATCTATCAGTGGATATATCTCTCTCATGGTTTTTCCTGACAAACGAACTTCTCATATGGATGTTATCAAAGCTATCAAACTCGTGGAGTGAGTTCTTCTGGATGAGTGCTTCATGGAATCTTCAAACTAAATCCCTAGTATAGGTATGCGGTCATTGTGACTTTTCTCTAGACTATGGGTTTGGGTTTCAAGTATAACTGGAAGTGTTTCTCTTGCTATATGTTGAGTAGACATATATTGTGTAGAGCTTACTATGCCTTTAATTTTTGTATTGCTTTGTTGTTTTCAGGGTCCCCTACTGATTATTGTTGTACTCACCCCTTCACAGGCTTTGCCCGCACATGTCTTGTCTTGTGAAGACGAGTGGCCTTTTGATGGAGTCTTGGGAAAACCAGGACTGGACCAAGATTTCTGAGTTCCTTACAGGCCAAGGTGTTCCTACGACTACGAGCAGCAGTCCCAGTACCTCTTTCGTACTTACCGGTTGGACTTGGTAGTTTTAAAACTCTTTTTTTTGGTGGTCTTGTATTCTATCCCAGTTTACTTTCCGCACTTTACTTTCTATTGTACTCTGTTGGTTGGGTTTAGTTGTATGCATTCATTTTATTCCTTAGTGGTTTTTACTTTTTAGTATTTGTGGGCTTGGAGGTGTGTGTGTGTGTGTGTGTGTGTGTGTTTGTTTGTGTGTTTACATGTACTTAGGAAATACCTCCCATGTTAGTAATATGCCTACTCGGTGCTAGTCACCAGCCCTGGCCTATTAGAGGCAGGATTGGGGAGTCGCAGTGCAGGCCCCACTGGGACGGGTCATGATAGAGTGGTATTAGAGGTGGTCGGTTCTAACTTAGGACCATGAGTATATGATATTGGTTTGGGTAAACAGTGTCAAGTGTTTCGAGTTTGGATTTCAGGCTAGGGACTCTAGTGTTGGTGCGGGTAGCCGATGTATCCATACACTAGGAATCTGATAACGAGTTTTTTTAATTGTTATAAGAAAACACTAGTTGATGGGAAATAAAATAATGGCACGTGCATCATATAGGAATGGGAGGTGTTTTCCATGTCATTTGTGTCAACTATCCAAATATACTCATTGACCATGGTACATCTTGTTTCCTTATAGGATGCCTCCGTGACGCATACTTGCTAGGATTCAGCAGTTCGATCATGAGGATGACCCCCTTAGTGACAAGACTTTGATACAGGGACCAGTTCCCTAGGAATTACCTCCAGATGGTGCACCTGTTATACCACCACCAGTGGAGTAGCCCATGGTACCTACAGTACCAGTAGACGAGGAACGCAGGATGAGCGTGCTCCATGAGTTTTAGAGATAGAGACCCCTCAGGTTCCGAGGCAATCTCGACCCTCAGGCGGTTGAGGACTGGCTTGAGGTGGTGACCAGAGTTTTCTAGCTAGTGAGGACACCAGCGGACCAGATGGTGATCCTTGGAGCGAGCCTTCTTTAGGTTTCGGCAGGATGATAGTGGAGTTTGACCATACAGACTCATGATGAGGAGACTCTTTCATGGATGGAGTTCGAGCGACTCTTTAGGGATGAGTTCTCTCCATTTACGCTAAGAGCAGTTCGTATCCAAGAGCTTTTTCATCTCTAGCAGGTCAGTTTAACGATGGCTGACTACTCATCGAGGTTCACCAACCTCGCCGGGTACTCGATGGATCTGGTTAGGGATCATTACTTCAGAGCTCGAACCTTTGAGTGAGTTCTTCAATGGGACATCTAATCTAGTTTCGTGCCTCTATGCATTTTGACTTACACTGGAGTACCCAAGTGGGCCTTGGTGATCAAGAGCTTCTTGGCGAAGCAGAGACAGTTAGTGGCATTCAGAAGCATGTAGACATGTGTGGAGAGCTCAATTATAGTGATCCAACGTCATTCATAGGGTTTGGTATGTGGGAGATGTCATATGAGGACCTAGGATAGGGGATCAACCACCCAAGGCTCTTAGGCTGGATATATTCATCCTAGGGAGAGGCGATGCTACTCGTACGAAGGTAGAGGACATCTCACTAGAGATTGTCCAACCCGTTGAGCTTCTGAAAAGGAGGTGGTGGATGGACCACTAAGGTAGAGGCAAAGAGTGGAGTAGACAGACCCACCAGGCGACGGACGTGGAAGAGGAGCAGGGATAGATACAGGTGGTGGCAGATGCTTTGATCCACTTCCACCACCACCCCCAGGAGGTTCGCACTAGGCTCAGGGAGCTGGGAGACAAGGGCGGGGACAGCTACATGCGGCCAAGGCGTACGACCCAGGGACTCTAGTGATTATCTAAGGTATGATTTGTGTCTTTTCTACCTTAGCTACCATAATTATAGACACAGGTCCCAGTCATTCCTTCCTCTCCACATTTCTTGTGCGAAACCTTGAGATTCTGGTAGAATCATTGACTCGAACCTTATGCTTGTAGACACCTATGGGAGGATACTTGATGATCACACATGTTTTCATATAGTGTGATCTTTCCCTTACAGGTGATAGTTTAAGTTGGAACCTCTTGGTGGCAGCGTCGAGGCCTTACAACATCATTCTTGGTATGTATTGGCTATCTTTGGTCCATTCCTAGATTGACTGCTTTAGGTAAATAGTGTGGTGTGTCTGCAGTGATGGAATGAGGTTTTCCTTTGTCAGTGAAAAGGAACCCCAAGTAACACAAAATGGTCCTATGCATAGTAGGGTATATCCGATCACTCTTGAGTTGTCTAGCCTTACCCTTGGAGTAGAATATGTTATGAGCTTCCACTTCCCAGTAGTAGTGGTGAAGTACGATGATGCCTTTCCTGAAGATGTTCTGGGGTTACCTCCCCACTAGGAGATCAACTTCTACATCGACTTAGACCCTAGGATGGCATTGATACCCTCACTAATGTATCGGATGGCTCCCACAGATCTTCATAAGATGAGGGTGCAGTTGGAGGATTTGCAGAGTAAGGGCTTCATAAGACCCAGTGTTTCACCCTAGGTGGCGCTAGTTTGGTTTTCCAAGAAGGCAGACAAGATTTTGAGGTTTTGCATGGATTACCGGTGCCTGAACTAGGTGAAAGTGAAGAATAAGTATCCATTTCTAAGGATATATGACCTATTCGATCAGCTGAAAGGGGCATGTTGGTTCTCAAAGGTTGACCTCAGGTTGGGTTATCACCAGCTTTGAGTACGGGACAAGGATATAATGAAGATGACTTTCGGATGTCGCTACAGTCACTATGAGTACTTGGTGATTCCCTTTGGCATGACGAATGCCCTTGCAGTTTTCATGGGACTTATGAACCGGATCTTCCCACCATACATAGACCGATTCGTAGTGGCCTTCATCGAAGACATCCTTGTGTACTTAGCGCCATAGGAGGAGCATGTAAGACACATGCATATGGTTCTAGGCATACTCTGAGAGAACCATATTTATGGAAAGATCTCGAAGTTCCAGTTCTAGATATAGGAGGTCCACTTTCTAAGACATGTTATCTCAGTAGATGTAGTAGCAATGGACCCATCCAAGGTCGAGGCTGTGTTATCATGGGAGCTACCCCGGAGCGTGACAGAGGTGTGTAGATTCCTTGGGATAGCAAGATACTACTAGATATTTATCCCTGATTTATCTTAGATATCAACACTGATGACAGCCTTGACCCAAAAGGGATAGCCTTTCGTATGTATGGAGAAGTTCCAGTAGGATTTTCAGTAGTTGAGGCATATTTTGACAAGCGCACCGATCTTGAAATTTCTAGAAGAGGGTGTTGAGTACATAGTTTTCTACGACACATCAGGGATAGGGTGTGGATGTGTCCTAATGCAGAGACAGGTAGTGATTTCTTATGGTTCGCACTAGCTAATTCCACATGAGTAGAATTATGCGACCCATGATCTTGAGTTGGTGGCAGAAATCTTCACATTGAAGATGTGTTGGCACTACCTAATGGGAGAACGGTTTATCATCTACTCTAACCATAAGATCCTCAAGTAAATATTCTTGCAGAAGGATCTGAATCTAAGGTAGAGGCAATGGCTAGAGTTCCTCCAGGATTATGACTTTGAGATTTTCTATACTTATGGGAAGGGGAACATTGTAAAAGATTCTATTAGTAGGAGATCGAGTTCGTAGTTGTTGATCAAGGCGTTAGAGCAGTTTTCCTCACTATAGTTATCCTTTGTGGATAGAGATGATGCAGCTTATCTCCAATCGATGGCTGTCACCCATATACTCCTATAGTGATTCAGGAAGGTGCAGATAGGGGATGTTGTCTACGAGACCTTATGTGACCAGTTATCTATAGGACATGCTCCTTATGGATATTCTCAATGTGGGGAGCACATAGTCCTTTTTAGAGGATGCACAGTTGTGCTAGTGTCATTGTGGGAGGAGGTTCTGAGGGAGTTTCATAAATCCCCCTTGGCGGTACATGCTGGAGTAGAAAAAATGTACCAGGATCTTCGGAATCATTTCTAGTGGATAGGTATGAAGAAGGCAATAACAGAGTTCATTTCTCATTGCCTTATGTGCCAGTAGGTGAGGCTGAGCACCATGTTCCAGCGGGGTTAGCTCACCCCCTAGAAGTGCTAGAGTGGAAGTGGGATGGATTATAGATGGACTTCATGATGGGATTACCATGAATGTCTAAGGGACATGATTCTATCTGGGTGATCATTGATCGAATCACCAAGTCATCCCACTTCCTAGATATCATGGAGCAGAGTTCTATAGAGATCTCGGGATGCCTCTATGTGCAGAGGATAGTTCGGATTCATGGCATCCCTTCGACGATAGTCTCGAATCGAGATGCATGCTTCATGGGTATAGAGATGGTGTGAGCTACCACTAAGAAGGTTCAGATCATACAGGAGTGGATGAACACTGTATAGAGTTGGCAGAAGTCCTGTGCTGACAGATAAAGGATACCTCTGGAGATCAAGAAGGGAGACTGTGTCTTCCTTCAAGTCTCAATATGATGAGGGTTGTGGAGATTTGGATGAGGCGTCAAGTTGTCTCTAAGGTTCATTGGCTCTTTTTAGATATTTTGTAGAGTTGGCGAGGTGGTTTACCACTTAGATCTACCACCATAGTTGCACCGGGTACATGATGTATTTCACGTGTCGCAGTTGAGGAGGTACGTACATGACCCATCACATGTCATTGACTGGGGCGAGATGGAAATTGAGGATGAAGTGACCTTCACATAGTACCTCATAGAGATTGAGGATCGACAAGAGAGGATCCTTCGTGGGTGAGTGATTTCCTTGGTTCATGTCTGGTGGTAGCACGGGAATCTTTAGGAGAGCACGTGGGAGTGGGAGGCTCAAATTCATGCGCAGTACCCACATCTATTTGATTAGCCTTTTGTTTTGGCTTTTTGGGAGCGTAAAGGCCTAAGGTGGGGGACAATGTAATGTCTCGTATTTTTTATGTATTATTTTTAAATATTATATGTAATTATTTTGAGACTAGGCTTTGCGATGACATGTGATTCTGAGGCCCAGAGTGCCCAGAATAAATGCTTGAAAATTTTTAAACACAAAATAAAGCATGGGAGCGGTTTTCCTGAAAAAGTAAAATAACTTTTAAACAGGTGCCCATATCAAAAATCCGAGAGCACCATTTCATTCATATCAACGACTTTACCTTAGGTGGGGCCTAACATCGACTGGCGCGGGTCGGCTGCAAAAGTTAGTTTTTGGACATTTTAAAGGAAATAAAATAAATTATTTATTTATTTTATTTTGATTTCCTTCTTGACGTAATGAACTAATTCCTCCCCTATTAATACCTTCTTATAGAAATTCATAGGGTTAGCTTCATAACCCTACGAATTGACGATTTCCATTGAATCTTTAGAGGAGAACCCATTGGTGGATGACGACGGAGCGATGGATCGATGTATCTCGGATTCAAGGAACCTCATCAATGAACACGATGTGGTGATTTTTCTTCAACTAAATCGAGGTAGGGTTTTTTTATTTCAATATGTTTTCCCCATTTTCTAATTAAATGACAAACAAGGATCAACCCACAAATAGGTTGATCTGTGGATCGTGCTTTCTTGTGGGAAGGTGTTGTTTTTTCGTTTCTTCGGGGTTTTGATTCGAGATTTGATCTCTTTATGATAATTGTTGGATTATCGTTTGATTAACCATTAAATCTACTACCAATATAGGATCGATGTTATGATGAACAATGGAATAGGTGTGTTCCTCCTTTGCTTATTTTTTTCTTCCTCCCCCGCCCCACGTTCTTTGTGTTCTTCGCGGGGTGATGAACAATGGATCGTTGTGCATCCGTTTCGCAACACAGCGATCCAAAATCAGATATTTAACATTGTGACGACCTAGTGGAGGTGCGACAGAGATGGATAACGATGAATCATCTTGGATTGAGAGAAATAATTCTTCGACCATTCTTCACATGTGTGGATCTAAATTAGGTTTCATGGACGATCGAATGCCTGAAACCTCCCAAAACGTCAATGGCATGGCAGGGCGACCTAGGATATTGAGTTTTGTAGAAAAAGGATCACCAGAAAGAGCATTGGAAGATCAACAAAGGCGCAACGGCAAAGTATCACGTTTCTGGAAAATTCTAAAGAACATGGTGTGTTCTCCAATGAACATGCCATGTGGGGTTAGCATAGTGGAAGCTAGGGTTTCCGCATTGCACATGGAAAAGAACACGGTGTTCTCCTAGGGAGACACAGAGTGTAGACCCCACCTAGCAGTGTCTGGAGTTTTGGGCAGTAGGAAACACTAACACGGTGTGTGACCATAGTCACACGGCGTGTGGGTATTTATGTGGACTCGATGTGTATCTAGGAAGATACACAGACACGGGGTGGAGTATACGACATGTACTCCACCACATGGCTATATGAGTTCGGTAACGTAGGTCACCCCGTGTACCGGTTACATGGGTTTTCATACACGGGTTGAGGTCATGTACAGGCACATGTCCAACATACACAGAGCGGACCCTGGATACCTTGACATGATGTGTAATCCTTCCTACACACCATGTATATACGTTTTTACAAGACATGTTCTCCAAAATTGGGTCGTTGTACACTGGTAGTACCCGGAGTCGAGGGACACAGTGTGTGACCAAGTCTACATGTTGTGTACTTCCTTTTACATGGCTTGAGCTTCTTTTCCACTTTTCCTTGGATAGGTTTTGTTTGGGTTAGTGCCCCTTTGCTTGCTCCCCTGAAGTTCAAGTATCATTTCCATCCATAAGAGTATGATCTATTTAGTAGGACTTTACAAGATAGAATCAGGTATCCCTCTGAGAGGCCCGGAGCGAGATCATCTATTCATTCTTGAACCTAGGTAGAGTCAGGTATCGACATGACCAATCCTATAATACATTGATCCTCTACTTAGCAGGTGGAATCTGGATGAGTTGTGGTATCCTCCAAGGCCCTGGAAATGATCCTTATCCATGTATCGTGATCTTTTCTCACTCAGGAGTGTGTTATCCCAGAATGAGTGTATCTGTTATCTCTTCATATTTATCAGTGAATCTATCTCTCTCATGGATTTTTCTGAAAAATGGTACTTCTCGGATGGAAATCATTACAGTTATCAGACTCATGGAGTGAGTTCTCCCAGATGATTGCTTCGTGGAATCTTTGAACTGAATCCCTAGCATGGGTATGTGATCGTTGTGACTTGTCTCTAGACTATAGGTATAGGTTTCAAGTATATCTGGATGTGTTTCTCTTGTTATATGTTTAGTAGACATATACTCTATAGATCTAACTGTACCTTTACTTTGTGTATTTATTTGTGGTTTTCGGTTTCCCCTATTGAGTATTGTTGTACTCACCCCTACATAGGCTTTACCCGCACATGTCATGTCTTGTGCAGATGAATGGCCTTTTTACAGAGTCCAGGGTGGACCAGGACCGGACTGAGCTTTCTAAGTTCCTTACAGGCCGAGGTGTTCCTACGGCTATGAGAAGTAGTCCCAGTACCTATTTCTTTCTTAGTAGTATTTTGTGACATCCCAACTTGGGTGTCAATAAACGGTGCCCCAAGCCAGTTTTCCACATGCCCTCAAGCACACCTCCCCATATTCCAGAGGGTGCCAACTATTAGTGAGGGTTTGGTAAGTCAATATTGGGAAGACTATACCCTATTTTATAAGAATAAAACACCAACAAAAGAAAATAACAATAACAAAGTGCGGAAGCATATAAATAACCAGAATAATACCATGTCATATGATACCCAAAACATGAAAATACAACACTCAACTGAAAGGTAAAACATTCTATGATAATGAAAATTTCAAGTGTCTACAATGTAATTGAAAGTAAAGACACAAAGACTCCCAAATGGGTCCCGAACCACGTCTGGTTCCTTCCCCCATGCTCTAATACCAAAATAAAACCTATCCTAGGGCCTTGCCCTTATCATGTCCTGCAATGACAAAGTATAATTGGGTGTTTATCAGGAGGCCTGAATAGGTTGTGAGTAAAACTCAGTAGGCCACCACCAACAGTGTCTAAAATGAGTCTAGTCAAAAGATAGTGCATGTAGTTTTATGAAGCAATAAATACAACGCATAATTTAAACAGTTATCACATTGTCATTTAATATTTAATCATCACATTAGGCCCAGTTTCAACTTATGTTTCCCATTTGAATCATCATTCATTATTATCATTCATTTGGTTTTGAACGTCATGTCAAGCACCACATTCTCATATGAATCATCATTCATTAATATTAATCATTTGGTGTAGGTTTTCATGCCTATCACCAAATTCTCATATGAATCATCATTCATTAATATTAATCATTTGGTGTAGGTCGTCATTCCTAGCACCCCAATCTCATTGAGTGTAGGTCTCCATGCTTATCACTCCATATCTCATTCGGTGTAGGTCTTCATGCCTAGAACCCCATAATCTAAAGCTTGGATATATATTTAGGAGGAACTCCATGTCCAAGTCCCAACTTCTAATTGGTCTAGAACGTCATATATAACACCACAAAAATCTCAGCCATTTAATCATTATTTAATTCACAAGAATTTCCCACATTATTCCATTATTAATCTATCGATTAGTTAAACATTTCAAAGTCCATTAGTTAACTCAACAATTAACTAAGCACATAATCCATTAATTAATTCATCAATTAATTAATCAATCAACACAATTCTCATTCCATAATTAATTATTCACAATTAATTATCCATATCAAATCTCAATTTTTCATAATTAATTCTCATAATTAATTATCTTTGATCAACATCATGGCACATAATTAATTCTCACAATTAATTATCTTTGGTCAATATCATGGCACATAATTAATTCTCACAATTAATTATCTTTCATAGCCAACATCATTTCATAATTAATTTCCCCCAATTAATTATATTAACATAATCAATTCAATATATCAATTAAAATATCTCAACCCACAACAAATCTCCAAAATATCTATTTGGGAAACCCCCCTTTGTTTTTTCTGCAATTCAATTATCAATTAATCACCAAGGTAATCACAAGTCAATTACACATTCCTAATTACTCCAATTTAGGAAATAAATCATCAAGAGAAATCTAGTAAATCATAAATTCACATTCACATATCATAAATCATGACTATGGGAGTTTTATTTAGACCACCTACCTCATTTTATTGACAGAAGGTAACCCAACGGAAATCCCCAAAATATGAGCAGCACAACGTCATCGATCAAGCTTCAGATCTAAATAACTAAACCAAAATTAAGATCAAAGGCATAAAGATCTTACAAATCTAGATCTAGATCTAAAATACTAGATCTATATCTCAACCTATAGGTTTAGATCCATGGAAAAAGTGGAGATCTTTCATGAAAAGATCAAGGAAAGATAGAGGGAAAAGACATGAAAAACATTAGGATGAAATCTACATACCGGAATAAGAACGGATCTTTAAAACAGGATTTCGATCTTGATGAAAAGTGTTCGAATCACATTATAATACCTTCATAAGGCTCTAGGAACACCAAGAATTTGTCAAGACTGTTCCAAGGTCAAATTATGGGAGTCCCAGGGGTTCGTGGGATTTTACCAATTTTAAGATAGTTAATACATGTGGGCGCGATTTCTTGGGTAGAGGCACACGGTTAGGGAAAACTGTACACCAACCATGCGGTCTTCCACATCCCACATGACTTTATGGCACGCTTTTAGGAAAACCGTGTGCTGATTGTACCACAATTCACTGTGTATTTTCACCCTTACACCATTGTATTAAACTGAATTTGTATTATAAATTCAAAATATAATAACAAAATTAACTTCATGTTTGATTCAGTTATTTTATGTTTATCAATGTTAAAAATGTAAATGTTACTTGTTTAGATAATATCATTGAAGGTGGAGGTGATTTGGAGGACCCATGATGAAGTCCAAGAAATATGGGTAAACTGCGCAGGATCCAAGCACACTAGTGTATTAATATGAACACTAATACTAGACCGTGCATCCAAATGTGCTGAAATTTTGTGTGTTGGTCCAAAATTTACTAAGCTACATTTCATATCAAGGAATCCAATTCATATTAGGATTCTAATGTGTCCATCGGAACTGATCTGTACAAGACACTGAATATGCACAAAGTCAAAAGTGGCGTTCTTTAATATGACAATATCTTGAGTTGCGATTGTCCAAATGATTACAAACTTTCAGTGGTGATATTAAATATATGGTGCTACAACTTTATAGATTTTTAAAAATGGATATTCAACTTTATAGTAGCCTAAAACCATCCTCCAAGTGTTTTATCAAAATATGGGTCCCCAAAACCACTACCCATTTTGGATATAAAAAAGTAAACTTGGGCACCCCATTTAGGAAGTTCAAAACTATTGAAACCAAAATTAGGGGTGAAACAAACATCCTGAAAGCATTAGGTACTGCCTCCTTGAGGTTCAAGCCCAACACCTCATTGGTTCCGACCACCTTCACGTCGGTTCCCAACCCATTCCTAAACTACATGGTCTTTGATCCTTTCTAAGGCAAGGTACGTAGGAATCCTCTCTGAGGTTCAAGCCCAACACCCGGTCATTCCAACCCCCCTTCATGTCGGTTCGCCCAAACCATCCATCTGGACCCTAGGTCCTTATTCACGTCGGTTCACCTTCATCCCGCATGATGTTAAACTGTAAACCCCACACAACGGTAAGTCTTTGTGTCCCCTAGTCAGCAGTAAGTCGTTGTGTCCCTCAATCAGCGGTTAGCCATTGTATCCCAATCAGCAGTAAGCCACTACATCCCCTATTCAGCGGCAATCTGTTGTAATCCCCTTCGTTGGGATCCACATTTTTTGTCTATCCTAGTGGCGTCAGACCAACCCGGGCTGCTAACCACGCATAAGCCTCATACACATCATTGGTTTGTTGTCCTATGTGTACACCCCAATTCAAGCTCACCGCCTGACCTTTTACTTGGGCCTATGTGTATTGGGAATTTCATGCCCCAACCCAGAGATTCCACTTCCTTCGGGCCTCATGCACGCGTCCATTCTCACAGTCCACCTCCTTAGGTGTCCCATCGCCCTCCTAAACTACACGGACTTTGATTCCCTGCCATGGGGATACATAGAAAGTCTCCCTGAGACTCAAGCCCAACGTTATCGTCGTCGTCACGGTGGTTCCATCCCATTCACCACCCATTTCACTCAGCACCCCATCATCCATCTTGACTCTTACCCAGTCCGACACATCCTGGTGAGGTCTTGCCAACCCACCTACATCAGTGTGTCCTCCAGGGGTTACACTCATCTGATCCACTCTGGTCAGTTTTCTGATCAGTCTAATCCATCTCCTCTAGACATTAAACTTGCGAAATACCCTGTGTTAAACATGGGAAGCTAAGGAAAACCTCAGATACATGTCTGTGGAATATAATTCCTCGCATTCAATGCAGGATGCCTCGGGCTTCTGCACCCTCGAGAAGCCCTATAATAAGGGGAAGAAACCCAGACGCACCAGTGTTCTAGCATCTAGACACGCCAGTGATGTCTAACATGACTACTCCCTTGACCGAAGGTTGCTTTCCTGACTGGACCCTTTGGAATGTCCTGACAGAAGCAGTGTAATTAACTGGTGTCCATGAAGATATGGTGCTAGGAAGAGTTTCAAAAACAACGTCTTAAGTCTATAAGGGAGACCCGGACTAGGTGACGAGTTCTGAGGAGGAATCCACATAATGAAGAACCAACATCCCATCATCTTTTTTTGATCAAGGAGCAGACATCCCTGAACAAGGAACGTATGCCACCCACCTTTGGAAAGTGGGAATGTGGGGCAACAAACAACGCCACCCCCCCCCCAAACAAGACAGACGCACGCACCCCAGCGAAAGCATCGAAAAAAGAAATGGTGAACCCTACATGAAGTTATTCTACTCAATATGGATATTATTAGTGTTTGAGGCATCAATGGAATAGCCTGTCACCGGATCCAGTTATTCGGCGCTGGGTCCCGTCAAGCAAATAGTGGGTCTGGCGTGAAACTCACTAGAAGTTGGGGTAGTAAAACGTTGGACATCTCATTCCACGACATTGTTAGCATGGACCCCTCTTACCGGTCATGGAATATAGTATGGCACTGGGGTATTTTTCATCTATTCATTTTTCTTTCAGCACTGACGAGTTAATCTTCCTGCTCTTCAGGAATCAAGTTGTTGCACCCAGAACGTGATCACCGCCTGCCCACCGATGCAGGCGCAGGGGCAGTGCCAACGCTGCAGTCCCACGTGGCTCTGCCTCTTCCGCAACGTCCTCTACACCCATGGCCATGGGGCACCCACGTCCCATCTCCCCATCCAAGGTTATTCAGCGAAGGGTAATCAACGACCTCGTGCGCCATTACGAGGAGGAGGGGATCATCCCTATGAAGGATATGGCCCACCTAGATTTGAAGGCGTCTGTGCCTCATCATCAACACTGCCCCTGAGGGCTGTTTAGGGAGCCGCTACTCCCCACACTGACATATAACTATTTTGAGAGCCTCTCCCTAGAATGATTCGATGACTCCATGCCCTACGCCGACGAGGTAGGTGATGTCTGGGCCATCCCAGTCAGAGTCCCATTCCAGGGGCTCCCAACGAGGGCTCCCACCCGGCCACATCAGCGACACCGCCCAATATTATTGGAAGAGGATCAGGTAATCTACGTGCCTGAACCACCGGATCTGGTCCATTCGACCTGATGCCAGTGTTGGGCGTAAGCCGAAGAGGACGCCCGCCAAGGGGCATCAACGTCAGCAGCTACTGTGGCCCGAGCCACCACCAACGCATATCACCAGTTCCCTATATATACTCATAAGGGGAACTTATATGCCTAGCCTATATTGAGGCCCCAACCGCCCCACAGGTAGGCTGGGTTGACTCTCTTTATCGTCGGCACAGGCAGTGGCCGTCGAGGACTAACTCGCAGCGATGCCACCCAGTACGGAGGTCCTCCCCGTACTACTACCACGGAGAGCATGGGCCTTCCCCACTTCGAGGATCGGCATGGAGGGCCGCCCCATTCCACCTTTAATCCAAATGAGGGTCTTCCCCACTGTAGTGAGGCTCAGTACGAAAGCCTCTCCCATTCCCACTACACCGGGTATGGAGTCATTCCTCCTGCCCCCGGCCGTCGGCGTGGGGGCTTTGCACATACGGTCTCTCTTCAACTTGGGGATCATCCTAATTTCCTCTTAGTAGCTGGAAAAGGCCCCCCTCACCTCAGAAACTAGAGGGGTGAAGGCTAGCCTCGCCTCACTAGCACCCAGCATGGAAGTCCTGCCCGTGTTCATCTAAACCGGTACAAGGACCCTCCTCATACTGAGGTCACCAGGGGAAACATGCACGGAGGTCCTCCCCATGCTCCTTCCAGTTCCAGTGGAGGTCTAACCCACTCCATCACTACCCATGGAGGTCCTCCCCATGTCCCCTTTGATATCTATCATGGTGCTCCTCGTACCCCGGTTTTCTTGGGTGGAAACCCTCTCCGCCCCAGCACCAGTGTGGCCGAAGGACCTCGTGTCAGAAATCTACCATGTCCTGAAGAGCCATCCAGGGGCAGGAAGGTGGGTCATCACTACCATATAAAGAATTTTGGAAAGGTCCAGACAGATATCAAACCAGTTCGCTTCTCAGACTCCGAAGTGGAATACGACTCCGTGCTGGAACCCTCCCCTTGCTCATCCGAGTCAAGGGTTGGGGCAGGAACGAGGCGCATCATCCTAGTACTCCCGGAATGTGAGGTCCATTAGATTCCCACCTACCTCCTCAGGTATATCTATGAGGATGAAAATATGGCAACCCCGTAGGTTACGGTCGTGCAATCACCACCATCGTCAACGAAAGCACTCTCTACCTTGACTAGAGATCACAGAGAGCTGTTTTGGGGACCAATGGCGGGCAAGCAGCAGCATGGCCTATCGCCAGTAACCCTAGCCCATGCGCCAAGAATTGTGTTTGTCATCCCGTCTTATTGTGACATAGCGGCCAGGTCACTACACTCTTAGGAGGACAGCCCGAGAGTCGGCGGCCAGTCAGCCTGCTCGCCATACTCTCCACCGGTTAGCCTGCCACCCCACCAGTCTGCCTCAGTGCCGCTGCCAGTTCCTCAGCTACCTCCGGTTAATGAATGGGTAAATCAAGGGACAGACCCTTAATCCGAGATGAGGAGCTTATGGAACATCCTTGCAGCGGACCACTTCCCTAAGATGTTTTGGCATGTGGCAGCTCTGAATTTTTTCACACCGGAATCCCTCACCCGAGGGGAAATTGAGTGTTTCTACCAAACCCTCTGGGCGACGCACTTTTTCCTTCTTCATTAGCAAGTGGTTTATCCCAGGATCCAAGCTCATTTTGAAGTCATTGGTGAGCAATGTTTTCTAGTCGATTTGGCCGCACTTCTTGTGGCCCAGTGCCCTAGGTCACCAAGCCGCCGTAAGGCCCTCCAACAGCAATGCCTTCAGAGTTTCAAGGTACTCAGCAAGGTTATCAAGGAGGATTCCCCCCACATGAAAATCTATGGCTGGGGGCAGTATGCTTCCCTCCTCTTCAATCCTATCCGGCGGCAGCCTGAATCGCTAGTTGATATTGAGGATATGCCCAGGAAGGGTCACAGTCAACATGGCCGATATAGTGGACGAGGAGGATGTTTTTGAGCTTCTTGATGGGGAATTACCCCCTAAGGGTGTTCCACCACTACTTGACCCATCGGGAAGAGTTACTCACCAATAGATAAATCTACTAGGTCTCCTTGCACCCACTGAGGCATTAGTACTCAGCTGGAATTCCATTAAGGGTAAAGAGCACGTCGGAGCTTCCAAACACTCCGACCCATCCGCCTCAGTGAAAAAGATGGAGGAGAACCCTGAGAAGGCCACATTATGCCAAAAACTTGTCGAGCAGAAGAATTTGTTCGATGACCTCCTGGATGAACATGTTGTAGAGCGACGACTAGACTACAGCAATCCTAGACCAGTACAGCAGGGGTAGGAACAACTTTCCCTCAGCGAGCTACCTCTAGGTAACCCTAATCATGTTTCTCCCACAGACAGGGTTGAAGCCGGAACTTATGGAAAGAGGGCGCGATATGTCTCGCCAAACCCTCTCAAACGGCGCGACAATCCAAGGGACTCAGCCCGGTCTCCCCCAGCCGCCCTGAGGGTCGTGCCAAAAGCCGCTCCACGAGCCGTTGGGCCTTCTTACCATGTTGAAGAATCCGCCAATACACCTATGGTTAGGGATCCCCGTCAAGATAGGGACCCCCACCCAGATAATTCAATGGCGGCACTCATTGCCCGCCTAGAGGCATTGGAAATGCGATAGGTGGCAATCCCACCTAATGTAAAGCCATATCCATCATGGGTGGATGATATATCAGTACCACTGGGTTTCGGGAATCTCACATTTTCCCCATTCAACGGGATAGGGGACCCGCCACAACATCTGGCCCACTTTGCCTCAAGATGTGGGCCCATGTTTGGGACTCCAACACAGTAGGAGGCCGCCAAGCTCTGATGATTCGGGTAGATATTAGAGGGTCCTGCATTTGTTTGGTATAGCCAGCTCCCCATTGGATCTGTAACCAACTGGGAGGACCTCCGGAGGCAATTCCTTTACCAGTTCAGCTCCACCACATGGAAGACAAGTATCGTAGACCTCTTTAAGTGAAAACAGAGGCCTGATGAGCATGTTGCGGACTTTATCATCTGGTGGAAAGGACTTACATACTCCCTTGACATGCCACTGAATCATAATCAATTATCAATGATGTGTGTGGGAAATGTTAAGATGGAACTGGTTCCCTCTCTGATCACCCAGAACTACCCTAGATGATTCCGAGACTTCTCTGATAAGGCCCAGTGCCTAGAAGAAGCCCTGCAACAAGATGGTCAGGCACGTCTGTTGCCTCCCGCAATTTCCATGAGAAGGGATGTCAGAACAGAACCCATCACAGTGGCCTAGATAGAGGCCCTCAGATGGATAGAATTATTACCAGTGGATCCACCTCTACAACCTCGCAGAGGCCCGCCACCATAGGTGCAGCCTCCAGCCCAGCAGCGGCCTCCTCAGAACTGATAGGTGCCCCTGCGTAATGAACCGCCACCACCTAGGAAGGAAAATCAGGCTCCTCCTCCTTGACAGTCTCCTCTAGCTCCCCATCAAGGCCGGACTCCAAGGGCCTGCTTTCTGAATAGAAGAAACCATACCTACTCCTTCAATGAGAATCAGGTCCCCAACTATTTTCTAAGTACCTTGGAATAGGGGATTGTGCGTTTTCCTAAGTGCAGAAGGCCAGAATAGGTGAACCTCACTAATCTCCCCAACTAATACCTCTATCATCGAATCTTGGGGAACACCCTCAAGTAGTGCTATGTGTTCAAATACTGGCTTCAAGACCAGGTCGATAACAACGTAATCAAGCTGGGCCCAGCTCCGGCACAAGTGGCAGGTGTCTTTGTAAGTCCAGATAGCAACAGTGACGGTGAAGGCAAGTGGAATCAGGTTTCTAACCACGGGTCCCAGAAGTATGATGACTATATGGCTTGAAAAATGGTCACCCATTCCCATGGTATCATTCGTGTATTCCTGAATTAGCAGGATCCTTCAGAAGTTGCAGCTGCCAATTCTGTATCACTATCTCAGCCGGCCTCTTCCCAGAAGAGCAAGCATCGACAACGCAAGGGAAAGCAATGTGCCCCACCAATTCCATCATCGTCTCGTACTCTCAGCGACTTCATGCCTCCAAAGATGTGGATTCCTCCTAGAATCAACCCATTAGTGGATGACTCTTAAAGTGATAGTCAAGGGTATGCTTCGGTTAACACCGTGGAGTTGGTAAACCCCAACATGACTCCCGACGATGGGGAGCACCAGGCAGACCTCCCCAACGTCCCCAGCTGATGCCAACGTCAGCAGAGTTGCGGCCATATGGATTGTCAAGGAATATCAGTTGGAACTTCTAGCCAGGTCATTCACGCCACTGAGACCAGACAGCAAGCCCAAAGCAGAGCTTAGCATGCGTAGCCTTTTCATCTCATATCATCGGGCCCACCTCCACCACTGTTTATGCTACTGGATCAGGCATAGCCACCTCGACCATGTCGCGACTAGCCACGCCCTACTATAGGTCGGTCTCAGTCGTCCAGTCATCATCCGGTAACTACTTTGCGTGCTTCGACTAGTGATCAGTAGTACATGCCCGACACCAGTCAGCCACCGGTTTAGCCAGTAGGGCCCACCATGCATCCTGTCACAGAGCAGCCTCCTACAAGCAGAAGTTCGCGCCTGGTGCGGAAATATGATGTTATCAAGCACCTTTTCAGCATCCCAGTGAGTCTTTCCATCCTCTAATCCCTTCACCTATCATCAGATATGTGTGAGGTGCTCGCTGAGGCTTTAAGAAGCCCCCTCTACTTTGAGACGGAGGTAGCAGTAGCAGAAGCCTTTTATGCTGAAGTGTTCGAGAACACTGAATGTCAGTCCATCATTCCATTCTTGGGAGGAGATGAAGGTTCTCCCATACAGGGGCACATTCTCCCATTGTACATCACCGACCAATTTAATGGCGTGGAGGTTCGTCGTTGTCTTGTTGACACCGGCTCTGGGATCAACCTTATCCCAACACGGACACTGAAAAAGCTAGAGTTATCCGAAGATGACCTGACTCTCTTCGACTTAAGAATTTAGGGATACGACAGGACAGATCAGATATCGGTTGGAAATATCCATTTTAAGACCCAGTTCGGTAGCCTAATTTTCAACACCGAGTTTATGGTTGTCTCCCAAGACACCACGTATAATGCATTATTGGGTAGACCATGGCTCCACCTGCACGTGGCGGTTCCCTCATCATATCACCAATGCCTCAAGTACCCCCTCAATGGTTGAGTGGGTGTGCTCCAAGGTGAAATGTCTCCTTTTTCCTCTTGTGAAGCCCGCTACCTGGATGCTGACTATTACAAGAGCAAGGATAAGCAGATTTAGGCCAGTGAGGTTGAACCCATCACGGTTGCAGCTAACCCCTGGGCAAGTCTGGATGACACCTACATCTTCCCAATCCATCGATTGGAGGCCACGACCCCCGACATGGGGCAATGTTTTTTTGTCTCTAGTACAAGGGGAAGAATATTCCCAAGTCTAAGAGATGGTAGAAGATCACCTTGTACTCCTACAAAAATCAGGCCCAGGTGATCCCGGGGCCTCCTGCCCCTGTAAGGTATCGGGATGTCCGCCCCATGGCAATGGCAGTACGTCATACGTGCCTGTTTCATCAGGCTGGAATTAACCGTCTCAAGCCAACATGCCACTATTGCTTTGATATCATCAAGCTTATCCCCTTGGGCTAAAGACCAGATGGGATTGGATCGACAGCCTTCATTGTTATGGTTTCGGTAGCACGTGAATCTCTCAATGTAGTGTCCACTGTCGCCCAGGATGGTACCAACCTCTCACAGGAGGCTTTCGACCTAGAGGAAGCTCCTCCTGCTATAGATCCCTCCTATACAAGTGAAGAAGAGGATTTGGAGGATGCTCCCCCCACCTTTGAAGAGGGCGTCTCTGCCACGGTCGATGAACTGGTACAGGTGAACCTCGGTAGCGAGGCAGATCTGAGACCCACATTGATCATTACTGCCATGTCCCTCAAGGAGCAGCAGCGGTACATAGACTTCCTAAAGCAATATCGTGATGTATTCACTTGGATCTATGATGAGATGTCAGGGCTAGATCCCCAGGTATCCGTACACCACCTCGGTCTCCCAAAAAATCATCGCGGGTTCAAACAGCCTCCCAATAAGATGCACCCATATCCAGAAAACCGTTGTTCCTTTATGTGACTGCCCTAGAATGATATCTTGGCACCCTTCTTTCCCAGAATAACAATGAGGGGATGGAGAACATTCTTTACTACCTCAGCCGCATGCTCCTCAATACAGAGACCAGATACTCCCCCATCAAAAAGAGATGTCTTGCGCTGGTATTTGCAGTGCAGAAATTGCGACACTACTTGCAGCACCACAACGTACAGCTGGTGTCTTAGATAGACCCTCTAAATTACATTCTAAGCTTCCCCATTTTGATAGGTCATCTAGCATGGTGGGCAGTAATCCTCTAGCAGTTCGACATCAGGTTTGTCCCTCAAAAAACTATTAAGGGGAAAGCATTGGAAGACTTCCTTGTTTCCCACCCGACTCCTGCTAACCAGTCCTTGGATATCGATTTCCCCGATGAGGTGATCCTCTTAGTAGACCAAGTCATGTCGTGCTGGAAGATTCACTTCGATGGTGCTTTCTGAAGTCTCACTGGTAGGAGGCTTAATGATCCCAGACTCAACAGGGTAGGCTTGGGTATTGTCTTTATTACCCTGGCATAATCCATTCTGTCGTACTCATTCCTATTGTCGGAAGGCTGCACCAACAATGTGGAAGAGTATCAGGCTCTTATCACTAGCCTCAAGCGGGCCCTTGAGATTGATGTGCCCCATTTTCATGTGAAAGGGGATTCTGAACTAGTCATCAAGCATATTAATGGTGACTACATCGTCAGAAATCCAGAGCTCGTACCATTGTTGGAGTGCACTCTCCAGCTAATGGCCCATTTCCCATCTCAGTCAAAAGTTACTCGTGTCCCTCGATCTCAGAACGGTCGAGCGGACGCCCTGGCTGGCCTGGATGCATCACTTACAGAACCCAAGCAGGATGATCTAATTATCCACATGGCACATCAGAGATTTATTTCTCCCGTCACCCCAGGTGACTAAGACGGCCTATTGGTGAGCCATCTTACTTCTAGAGCCTCCACGTCAGGACCCCCAGGTCCCTCAGATGCAGCGGTTGAACCGACTCATGATTGGAGAGCCCCTTTTGTTGAGTATCTCCAAAATGGTTACCTTCCGACTGATCAGGAAAATCACGAGCGAATATGACATTGTGCGTTGTAGTTTACCCTCCAGAGTGGTTTCAGTATTGAGCATATCCTCTATAATCATGGGTTTGATGGTGTTCTCCTCTGTTGCATCCAAGGAGTTGAGATTTCTCAGGTCAGGCAGGAGGTTCACACTGATTCCTGCGGGGCTCATCAGACCGAGCCGAAGCTATCTCACCAGATCCAGATACTGGGGTACTTTTATCCCTCCATGATCCATGATTGCATTGAGTTTTCCAAGAGATTTCATGCATGCCAAGTTCATTCCAACTTCATGCATCGGCCACCGGATCCTCTCCACACTACCAAGTACTCTTGGCCCTTTGCAGTTTGGGGACTAGATGTCATGGGACCATATCCACCAGCGACAGCTCGCCAGTTCAGGTTCATCCTGACTGCTATGGATTTATTTTCCAAGTGGGAAGAAGTAGTTCCAATCAATTAGGTCAAGGCTCAGTCTATCATTGACTTCGTGAGCTCCAATATCATCTACCAGTTTGGATTCCCTCACGATGTCATCACCGATAACAGCACTAACTTCCGGGCGGCTGAGTTGAAGAAGTTGTACACCAAGTACAACATCCATTCTAACCATACCTCCCACAACCAAACACAAGCAAATGGGTAGATTGAGGCATTCAACAAAACCCTCTCTAATATTTTTCAGAAAATGGTTGGTCAGAACAAGAAGAGTTGGTCGGAAAAGCTCCCCAAATCCCTCTGGGCTTATCGAACGACGAATCGTAATTCTACCCAGGTGACCCCATATTCCCTGGTGTACGGAACTGAGGTCGTCCTGCCCATCAAGATTTAGTTACCTTTGTTACGCATGGCAGTTTATGACCATAAAGTGCCAGATCAAGTACCCAAAATTCTTCTAGCTAAATTGGAAGAACTTAACGAGAATAAGATTCATGCCCTACACAATCTGGAAAGGCATCAAAACAAGATATCCAGAGCTTTCAACAAGAAGGTTCACCTCCACTCCTTCTTGAAAGGCAACTTGGTATTGGCCCTTCAGACACCAATGATGCATGGTAGGAAACCACCCAAGTTGGATCCCAAATGGAAAGGACCTTAGATAATTTATAGGGTTTACCCCAATGGTGCATACTCCCTAGTAACCATGGATGGTGAGCGTATAACTCCTCCCACCAATTCCAAGTTTATTAAGAAATACTTTGCCTAAGCCAGTCTGGTCCTACACGACCTTAAACTATATATATTCCGGCATGACCCTAAAATGTTTGGTCCTGCATAACCTTAAACTTATAGGTCCTGCACGACCCTAAACTGCTTCATCTCGCACAATGTTAAACTGTTCATCATTCTCACTGCACGACGTTAAACTGCATGACCCTTTATAACTACGTGTGTCTTGATTCTCATCTGCATGGGATATATAGGAATGCTCAAGCATTTCGTCTTGAGTCCAGCCCCAAACTCTTCTCTTTGACTATCCCCCTGGGTATAGTTCTCTCGGAGGATCCTTGCATGATATGGAATAGGATTTCTTAGCCCCACTCATGTCAGGATTACGACGGTCGCACCATGTTTCCATTCCCCATTCTTTTATCCTCCCACGTCCTCACTACACGACGCTAAACTACATGGCCTTCAAGAACTATGTATGGATTGATTCTCATCCTCATGGGATACGTAGGAATGCCCAGTCATTTTTTCTGTTAGCCCAGCCCAAACGCCAGAATCTCCCCTCAGGTCAAGACATATGGTGTGGTGTAGGATTTTTCCCCAATTCACGTCGAGCTCGTCTCGATCCCGCCATACCTCCCACTCCCTGGAGGTGTCCGCCTCTTTCACAGATGGGCACAGCTATGCTTCACCCACTCCTTTGATTGGGACTCCATCATCTTTCCCATCCAGAAGGGCCCCCGAATGGTAGAGATGATAGGCCCAAGGGATCTCCTACCACTTCAGGCCAATGCCCTTGAGGATTTCGAGCAACAAATTGATGCAAGTCCAGCGTTGCGAGTATGGTCAGCGTTCGATGCCCGTTTTTTGTTCCCATTCTAGGTCACTACAAGGATGATGTGTTTCGAATATGGTCAACAGCTATCCTTTGTCATTAGAGCCACTCCAAGATGTCCCAAACATTGAGTGTAGTGGTTCATTATGCCCCGTTGTATCTCCAAGTAGCAAATTCCCTTTGGGTGATGCCAGTTCTCAGACCCTTACAGGGAAAAAGTTGAGTCTGGCTCCTTGTTTCCCACACCGAGCACTACTCACATGAGATTAGGAGCTATGATGAGGCGATAACTGCATAAGAGGTCATATGGATATAGTTGGCCGGGACGCCCAACCTCAGGCCCCTTGGAATTTTCTGGCCCCTTGGCCTTTTCTGGCCCCTAGCCTAAGTTCTCATCTAGAATTGTGTGGTGTGGTGCAGACTCATGTACTCATTCACATTGGGCTATTTCACCATGCCACACATATCCCCTTGAGACATCCCTCCATTCATTTATCATCCATCTCATGAGCACAGGCCCTGTCATGCTTTGCATGCCCCATCATTTGGGTTCCTGTCATCCTCTATATCCAGAAGGGCCCCCGAATGGTATGGATGCTTGGCCCAAGGGATTACCTACCATTATAGGATAACATCCTTGAGGATTGTGGGTGGAAAATTGATATGAGTCCCATGTTGTGAATATGGTCAAATTTCAACGCTCAATTGTTTTCCCTGAACTCCAGTCGTATGAGGGCAGATATTGTGTTGCGAACCTATTAAACAGTTGTCTTCAATCATCATTGCTTCTTGGTGGTATTCCATAAGCACGATGGTTTTACCTTTCTATCCCACACATATGACATTAAACTAGGCATATACAGTCCAAGATCTATGACCCTAAACTAAGATCACCTTCATCCTCACTGCAAGACATTAAACTGCAATCTGGCCATAACATTCTATTTGTGGCTTAATCTCAGGCCCCCGTCCCAAGTCTTAACTCTTATGGGATTGTACGGTGTGTTATGGGATTATGTCCTCATTCATGTTGGGTTACTCGTCGTGTTGTCCACCTACCTTGTTTGGGGTAACTTACCCCGTTCTTCATCCTCATTGTAAGACATTAAACTGAAAACTGGCTGGGAATTTCTGTCTGAGGCCCAACCTCAGGCCCCTTGGCCTTTTCGGGACCCCGGCCCAAGTTCTCACTCAGGATTGTACGGTGTGGTATGGGATTATGTCCTCATTCACGTTGGGTTACTCATCGTGCCTTACACCTCCCTTGTTTGGGGTATTTTACCCATTTGCATCCTTACTGCATGACGGTAAGATGCGCATTACCCTCTTCAAGAACTACGTGTGGCTTGATTCCCATCCTTATGGGATACGTAGGACCGCCCGAACATCTAGACTTTGGGTCCAGCCCCTATCTTAGAGATCTCCATATTATCTGGGGCCCTTGGCCTACCATTTCCCATGGAGAGGATTATATGGTGTGGTATGGTACTATGTCCTCATTCACATCGGGTTTTGTAACAACCACGCCATTTACCTACTTCCCCTGAGAGTTCTCCGTCCCCTTGTTTTATACTCATCCTTTAAAATCATCCACTCTCAAGTTGAGCACTACCCTCGACCCTCTTCGGTGATTCGCCAATGTGTACAAGAGTACTCTGGTTCATCATCTGGAGTGTCGAATTTTATGCGGACATGTTTTATCCCATTTTTTAGGCTTTTTTTCCCCTTCATTTGGGCTTCCAGAACCTTTCACACCTGAAGGGACCCCCAAATGGCATGGATGCTAGGCCTAAGGGCTCTCCTAAAAATTACGGGCCAACGTCCTCGAGGGTTTCAGACAACAAATCGATACAATTCCCACGTTACGAATATGGTCAATGGCCTACGCTCATTTGTTTGTCCTCATTACAGGCTAATGCGATATGGATTTTATGTTTCGAACACGGTCAACAGTCATCCTCCATCGTCACACCAGCCACTTCAAGCCTTAAATTTTGGTTACATGATTCACATCATTGTCCACCCCATCATGTCCAAATGGAATTTTGACACTCATGACACTATCCCTCAGTGCGCATTGGCACGTTAAGAGGATAAATCCGTGGTGGAGGCATCATTCGGGGCTCCGCACCGACTTCCCTTTGGTGTGCATTCCAAGTTTTTCAAAAAAACCTCTTCTGCCCGTGTTTCCCACACCGAGTTTGACTCACGTGGGCTTAGGGATCAGGTTGAGGTATGTACTTGGAAGGGTTTTGCTTCTACTTGGTCCGAGCTCTAATACCATAAACTAAGATCTCCTTTATAATTACATACAGCTTGGCTCCCATTCCTATAGGATACGTAGGAATTCCTAGACATCTTGTCTTTGGGTCCAGGTCGAGTTCCACTGATTTATCTCTTCTGTTCTACCTTCGGGACTTTAACTCCTACGGGACTGCACGGCGGGGTATGGGGTTATGTCCTCATTCACGTTGGGTTTACACTAGTCGCACCACGTATGCCCCTTTCTAGGAGTTATCCCCCCTTACTTCATGTCCCTTGTCCTGCACGACATTAAAAGGCATCTTCAAGAACTACATGTGGCTTGATTCTCATTCTCATGGGATATATAGGAACACCCGGACGTCTTGTTTTTGGGTCCAGCTCAATAGGGAGCTAGTTTCTTTTACCCTACCCCCTTACTCTAATCTTTATCGACCCCTCAACCTGAGGCTTCCTTCTCGGAATTGCACACGGTATGGTGTGGACATTGTCCTCATTCACGTCGGATATGCTTTATCACACCGCGTGCATCCCCTTTGGAACCTCATCTCTCCTATATACATCTAATCCATATGACTTTAAACTATGATGCTTAGTCCCAAATGACTTTAAATTGTTGCGTTTATCATAAATTATGTTAAAAGTGCACGGTTGGTCCCATCACATGACCCTAAATTGTGACATTATCGTCCTGGCCACATGACAAAAAAATGTCACTGCATCGTGATGACCTCACCCAAGGGGGCATCATGTTTGGTATTGGTTACACACCATACCATTTGTCAATGCCTACATATGGCTTGATTTCTGTAGTGATACCTGAACCTTCTATCCTAGTTCCATCTCTTCATAAAAAAACCATTCATCCTAAAGGACAAACAAGATATATCAAATACCGCTTCTTTTGGTGAAAGGGCCAGACCCGCACAACCTTATAATCTACGACACTGGTATCTTACCATGAAATCCTTAGAACTATGTACATCTTGATCCCCATACTCTTGGGGTGCGTAGGAACGTCCATCCACTTTGTCTCTGGCTTAGCCTAACTTTAGTTTTCGGTCCCTCGACCTGAAACCTCCCCCAAGAAGCACATGGTGATCCAGACCAGGTCATCATTCACGTCGGGTCTTGTAATTACATCGCCATGTGTGTCTCCTTTCCTACCATCCATGGTCTGAGCTCTAAGACCATAAACTAAGATCTCTTCCAGAACTATGTTTGTCTTGATTCCCATCCTCATGGAATACGTATGAACGCCCATGCATTTTTGTCTCCGAGTCTAGCCCCAGGAATCCACAAATCATGTCTTTTCTTTTTCATCCCCTTGGCCCGAACTCTTCTAGGAACATGTGGTATGGCAAGTACCTCTTAGGTTCTCGTTCACATTGGGTTTTTAAATAGCTGTACCATGTGCTTCCCATATCTTTTCCCAGCATGGTCCGAGTTCTATGACCCAAAACTAAGATCTCCCTATAGGAATTGTGCATCATGTTTGGCTATTTCGCTACCCTGCACACAGTCCATTAAATCAACCCCCCTTAATGGTCCACCCCATGACCTTAAGTTGAAAGTGTGCGACCCCAGGACCCTTGTCCTTGGGAAGGGACTTGACTCCCTCTATCTGATACGTCTTATAGTCATATTCAGATGCGTTTTGACAAAGAGCCCGAAGTGTGGAATTTTCACAGGGACAGTCCCCTCATTCCATGTCCAAGCTTTGTGAGCCCATTATTTGGATCCTCATCTTATTCCACATCCAAAGGGACCCCCTTCACAACTTGGTCTCATACCGCCTCGTCTCACCTACCGTTTTGGGCCAACGTCCCTAAAGATCTCAGAAGACATTTTTGACAGGTCCCGTGTTTCAAACATGGTCAGCGGTCGACCCTCATTTGTCTGTCCCCATTCCAGGCTAACGCGATATGGATACTGTCTTTTGAACATGGTCAAAAACTGTCTCCTATCGTCACTCCACCATCATTGTGGTCCAGATCTCAAGCTTCATGATTCACATATTTCCACTTCCTTATATTCAAGTGGAATTCCAACATACTCGTCTTTACTCATTTGTGCATCTAGGTGCACTATATAGGTGGGTCAGCATCAGTGGTATGTCATTCACCTAGTGTCCCATCATCCCTAGCATGTGCCTCCCTATTCTAGGAAAGTCCCATCACTACTTCTTACTTCCCACATCGATCACGACTCACGTGGACTTAGTAGTTCTGGTAGGACGTGTAATGGCATAGCCATGTCGCACGCACCTTTCCTCATCCCACGTGACGTTAAACTATGCTCTCAGAACTATGTATGGATTGATTCTCACCCTCATGTGGTATATAGGAACGCTCGGACACTTTGCTTCGGGGCCAGCCTTACTTTCACTCTTGGTCCCTTGACCTTTCGGGGATATGTGGTGTGATTTGGACTCCAAGTCCTCATTCACGTCAGGTTTATAGCTACCGCACCACATAATCCCTTCCTGGTATCTTCCCTTTCACTACACGTCCTATCGTATGACGTTAAAATGCATGAGTTCATATGTCCTCAACACACGATACTAAACTGTAAACAAGTTCGGGATGCCTAATGTTAATCATGGGATGCACCAGTTTCCTCTCCATAGAGGATTATCCCAACCAGCATTGGTCCCTAACCACACTATTCCCCAAGAACTACGTTTGGCTTGATTCCCATTCTCATGGTATATATAGGAACCCACATACATCCTATCTCTGGGTCCAGCCCTAGGAATCATAATTCATGTTTCCCCCTCCCTTTTTGGTCCCTTGACCTAAGCTCTTTTGGGGAACCATGAAATTGTAGCTTTACCCTGAACAAGTTCAGGATGCCCCACGATAAGGTTGGGAGGCGACAGTTTCCTCATCAGAGAGGTCATGTTCAGAAGTATGTTTGATCCCTGATCAGACTGATGTACCCACCTAATGTGTTTCCACCACAGTGGCGTAATTTCAAGAGTGTTGGACTCTAGTCAAACAACCCATCACTCCACTCTCCATGCTTTGCGTGCCCTTTATTCGGATCCTCACCCACTTTCATGTCTAGAGGAACCCCCTAACTGTATGGATGCTCAGCCTGTGGCTCTCCTACTATCCTGGGCCAATGTTATGGAAGACAAATGGATGACATTTCAAGTCAGGCCTCGTGTTTCGAACATGGTCAGCGATCATCCCTCATTTGTTATCTCCATTTCAGGCTAACGCAATAAAGATACTGTGTTTCGAATGCGGTCAACATTTATCCTTCATTGTCATGTCACCCTCGCAGTGTTCCGAATCTTGGGTATCGTGATTCACACCTTCCATTCCCATCTGTTCGGATTGATTCCAATGTCCTTGGAGTTTCCCCACTTGTACACTAGAGCACATTAGAAGGATGGAATGTTGATTGTTCTGAGGTCTTCGTCCTCCAATCGGGCCTCTCCCATTTCTTCCCAGAAATTCGGATTGGTTGTTCAAAACCCTGGATGCCCGAAGCCTGGTTTTTACTCTTACATTTGGATGGAGTGATAAGGTGTTCATCCCTTGTTTCTCGCATCGGGCCCGACCCATGTGAGCTTAGGGAATGATCGTTGGATGCTCCATGAATATCACAGGAATGAAATAAACCAATACAAATAATGGAACTCGTGCGTGCATCTGGCATAAAACAATCGAAGCATGAAAGTAAGGTTGAGGTTCTGTAATCATTACAGCACCTGAGGTTCTACCCCTCCCATGGACAGATTAACACCGTCAAAAGAAAGTTGCAGCTCTACCACCCTCCGACTTGTGGAATCCAGGATTTTCTACCTCCTGTTCAGTTCTCGCTCCTCCTCGGCAGTGATGGGGTTCAATTCATCGGCTTCAATCTAGGCCCACTCTACATCAGTCTGGATGATGGTCATTTCCTCAGAGGCTCTCCTCAGTCCCTCTTCAGCCTCTGCCAGCTGGGCCTTCAACCGCAGTATCAGCCTCGATTGCACGTTAAGGGTGGATGAGTGCTCATCCGCCCGACTCTGTAGTCACTGGACCTCATCTTCAGCCTCCTGGAGCCTTTTGATGTTCACTTCTTTCCTACATTGCCATCCCACACCAAGTCCATGGTCGTACTCCCGAATCTTCTCCACCGTAAGATCTCATATGAGCAGGTGGGGATGTCAGGCATCCACTCCCCCAGACCCAATCTATTAGTCATCTCTTCCCTTCAGGCAACGTCCGCAATGACCTCCCTGGAGACCTCTTGGTGAGCCATCCTATCCTTAAAATTTAGATAAATTTTGGACTAGATCGCGAAGCTTGATCGTGAAGCTCAATCGTGGAGCTCGATCCGGACAGCAGAATCACAGAGCCTTGTGCTAACCCTCAGATGCATGTCATGGAGTGCACTAACACAAAGTTGAAGATCCATTGTGCACTGCAAAGCAAAAGGCCTAATTCGTATAGAGCGATCATAGAGTACGTGGAGCTTCACGAATAGAGAGCGCCGAAAGTTGAGATCACGGAGGAGAGAAAAGGACAAAATAGAATTCAGCCCCACTATTTATAGGTGATGGCCCTGGGCGCTTCGTGGCACATCCAGCCGTGGCGGCCTTCACGTCACGCCCAGCCCGCGCATCACTGCTCTTCTTCACGAGCCTCCTTCATGAGGCCGCTTCACGAGCTTCCTTCGTGAGGCTGCTTCACGAGTAACCAAGGAATTTTGGAGATGGACCCTCGGACTTGGATTCTCATTTTCTTCTCGACTCCTAGTCTGAGGGAAGGCATTTGTTGGTGCCAAAATTGGGGGTGAATTGAACATCCTGAAAGCATTAGGGACTTCCTGGAAAAAACAGATTGCGAAGCTCCTGGAGCCCTGCGACCGGTGCCAAAGAGCTCCTCCATGACCCACCGCGAAGCAAGGATGTGGGACAGCTCCGCGATCCCCTTTGACATTTGTGACCCGCCGCGAAGCAAGGAGGTGGGATAGCTCTGTGAGCCCCTTTGACATTTGTGACCCAGCGTGAAGACCCACTGCGAAGCAAGGAGGTAGGACAGCTCTACGATCCTCTTTGACGTTCGCGACCCACCACGAAGCAAGGAGGTGGGATAGCTTCGTGGGCCCCTTTGACATTCACTACCCGCTGCTAAGTAAGAAGGAGGGATAGCTCCGTGAGCCCATTTTATGTTCACAACCTTCCACGAAGCAAATTTTGTCTTTACGTCGAGCGAACCCTACTTCGCGGAGCCTGTTGCCTACAAAAACTCGGATCCCCTCAAGCCCGGGGGATGGACTCTCCGACCTTTCACCTTCCTAGCTCCCAAATCGCGAAGCACTTCCTGCTCTTTGAACTATGATCTTCTCAAGGTACTTTTTCTCCCTGAAGTACCTCCCCCTTGTCCTTAATTGAGCCCCTCTTCTGAGAGGGATGCCTTTCGCGAAGCCTATGGGTCTTTGCGGAGGAAGGAGATCCCCAAGGGGACTCGGGTCTTCATAGAGCACTTATGCTTCACGAAGCACCCTCCATGTGCATGTAACCCAAGTGCCAAGGTCGGGTCACTTTTCATCGCGAAGCACATTGCTTCACAATGATATGCTTTGTAAGGCACCCTTGCTTCGCGAGGCATTTCTTTGCGAATCCCTTCCGACTTCACGAAGCTCCTCCCATATGCACCTATTCCCTATCCCTAGCCTAGGAGATTGCACTTCGCGAAGCACATCCCTTCGTGGAGTCCCTCTACTTCATGGGGAACCATATCTTCATAAAGCTTCTACCTGTGAACCCCTTTTCTCTACAACTCCTTTTCCCATGTGGCCCTTCAGGTTTGCACGAAGCAATTTCAAAGTCCCTTGGATGATACTTCTTGTTGCATTGCTTCGCCTCATGCTTCTTCGCATAGGCACGCTAACGGCTATTGCTTCTTCGCATATACATGCTAACGTAGACCCCCCAATAGTTCGCTCCATAACACCCCCTCACCACGACGTTGCCTATCCCTTCTCTTCACCAAGTTGCAGAGGGTACCAGTTATGATAGGACTAGTTTGGGATATGTCTAACACTGAGAGGGGGGTGAATCAGTGTTGGGGACTTTTTAAACCAATTCCAACTTTTATCCTTGTACCTTGTGAACTGTTAGGATCTTGATTCTCTTATTCTCTTTTCTCTATCGCATGCAATAATAGAAAGTAGTAAAAATATGCACATGATATGTTTACAAGGTCCACCACTCAATAAGAGTAGCTACGTCCTTTCCATGCATGGGTATGACCACTGCATGGATTCTCCACTATAATGTGATATTATTTTACAATGGAGTGTCTAGGAAAACAATCCTCTAGCCCGTGTGAGTCCCTACACTTTAGAGGCGGTGGGAAACAATCCTCTTCCCTGGACTGGTGAAAGCCAAGTCCAACTTGCAGCCTCTAGCTGGTTTTTTATACTGCCTATGGAGACAGTCTTCTTCCTTCTTCAGTAAGATAGGTTCTGCTCTTGAACTTCTTCAGTGCTCTTAACTTGATTACTTGAAAAGTAGTAGGTAAGAAATTCTTCGTGTCGTCTTCTTTTCTTCTTCACTAGTGCAAAACCATCTGCACTAGGACTTCTTCTTCTTCTTTAGTGCAATGACAGAATGCACTAGGACTCCTTCTTCTTTCTTAGCAAGAATCACATATACCAATGTGATTAATCAGGAAACGAAGACCATATTAATTGGCATCATCAGAGTGAGTTCTCCTCTTGTTCATAAATGCATGTGATCATGAATATGGAATGTAGTTGAACTCTTTTCCTTCTTCTTCTTTCCTCTCCAGAAGATGGCAGGAACTCCTGGAACAAAACAGCTTGCGCGCCCAATTCCACTTGCGCTCCCTATACTTGCGTGCCTACAACTTGCGCACCTCTTCTTGCACGCTGCTACTTGCATGCCACAACTTGTGCGGCAAGACTTTCCCAAAAGACTTGTGCGGCAACACTTGCACGGAAGACTTGCGCGGAAACACTTGGGCGGCAGACTTGCGCGACAACACTTGCGCGGGAGACTTGCGCGGAAACACTTGCGCGGTAGACTTGCATGGCAACACTTGCGCGGCAGACTTGCGCGGCAACACTTGCACGGCAGACTTGCGTAGCAACACTTGCGCGGAAGACTTGCGCGGCAACACTTGTGCGCCGTATAAATAACCCTCACCTTGCGCGCCACTTCAGCTTGCGCGCAGCTTTCTACACTTGCACGTTCAGAGCTCAAATTTTTCTCTTAAGTGTTGAGCCTTAACAAATGAGGAGTTGATTCATCTATTTATAGTAAATTTGGTGACTTGTGCACCCATACACTTGCACACCAAGACTTGCGCGCCAATACTTGCACGACACTCTTGACTTGCATGAAACTTTCAAACTTGCGCACCACTTTATTTCCTTTGTCATATTTTGATTGGATGATCTTTGAAATAGGACTTGTGCGCTACTTACACTTGTGCATCAACACTTGCGCGCCAACACTTGCGTGCTGCCACTTGCGCGCCACCACTTACGCGCCACTTATACTTGCGCACCACTTTTTGACTTGCGCACCAATATTTAACTTGCGCGCCATGTTATTTCCTTTTTCATATTTCTGAAATAATGCTATATTGAAATATGAATTGTGCACCTCTTCATACTTGCGCTCCTACTGCATACTTGCGTGCCTACTGCATACTTGCGCGCCTACTTCATACTTGCGCACCTACTTCTTTCCTTTGCCATATTTTTTATCTGATGATATTTGTGATATGACTTTGCCAAAAACACTTCTTTTTCTCTCTCTTTCCTTCATAAGGCTTGAATCACAAGTTCTTCAAACTTATGATATTTTTGAAATACAAATCAGCAAAGCATCCTCTGATTTTTCCATTCTTTTTGGCATATGAATTCTAAAGTACTTCTTTCATCCTCACTTCAAATCCTCAATTCTTCTTCAACCATCCTTAGATAGATGATACTTTACCATTCTGCTCCAATCATCCTAAAATGGATGATACTTCTCCATTCTTCATTTTTATAAACAATGTGTCACCTTTGACACAAGTTCTTTGAACTTAAGATCAATTCAACAATCGTCTGAATTTATCTTCTTAGAGAATTACTCAAGTATGAAATCCAATGCTATGATTTCATAATAATTATCCAAGAATCCTCACTTCAGCCGATATCCATTAACTTTTGATTCCTTCTTTATCTCCTTCTTCATTTTGACCAGTATTGACAACTATTGACAACAAATACAATCTTCACACACAAAGTGGTCCCAACAATCTCCCCATTTGTATTTTTTTTCAATACCACAAAGTCTTCTCAAATGAATGTGTCAATGTCAAAATGAGAATATTATCTCTCCCTTTTACTTATTTCTCTCCCCTAGACATTAATTTCATTTCTCTCCCCCTTATTGACAAGAAATACAAAGTTCATGGTAGAAAGGGTATCATTCGATACTTAAGCAATGTGCCATCAATCATTTCACTCTAAGTCTACTTGAGAAATGCTCGGCGTAGAAAACAAAAGGATTTGATTTAGAAGACAAAGCTATCCATTACCCACATAATATGACACCTCATGAGATGATAACTTATACACTTGTCTTCAATGGTTTTTCACTTTCATTCCAGGATGAAGATATTGAATGTGAAAGAAATAATCAACCTGAAATTCCTGCACTCACTTCAACAAATGGATCAAAAACATTCATGTGCAATTGGCAGGATAAGTGGCCTTGGATCACATTCACTCTTCTTATGTCATTGATTATCTTTGTTACTCCCCCTTTTTATAATGATATTTATTTTGAGTAACCAAGGATGAAAGATTTAGAAATAACATACCATTTCCAATGACATGATCTTCAGACAATCTTCAGAGTAGTTGAATTTAGTACCAACTGAAATTGATACTTATTGAGATAATGACTCTGGAAGCTTCTTCATGTGTATCCCTCTATAGAGAACACTTCTCATCACTAAATCTCAGGTTCTCCCCCTGAGATCTTGCATCACCTTCAATTCCCTATATTTAAAGAACAAATACAATACACAAAGATTTAAGGGAATAGGGTGGATCCTCCATGCTTCTTCAATGTGAGAAGAAGGGCTGAGATGATTTTCTCAACCAGGATTCTCCATTTTCTCCACTCCTCACACTTTCACATTTGATATTTAATTTTGAATGTAGCTGTGTGGATCTCAATACTTATTCTATCTCTTTGTGTGTGAATCTTCTTTCTTCAGGATAATTCCAAGCACTAGAATCTCTCGGTG
Source organism: Viscum album (assembly GCA_963277665.1). Taxonomy (NCBI): domain Eukaryota; kingdom Viridiplantae; phylum Streptophyta; class Magnoliopsida; order Santalales; family Viscaceae; genus Viscum; species Viscum album. The sequence continues at coordinate 1,965,138,885 of OY728130.1, read as the reverse complement.
CAACATTCATCCTCTTCATGAATTCTTATTGGGCTGGAATAAATTCAAAGCACTTTATGATAGTGTGACCAGCCTTGTTTCACCTCACACACATAACTTCTTTGTCTTCATGTAGAATCTTCTTTTTGTTTTTAGCACTAGAATTATCTTGTACATCTTCCATCTTTCTCATTATTTTTAAATCTTCTAGACAAATCACCAAAATATCATTAGGGACTGAGGAATCAAGATTGGATCTTTTACATGGATTCTTATGAGTGGATTCCTTTATAGTAGTTCTTTTGGATGCACCACCCTTCACCTTCTTGGACATGGAATCCAAGGACTTCTCAGTTTTCCTCATTGTAATCTTCTTGGGATCATTTTCTTTTGCAACATACTTATGATTACTTCCCAAGATATATTATTCATTCTTCTCCAGCTTTTGTGGTCTTCTGTTCTTATTATATTTGAATACATTCTGAGATAGGCATCTACCATTCTTGTGACCACTCCCATTGCATACATCACAGATGTTGTCCAGCATTCCAAATCTATTTGCAGTATACAGATGTTTCTGGATCTGTGGATGTTGCTTCTTCTTCTCTGGATTTCTCCCCCTTGAGATGGGCTTTCTCTATGCTTTTACATTTAAGGTATTGTACCAACAATCCAGTGCACAATGCCCAAACCTGTTGTAGCACCAGCATTGACCAACAAACCTTAACTTCTTGTCATCTTCTTGATACATTTTCTGAGTCTTCTTCTTCTTGGTATGTTGTGATTCTTGTGGGGATCTATCTTCCACACTCTTTCCCCTATCCACCCTATCCATGGTGATAGGTTTCATATCACTTTTCTTCATCCAAACTTGTTTAGAATTTTTCTTCCTACCTTCACTTTTTGTAGGAGCAATTTTAGAAACATTAATACAAGTTGGTATGGATAATACCTTTACTTTCTCGGCTTCTTGTGATAGATCAATGAGTGAAGCCATGATCTTCTTATCACATGTTGGAGGTATTTTGACAGTAGAATCCTCCAGTGAGCATTGAGTACTGGCAGCAACTATTTCCTTCTTTTGTGGAGACTCAATATGTGTCTTCTCAAGATTGGTTAGTTCAGCTTCCAATTCTAGACATCTCATATTGAGGATGACTTCCTGGTTTTCAATCATAGTAATCTTCTCTTCACAAGCCTTCTTTAATCTTTCAACTTCATCTTCATGCATCTTTACTTTGTTTTGTAACAAAGAGTAAAGTTCATTGATCTTCTTGGAGTTATCTTCCAAATATAACTTACTGACTTCATTGCCCCTTTTCAGCTCATATTCAAGTGCATGGATCTTCTCTTATAGAGTCTTGTTGACTCCCTCCTTTTCTTCAACATCTTTGAGCCACTTTTAATAACTTTCTTCAAATCCCCTCTTTGTTGCTTCAAAGTCCCCAACCTGTCTAGAGAGATTAAAACATTCGACAATTTTTGCTTGTAACCCTTTCTCCAAAACATCAGTTTCTTCTTCCAGCTCAGTGATATTTTCTTGTATGCATTGAAATACTCCACAAACCAGAGATGCACTATCTTCAAGAATACCATGCAGAATCATTCTTAATCTATCAACTGATATTTCTTGAGATGTTGTATATTGTTCATCACCACTTGTGCTAGCATTTTCATCATGAGGGTAATTTCCAAATGTACTAACACATACCTCTTGATCAGTTGAGGTAGGAAGGTTTTCCATCTTCTTGGTGGGTACTTGATCCACCTTCTCATTACTTTCCAAATCTGGTGTGTCTTCAATGTCAGCCAGATATGGAGAACCAGATGCTTCCTCTTCTTTAGATAAGAGGGAATTTTTCTTCAAATTTCTCTTCTCTTTATTTTTCCTATTCATCATGGTCTTGGTAGATATAGCCTTCTGATCAAAGGTAACTAAATCTTCACCAACACTGCTCTTCATTGTTGACTCAAGAACAGAACTCAAGTTTTCAAAAGAGAATAACTTCACTTTATAGAATCCAACAGAGGTTAACCTCCCTCTGATACCAATTGATAGGACCAGTTTGGGATATGTATAACACTGAGAGGGGGGTGAATCAGTGTTGGGGAATTTTTAAACCAATTATAACTTTTATCCCTATACCTCGTGACCTATTAGGATCTTGATTCTCTTATTCTATTTTCCCTGTCGCATGCAATAATAGAAAGTAGTAAAAATATGCACACAATATTTTTACAAGGTTCACCACTCAATAAGAGTAGCTACGTCCTTTCCATGCATGGGTATGACCACTGCATGGATTCTACATTATAATGTGATATTCTTTTACAATGGAGTGGCTAGTAAAACAATCCTCTAGCATGTGTGAGTCCCTACACTTTGGAGGAGGTGGGAAACAATCCTCTTCCCTGGACTGGTGAAAGCCAAGTCCAACTTGCAGCCTCTAGCTGGTTCTTTATACTGCCTATAGAGACAGTCTTCTTCCTTCTTTAGTAAGATAGGTTATGCTCTTGATCTTCTTCAATGCACTTCACTTGATTACTTGAAAAGCAGTAGGCTAGAAATTCTTCGTGTCTTCTTCTTTTCTTCTTCACTAGTGAAAAACCATCTACACTAGGACTTCTTCTTCTTCTTTAGTGCAATGACATAATGCACTATGAATCCTTCTTTCTTAGCAAGAATCACATATACCAATGTGATTAATTAGGAAACGAAGACCTGCTTACTTGGAATCATTAGAGTGAGTTCTCTTCTTGTTCATAAATGCATGTGATCATGCATATGGAATGTAGTTGAACTCTTTTCCTTCTTATTATTTCCTCTCCAGAAGATGGCAGTAACTCCTGGAACAAAACAGCTTGTGCGCCCACTTCCACTTGTGTGCCCTATACTTGCGCACCTATAACTTGCGCGCCTCTTCTTGCACGCTGCTACTTGCGCGCCACAACTTGTGCGGCAAGAATTTCCCAAAATATTTGCACGGCAGACTTGCGCGGCAACACTTGCGTGGCAGACTTGCGCGACAACACTTGCGCGGCAGACTTGCGCGGCAACACTTGCGCGGAAGACTTACGCGACAACACTTGCGCGCCGTATAAATAACCCTTAGTTTGTGCGCCACTTCAACTTGCACGCTGCTTTCTACACTTGCGCATTCAGAGATCAAATTTTTCTCTTAATTTTTGAGCCTTAACAAATGAGGAGGCGAGTCATCTATTTATAGGCAATTTGGTGACTTGCACTCCCATACACTTGCGCACCAAGACTTGCGCACCAAGACTTGCGCGCCAATAATTGCGCGACACTCTTGACTTGCGCGACACTTTCAAACTTACGAACCACTTTATTTCCTTTGTCGTATTTTGATTGGATGATCTTTGAAATAGGAATTTCACGCCACTTACACTTGCGCGTCAACACTTGCGCTCCAACACTTGTGTGCTGCCACTTGTGCGCCACCACTTGCGCACCACTTATACTTACGCGCCACTTTTTGACTTGTGCGCCAATATTTAACTTGAGCGCCATGTTATTTCCTTTTTCATATTTCTGAAATAATGCTATTTTTAAATATTAATTGCGCACCTCTTCATACTTGCGCGCCTACTGCATACTTGCGCTCCTACTGCATACTTGCGTGCCTACTTCATACTTGCATGCCTACTTCTTTCCTTTGCCATATTTTTGATCTGATGATATTTGTGATATGACTTTTCCAAAAACACTTCTTTTTCTCTCCCTTTCCTTCATAAGTCTTGCATCACAAGTTCTCCAAACTTATGGTATTTATGAAATAAAAATCAGTAAAGCATCGTCTGGTTTGTCCATTCTTTTTGGAATATGAATTCCAAAGTACTTCTTTCATCCTCACTTCAAATCCTCAATTCTTCTTCAACCATCCTTAGATAGATGATACTTCACCATTCTGCTCCAATCATCCTCAAATGGATGATACTTCTCCATTCTTCATTGTTGTAAACAATGTATCACCTTTGACACAAGTTCTTTGAACTTAGGATCAGTTCAACAATCGTCTGAATTTATCTTCTTAGAGAATTACTCAAGTATGACATCCAATGCTATGATTTCATAATAATTCTCCAAGCATCCTCACTTTATTCGATCTCCATTAACTTTGAAGTCCTTCTTTATCTCCTTCTTCATTTTGACCAGCATTGACAACTGTTGACAACAAATAAAATCTTCACACACAAAGTGGTCCCAACAAGTTATGTAAGTCCTAGGGGTGCGGAGTGAACCCTCCCTCGTCTGAGCTACAGGACATTAAACTGCCAAGCACCATCATCCTCAGCACATGACATTAAACTGTGACCATGCCCTGTGTGTCAAACGCGGGGTTCCCCCACCTTGGACATTCTGCATGCCCACTGGTCTCCACGGGAGTGAGATCATTCCTCACATGGAATGAGATCCTCTTTATCAGAGTGGAGTTTGTCCGCAGGGAAAGGGAGACCACACTGGTATAAGACCCCTAGCTTTCCCAGCGGGAGGTAACATCCCTACTCCTCTCTTCCTAGGTTCCAAGTCCCTCTTGCGCTGGGTTTTGTCACTATTTGGGCCACTAACCATGCGTAAGCCCATGTTTCCTCTCTAGTCCAGTAACCACGCTTAAGCCCCTATTTCCTCTCTAGGCCACTAACCACGTGTAAGCCCCTGTTTCCTCTCTGGGATGCTAACCATACGTAATCCCCTATTTCCTCTTTGGGCTAATAACTACGTGTAATCCCCACTTCACTTCCCATGGATACACCTTTCGCGATGTGATCGCCAGGTCTCTGATGCCTCTTGTTTCTCACACCGAGCATGACTCACATGGGCTTAGAGTAAGCATCGTCCATGACATCCTCATTGGGCAGACTAGAGTGTAATACCCACATGCCATAACCTGAACTATGAGGTCTTTGATCATTTCCAAGGCAAGGTACGTAGGAAGCCTCCCTGAGGTTCTATCCCACCACCCATTGGTCGTTCTGACCATCTTCACTTCGGTTCACCAACACCCGGGCAGCCTAGAGTGTAATCCCCAAACCATCTTGAACTATGAGGACTTTGATCCTTGCCAAGGCAGGGTACATAGGAATCCTCTATGAGGTGCAATCCCACCACCTCGGTCATTCCGACCTCCTTCACATCAGTTCACCAACACCTTGGGCATCCTAGAGTGTAATCGCCACACCACCTGAACTACGAGGTCTTTGATCTTTTCCAAGGTAAGGTACGTAGGAATCCTCCCAGAGGTTCAAGCCCAACACCTCATTGGTTCCGACCACCTTCACATTGGTTCCCAACCCATTCCTAAACTACGTGGTCTTTGATCCTTTCCAAGGCAGGGTACATAGGAATCCTCCCTGAGGTTCAAGCCCAACACCCGGTCATTCTAACCCCCCTTCATGTTGGTTCGCCCCCACCATTCATCTGGAACCCGGGTCCTTATTCACGTCAGTTCACCTTCATCCCTCATGACATTAAACTGTAAACGCCATGTAGTGGTAAGCCGTTGTGTCCCCCAGTCAACGGTAAGTCATTGTGTCCCTCAATCTGTGGTAATCCATTATATCCCAATCAGTGGTAAGTTGTTGCATCCCCTATTCATCGGAAATCTGTTGTAATCCCCTTCGCTGGGACCCACATCTTTGCTCCGTCCTAGTGGCATCAGACCAACCCGGGCTACTAACCACGCATAAGACCCATACACATCATCGGGTTGTTGTCCTATGTGTACACCCCAATTCAAGATCATCGCCTGACCTTTCCCTCGAGCCTATGTGTCTCGGGAAGGTCATACCCCAACCCAGATATTCCACTTCCTCTGGGCCCCATCCATGCGTCCATTCTCACGAGATGCCTCCTTAGGCAACCCATCACCCTCCTGAACTACGCGTACTTTGATTCCCTACCACAGGGATATGTAGGAAGTCTTCCTGAGACTCAAGCCCAACGTTACCATCGTCCCCACGGCGGTTCCATCCCATTCACCACCCATTTCACTCAGCACCCCATCATCCATATTGATTCTTACCCGAGCCGCCACATCCTGGTGAGGTCATGTCAACCCACCTACATCAGTGTGTCCTTGAGGGGTTACACTCATCTGGTCCACTCTAGTCAGTGTTCTGATTAGTCTGATCTGTCTCTACTGGACGTTAAACTTGCGGCATACCCTGTGTTAAACATGGGAATCTGAGTAAAACCTCAGAGACATGCCTATGGCATATAATTCCTCACATTCAACTTGGGATTCCTCGGGCTTTCGTGCCCTCAAGAAGCCCTATAATAAGGGGAAGAAACTCAGACGGACCAGTGTTCCAGTGTCCAGACATGCCAGTGATGTCCAACATGACTACTTCCCTGACTTAAGGTTCCTTCCCTGATCGGACCCTTTGGAATGTCCTAATAGAAGCAGTGTAATTAACTGGTGTCCATGAAGATATGGTGCTAGGAAGAGTTTCATGAACAATGCCTTAAGTCTATAAGGGAGACCCGGACAAGGTGACGAGTTCCGAGGAGGAATCCACGGAAGAAAGAACCGACATCCCATCATCCTTTTTCAATCAAGGATCAGACGTCCCTGAACAAGGAATGTATTTCTCCCACCTTTGGAAAGTGGGAATGTGGGGCAACAAACAGCGCCTCCCCCCCCCCCAAACGAGACGGACGTGCATGCCCCGGGGAAAGCATCGGAAACAGAACCAGAAGTGAAACTCTACCATTTTTAAATACTAGAGGAGTCTCCTCCTAATCTATGAAGTTTTGGAGGCCACTATACTCATAGGGGGGGAAAGAATGAAGCAGGAGTTCCACCCGAGCTACCTTCTCCTCTCGATGTCGAGCTAAACGGTGGGTATTCGTTGTGAGGGAGCTATGCACATGTCAAGGGAGTACTGATTCTTATTTTAGCTACTGGTTTAGAGTAATTTGGGTGTGAAAATATTTTTTTTCCATTTATATTACATAATTCCATATTTGAATTCTTTTTTTGATGCATGTGATTGAGATACTCTTAATTTCTAACCGATCGGTGTGAGGTTTTGAGTGCGTGACTTGTGTTGTTCCAACTGGACAGCACAAGAATCCTTTTCATACTCAAATTCTTGAGATTTCAATCTAATTTGGAAGCTCTTATTATATGCATAAGTTCAGGAACTTGACAATATGATTGTTATGTCAAGGTTTGGTTCTTCAAGAAATGAAATAAAGGCTTAGTAATTAATCGGGATTCCAATTAATTTCAACCAAAGAATTATTCCAAACCTAAATTAATCTCCAAGAATGATAAAATTGAAAGTGTGTAGTGAACTCACAATGAACCATTTTATCTCATAATTATAAAACACTACCTTTCATTTTCAACTATTAAACTCTCTAATTAAGTCATTTTATTTTTAAAACTATTTTCAAAACCACACCCTCTTTTAGTAATATTTATTAAAAATACACACTATAAGCTTCCAATGCTCCTTGAGAGACGACCTAGGGTCTTCCCTATACAAAAAAATATTCTTTAAATAACTATCAATTTGATGTGTCATGACAGCGCGTTCATATTTTGGCATCGTTGACGGGGAGCGCTTTGGTTTTTCGTGTGTGTTTTTTTATAATATTTTTGTAAATTTTGTTAATATTTATTTGTTTTATGTTGTACCTTTACCTATATTTTTATGTTCTGATTTATTTCTTATGTAGGTCTTGTGAATGATGCGTTCTAATATGGGAGATTTACCACATTTCGAACCCGAACCAGAGAGTATCTTACGTTAGCGACCCCGAGACGCACAAGAGAACCCTTTGAAGGAGGACACACAAGACAACAACACTCTTCTTGATCCTTCGTCTTCTTCTTCTGGAACCAACATAAAAATTGAAATAGACTTGTATAATATGGCTAAAAACAATAGAACACTAAAATAACAAACCTCACCTGATGTCGATATCCAACCCACATACATTCAATTACAAGGTGAGGCACCCAATTTTGAACTAAAATCTAGTTTAATTCATCTATTACCAAGATTTCATGGACTTCCTAGAGAGGATCCACATAAGCATTTAAAAGAATTTCATACTGTGTGTTCTACATTAAAACCAAAAAATGTGGATGAAGAACAAGTAAAGCTTAGGGCATTTCCTTTTTCATTAGAAGACACTGCAAAAACCTGGCTTTATTATGTTAATTCACCAATAAGAGGTTGGGCGTACATGAAACTCCTTTTTCTTGAAAAATATTTCCCAGCCTCTCAAACTGAAACTATAAGGAAAGAAATTTTGTGGGATAATACAATCTCAAGGGGAAACACTTCATGAATATTGGAAAAGATTTAAAATATTGTGTTCAAGTTGTCCACACCACCAAATAAGTGACCAACTTTTAAAAAAATATTTTTATGAAGGTTTTATCCCTATTGATAGAAACATGACTAATGCTACTGCAGGTGGTGCGCTAGTAGATAAGACCCCAATTGCTGCAAGGACCTTAATTGAGAACATGGCACAAAACACTTAAAAATTTGGTTCAAGGTCCAATGTACCCATTCGAGGTGTCCATGAGATGAAAAGTACTAAATTCGAGAAGAAGGTGGACACGAAGTTTGAGGAGGTAAGTACCCTCTACAACAACTTGCTCTCTCCCAAGGGAAATCTCAATCTCCTCCTCCCATACATTGTGAAATCTTCTCTTCTAACACCCATTATTCTGACCAATTCCCCCAATTGAGAGAAAATTCTGAGATTTGTGAGGCAATATTCCCAGGACGCCCCTATAACCAACCCTTTAGGAAAGAACCATATTATCCATCCAACTCTGGGTGGAAATAAAACCAAGCTTATAGGAAAGGGGGTATTCAAAACAGCCTCATAAACCATGGAACCAACAAGGTTAGAGTAGTCATCCACCACCACCACCCAGAAATCCTCAACCACCCCAAAGGCCTTTCCAACCGCCCCCTCCCAAAACCAAGCCTAGACAAGAATATATGATGAAATAGATGGATGCCAACAATATCCAATTCCAACAAACCACCCAAGCTGCCATACAAGACCTCAAAACCCAATTAGGCTAACTAGCTAACTCGGTGGGGTAAATTCAAAGTCATGGGTCGGGTAAACTACCCTCTCAACCAATAGTTAACCCTATGGATAAATAAAATGTTAGTTTCATAACCCTTAGGAGTGGAATTCATCTTAAAATCCAAATGAACCCACTAATAGAGTCATCCCCTCCTGAGGAAACCACCATCCCAACCACTGCTAAAAATGGTCCAAGAGAAGAAAATCCTTGTCCTGAGAGAAGTCCTTCCAAAGGAAAGAGTGTGTATGTCAATGAGTCTCCTATCCCAACCATTCCTCTTCCATTTCACCAAAGGTCCACCCAACCAATAAAATAAAAGGAAACTGAACTTGATAAAGAAATATTGGAAACTTTCAAAAAAAGTTCAGGTTAACATTCCTTTGATTGATGCCGTGAAGAAAATTACAAGATATGCATAGTCTTTAAAGGAGATGTGTACACATCGAAGGATACTTTGTGGTGATGAGAAGGTAAGCTTGGGGAGGAATGTCTTAGTATTGATAGAACCATCACTGCCTACCAAATTCAATGATCCCGGAACTTTCTCGATTCCATGAACCATAGGGAAGTATTAATTTTCCAATGCTATGCTTGATTTAGGTACTTCTATAAATGTGATGCCTCACTCCATTTACTATACATTGAAGGTCAAGGAATTGAAGTCAACTGGGATAGTTTTTCAGCTAGAAAATCAGAGTACAGCACACCCTTCTGGTGTGCTGGAGGATGTTCTTATAAGGGTTCAAAATTTAATTTTTCATGTTGATTTTTATGTGCTTAAAATGGAAGATGATAGGATGAATGGACATTCCCCAATTATATTGGGGAGACCTTTCTTGAAAACCACCAAATCCATAATTAATGTCTACAATGGTATATTATCTATGGAATTTGGTGGTGACATAGTCCATTTCAACATCCTTGATGACATGAAGCACCCCTCAAAAGAACATTACTCTCTCTCTATTAATTCAATTGATGTACTCCCTTCCCCTAAAAACAACTTTTCTTTCCCTTGATACCCTTTCTAAGTTTTATTCATTGATTGAAATTCTAGGAAATGAATCATACATTGATTTTTGTAGTGGTCTAGAAAAGTGTCATGCATGTTTATTAATTGATAATTTCTTGAACACTGAGGATCCAATGACTATCAATGATACTAGTAAGCTTGTAAAAGCTCATTACTCATCTAAGGATGATACCATTGAGCAGTTAAATGAGATAAGTGACCTTTCACTTGTACAAACACTCCCATAAATCTAAAATACACCTAAATTGGAACTGAAACAACTGCCTTGAGATTTAAAATATTCATATCTTGAGAATGGAAACAAGTTTCCCGTCATCATTGGTAGTTCACTCCCTCATGAGAATAAATTGCTACTGCTTGAACTTTTTAGGGAGTATAAACAAGCATTGGGATGGAAACTTTCTGAAATTCTTATTATTAGCCCTTAATTTTCACACAACAGATTTTATTAAATGATGAGGCTAAACTAGTGAGGCAGGAACAACGTCGACTGAACCCAAACCTCCTAGAAGTTGTGAAAAAGGAAGTAAAAAAATTATTGGCTACTGGAATCATTTACCCCCATCTCTAAAATCCAATGGGTTAGTCCTGTTCAAGTAGTTCCTAAAAAAACTGGTCTTATAGTAATTAAAAATGAAAACAATGAATTGGTTCCAACTCATGTACATAATAGTTGGTGTATCTGTATAGACTATCGCCGACTAAACCAACACACTTGGAAGGATCATTTACTTTTGTCGTTCATTGACCAAATACTATAGAGGCTAGAGGGTAATTCTCACTACTGTTTCCTTGATGGGTATTCTGGATACTTTCATATCCATATTTCCCCTGAGGACTAAGAAAAGATAACCTTCACTTACCCCTTTGGCACATTTTCATATAGGAGGATGCCATTTGGTCTGTTCAATGCTCTAGGTACTTTCCAACGATGCATGGTTAGTATTTTTTCAGATTACTTGGAGAATTGCATGGAAGTATTCATGGATGATTTCACTATTTGTGGATCTTCTTTTGATGAATGTTTGGGTAGTCTTTATTCAGTCCTATGTTGTTGTATTGAAAAGAATCTCATATTAAATTATGAGTAATTCCATTTTATGGTGAGACAAGGTATAGTTTTAGGACATGTCATTTCTGGGGATGGAATCCAAGTAGATAAATCAAAATTGGATGTCATTTCTTACCTACCATTCCCAAAAAATGTACGGGATGTGCGGTCTTTCCTAGGTCATGATGGATTTTACCGTCGTTTCATTCGTGACTTTAGTAAAATTGCACTCCCCCTCTCCCGATTACTCCAAAAATAAAAGGAATTTATTTTTGATAAAGAATGTGAGGAAGCTTTTAATAAGTTAAAATGGAGTCTCAAGTCACCCCTGGTAATCCAACCACCTCAGTAGGATTTACCATTTGAGCTCATGTGTGACTCCTCTAACTATGCAGTTGGGAAAGTCTTGTCACAAAGGGTCGATCGAGCTCCACATGTCATTGCCTATGCCTCACGTACTTTGGGCCATGACTAAGCAAACTACACCACAACTAAAAAATAACTCCTTTCCATTGTGTTTACCTTGGATAAATTCAGTTCTTATCTTTTAGGGTCCAAATTCATTGTGTTCTCAGACCATGAATCCCTCTGGTATCTCCTTAAGAAATCGAAATACAAACCATGTCTCATTCACTGGATTCTCCTCCTTCAAGAATTCAATCTAGAAATTATAGATAAAAAAAGTAGAGAATGTGGTGGCTAACCATATCAGTAGGATTCCCCCATCTTGGAAATTGACTAATCCCCTTGTATTCCTATAAATGACATGTTTCCCAATGAGAAATTGTACTAAGTGCAAGACATTATTCCTTGGTATGCTGAAATTTTAAATTACTTGGTACCATCTTGAATTCCTACTAATTTCAATAAAAACCAAGCCAGTCATCTAAAACATGAGTCTCGTTTGTACATTTGGGATGACCCCTTCCTCTGGTGCACATGTAATGATCAAGTCCTTAGGTTTTGTGTCCCTAATAGTGAGATTCAGTATGTCCTTAGATTCTGCCACACTCTTGCTTGTGGGGGCCACTTTGGTCCCCAACAGACTGCTCGTAAAATCCTTGATTCTGGTATCTTGTGGCCAACACTTTTTTGGGATGCCCATGATTTTTGCAAATCTTGTCTTCATTGTCAAAGAATGGGTAATTTCTCTAAAAGAAATGAAATTCCACAACAACCATTTCTCTTTAATGACATTTTTTATGTTTGGGGTATTGACTTTATGGGGACATTTCCCAATTCCTTTGGAAACTTGTACATTATTATGGCAGTTGATTATGTGTCAAAATGGGTAGAGGAACAAGCTATAAGGACTAATGATTCTAAGGTAGTTGTAGAGTTTTTGAGAAACCAAATCTTCTTTAGGTTTGTCTTACTTGGGTTTATCATCAATGAACAGGTTTCTCATTTCTACAACCAAACAATGCAATCACTTTTGCATCGGTATGGGGTCAGTCATCGAGTTTCTACTATATACCACCCACAGAACAATGGTCAAGCCAAAGTGTCAAATAGATAGGTAAAACAAATTCTTGAAAAAATGGTTCAACCCAACAGAAAAGATTGGATTCTTAGAATCGATGATATATTATGGGATTACCGTACTGCCTTTAAAACTCCCATTGGAATGTCATCATATCAGCTAGTGTTTGGAAATAGTTGTCACCTCCCTCTTGAGACTGGTCACTGGGCCTACTAGGTCATCAAACAATGCAATTCTAATCTATCTGGTGTGGGTTCCCAAAGGAAGTTTCAGATTCAGGAGTTGGAGGAAATGAGAAGAGATGCATATGAGAACTTTAGGATTTATAAGGAGTGAACCAAGGCTACCCATGGCCATCTCATCCTTCATCGTCAATTCCATATTGGGCATAAGGTCCTCCTATATAATGCAAGGTTGAAGTTTCATCTAGGTAATCTTTGTTCCTGTTGGTTTGGACCATACACTGTTACTAACTTCTATCCATTTGGTGTTATCCAGGTTCAAAATAAAGAAACCAAGCAAACATTTACTGTCAATGGGCAGCGGCTAAAGCACTTCTATGAATCCATTTCAGAGTCCCCGGTGGAGGAACTCCATGATCAAGAATAAATATATGAATGAAACTCACCATGTTTTATCCTTACTTCCCATATTCTCTTCTATTATAGTGAGGACACTACACACATTAGGTGTGGGGGGATGGGTACATTCCTGGCTTAGTTAGGATTTTCATCTTCTTTCTTCTTTCTTCTCTTTTTTAGCATTTTTTATGGTATTTTCACTTTTCCCCATACTGTTTAGTTCATTATATTTTTTATCATCTTTTTTTATTTCTTCTCTTTTTCACCTTCTTTATGGTATTTTTACTCCCCCTCTCCCTTCTGGTCACAAAATCATGGAACTTACTAAAAATTCATGTTGAAATTTTTTATTCCATATTGATTTAACATTTGATGAAAACCTGACGCTGTTATGGAATAAATGTTTTTATGAATTTAACATCAAGAAGTTATTTTTAGTGAATTGTTTTTATGTAAATGATATAAATAGTTATATCTCTATGAAACCTCTGAGATTATTGATGCCACTTGTGTGAGTAGTTTTTGGGAAAAATGTGTCACTATTATCTCCACACTTTTTTGCACCAAACCACAAAGTGTGAATATTTCTTACTTAATAGAAGGTAAATATATGTTAGATTAATATTTTTCATCTTAAAGTGATATTTCCATATGTTCGTTCCTTATCCGGTCTATTTCATTAATGTGCCATATTGACCTATGCGTGTGTGCCTGATATCCGATTGTTGTATTCCCTCAAAAAAATCAAAAAAAAAATTGGGTCATGTCTTAGGATGTTCAAAAACCACTCCTCCTCAACCTTTGATCTTGTTATAACTATTACAATTAGTGTTGTGAGGAGATCAAACAAGGGTTGAGAGATGAGTGTGAGATTTGTTCCAAATGCAACTTCTGAAAAAAAAACAAAAATAATAAATGAGGGGAGTGATGAAATGTGAAACATATGGGGATATCTAGGTCAGGAGCTTATGGTTTGACTTCTGGAAATTCTTAAGTGAGTGGGTCTTGAAATATTATTGCAAAGGATATAGGGAAGGTTCAGTGGACAAAATCCTTTAAGCTGAAAAATGTTAAAATAACCTATATTTATTGGATAGAAAGTGGAAAATAATAGCATGGAATAGTTTTAAAACACACACATGGAGAGTTAGTGGCATGATTGAATTCTGAATTCCTTTCTCAATTTGTTATCATGAATATCTTTTAATTTCACTATGATATGATTTATGAGACATCTTTTTCCATTTTCACTAGGAAGAACTCCTTGGTGTGGTTTGTGCATTGATCACATTACTTTAATTAATTAAAATTTCCTCAGATGTTAAATCTTCATGATGTTGGTAATATATACATGCATAATTTCTGAAAATGTAACTTTTCCCAAGAGTGAAAATGTTTAGGTGTGGGGGTGTGGTCGTACCACAATTCACTGTGTTATTTTCACCCTTACGCCATTGTATTAAACAAGATTTGTATTATAAATTCCAAATATAATAACAAAATTAACTTCATGTTTGATTTATTTATTTTATGGTTATCACTGTTAAAAAGGGAAATGTTACTTGTTTTGATAATATCATTGAAGGTGGAGGTGATTTGGAGAACCCATGATGAAGTCCAAGAAATATGGTCCAAACTATGCAGGATCCAAGCACACCAGTGGATTAATATGAACAGTGATACTATAAAATGCTTCCAAATGGGTTGAAATTTTGTGGGATGGTCCAACATTTACTAAAAAACATTTAATCTCAAGGAACTCAATCCCGATTCGGCTTCTAAGAGGCCCATACAAACTGATCTGTCCAAGCCACCAAATATTCAAAAAGTAAAAAAGTGGAGTTATGTAATATTTCAATATCTAGAGTTTTGATTGTCCAAATGATGTCAAACTTTCGATGGTGATATAAAAGATGTGGGGATGCAATTTTCTAGTTTTTTCAAAAGGTATATTCTACTTTCTAGTAGCTGAAAACCATCCTCAAAGTGGTTTATCAAAATCTGAGTACACAAAACCACTTCCCATTTTGGCTATAAAAAGGCACCTTGGGAACCCCATTTAGGAAGTTTGAACCATAAGTGAAACTCTGCCATTTTTAATTCCTAGAGGCGTATCCTCCTAATACTTAAAGTTCTTGATGCCCCTATCCTCATAGGGGGATCAAGAATGAAGAAGAAGTTCCACCCGAGCCACCTCCTCCTCTCAATGTCGAGCTAAATGGTGGGAGTTCATTATGAGGGAGATACATACATGTCAAGGGAGTTAGGATTCTTATTTTAGCTATTGGTTTGGAGTAATTTGGGTGTGAAAACATTTCTTTCCATTTATCTTACATAATTCCATATTTTAATTATTTTTTTGATGCATGTGATTGAGATACTCTTAATTTCTAACTGATCGGTGTGAGGTTTTGAGTGCGTGACTTGTGTTTTTCCAATTGGACAGAAAAAGAATCCTTTTCATATTCACCTTATTGAGATTTCAATCTAATTTGGAATCTCTTATTACATGCATAATTTCTGGACCTTGACAATACGATTGTTATGTCAAAGTTTTCTTCTTCAAGCAATGAAATAAAGTCTTAGGAATTAATCGGGATTACAATTAATTTCAACCAAAGAATTATTCCAAAACTAAATTAATCTCTAATAATGATGAACTTGAAAGTGTGTAGTGAACTCAAAATTAACCATTTTATATCATAATTATAAAACACTGCCTTTCCTTGTCAACTATTAAACTCTTTAATTAAGTAATTTTATTTTTAAAACTGTTTTCAAAACCACCTCCTCTTTTAGTAATATTTATTAAAAATACACACTATAAGCTGCCAAATCTCCTTGATAGATGACCTAGGTTCTTACATATACTAAAAAATCTTCTTTAAATAACTATCAATTTGACGTGTCACGATAGCGCGTTCATGCACCAACCGTGTCGACCTCTATTGTCTGCACGGTTAGCCTGCGCACGGTTTGGACAAATCGTGCACAAACCGTGCATAGCCCCATATCTTCCCAAGTTCTTTAAAAAATTAACCCAAACACATCCCAGGTCATACCATAACCCAAAGGTACTTAATAACAACAAAAAGTACCTGAAAAAATTCCCGAGATTACTCCATAAAAGGTCAGGATCTTATAATCTCTTCACCTTATAACAGCTCATCCTCAAGATGCACTCCCGAACTTATCTAAGATTCTGAGCCAAAAATATTGGGCCATTGAGCCATCATGTCTACTTCCTATTCCCAAGTTTCCTCTTGAACACTTCCATGTTTCCATAACACATGAACTAACAACATGTTCTTTCCCTGTAACACTTTCTCACTGCTACCCAACACATGTATCGGATGCTCCTCAAAGGACGCATCTATCTCGAGGTCAAACTATTCCACAGAAATCACATGAGAAGATTTTTGGGGATACTAATATAGTTTTGACACATGGAAAACATCATTCATAGTGCTGAACTTCTGTGGAAGTGCTAATCGGTACGCCACCGGCCCGATTCTCTCCAACACCTCAAACGGTCCTACAAACCTGGGTTCCAACTTCCCTAACACTATATCCAGTGGTGACCAAATCTAGGAAACACCTAAAAGAAAACACGATCACCCTATAAGGCCCCAGCCTTAAACATTACTTAATCTTGAGTTATTTCAAGAATACACATTGAGGATCTTTTCAGGTTTAGAGTTTTAGAGAATTAGATCATAAATCATGCATTACATTCCACATTTAAACAAAGTGGTTACATAAAATATAGTACTCATTTTTCCATCAACGGAAACATATTTAAAATAAAACATGGATTCTTTATTGACACTTCCTTGACACTATCATCATACCATGTACCTTTCCCTTGACCTGTGAAAAACATTTCAAAAACTTCGGATGAGCATAAAAAGCTCAGTAAGGGATATAAAAATACGGAAAGGAATCATTAGTACATGTATACATAAGAATCAATGAAATCATACTTTACTCATAAAACATAAGCACGTTAACATACCTCATGAAATCATAAGACTTATGAATAACTCATAGAAATCATAAGATATAAAGGTAACTTGAGGCATTCATAACATTCTTACGTAGGGAGTAACCCTCATGGTTATGTTTGGAATAAGGATCACAGTATATTCCCTAAATCTCTTCAAAGAAACCTTAACGTTTAACCCCTTCGCGTTACCCAATGCATTGGAGAGCTATATCGGGCTCACCCACCCTTATTTTATCATGGAACCACCCATCTTCATAATAATTCCCAAGAACCATAACATAATCTTATCACATAAAACATGCATAAAGGAAACATAACATTTCCACATTTCAATCACAAGATATCAATACAACATATTGATATAATAAAAACATTATGAAAACAATTTCCAATACCAAAATAAATGAAAATTAAAACATGGTATTTATTTTTCATTTTAAAAAAAAGTTATGGCTTATAGAGGAAGTCGAAACTCAAATAATAGTCACGGCGGTGGAGAAGTCATTGTCGCCGCATACGTATGACAAAAACATTCCCTTTTTTCATTTAGTAAAACGCTTCATATAAAAAGATTCCTTTTTAATAAAAGTAAAATTCAAAGGGGTTTATACACCGTATAAAAGAAAGTTGTGTATAAAACAAAATATGCCTCAATGAAAGGAGATTGAGACGAAGTCCCTTACCTTGGGTCCGACTTGACTCGATTGTTCTTTAACCTCCTGAATAATAAACATGAGTTAATTTCTACTTGCTTAAGAACCTTTTTCAAGTTCATTATTCCTTTTATATCACTTATTACCATGTTATGAACACTATGTAATTATTTAAGTTAATAATGGTTGTTTTGTCGATCATTGGTACTTGAGTCAAAAATAAACTCTTTATAATTACAAGTTGTTCATGTGGTAAAATATCCATTATATCCAGAATTATATTCATGATGTAGATATCATAAATTTAATATATATCCAGTATATACATGAATTTATAATATTACATAACATTTAGAGGTAATAAATGAAATGCACCGTTCATGGAGACGGTAAGCCGTACGTACGCATGAACGCTAATTTCATTTCTATTTCATATTTTATGGAATGGAATCATAATGATATAAAGGTATATTATAATTACATTATAATATCATATATAATATCATTAACTCCATCCTTTATACATCCCACATATGGCATTAACGAATCAAATCACTTTGAGGGGGCAGTAGTCCGCACTTCCTAAAATGAAGATATCGCGTTTACCCATAATGGAAACCATAAAGGTATGTAATAAATGAAAAATACAGAAGCTTAAGGAAAACATAAACATATTATATATCATATATAAATATAGTGACATATTAATGGCCACCTTTGAAGGTGTTAGAAGAATATTGAACAATCATCGTTTCGTGAGGCAGAAATTCGCCATCCACGGAAATAGTATGCTCTTTAACCATTAGATGTAGGTGTGTGTAAGTGTAGCTCGAATAATTCTTATAAAAACATCCTATTATATTTAATATACTGGTTTTGTTACAAAATAAATTAATAAAAGGAGTTTAGGGGGTTGGAGAAGCAAAATAAAACAAAAGAACATTAGAGAAGACTTTACCTTTAAATCGGGTAACTCCTCTTGGTTTGTACCAAAAGGGTTTCTTGTAGAGATTTCTGCCTAAGTTAAGGCTTCTAGGATTAAGAGAGGGATGAAGAGAGATAAAATGAGCAGATCTTGGCCGAGACAATGGCTTGAGAAGTGTGGGTAAGGAGGTAGAGGTGGGGGCCTTTTATAAGAGGGGGGAGGGGCGCTCTTGGAAAGTCCAGAAATGTTACTTTATTTTAAAATGAGTTTCGGATTTAAAAGGTCCCATATTGATATATTTCAAGTATAAGGTAATAAGGGTTCGAAATATACTCATAAAATAGGTTTTTGACAAGTTTAAGTCTTAGATGTTACATTATCTTTTCATTTTATTTAAATCATTCATTAATGAGATAATCGCTGCATCATCATGATGTCATAAATAAACTAATTTATTTAATGTCTAAAAATTATAAAAAAAATACTATGATGTAGGAAATACTTTTAGATTTCCAATTAATATTTATTGTCTAAGATATCATTTACATATACAAAACTAAAAATGTTTTACTCGGGTGATACATTGTTTAGTGATATTCTCATTTCTTTAAAAATAAAATGATAAAGTGTCACTTTCACCCAAAAGTGATTCCATGGGGTCCCTAAGTTTGGAACAAGGCATCCCATGGTCTTCCATGACACAACCAGTAGCATTATGACACATGTTGGTGTCATTTTTTATTATTATGATATTATTTTATTATCCTTAACTACCCGATTACTAATTAATCAAGATAATTAAAGATAATTACCGTCGTTACTATTCATAATGTCCAAAAACAAAAGAGTCTTAATTAAATAATTTGGAACCTATGATTCCAAATATGGAATCCATTTTACCAAATTAAAAACATTGAAATTTAAATAATTAATTTAAAAAATAATTCCCGTTGTCAAAACAAATTGCGGGTTTTTTAGAAACAATTTCTATCAAAAGTTTGGTACTTATTTATGCCCAATTCCAAAGTGAAATTAATTCTAATGAACACAATTGGATTAAATGGTAAAAATATATTCCAATTACACTTTAAAATCAATTAAAAATATAATATAACCATATAATTAAATTAGATGAAAAATCAGTTTTGATGTAAAATGCAGTATTTTTCACTATTCGTTAAAAAATGAACATTGTCAGAAAAATACCAAAAATTTATCCAAAGTAAATTTAAATGTCCCAATCATAAAGAATAAGTTTATTTTGACAAATAGAGCTTATAAAATTGTCAAAAGATAGATTTAAAAATGGTTCACCATCAAAAGGCAGTAAAATAATCTTTTAAAATATTAGAGTATTCCATGCTTAAGATTGGATTTATTATTATTTTAGGCCTCTAAAACACTATCTAATTAATAAATAGACATAGATAAGAATATATATTATTCATTACTTACTTGGGATGTTACATTCTTCCCCCCTTTAGAAAATTGAATCCCCGCAATTTATTTACTTATCGAATAAGTGGGGGTATTTATCCCTCATTGCATTTTCAGATTCCCATGTTGCCTCTTCACTCATGTGGTTTTTCCACAAAACATTTACTTGATGAATCACCTTATTCCACAACACTTTCTCCCTGTGGTCAAGAATCTAGACCGGTTGTTCCGCATAAGATAGATTCTCTTCCATCTGAACTACCTCTGGACTCAAAACATGAGATGGATCTGGGATGTACTTCCTTAACATTGAAACATGAAAAACATTGTGTAACTGAGATAAAATCAGAGGTAAAGCCACTCGGTATGCAACTGATCCAACTCTCTCCAGAATTTCATATGGTCCAATGAACCTTGGACTCAACTTTCCTTTCTTACCAAATCGCATCACACTTTTCCATGGAGATACTTTGAGAAAAACATGATCACCTACCTCAAAAGAGAGATCCTTTCTTCTGTTGTCCGCATAACTCTTATGCCTGCTCTGAGCTGTTCTCATGTGTCTCTATATCAGCTAAACTTTTTCTGCCAACTCTTCTACCAATTTCGGTCCCATCAACTTCCTTTCACCTACTTCATCCCAAAAAGCTGGAGTTCGACACCACTTCCCATATAATGCCTCAAATGGTGTCACCTGTATACTAGAATGAAAACTGTTATTATAAGAAAACTCAACCAAAGAAAGATGTTGGTCCCAACTTCCCTGATAATCCATCGAACAATCACGTAGCATATCCTCCAAAGTCTGAATTGTTCATTCTGACTTCCCATCTGATTGAGGATGAAAAGTTGTACTAAAATTTAATTCAGTACCCAATGACTTCTGAAGGCCTTTCCAAAAGTTAGAAGTAAACCTGGGATCATGATCAGATACAATGGAGAGGAGAACTCCATGTAACCTGACTATCTCTTTAAGATATAAATGAGAAAGTTGATCTAGGGAAAAAGTATCTTTTATAGCAATGAAATGAGCAGATTTAGTCAAGCGATCGACAATAACACAGATTGCATTATTACCTCGAGGTGTCTTCGGCAATCCCACAATGAAGTCCATGGATATATTCTCCCATTTCCACTCTGGCACTGGTAAAGGCTGAAGCATCCCTTTCGGTAACTGCCGCTCTGCTTTAACCTGTTGACAATTCAAACACTTCACAGTAAAATCAGCAATATCTCTTTTCATTCCATCCCACCAGTAATACTCCCAAAGATCTCTATACATCTTAGTACTGCCTGGATGAACTGAAAACAGAGAACTATGAGCTTCACATAACAACTCTCTCTTTAACTGTGAATCACACGGCACACACAATCTCTTCCCAAATCTCAAAACACAATCATTATCAATGTTGAATTCAGGCAACTTACCCTTCTGAACCATCTCTACCTTTTTCTGCAACTCACTATCTTGCTTCTGTGCTTGCTTAATTCAGTCTGATAGAGAATATTTCACTGATACCTGAAACAAAATAGAAGGACGTCCTGCACCAACAACTTCTATGCCAAAGTTCATCAAATCCTTAACCAAAGGATCACGTTTCAAATGCAACATTGTTAATGAAGCATTACTTTTTCGACTCAAAGCATCAGCCACTTTATTTGCTTTTCCTGGATGGTAATGAATTGTACAATCATAATCCTTGATTAATTCTAGCCATCTCCTCTGTCTCATGTTCAATTATTTCTGAGTGAATATATACATTAAACTTTTGTGATCGGTATATATTTCACACTTTACTCCATATAAATGATTCCTCCAAATTTTTAAAGCGAAAACAACAACAGCTAATTCCAAATCATGTGTAGGGTAATTTACCTCATGAGTTTTCAACTGACGTGAAGCATAAGCAATTACCTGATCATTCTGCATTAGGACGCAACCAGGTCCTTTCAATGAAGCATCACTGTAGATAAAAAACTCACCATTCCTAGAAGGTAGTGCCAAAACTGAAGCATTCACCAATCTTCTTTTCAGTTCCTGAAAACAATCATCACATTCTTTTGTCCAGATAAACTTAACACCCTTCCGAGTTAGCTTTGTCATTGGACTATATAACCGTGAATTTTTTTTTAAAAACCTTCGGTAATAGCCTGCCAAACCAAGAAAACTATGAATCTTGGTTACATTTGTGGGTCTTATCCATTCTTCCACAACCTTTGTTTTTGGAGGATCAACAGTTATCCCATCTTTAGAAACAATGTGCCCAAGGAAAGAAATTTTTTGAAACCAAAACTCACACTTGCTGAATTTCCCATACAATTTCTTTTCTTTTAAGGTTTGAAAAATAACCCTTAAATGTCTTTAATTCTCCTCTTTAATTTTAGAAAACACCAAAATATCATCAATGAAAATAACCACAAACTTATCGAAGAACTCATGGAAAATTCTATTCATAAGGTCCATGAATACAGCAGGTGCATTGGTTAGCCCAAAAGGCATAACTAAAAATTCATAATGGCCATATCTTGTACGAAATGTGGTCTTCGGAATATATGTTTCCTTTACCTTCAACTGATGGTACCCCGATCTCAGGTCAATCTTTGAAAAATACTGAGCTCCCTGGAGCTGATCAAACAAATCATCGATACGAGGTAAAGGATATTTGTTCTTAACAATGATGTTATTCAAGGCTCTATAATCAATGAAAAGTATCATTGAACCATCTTTCTTTTTAACAAACAAAACAGGAGCACCCCATGGTGATGTGCTAGGTCGAATGAAACCTTTCTCAAATAAATCTTGCAATTGCTCCTTCAACTCTAAAAGTTCAATTTGAGCCATTCGATATGGGGGTTTTGAAATTGGCTTAGCATCAGGAACTAAGTCAACAGTAAATTCAACCTTTCGATCTGGTATTATTCCAGGCAACTCATCAGGAAAAACATCAGGATACTCATTTACCACTGGCACATCATTAATCTAAACAGTTCCTTTGTTTTCAACAATATGTGCAAGGTAACATTAATTTCCATCTTTTACAAGTTTCTCAGCCTCTTGATATGTTATCAACAGTAAGGGTTCATTCTTGTACACAAACTGAAAGTCTTTCTGAAAAGAAACTTCTTTAGCTCTATAGTCAATCTTATCATGGTAAATAGAGAGCCAATCCATACCCAGGATAACATCAAACTCTACTAGAGGTAAAACAATAAGGTTTGAAAGTAGGTTATTTCCATGGATAAGGATAAGAAGATTCTTATAAATTCTTTTTGCCTCAACATTTCCACCAGGTGTTTTTACCACAAGTTCAGGAGTCATTTCTTGATATGTTATTCCCATTTTACTAGAAAAGTTTTCAGATATTAAGGAATGTGTAGACCCTGAATCAAACAACACACTGGAATAATCTGAAAAAACAAACAAAGTACCTGATACCACTTCATTTGATGGCCCAACATCTGCTGAAGTAGTTGCAAATGATTTCACCACCCCTTTCTGCTTGTGTTATAACTGCTTCCCATCACTTGAGCTCTTTGTAGGATACTCGTTTGCATAGTGACCCATCTCATTGCACTTGAAACATTTCACTAACTGTAAATCAAATTTGTTCTTACCATCACCCTGGTCTTTTTCAGTGCAATCACGAGACTTATGTCTCATCTTACCACATCGGTAGCACTTTCCAGAATTCAAAAGACATTCCACAGCATGCCTTTTACCACATTTATCACAAACTGGAAACTTATTTTTCTTACCCTCAGACCTTTTTAAAGAATTATTCCCTTTCTCCTGCCACCTCGGTCTCTTCTTCTGTTGGTTGTTATAGAACACTTGATCATCATAAAACTCCATTTCCACCTTCTCAGCACATCAAAAAAGCTTTTCATAACTCTTGAACTCGCGAGAAGCTAAATCCCTTCGATATTTTGGCTTTAATCCTGAGTAAAAACGATTTATTTTACTATCAAGGTCTCGGATAAAATTTGGGGCATACCTTACCAATCGAGTGAACCTTTCTTCATAAGCAGCCACTGATTCATCCTCTTACCTCAATTCCAAGAATTGTTTTTCCATACTAAGTTGAACAGCCTTAGGAAAATAATTCTCAAGAAACATACCTTTTAATTCATCCCAGTTGAGGGAATCAATATCATCAGCATCCCTGATATTTTTAACCATCGACCACCACTGATCTGCTTCACCCTCCAAACGGTAAATTGCAATAATAACCTTTTGATTGTCTGAACACCCCATGACATCAAAAATCTTCTCCAGTGCTTTAATCCACCCTTCAGATAGCACAAGGTCAGATGATCCTCTGAATGATGGGGGATGTTGCCTCATGAAATGTTCCACTACTGACATGTTCCTCTGCGGTTGATCTAGCTGATCTCGTGCATGGATACCACCACCATTTATTGCTTGAGTCAACCGCTCCATTACTGCAACAAACTATTCAGTTCCAATTCTGAACATCTCAGGATGCTGATTCAAAAGGTCATTTCCTTCTGTATTCCTTCCTAACACTACTTCCCTATTTCCTCTGCAGAAAACCATACTGAACAAACATGTCTTAGATGAAGCAACATGGTAATCTTCAAATTCTATATCATTTCAATTTTACCATAAAAAAAATATTTTTGGATAATCATTTATTATAATTCTAACTCCTAAATTTATCTAAACCGACCTATGATACCAACTATAAGGCCCCAGCCTTAAACATTACTTAATATTGAGTTATTTCAAGAATACACGTTGAGGATCTTTTCATGTTCAGAGTTTTAGAGAATTAGATCATAAATCATTCATTACATTCCACATTTAAACAAAGTGGTTACATAAAAGATAGTACTCATTTTTCCCATCAACGGAAACATATTTAAAATAAAACATGGATTCTTTCTTGACACTTCCTTGACACTATCATCATACCATGTACCTTTCCCTTGACCTATGAAAAACATTTCAAAAACTTGGGATGAGCATAAAAATCTCAGTAAGGGATATAAAAATACGGAAAGGAAACATTAGTACATGTATACATAAGAATCAATGAAATCATACTTTACACATAAAACATAAGCACATTAACATACCTCATGAAATCATAATAATTATGAATAACTCATAGAAATCATAAGACATAAAGGTAACTTGAGGCATTCATAACATTCTTAAGTAGGGAGTAACCCTCATGGTTACGTTTGGAATACCCATCACAGTATATTCCCTAAATCTCTTCAGAGAAACCTTAACATTTAACCCTTTCACGTTACCCAATGAATTGGAGAGCTATATCAAGCTCACCCGCCCTTATTTTATCATGGAATCACCCATCTTCATAACAATTCCCAAGAACCATAACATAATCATATCACATAAAACATGCATAAAGGAAACATAACATTTCCACATTTCAATCACAAGATATCAATATAACATATTGATATAATAAAAACATTATGAAAACCATTTTCAATACCAAAATAAATGAAAAGTAAAACATGGTATTTATTTTTCATTTTAAAAAAAAAGTTATGGCTTGTAGAGGAAGCCGAAACTCAAATAATGGTCACGGTGGCGGAGAAGTCATTGTCGCCGCATACGTATGACAAAAACATTCCCTTTTTTCGTTTAGTAAAAAGATTTTTATAAAAAGATTCCTTTTGAATAAAAGTAAAATTCAAATGGGTTTATACACCGTATAAAAGAAATTTGTGTATAAAACAAAATATGCCTCAATGAAAGGAGATTGAGACGAAGTCCCTTACCTCGGGTCCGACTTGACTCGATCGTTCTTTAACCTCCTGAATAATAAACTTGAGTTAATTTCTACTTGATTAAGAACCTTTTTCAAGTTCATTATTCCTTTTATATCACTTATTACCATGTTATGAACACTATGTAATTATTTAAGTTAATAATGGTCGTTTTGTCGATCATTGGTACTTGAGTCAAAAATAAACTCTTTATAATTACAAGTTGTTCATTTGGTAAAATATATATTATATACAGAATTATATTCATGATTTAGATATCATAAAT
Source organism: Viscum album (assembly GCA_963277665.1). Taxonomy (NCBI): domain Eukaryota; kingdom Viridiplantae; phylum Streptophyta; class Magnoliopsida; order Santalales; family Viscaceae; genus Viscum; species Viscum album. Next base: position 1,965,112,599 of record OY728130.1, on the reverse strand, counting down.
TTCATATATATCCAGTATATACATGCATTTATAATATTACATAACATTTAGAGGTAAGAAATGAAATGCACCGTTCATGGAGACGGTAAGCCGTACATACGCATGAACGCTACTTTCATTTCTATTTCATATTTTATGGAATGGAATCATAATGATATAAAGGTATATTATAATTCCAGTATAATATCATATATAATATCATTAACTTCATCCTTTATGCGTCCCACATATGGCATTAACGAATCAAATCACTTTGAGGGGGTGGTAGTCCGCACTTCCTAAAATGAAGATATCGCGTTTACCCATAATGGAAACCATAAAGGTATGTCATAAATTAAAAATACAGAATCTTAAGGAAAACATAAACATATTATATATCATATATAAATATAGTGACATCTTAATGGCCACCTTTGAAGGTGTTAGAATAATATTAAACAATCATCATTTCGTGAGGCAGAAATTCGCCATCCACGGAAACAGTATGCTCTTTAACCATTAGATGTAGGTGTGTGTAAGTGTAGCTCGAATACTTCTTATAAAAAAATCCTAGTATATTTAAGATACTGGTTTTGTTTCAAAAGAAATGAATAAAAAGAGTTTAGGGGGTTGGAGAAGCAAAATAAAACAAAAGAACATTAGAGAAGACTTTACCTTTAAATCAGGTAACTCCTCTTTGTTTGTACCAAAAGGATTTCTTAGAGAGCTTTCTGCCTAAGGTAAGGCTTCTATGATGAAGAGAGGGATGTATAGAGATAAAATGAGTAGATATTTGCTGAGTCAATGGCTTGATAAGTGTGGGTAAGGAGGTAGAGGTGGGGGCCCTTTATAAGAGGGAGGAGGGGCACTCTTGGAAAGTCAAGAAATGTTACTTTATTTGAAAATGAGTTTTGGATTTAAAAGGTCCCATATTGATATATTTCGAGGATAAGGTGATAAGGGTTATAAATATACTCATACAATAGGTTTTTGACAAGTGTAAGTCTTATATTTTACATTATATTTTCATTTTATTTAAATCGTTCATTAATGAGATAATTGTTGCATCATCATGATGTCATAAATAAACTAATTTATTTAATGTATAAAAATTATAAAAAAAATACTATGATGTAGGAAATAATTTTATATTTCCAATGAATATTTATATCCTAAGAGATCATTTACACAGACAAAACTAAAAATGTTTTACTCAGGTGATACATTGTTTAGTGATATTCTCCTTTCTTTAAAAATAAAATGATAAAGTGTCATTTTCACCCAAAATTGATTCCATGGGGTCCCTAAGTTTGGAAAAAGGCATCCCATGGTCAGACGTGACACAACTGGTAGAATTAGGACACATTTTGGGGTCATTTGTTATTATTATGATATTATTTTATTATCCTTAACTACCTGATTACTAATTAATCAAGATAATTAAAGATAATTACCGTCGTTACTATTCATAATGTCCAAAAACAAAAGAATATTAATTACATAATTTGGACCTTATGATTCCAAATATGGAATTAATTTTAGCAAATTCTAAACATCGGAATTTCAATAATTAATTTAAAAAATAATTCCCGTTGTCAAAACAAATAGCGGGTTTTTTAGAAACAATTTCTATCAAAAGTTTGGTACTTGTTTATACCCAATTCCAAAGTGAAATTAATTATAATGAACACAATTGGATTAAATGGTAAAAATATATTTTAATTAAACTTTAAAACCAATTAAAAAGATAATATAACCATATAATTAAATTAGATGAAAAAGCAGTTTTGATGTAAAATGCAGTATTTTTCACTATTCATTAAAAAATGAACATTGTCAGAAAAATACCAAAAAATTATCAAAAGTAAATTTCAATGTCCCAATCATAAAGAATAAGTTTATTTTTACAAATATATCTTATAAAATTTTCAAAATATAGATTTAAAAATGGTTCTCCATCAAAAGGCGGTAAAACAATCTTTTAAAAATATTAGAGTATTCCATGCTTAAGATTGAAATTATTCTCATTTTAAGCCTATAAAACACTATCTAATTCATAAATAGACATAGATAAGAATATATATTATTAATTACTTACTTGGAATGTTACACACCCTCTATAAACTCTAGGGGTCATCTCTGTCTATCAGCATGCGACTTCTGCCTAGTATGAGTCGTAGCCATACGTTTCTGAATCAACTGCACCTGCTCTAATATCTCATGAACGAGACTCGGTCCTAACAACTCTGACTCACCTGCCTCTAACCAAAATAGAATTTATCTACAAGGTCTACCATAAAGTGCCTCATATGGTGCCATTTCTATAGTTTCCTAATAACTTTTGTTATAGGAAAACTCCACTAAATCCAAGTGCTTCTCCCAAGAACCACTAAAGTCAAGCACACATGCTCGCATTATATCCTATAACACCTATATGGTATGCTCTGATTTCCCATCTGTCTGTGTGTGGAAGGTCGTACTTAATAGAACCTGTGTACCAAGTGCCTTCTGTAATCCCTTCCAGAAGCATGAAGTAAAGTGAGAATTGCAATCTAAAACTATAGTTCATGGAACCTCATGCAAACAAACTATCTCCTTCATGTACAGTTCTCCCAACTGATCTACTGTAAAGGTTTACCTGATAGGAAAGAAGTGTGCTACCTTCATTAGTCGGTCCATAATGACCCAAATATCATCATTCTTCATAAAAGTCTTTGTAATTCCTACCATTAAATCCATAGTCACATCATCCCACTTTCATTCTGGAATAGATAACGGCTTCAATAGGCCTCCAGGTCATTGATGTTGTGCCATCACCTACTGATAGGTGAAACGTCTTGTTATAAACCTTGTTATCTTCTTTTTCATTTTGGGACACCAAAACTGTCGTCGTAGGTCACGGTACATTTTTTTCACCCTAGGATGTACCACCACCTTGAAGCATGAAATTCTCACATGAGTTTCTCTCACATACACATAGACACAATAACCTTCTTTTTCACAGAGATGATCTCATCCTCATCTATTATCTAGTCTGAAGGTATCTCCCCACCTTCAAGGCTTTCTCTTAAGGCTAAACACTCTGGATATTCATACTTTCTGTCCCTGATCCATCTCAAGAGTGTAGACTCCACTGCTACAGAAACCAGAGTCATCCTCTCCTGACTCTCTGGAACTACCACATGAATTTTCGCTAGAAAATTCATCATCTTCTACTCTGAACTCGACTCATGTACCAACTAAGTCTGAGTTTTCCTGCTCAAGGCATCAACCACCCTATTCCCTTTTCTGGGTGTATATTACAATTCAAAATCAAAGGATTGCATGTACTCTACCCATCTTTATTGCCGAATATTCAAGTGACATTGTGAAAAGATATACTTAAAGATTTTGTGATCTGTAAAAAACTGTAATTTTTTCACCCAAAAGATAGTCACCAACACTTGATGTCATAAACCACTACTGCCAACTCGAGGTAATGTATAGGGTAATTATGTTCATGTGGCCTCAGATTCTGAGACCCATAAGAAACAACTCGATCCCCTTACATCAACACATCTCCAAGTCTGATCCCAGAAGCATCTCAATACGCTGTGTACTCCTCACCTGACTTGGGTATGATCAAAATTGGTGTTGATGTCAAGCACTTCTTCAATTCCTGGAAAGCATTCTCACATGCTCCTGTCCAATCAAACTTCATACCTTTATTTTTCAAACCTATAAGTGGTTATTCCGATTAGGAAATGTCATGGATAAACCTCCTAGAATAACCAATTAATCCCAAAAAGCTTTGGATATCAAAAACATTATTGGGTTGCTCCTAAGAAACCACTGCCTGTACTTTTTCTAGGTCTACTTCCACACCTTCTTCCGAGATGATGTGCACCAAAAAGTGTACCCTATCAATCCAAAACTGAAATTTAGATAGCTTGTCATATATCCAATGCTCTCTTAGTGTACCCAGGACAATGTAAAGATGTTGGGAATGATATTCATGAGTCTTAGAGTACACCAGGATGTCGTCTATGAACACCATCACAAACAGATCTAAGTATGGGTGAAAGATCACGTTTATCAAGGCCATAAACACTGCTAGAGAATTTGTCAACCCAAATGGAATTACGAAAAACTCATAAAGTTCATACCTGCTTCTGAAAAAATTTCTTGGTATATAAGAGGTATGATCTCTCACCTAATGATACCCAGATCTCAAATTGATCTTTGAGAACACCCAATCTCCCTTTAGCTGGTCAAATTGATAATCAATATGCGGAAGAGGGTATCAGTTCTTCACGATCATTTTATTCAACTTCTGGTAATTGAAATACAAGTGTAAACTCCCATCAGCCTTCTTTGCAAACAAAATAGGTGATCTCCAAGGCGACATACTCAGACGGATAAACCCTTTATCCTCCAACTCCTCCAACTACATTTTGAGCTCTTGAAGATCAGTTGGTTCCATTCAGTAAGGTGGAATAGATATCGGCTCAGCCCCCAGAATGAGCTCAATAGTGAATTCCATATCCCTCTTAGGTGGAAACCCTAAAAATTATTTAGGAAAGACATCTTGAAATAGTTTCACTACTGGTGGAATGACGTCTTGCCTACCACTCCCATCATCTAGAAAAAGACTAGCAACTTGGGTTGTGAGATCTCCCAGTTTCTAATTAATTGTCCCAAATCAGCCTGAATTGATATCCCATTCTCCATGATGAACATACTGGTCACCCTCAGAATATACAATGGTCACTCTCCTATGGTAACAATATACGTGGGCTCAGTATGAAACTAAATAGTCTATACCCATAATTAGGTCAAAGACCGCTATATCAAGGACATAGATATCCCAAAGTAAATGATACTCTCTGATATCTAGAGAACATCCCTTGTATAAATAGATATCCCTAGTTCATGTTCCCAAAGGTGTATCGATATTCATCACTCCACTTACAGACTCCACCTCCAAGCTCAAGCCATTAATAATATTTGCAGATATAAAGGAATGAGAGGCACCAATATCAAACAAAGTAGTAACTAAGGTAGAAGAAACTAGAATAGTACCTCTCACTATTGATGGATCTGCCTCACTCTTCACAAGTGTAGGTTGAACTACATATAATTGTCCTTCCCCTGTTCCATGTGGTGTCATCTAACTCCCCTGAGTATCACCACTCTGTTGATATGGGAACTCATACCCTAAAGCACCACATCCACTGCCTCTATCTCCTCTTCCAATAGAACTCCAGCTGCTAGACCTATATGGTGTAGAAGAACCCCTCCCACACTCTGACTCTGAACAGTTGTTCCCTTAGCACCAGTCTACCACTACTTCCTACAAAACTTCTGTAGGTTCCCCATATTACCACAAAATTGGCACTCCACTAGTGGTTGAGGACAATTTGTATGATAGTGTTCTTGCCTGCCGCACTGGTGGCAAAGCACATGAGTAAGATCTGGTGAAACTGTTCCTCCTGACTGCCCACCTTGTTTTCCACTATCTTGACTAAGGTTCTCATGACGGTGCTTCCTGCTCTCAGAAGGAACACTCCCTAATCATCTAGTGACAACTACATGTCCTGTACCGAAATCCTCCTTTAGGTTTCCCTCTGAAATGAGATCCTGATTAACCACTTCTGAGAATTTCTCCAGCCTAAATATATTCACCTAGGACTTAATTTCACACCTAATTCCGTCCTGAAATTGTTTTTCCGAAGAAGCCTCGTATGCCGCCAAAGTTAGAGCAAAACACTGTAAATCTATGAGATGTTTAGAATACTCTATTATGGACATGCTTCCTTAGGTCAGATGCATAAACTCTGAAGCCTTATCTTATCTCAGCATCTCTGGATAGAAGTGTTCCAATAACTTCTCTAAAAATTATTTCCATAATATCTCATCAGTCTGTCCAGATCGTACCTGAATGTCCCACCAGCACTTTGTTGAACCCCGTAGCATATAAGCAGCCAACTTGACCCTACTCCCAGCCGGAAACTCCAAATGGTCAATTATTGTCTCTATGGATTCAATCCAGAATTCATCTCCCTCAGGTCCACCCTCTCCAGTAAAAGTAGGAGGGTGTTGTAGCTGAAACTACCATGTCAACTCAGACGTTATTTTTTGAGACCACCCTGGGTCTCTCTCCATGAATTGCATGAAACAAGCAAAGTTCTCTCAGAAATATTCATTTTCCTCCTCAGCTTTCACCAATGGTTCCTTAATCTCCATGTCTGGAAGTTTGTTCTAGGTCATACACCTCAGTATCTCCTTCAACAAGCATCATGGAGGCATATCTCTACAAAGCTAAACACACATCTTAAGTCTTTTAACACAAACTTATAACATTTATGTAAGAGGATAAACTAACACAACAAGTTTCAACATGTCCCTTTCCTCTTTTTCTCAAAACATGGTCAACACTGAGGCCTTGTCACTACCCTTAACCATCCTACTCCTAGGTCTTGGTTAATAAGGGTACAGTCATTCTCAATAATTAATCCAAACATTAATCAATCACATTATCTGGAATTAATTAATTCAACAATTAATTAATTAATAATACTCATTTCATAAATCAAGGTTCTCATTAGACACCCATTTATTCTCATTTTTAATCTTTATTTCAATCTAAAAACAAGAAAAAACATTTCAAGTTCAATAACTTAACCATAACCTGTTTTCCCATGAGTGCCTAGAATGATGCATACAGACTCAACTATCGTGCCTCTTTAGGCCATGAATCAAAATTCAACAATTTTCAAAACAAATATTACATCACACCACAAGTGCGTCACCCAAGGTGAAATAATATTCAACTGCAAAAATAAATAGTAATCACAACAATCCCACCCAGAGTACTCGGATTTTCCCCCATACATGGGTTTGAAACTCCCCTCTTCCTAGTCTCTTGTCTACCTTTCCCAAAATAGTAATAAAAAAGAAGAAGAAAGAAAAGAAGACTCCTCTAATACCACTTTGTGACATCCTGACCTGGGAGCCACTGAACGGTGCCCTGATCCGGTTAGCCACATGCCCTCAAGCGTGCCTCCTCATACGCCAGAGGGTGCCAACTAGATGCGAGGGTTTGGTAATCCAACTTTGGGGAGACTATACCCTCTTTTATCAGAATAACACACCAACAGAAGCAAATAAAAACAACCAAGTGTGGAAGCATATAAATAACCAGAACAATACCATGTCATATGATAACCAAAACATGAAAATACAACACTCAACTGAAATTTAAAACATGCTATGACAATGAAAATGTCAAGTGTCTACAATACAACTGAAAGTAAAGACACAATAACTCCCAAACGGGTCCCGAACCATGTCTGGTTCCTTCTCCCATGCTCCAATCCCAAACTACAACCCATCCCAGGGAATTTCCCTTATCCAGTCCTACAACAATAAATTCTACTTGGGTGCTGATCAGGCAGCCCAAATAGGGTGTGAATACAACTCAGTAGGCCACCACCAATAGTGTTTAAAACGAGTCCAGTCAAAATATAGTGCATGAATTTTTATGAAGTAATAAATACGATTTATAATTTAAACAGTTATCACATTGTCATTTAATCTTTAATCACTACATTAGGCCCAGTTTCAACTCATTTTTCCCATTTGAATCATCATTCATTATTATCATTCATTTAGTGTTGGACATCATGTCAAGAGCCACATTATCATATGAATCATCATTCATTAATATTAATCATTTGGTGTAGGTCGTCATGCCTAGCACCACATTCTCATATAAATCATCATTCATTAATATTAATCATTTGGTGTAGGTTGTCATGACGAGAACCGCAATCTCATTGAGTGTAGGTCATCATGTTTACCACTCCATATCTCATTTGGTGTAGGTCATCATTCCTAACACCCCATAATCTCAAGCTTGGAAATCTATTGGGGAGGAATGTCGTTTCCAACTCCCAACTTCTAATTGGTCTATAACACCATGTCTAGTACCACAAAAATCTCATCCATTTAATCATTCTTTAATTAAAAAAAATTTTACACATTATTCCATTATTAATCCATTGATTAGTTAAACATTTCAATGGCTATTAATTAACTCAACAATCAAATAAGCATATAATCCATTAATTAATTCATCAATTAATTAATCAATAAACATAATTATCATTCCATAATTAATACTTCACAATTAATTATCCATAAAAAATCTCAATTTTTCATAATTAATTCTCACAATTAATTATCATTGATCAACATCATGGCACATAATTAATTCTCATAATTAATTATCTTTGGTCAAAATCATGTCACATAATTAATTCTCACAATTAATTATCTTTCATATCCAAAATAATTTCATAATTAATTACCCCCAATTAATTATATTAACATAATCAATTCAATATATAAATTATAATATCTCAACCCACAACAAATCTCCAAGATATCTATTTGGGAAACCCCCCTTTGTTTGTTCTGTAATTCAATTATCAATTAATCACCAAGGTAATCACAAGTCAATTCCACATTCCTAATTACTCCAATTTAGGAAATCATTCATCAAGGGAAATCTATCAAATCATGAACTCACATTCAAATATCATAAATCATAACTATGGGAGTTTGATTTAGACCACATACCTCGGTTTATTGATGGAAGTTAGCCCAACAGAAATCCCCAAAATCTGAGTGGCATAATGTCATCGATCAAGCTTCGGATCTAAATCTCTAAACTAAAATTAAGATCAAAGGCATCAAGATCTTCTAAATATAGATCTAGATCTCAACCCATAGTTTTAGATCCACGGAAATAATGGATATCTTCCATGAAAAGATCAAGGAAATATAGAGGGAAAATATGGGAGAAACATCAGGATGAAACTACATAATGGAATAAGAACAAATCTTCGATCTAGACTTCTGATCTTGATGAACGGTGTTCAAATCTCCTTGGAATACCTCTATAAGGCTGTGGGAACACTTAGATTTTTTCAAGCCCGATCCAAAGTTGAAGTATGGGAGTCCCAGGGGCTCGGGGGATTTTAAAACCAATTTTTAGATAGTTAATACCCGCACGCAAGGTTTCCTGGGCAAAGGCGCATGGTTAGGAAAAACCAGGCACCAACTATGCCGACCTCCACTATCCGCACGGTTAGCTTTTGCACGATTTGGCCAAACCGTGTGCAAACCGTGCACAATCCCCTGCCTTCCCAAGTTCCTTAAAAACTTTACCCAAATACACCCCAGGTCATACCCCAACCCAAAGGTACTTAATAACAACAAAAAGTACCTAAAAACATGCCCGATATTGCTCCAGAAAAGGTCAGAATCTTACATTTATAGACTCTTGTTTTTGGTGGGATTGTATTTTGGCCCAGTTTACTTTATGCACTTTACTTTCCATTATACTTTGTTGGGTGGGTTTAGTTGTATGCATGCATTTTATTCCTTAGTGGTTTTTAATTTTTAGTATTTGTGGGCTTGGAGATGTGTGCGTATGTGAAAGTATTTAGTCAATGCCTCCCAAGTTAGTGATCTACCTACTCGGTGTTAGTCACCAGCCCCTGGCCTATTGGAGGTGGGCTTGGGGATTCATGGTGCGAGCCCCACTGTGATGGGTCATGACATGATCCACTATAAATCTTGTGTTCTTTTGTTTTTATTTCTACTAAAACTCTTTTCAAGAATAGTACACTCACTACAGATTTTTAATTTATAAAATCTGATTGTTTTTGTCTTTAAAATTGTAAAATGACTATTCACCTCTCCCCTATAGTCATAATTAGCATCAATAACGATACAACACATGATCCGCACACAACAAGGCCAACAAGATATACACATCATTATTCCTTTAAATTACCAGCATTAAGTAGTTATCCATTTTAAGGGTATTTCCACAAAATCCATCACTTCAAAGCACAAGTTCACAACATGAATGACATTCCAATCTCAACAGTTTTCAGCTAAAATTTCAATACATTACCATATTTAAGTGATTAATTTTTTTATGAGGGAGATGTGGTTTTAAATGGAAATAATAAGATAAACCCACAAAAATGGGAATCAATCATGGAAATCAATATATCATAGAAGCATATAATTTATAATACATCCCCAATTTTCCCATATCCAGTTTATCATCTATTTTAGGTTTCATTCCACTTAGAGGGTAAATTTTCACATGTTATCCCCTTTACCATAAATCAAATCACCCAAAGAAAATATACTAGTATACTTGGGAGAAAACAAAACATACAAATCAATAATATTAATTATATAAGATAGAAGATAAGACTTGATATCCCCTACCTCAATTGGAACTTCATATTCACAATGAAAATGATGAGAAGAAGGAGAACAGGAATGCCACCAGATCTAAACCACGTGAGAGGAACCCCAAATAACCAAACCACAATAATTACCCATCAAAATTACATCCCAACATACCTCAACATGAACTGATACCACTACCAATAATTTCTAAGTGATAGATATAAAGAAACCAAGGGGAAGGAGGAAAACTCACCTCAAATCACCAAATATCAATATATCTAAGCTAAGGACTAAATCCATGGAAAAGGGGGTGAAACACCTCCCAAATTCAACTTGGGTTCACTTGAGAATTGAGATAAACAAAAAAAATGATGAGGGAAATTGGAGGGGTTGATTTATAGCCAGACCCACAAAATAACATTCACGGTGTGACAATTGATTTCACATCATGAATGATTTGAGTCTAACATATGCAAAAAACAAAGGATTCTAGATCTTAGAAACCTCAAAATCATTTACATCATGAATATATCCTTCATTATTTGAAAATTTTCAACCTATAATTACACTGGATCTACCCAAGTCACATTCATAGTGTGTAACATCATTCACATCATGAACTCCTCCTATAGCTAGAACCACAGCTCCGGCTCAATCTCTTCCTCCTTGAGCTCCCTCCGAACACCTCTAGCACCCAAAACATACAAAGTAACAAATATTGAAGGTACACACTATTACATAATATTCCTCTCAAATTATTCTCATCCTTAAGAATCAAAATCAATCCCATAATGAAAACAACTTCCACCAAAACACACTCTCATGAGATACCTCTTGAATGAGACCAACTTATTACCAACAACCTCAGTAAGTGTTAGACCATGGTACTCTTAACAAAAAATAACCTAGAAACCCTCAAGATAATGGGAGATACCTCTCAAATAGGTTTTCACCTTCAAATGAATCCAAAGTGGCGCCATCCTCCTTTCTCACAACTAACTCTCCCAAAATACTATTTCCATCTTAATCAAGTTTCAAGATATCCACATCTTCATAAATAATATACTCAAATTATTTAAATCATTTCATTTCATTTCATAAGGGATGTTCCAAAAAATTTCATAAAAAATGCTTAAATTTCTAAATCATTTAACAATATTTAAAAAAAAATGAAATCCACTATAAGGTTTCAATAAAAGGAGTAGATCTATACTAAGACTTTCCTCCTATGATAACTCTCCATTGAAGACTAGGTATCATGATGAATCTTGGGACAATCATAATGATGGTACCCCCACAATATCACAACAGAAAAAAGTCAACTCTCCAAACATAGGAAACCTTGAACCACTCAAACATAGAGTGTTAAGGCATGCTTTAGACCTAGAAGACTACCTCACTCTCTTCCTCCACGAAGCTCGATACACATAAACTAGATCATTCAACTCCAAATTCCCAACTAATTGAGAGGGATATTCACTATAATCCTCCTTCATAGTCAACCCTTTATCTACAATCTCCGCTCGGTATTTCACTGCTTCCTAAGAAGACAACTAAAAAGGTGTGATGTACCACTAATCATCTAGTCATAAAGATGATTCAAAATATTGTGCCCATTATCTCTCCTCAAGAATAAAACAGGGGAACCAACTAATCATGTCTATAAAGTGGACCACAAAGCTTCTCATACTCCCATCCCCCTATCGAAGCTCCTAAATCTCCTTCAAAAAATCATGTATCTACACTCTATAAAGGAAACCCAATTTTAATAATTCAATAAATATCCCCCAATAAACCTCTTTCGGATCATGACACTTCATATACCACTATCTTAAAGCCACTTTATGAAACAAGAAAACTACCAAACCAACTTAGAATCCATACAAGGTCTTAACCAGCCCAAAAGAAATGTTAAACTCCCCCAATTAATCCTTGAAATTAGGGCTGTAGGATCCAAAAAATAACTTTTACACATCATACCTCTAGAATTTCAACAAGATCTATCCTGAGATCTCTCTTTCTCCTTCTCACATCCCAAACCTTGATGTAATTTTGATTGCATGGCTTAGGGTAGGGAACAATAAGGTTAACACAAACCACAAAAGCACTAAAATCAACAAACAAGGAAAATTAGCACATCACAAGAAGCACATTAATCCAAGGACATCCTCACCAGCCAACTCTCATGAAAAAAAACCCACATGACCACATCACCATCCTCCATAAAGCAAAAAACTACACCATTTATATCACACATCATCTACATTGACTCAACCCACCTCTCTTCCACATAACCATTCACACCACTATTTCAAACTCTATATATCTCATGAAAAAACCACCACAAAAACCACAGAATTCCCCCTCATCCCACACAAACAAAAAAATGATCACAACTACAAGAACACAAATTGAGGGGACTCATTAATAGAATCAGGATTTTGTACACTTTTGGGCAGCCCTTACTCGTCTCTATGGATTTAGAACGTGTCATAAATATAATGTATCTTGATGGGGAAATGATTTTACTCTATTCATATGCTTGAATCCATAACACACATTACTAGTATAAGATAAATCACAACAAACCCAATCAATGAGATATAGCAATCAATCACTTTTTATCACTTCATTATAATAATTCAGGTGTGTCAAGCAAGATCATCTTCATCAATTTCAAGATTTTCCAAAATAACCATTTTATTACAAACTTTAAGTGGTTAACATTTTATGGTAGGTGGGTGATTCCATCAATACAACCATAAAACAACACATAATCATAGTAGAGATACATATTCATGATATAAAGAGACATTATCTCAGTGGTCACACAGTTTCTACGTTAAGAAGTATAAAGATTCATGTATTAGGATTCATTATGGGACATGTTCTTTATAAATAGACTTTAAAATATCATTTTATAATTTGGAAAATAGGTTTTCATCAAGGAATATCAACATTTCAATAAAATAATCAATAAGAAATGCAACCATAAACTACACTCAACATTTTCAAGTTATTTCTAGGGGAATCATCATGCCTTACATTTAAATAAATATAACATTTAGTCAAGTTAAAGAAAAAAAATTCACATGTTTTGGTACTACAAATTGGGCTTTACATAATTAAACTAAACATTTGATTGCTAAGGAAACATGCTTCCAACAAAATAAAAATTCCACATGATACATTCTATTACATTATGTTATTTATACCCAAATCAAACATTTCTTAAACATTTTATTATAAATTTAGCATGCTTTTATATTTGAAATAAAATATTCTTTCGAGTCACAAAATAAAACTACACATGTTGTATCACTACATGTGATGATTGACATGCTTGAAATAAACAATATTTAAACATTTCATCACTCAGGAAAACATGATTATACACCACAATAAAGGTAACATCATTTTAATTCCATATTTAAATACAACATGATCAGTATATAACATGCTTTCATATTCTAAATACAATATATTAAACATGTTACATGATCAAATTTTTCACACTAGAAATTTTATAGTAAACATGCAAATGTTTTCAACTTTAGGAATGATTCCCATAAAAAAACTACTCATGGATTAACATGTGAGGCATGGTTATTTCAACATTATAAATTTTACCAGTCTAGAAACTAATGAGTTAAATCGCGTAAATAATTTTGTGTCGCAATAGGTTACCACAAAGAATTATTATCATTTTCCAAAAAATTAAAACACACAATAAAATTATAGCCTTATAATAAATTCCTAACTCATGAAAGTTATATATCATGTGTAAAAAGGTGACACATGGCATGGAATTCGTATTTTGATGTTCAGTATATTTTTATAAACAATCCAGCATGGAAATTATCTTAACCATGCTTGGAATATGAGATAGATTTGTTGGTTTGGAAATATTGAAATTGTTAATGGTTATCACTGAGCAAGTTTATCATTTTCTATAATTTAAAAACAAATGACACAAAATTTCTAGCCCTGTAATAAATTTAAATCACATTCCTACAATATATAAATGGATTAATATTACAAAATTATAGTCATTCCAAAAGGAAGGGGAAATTTATTCATGTAAAAGTTTTAAAATTCAAATGAATTATAAATAATCATAATGGATATTTTTTAGGAATTATAGGATTTAAATAACCAAAACCAAATTTTACATTAATTCCACAACACATGTTTATGATACATCATAAATGAAAATCAATGCATGGAATATTAAATTTCATGGTAACTAGGACACTCTTAAGCATTGTTCAAAAATAGTTCATTTAAGCATGACATTATGAAATCTACTTAAGGTAACATTTTTTATAAAGGTTACCAAAATTTAGAAACTATTCCCCCAAAAAATAAATTAATCATGCTTCGATAAAAAGTCTAGACATTCAAAAAATATGTTAACATGTTATTTACTTTAAAATTGAAAACAAAATTCAATTTATGAAGTAGCATGTTATAACGGGCAAGGGAATATCACATTCAAGTTTCCATATGGTTTCAGAAAAATAGTTTGTGATGGTAAATTACCATTTTACTCCTTTATTTTAGGTCATATAACCAATTTAGTAAACAATGATAGTTCATTATCAACTACAAAACATGCATAGTCATAGAAATGTATATAAAATTCAAAATGTAAATTCTAATACAACTAATAACCATGATGTATGTACATCCCTACAATTATACCCTGAAATGGTTGCACTTCCACTTAAACATGTTCAGTGGGTTATCTAAGTCCTTATGTCGGATCATAGAGGGACCTAAAATGTCCATGTCATAGCTAGTTTCCTTGGTCCATAAAAAATGTTAGGATTGGGTTTCACTACTACCCTGCCAATTCCATGTGGTCCTCACCTATTCCTAACTTTGATCTCCACACCATCTCTCAATCAGCACTTTTGATGCCACTTTGTTACGACCCCCCCCCCCCATCGGTACCCCTCTTGGGCTAGCAGTGAAAAGAAGGAGAAACCCCCGAGTCCCACATCCAGTAGGCCTAGTGTTAATGACTAGAACTAAGGATATAAAAACACTCAAATGAGAGGCATTTCCCTCTTAATTCCAAAGAAATAAGACATAAACAGCCACCAAGATAGCTCCATATAAGTAAAAAGGAATTATAAATCCATCATATTTATTCTCATAACCCAAATTCCATGTACATTCCCTAAAATAAACACAAAATACATGTAGAAAGACTAATAAATAAAACTCCAAACATCCTTCAATGCTCAACAAGCTACCCGAACAGTAGCTCTAATCCCCATTAGACTACCTTACAAACATTAGAAAATGGTGATGGGGAGAGAACTTGGGAGTACTCAGTAGGATAAACTCTATAAACAAATCAACATCTATGTGAAATAAATATGAAATCATAGGAAAGAGTGAAATCATCCAAGTAAGAAAAATAGAAAGCACGTTTACATGAGAAAACAAGCATAAAGGGCAC
The DNA here is from genome assembly GCA_963277665.1 of Viscum album. Lineage (NCBI taxonomy): Eukaryota > Viridiplantae > Streptophyta > Magnoliopsida > Santalales > Viscaceae > Viscum > Viscum album. The sequence goes on along the minus strand of OY728130.1, from coordinate 1,965,096,893 downwards.
AAGAAACACCATCATCAAAATTACACTCCCATAATACTACCATCTCCAACATATACATAAATAATATAATCAACACCACATCCTCCATTATAACTATCAACATCCTATATAGTTTTAACAAACATCATCAAATTCATTATTCCATTCATTTACTCATGTCAATCCACCACATTAATTACCAAACCTTACCAAATGCACTTGTGTCCAACAATCCATACTCAATATGGCCCACAAGATGCACACGACAAGGCCAACAAGCTATACACATCATTCATCCTTTAAATTACTAACTTTAAGTGATTAAACATTTTAAGGGTATTTACATACAATTAATAACTTCAAATCATAAGGTCATAACATTAATGACATGCCAATCACAACAGTTTTTTTCCCATATTTCAATTCATTACCATATTTAAGTGATCAATATGTGAGGGAGACACGATTTTCAATGGAAGAAATAACATAAAACCACAAAAATGGGAATCAATCATAGAAATAAATATATCATAGAAGCATAGAGGTCATAATACATCCCTCATTTTCCCATATTTGGTCATCATCTCTTTTAGGTTTCATTACTCTTAGTTGGTAAATTTTTTCATGTTCTCCCCTTGCTTGTAATCCAAATCACTTAAAGAAAACTTAAAAGTACACTTGGTAGAAAACACAATAATAAAATCAAGAATAGTAATTCTAGAAGATAGAAGATAAGTCTCAAGATCCCCTACTCAACTGATGCTTCACATTCACATTGAAAACAATGAGAATAAGGAGAATAGGGATACCACCAAATATAACCCACACAAGAAGAACCCCAAATAACCTAACCAAAATTATTACCCATCAAAATCAAATACCAAGATACCTCAACTTGAACTGAAACTACTACTCAAAATTTCCAATGGAGATACGGAAATAAACCAAGGTAAAACAAGGAAAACTCACCTTGAATCATCAAATATCAATTTATCCAAGAGAAGGATCAAATATATATATATATAATGGGGTATAAGACCTTATAAATTCACCTTGGGTTCACCCAAGAACTAAGAGAAACAAAAAAAGAATGAGGGAAATTAGGGGGGCCCTGGAATTTACAGATGGACCTAGAAAATATCATTAAAGACGTGACAAGGGATTTCACATCATGAATAATTTGAGTCTAACATCTACCAAAAATCGAGGCATATGGACCCTAGAAATCTTGAAATCATTTTAACCATGAATCTATATTTCACATTATGAATATCTATAACTCATAATTACACTGGATCTACAAAATCACATTCATGGCGTGTCACATCATTCACGTCGTGAACTCGTACTACATCCATAATTTCAACTCCATCTTGATCTATTCCTCTTTGAGCTCCCTATGGACACCTATGGAACCCAAAACTCACAAAGTAACAAACCCAAAATGCCCGCATTGTTACATCAGATACCTCTCAAATGATTCTCATCCTTAAAAATAAAAACTATCCCCAAAAGGAATACAATTGTCACCAAAACACAGTCATAGGAGATACCTCTCAAATGAAGTCAACTTATTACCAACAATCTAAGAAAGAGTCAGACTATGATCCTCCAAAAAACATTTGGAAACCCTCGTGATAATAGGATATACCTCTCAAATAGGATTCCACCACTGGATGAATCCAAAGTGCCACCATCCTCCTCACTCATGAAAAACTCTCCCCAAATACTCCTTCAATCTTAAACAAGTTTCAATATATCCACATATTATTAAATAATCACCTAAACTTATTTAAATAATTTTATTCTATTTCAGAAGTGACATTCTAGAAATTTTAAGACTGGGAAACATGTTGAATCTTGGGACAGTCATACTGACAGTGCCCCATAACATCACACCATAAATAGATTAACTCACAAAATATAGGAAACTATTAACCAATAAACCGTAGAGTGCTAAGACACCCTCTATCCTTAGCATACCACCTTACTCTCTTCCTCAATGAAGCTCAAGAAAAACAACCCAGAGCATTCAACTCCACCTTCCCAACCACTCGAGAGGGATCTTCACTAAAACCCTCCTTCACAAACAACCCTTTCTCCACAATATCTATATGGTATCTCACTACTTCCTAATAGGACAACTAAAATGGAATAATGGACCACTGAAAATCTAGTCTCAAAAAAGATTCCAAATGTTGCACCCATTCTCTCTCCTTGGGTAGAAAATGTAGAAACCAAATAATCGAGTCTATAAAGTGGACCTAAATATATGCATACTCTAATCCTCATATCAAAACTCCTAAATATCCTTCAAATTATAATCTATCTATAATATATAAAGGAAATTATCCTTGAATAATTTAAGAAGTTTTCCCCATGATATCTTTTTTGGATCACCACACTTCATATCCCACCATATTCAATCCACTTTCTGAAATAATCCAACTAAAAAAGAAACTTGGAATTCATCCAGGGTATTAATTAGCCTAAAAGAAACCTTAACCTCCTCTAAACAATCCTCAGTCTTAAGGTAGGAGGATCCACCAAAGAACTTTGTCACTTTCTACCTATGGAATTTTGAAAAGGCTCTATCCCAAGATCTCCCTTTCTCCTTCTCACATCCCAAAACTCAATGGAATTTCAATGGAATAGATTAGGATAGGGAAAAACAAGGTTAACAAAAACCACACAAGTACTAAAATCAACAATCAAGGAAAATAGACACAACACAATGATCACATCAAGCTAAGACCATCCTTAATATCCAACTCTCCCGTACAACACCCCATACACCCACATCACTATCCTCCATCATGTGCAACACCAAACCATATATATCACACATCATATACATTGCCTCAAGACACCTCTCTTCCATATAACCATTCATACCACCATTTCAACCTCTATATATCCCATGACAACAACCACCACAAAAACTGCACAACACCTCCTTATCCCACACAAATAATGTAACGACCCAATCTTTTTGAGTAGTATATTAACTTACTCTTATTGATTTAATAATATGTTAATGGTTAATGAAGAAAGAGGAGTCGATGGCTTCATCTAGTAGACTCGAACCTTATGAAGCCCACTTATCAGAGCTTGGGAAGGAGGTAGCATCTGTGGGCTTCGCTTTGGACCAAGCCCAAGCCGAACTCCAGCGTGTCAAGCTTGAACGGAAACGCCTGCGGGAGAAGTTCAAGTTAGTAGAGATTACTACTAGGGAAATGTTATTTGAGCCTCCCTCAGATTCTCTCACCATAGAACACCTTACACTTAGGTCTTATGCCGGTGTTATAAGGGGATATGTGACGAGACCCTAGCTTCCTTGTGTAATCCTTTCGGGTGAATGAATTGAGATTTCTTCCTTTAGTGATGTTTGTGAAATTTCAAATGTCCAGATAATTTTAGAATGTATTTTATTAATGAATTTTGAAAAAAAGTATATTTTAAAACATTTATGTAAACCCTAAATAACAAATGATGTGTAATGATTTTCAAAAAATGGTCTTCTACAAAAGTGTTCAGTAAGGAATTTGGAGTCTAATAAGATCAACTTAATTTTTGATGAATATTAAATTATGAATAGTGATTTTACGCTTAGGATTAGTAATGTGACCAAATGGATTAGTAATTTCACTCAAAGAAAGTTTTAATATAATTTAGACACCCAGATTAAGTAATGTGATTCAATAAAATGGGTAAATAACGGTTTCATAAATTATTAATCAAGTATTAGTTTTTTCGAGTGAATAGTGTTTTTTAATTAAAAATTTAATTAAAAATAATTAGATAATTATTTTTATAAAAAGGACTTTATTTTTGAACTCAGAGCATCGATATTATGTTAAGGTAATTTTTGGGGATTTTTCTGAAAAAAAATGAATTTTCGATGAATAGTGTTTTTATTTAAAAATTAAATTAAAAATATTTAGAAAATTATTTTTATAAAATGGATTTCATTTTTGAAATCAGATCATTGATATTTGGTTAAGGTGAAATTTTGGGATTATTCTGAGAAAGTTGAATTTTCGGTGAATAGTGAAAGTATAGTTTTTAAGTTACGGGTGTTTAATGACATCATTAAATGATGTATTAAGTATATATTCAATATGGTTGAATTATGAATAGTAAGATAAGGTGTGAGGTGTCCCAAGTGGCCAATACCATGGGCAAATACCATGGGCAAGCCCATGGTTTTTCCAAAACCACTAGTGAGGTGTCTCTTGGCCATTAATGCCTTGTCCCCTCACTTTCCCTATAAATACCAACCCTTTCCTCCTTTAGTTTTCACTCCCAAATCTCCCCCAACGAAGTTATGGTCTCCTTACCTCCCAAGGAGTCCTACCAAGGTTCCCTCAAGGTCCAAACCTTTGAGTTTCAAGAGTCACGTCTTAAGGTAAGGGATCTGACCTCTCTCTTTCTTTTCATGTAATCCTTTTTATGTCATTCCTTTTATGCTCCATCTTATTATGTGAGAGGATGTTCTTTTATATTCCTCTTACTTCCCTTTTCATGTTTATATGATGATAGATCCCCTCTTACTCTCATCATTTCGTTTTATGAATGTTTAAGTGACGCCGTTAGGCTGCCGAATTTTTAAGGGATTCTTTCACCCTTCTCATTTTTCATGTTCGATTTTCATGTCAAGTCTTTCAAGTTCCTTTTTATTATGTTGGGGTATGATCTATATATCTGTCATAATGATCTCTTATGATCATATGATGAGAGACCCTATTTTATCTTGTCAATTCTTTTTTATTGAAGTTTAAGTGACGTTGTTAGGCTGCCGAATTTTCATAAGAGAAATCTAATTTTTGTCTTCCTTCCATGTTTTTCATTTCAAATGGTATGTCCTTAAAATTTCATTACCATGTCCATATATCCTTCTTATTCTGTCCCCTTACTTTTTTATGGATAATTTATGATTGGGTGACCCATGTCCCCTCTCTTTTCAATGTTTTCTAAAAACCCGAAACATAGCCGTTATGCTGCAGAATTTTCGTCTCAAAATGCCTCTCTCTCTTTTCTCAAAATTATTTTATGTTATAAAGTGAATACTCAAAGCTCTTATTTCTACAAGTTTATTCACATATATATCAAAATGTTCTATTTTAAATTATGGGATTTACATACATGAGACCCACTTTCCCTTCTGTGGGTTTAAAGTGACGTAAAGATCATGTCTTTAAAACAGTTTTTAAAAACGTTATGATTATGAAATGAAACCCATTTATTTTATGCTATATGAGTTATTTATGAAATTTTTGATGATGATATATGTGGATCACATGATAATAAAGGCAAATTTAAGGGTGCGCCCTGATAGCGCTCCAATTCATTGGGTAATGATGTAACCACTAGAGATTACAATTTTCACGATACCTTGGTGAATAACCTTGGTAATTTTCAAATGACACCTTGGGGATGGACCTTGGTGATATGTTCATGATTGTCTATGTTAAATGATGTAGTCACATCTTCAAGTTATGGAAAATGTTATTTTTATTATGAAATGCCTCATGATTTTCTTTCTCATGCCTTAAAGTTCTTTTCATGTCCTTATTGAAGTATATCAAGTTCACATGTAAAATGTTCCTCTTGTTTCCCTTACTGGGCCTTCTGCTCACCCTTTCTTTTGATGTATGTCCCCAGGTTATGAGATTCTGTAATGAATATAGGATGAACTTAAGGAGAAGCCTTTCAAGTGTTTAAGAAGAATGTTATATGTTGTTTTCATGTATTATGTTCCTGGTTTCCAAGACACTAAACCTGAAAGATCCTCAGTTTTGTGTAATGTAATGAAAGTTTATGTTATAAGAAGACGGGATAGTATAGTTGGTATCAAAGGATGGTTTAGTTATTTGTGGAAATTAGGACATAAAAAATTTAGTAAGAACCCTATAGAAAAGTTTAAATATAGGAAAACTTCCTGGTATTTTGGTAAGTATTGAGTAAGTGGTTTATCAAACAAATACATCCATGTCTGGATACGAGCAGGTAGAGGCGGCTCTGGCACAGATGTACATAGGGGTAAAACCCGAAAACACCGCTTTGAGCTAGACTCTAATGGGAACTGGTGCACAATAACGGGCTTTGCTGCACTCTTGGTTACGACACTCCTGGGGGATATGTTTGGTTAATCACAAGCTTTTTATGAATCATTATGAAGGAATTATAGAGAAGTGTAATTGTCTAAGCATGAAGTATTAGTTAAAAGATTCATAAATGAAATAAGTTTCTCACTAAGGTTGTATTCTTTTAGAAGATGGCGGGAAATAGGAGGAATCATGCCGATGGTGACCGCAATGCACCATGTGCTGACGGCCCTCCGATGGAAGCCGGAATGGAAACATTCATGGGAATGATGAACCAACTGACTCAAGTTATGAGTAATAACTTGAATCAAGCTGAGAGGCCGATCTCACCACGAAGGGAGAAACTTTCTGTTGAGTCCTTTATGCGTCAACGACCTCCAACATTCAGTGGATCTACTGACCCATTGGTTGTGGAACAATGGATAAGCTCCATTGAGAAGATCTTTTCTGTAATTCATTGTTCGGAACAAGAAAAAGTCACCCTTTCTGTTTACCACCTAGAGGGAGAAGCTGATCAGTGGTGGTCACTGATCAAAAACACGAAGCCACGAGGATAGATGGAAGCTATGGAGTGGGAAGAATTTCAGGGAATTTTCTTTAACAAGTATTTCCCTCATTCCATGAGAACGAAAATGGAGAAAGAGTTTCTCGAGCTGAAGCAGAAGGAGAACGAATCTGTCGGAAGTTATGAGATGAACTTCACAAGGCTTTCCCTTTATACCTCAAGCTTCGTCATGGACCCTAATGGGAAGGTTGATAGATTCTTTGGTTGACTACGACCTCATCTGCGGAAGAATATAGCCAACAGGGACTATGATAGCTATGAAGAAATAGTTCGAAGTGTTATGAAAGTTGAACTAGAGTTTGGGGAGACACAATGGTCTCACAAATCTAATGAAAAGAAGAGAACTCTAGAACCAATCCTGGGAAGAAGTTTTGATCAGAAAAGAGGTGGAAAGCATATGCAACATGCCACATGCAATAAGTGTGGGAAGAAGCATCCGGGGAACTGCTTGATCGGAAGTGGTAAGTGCTATAGGTGTGGAAGAGAAGGACATATTTCTCGGAATTGTCATAGTGATGTGAAGCCTCAACTTCCCAACCCTAACGACAGAGGAAAGATGGTTCCGGCCCTACCCGAAGTCACATGCTTCAAGTGTGGACAGCTTGGGCACTTTGCTAATCAATGTCCAAATCCGAGGGCGGTGGAGGGGAATCACCATCAACCTCAGCAGAGGCCAAGGGAGCAAGGTCATGATTTCTCTATCACAACAACTGAAGTTGAAGTTCCAAACGATGTGGTAGCAGGTACTCTTGTTGTCCTCTCAAAACTAGCAAGTACTTTATTTGATTCTGGTTCTACGCATTCCTTTATTTCCTCCAAGTTTGCAAGGAATATAGAATCAATCCCCGAACTGCTAGAGGTAGAGTTGTCAGTCAAGACTCCAAGTGGGATTATCCTTGCATCAACAGTATTTAGAGACTCTAGTGTTTAATTTGGTGAGCACAATCTTATCGCAAATCTAGTAGTCATTCCCATGATGTAATTCGACATTATACTAGGGATGGACTGGCTCTCAAAGTATAATGCTAAGATCAAATGCAGAAGTAACGAAATCTCAAGTAGTCTTGAATGAACGACCTACAGTTATCTTCCAAGGAGAGATATCCCGAACTGATCCCTATCTAGAAGCACCTCCTATAGATTTCTTTATGGAGTTAATCGGTGATGATGAAGAAAGAAAAGGGAGCATACAAATAGAAGATGTTCCGATTGTTCAGGAATACATGGATGTATTTCCTAAGGAGTTACCTGGACCTCCCGCAGAAAGAGAGGTAGAGTTCTCCATTTAACTCCTACCTGGGTCTCAACCGATATCAAAGACTCCGTATAGAATGGAAAATGTGGAGCTAGAAGAGTTAAAGAAACAACTCCAAGACTTGTTGGAGAAGGGGTTTATCCGACCGAGTGTGTCTCCTTGGGGAGCACCAGTTCTCTTTGTGAAGAAGAAGGATGGATCAATGCGGCTATGCATTGATTATAGAGAACTGAACGGGATCAGAGTGAAGAACAGATACCCTCTTCCAAGAATTGATGATTTATTTGACCAACTTCGTGGGGCTCAATTCTTCTCTAAGATTGACCTTCGATCGGGTTATCATCAACTGAGGGTGAAGAAGGAAGATATTCCAAAGACTGCCTTCCGATCAAGATATGGGCATTATGAGTTTACTGTTATGACCTTCGGATTGACTAATGCTCCTTCTATTTTCATGGATTTGATGAATAGAGTATTTAAGGACTACCTTGATAACTTTGTGGTAGTTTTTATTGATGATATTTTGATATATTCAAAAAGTCATGAGGAGTATGAAGATCATCTAAGGGTTATATTGAAAACTCTGCGGAAGGAGAGGCTCTTTGGGAAGTTCAGCAAGTGTGAGTTTTGGTTACAACAGGTGGCTTTCTTGGGGCACATCATAACCAATGAAGGAATCTCGGTTGACCCTGCAAAGACAATGGTTGTGGAGGAGTGGCCTCAACCCACAATAGTAATTGAGATTCATAGTTTCCTTGGTTTAGTGGGATATTATAGGAGTTTTGTGAAAAACTTTTCACGGATTTCTAATCCACTAACCAAGTTGACTTGAAAAGGGGTTAAGTTCATCTGGACAAAGGAATACGAGGAAAGTTTCCAAGAGTTGAAGAAGAGATTGGTTACTGCACCTGTGTTAACACTACCCTCTATCGGAGAAGGATTCGTTATTTTTAGCAATGCATCTCTGAAAGGGCTTGGGTGCGTCCTCATGAAAAATGACAAGGTAATTGCTTATGCATCTCGACAGTTGAAGATTCATGAGAAGAATTATCCTACACATGATCTAGAGCTGGCGGCAGTTGTTTTTACTCTAAAGATATGGAGGCACTATCTTTATGGGGATAAATGTGATATATACACTGACCACCAAAGTCTAAAGTATATTTTCACACAAAAAGAATTGAACATGAGACAAAGGAGATGGTTGGAGCTTATTAAAGACTATGATTGTTCAATACATTATCACCCTGGGAGAGAAAACAAAGTCGCAGATGCATTAAGCAGGAAAGATCCTGTTGTTCTGGAAACAATGAGGATCTTAGGAGATCCCTTGATTAAAGATCTAGTAAAACTGGACATGGGAATTATAAGGAAAGGGACATCATCAACCCTATCCCAAATGATTTCTCAACCTTCATTACTAGAGAAGATCAAGAAGGCTCAAAAAGAAGATCCTTTGCTGCAGGAGAAGTTTGAGGCTGTAAAGGATGGGAAGTTCCCTGATTTCAATATTGATCTAGAAGGTGTATTGAAATTTCGTACAAGACTATGTGTCCCATCTATTCCGGAGATAAAGAAAGAACTGATGGATGAAGCTCATAGCTCTACTTTCTCTATACATTCGAGAAGCACTAAGATGTATAGAGACCTTCGTGATCATTATTGGTGGGATAACATGAAGAGGGAGATTGCCGATTACACTACAAGGTGCCTAGTGTGTCAGCAAGTAAAGGTAGAACGACAACTTCCTAAGGGGGTATTACAACTGCTACCCATACCAGTATGGAAGTGGGATAATATCACTATGGACTTTGTAACTGGTCTCCCGAAAACATCCAAAGGAAACAATGCGATATGGGTTATTGTGGACCGTCTCACCAAGACAGCCCATTTTATCTCTATTCGGGAAGATTTCTCTCTGAATCAGCTTGCCAAGATATACGTGAAGGAAGTGGTAAGGCTGCATGGGGTACCACTATCCATCGTATCTGATCGTGACCCAAGATTCACATCAAAATTCTGGAGAAGTCTGCAACATGCTCTGAATACTGAATTGAATTTTAGTACGGCCTATCATCCTCAAACTGATGGCCAATCTGAAAGGACTATTCAGACACTCGAATACATGTTGAGATTATGCTCAATGGAATTTAAAGGTGGGTGGGATCAACACCTCCCATTAGTGGAGTTCTCCTATAACAACAGCTTCCATTCGAGTATTCAGATGGCACCCTATGAAGCTCTGTATGGAAAGCGATGTAGAACTCCCACTTGTTGGGATGAAACTGGTGAGAGAAAGATTCTTGGGCCTGATCTCGTGCAAGAGATGACAGAACAGGTTCATGCCATCCAACGACACATAAAGGCTGCTCAGAGTCGGTAGAAGAGCTATGCTGACAATCGTCGAAGGGACTTGGAGTTTGGTGTTGGTGAAAAAGTCTTCCTTCGAATTTCTCCATGGAAGAGAGTCATGCGGTTTGGGAAGAAAGGGAAGCTCAGCCCTAAGTACATTGGCCCCTATGAAATCCTTGATCGCATAGGAGCAGTGGCCTATCGTTTAGAACTTCCACCGAACCTAGCTCAAGTTCATGATGTCTTCCATGTATCTCTCTTGAGGAAGTACATACCCGACCCTTCGCATGTACTGAACCCAGAGGTGGTACAACTTGAACATGACCTCTCTTATGAGGAGCAGCCAGTGGAGATCTTGGACCGTAGAGACAAGGTTCTACGAAACAAGACTACCCACCTTGTGAAAGTGTTGTGGAGGAATCATAAGTATGAAGAATCGACTTGGGAGCCTGAGGAAACAATGAAGCAAAAGTACCATCACCTGTTCGACTAGGCCTCAAGAATAAATTTCGGGGACGAAATTTCTTAAGGGGGGAAGAATGTAACGACCCAATCTTTTTGAGTAGTATATTAACTTACTCTTATTGATTTAATAAGATGTTAATGGTTAATGCAGAAAGAGGAGTCGATGGCTTCATCTAGTAGACTCGAACCTTATGAAGCCCACTTATCAGAGCTTGGGAAGGAGGTAGCATCTGTGGGCTTCGCTTTGGACCAAGCCCAAGCCGAACTCCAGCGTGTCAAGCTTGAACGGAAATGCCTGCGGGAGAAGTTCAAGTTAGTAGAGATTACTACTAGGGCAATGTTATCTGAGCCTCCCTCAGATTCTCTCACCATAGCACACCTTACACTTAGGTCTTATGCCGGTGTTATAAGGGGCTATGTGACGAGACCCTAGCTTCCTTGTATAATCCTTTCAGGTGAATGAATTGAGATTTCTTCCTTTAGTGATGTTTGTGAAATTTCAAATGTCCAGATAATTTTAGAATGTATTTTATTAATGAATTTTTGAAAAAAATGATATTTTAAAACATTTATGTAAACCCTAAATAACTAATGATGTGTAATGATTTTCAAAAAATGGTCTTCTACAAAAGTGTTCAGTAAGGAATTTGGAGTCTAATAAGATCAACTTAATTTTTGATGAATAGTAAATTATGAATAGTGATTTTACGCTTAGGATTAGTAATGTGACCAAATGGATTAGTAATTTCACTCAAAGAAAGTTTTAATATAATTTAGACACCCAGATTAAGTAATGTGATTCAATAAAATGGGTAAATAATGGTTTCATAAATTATTAATCAAGTATTAGTTTTTTCAGGTGAATAGTGTTTTTTAATTAAAAATTTAATTAAAAATAATTAGATAATTATTTTTATAAAAAGGACTTTATTTTTGAACTCAGAGCATCGATATTATGTTAAGGTAATTTTTGGGGATTTTTCTGAAAAAAAAATGAATTTTCGATGAATAGTGTTTTTATTTAAAAATTAAATTAAAAATATTTAGAAAATTATTTTTATAAAATGGATTTCATTTTTGAAATCAGAGCATTTATATTTGGTTAAGGTGAAATTTTGGGATTATTCTGAGAAAGTTGAATTTTCGGTGAATAGTGAAAGTATAGTTTTTAAGTTACGGGTGTTTAATGACATCATTAAATGATGTATTAAGTATATATTCAATATGGTCGAATTATGAATAGTAAGATAAGGTGTGAGGTGTCCCAAGTGGCCAATACCATGGGCAAATACCATGGGCAAGCCCATGGTTTTGCCAAAACCACTAGTGAGGTGTCCCTTGGCCATTAATGCCTTGTCCCCTCACCTTCCCTATAAATACCCACCCTTTCCTCCTTTAGTTTTCACTCCCAACTCTCCCCCAACGAAGTTCTGGTCTCCTTACCTCCCAAGGAGTCCTCCCAAGGTGCCCCCAAGTCCTCAAGGTCCAAACCTTTGAGTTTCAAGAGTCACGTCTTAAGGTAAGGGATCCGACCTCTCTCTTTCTTTTCATGTAATCCTTTTTATGTCATTCCTTTTATGCTCCATGTTCTTATGTGAGAGGATGTTCTTTTATATTCCTCTTACTTCCCTTTTCATGTTTATATGATGAGAGATCCCCTCTTACTCTCATCATTTCGTTTTATGAATGTTTAAGTGACGCCGTTAGGCTGCCGAATTTTTAAGGGATTCTTTCACCCTTCTCATTTTTCAAGTTCGATTTTCATGTCAAGTCTTTCAAGTTCCTTTTTATTATGTTGGGGTATGATATATATATCTATCATACTTATATCTTATTATCATATGATGAGAGACCCTATTTGATCTTGTCAATTCTTTTTTATTGAAGTTTAAGTGACGTCGTTAGGCTGCCGAATTTTCATAAGAGAAATCTAATTTTTGTCTTCCTTCCATGTTTTTCATTTCAAATGGTATGTCCTTAAAATTTCATTACCATGTCCATATATCCTTCTTATTCTGTCCCCTTACTGTTTTATGGATCATTTATTAGTGGGTGACCCATGTCCCCTCTCTTTTCAATGTTTTCTAAAAACCCGAAACATAGCCGTTATGCTGCAGAATTTTCGTCTCAAAATGCCTCTCTCTCTTTTCTCAAAATTATTTTATGTTATAAAGTGAATACTCAAAGATCTTATTTCTACAAGGGTATTCACATATATATCAAAATTTTCTATTTTAAATTCTGGGATTTACATACATGAGACTCATTTTCCCTTCCGTGGGTTTAAAGTGACGTAAAGATCATGTCTTTAAAACAGTTTTTAAAAACGTTATGATTATGAAATGAAACCCATTTATTTTATGCTATATGGGTTATTTATGAAATTTTTGATGATGATATATGTGGATCACATGATAATAAAGGAAAATTTAAGGGTGCGCCCTGATAGCGCTCCAATGCATTGGGTAATGATGTAACCACTAGAGATTACAATTTTCACGATACCTTGGTGAATAACCTTGGTAATTTTCAAATGACACCTTGGGGATGGACCTTGGTGATATGTTCATGATTGTCTATGTTAAATGATGTAGCCACATCTTCAAGTTATGGAAACTGTTATTTTTATTATGAAATGCCTCATGATTTTCTTTCTCATGCCTTAAAGTTCTTTTCATGTCCTTATTGAAGTATATCAAGTTCACATGTAAAATGTTCCTCTTGTTTCCCTTACTGGGCCTTCTGCTCACCCTTTCTTTTGATGTATGTCCCCAGGTTATGAGATGCAGTAATGAATATAGGATGAACTTAAGGAGAAGCCTTTCAAGTGTTTAAGAAGAATGCTATATGTTGTTTTCATGTATTAAGTTCCTGGTTTCCAAGACACTAAACCTGAAAGATCCTCAGTTTTGTGTAATGTAATGAAAGTTTATGTTATAAGAAGACGGGATACTATAAATAACCAAACAATCACTTATAAAAATAGACAAAACAAGGGGACTCTTTCATTAAATTAGGATTTTTTCCTCTTTGGGAAGCCCTGATATGTCTGCAAATTTTTAGAACATGTCATAAATATAATGAATCTTGATGGGGAAAGGGTTTACCTCTCTTTATATTCTTGAATCTATGACACATATTACCAGTAAAAGCTCAATCACAGCAAAACTAATCAATAGGATATAGAAATCAATCACTTCTCATCACTTATTTGTAACAATTTTTATGTGGAAATAAAGATCATCTTTATCAATTTCAAGATTTTACCAAACAAAATTTTTATTACTAAATTTAAGTGGTTAACCTTCCATGTGAGGTGGGTGATTCCATCAATATAACCATAACACAACACATAATCACAACCGAGATACATGTTCACAATAGCAAGAGACATCATCTAAATGATAACATGGCTTCTATGTTAAGAAAAATGAAGATTCATGACTTATGATTAATTATGGGACATCTTATTCATAAATAGCCTTTAAAATATCATTTTATAATTTAGAAAATAGGTTTTTATCAAGGCATATCAACACTGCAATGAAACAATCAATAGACAATACAACTATAAATAACACTCAACTTTTCCAAGTTATTTTCAAGGGAATCATCATGCCTTGCTTTTAAATAACTCAAACATGAGGTCAAGTTAAAGAAAAAAGTTATACATGTTGTGGTACTACAAATTATGCTTTACATACTTAAACTAAACATTTTATTGTTAAGTAAACATGCTTCAAATTGAACAAAAACTGCTCATGCTACATTCTCTTACATCATGTTATCCATACCTAAATCAAACACTTATTAAACATTTTATCATATAGGTAAAATGATTTTGGATTTCAAATAGAACATTCCTTCAGATCACAAAATAAAATTTTGCATGTTTTATCACAATATGTGATAATTGGCATGCTTGAACTAAACAATATTTAAACATTCCATCACTCAGGAAAACATACTTATACACCATAATAAAGGTAACATGGTTTTACTTCCATGTTTAAATACAACATGATCAGTACATAACATGATTTCATATTACAAATACAACTTACTAAACATACTATATGCTCGAAATTTACATACTATCAACTTCAGAGTAACCACACAAATGTTTTCAACTTTAGACACGCTCACCGTAATAAACTACTCATGGATTAACATGCTCGACACTATAAATTTTATCAGTATTGAAAATAATAGGTTCAATCATGTAAATAGTTTTGAGTCTCAACAGGTTACCACAAATCATGCTTATCATTTTCCAATAATTTAAAACAAACAATCAAAGTCCAACCTTACAATAAATTCCTAACACATGAAATATACATATAATGGGAATAAAGGTAACACGTGACATGAAATTCATATTTTTATGTTCAATATATATGTATAAACAATATATCATGACAATGCTCTTAACCATGCTTGGAAGATGAGATAGATTTTTTTATTTGGAAACTTTCAAATCATTAACAGTTATCACTAAAAAAGTTTATCATTTTCTAGAATTCAAAAACAAATGAAAAAAAATCTAGCCCTGTGATAAATTTACAACACATGAATACAACATATAAATGGATTTATACTACATAATTATAGTTATTCCAAAATAAAGGGGAAAGTTATTCATGTCAAATTTTTCAAATTCAAATGAATTATCAATAGTCATGATAGTTATTTTTTTAGGAATTACTTAATTTAAATAACCAAAACCAAATTTTACAATAAGTCCATAACACATGATTATGATACATCATGAATAAAAAACAATGTAATGCATATCAAATTTCATGGGAACCATGACACTCTTAAAAAAATTTCCAAAACAATTCATTTTAGCAAGCCAATGTGAAATCTACTTAAGGTAACAAGTTTTATAGAGGTTCTCAAAATTCAGCAACTATTCACAATAAAATACATTAATCATGATTTGGTAACAAGTCCAGACATTTATAAAATAGGTTAATATGCTATGTAATTTAATATTCAAAACAAAATTCAATTTATGATGAAGCATGTTATAAAGGGAAAGGTAATATCACATCCAAGTCTCAAAATGGTTTTAGATAAATAGTTCATGCCAGTTAATTACCATTTTACTCCTTTATTTCAAGTTATATGACCAATTCAATAAACAATGATAGTTCATTAATAACTAAATAACAAGAATAGTCATAGAAATGAACATAAAATTCAAAATTTAAACATTAATGCAAATAATGACCATGATGTATGTACCTTCATAAAATTATACCCTGGAATGGTTACATTTCCACTTAAACATGTTTAGTGGGTTGTCAAATTCCTTGCATTAGATTATAGGGGGGGAAAATATTTGTGTCGTGGACATTCTCTTTGGTCCATGTCAGATGTTAGGCTTGAGTTTCACCACTGCCCTACCAATCTCAAGTTGTCCTCACTAATGTCTAACTTTGATATCCACCCTATCTCTCAACTAACACCTTTGATGCCACTTTTTCATGACCCCCCCCCCCCTCCACTGGTACCCATCCTAGAATGACAATGAAGAGAAGGAATTACCCCTGAGTCCCACCTCTAATAGGACCCAGGTTGGTGAATAGTACCGAGGGTATAAAAACACTCAAATGGGATACATTACCCTCTTAATTCCCAATAAGTAATATATAAAAAAACACCAAGATAACTCCATATAAGTAAAAAGGATCCAGAAATCTATCATATTCATTCCCATAACACAAATTTTATGTACAATCTATAAAATAAACATAAAATACATGAAGGAAACCCAAGAAAACTCCAAAAATCCACCAAAACTCACCAAGCTACCCGAATAACAGCTCCAATCCTCATCGGACTGTCTTACATGCATTAGAAAACTATGGTGGGGTGAGCACTTGGGAGTACTCAGTAGGATCATCCCTTAAACAGATCAACATTCATGTGTGGTAAATATGAAATAATATAAAATAGTTAAATAATCCAAGTAATCAAAATAAAAAACACATATACATGAGAAAACAAGCATAAAGGGCACAAGAAACATCGTCATCAAAACTCCATTGCCACCAATCATTCCATCTCCAACATTTACACCAGGAATATCATTAACACCATAACCTCCATAAAAATTATCAAAATACTTTAATGTTATACCAAACATAATTAAATTCATTATTCCATTCATTTACTCATGAAAACCCACCCCATTAATTACCAAACCTTACCGAACACACCCATGGACAACAAGCCATACACAACAAGGCCCACAAGTCACACACAATAAGAAAAATAAGTCATATATATCATTATTACTTTAAATTTCCAACTTTAAGTGCTTAACCATTTTAATGGTATTTCTACACAAGATATCACTACAAAGCATAAGTTCACAACATGAGTGACATACCAATCACAACAGTTTCTAGCCTATATTTCAATCCATTACTATATTTAAGTGATTAATCCATTTATCTGGGTGAGATGGTTTTCAATATAAATAATAACATAAAAAAAATAACAATGGGAATCAATCATGGAAATCAATACATTATAGAAGTCTTAGAAGTCATAAGACATCCCCAATTTTCCCATATACATTTCATCTTTTTTTGGTTTTATTCCTCTTAGAGGGTAAATTTTCACATATTCTTTCCTTTATCATAAACCGAATCACCCAAAAAACAAAGTATAATGATTGGGAGAAAACATACTAAGAAAATCAAGAATGTTAATTATATAAGATATATGATAAGTCTTAAGATCCCCTAACTTAAGTAGTGCTTCACATTCTCATTGAAAACTATTTAAAGAAGAAGAATATGGATGCCACAAGATCCAAACCACATGATAGGAACCCCAAACAACCTAACCATAGTGATTCCACATTTCATCCCATCATACCTCAAAATAAATCGACATCACTTCCAAGAATTTCTAATGGAGAGACATAAATAAACCATGGGGAAAGGTGTAAAACTCACCTCGAATCACCAAATATCAATGTATTCAAGACAAAGATCAGATCCATGAAAAGGGAGCCAGAAAACCTCACAAATCCATCTAGGCTTTACCCAATAATCGACAGAAAAAATAAGAATGAAGGAAATTTTAGGGGGTAGTAATTTATAGCCAGACCTAGAAAATGGCATTCACAATGTGATAAGGGATTTCACATTGTGAATTATTATAGTCTAACATCCACTAAAAATCAAGGTGCCTGGATATTAGAATCCTAGAAATCATTCATGCCATGAATATATCATTCACTCCATAAATGTTCACAACCCATAATTACACTAGATATTCCTATTTCATGTTCACAGCATGTCACACCATTCATGCTACAAACTCCTCCTATAGTTGAAATTTCATCTTTAGCTCAATCTCTTCCTCCTTGATCTCCCTCTGAATTCCTCTGGCACTCAAAACACACAAAGTAACAGAACCAAAAGGTCTGTACTATTATAATACTCTTTTAAAGTCACTTAAAATAAATTCATTAGTAAAAAAATGAGGATTTTGTTATCATAAAAACATATGAAATACTAGGATATGTTAGAACAATATAATTATGTCCAATAAAACCTCTTGATCTCATTACTTGATTCCGTTTCCTTTATTATTTTTCATGAGAATGTCCTTGTGTGTTTTGAGTAAAAAGTATTGAGTAAGTTGAACTCAATATAGTGATTTGGGTAAAGTGATTCTTCTAAGTTCTGGTACACTGACATTTGGAGAGTTCCATCTGGTGACCTGATTTCTACATTGTTGGTCTTCTAGTGAAAAAACTTCTGATGTGCAGGATTCCCAATAGAATATTGGTGGTAAGGAAGATAATGTGTTATTAATGGATAATTTTATAAGGACCTAGCCTTAAACATTAAATAATCTTGAATTAAGTTAATAATTAACATTGAGGATCTTTTCAGGTTTAGAGATTTAGGGAATTATTCCATAACTATTAAATTACATCTGAAATATTAAAAAGTAGACACTTCTACTCAGTATCCATTTTTTTCATAAAATAAAAAGTCTTAAAATAAAAAAAGAATTATTTTCTTGATATAAATCTTCTTGAATTATTCTTTTATCTTACCATTCCTTCTACTCTGTGAAAAACATTTCAAAAACTTGGGATGAGCATAAAAAGCTCAGTAAGGGTTATAAAATAAATAAAGAAAACATTAGTCCATCAATACATACAAAACATAATCTCTTTAACATGCCTTATGAAATCAAAATATTTATTAATAACACATAGAAATCATAAATCATAAAGGTAACTTGTGGTATCCATATCATACTTACATTGTAGCTTTCATAGCTATATAGGGAGTTACGTTGGAATACCCATCATAGTATATTCTATAAATCTCTTAGGAGAAATATTAACGTTTACCTCCATCACATTACCCAATGCATTAGAGAGCTATCTCAAGCTCACCTGCCCTAGGTTTATCTCGGAACTGCCCGTATATGTAAAAAATGCCCAAGAACAATAACATAATCATAACACATAAAATAATCATAAAGTAAAGATAAAATTTCCACCATGAAATAACAAGATATCAGTTCAAGATATTGACATAATCAATTCATTCAAAAAAACACATTTAAAACATTTAAAAAGATTATTTTTGGATCAAAGTGTCCCATACCACTTTGAAACTTTTAAAGGAGTATCATTTTAAAACTTTAACACCCATATAAATAAATCCTTAAAACCGTTTTTAAAACACATATATTAATGAGAGATGTTTAGAAAAATAAATCTTTAAAACTTTTAAAATAATGTTTTAGTTAAAAAGTCCCTTACCACTTTAGTAAATACTTGAATAAAAATAATTAATGAATAACATCAAAAAACACTTTAAATATCAAGTGAATATAGTAATTCATGATATAACATGTTAAAAGGGGTCATATATACACCTTAAAGGATAAATAAGGTGCACAATATCAATATATTCCTCAATGAAAGGATATTGAGATGAATTCCATTACAAAATTCATATAAATGACGTAAGATTTTATCAATGGGGTGATTATGTGTAGCAACAGTATATCCACATAAAGGGAAGTGGAAATTACAACATAACTAAATAAATAGTGATTCTACAAATAATATGTCATAATATAATCAACAAAATTATGTGTAAAACCCAATGAGTGGAAATTGAGTTTAGAAATTTCCTTACAAAAATTTGGCAGCCTAACTACATCACTTAAAAATTCAGAAAATTAGTTGATGAGAGAGAAAATGGTATCTCATCATTTGGACATAAAATTTAAATCAATAAGGATATATAATAACATATTCCAACATAAGAATATGGAAATTAAAATAAATAACATAAAATAATTCTTTGACTAAAGGAAGAGGGTGAAAGGTTCTCTTACCTCATGTCCGACTTGACTCGTTCATTCTTTAATTTCTTGAATAATAAACTTAAGTTAATTAATAATTTATTCAAAAACTTTTTCAAGTTTATTATTCCTTTTATATAACTTATTACCTTGAAATAACAATTAGTTAATTATTTGGGTTCATATCGTACATTTTGTCGATGTTCGGAATTTAAGTCAAAAATGAACTTGTTATAATTATAAATTGTCCATGTGGTCAAAATTACATTATCTACAAGATGATATTAATGATTTAGATATCATATATATCATATATATATATATATATACAGTATATATGTATTTATAATAGTTCATAGCATTTTGATATAAGAAAATGAAATGCACCGTTCATGGAGACGGTAAGTTGTACGTATGCATGAACGCTACTTTCATTTCTTTTTCATTTTTTAAAGGAATGAAAAATAAATGATAAATAGGTATATTAT
Source organism: Viscum album (assembly GCA_963277665.1). NCBI lineage: Eukaryota > Viridiplantae > Streptophyta > Magnoliopsida > Santalales > Viscaceae > Viscum > Viscum album. Next base: position 1,965,076,322 of record OY728130.1, on the reverse strand, counting down.
AATTCCAGTATAATATATATGTTATATATTTTACATAATTTCATTAATTTCATTAATTTCATCCTTTATATGTTCTATGTATAGCATGAACAAGTAATATCACTTTGAGGGGCGGTTGTCCACACTTCCTCAAATAAAATTATCATATTTATGCATTATGGAAAGCATAAAAGTATGTTTTAAATGAAAAATGCATAAGAATAGAGACAATATAAATATTATATATACTATATATAAATATATTTCCATCATAATGGCCACCATGAGAGGTGGTAGGAGATAATTGAACAATCATCGTTTCGTGAGGCAGTTGTTCGCCGTCCACAGAAATAGTATGTTCTAAATCTATTAGATGGAGATGTGTGTGAGTGTAGTTCGAATCCATATTGTAAAAACATACTAGTATATTGAGGATACTTTTTTTGTTATTTAATAAAATAAAAAGAATAGAATAGGTAGTAAAGAAGTAGAATAATGGAAAGGAACTTTAGAGAAGACGTTACCTATTAAAACGTGTAACTCTCTTTGATTTGAGCCAAAAGTCTTTCTTGAATTGTCCTATGCCTAGTAGAAAGATTCTATGAGGAATAGGGGGTGTTGTGATATTCTTGGAGTATATTTTGGATGAGCCAAGGGACTTGAGAGGTGTGTGTAATGGGTTATAGGTGATGGCCTTTTATAAGAGGGAGGAGGGGCTCTTTAGGAAAGTTTGAAAGTATTATTTTATAATAAAATGGTTTTCGGTTTAAAAAGGTCCAAAACTCATTAAATTCAAAAATAATATAAATATAAGTCTAAATAAAATCATAAAAAAATAATTGGAAAGGTTTTGAATGTTTTTTTAATCCTTATCTTTTTTATTTAACCCTTTTTTACTCCTACCATTTATTCAAGCATTTAACACTTTGAGAATCAAAATAGTTACCAAAACATGAAAAATATCTAAATAAAGAGTCAATAATAAAATTTTAGACTTATTATAACTATTTAGACAAATATTGTATTTTTTTGTAATTTTATAATATTTAATAAAATATTTTATATTTTAAAATATGAATTATGTCAATTTTGATACTATTCATGTCATGACTTTTTTTAAAATCCAAAACAACTTTATTGATTCAAAAAAAATTAATTAATACAAATATAACATGTAAATATCATTTATAAAATTCTTGGATGACATAAAAATAACCAAATTACATTTATTTTAACATTTTTAATATCATTTATTTGAATCCTTTATTAATGAAGCAATCACTACATCACCACTGTGTCATAATTAAATTTATTTATTTAATGTCTAAAAACTATAAATAAAATACCATTACGTATTAAATCTTGTTATATTTCTAATGAAAGTTTATAGTAAAAAATATTACTTATATAACCCCATATAAAAAAAAATTTACTAAAAGAAATATGTTTACGTTACATTTTCCTTAACTTTAAATTAATTTTTATAAAGTGTCATTTTCACTTACAAGTGGATCCATGGGGTCACAAAATCGACCCAAGGATTCCTATATTCAAAAATGTATCATAAAATAGGGTTAGGATATGTTTTAAGGTAATTTAATTTTATTATAATATTATTTTTTGCCCTTATTTACCAGATTTACCCTTTAACCATGGTAAATAAAATATTTACTGAAGTTACTATTCATAATGTTTAAAAATAAAAGTTAACTATTTACACAATTTGGACCTCCTGGTTCCAAATATGGAATCCATTTTTTCAAATTCAAAACACAGAAGTTTCATAAATTAATTTAAAATTAATTCTCATTGTCAAAACCAAAAGGCGTGGTTTTAAGAAGTAAAAACTACCAAAGGATTGACACATGTTTATGTCCAATTTCAAAGTGAAATTACTTTAAATGACCAAAATTGGATTAAATGATAAAAATATAATCTAATTAAACTTTAAACCCAATTAAAAGGATAGTCTAATCATATAAATAAATTAGACTAAAAGGCGGTTTTGAATTAAAATGCAGTATATTTCACTATTCATCAAAAAATGAACTTTATCAAAAAAAATACCAAAATTTTACCCAAAGTAAATTTTTATATCTCTCTTCTAAATAATAATTTTATTTTGTTAAAAGGAACATATAAAAGTGAAAAAAAAAACTAGATTTAAAAAGGGTTTTTCATCAAAAGGCGGAAAATCAACCTTTTAAAGAATATTAAAGTATTTCATGCTTAAAAATGGATTCATTCTTATTTTAAGATTATAAAATTTATTGGATAAATGTAAAAACATTTAAAAAACATGTGTAATCATATTGTAGTTAGTTCTGTTCATTCCCTCCAATACAATGGCTAGGCATTAACTATCATTTAAAATAATAATATTATTATATTATTTTTCGGTATAACTCAAAGTTGTGTGCAACGTAAGATTTCAAAGAAACTCGTTGTTGCGTGTTGAGTACACTATCGTACATAGAATCCCCTTGAAAGTAAAATTAATATTTAATTCACAAATATTAATAAATATGAAAATTTCATATTCTTTATTTACCTGGGATGTTACATCCTTCCCGCTTTTGGGAATTGCATCCTCGCAATTTTGAAATTGGGCTTAGAAACTTCATTAAAAGTCCCACATCATAAAAAGAGTCAATAAAACTATCACTTTAAAAGAAATAAAGAGAAGTACAAAGGTCACCCGAGATAACCCATAATAGGATTCCATGTAGGAAAACATGGATATGGAAGATAAACTAAGTGTCAAGTTCTGATGGAGATTGATAGAAAACATGATCAGGAGAAAGTTAACAACAAGAAAACCACAAAATTATGTTGGGTTAAATGGTCATTGGTTTCCCAGTAGGAAAATTAAACAGACAACATTTTTGTTTTAAGTTCCATTTCATAAATTTGGAGAATTTATTTATGAGATTGACTAAGGACATAATGAAATATACTTACTTTTCAAGTAGATTTTCATCCTTTAATAAGTTTCTACCAAAAACTCATCTTTTCTCCAAACGATGAGTATTCAAGATGACTTGGTCACACCTGAGGTACTAAAATAAACTTATAGAGAATCACATAATCCACAAAAGATGAACTATATATTTCCCCTATCTTTAGACATTAACCAAAACCAAAATGGTTAGTAAAAGATCAGATAATCCCAAAAAAGGATAATCTTTTATAAAAATAAATACTACTCTTAATCTCCAAAATTGAACAAACAATACCCAAAGTTCAAAAAAGACCATTCAATAAACAATTGTCCTTAAAAATAATTCAATATAATCTAAACTAAGATTGAAATACAAAACTCAGAAGAATTTAATCACATAATCTTCCATAGTAATTCTTAACATTTATCTCCAAATAACATCGACTACTCTTAAAGTCTCATACTGAAGTTTAATTAACCAAATCACATATTCTCTATGATGGGTTAATCATTTCCATAAATAACCCAAATCACCATATTTCCACAATAAAAATATAGAGTCTTCAAAAATAAAATTTCAACCATTACTCCACAAATGAAATCCCATAGTATTCTATTTTCCTTAGGCATATAGTGTTTCCAAAAAAAAGAGAACGTCTTCCAAAATAACCTTTATCACTTAATTGCCAAATCATTTTCTTAAATTAAGGATATCCATTTGATAAAACATAAGTTCCCAAAACCAACTTGTTCTTGATCCATAAAATCATTTAACTAAAAAGAATTAGTCATACTAACCAGGGACTTCACATAGTCCAGTGGTAAGTGATAAATCTCAATCGCACTCTAGTTACGGGTTCGATTCTCATAGTTTTGTCTGGCATGATGGGTTGTCACACGGTCTGAGTGTTGTCCTTTTTAAAAAATTATATAATTTTATAACATTCCCAAAAATGAGATAAATTCCTCAAAAATAACCATAACATATTTTAACCACAAATGTTATCTCATACCTCGCATTTTCATTCCAAAAAGTAATAACCTGTAATTGACTCAAATTCAAGGATCATATAAACAAAAATGGTTATTTATAAGTATATCCACAAAATAAAAGATAATTATTCCTTGAATAACATTTTCACATATCAAACTTTAGGGTTACACATACTAGAAAAATTCTTCCAAAATAATCTCATCATCAAAAGAGCCTTAATACTTTTAATAATTTCATCATCCTAAAATCTACCATAACTCTTGAATCCCTTATATATATAATTATTACTCATTCAACGTTATTAATGATCTATTAACCATTCTTTTCAAACTTATTCTGTAATACTTATTTCCTAAAAACAAAATCATAAAGAATATCCTAATATTAAATAATGTCAAAACATTAGCTAAGAAATAATTAGTACCTTTCATTGGTCATTTTCAGTTTCCTCATATTCAATTGGAATGTCATTAGGAATTGGTAAACATATATTTGTATGATCCTGATGATCCCATTCCTGAACATTCTTCATAGGATATCTATTTGTATAATGACCATGCACTCTACATTTAAAACATTCAATTGATCCCTCAGAAAGAACTTCTTTCCCTTTCCTAGAGTCAACTGGATGCTTCCTTTTTCCATGGCATGTTCTTGATTTATGACCTTCATTACCACATCTATAGAATCTTCCCATCCCATTGAAGCATTTTCCTAGGTGTTTCTTTCCACATCCTTGAAACATAGGTTTTTAAATATACTTACCTTTATGGTTATTACCTAAACTTCCATAGGGATTCGTTTCTTTCATATACGATACCTTATAAAAATCACCAAGGTGCAGGTGGTCAGTCATGACTCCAGATAGTTGGTTGATAATAACCACAAGAGTTATCATTGCAGCTGCCATTTCATTCGATTTCTTATTCAAAAAACCATTGCAGTTTTCTTCACATCCATTATTACTTTGGTTCCTGCTAGATCCATCCATTTAATAAAACCAAAAAGGACAGTGTGAGTATATCAGTAAAATCATCATATACTATCTTATGAGGAGGGTAAAAGCTAAGATATACTTATTCATGTTATCTTAAACTCATTAAATTTATCTAAAATAATTATGACTCTTTCTAATATTCTAACCATTATGGTTATGCTACTTGTGCTTAAATAACACCCTAACCTCTAAAGTTATCTAAACTGACCTCTAATACCAACTATAAGGCCCCAACCTTAAAAATTACATAATCTTGAATTAAGTTAATAATTCACATTGAGTATATTTTCAGGTTTAGATCTTTAGAGAATTAGGTCATAACTATTACATTACATATCAAATATTAAAAAGTAGACACTTCTACTCAATATCCATTTTTTTATAAAATAAAAACTCTTAAAAGAAAACAAGAATTCTTTTCTTGATATAAATCTTCTTGAATTATTCCTTTCTCTTACCCTTCCTTATACCCTATGAATTTTTTTTCAAAAACTTGGGATGAGCATAAAAAGATCAATAAGGGTTATAAAATAAAGAAATAAAACATTATTCCATCAATACATACAAAACATAATCTCTTTAACATGCCTCATGAAATCATAATATTTATGAATAACACATAGAAATCATAAATCATAAAGGAAACTTGTGGGATCCATATCATACTTACATTATAGCTTTTATAGTTACATAGGGAGTTATGTTGGAATACCCATCACAATATATTCCTTAAATATACTAGGAGAAACATTAACATTTACCTCTATCATTTTACCCAATGCATTGGAGAGCTATCTCAGGCTCACCCGCCCTAGGTTTATCTCAGAACCACTCGTATACGTAAAAAATTCCCAAGAAAAATAACTTAATAATAACACATAAAACAATAATAAAGTAAAGATAATATTTCCACCTTGAAATAACAAGATATCAGTTCAATATATTAACTTAATCAATTCATTCAAAAAACACATTTAAAACATTTAAAAAGATAAATTTTGAATCAAAGTGTCCCATAACACTTTTGAAACTTTTAAAGGAATGTCATTTTAAAACTTTAATGACCATATAAATAAATCCTTAAAACCATTTTGAAAATATGGACATTAATGAGAGATATTTAAAAAAATAAAGCTTTAAAACTTTTAAAATGATGTTTTAGTTAAAGAGTCTCTTACCACTTTATTAAATACTTGAATAAAAATAATTAATGAATAAAATAAAAAACACTTTAAATATCATGAGAATATAGTAATTCATGATATAACATGTCAAAAGGGGTAGTATATACACCTTAAAGGATAAATAAGGTGCACAATATCAAGATATTCCTTAATGAAAGGAGATTGAGATGAAGTCCCTTACAAAATTCGTATAAATGACGTAAGAGTTTATCAATGGGATGATTATGTGTAGAAATAGTATATCCACACAAAGGGAAGTGTAAATTACAACATAATTAAATAAATAGTGATTCAACACATAATATGGCATAATATAATCAACTAAGTATGTGTAAAACCCAATGAGTGGAAATTGAGTTTTGAAATTCCCTTACAAAAATTTGGCAGTCTAACGACGTCACTTAAAAATTCAGAAAATGAGATGATGAGAGAAAAAAGGGCCTCTAATAATTTAGACATAAAATTTACAATAATAAGGATATATAATAACATATCCCAACATAATAATATGGAAATTAAATGACATAACATAAAAAGAAGTTTTTGACTAAAAGAGGAGGGTGAAAGGTTCTCTTACCTTGTGTCCGACTTGACTCGTTCGTTCTTTAATTTCCTGAATAATAAAATTAAGTTAATTTATAATTGCTTCATAAACTTTTAAATTTTTATTATTCCTTTTATATCACTTATTACCTTGTAATAAAAATTAGTTAATTATTTGAGTTCATATCAAACATTTTGTCGATGTTCGGAATTTGAGTCAAAAATGAACTTGTTATAATTATAAATTGTCCATGTGGTAAAAATTAAATTATCTCCAGAATTATATTCATGATTTATATATAATATATATCATATATATTCAGTATATATTTATTTATAATAGTTCATAGCATTTTTATATAAGAAAATTAAATGCATTGTTCATGGAGACAGTAAGTTGTACGTATGCATGAACGCTACTTTCATTTCTTTTTCATTTTTTAAAGGAATGAAAACTAAATGATACAAAGGTATATTATAATTCCAGTATAATATATATGTTATATATGTTACATAATTTCATTAATTTCATCCTTTATACATTCCATGTATAGCATGAACGAGTCATGTCACTTTGAGGGGGCGGTAGTCCGCACTTCCTCAACTGAAATTATCGTATTTACGCGTTATGGAAAGCATAAAGGTATGTTGTAAATGAAAAATACATAAGAATAGATACAATATAAATATAATATATATAATATATAAATATATTTCTATCATAATGGTCACCATGAGAGGCGGTAGGAGATAATTGAACAATCATCATTTCGTGAGGCAGTAGTTTTCCGTCCACAGAAACAGTATGTTCTAAATCCATTAGATGGAGGTGTGTGTGAGTTTAGTTAAAATAATTATCATAAAAAAATCCTAGTATATTTAGGATATTTTTTTTATTATATAATCAAATAAAAATAATAGAATAGGGAGTGAAGAAGTAGAATAATGGAAAGGAATTTTAGAGAAGACGTTACCTATTAAAACGTGCAACTCTCTTTTGATTTGAGCCAAAAGACTTTATTGAATTGCCCTATTCCTAGGAGAAAGCTTCTATGAGGAATATTTTGATGTTGGTATCTTCTTGGAGCAGAGTTTGGATGAGCCAAGGGGCTTGAGATATGTGTGTAATGGGTTAGAGGTGATGGCCTTTTATAAGAGGGAGGAGAGGCTCTTTTGGAAAGTTTGAAAGTATTATTTTATTATAAAATGATTTTTGGTTTAAAAAGTACAAAAATCATTAAATTTGAATATAATATGAATATAAGTCTAAATAAAATCATAAAATAATAATTGGACAAGTTTTGGATAAATTTTAATCCTTATCTTTTTTATTTAACCCTTTTTTACTCCTACCATTTTATCAAGCATTTAACACTTTGAGAATCAAAATAGTTACCAAAACACGACAAATATCCAAATAAAGGGTCAATAATAAAATTTTAGTCTTATGATAAATATTTGGACAAATATTATATTTTTTTGGAATTTTATAATATTTAATAAAATATTTTATATTTTAAAATATGAATTATATCAATTTTGATACTATTCATATCATGACTTTGATTAAAATCCAAAACAACTTGATTGATTAAAATAAATTCATTAATATAAATATAACATGTAACTATAATCCAGAAAATTTGTGGATGACATCAAAATAACTAAATTACATTTATTTTAACATTTTTAATATCATTTATTTGAATACTTTATTAATGAAGCAATCACTACATCACCATTGTGTCATAATTAAATTTATTTATTTAATGTCTAAAAATTATAAATAAAATACCATGATATATAAATAATTTTATATTTCTAATGACTATTTATAGTCGAAAATATCACTTATATAACCCCATATAAAAATTGTTTTACTAAAAGAAATATGTTTATGTTACATTTTCCTTAACTTTAAATTAATTTTTATAAATTGTCATTTTCACTTACAAGTGGATCCATGAGGTCCCAAAATAGACCCAAAGATTATCATGGTCGAACATGTGTCATAAAATATGGTTATGATACATGTTAGGGTAATTTAATATTATTACAACAATATTTTTTTACCCTTATTTACCAGATTTACCCTTTAACCATGGTAAATAAAATATTTACTAAAGCTACTATTCATAATGTCTAAAAATAAAATTTACTTATTTAAAAAATTTGGACCTCCTAATTAAAAATATAGAATCTATTTTTCCAAATTCAAAACACATAAGTTGCATAAATTAATTTAAAATTAATTCTTGTTGTCAAAACCAAAAAGCATGTTTTTAAGAAGTAAAAACTACCAAAAGATTGACATGTGTTTATGTTCAATTTCGATGTGAAATTAATTTAAATAACCAAAATTGTATTAAATGATAAAAATATAATCTAATTACACTTTAAAATCAATTAAAATGATAGTATAATCATATAAATAAATTATATTAAAAGGAAGTTTTGAATTAAAATGCAATATTTTTTCACTGTTCATCAAAAAATGAACTTTATCAAAAAAATACCAAAATTTTACCCAAAGTAAATTTTTATGTCCTGCTTCTAAATAATAATTTTATTTTTTTAAAATTAACATATTAAATTGACAAAAACTAGATTTAAAAAGGGTCCACCATCAAAAGGCGGTAAATCGACCTTTTAAAGAATATTAAAGTATTTCATGCTTAAAAATAGATTAATTCTTATTTTAAGATTATAAAATTTATTAGATAAATATAAGAACATTTAACAAATATGTGTAATCATATTATAGTTAGTTTTGTTCATTCCTTCCAATACAATGGCCGGGTGCTAACTACCATTTAAAATAATAATATTATTATATTATTTTTCAATATAACTTAAAGTTGTGTGCAACGTAAGATTTCAAAGAAACCTGTTATTGTGTGTTGAGTATGCTATCAGACATAGCATTCCATTGAAAGTAAAATTAATATTTAATTCACAATTATTAATAAATATGAAATGTCATGTTCTTTATTTACCTGGGATGTTACAAATTTATTATCCAAATGGAATCCTAACTTTTCTAACTTGTTAAAATACTTCAACATCTTGAATGTAAGATTACTAGCTAGATACTCATCTTTAAATTTATACTGGGGTAGTATAGTGATAATATCATTTATCATAATCTTATCTTCCTCCTTTTCAATCTCTAGGAGATGAAATCTCATGGTATATGCATCCAATATTTATATTTCACCATTATCTCTTTATAAATAGTTGATAACATGATGCAAAAATCATTTGAAGCATCCCCTGTATATCATAGTGAAATCAAGGGAACACTATGATCATTTTTTTTGAATAAATGGTCTTTGTATAGGAATGATCATAGTGTTCCTGTAATTTCACTTTCTATTTTTTATAATAAATAAAATCATATTTTAGTACTTTATCTTGATTAACATATGTGATGTAATAAATTAATTTTATTAAGACTCCCACTATTTTATCAAATCTCAATTTCCCTTACTATTGGATTTAGAATATCCTGTCACATAGATACTGTAGTGGTAAGTATCTGTATTCCCATTTAAATAACTCAGATAAGGGCCTAGTCAAATTGCCTAAAGGTATTTAGATAGGTAGTCTTGCCAACTATATTAACTCTTAGCTCCTTGATTTGTTGAGTGGACTTCTTAATATTGAAATCCTAGAATTAGATTTCCTCAACAATTATCTTGAAGTTACACCAAGTCTTGTAAGGGAGACTAATCTTGATGCTAAATTTCTTAAGTCAACCCAAAATTTTCCTTAAAACTCCCCAATAAATGAAAGTGTTTTGATAAGGGTTAGGCCAAAATTTTGATTTATGGTTGCATTCTAACTCAAGTATTGAAAATCATTTTTTAACTTAATATTTTCTTTGAGGGGTTTTATTTATATTATGCATAAATATTATTTATTTTATCCTTTACATGCTTGTTAATATTATGTGGATTTTATATAATTAAGTAACCATGTACGATAAAATAAATTATGAAAAATACATTTATTTTATTTTATCTTAGCATTCTTGTTATTTGATTTACTTTATGTGATTGTGTTTAAACATAAATAAACAATGCATTTCATTGCATAAATAAATAGTCATTCATTAGAAAAAATAAAATAAACATGTGGTATGATCATGAGATTTTAACTACTTTTTAGTTTCTCAAGAAGATGATGATCCAACCCTTTTCCCCATGGGAGTAACTCCTTAATTTGGGCTTGGCTTGAGTTGAAATATTCTACCTTTAACATATATATCTCTTTTATTGGTTTCACCTCAACTTGTTCTTGAATTGTATCCTCTCATCTAGGAGATCATTCCTTTACATATGCTTACTCACTCACAAGTGAGGGGTACCAGGGGTTTAGGGTTACATAAATTGTGGAAATGTGGGCCTGTACAGAATAAGAAGGAAGGTATGATATATAGATCATCATATTTAACAATAAATTTATCACAAATACCCATGTAATAAATAATTAAATTAAATATAAACTCAATACATACATAAGTTGGTCAAACTCATGATCATCAATGACATGCAACTACCACACATTTAAATTTTCTAGCATTTGTTTTAATTATTTCTTTAATCAAAAAAAATCTCAAAATAATGATTAATTATCTTATTGATTAATTATTTTTTTCTATCTTAATTATCTATACAAGAAATCCTTAAGATTATCTTTCTTTACAATTTTAAATAAATTAAAAAATAATAATTTGAAATTAAAATTATTATGTGTTTGATGTGTACTGACAGGGAATGTGACATGTATGTTTATGGTCAGAATTAAATTTAGTTTGGATTTTAATATATATGCATGGCATGTACTAGAGTCAGCACGACGTGCACCCTTCTACATTACATGGTGTTCACTATCACTTGCATGGTGTGTGACTTACAATGTGTATAGTTCTTATCGTGTATCGTATACTTACATGGCATGTGTTCTTACACAACATGTAATGATATTACATGACAAGTTGTTTTGTGGGTTAGTTCATATAGTCTCCATGACATGTATAACCACATGTCATGCCTAAATATATGTGGCATATACCATTGGAAATTCTTGTAGAGTACATGATGTGTACGACAACCCTAAATATCATGCAATTTTTAGAATAACATGGAATATAATAATTAAAGCATTTAATTTCATACAACCCATCAAAAATCACTCATCATGTACCCTGGGTGGAAAACCCCTTTTAAATGGTGTGTACACTAGCCACACATTGTGTGGTTCAGTTTTAATTTAATTAATTTTTCCTTTCATGTGTTTGACTCACACAACGTGTCTATCTTGATTTGGTATAAGTTTAATGACATGTACAACTAGCTACACACTATGTACTCCTTTTTTGACCACTTTCAATACACACATAGGGACTCAACATGTAATTCATGTGGGTATTTATGTGTTACACGATGTGTATTCCAGTTACACGTCATGTAATCACATCTGGCTTGTGTTACTTGATTGACAGTAAATATATGATGTGTGTTTTTATTACATGTTGTGTACTTTAACCACATTATTCTAAACCATAAGGTATTACATGGCGTTTACACCATCTTCACACCCTATAACCCTATCAAGTCATGCTTCAGTGGGTGGTCAATACACGATGTGTAATTAAGCACCACATACTGACCCCCACGCGATGTGTTGTGATTGTCATGGCTCGTCCTTGTTTGGTTGACCATGGGTATACGACGTATAATTTTCAATTACATGTTGTGTAATCATGTAACTCAAACAGTGTCCACAACACCTCCAGATGGGATCTTTGAGCATTATTTATCCATTCTTTTCCTATTTTTGGTCAGATGAAACTGAATGATCGCATTATCACAACTTTCAAATTAGTAATGAAAACTAGAAATGAGTTCTAACAAAACAAATGTGGAAATTTTTCAACAATTAATAAATAATTATAAATTAATATATGGTCACTTTTATACTACTTGAAGGTTCCCAGGACACAATGGAATTCATTGGTCCCATTCTCAAAAATGTTTTTTTCAATTTCTTTAGATAAATCCTCAAAACTAAATGAAATATACCTCCGAATATTCACATAGAGGATATTTTCCTAAAATAATTTATAATTAATTAAAATAAGAATTATCTTGGATTGATAGTTCTTTTTTAATTGATGATTGTAACATCCCAACCTGGTTCTCATACACTAGTGGGGAAGGATGCTCACCCCACACTCATCTCAACTAGATCGAAGGATCTAAGGCATATCTTGGGGTTTACATGGCCAACCCATATGATATCCATCCTTTCTCATCACTAAACTCTACTTGGGAGTTTCTAAGGGATCCTACTACGAGGGTTGCAGTTTCATGTTCATAAAATTTAATAGACACCCCTCGCAGGGTTTCAGTTTCCAAGGCACATAGAATTTTAGTCAAGTATTCAACCATCAGCAATTGAGGAAATTAAGCTAATTCCAAGGACCCTCATGGCCTTAGCACTTTGTCCGGTTTAACTAGGCATTTCATTTTAAATAAAACATTTTATTAAAACAAGTTCATCGCTCTAAGTGTAAATACCACTATCACATTCCATATAAAAACATTCATAAATACCATAGAGCACATACAAAAGACCACCTACCTTATTGATGAAACCATTCCAATTATTTCCCAAAGGCTAGAAACTCATCCTAGGCCCTCCAAGCCTTTTCCAAGGTCCACCCCAAGTCTGGATCATCACTTGAGCTCATTCCTCACTCCAGAAAACCCAAATTTAACTAATTGTAAGATTTATAATTAATTAGACAAATTAATTTCAAATAGGCATATTACTCGTTAACTAGTTTTTTTTCCAACAATCATTGAATATTTGAGCAGTGGGGTGTTGGTCATCCTCAGCACACCCCCAAACCTACATCGAGATAAAGACCCAACATACGCCTCCAATTCCATCATTAAAATAATTTAATTTTAATGAAAAACTAAAGAAAATTCACCATAGTGACATACATCATTGAAACGGAAGCAATGACATGCAGATGATATTTCAGGACACCCTCTTCCTAGGCAGAGCATATGCCTCATCTTACTCAAATGATTCCATCATGCTCTAGTGGAATCAACACCAAATACCCAGTTGGAAATTATAAGGAAACAACTATGAAAGAAAAATATGGAGAAAGCATGAAGAAATTAATATGTAGCTTAGATTCACCACATAATCGCAGCAACACTCACCCCCCTCTAAGGGGGTATAAGGATAACAAAAGTTGGGAGAGGGATCAGATGAATATCCTCTATTGTGATGTCTTTCTGCTTAAAATCGATGGTGGTGACCATTAAATGACGATTTTCCCCTCATTAAAAAAATCAGCAACCATGTTGTCTGATCGGTGAGCCCAGGAGGGCTGCAGGGATATTTCCTAGGCCACCGGCTAGCCGGTGGCTACAGACTGTATCCTCGGACACCCTAGACTTCTCTTAGTGCTCCATAAACCTTTGAATTAGCCTCTAATCTCTATTCCATGTCCAAAAATTTTAATATGTCAAAGGGTCCAAAACTCCTATATGAACCTCGATTCAAAAACTGACCCTCTAATCAGATGAAAATTCAAATTCCTTCTAGAATTTTCACACCCAAATGGGAATGGGGTATTTAAATGATTAATATGGTAGACAATTGCATATCATCATTATAGTGAATAATCCAAAGTATAATTCTTATAGTGGTATCCACACCTACTCTACGAATCTCAGAACATCTTCATTGGTATTCTGAATACTATCATGGAGAAACAAAATGCCTTGCATCATTCACTGTCAATCATAATAAGAATTATCTTAAGTCTTGATAGAATTATTTCTATTATTATCTCACTATTGAGAGAGAGGATAAAAATTATCACTCTCATTCTTGAGAGAATTCTTGAGAGGTTCTCTTGGTCTTGAGAGAATTTTATTGGGTGAATTTGATGTGCACAGCAATTTTCATAACCCTATAAAATGATATAAGATGCAATATATATTTATGGTTAAATATTTGATAATTTCATTGAGGCCCTTAATCAAATATTCTCTCCAATATATTCCCCATTTCAAATAATAGTAATGTTATTATTATATTCCATGAAATGCACTAACTCGCGAATATTTAAATATCATTTCGTATAAAAATAAATTAATATTGATTTAAATGATATTAAACAAAGTATATCATTTCCACCAGGCCCTTAACTTGGCTCATCAATCCTCACTAACATTCATTGAATCATGAATAATAAATGTTTTTTTAAATAAATAAATATCTTTATATTTACAAATGGATGAGGAGAGGGGATTACAAATTGAAAATAAACAAATATATTTATTTATCACATTGAGAATAATAATAAACAATAAATAAATAAATATTTTTATCTGTTAACTAGAAAATTATATTTACACTACCACAAAACAATATTTTATCAGTGCTAAAAAAGGTATTTATTAGTGCTAAAAAAGCCCTATTAATTGAGATGATATCAAAGGGGGGTTCCCTTTATCAGCACTAATAAAGGACCCCCTTTATCAGTGATTAGAAAAGTGTTGACAAAGGCCCCACTTTATCAATGCTACTCGAAGCACTGATAAAGTCCACATTTATCAGTGCTTCAACTAGCGTTGATAAAGGCTTCCCTCTCTGGGCGTGATTTTTATATAATAGCACACCCAGTAACCTGAAAATAAAATAAACATCCAACCAAGCAACCTAAAAATAAAATAAACAGCTTACCAAAATAATCAAACCATCAAAAATAAGTTGCACAAACTAGTAAAAACCTGCTCAAAAATAACTACTCATAGTATATATATACAAAAGAAAACATATAAGATGAAAATGATGAAAAAACAAGAAACACACACAAAAGTTTGGCAAACAATGCTATATACATTTAATTGACATCATGAATAAAAAATATTCAATCATCGTATATACCAAAAAAACACTTCTATACACATTTTGAACAATGTTTTATAAAATTACATTTACAAATATCTAAAAAACAGTTAAAAACATTAATGTTTTCTCTTTTTATGTTTGTGGTCCTCTCTAAAAAAATGTCCTTTGATGGTAATAGTCGTTGAAAAAATCATCCCAACTTGAGAAAAAGATTCCACCTATATAAGAAAACAAATATTACATTAGTAATACTATAAATAAATAAATTAAACATTAATATGAAGAATAAATTAAAAATGTCAATTTTTAATAAAAATGACACATTTGGAGTCATACCGGTGACACTGTGCGTCGAATTAAGGTGGGGTTGATTCCTACACGTCAAAAATGAATGATGGATCGTTGTCCTAAAATATCAAAAACAATCGGAATTAATTTCCTTAGTTTTTAGTATGTTTGTTGTGTTTTTTTTACTAAAATGTCTTTTTAACCCAAAAACATGAAATTTGAGTCATACTGGTTGCATCATGCGTCATTTTAACGTGATACTACTTCATACATGCCACAAAGGACTTACGAATTTTTGTCCTTAATTTGGAAAACAATCGAAGTGTGTTTACTTGGTTTTCAATGAGTGACATGTTTTGAGTTAAAATGTCAATTTTAAAATGATAGCGGACAATTTTAGTCACACCATTCGTCAGATTGAGGTAGGTTTGATTCCTACACATCGCAAATGACTCATGGATCATTGTCTTAAAGTATCAAAATAATCTTAATGTGTTTTCTCCATTTTCAGTATGTTAGTTGTGATTTTTTACTTGAATTAATGTCAATTTTAAATAACAATTCACATTTAGAGTTATACTGGTGACATCATGTGTCAGATTGAGGTATGGTTGATTCTTACACATCAAAAATGACTGATGGATCGTTGTCTTAAAGTATCAAAACAATCAGAATGCATTTCCTCAGTTTTCGGTATGTTTGTTGTGTTTTTTACTAAAATGTCATTTCAAATCGAAAACATGAAATTTAAGTCATAACAGTCTCATTGTGCATCGATTTGATGTGAGACTGCTTCATACACGTCATAAAAAAATTACGAATCACTTAATTTGGAAGAGAATCAGAGTGTGTTTGCTTGGTTTTCAGTGAGTGAAATGTTTTGAGTTAAAGTGTCAATTTTAAACTGATAGCGGAAACTTTTAGTGACACCATTCATCGGATTGAGGTGGGTTTGATTCCTACACGTCACAATTGACTCATGGATCATTTTTCTAAAGTATCAAAACAATTTGAATGAATTTTCTTAGTTTTCAGTATGACAGTTGTTTTTTTTTAATTGAATTAATGTCAATTATAAATAACAAGACACATTTGGAGTCATACTGGTGAAACCGTGCATTGGATTGAGGTGTGGTTGATTTCTACACATCACAAATTACTGATGGGTCATTTTCTTAAAGTATCAAAACAATCAGAATGCATTTCCTCGGTTTTTAGTATGTTTGTTGTATTTTTTTACTAAAATGTCATTTTAAACTGAAAACATGTAATTTGAGTCATACCGGTCGCATCGTGCATCGGTTTGACATGGACTACTTCATACACATCACAAAGGACTTACGAATCGTTGTCTTAAATTTGTAAAATAATCAGAGCATGTTTTCTTGTTTTTTAGTGAGTGACACGTTTTGAGTTAAAATGTCAATTTTAAATTAATAGCAGACACTTCTAGTCACACCAGTCACACCATTCTTCGGATTAAGGTAGGGTTGATTCCTACACATCACAACTAACTCATGGATATTTTTCTTAAAGTATAAAAATAATAGGAATTCATTTTATCAGTTTTCAGTATGTCGGTTGTGTTTTTTTACTTAAATTAATGTCAATTTTAAATAACAAGACACATTTTAAGTTATACCGGTGACACCGTGCATCAGATTGAGGTGAGGTTGATTCTTACACGTCAAAAATGATTGATGGGTCATTTTCATAATGTATCAAAATAATCATAGTGCATTTCCTCAGGTTTCAGTATGTTTGTTGTGTTTTGTTACTAAAATGTCATTTCAAACAAAAAACATGAAATTTGATTCATACCAGTCACATCGTGCATCGGTTTGATGTGAGACTACTTCGTACATGTTACAAAGGACTTACGAATTTCTTTCCTTAATTTGGAAGACAATTGGATCACGTTTTCTTGGTTTTCAGTGAGTGACACGTTTGGAGTTAAATTGTCAATTTTAAACTGATAGCAGACACTTTTAGTCACATCGTTTGTCAAATTGAGGTGGGGTTGATTCCTACATGTCACAATTGACCCATGGATCATTTTTATAAAGTATAAAAACAATTCAAATGCGTTTTCTCAGTTTTCAGTATGTCATTTGTGTTTTTTTACTTGAATTAATGTCAATTTTAAATAACAAGACACATTTGGAGTCATACCGGTGACACCATGCATCATATTAAGGTGTGGTTGATTCATACACATCACAAATGGCTGATAGATCTTTGTCCTAAAGTATAAAAACAATTGGAATGAATTTCCTCAGTTTTCAGTATGTTTGTTGTGTTTTTTTACTAAAATGTCATTTTAAACTGAAAACACGCAATTTGAGTCATACCAGTCGCATCGTAAGTCAGTTTGATGTGAGACTACTTCATAAATGTCACAAAGGACTTAAAAATCTCTATCCTTAATTTGTAAAACAATTGGAGTAATTTTTCTTGGTTTTCAGTGAGTGACACATTATGAGTTAAAATGTCAATTTTAAAGTGATAGCAGAAAATTTTAGTTGCACCGGTCACACCATTCGTCGGATTAAGGTGGGCATGATTCCTACACATCAAAACTGACTCATGGATCATTTTACTAAAGTATAAAAACAAATCCAAATTCATTTTCTCTATTTTCAGTATGTCAGTTGTGTTTTTTCCCTTGAATTAATGTCAATTTTAAATAACAAGACACATTTAGAGTCATACCAGTGACACCGTATGTCGTATTGAGGTGGGTTTGATTACTACACATCAAAAATGACTAATGGATTGTTTTCCTAATGTATCAAAACAATTAGAGTGCATTTCCTTAGGTTTCGGTATGTTTGTTGTTTTTTTTACTAAAATGTCATTTCAAACCAAAAACATGTAATTTGAGTTATACCGGTTGCATCGTGCGTCAGTTTGATGTGATACTTCTTCATACACATCACAAATAACTTAAAAATTTATTTCCTTAATTTTGAAGACAATTGGAGCACATTTTCTTGGTTTTCAGTGAGTGGAAAATTTTGAGTTAAAATGTCAATTTTAAACTGATAGCGGTCACTTTTAGTCACATTGTTCGTCAGATTGAGGAGGGGTTGTTTCCTACACATCACAACTGACTCGTGGATCATTTTTCTAAAGTATCAAAACAATATTAATGCATTTTCTCAGTTTTCAGTATGTCAGTTGTGTTTTTTTACTTGAATTAATGTCAATTTTAAATAACAAGACACATTTGGAGTCATACCAGTGACACCGTGTGTCTGATTGAGGTTTGATTGATTCTTACACATCACAAATGAATGATGTATCATTATCCTAAAGTATCAAAAAAATCAGAAAGCATTTCCTCAGTTTTCAGTATGTTTGTTGTGTTTTTTTACTAAAATGTCATTTCAAACCGAAAACATGCAATTTGAGTCATACCAGTCGTATCAGGCATCAGTTTAACATGATACTTCTTCATACACATCACAAAGGAATTAAAAATAGATTTCATTAAATTTGAATACAATTGGAGCACATTTTATTGGTTTTTAGTGAGTGACATATTTTAAGTTAAAATGTCAATTTTAAACTGATAGCGGACACTTTTAGTCACACCAATCACACCATTCATCGGATTGAGGTGGGTTTAACTCCTACATGTCACAACTAACTCATGGATCATTTTCCTAAAGTATCAAAACAATATTAATGCATTTTCTCAGTTTCTAGTATGTCAGTTGTGTTTTTTTACTTGAATTAATTTCAATTTTAAATAACAAGACACATTTGAAGTCATACTGGTGAAACTATGCCTCGTATTGAGGTGTGGTTGATTATTACATATCACAAATGACTGATGGATCTTTTTCCTAAAGTATCAAAACAACCATAATTCATTTCCTCAATTTTCAGTATGTTTGTTGTTGTTTTTAACTAAAATGTCACTTCAAACCAAAAACATGCAATTTGAGTCATATCGGTCATATTTTGCGTCAATTTGATGTGATACTACTTCATACATGTCACAAAGTAATTAAGAATAGTTTTCCTTAATTTGGAAGATAATAGGAGCGTGTTTTCTTGGTTTTCATTGAGTGACACGTTTTTAGTTAAAATATCAATTTTAAACTGATAGCGGACACTTTTAGTCACACCGGTCACATCGTTCGTCTGATTAAGGTGGGGTTTATTCCTACATATTGAAACTAATTCATGGATCATTTTCATAAAGTATCAAAACAATCCTAATGTGTTTGCTCAAATTTCAGTATGTCAGTTGTGTTTTTTTACTTGAATTAATGTCAATTTTAAATAATAAGACACATTTGGAGTCATACCAGTGACATCATGCGTCGGATTGAAGTATGGTTGATTACTAAACATCAAAAATGACTGATGGATCATTTTTCTAAAGTATAAAAATAATAGGAATGAATTTCCTTGTTTTTCAGTATGTTTTTTGTGTTTTTTACTAAAATGTCATTTTAAACCAAAAACATGAAATTTGAGTCATATCGGTCACATCGTGTGTCATTTTGACATGATAATACATCATAAACATCACAAAGGACTTACGAATCATTGTCCGTAATTTGGAATATAACCATAGCATGTTTTCTTGGTTTTCAGTGAGTAACATATTTTGAGTTAAAATATCAATTTTAAACTGATAGCAGACACTTTTAGTCACACCGGTCACACCGTTCATCGTATTGAGGTGGGATTGATTAATACATGTCAAAAATGAATCATGGATCATTTTCCTAAAGTATAGAAACAATTTAAATGCATTTTCTCAGTTTTTAGTATGTCAGTTCTGTTTTTTTACTTGAATTAATGTCAATTTTAAATAAAAAGACACATTTGGAGTCATACCGGTGACATCGTGCATCTTATTGAGGTGAAGTTGATTCCTAAACATCAAAAATGACTGATGGGTAATTTTACTAAAGTTTCAAAACAATCAGAATGCATTTACTCAGGTTTGAGTATGTTTGTTTTATTTTTTACTAAAATGTCATTTCAAATCGAAAACATGAAATTTGAGTCATACCAGTTGTATCGTGCATCGGTTTGACTTGAGAATTCTTTATACACATCAAAAAGTACTTACGAATCACTCTTCATAATTTGGAATACAATTGGAGTACATTTGATTGGTTTTCAATGAGTGACACATTTTGAGTTAAAATGTCAATTTTAAACTGATAGCGGACACTTCTAGTCACACCGATCACACCGTTCGTCATATTGAGGAGGGGTTGATTCCTACATGTCAAAACTGACTCATGGATCATTGTACTAAAGTATCAAAATAATCCAAATGCATTTTCTTAGTTTTCAGTAAGTCAGTTGTGATTTTTTACTTGAATTAATGTCAATTTTAAATAAAAAGCATTACTGGAAATCTATGATATACCAATGGTTTTAAACCCTTGGTATAGTCTAGATAATCGTTGGTATAATATATACCAACGGTTTTCCAAACCTTTGGAAACTAAGTCATGGGGATAGACATATCCAAATAGTTATTCATAAACTGTTGGGGTATGTCAGGTTACAACACATTATACCAATGGTTTTCTATAACTGTTGGTATAACGTTTTACCAATGGTTTTACACCATTTCAATAAAACTCAGTTTATATATATATCAATGGTTTTATGAACCATTGGTAAATACTTTTACCAATTTTTTGAAGAAATCGTTGGTAACACTTTAGTTAATAGGTCTATACCAATGGTTTGTAAATTGTTGGTATAGACTTTTACCAATGGTTTGATGAAACTGTTGGTATATATTATATTTTCACATCTATACCAATGATTTTGAAACTGTTGGCATAGAGTTACTTCAGCTCCAATAGTAGTACCAGCCTCCCCTTCAGCAGTTACATAATTCAGAATTAATTCTATACAGAATTCAGAATTAACAAACCTATACATAAATCAAAATTAATTACCTCCAATAATAACAAACCTATACAGAATTCAGAATTCAGCATGAAATAATAACAAACCTATACATCCGATTACTTTTTCAATTACCTTCAATTACAATACTCTATACATAATTCAAAATAACACCAATGAGGAAAAAGGGAGTGGGGTGGTGTCCAGGGAGGGGGGTTGTCCATGGGGGTGGGGATGTCCAGGGGTGGGGGTGTCTAGGGGGCGGGGTGGTGTCCAGGGGGTGGGGCTGTCCAGGGGGTTGGGGCTATCCAAGGGGGTAGGGGTGTCCAGGGGGTAGAGGGTGTCTAAGGGGGGTGGGGTGTCTAGGGGTGGGGGGTTGTCCATGGGGGTGGGGTGTCCAGGGGGGGTGTCCAAGTGGTGGGGTGGTGTCCAGGGGGTGGGCCCTGGAATTTCAGCTGGACCTAGAAAATATCATTCAAGACGTGACAAGGGATTTCACATCATGAATAATTTGAGTCTAACATCTGCCAAAAATCGAGGCATATGGACCCTAGAAACCTTGAAATCATTTTCACCATGAATCTATGTTTCACATTATGAATATCTATAACTCATAATTACACTGGATCTACAAAATCACATTCATGGCGTGTCACATAATCCACGTCATGAACTCGTACTACATCCATAATTTCAACTCCATCTTGATCTATTCCTCTTTGATCTCCCTATGGACACCTATGGAACCCAAAACTCACAAAGTAACAAACCCAAAATGCCCACATTGTTACATCAGATACCTCTCAAATGATTCTCATCCTTAAGAATCAAAACTATCCCCAAAAGGAATACAATTGTAACCAAAACACAGTCATAGGAGATACCTCTCAAATGAAGTCAACTTATTACCAACAATATCAGAAAGAGTCATACTATGATCCTCCAAAAAACATTTGGAAACCCTCGTGATAATAGGATATACCTCTCAAATAGGATTCCACCACTGGATGAATCCAAAGTGCCACCATCCTCCTCACTCATGAAAAACTCTCCCCAACTACTCCTTCAATCTTAAACAAGTTTCAATATATCCACATATTATTAAATAATCTCCTAAAATTATTTAAATAATTTTATTCTATTTCAGAAGTGACATTCTAGAAATTTTAAGACTGGAAAACATGTTGAATCTTGGGACATTCATACTGAAAGTGCCCCATAACATCACACCATAAATAGATTAACTCACAAAACATAGGAAACTATTAACCAATCAACCCTAGAGTGCTAATACACCCTCTATCCTTAGCATACCACCTTACTCTCTTCCTCAATGAAGCTCGAGAAAAACAACCCAGAGCATTCAACTCCACCTTCCCAACCACTCGAGAGGGATCTTCACTAAAACCCTCCTTCACAGACAACCCTTTCTCCACAATATCTATATGGTATCTCACTACTTACTAATAGGACAACTAAAATGGAATAATGGACCACTGAAAATCTAGTCTCAAAAAAGATTCCAAATGTTGCACCCATTCTCTCTCCTTGGGTAGAAAATGTAGAAACCAAATAATCGAGTCTATAAAGTGGACCTAAATATATGAATACTCTAATCCTCATATCAAAACTCCTAAATATCATTCAAATTATAATCTATCTATAATATATAAAGGAAATTATCCTTGAATAATTTAAGAAGTTTTCCCCGTGATATCTTTTTTGGATCACCACACTTCATATCCCACCATCTTCAATCCACTTTCTGAAATAATCCAACTAAAAAAGAAACTTGGAATTCATCCAGGGTATTAATTAGCCTAAAAGAAACCTTAACCTCCTCTAAACAATCCTCAGTCTTAAGGTAGGAGGATCCACCAAAGAACTTTTTCACTTTCTACCTATGGAATTTTGACAAGGCTCTATCCCAAGATCTCCCTTTCTCCTTCTCACATCCCAAACCTCAATGGCATTTCAATGGAATAGATTAGGATAGGGAAAAACAAGGTTAACAAAAACCACACAAAACTAAAATCAACAATCAAGGAAAATAGACACAACACAATAATCACATCAAGCTAAGACCATCCTCAATATCCAACTCTCCCATACAACACCCCATACACCTACATCACTATCCTCCATCATGTGCAACACCACACCATATATATCACACATCATATACATTGCCTCAAGACACCTCTCTTCCATATAACCATTCATACCACCATTTCAACCTCTATATATCCCATGACAACAACCACCACAAAAACTGCACAACACCTCCTTATCCCACACAAATAACCAAACAATCACTTCTACAAATAGACAAAACAAGGGGACTCTTTCATTAAATTAGGATTTTTTCCTCTTTGGGAAGCCCTGATATGTCTGCAAATTTTTAGAACATGTCATAAATATAATGAATCTTGATGGGGAAAGGGTTTACCTCTCTTTATATTCTTGAATCTATGACACATATTACCAGTAAAAGCTCAATCACAGCAAAACTAATCAATAGGATATAGAAATCAATCACTTCTCATAACTTATTTGTAACAATTTGTATGTGGAAATAAAGATCATCTTTATCAATTTCAAGATTTTACCAAACAAAATTTTTATTACTAAATTTAATTGGTTAACCTTCCATGTAAGGTGGGTGATTCCATCAATACAACCATAACACAACACATAATCACAACCGAGATACATGTTCAAAATAGCAAGAGACATCATCTAAATGATAACATGGATTCTATGTTAAGAAAAATGAAGATTCATGACTTATGATTAATTATGGGACATATTATTCATAAATATCCTTTAAAATATCATTTTATAATTTAGAAAATAGGTTTTTATCAAGGCATATCAACACTGCAATGCAACAATCAATAAACAATACAACTATAAATAACACTCAACTTTTCCAAGTTATTTTCAAGGGAATCATCATGCCTTTATTTTAAATAACTCAAACATGAGGTCAAGTTAAAGAAAAAAGTTATACATTTTGTGGTACTACAAATTAGGCTTTACATACTTAAACTAAAAATTTTATTGTTAAGTAAACATGCTTCAAATTGAACAAAAACTGCTCATGCTACATTCTCTTACATCATGTTATCCATACCTAAATCAAACACTTATTAAACATTTTATCATGTAGGTAACATGATTTTGGATTTCAAATAGAACATTCCTTCAGATCACAAAATAAAATTTTGCATGTTTTATCACAATATGTGATAATTGGCATGCTCAAACTAAACAATATTTAAACATTCCATTACTCAGGAAAACATACTTTTACACCATAATAAAGGTAACATGGTTTTACTTCCATGTTTAAATACAACATGATCAGAACATAACATGATTTCATATTACAAATACAACTTACTAAACATACTATATGCTCAAAATTTACATACTATCAACTTCAGAGTAACCACACAAATGTTTTCAACTTTAGACACGCTCACCATAATAAACTACTCATGGATTAACATGATCGACACTATAAATTTTATCAGTATTGAAAATAATAGGTTCAATCATGTAAATAGTTTTGAGTCTCAACAGGTTACCACAAATCATGCTTATCATTTTCCAATAATTTAAAACAAACAATCAAAGTCCAACCTTACAATAAATTCCTAACACATGAAATATACATATAATGAGAATAAAGGTAACACGTGACATGAAATTCATATTTTTATGTTCAATATATATGTATAAACAATATATCATGACAATTCTCTTAACCATGCTTGGAAGATGAGATAGATTTTTTTATTTGGAAACTTTCAAATCATTAACAGTTATCACTAAAAAAGTTTATCATTTTCTAGAATTCAAAAACAAATGAAAAAAAATCTAGCCCTGTGATAAATTTACAACACATGAATACAACATATAAATGGATTTATAATACATAATTATAGTTATTCCAAAATAAAGGGGAAAGTTATTCATGTCAAATTTTTCAAATTCAAATGAATTATCAATAGTCATGATAGTTATTTTTTTAGGAATTACTTAATTTAAATAACCAAAACCAAATTTTACAATAAGTCCATAACACATGATTATGATACATCATGAATGAAAAACAATGTAATGCATATCAAATTTCATGGGAACCTGACACTCTTAAAAAAAAATCCAAAACAATTCATTTTAGCAAGCCAATGTAAAATCTAATTAAGGTAACAAGTTTTATAGAGGTTCTCAAAATTCAGCAACTATTTACAATAAAATACATTAATCATGATTTGGTAACAAGTCCAGACATTTAGAAAATAGGTTAATATGATATGTAATTTAATATTCAAAACAAAATTCAATTTATGATGAAGCATGTTATAAAGGGAAAGGTAATATCACATTCAAGTCTCAAAATGGTTTTAGATAAATAGTTCATGCTAGTTAATTACCATTTTACTCCTTTATTTCAAGTTATATGACCAATTCAATAAACAATGATAGTTCATTAATAACTAAATAACAAGAATAATCATAGAAATGAACATAAAATTCAAAATTTAAACATTAATGCAAATAATGACCATGATGTATGTACCTTCATAAAATTATACCCTGGAATGGTTACATTTCCACTTAAACATGTTTAGTGGGTTGTCAAATTCATTGCATTAGATTATAGGGGGGGGGGGAATATTTGTGTCATGGACATTCTCTTTGGTCCATGTCAGATGTTAGGCTTGAGTTTCACCACTGCCCTACCAATCTCAAGTTGTCCTCACTAATGTCTAACTTTGATATCCACCCTATCTCTCAACTAACACCTTTGATGCCACTTTTTCATGACCCCCCCCCCCCCTCCACTGATACCCATCCTATAATGACAATGAAGAGAAGGAATTACCCCTGAGTCCCACCTATAATAGGACCCAGGTTGGTGAATAGTACCGAGGGTATAAAAACACTCAAATGGGAGACATTACCCTCTTAATTCCCAATAAGTAAGATATAAAAAACCACCAAGATAACTCCATATAAGTAAAAAGGATCCAGAAATCTATCATATTCATTCCCATAACACAAATTTTATATAAAATATATAAAATAAACATAAAATACATGAAGGAAACCCAAGAAAACTCCAAAAATCCACCAAAACTCACCAAGATACCCGAATAACAGCTCCAATCCTCATCGGACTATCTTACATGCATTAGAAAACTATGGTGGGGTGAGCACTTGGGAGTACTCAGTAGGATCATCCCTTAAACAAATCAACATTCATGTGTGGTAAATATGAAATAATATAAAATAGTTAAATAATCCAAGTAATCAAAATAAAAAACACATATACATGAGAAAACAAGCATAAAGGGCACAAGAAACATCGTCATCAAAACTCCATTGCCACCAATCATTCCATCTCCAACATTTACACCAGGAATATCATTAACACCATAACCTCCATAAAAATTATCAAAATCCTTTAATGTTATACCAAACATAATTAAATTCATTATTCCATTCATTTACTCATGAAAACCCACCCCATTAATTACCAGACCTTACCGAACACACCCATGGACAACAAGCCATACACAACAAGGCCCACAAGTCACACACAATAAGAAAAATAAGTCATATATATCATTATTACTTTAAATTTCCAACTTTAAGTGCTTAACCATTTTAATGGTATTTCTACACAAGATATCACTACAAATCATAAGTTCACAACATGAGTGACATACCAATCACAACAGTTTCTAGCCTACATTTCAATCCATTACTATATTTAAGTGATTAATCCATTTATCTGGGTGAGATGGTTTTTAATAGAAATAATAACATAAAAACAATAACAATGGGAATCAATCATGGAAATCAATAGATTATAGAAGTCTTAGAAGTCATAAGACATCCCTAATTTTCCCATATACATTTCATCTTTTTTTGGATTTATTCCTCTTAGAGGGTAAATTTTCACATATTCTTTCCTTTCTCATAAACCGAATCACCCAAAAAACAAATTATAATGATTGGGAGAAAACATACTAATAAAATCAAGAATATTAATTATATAAGATATATGATAAGTCTTAAGATCCCCTACCTTAAGTAGTGCTTCAGTGAGTAACATATTTTGAGTTAAAATATCAATTTTAAACTGATAGCAAACACTTTTAGTCACACCGGTCACACCGTTCATCGTATTGAGGTGGGATTGATTCCCACATGTCAAAAATTACTCATGGATCATTTTCCTAAAGTATATAAACAATTTGAATGCATTTTCTCGGTTTTTAGTATGTCAGTTCTGTTTTTTTACTTGAATTAATGTCAATTTTAAATAAAAAAGACACATTTGGAGTCATACCGGTGACATCGTGCATCTTATTTAGGTGGAGTTGATTCCTACACATCAAAAATGACTGATGGGTAATTTTACTAAAGTTTCAAAACAATCAGAATGCATTTACTCAGGTTTGAGTATGTTTGTTTTGTTTTTTACTAAAATGTCATTTCAAATCGAAAACATGAAATTTGAGTCATACCAGTTGTATCATGCATCGGTTTGACTTGATAATTATTTATACACATCGAAAAGGACTTACGAATCACTCTTCATAATTTGAAATACAATTGGAGTACATTTTATTGGTTTTCAATGAGTGACACATTTTGAGTTAAAATGTCAATTTTAAACTGATAGCGGACACTTCTAGTCACACCGATCACACCGTTCGTCATATTGAGGAGGGGTTGATTCCTACATGTCACAACTGACTCATGGATCATTGTACTAAAGTATCAAAATAATCCAAATGCATTTTCTTAGTTTTCAGTAAGTCAGTTGTGATTTTTTACTTGAATTAATGTCAATTTTAAATAAAAAGCATTACTGGAAATCTATGATATACCAATAGTTTTAAACCCTTGGTATAGTCTAGATAATCGTTGGTATAATATATACCAATGGTTTTCCAAACCGTTGGAAACTAAGTCATGGGGATAGACATATCCCAATAGTTATTCATAAACTGTTGGGGTATGTCAGGTTACAACACATTATACCAATGGTTTTCTATAACTGTTGGTATAACGTTTTACCAATGGTTTTACACCATTTCAATAAAACTCAGTTTATATATATATCAATGGTTTTATGAACCATTGGTAAATACTTTTACCAATTTTTTGAAGAAATCGTTGGTAACACTTTAGTTAACAGGTCTATACCAATGGTTTGTAAATTGTTGGTATAGACTTTTACCAATGGTTTGATGAAACTGTTGGTATAGATTAGATTTTCACATCTATACCAATGATTTTGAAACTATTGGCATAGAGTTACTTCAGCTCCAATAGTAGTACCAGCCTCCCCTTCAGCAGTTACATAATTCAGAATTAATTCTATACAGAATTCAGAATTAACAAACCTATACATAAATCAAAATTAATTACCTCCAATAATAACAAACCTATACAGAATTCAGAATCCAGCATGAAATAATAACAAACCTATACATCCAATTACTTTTTCAATTACCTTCAATTACAATACTCTATACATAATTCAAAATAACACCAATGAGGACAAAGGGAGTGGGGTGGTGTCCAGGGAGGGGGGTTGTCCATGGGGGTGGGGATGTCTAGGGGTGGGGGTGTCTAGGGGGGCGGGGTGGTGTCCAGGGGGTGGGGCTGTCCAGGGGGTTGGGGCTATCCAAGGGGGTAGGGGTGTCCAGGGGGTAGAGGGTGTCTAAGGGGGGTGGGGGTGTCCAGGGGTGGGGGGGTTGTCCATGGGGGTGGGGTGTCCAGGGGGGTGTCCAAGTGGCGGGGTGGTGTCCAGGGGGTGGGGGTTTTCCAGGCAGTTGGGGGATGTCTAAGGGGGTAGGGGTGTCCAGGGGTGGGGTGTCCGTGGAGAGGGGGGTTGTCCAGGGGGTGGGGGCTGTCCATGGGGGTGGGGTGTCCAGAGGGGTGGGGGTGTCCAAGGGGTGGGGTGGTGTCTAGGGGGTGGGGGTGTCCACGGGATTGGGGGTTGTCCAAGGGGGTAGGGGTGTCTGGGGGGTTGCGGGTGTCCATGGGTGTGGGGTGTCCAGGGGGTGGTTGTCCAGGGGGTTGGGGTGTCCAAGGTGGTGGGGGTGTCCAGGGGTGGGGGTGTCCAGGGGCTGGGGGTTGTCCAGGAGGGTGGGGGTGTTGTCCATGGGGGTTGGGGTTTCCAGGGGGTGGGTGTCCAGGGGTGGGGTGGTGTCCAGGGGGGGTTGTCCAGGGGGTTGGGGGTGTCCAGGGGGGTGGGGTGTCCTGGGGGGTGGGGGTGTCCAGGGGGTGGGGGATGTACATGGGGGTGGGGGTGTCCAGGGGTGGGAGTGTCTAGGAAGGTGGGGGCTATCCAGGGGGTTGGGAGTGTCCAAGGGGGTAGGGGTGTCCATGGGGTGGGGTTGTTCAGGGGGTGGGGGTGTCTAGGGGGTGAGGGTTTTCCATGGGGGTGGGGTGTCCAGGGGGTGGGGTGATATCCTTGGGGGTGGGGGTTGTTCAGGGGGTTGGGGGATGTCTAATGGGGTAGGGGGTGTCTAGGGGTGGGGGCTATCTAGAGGGTGTGGGGACTATCCATGTGAGTGGGGGTGTCCAGGGGGTGCAGGTGTTCAGGGGGTGGGGTGGTGTCTAGGGGGGTGGGGTGTCCGGGGGGTGGGGGTGTCCGGGGGTGGGGGTGTTCAGGGGGATGGGGGTCTAGGGGAGTTGTCCATGGGGGTGGGGTGTCCAGGGGGTGGGGGTGTCCAGGGGGTGGGGTGTCCAGGGGGTGGGGGTGTCCGGGGGTGGGGGTGGGGGTGTTTAGGGGGATGGGGGTCTAGGGAGTCCAGAGGGGGGTGTCCATGGGGGTGGGGTGTCCAGGGGGTGGGGTTTTAAGGGGAGGGGTGGTGTTCAGGGAGGTGGGGGATGTCCAGGGGTTTGGGGGTTTTCCAAGGGGGTAGGGGTGTCCATGGGGGGTGGGGGTGTCCAAGGGGTGGGGTGGTGTCCAGGGGGTGGGGGTGTCCAGGGGTGGGGGTTTGTCCACGGGGGTAGTGGGTGTCCAGTAGGGGGTTGGGGGTGTTGAGGGGGTTAGGGGCTGTCCAGGGGGTTGGGGGGTTGTCCAGGGGGTGGGGGTGTCCAGGGGGTGGGGTGGTGTCCATAGGGGGGGTTGTCTAGGGGGTGGGGGCTGTCCAAGGGGGTAGGGGGTGTCTAGGGGGGCTTTCCATGGGGGTGTCTATGGGTGGGGGTGTCCAAGGGGGTGGGGGTTTCCAGGGGGTTGGGGTTTTTCCAAGGGGGTATGGTGGAGTCAAGGGGGGTGGGTGGGTGGGCTTTCCATGTGGGGGTTGTCCAAGGGGTGGGGGTGTCCAGGGGTGGGGGTGTCAAGGGTGGTGGGCCTGTCCAGGGGGTGGGGTTTTTCCAAGGGGGTCGGGGGTGTCCAGAGTGGGTGGGTTGTCCATGGGGGGTGCGGGTTGTACAAGGGGGTGCAGGTGTCCTGGGGGGTGGGGGTGTCTAGGGGTGGGGGTGTCCAGGGGGTGGGGGGTTGTCCAAGGGGGTGGGAGTGTCTAGGGGAGGGGTGAATCAGTCACACATATATTCAGTCACAGAAAATCATAAGTCATGTTTTATTATTTATATATAAATAAATAAAGATAATTTGACCTGCCTAATAACACATATATTTAGGCCCAATAAGTCATCAAACATCAAATGTTAGTAATATCAGTAAAAAATGTAACATATCAATCTGTCCATCATCACCATCATCATTAGCCTCATTGCTGTCCTCATCATTGTCCTCATCATCAACACTACCCTCCTCAATTCCATCTACCTCACCCTCGTACTCTTCCTCAGCCTCCTTCTCACCCTCCTCCTTTCCCTCTTCCTCTGTCTCGGTCTCCTCCTCACCATCCTCCTCCACCTCTGCCTCGGCCTCCTCCTCACCCTCCTCCTCTACCTCAGCCTCTTCCTCACCATTGTCTTGACCACAACAAGAAATACCACCTAGTGCACCATATATAGAATACATCTATGACATATATTCATCACAATATGTGTTGGCCTCTGGTGGAAGTGTTGAACGTAAAACTTCTATGAGTTTCATAAATACAGTGTTTGCCCTCGCAAACTGTTTTGCCGTCTCTATGGCCCTTTTTTCAGCATGTTCTTCTTGTGAATTAACCTTCTAGAATGCAGTGGCACTACAACTTGTACCTGAGGTGGTTCAATACCTCGTCGGGGCTATACTCTTCCCAGGTCGGCAGCCTACTCTGCCAGGGTGATCATCTCCCAACACCTGATGTAAGTGATCATTTGGCCCAAAATTGTCAGGTTCCTGGGAATCAAGGGCCTCTAAAGTATCATGTTACAAATATAAATAGATTATTAAGTTACAAAATATATATTAAAATTTTAAATCAACAAATTAAAACTTACAATCTACTGCTGAGTCAGTTTGTTAACCGCACTTCCATCTTTCTTCCTTCTACTCGAGCAAAACAGTTTTGCTCGAGGCACTCATCCTTCAATATTCAATGTTTGCCTCTATAATGAAATTGAATGTAGGAAACCATAATTAAAAATAGGTTACCAATAATTAATTTTATAACTAAAATTATATGACAACTTTAGCAATCAAATAAATTATGGAGGAAACAATAGAAAGTGCAAGTCGTAAAGAAAAATTATAAATAGTTATCATGCCTACTTCTTCTCGTGATCTGGAATTATAGTACCAATGTGTGGTGGTATTTTTTAGAATCAATATTTTTTTTATTTATTCCTGATGATTACTAAATAAAATTCAATAATACAAAATATGGTATTAATGCAAAATATGAAAATTTTCATTTAAATACATAAAATGTGATTAATACCTTAAACTGGGTAGTTGTCCAATGAGTAATCATCTGCCGATAATGTTCTATCAGAAAATCATCCATGATAGGGACCGCCTCTAACTCCGTGACAACTCTATCAGGCCAGCCAATATACAACTCATGCTGACAGGCTCTCCAAATCTCACCTAAATCCTTTAGACGTGATGGTCGTGCACCCTCACCATCGGGGAAATTAAACCAAAGCTGACACCAAAATATTAATTCATATAAATACAAAAATAATATATTTCATTAAATATAATAATTTTTTACCCATATATCTACCCAATAATTATCCTTGACTTCATTTGGCAACTGTCTCTATGAGAGAGGGTTTACAGGAATGATGTTTGAGTATTTGGCAGGCGTCGCCAAAAAAACTCTGAAATTGATGCCTTGTTTTTTCAATCAATTGATTGTCTTAATTTTAGTACACCATCAACTATGTGTAGCAGTTCCACACTTCACGCATGCGTTTAAACACCCTCCACAGCCTCCTATCAGTAGATGTATCTGTTATGAAAGAAAAACCAATATTTTATCAATAAATGTTATAATGAAAATAAATAATGGTATAAAAATTTTCAGGGTTATATAAATATACCTAGGACAGTCTGATCAATGGGCGCCGCTGGATCCATAGAAATTGAAAGAACACCCTGTACAGGTGGAGTGGGTCCCAATGTATGCTCCGTAGGGACAGACTTTGGTGGTGCAGGAGTCGAAGATGATGGAATATAGAAGCTTAGAGAGAAGGAAGTAGAAGTAAAAGAAGATAGCGCATATGGCTAGTCGAATACTGGATGGGGAGTGGGAATCATCATCTGATATGGTAAAGATGGGTGAGGAGACTCATATGTAAAGGGTGGTGAAAACATGGGAGTCCTAAATATCACGTGTGTCCCTAATTGTAAGAACCCGGACCTTCGTTCAGGTATGTTTTTTCCGTTTTCTAAAGTTTTTAAGAAAAATGGTTTTTTTGGAAATTTTCAAAGTACATGCCATGTACTTTCTGACTACACTTCATGTACTCTGTTCCGACTCGAAGCCGTGTGCTGGCCGTGTCCGGGCCACACACACGGTGTGTAGGGCTGAGGTGGAGGCCAGTTATTTCGGAGTACGGAAAATTCGAAGTACACACCGTGTACTCTAAAAGTACACGCCGTATACTTTCTTTTTTTTCATTAAACAGACCGGGGTCGCACCTAACCCCCAAATACATCTTCTTCTCCAGTTTTTGACCGTCCGGGAGCGTCCGTACGGCCGGATCTTCGATGGAGTCCTGCATCGCCATCTGTTCTCCGATTCGAGTACGGTTGATTGCGTTGGAATCGCAGCGGTGAGTTCTTCCTTCTTCCTGATCCTTGTTTCTTGATTCCTCCTTGTTTTCGAGTTATCGTGGGATGAACGTTTTGTGCGTTTTCTCAGATCTACGTCGTTCTAAGTGGAATCTATCGTCGAGGTTCACATATATTGATCTCCTAGGATCGAGGTAGGTGGTTTGTGCCTTTCTGTAGAAATTCTTTCAGTATTTTGTGAAAATTCCACCAATACCCTTGAATGGGGTATTGTGTGTTTTCTGTTTTTCCCTTGTTTCTTGCCTGCTTTGCTTGATTTCTTTAGTAGATGTTATTGCTTGTGATTAGAGTAATTTGTTTGTGCTCAGATTTCTTTTCCATGCTTGTTCTGTCTGTTTGGAATTTTCCAGTTGCCATGCCTAGTTGTAGGATAGTGGAACTGTTGTTTTATTTTACTGTTGAGACTTAGTTGATATCCAAGTAGTTCTTGAGGTTTACTTGGACAATACACATGCGTTGAGCATGTTTAGTTACTCAGGACTGTGAGAACCTAGAGTAGCAGACGAAAGGGAGAATTGACGGAAGGGCTTCTCCAGAGTGTCTTTTAACTACGACGTGGGTCACATGGGGAATTGACGTTGAGTGCTTTTCCAGAGAGCCTTTAGCATGATACGAGACTATAGGGGGAATTGACGGTGAGTGCTTCCCCAGAGAGTCTGCTTAATTACGTAGCTGAACCAGAGGGGTGAGACTGTGTGTGCCTCCCAGAGGGTTGCTAGTACTTAGAGGTTGAACCATAGGGGTTAGACTGAGAGAGCTACCCAGAGGGTTACCTGTTTTCTTCTTGTTGTTGACTGCTTACTTCTGTGCTTCCTTGTTAGAACTGTGGATTGTAGCTGCTTGTGTTTTCCTGTTTACTGCTTCTTGTTTATTTACTGCCATGTATTCATTGACTGTTAGGCACAAATATTTGGGTGATTGCATACTGGGATTGTATCTCACACCCTGTTTGGGCCATGCTTTTGGGCCTAAGCAGACTATGTTGCTGCAGGTATAAACAAGGGCAAGCACCCTTCTACTTCAGGATCTTGATTGCACCAGGAGCTGGGGAGCATGGGACCGAGCTATGGCTCACGATGCTGAGGAGATTATTTTGTTTTTCTTTTGTACTTGGTTTCAGTTATATTCCAGCACGTTGTTGTGTTTGCTGCTTTCCATAGATACTTGTACCTGCTGCATTATTATCATCATTGTTATATATCTACATTGCTTCCACTATTTGGTTTCTTTTGTTATGCATATTGTTTACTGCTTCCCCTATTTATTGTTGTTTTCTTACCTTGTATACCTTACCGAATGAGGTCATAGTTTCCCCACCAACTCACCAAGTCCCTCGCTGCTAGTCGGCAGCCTCTGGCGTTCGGGGAAACGCGCTTGAGGTCATGTGGCGAACCGGGTACGGGGCACCAGTGGAGGGGCTCTGGACTCGGGTCATTACAAAGTGGTATCAGAGGAGTTCTATTCTCTTGATTTACTATTTGGAGACCTTAGCCAGGGATAGGATGGATTCAGTACTTGGCATTAATCTGTGCTTGGGATTAGCTAACCCGTGTACAGGGAAAATCCATACTACCTCGTTAATTACAGTTTTCTAGTTTTGAGATTTTATGGTTGGTATGTTTTCACCTAGAGTGATTCATATGACTTGTGCAGTTATTGTTTTGATATTTCGGTTCTATTTATGTCGCAACCCGATGAGATGAGGGTATTCCATACCATGCATCATATAGGCACTTATATAAATCACATGTCATGCATTCTTACCATGTCATCTAGGGTGCATTAGTGATTGCATGCTGTTGTGATAGACTTTGTGTAGATTATGCATGCTGTTGTGATAGTTATTTGATAGATTCTCTGTTGTTGTGTTAGAAAACTGTTGCTTTGTTCCTTGCTTAAAATGAATGCCGAATTTTGGTTCTTGAGGTGTTACGGGTCCTCATGGATCAGAATTTGGCACCTTTTCCCTTGTTTTAGTATTTCTGGAATTCTGCGCAGTTTCTGAGATACTGCCCAGAAAAAAACCAAAATACACGGCGTGTACTTTTTGGATACACGCCGTGTAGTTTTCAGGTCGTGTCACTGACCGTGTAAGCAGAACACGGTGTCGTGGGAGTAAAATTCTGCGCAGTTTCTGAGATACTGCCCAGAAAAAAAACCAAAAATACACGGCGTGTACTTTTTGGATACACGCCGTGTAGTTTTCAGGTCGTGTCACTGACCGTGTAAGCAGAACACGGTGTCGTGGGAGTAACTTCGGGAACACGCCATGTACCATTGGTACACGCCGTGTAAGTTCGGAGCCGTGTACCCGGACCGTGTCCACTAACAACACGGGCCGGGGAAGCTTGGGTAGAACATGCCGTGTCCGTAGGGAACACGCCGTGTAGTCCTGTCCAGGTGCCCTGGCCGTGTCACGAACAACACGGGCCGGCGTGACCTTCTTTTCCACACGCCATGTTTGTTCGGAACACGCCGTGTAGTCTTGATCAGGTACCCGGCCGTGTCACGAACAACACGGGACGGTGTCTCCTTCGCCTATGCACGTCGTGCTTGTTCGAAGCACACCGTGTAAGGTCCAACCGTTGTAGACAGCCATGTATTCAGCAACACAGACTACCGAAGCCTCATCTAGTGCACTCCGTGTTTTATTCAAACATGTCGTGCAGTCTCGGGTTGAGTCGGACCGTGTGGGTTTAGCCGTGTAAGGAGACTCGGGCAGGGGAATGGTTTCTAGTACACACCGTGTGTGGGGGTCAACACGCCGTGTAGTTTTGAAGTGTACACGACTCGTAGGGCTAGGAGTACACGCCCATGTCAGTGGTTTAAGTAGACACGCCGTGTAGTTTTATACACGCCATGTAGTCGTGTTTTGCAATCTTGTGTGTTTTTCCCCTATTCCCATTTTGTACTCTTGGGTTCTCTATCCGTGTTTTCCTGATCTAAGGTGTGCTTTTGATCTTTCATATCTATGCCTCTGAGACGTCCTCCGGTCGTACGTTTTGTCGTCA